>OU452232.1:15412894-16833909 GCA_911728455.2 Marthasterias glacialis | reverse complement strand
AGCGTGGTCTGGTTACGGGTTTGAATATAGGCCTCAATGATTGCGTGTACAGCACGGATGCCGTGCGTTAACTCCATTAAAAAGTAAGACGGTATCACCGTACATATTGAAACCATTCTGTTTAATGGCGTTCGTATGGTGTTGATATAAACAAAGTGGAGCGTCTCTCGATGAACAACGATAAAGATAACGGGAGCGTAAATCACGGAAGTCCACTCCAGACACGGGTGTTGTGCTGTTACCGAATGATTTACAAACATTGCAGAGTCCCAATTGTCTTTGAGGCTCATAATACTAATTTTTCTTAAGTTATTTATTTCATTGATAAGTGGAGGAACGAGAAAGACAGGGGATTGTTTTTACTATTAGTAGGTCAGAAAAGTCTTGCAGTTCAAATCCGTGGACTGAAGTTCGAGCCCCGACTGTTTTGTTTTTGCACACTTGGTGTTTTCCTGTAACACGTCTTCAAGATGTACGATCCGTCCTCCTGTGATTTGTGCTCGAAAAATGAATTGATTCCAGCGAACGAAATTTAAAAAGAGCATGTTATTTTGTAACAAATAAAATGAATAAATTGCGTTTTGACCTTGCAGATGGCTCTACAAAAAAAATGTTGTTTTTGAAACGAATATCCTGGCCAACTAAACGTGAAAATGTGTACTATGGCCATGCCCGCTGCTGGTACCCAAAAGTCAGCTATATCAAAACGTCATTTCGCCTGAATTTCGTCTCTGTGTCGCATGGTGTCCGGCTGAAATTGAGCAGGCAGCGCGTAGAGTTTATTGATTGTGCTCCACACAAATTTCTTGTTTGTTTGTTTAATCCATTACTCTGTTTATTGTCAATGGATTTTTTCGTTTGATATCTCATTTGAAAGTTAATATTGGTCATCCTACAAAAATAGGAATTCAACATTTGGATTTATATTTCAAGGTAAAATAGGCTTGAACGCAAATCATATGTTAATACGCATAATGTTGAATAATCTCCCGTCGTAGCCACTCCTTATTTTTTTTTAAACTATGAATATTGTTAATTTATTTAAATTTTAAATTTTAATTTTGATTTTAATATTATGCAGCCGTTCCCGTCTCTGTGATACAAAGTTCAGTTCTTGTTATATTTGTGTCATTTGAACCAATCCAAATTCAAGAACTGATGGCTTCTTCCTGCATTATTTGATAATTAACCTAAAGATATAACATATACTGTGGGTGTTGTGACACCAAATCAAGGGAACTAGGTCGCAAGTGCCCCCTACCTCCCACGGCTTCCCCCCTTCCCACAACCCCTTTCCTGAACCCCATCGCTGCAAGCCCTTAACCCAAACTTGCCATCTCATAAATCCAAAGTCGAGGGAACTTCTTGTCCAAGCAGATGTTTCAAGAAAATTCCTTCTGGCCAAATCCCGGGCGCTGAATGGGCGACCGGTATTTATTTGGTACAAGGCCCCCGTTGTCATCAGCGGCAGACTTTGGCTGCAGGCGTACCGGCAAACTCGCGAAGGGAAACCTGGTCGGACGTAGGTGTTGGCACGCGTGCCGCCACCGAAAGGTATAGAAATGCAAGAGAAATGCAAGCTGCATCCAGACAAAATTAAAATTTTAAACAAACAATCTGACCAAACAATTTTTAAATTGCCCGGTGGTTTCGGGGGCTTCTTCTAACAGCGACCAGAGGATCAGAGGTGGATTAGTACGAAGTTTGTGAAGATACACACAGAGAGCTGGTGGAAACCTTAACAAGTGACAGACATGCTCCAAAACGTGCTTCTTCGGTGTCATCAACTTTGACGGTCGCACGAACCAAGAAATACAGCAAAAGCTCAACCGATATACGACAACCATTGACGGATGAAGTGGCTAAGACCTGGTTCGGTTGTTTGTTACATTTCCTCTTCATTAAGAGTCTAAACACTCGGCTTTCCATTTCCTTTTTAAAATATGTGGCTTGTGTTTCCAAGCTGTGAATAATTTTTCCGTACTCCCGTGGAAAAACCCTTCGCGATTTCCAAACAACGTTGGTAAAACAAAAACAAGAAATACAGTCAAGAACAACGGCACAGCAAGATGATATCCCAAGGGCCAAATTTGTGAAGGGTATAAAAATAGACAGGCAGACCCCGTTCGTGATAGACATAATCAAAGGGAGACGCAACAGAAGAAGGGGCACGGTAAAGGAAAGATCCCATTGTGTCTTACTTGAAGATGATACACATAGTCTGTATCGCTGGCGTGGACCGTACACGCACGGCGTCGGGGCCAACGCGTGGCGCTCGCCTGCCTCTCTTTGCAAGGTGTTTACCAGGTTACGCCTTGGCCATCCGAAGACGTTGGTGACAATGACCCACCAGTGGCTGCCAAATCAACTGAACAAACACCCTGATAATCCGTCCGCTGATCAGTGCTTGTCAGAGGAGTTCTTGCCGTTGGGGGAAACAAGATGGGCTCCCGAGTGGACAACTTTAATGAAAGTTTACACATCCTAAAAGGAATCAAAGTTGTGAACTACAAGTTCCATTGGACACTGCTTCAAATGCGTAGTAGTTTGTGGGTATTTTTCGAAAACAGAGGCCCATCCGGCCCCAGCATACGTTCACGTCAAGCTACAAGTTGCACTCCTTGTGTTTTGATACTGGACTTGCAAACATCTCTAGAGGTTTAAAAATCTTAGCCCAAACCAAGTTTCTGAAAGGCCCTGTGTGTCTTTATGCCAACATAAGAACACTCTTTGTTACTATTCGGATAGTTGGAATGAAGTGTGTTCATGGTAATCAGTTAGTTCTAAACTAATGTCACTATTTTGTTAACAGTTTTGTATATGCAGAGAGTTTGCAACAGTGAAACAAAGTTTAACCGAGTAAAATTGCATTAATTGTTGTTCATTTTGGAGCTTTAACCGGAATAAAAGGTAATTTTACATATTATCGTGAATTTATCAACAGCATTATATAAACAAGGCAACCGGGTTTTGACACAAACGATGCTCTATATACAGACACCGTTCTAATTTCGTGAAAACCTTAAATCTGAGAGCCAGCGGCACCAGCATGGTAATCTAACGGTATTAACGTAAGATGCACCGTGCACAGCCGCCGACTCGCGGCTGCACGGGGCCCGGCGCACCCCGCCGGTCAGCATGCCGTGGCTCACCGGCGCACGTCGGACTCCGCGGAAAGCAAAGATTGCGCGTGTGGGCGCGCTACCACAAAAGTGTGGTCGGGAAATTTAAAAGTCCATCCTATCTTCTGTACAAACATGCTGACAAAACAGTGGAAGGCACGTGGAGCGGGGCCCTTTGTTTCAGCACAATAAGAGGTTTCTCTCCCAACCCTAGGCATAACATGATACATAGACTCCGTGGTCTATGTATTATCATTATTATGACATTGACAAGCGGGTGTCCGACGGACGTTCCAGAAATTATCTATACCAGAGACGAAAACCTAACAAGTAGTGTCTGACCTTTTTTTTCATACCGAAAACAAGAAACTTGATTGAAGGTTTCTTGATTTGGGTCATGTGAAATTAACGCGAAATTAATTGCCTGTCATCAGTGAGTTAGGACTAAATCTAATCTAATCTAATCTAATCTAATCATTCAATGTTTTAAGTGTATCACGTACAACTACCTCAGCACACTGTGTATTTATTGTAAAAGAGCGCAATACATAAAAAAAAATAAGTTAGTTGGTAAAAAGTTCATGTTAAAGTGGTCTTTAAAGCCGCAGCTCAGCATCGGTAAGAAGAAAAACATAAATGTTCACAGATTTACATATACCTTTACATGGTATAACGATAATGATGGTAGAAAACTTTTCTTGAAATATTTCTGCCTGAAGTGTTAACGTTTCTAAATATATAGATCCAAGATTGGTTTTCGTCTCAGTGAGACGAAAACTCTGCCTATGAAGGATGCGTACAAAAATGCTGAATGCATTTTTACCGTTTTGTCGCAAATGAAACAACGAAATAAGCTGATATTTTCACAGGTTGGTTTTATTACAAATATCTTGATTTGTGCGAAGATTGGAAACATTTACATACACTTTACCAATGTTGAGCTGGGGCTTTATCAGGACGAAATAATTTGTTTCTTCAGTTCGGAAACTCGTGATAATTATGTGTATACACAAGAATGCTTTAAGCTTTGTTTATCGCAGGAGAAGACACATCGTAACCATTGTGTCATAACCCAAGACAGACCACGAACCCCAACCCAACACACACCCCGCCCCTGCAAGTAAACAATATACCTCAACGAGATAGTGGTGCCTCAAGTAAGACTCGAGTTTACACGCAAATCATTTTTTGTACAACCTTGAATTTCCACTTAAACTTGTATCAATCAATGCACTTGAGATGTGAGTTAAATTGGACCTTGAAGTAATGTTTTTTAATGAGTACAGAAGGTTGGTGGAGACAACCGTTTTATTGTATTTGCATTTTGTTTGAGCTGCCAACTCTTTTTCTCAATGAATATAATGTGTGTAGTTGTAACAAAATTACTTTTTAAGGAGGAGTTTCGATTATTATTTTGATGGATGATTTACAACCAACTTGTGCGTGGTTCTTTGACGCAAGGCAAATCAAAATTACAGGAGCAGGTAATTTAAAAAAAAAACAATTATCAAACTTTTCTGATTGTAGATAATCTTTCTCCCAATGATTAGCGAAAATCACGCAAAAAAAATATTTGCATTGTTGTACAAAGCTCGCCAATCATATAATATTGACTATTTACACTGCCGTGATCCGTCATGCGAGAGCCAAGTTCACACAAATAATCAACTTTTGTCGGTAAAATCTTTATTGAGATTCCATCTACCGGTGACGCGGGCAGTGTGGGGGGAGGGGTGTTCTTTATATAGAAAGCTTTGCCCAGTATCCACCGCGCAAGGGGAATTTCTTTGGCCCCAGGCGAGCAGCCATGCGGACGGTGGATTAGGGTGACTAAGGGCGTCGCATCTGACCGTGAGAACTGGGTAAAATTTTGGTTAATAAACTATAGTTAAAAAAAAAACATATCACAGGACAGTGCACAAGCGGAATATTGAATTAAACGTCAACAATGCATTAACAAAAATATCCGCAAAGACTAATATCAAATGGGATATTATTTTTCTATATCGTTATTTATACAATCGCTTATTAAGACATGTTCCTAAACTGGAGCTTTGGATCAAACCTTATCTAAAATATCAGAAATATTGCAGAGAGAAATTCTTTATAACAACAAAGCGAAATTCGCCTTGTAGTTTGACTTTGTCTGAAATTGATCTTTCAACCAAACTGTTCTTTTATGTATATTATTAATGGTAGATACTTTTTTTTAACCCACCGTAAGTCCCTTAAACTTTATGTCACACAGGGACAAACACAACCAGAATATTCTGGGCTCTTTGCATACGAGACTGCAAAGGTAGAATTGACAAAGTTTTTGTTTGAATATGTTTCTCGTCTGCATTTCCTGTTTGCCAATCAAGATGGAAAGGTTCATAAAAGTTGGTTGAGGCTTTTACTACTGGTTTACAAGCTCTCTTTAAATGACATAGCACAGCATTTAGTAGCAGGCACAACTGCTCCTTCTGATTTGCTTATGCTCTTTAAATCAATATAAATACTTGCATAGATATTAATTATGAATAATTAATGCCGCCATGCTTACTTCCATTGAATCAAGATAAGGTACAGAGGGTTATAATCGTAATGATTTATAATCGTAATGATTTTTTTATTATTATTGTTTATTTCTGGTAATGAAACCAAGGGACCTTCAAAAGTGACAGCACTGTGACGTCACTGTAGGCCTGAAGATACCTGTGTATAGAGAAGATGATGAAGAAATGTCAGTTTTAGATGTGGGAGGAAAACCCCAAATAGGGAAAACCCGCGCAATCAGGTAAGGACTGAAAACCCAATCCACATGCATGGCTCCGCGTCCGGGATTCGAACCGGGGTCCACAGAGGTGAAAGATTGGGAAAGAAACCACTGAGCCAACCTGAATGCCCTGATTGGGTGTATGCTGACGTACTAGTTCAAAGTAAAGCCCGCACGCCTGAAAAAGCACGTGGAATTTCAGCCAATGATCTTTTGTTAGGCGAGAGTGGACAGAGTTCTTTATTCTAATACAAGTTTTCCCGGCCAATTTCAACAACAAAAATAATTCAATTTAACCCCCCCCCCCGGCTCATTCAATTTCGTTTGAAAATATATGCTACGTTGCATCGGTATTCAACCGTCAAGAGGAGTAAATCACGTTTCGACAGTTTGGGCATTCACTGGTCAAACAAGATCATTGAATTTCATTACCGTTAGTCGCAAAGATCATCCAGTTTCGTAAAAGCCAACAGCAAGAGGCTGATCAACTGTCGTCAGCATTGTAAATAGTTAATAGAAATTCTCATGAAGATTGGTGAAAATGTAGTATTGAATTCCAGTAAAATAAAAAGAATGAAAACAAAATAAATAAAACTAGCTGTTGCAAACTGCTCACCAACCACAAATACCTGTTATGCAAAAGCAAAATTTGTTTAATGGTCTCACGTTTTGACCCTAGCAGAGTCTTTCTCAAAGGCTAAAAAAAAAAGCCTTTGACAAAGACTCTGGCTGGTAATGTCGAAACGTGAGGCCATTAACAATTGTTTGCATAATTGATTCTGGGTCTTCCCCCCCCCCCCCAAGAAAAAAAAATAAGAAGAAAATCCTTACAAATCTTGCAAAGCTTTAAACTCTACTTTTTCATTCAATTTCGTGTTTGTGCACGAACTATTTTGTTCTGCTCATTGAGGTTTGGTCTGGTCATTATATTTTATTTTACGGGCATTCAAGACCACATGTCCATCAATCTTCACAAGAATTTCTATTACCTATTGACGGCATTGATGACATCGAATGGTTGACCAGTCTTTTGCTGTTGGCTTTTACGAAATTGAATGATCTTTGCGACTTACGGTAGTAATTTTTTTTTAATTATCTTGACCAGTGCATGCTAACACAATGCAATCACCCACTTGCCGCACTAAAAAAAGGGATGAATGAGGAGAGTATGGGCACCAATTGGGAGTAAATTTCGTCAGCTGCGAAGTATACGAATTTCACGAGCGCAAGAGCAGTAACATGGCTTAAGCCATAATGCCGTTGCGGTGTATAATATCAATGATTATTGTCTCTGGGTGGATTTTTGCCCAGTAAACAAATTGAAAATAAAGGTAAACATATATTTTATGCTTTCAAGCCCATTGAAATTTGATCACATGCCTATGATAGCTGGGCTTAACTCGAAGCAACAATTGGGGATATATGGAAACGAAAGCCTTCTCCTGCTTTGATGGTTTGGGCCAGATACACAATTGAAAAAAAAAAATCCTTTATCACAAAGTCTCCGGCGAGAACAATTTGTTCCAAGTCAATCTGCCTTCCCTTTGTTGGTACTGGGAAATATTTCAAATAGGACTAATATTAAATGTTTTGCTTCTCAATCTATGGAAGAAGAAAAAAACCTGTCGAGGGGTAACCCGGGAGGTCGGGGCTGGGAAAGAACAGGGATTATTATAGTGGAATGCAGAGCAGGTGGCCAAAACTATTTCCAGTGTTTGCTAAAATATGAAGGGGTAACACAAAAAAACCTTTGTCAATTTTGGCATACTGCCCAGCCTTTGAAGATTGAATAACGTCATCTTCTAATTTGGTGTATGCGTAGGAAGTTCTATATTTTTTCACCGTACTTTTTGCAGAAAAAGTATTGTAAAAACAGCAGCTGACTGGGTTTGAAATGTACCATTTTCTTAATAGAAAGCAGGATCGGTGTTCATAAAAAAATTGTTTTATTAGCGTCAGCCTGAACACTTTTGAAGTTCATATACCAGTACCAATTTTCCATAGAAACAATTCTGCCTGAAATACTGTCAAAGTTGAGAAAAGATCATTTGAAGACCCCCAATTTTAATTTCGGTTTGTAGCAATCGAAATGAAGGACAATGTGTTTATACATGCTGAAAAGTGTGCACGGATTTTTGCACTATTTTCTCCCGACTCGGACGTCGGATTGAGCCCAAATTTTCACAGGTTTTATTTTTTGGCCATGTATAATATATTGAATTGCACAAAGTACGAACACTGCACTGTCAGCTTTACCAATCCTATATTTTACCTTTGACAGTATGAAACGTACGACTGTTTCATGCTCATCAAAATTATCCGCCTACAAATGCCCAATTCCACAGAGCTGTTATGCTTGAAGATAAATAGCAGACTGATTTACTCAGAAAAACAAAAGTTGGGTGACAAAAGATGTGATGTGTATGACGTTGACACTGCTATGACACTGTATGACACTGTCATTTAACCCTTGGTGTTTACGTGCTAAGCACATTGTTTCTGTGTATCAGCTTAATGACATTGTAACCAGCTCGATCAAATTGTACACAGAGAAGGTAGCAGCGTATTGACTACAATAAAAAGAAGAAAACATTTCTATAGCGCCAAAATCCGCCTAAAAGACGCTCAATGCGCTTTACAAATAAGTGTAAAAACAATAAAATTTACAGAAACAAGATAATCTACAGACAATAAAAAAAAACTACAACATGCATGTAGCTCACAACCCCAGTAAAAAACCTACATCCCACTTAAGATTACATGCATGCATACAGGATAATACTCTTGGTCACCTCTAAAAGTCCATAGCATAGTACATAACAAACAACTAAAAAATACAGATAGGCCTACCAGATAAACTACAGGCAATGCAAAATTACAATATAACTCGCAACCCCTGGCCAGTAAAAGCCTATCCCGTTTAAGATAGCATACATGCATACAGGAGAAAACTCTATACCTGTTGTAGTTGCGTGGACGTTGGGGGAAGTGGGCCCCCCCGCGTGGTCAGCTTTTACAACGGCGGCACATTTGAACCGGGCTATTATTTAGACATAGACCGTCACGGCTTTGTGAGCAGCATAATGGCTTGTTAATAGCGGCTCCACAATGCCCGACAGTAGACTGTAAAAAGGCTTGTCTACCACTATAGGTGATTACGAGGTATACACAACAAAACACACCAGACAAGTTGTCATGCCTGGCATTTCGATACGCATTAAAAAAAAACACAAAAAAACCAGAGCTTTTGGGAAAATCTAAACTTTAAAACAGAACAATTATTTTACCACCCACGCGCACGCTTCAATATAAAGAAAGAGCAAGAGGCAGATGGTACATTTATTTTTTCTCTCGCTTTCTCCAACACGCCACAAAGAACTTCGGCTAAAACTTTCACACTTTGGATTCCTTTAAAAAAAAAATTAAAAATAATGAAAACGCAAGCGAGATTTGTCCCTGGCTCGAGGTTGGTATTTTGATGTGCACTATTTTACCATACGAGTATACCTAGAAGTGAAATGGTACGCCATCGACCACTCCCGTAGTTGTTCACTCGTGTGTACGCTTTTTAAGAAGCAACTCCCCGCGGACTAATTAAAATGCAAGTACATCAGGTTGATATCATCGTGTATTTATCGTGGATAACGTCTAAAATATTGATCCATTATACTTTACTCCCTTGGGTATTTATGGAGTGGAGGGTTGGTTGTTTCGGGGAGGTTGTGGTTAAGAGAGACTAGCGTGGCTTGTTGCCGTCCTCACTCGGTTGTGACGCTGGCTTGTGATGGCCATGCGTACAGGCACGCACAACCTGTCCGAACACGGACCATATTGTGTACAGGAAATCGTGAGGTTATCGCCGATCGGGCGTGAATAATAACTCCATCTGTCATCAAAAGACCCTAGGTGGCTTGCCCACCCCCCCCCCCTCTTTTTCTTTTTTTCTTTCATAGGACGATGTTTTAATACATTGATTATGTGGGTGTACGTTAGAAAATGAACATTGACCTTGGTCATGGCATTGTGTGCCGCTTTAATTTAGCTGAAATATCTCGCGCTGAACTCGACTTTTTTTCCGATTTTTTTTTATCTCTCTTTTCTTGGGACATATTTATTTATTTATTTATTTATTTATTTATTAGTAGTTTATTATTTGGCATTCGAAAACTTTGAAAGCCAAGTGGTTTGGTGTGTTTTGGAGAACGAAACAATGCAAACTTAAAACAGTTTGGAATCATTATTAAAGCCCAGACGAACAAAAAAAAAATGTCTGCTGAATGACAATACCAAGATAATGATAATGGGTAAATCAGTGCTATACACTTAAAGCTAGAATACAGGATCGGTATTCATAACACAAAAAAAATGCATTATAGTCTCAGTCTGAAAGCTTACTGATTATGAATTTCATACCAGTACCAATCTTCCGTAAAAATAGTTCTGTCTGAAATACTGTCACAGTCGAGAAAGTAAAATTTGAAGACCCCGATTTTAATTTCGGTTGAATTTAATTTCAATGCGTTAACATGCTGAAAAGTGTGCAGGGTTTTTCACTATTTTCTCCAGACTCGGACGACGGATTGAGCCCATTTTTCACATGTTTGTTTTTTCATGTATATATCGAATCTCACAAAGTAAGAACACTGCACTACCAATCCTATATTTTACCTTGAAGACAAACAAATATCCCATAATGGTCATTGTTTGTACTAGTTTGCTCAACTGCTCATGTTTTTACCAGTGACAATCTCAGTTAATTCCTTATTGACTAGTTAAAGGATTTCATGCTTAGCTGCACGCCAGGCAGCGGTGAAACTAAGGTCACGTTTTAGAAGGGCGCAAGAAGAGGCGCAGGTTTGTTTTGTTTATTTGTTCGGTTGTTTGTTGGGCTGTTTGTTTGATTGTTTGTTTGTTTGTCTGTTTGTTTTTCTTTGGAGCACTCTTGTTATGCCATTTACTTTTCTTTTAAAAACAAGATAATCTGACGTTACAAAATGAAACGTTTTATTCCACCTGGGCACAGACATCATTTAGGGAAGGGTAGAGCACGTCCCCCTCCCCCTTACGTCACTGACACCAGGTAAGCGTCCAGGTAATACAAGCTATCAATGTTTGTATATTTACAGCAACCTATAATATTGTTTAATTGTACAGGTTTCCAGGTCAATTTCAACAACATTTCATTAAAAATAAGACCAGGTTTATTTAATTTCGTTTTCAAAACGAATGTTCCGTTGCATCAGCATTCGTCAGACAAAAGGAGTAATTCAATTTTAACGGTTCAGCATTCACTGGTAAAATAGGATCGTTCAATTTCGCAAAAGCCAGCAACCATTCAGTTTCATCAATAGACCTTATGCATTGACGTCATCACGCCACCATCTTAGAGGTAAATCGATGAAGTAACAATGGAAACGCAGAGATTTGTACGCGCGGCGCACAGGATTGGCCAACTAACAAAAGTTACCTCATTTTGACCTCTAAACGAGGGCGCCCAACTCCAACTCAAATGACGTCATGTGCATAAGTCTATTGTAAATAGGTTAGGATAGGACAATAAATGTTGGTGCTATCCCATCCAGTGACGGACAACGGATTGTTACAATCGAAATTCATATCGGGGTCTTCAAGTTATTTTTTCTCGACCTTGACAGTATCTCAAACAGAACTATTTCTATGGAAGATTGGTATTGGTATGAAATTCATAATCAGTAAGCTTTCAGACTGATACCAAGTTTTAAAAACTATTGATGAATACCAATTATGTACCATTTAAGACATACGTATGAATTGTTCACGTTTGACATACTTATAGTTCAAGATGATTGGTACTTAAACACGTTACTACATCCACTGCTTGGTTCAACGAGCTTCTGAATCTAATTAATGATCTTTAAAGGCAAAGTATACCTTTGGTTTTTGGAACCGTACGTTTGCCTTCATGCTATATAATTGTAGATGTATACCATAAAACTAACCTGTGTAAATTTCATTTCAAAAGGTGGCAGCGTTTTTGGGATATCGCAAAAAATCCGGAGCGGTTGCTTTCACGCAGAAGAAGTATCCGTCATTGGAATACACATTGTGAGAAGCGTTACGGCCATAACGCTTCTCAGATTCAAATTTTTGGGGAATAAAAAGTGATGTATTTTTCCATAACTGCAGTACTTCGAAGTGAAACGTTTCTCAAAACGCATTATACTATCCAAAGCTGCTGTACTTCTTACCAAGTAAGTTTTTATTGCCAAACATTTTCAGAGTCATTACCAAACGTATGCAATGCCTTTAAGTCATGTATGTATTCCAATTGGTTTGATGAACATCAAGAGTCACAACCGAAGCTGAAGTTAGCAGGATTTACAATAAAAACAAATTATTTCAAAGTAGAGTCCACAAACAATCACAGATGTATTTTGTAAAAAACAAACAAAATCAACGTGGATAAGCCACCCCCTATACATTTCAATAGCACCTCGGCAAACTTCAGCAAGGCACATGGCCCCTTTGATCTGAATGGTTCGATAGGATACCTGTTGAGACCTGGAATGACCCGTCTCGCGTGCCATCTTGTACCGGCGGTCAGTCAGTCGCGTGAGGTCCCGATGGGGTTCGCGTGGCCGACCATACCACCACGCGTCCAGAGGGTGGCGTGGGGGGAGTCGGGCCGCCCGACTGCCGAGCACCAGCTTATTAAGTAAGACTTGATACCCCCAAACGCTGGCGTTTTCATGTCGCGGCCAGTGGGGATGTCAGTCACCATCAACTGATGCCGAATCAATGTCAATCAGTTACACTATACAAATACCAACGCATCTCGTTGTTCCTTTGTTTAAAAACAAAACAAAACAAAACAAAACAAAGCATGGTAACAAAATTACACGAACCCATTCAGATCATGGTTTTATTTTCAACAGGTGTTACCTTTTAACACTCATTTGTGTCTATCATTGTACAGACCCAAGTGTTAAAAATGAGCAATTTTGAAGAACCAACGTCACTTGCAACATATTTTTGACAACCTGCTTCCCAATTGTAGCGAACACCATAACAGTCGTGCACACTCCCTCTCTTAAAAAATGGACGAGATATAGATTTACTAAATACCCACATTAATTCACTATTCCGGCCTAACAGTCTGCAACTAACCATTCAAATAAAACCTCAAAGAGTTCTTTTTAGGCTTCACCTATTTAATTCATGCTAATGGTACCGTAAATCCCGTATAGAATAAAAACCGTTCGTTTCAAAGTTGGCCCACACGTGAACAAAGTCGCGAAAATGTCCTTTGCTCCAAACTTATCATGCGCTGTGAAAGTTAGTTCCATTATTTACCAGCATCTGTAAGTTTCTCCACAGCTAATGACAACACCCGTGCACGGCTTAGTATCCTCACGGTGACGGCCTACAAGAACCCAAGGCCTCTGGTAAAGGGTCCGCTAAACCATGACCAAACTAAGAGCCTCAACATCATGGGTTATAGACCCAAAATCATTGAAGTCTCAATTTGACTGATCGTAGTTCAAGCTTCAAGCAAAACTTCGCTTGTTAACCCAAATACCCCAGTTGGATTTGTGAGTTTTCTTTTTGTATGCATGGCAATTCGCCCGACACACGACCAGAGGTGATGAGGGCTACAAAGAAAGTATGAACATTTTAGAGAGAGAGAAGATAACTGTTCTCATTGCTCTTGAACTGGAACAGATTGTAAGTAGGTTAGAAAACAAGATAGGACTATACAACTGAGCGTATCAAAGATCAAAGAATAGCAGTATGAAGGAAAACTCTTTCAGAGTATCTCACACTGGCTTTTGAAACAGATACTACAGCGAAGAGAATAAAAAATGCGGCAAAAAGTGTACACTGTGAGTTAAGTGTGCTTGCAACCGAGGGACAACGATTGAGAGACCGCCCTGCGCAAAGTACCCACAGAAGAGACATCTGAGAAAGGGGCAGATCGGTGGCCCAAAAACAGCCTTTACCAAATCTGATGGTTTAACAGTCAACGTTAATGGATCTGTGCAGACAACTCCCAACCCTCGATCAAGTCTTGTGAACTAAATCTAAAACAAACATTTTTTACTGAGACTTTGAGCAGTAAAAAAACTGATTTGGTACCAACAAGGTCATGCGTAGGCCTAAGCCTTAAACGGTAGGTTTAACGTACACAAAGGATGCTACGATCCTCTTAAAGATTGCAGTTTTTACACTTTTTTTATGGCATAACACATAATACACAGAGATAAAAGTTTAAAAATTTCATTAAATTTTTAAAGGCCAGTTGTACACAGACGTGTGCGTTATACATCGGCACCAAAGTTCCAAGACCACGACACTCCCGTACCAAAACCCATAGCTCCCCCAGCAACCTAACGCCCAAACACAATGTCGTCTATTAGATTTACTTGATAAAACATCACTTATTTACACTGAATGCCCAAATTATAATTTGACAGACAGCCCCCAACAGCGTGGCAGCGAGATCAGGAGCAATTATCACGCAAACATATACCTTGGAAAAGATCTTGGCTGCCGTTCACACGGTGCAGGCCAAACAATTGCCCGACCGCAACTGGCCTCTGATTGGTCGTCCGGCAGTGAGGTACTAACTTTCCCACGGTATTGTAACACGCGTGCAGGTCGCACGCCAGAACTGCTGACGGTTTTTATTCACCCCCACGACCACAACGAGAAGTTTTTAGTGTGACATTGTGCAGCCTGGAATATAATACACGTTGATTAAGGTGCGGGATGGGGTTCGGATTTTGGCGTCCGTAGTCAGAGTTATTCGCCTTCTTTGTGTGCGCGAGCAAAGCATTGGAGTTTAGTTGGGGTCTGCCCAGTAAATTCACCCCGCCCACGTGACCTTAGCCTGCAAAACAAGGCGACAGGTAAACAATGATTGGCACACGAGGAGCAGACGACACTTCTTTTACAACAGAGGGGGGACTTCGTCAAAATAGAAACAGCCAGGGGAATGACCGATGACAGCCTGGTGGCTTTAGCCAATGGCGTGTGCCGAACGGAGGGGGGACGGTGACTGGACGAGTGGCGGATTGCTGTCAATCAACCCTGAGCTAGCCTGCCGGGTGTTGTGTAAATGTAGTGGTGTTTTGGGACCCTCAGTCAGTCGCATGGACTTTTTGAAGGAGAGCGTGGGAACCGTGCAACTCATTCTTGACTTACGACCGTGCGGGACAGGACGTGTTTTATCCTCCGCCACGCTCTCTCCTTCTGCCTTCTAGTCAGCATCTTCCATCTGTTGCATTCCAGCCACAAAGAAGCAACAAGTCTCTAATCCGGCTATCCTTAAGATACCACAGTGTGCTTTAACTCCTCTTTGTTCCAAGACATACAAGGGGCAATCCACCAGAAATTATGAAGCGTACTCTGAGTGACTCTGATACTGACGAAATCTTCGATGACTCCATCAAGGGGTAAGTGACTTAACTTCATTAATTAAGACAAATTGAGCTAAGGAAATCAGATGCCACAAAGTTACTTTGTCCCTCAAATTCATTTAACGTGATGCAGGGGTTTTTCTTTCGACGAGGAAGTAGCTTCCATTCAACAAGTTATCTCGCTTAAGCAAAGCGAGTCTCGCAAGAGTTGTTACAAATCACAAAAGATTATTTTCGTCACTTGTTGATCATTACAAAACTTGTTGAACATTATAAGATCACCAATTTACTTCAAAATAATAAAACTTGACAGACAGCCATCTCTGTTTTTGAAAAGTCTATATTAAGTTCATTGAAGCCGTAATGGTCATGTATAAATACATCAGTCTATTGGTTTATTTTGATCATGTGGTTGGATCACGTGATGCATGGAAACTTGAACAGGTATCTGATGCACGTGCCACCTGTGTATTGGCTATTTTCGTAATCGGTTAATTAGGCAATTAGTTAATTGGTGCAAATCTGTTGTACTTTTTTTCCAGGTCACCCAGTCAATCCTGCCCGGTGACTGCTCGCAAGAAGCGAAGAGGGGTAGGTTTCGTAATTGGTATATGCATATTTTTTAATTTTAAATTGACTACATTTTTACTCATTTTGTATCAGTCAATTTTGTTTTGCATCGGTACGAAATTTCCCAGAGGACTACAAGACTAAAAGATGCATGGATGCCTACTTATTCATTGTTATGGCATTTTATTTTTATTGCATAATTAAACTTTATTTCGAACTTCAAGCCGGTTTCCTTTGTAACTACTTATATATACAAATCAAGTGTAAGATCGCAGCACAATATAAATATTTGTTTTTATTTACAATAATGTTATCCCTCCCCTGAAGTTGATTTTAATTTCGAAAATCAACCTTTGAAAATTTTGGTTTATTATTATCAATTATTTTTTTTTTAAATAGTTTTTAGCCTTGCTACTGTTTCGCTCACTGAAATCATAATCACTCTTGTCTGAACTTTTGCAAGTTATTCAAAAGATATATTCGTTGTATCTTATAACAAAATGTTAAAACATTGGAAGTGTTGTTGGTGTAAAATCATTTTATTTACTTAAAGATAACCTATATTTTGCTAATTATTGTATCAACGCATTCACACTCTTGCTCAGTAGCTGTATATAACTTTAACACCTCTTTGTTCATGTGCAATCAACCGTTCGTTTTCAGGATTGCTTACATTCCTAGTCTTAAAATTAATCAACAGATTTTGACACATTTTATTACGGTGTTGACTGTTACAAAACAAAACAAAACTGTGAACATCATCACTCTAACTCACTTTTTATAGCATCACTCCAACCACAGGGCAAGCTCCAACTATCAATCAGTCACCTATGTGCTTTCGTCTATTGTAAAATCTTATTACACTGTTGATATGTTGATGATACTTTTAACTGCTTGACAAGTCATTCCTTGCTCATATAATTGTCCATCTAGGATTTAAGTGACAGCTTGAAGTGCCCAGTTCGAATGTGTTAATTTATGACTTTTTTATTTTGGGCTTAAATTTGTAGATCATTGAAAAGAGAAGACGTGACAGGATTAACAATTCTTTGACCGAGTTGCGACGCCTTGTCCCTGCCGCTTATGAAAAACAGGTAGGTTTTTTTTCAATCAACCTGTTATGTTTGTGTTAATTAATTGATGTAGGTCGTGGCTTTATAATGTTCATTGCACATCAGGCTCATACATTGGAGTTTGTTTTTTTATAATTTTGCAAACCCCTGCTCGAAAATACCGTATTCGCTTCGTTCACCAAACCAATAACAACAACTCATCAAGTAAACCGTTAGGAAAGATTTGTGTAAAAAAAAACATATACACTATAATATAGCCCTATTTGACCCTATGTTATTGAATTTACGGAATTTTTTTTGTTCGGTTTCAAATTTATTTCAAAAAGTGGAAGCTGTGGACGCGACCCTGTTAATCAATGATGGGTATCACGAGTATAAATAAAACAATTGATTGTTTTTATTGTAAGATTTTTTTTTAAACCTTTTTTTGTTGCCAGACAAAGGGCAAGCATTTTGCTCAAAGAGAATTATGTTTACTGTCATACAAGTAAAATTACGTTCATTCAATCACTCAATAAACTACGCGTGACTGCAGATGGCCATCCGCCCTTCAATGTTGACGAGCAAACCATACTGGTTGATAATGCATGTTGTCCTCGATAGATAAATAAAACGTATATAATTGAAGTGGCTCTTGTGGCGAACAATTAAAACCACGTGAGTACGGGCAAACATCGGATATGAATCCCCCCCCCCCACACACACACACACACGCCACTGTCTATAACCCCCTTTGCCCCGGAGTTGCACCGAGTGCATATCCCACGGTGTTACTGCAATCACTGCATGGGAACCGATTGTGCCCTGAATGATGGTTAAACACAATCTAAATTGCCTCAACACAATGCCCACTTCTGGGGCTCATGAATTTTTCATGTGAGAGAGTGTTCCTTTGGTGGTTACCACGGGTGTAGGGGGCGAGCGCTGCATGCCGGGTCGGCACGCAGCCCTGTGGCCCTGTTCGGGACCCACACGACAACAATGGCCCGGCAGCGCAGACAAAAGACGCAACGGCGCAATTAATCGCGTAGAGCTTTAATCTCAATCGGGGAGAGGGACTGGAGAATGAAAACCAAGAGTTAAAGAGGACTGTTCCAAAACAGCGCGTGCAAAAACAAATGATGTTGGGATGAGGCGATCGTGGATTTAATGAGCCGTTTAATTTCAGCTTAAAACCAATCATACACTCATACGATTGTGCTCAGTCTTAAAATCATGTTGCCTTATAAATACATAATCTAGTGTATAAAAATTTGATGACATAATTTCTGTTTCATTTTGCTTTACTTTATGTAAAGGCCTAAATACATTATTTATTTATTTATTTTTGATTTTAAATGTTTTTTTTCTAAATTGCTGTTGTTGTTGTTGGTGGTGTTGTTGTTGTTGGTGTTTTTGTTCTTGTTATTAATATATTCTGGTGGGAGTAAAAAAGCGAGCATGGCCCTATCAAAGTATGCAGCACATCAGCAAGTAACACCTGTTATATTTGAAGATATAAAATATCTTTCAATTTACACCCGCATTAATTATCCTCAGATCATTTTGCATCATTTATCTTCGCCAGCATCATATTCGTGTATATTGTGCTAGGCTTAATTTTAAACATGTTCCGTTTTTCACACTTACCTTCAGGGCTCGGCAAAACTTGAGAAGGCGGAAATTCTGCAGATGACAGTGGATCATCTTAAGTACCTGCATGCCAAAGGTAAGCATGGTAAGGAAAAAAAGCCATTCATTTTCAAATTTATACAAAAAAAAATACCAAACAAGGGTACAAAAACATAGGAATTGTTTGCTTAAATGCAAAAATCGGCTTGGTATTAAAGTATATTCTCTGTACTTGTTTTGCTTATCTTCTTGTCAAACGAAAAGTATTCAATTAGGGACTTTTCAGGACGCTAGGTGGCAGCAGAATTACCAGGTATATGTATTGTTCACTGAAGTGTGCGCATGCTCATAACTACGTAAACAATGGCAGTTTTACCTGGTAAGTCTGCAGCCACCTTTCGTTCCAAAGTCCCCCATTCAATTTGAATCCCCCCTTCCCATTTTTGAGTATTGCAAACTCAATCTATCATCTTTTCGTCCGTAGGTATCGATGGATCGTTCCACCCTTACGGCGAGGCTCATGCCTACGCAATGGATTACCGCGTGCTTGGTTTCAGAGAGTGTGCCTCCGAGGTCGCGCGTTACATGGTCACAGTGGAGGGCATGGATATCCAAGACCCTCTGCGCCTCCGCCTCATGAGCCACCTCCAATGCTACATGGCACAAAGGGAGTTCCAGTCCAGGCAACATTACTCAGTGCCCGGTCATCCTCACTCACAGTTCACCTCTCACGCTGCTGCTCATGGCCAGACTGGGGTACTACCTCACGGTCAGCACAACGCGGTTACGGGCGACGCCTCACACGGTCCGCCAATCTCCTCCGGGGTACAGATCACGGACAGCTCCACAGCCGGAAGGCAAATGATTCCCATGATCACCAGCTCCAGCCAGGAGGCGTCATCGTTGACCTCGTGTCACGCACGGCTCCCAATGCCGCCTTCGACGGCTGCCTCCGTACCAGTAAACTCCTCGGTATCCGCCCAGATCTCGCCGCCCGTGGCTCCAATCCAAAGTCTTCACACTCAGTACCCTGGAGTGACGTACAACAGCCTCCCAGTCCTTTCACCTAATGGGTTCAGCCCGACCAGCTCGTCACACATGACACACAGCACCATTATGTCCAAACCGTATCGCCCATGGGGAGCAGAGATGGCATATTAATATAAAACACAGCTTCTCCCCGATTAACTTTGAACTTTAACTCTTGCTGGAAGTCTTCCCCAATGACGGTCGTCATCGTCACAATGGGAGACTTTTGAGCACACTAGGTGGCAGTAGACTTACCAGGTATATCCATTGTTCTCGGAAATGTGCGCTTGCTCATAACTACGTAAACAATGACAATTTACCTGGTAAGTCTGCTGCCACCTATCGTTCCAAAGTCTCCCATTCACTCATCGTTCATACATTTAACCGCTGGTGGAATAACACAATAGGACCGCCTGAATTATGTTTTCGACAGTTTTTTGAACTGTTTAAACTTGAAACATATCTACAGCACCAATCATGTTAACGTGATGGTTACAAATGGCATGTGTCCACCATACTTCAAATCAGAATTTATTTTTTTTTCATGAAAACCCGGAATTGATTAATTATGCACACTTTAACTTCACGAAACAGCTTCCCGAACGATTTTGCCTATTTCAAAAATGACTTTCAATCGAAAACTTAAGTCAACACCCTGAAACACAAGGTGCTATCATTTATTTCTATTGTATTATTTAAATAGTGCATAACCAACTTTTCACTTTTATATTATTTCCACTATGCATTTTTTTTTTACATTCACTCATTTGAGAGGAAAGTGTGCTGATCTGGTAACCAATTTGATGGGGTTTTTTTTATTCAATAAACCTCTAAGTATAAGTTGCAGTACGCTGCAAACGTCCTCTCAGTAACATCAAATGAAGCGACGCCCTGGACGTAAAATGTGTGTTTATGCCTAAATTTTATTCATTACTATCCCGTGATGACTTGAGGGTTAATTTATTTCAAAAGTCAACATTCCATGTAAGTCCTTACTCATCAAATGAAGAAAGGAAAAACAATTAAATTATCACAAAGTGCGATTTTATTTCGAAATCTTATTTATTGATTATACGCTCGAGTAAACAAAATGAGATGTAACTATCAATTTCAGTCGTGACGTCACGTGTACTTGACTTGAAATCACCGGTACAACTGTTTATTTTATTGTATTTATATTGTTTTGTAAAATCCTGTACATAATTATTTATTCAAAGTTGTTTGCTATGTCACAACCTTTTCAATTTGCCCGATATGATTAAGCTGTTTCTATGACATGTATTAGTCACTTTAGTGAAAAGATAGGATTGGTGACTGCCCTGAGTTAGTTGCAGTCAGGTACCAATTTCATAGAACTGTCCAAGCAGAAGATATTGCTGAACACTTTTCTTCTCAGCGAAAGTGAGCAGGATACCAGTCGCATGTGGTACATGTAACATGTTATTTTAGCTGGTAACCTTAATCTGGTAAGCAGGATTTGTTTTGTGCTAGCTACTTTGTTTGTGCTTGGGCAGCTCTTCGAAGTTGGGCCCCGGTACAAGATTACCACAAGCTTACCACAGCAGATACTTCTCCCTCGAGACAATATTGCTGCTCAATATGTACTTGTCTTTTATTTGTAAATACAAATATTTGATTTTCCTTTTAAGGAAAATGCTTGAGATTTATTGTCGTTCAAACATTGTACGTCAGATTGTAAATCAGAATGTACATCGTGCATATTTATGAGCTAATTTGCATAATTTACCGTGTCTAAATTAACAGCGTGGCTATGCTTGCATCTGTTCTCCTCAGAGGCAAGTATAGCAAAAGTCATTTGCAGAAATTAAGTCGTAGTGGAAGAAGGACACGGCCGCCATCGGTACTGCTACTGTAAGGCCGAGCCCGAATTGAGTGATTTTGGCTGTGGTCAGCTATGGCCATTGGCTTGAGCGATAACACTGAAATTAGCAGAAACAACGACCAAGGCCGTGCTGTAGCTAAAGCCACTTTTTTGGGGAGATTTGACCCGTTTGAAACTTGAATTCACAGATACCGGGCAATTTGAAAAGGATTATGGAAACTGAACGTAGAGTGGACGGCAAACATCATAAATGGAGCTGTCAAGTGCTATAATTACTATTACTAAAAGAATAGACCATGTCATCATGTGTCGGAAAAAAGATTGACCTTGTACATTCCAGGGCATTACCTGGCAGGCAAGAAAAGTCATAGGCCTACGGGAAATTTTATCATTAAAAAATAACAACAGAACAGGTTTGGAGATGTGCCACGTTTCTTGATAAAAAAAGTTTACAACAGTGCAATCTTCACTTTATGTACTTAAGTATAAAGATGTCATGTTTTGCTCCGTATAGCTGTGTACAGATCGTGTCTGCCGGAAGCTCCATTGCTCTGTATAAGCATTTGACGTCACATATTTATGCAAACTTATGACCGGACACAGAGCTCAACCGGGTACCAGTGATAAGTGTCTTGTTGAATTATGGAAAACCAAAATCCTGTTTAAGCTATTTGTTTATAGCAACGTTTATGTTAATCGTGTTTAAGAAAACATTCTTTTGATAATGATTTTTTTACACATCGAAACGCTGAAATGTTAATAAATGATTGATTACAACAAAACTTTACTTTTTTTCGTGAAACTGGTTCTATTATGTGCATGTCGTTGATCAAAACCAGAGTTCAAGGTGAACTTCATCTTACTTAAATCCCCAGCTCAACATTGGTAATCTGACTGTGAATGTTTCCATTCTTTGCACAAATCAAGATATTTGTAATAAAACCAACCTGTGAAAATGTCAGCTCATTTCTTTGTTTCATTTGCTATAAAACGGTAAAAATGCAGTCAGCATTTTTGTACGCATTCCTATAGGCAGAGTTTTCGTCTCACTGAGACCAAACCAATTTTGGATCTTATTTCATTTATTATTTAAAAACGATAACACTTCAGACAGAAATATTTCAAGGACAGTTTTCTACCATCAGTATCTTTATACCATGTAAGGTATATGTAAATGTTTGAACATTTATGTTTTTCTTCTTACCAATGTTGAGCTGGGGCTTTAATACCCATCTAAAGTGCCACAGGTTGAAGACCTCAAACACATTTTAATTAATTACTCGTTCATTCCCCACCCATCCACCCATCACCCACCCCGACAAAACAGGCTCAATGGACATGGTATAATTATTTATTTTCGGCAACATAGACCCGATAGACCCAACCGGTCCATTCAGAAGAACAACGAGGCCATTTATCCGTGTGCTAAAATCTTGCTCTATTGCTTTTGTACACAACATGTGTTGTACAATGAAGGTCAATAACAACAACAAATAAAAGTGGTATTCTTATTTATTTATTTATTCATTTATTTATTTCATTTTATTTGTTCAATTTTTGTTTTCTTTCTATTTTTGTTTTCTTTCTATTTTTGTCTTTCTATTTTTATGTTATTTATTTAATTATTATTATTATTATTATTTTCAAAGTTTGTGTGTGTGTGTTTTTTCTTGTAAACTATCTCGGCAACCTCTGGATAGGTAATTAGCTGGTCCAAAGGGCACCAGCGTTATTCTAAAAGTTATGATCTCGCAGGGTTATATATAAGATTGCTAAACACATTTTAAATGAAGACTTATTAACCCAGATTTGTTTTTTATTTGTCATAATGGAAGTGGGGAAAGTGGCGGTTGGATATTGTACAACACTTGCCGACCACGATGTTGCGTTGAGAATTGTTTCCACATAATACGATGATCGAGACAAACGGTGCCCCAATTATTTCTTGGTCAACCGATTTGCATAGCCACCGTCACTTATAAGCGAGCCGCCAAAGCATGACCGCCTCGCTTTACATAAACCTCCCATGATAATATCATGGTATCATGACAGAGCATTCACTTTAATAAGCGTGGCGGGTGTAGAACGGTTTATTTAGAAGGGTGTGAGGAAGGGTTATCATGATACGTGACCGCATGGTGGCTAGTCGGATCGGATGTCTTGGGTTGTCTAAGCGATACCTACTAGTCTCAAAACCCAATAGACCTTACTTATGCAGGCGTATATACTTCAATTCAATTAAATTCAATAAAACATTTATTTCCTTACTCACAACAACAAAAGACAGAATCATTGGACACAAAAATTGTTACTTATTCTAGTAAAATACAAGCAAAGAGCATGCGTGACCATTGATATTGATAGTGACAAATAAAGCAGTAGAATGTAGCGAGTTATTGAAGCCCCAACTCAACATTGGTAAGAAAGAAGAAAAACAATTCTGCCTTTGAAGTGTTATCGTTTTTGAATAAATGAAATAACTTCAAATATTAATTTTTGTCTCAATGTAAGACCAAAAACTCTGCTTAAGAATGCGTACGAAAAAGCTGAAAGCATTTTTACCGTTTTCTCGCAAATGAAACAATGAAATGAGCTGAAATTTTCACAGGTTGGTTTTCTTACACTGATTTGTGCAAAGAATGGAAGCAATTTCAGGCAATGTGCCAATGTTGAGCTGGGGCTTTATTGAAGCTGTTCAAATAAGCCGAGGCTTGTGGGAACAGTCCGGTACGTAATACAAGAACAGTGTGAAGTATGGAGAAACAGCACCGATAGTGTCATTAAAAAAGAATATTTTAACTTTTTGTTTTATCCTGCAAACAAATGCATGCACTGCACAAGAGAATACCTCACCTCGTTTCCAGGTCAGAGTACGGAGTGGAATGCGTTCATGGACGATGTCTCCCAGTCATTCTGTCTCTCTGATCTAAACTGTAAACTAGGTCAGGCCAAAGACCGCGCTCTTAATACAATCATAGGGCGGTAGCGTCTCGTGCATCTTAGTCTGAGACTGACCGTGCAACACGTGTATTTGCCCATAGGTGGATCATAAGACGTTATACAGAAACACTATCAGCAATGCTTAAATGTATCTTGTCGTTCCTCATTTTCGAGAGTTCATCAAGACCTTATCGAATAAAAGAACTAGCTTAAAATGGCTGCTGGTTTAGCTGAGTTTTTCTCCAGTACATTTCGATTTTACCCAGTGTGAGTGTGTGTGTGCAAATACGGCATGTACATCCATTGTAATACAAACCGTTATGCACGAGGTATGTCAATCATTGTTCGGAGTACAAGTCGGCTGTGGGACTGAGAAGCCAGATATTCCACACACGACATCGCAACGCAAAAGACATCCAGTGAGTGCTTTGTGTTGGCAAATTAACTACACTAAATTAGGGCATGGAGGAAAGGAATTTCAGGGTGAGGATTTGCATTCTTAGCCAAAACAAAAAAACAAAAAAATTGCATGAAGATTACGTGTGCGACAATGGGATGCTATTTGGGGAACACTATAGGTGGCAGCTGACTTACCAGGTAAATCCATTGTTTTCTGAAATAATAATGCCCATGCTCAGAGATACGTCAATGGAAATTAACCTGGTGTGTCTGCTGCCACTTGACGTCCAAACGTCTTCAGTTATAAAAGTTCCCCTGATGATGACTATCTTCAATAAATCGAGAATCCGTACTCAATGGGAATCGTGAATAATTCTGACGTCATGCACGAAGTGCCTGGATTAACCACAAACTGCCACAGCCGTTTTAAGCCTGATCTTTGAAGGAAGTATTCTGCTTCTCTTTTTAAAAGTCATATTATACATTTTACTTTTTTTTGATGAACATTTTTTTAACCTTCCAAGTAATGTTATTTTCCCCTCATCAAAAATACGTCAGAGATACGTCCAAACAAAATTCGAACCAAAATCTAGTATACAAGAAGCTGTGAATAAGGATCAGTGACAAGTAGTCTTGGATAACAGTTAACTCTTTACAGAATTGTGTACAAACACAAATGATTTTACTTGGCCATTTTTGAAAACAATTTTATTATGATCGTTTTATCAATTTTGGGGTGAACAAAGAAACATTGACTGGAGCGGGATTTGAACCTGCGACCACCGGCTAAACGTACCGACGCTCAACCAACTAAGCTATCCAGCCCATTGGCGATCTCCCTATTTTGTCGATATCATTGTTCAGGGGTTCACCCCAATATTGATTTACAAATTTACCCAGTCAGTTTCCCTTGTGGTTTATTCCATGATAGTTTTATGTTGAAACTATGATTCTTACTTGCTCAATAACACCTTACGAAGAAAGGATTTAAAAAGTTTACAATTATAAAAATTTGTAATGAACACAAGTTGTCGTTTTTTTAATGACTGGTTTGTACAGTACACTTCAAAGCTAACTCGACGATGTTCATGCTCGAATCGTACACGTTTTGCTGTCAAAGTTCAGTGCAGGCTTTTATTTATTTATTATGACATATAAAGCACCTCATCTTGGTTACCTTTCTTTAATCCAGTATCCTACTCAGAGTGAATTTCATCAGGAAATCTTTTTCGCTGAACTTATACTATGCGCACGCGCAGCTCAGATTAGCTATTGGGTCTGCGCGGTGAGGCGGCGCGCGCAACAGGCGATTTTTAACTTGACGTGACTGTTTACATTTACGACACCCACAAAATGAAGTGTTCCACCATCCGCATCGCAAAATCGAACAAAAAGAAAAGAACTTTTCAAATACAGAACACCCACGGGGCGAACTGTCCTATTTTTCTGCTCCTGTTGATATTTTTTTAATTTTTATTTTTCAACAGGTCTGCACAGACAATGACAACTATGCGGGGTGGCAGAAACCTTGTAAAAAGACGAGTTCGTCTGATGGTGGGAACCGAGTCCAATGAATGGACGACTCGCGTGGGGAGAGCGTGGGAACTTTGTAGGGCCTTTTGTAGGGGGTCAGCGGGGCAGAACCACACGGCATGCCATCACGCCTTACTGGATTTGATCGGTCGCAAAGGCAGTGTTTTACGGGGCTGTTTTGGGAAGCCGTAGCGAGGGGGGAATTGAGCCCGGGACTGTGGGAAACCACCTGCCATGGTCGGTGGGGAGAGAGTGAACAGCCCAGAACGTGGGACTCAACCGGGCTTTTCTTTTAGGTGTGACCATCAATTTTGGAGTCCATCAATCTTTAGCAAGGGCAAGCTTGACTGCGCAACTGCAAGAAAATACAAAAAAAGAAGAAAAAAAAAAAGATCTTGTGTAAATACCAGAGGCAGAAATAACAAATATTTGTGTTGAGGTGGTGGTGCCACGAAGCACTGATAAAACTATTTCGGGGTTTCAATCGAATTTCTGTGAGGCCTTACTTTTCGTGATTCCTGAGTGACAAGTCAATTATAGAATCAACAGGTGTAAATCAGTAGGGTGGACATCAGTCTATCTATTTACAATTTGCGTCTGATTGATGTATATGTATTTATAGTTGATACATCATTATTTATTATGATTATTATTATTTTTTTTTAAGGGGCTGGTATACAATTCGGTGGTCACGTCTTCGAGAACACAGACAATAATGGTTCAAGCTTTGTTTGCTATTAGGCGTATGTAAATGTTATTATGCGTGCTTATTTCCGATTTGACGTTTCGAAATAAGTAACCGATTGCCAGCAGCAATTTAGTGGTTAACACCCGTTTCATATATAAGAAGCGACTCCAGATTTCAGTTTCAGACGGGCGAACTTATCGACGTCTGAACCCAAGACGATCCAGAGTCGTTCCGACCGACTGCAACAATCGATCTTTCGACTTCTAGTCGCTCCTAACTGTTTCAGACGTCGAACTGTTCGTGTACTTAATTTAAAAAAAAAATTGGTTCGGAGCTACTCTGGAGCACCAGTCTGAACCGGTTGTAAGAATTCTGCTCTTGAATGTCTTGAAGACGTAGAGTACGTCATGAGAAAGATACTTGGCTATAGGGTCATCGCAGTTTGGTCCTTTTAGGTAGAATAACAAGCAATGGCAGACATTTTGAAAGTTGTGCAAAATGCTTGTTGTTCTACTATATTTTTTTTTCACATGACAAATCTGCGATGACATTTTTATAGTCAGAAACCTTTTCATGACATACTCTGAATGTGTGCCAGAGGCACAATTCCCCCAAAACAGCTCCCCTAGCTGCCACACTAAGGAGCATAATGCACGTAGTTGCAGTGTATAATATATAGCCAAAAATAACCCATGTCTCTCATAACTAAGTAATTCACAGGGTACAGGCAATAGTTAAACAAGATTTAAAATCGTTCAGAAGATTCCCCCTCCCCAATCGTAACCGTCCAATCATGTAAGATAAGCTTGTCTCAGACTTTCTTTCTTTAAGGACCGTAACGTTGCATGACATCGTAAAAAATATATATATATATAGGCCTCGTTGAGCCACGGAAGAGAACAGAGTTTATCCCCCCCCCCCCCACCCCATCCAGCCACCAGCACTACCACCACCACCCTCATAACAGCATCAAAAGGTACCACGCCTAAACCCCTCCGATCCTAAGCTTCTTTGGTGTACAAGTGTATAGGGAGATTTCTCAGGCGTGCCCCAATAAAGAGTAGTTAGCAGATCATGGAGCAATAAATAAACTTGTCAAATAAAAAAAAAAATCCACCCCCGTAATATGGAAACTGACAATGCGATAATTAATTGAATTCCCCCCTACTCCTAAGTCCTTGCCGCTGGCTTATGGTCTTTAATAATTTTGCGATTCAACACTTTTTTTTTATTAAAAGCGAGGTCAAAACCGATTCTGAGCCTTGGTTAACCGGTTGTGTTCCACAATAAATACCTTGCCTGGTAATATTCTACTAGTATTCTGTGTATATACTCAGCACATTTTGTGGGCTTTTTGGTTGAGGCACTGTTTTTTTCATTGGCCATTTTCGAAATCACGGCACGGGCTTGGGCTCTGGCTTCGGCTTCGTCGGGTATTTTGAGAACGTTCGCTTTCGGTAGCGGAGAGCCAGACATGCAGACGGAGCCCAAGCCGAAGCCAAAGCCAAAGCCGTGGTATCGAAAAAGCCCTTTAAATAAAAACGTGCCGTCAAAATCAATGTCAATTTATTTATTTATTTAAAATCTTCAGGCATAAAATGAATACAAGTTTGAAGAGGGGCTGTCAAGGAAATACAAAAGTATACAAACTGCCATCAAAAACATGTATAGCCTACAACCAGACCCCTGTTAACAATACTAATGTAACTAAATAAACTGACAGTTTGCGAATCTTTGCGCCAACTGTGAATGCCGTTTTTTCCAGACAGCACCTGGTTTATCAGTCTCCCTTGTTCTTGCATCACGAACTTGTCCCTTGTCAAACAAAGGCGATATCTCTTTCCAATTTGTAACCAAAAGACACATTTGTCTTTTTGGACAAGGAGAAACTACATAACTGTGACCACAATTCACTGAAATCCGCCAACATGAGCTTGGTCTCACGTAATTTTTAGATGAGCCTATTCATGCATTCAGTTGAAACGGCTGGTTTGTTTTCCTACCAAAGATGAAAACAGTTTGTATTTTCTTGTTTTGTGGTCAACTGTTGCTTTCGGTGTGCTATGAAGGAGGAAAAATGAAACTTGTACTAAAGAAAGATAAAATCAATTAATCCAAAGATGAACTACATTGAAATGATCACACATTCGAAGTTAAATTTGGGTCATTTACTCTTTCTTATGAATCAAAAGAAGCGCAATTGTTGTTTTTTGTTGTAGACCGGATGTAAATTATTTCTCATACTGTGACCAAGGTACGGAGAGGGCTACCGAGACCAAGACCAAGATTGGGAGAGGTCGTTGGATATTAAGCCAAGACGGGGACACGGAGAGGTCAAAAGACAGTGTTAGACTACAAGCTGGCTCTGGCTTGTTGGTCCCTTGAAGGGTCTCAAGACCTACAACGCTTTAAAAAAAAAGCAACAACAACAATAACCCAAAAACCCCAACAAACACAAAATTAACCTGAACTTGACCTCAACCTCAACTTCAACTCACAAACAAGCCAATTTAGTTAATTATTTTTCCATGGTGCAGATTAAGGGAACCAACACGTGCAGTTTTGTCCTTAAGAGAACGCTTTTCAGTGACGTTTCTATTTAAATGGAGACTAAGAATAGATTTTTTTTTTAAAGAGGAAACCGACCTTTGCAATAGTGCAACCATCTTTCTTGTCCCATGAAAACCTACACGTAACCTAATCGAGGCTAGACGGGAAAGGTAGTCTGGTCCTTTGTTATACTGGGAATCATTTAGTGATTACTCTTACACGAAAAAAGGAATAAGACAATCAAGGGCTGTATCAAGAAAAGTTTACAATGCCTTCAAAATACCTCTTTGATATGGAACCATGGATTTTTGATGAAACGTCCCTGGGTTTGTTTTTACGTTTTCCCTGACATGTTTTGTTTTTAGTGTGAAAACACGCACACAAGAGCATTTCAAAGATGTACAATTATCAAACTCACTTTGAGCTATTTTCTTAGATGAGTAACAAGTCTGATTGTATCATTTGGTAATAAAATAATAAGTATTCAGTGATTGAAAGGTGATAGGAATGGTAAAGCTGATAGTGCAGTGTTCTTACTTTGTGTGATATGAAAAAAAAAAAAACGAACCCGTGAAAATTTGGGTTCAATCCGTCGTCTGAGTCAAGAGAAAATAGTGAAAAGCCATGCACACTTTTTAAGCATGTAAACACATTGTCTTTAATTTCGGTCATTTACAACCGAAATTAAAATGGGGTCTTCAAACTCTATTGACAGTATTTCCGACAGAAATACTTCCATGGAAGACTGCTACTGATATGATTTATAAACAGTAAGCTGTCAGACTGATATTAATACATCAAAAAATTCGATGAATACCAATCCAGTATTCTACCTTTAAAAAAAAATAGGCGACTGATGTTACTGATAACCCCGGTCAAAAGCTTTTGTTTGATTCTATCTGATGAGGAATTTTAACAAATCGACTGGTTCATGAATAACTTATTTCTTAATATAGATATTGTCTTCGATTCCGCATCAGTCTTTGAGCGGTGTAGTTAGATGACGAGTGAGACTACACGTCAAATCATAAATAGGTTTGATATGTCAGTGTAGCAACATATGGTATTTATTTTGTCAAAATGTGTCACACTATTAAGTAGCGATTGATCACTATGTTAAAAGTTTATGTTTATTGTTTCACGGTGCCGTTCGTTTGGGCACGAGGTACGCACGTCACGCCGTCCAAGATTCAAACTCAACTGACGTTGATGGGTTGTACATCCCCAACCAAAGCTATGACCAACGGCTACTTTATGACTCGATCAACAATAACACTCCCAACGGCGAGAGAAACACCGGTATGGCGGTTTCCGGACCTTTTCTGCTTTGTACATACTGTTATTACTATCAAATCAAATCCGCTCCATTTAACGCAAGACTTTCATACACTTACACATTTTACACATTGAAAAGTAACTGTAGTTTGTAATATTTGTTTGTGACAAAACATAGCTTGCCTATTAATCGGAACATGGAGCAGTACAATTTGACCGGAGGCACCAGTGTCCTTGAAGAAGCTGTGTGCACGCGCGCATGTAACAGCCGTCGACGCGACAGGTGCCCAGGTCTGTGCGCATAATCTGAGCTGGCTGGCTCAGCACACGCACCTGTTGTGTAATAAACCTTTATCAGTTTGATCATTTATTATTACAAACCAGTTGGTTATAAACCGTCAAAAACTGCGGTTTACCGACAGCTAAAAATGCACCATCAAGTTGGATTCAAGCTAGGCGGAGTTTTGCAGTCTAATAGACTGTGGTCTGCAAGCAGTGCATTTGGGATATTTTCGTCCGTACGAAAATCATCCGGTAAAACTTCTTTCTTCTTTTTAGGTTTAATACACGGAACTTTTCCCAAAGATGAGTGTACGGTACACAGCTGGTTTATGGACTTTTCATTATCAAATCTTCATTGTGGGGTTTTATTACCACTTAATACCCTACCAGGACAGAGGTAACCTTTATGTAATTCCGACTTACACTACGTCTTAAACTTCAAACAGCTGTGTAAAAAAAAAAAAAAAAAAAAAAAAAAACCACGACACGACAAAAACAAGAAAGTGTAGTGACACCTTGAATCTTTATACATTGGGGTACGTTTTGCTCTTCGACGATCAAGTTTTAGCAAACTGATGTCCGTGCCCCCCCCCCCCCCTTGTGGCCCCCTATCTGAAATCTGGACTTTGAGATAAAAAAATTCCAGAATAAAATGTTACATTTTATGAGCAATTACGTATAGTAATTTCAATGTTTTTAGAACTATTTTGAATTATTTACACACATAATGTATTTTGTTTTACTTCAACACCTCAGAAAACACTGAAAAGGGGCTTGTTTAGGAAAAATACAAACGGAAACTACAGTTTTAATTGGCCAAAAGTGCCCCCCCCTAGGAAAAATGGTGCACCCCCTTGTGCCCCCCAAAATGTTACCCTGGTTACGGCGCTGCGTTTTAGTCATTTACCGCCGGGTTGCCAGCAATTTAAACACTTGTTGAAATTTCACATGAATAACTTTTTGGGATACAATAATTATCACTCGTGCAATCACTGCCTTTTGTTATACAATCCAACCTTACTCTGCGGTCCGTTGTTCGTCTGTTTATTAGTCACTAAATTAATGAGGGGGTGAATTACATCACATAATAAATAATGCCTCACTAAAACCTCCAAAAAAATATCAAGTTTTTGATTAAATAAAAATACAAGCTAAATAAACTCGTTTGAACGACCACAATCTATATATACACCTCTTTTTATAAACACCAAGGCTTAATAGAGTCCTTTTCTACTTATAAGTAGAATTACAAGTTCCTCCTTTTTTCAAATTCTTTCTAAACAACACCCTCAAAACACTTTGTGGACCAGTGTATTTGCCCGGTACATGTAATGTTAAACTCCTTAGAACAGTGCTTCCCCTGACTAGTGAACTGAGCGAGGTGATCAAACTTCAAACTGATGATTGAAGGTCTGCGAACTGACAAGAATGCAGCACTCACACAAAATGTGCAGTGATCCCATTATCTACACCTCGAAATTATACATTCTTGGTACATAATGGTGAAGTTAAAGGCTCATAAATAAAAGCTCAATATTATTATTATTAATATTTCTTTGATGGCAAATCACTTTGATGGCAAAGCATTTATTTATTTATTTATTTAGTTATATTTTTTTTTGCAGGAGGGACAAGGGCAAGCACAGATAAAGATAAATGTAGGGGCAATTTCAGTCAGAATTGCCTGATTATATCAAACTTCACGGTGTCCCACGTCTGACAGGGGGAGCAAGTAGTGGGGTAAGATGTTCCACAGGGGGGGGGGGGACACCGTACCCGGTTACGCCACTGAGTGGGCGAGGTGGTGATATTGGCAAAAAAGAAAATCGAGGTGCATGGTCACTGAATTTAGTAATGTGGGCCGACTCGAGTTTAAATGGGCAGGCGAAACACTGCTATAAAATAAGCCACTGGTATGACTTGAAACATTTAGCACACAGATATACAGGTAGAAAGGTTGGCAAATATGTTTATATAAACAGCGTCAAAACTATGTCTCACTTTCATCAGAATAGCACACATCTTGTAATCTGCTTTTGGTCAAAAGACCTTTATAAAATGGGCACAATTAACCTCTAAGCAGTGACCGGGAAACATAGTTACAATGTTGGGAGAGGGTTTTTTTTCTTCTTTTCAAACTGATAATTTAAATGAAAATTATAAGAGAATAATAGTAAGACAGTACCACATGTGGGACTAAACACGAACACGCAATAAAAGGGGTCACGAGAGGGCGCTCGGTCAAGTAGAATTTAAGACAGTAAGTCACCACCGGAGGTGGCTGTTAACGGAACTACTTATTGTTTGGCTTCACAGTTACGGTACGATACAAAACGTTTGTAATCATAAACCTACAGCATACTTACTTAGCTAGACTTGTTTGGGGGACACAGAAAATGCCAATAGATAAAAATAATAATTAAAATCGAAATAACAACACTAAAAAAATGTTTTTTAACTTGTTTTGTCCATTAAAACAGTACAATATGTAATTTTATAAAGTGTCCTGTAATAAATAAGATTCAAAAGCCAGTGAGTGAGTTAATACTTCATTGATTAATGTAAACTTTTCAGCAATTGTCTCAGTGCGTTGTTCTAAAACATTTTTTAAACGACTGGTTGAAAGACTATAGCGATTTCTTCTGAATATCTGCTGACGGTTACTTTCCGTCTGAGTTGAACAGACGCATAATAAAACTAGACGTCTTCTCCAAGTCCCTCAGACGTAATTAAGTCTGGTTACTTTTCATGCCAACGTTGCAATGGTGTACAGGTCCCAGAACCAGATCGTCTAGATCTTGTGTATGGTACATAATAAATATAGGCCTAACCTGTACTCAATATAATGGGAGACTTTGGAACGCTAGGTGGCAGCAGACTTACCGGGTATTAATTTCCACTGTTTGCGTAGTTCTGACCTTGTGCAGATTTTTGAAAACAATGGATTTACCTGGTAAGTCTGCTGCCACCTAGTGTCCTCAAAAGTGTCCAAAAACACTAGTGTTTACTTGTCTAAGCCAGAAAATGATTATAGATTCGTTACGTGTCAAACGTGACAAAGGTTTCACTTAGATTCTTTAGGTTTTTTTCGTTGTTTTTACGCAATATTTTTTACCATGCATACCAAAACTTTAGCAATCAAATGAGACTATTTTATTAAAAAGGCATTTGATGGACGATTTATTGTTTCGTAATATCTCAATTCATTGCTTGAATGCCACGTGCATAATCTCTGCCGTTTAAAACTGGCCAATCACATTGTAAAATTCACAAAATTCCAAAATTGATCACATTATCCAAAGGAATTAATGAATAATGAGGGTATTTCCGTATAGGTATGAGATATGTTGTTTATGATGTATGAGGCATCCATTAGTTTTTTGAATAAAAAGATATTTATAAATTTACAAACATTTGCGTGTTTTACTTGTGAATTCTCATTCACCAGAAAAAAATGCATTTAACTTTGTGTTTTCATTATCCGTGGAAAGGATCAGACTATGTTTCCAAAACTATTAGCTACAACAATTTTCACGTTTTGTCTAATCGAGTAATCTAATTAATTGTGATCAACAAATAAACAAGATGGAGAACTGGTATTTTCTCCTAATTTTTTATTTTTTTTTGCAGTTAGTGTATAATTTGCAGCAGCTGCTACACAACGGTGCTCAAAACCCTGTTTTCAAAATTGCTCGCAAGGTAATAATAAGGCTACGTAAGCTATCAAAAATGTCCGTTGCATTGTTTTCTATAAAAAAGTAAGAAATTACAAAGTTCCGTCCACACCGAATTTGGCAAATTACACCCTCAAAAGATGAAGTTAAATGACAAATTTATGTGTAGTATTTAGCTCAAAACTTCATTTGTAAAAAGTGAAACTGTGAGAAAAATCTTACGATTGTACCAATTGAAAACCGTCATGACAAAAAGGCTCGGAATTGTAGAAAATAAATTAGTGGAAAATGACCTTTGTTTGGTACGCGGCAACCCATTGACTTAAAGGCAGGGGAGACGTTTGGTAATTACTCCAAAAATAAATGACCATAGCAACTTGCTCGGTAAGGAGCAACGGAGAGCTGTTGATAGTATAAAACATTGTGAGACACGACTCCCTTTGAAGTAACGTAGTTTTTGAGAAAGAGGTAATTTCCCGCTAAATTTTGAATCCGAGAAAGGCTTCAGGCACGAAGCCTTTCTCGCGTAATGAAAAACGTGCAGTTTCAGCATTTTCGGGTCCTTCTCCGTGGAAATAACCGCTCCAGATTTTCACCGATATCTCAAGAGTTCTAACATCTTTTGAAACACAATTTTCAGAGGTTAGTTTTATGGTACATATCTACAATTATAGGATTGAAACAAAAGTACAGTTCCAAATACCAAAGGTATACCCTGCCTTTACTCTGGACCGCAGAACGGATGCACGACATCACCTGTTGAAATGGAGGGCGCCCTCTGTTAAACATGGCAGGCAGAAGATTTTGTTTAGTAGTTTACACTGAATATTATTTCATTGGTGCAGTTCCTGCTATACACTTTAATAGGTAAGGCCTTCTTTAATAGTCAATTTATACCATTACCTTTTAAATGATTAAAGCTTGTGTCAAAACATGACAATTGTGCCTGGTAATTATACACAAAGAGGGCGTTTATGAACTTATGTGACGAGGCTGTACAATTATTTTAGACTTGCCACAATGATATCAGCATGCTAAACAAGGGGGTACTCATTTCTTTTATAAATAGGCAAATACTTAAAATGGGATTTCTTGTTTACAACATTATTCATCTTGATTGTTTGTTTTAACAAGGTCCAGTTTTGACCAGCAAATCTTTGTCAGTCCACGCATCAACTGTTCGGAGGAAACTTTTTTACTTGGCCAATAATAAACGAAAACAGCAAAGTTTTCTCTTCAAATTTTATATGAGAAACTTTTTTTATTGCTCAGTAATTGCATTTCCTTGGAAATACTCGTTTTTTATGCAAATAACCTCCGGTAGGTTGGCCTAAGAGCAAAGTTTCTCCGGTTTCTGTACAGCTAAATAAATTATGATTGGACTCATTTATTGATTTTGACTCTGCCGTTTTAGTCCTCGTAGTTTCCCCATTTTAAACTGATATCTTGTTGATACCCGATCTCAATGTAAATCTTGTCAACGGTTTGGCCCACAAATTTATAACGAAGTAAATAGTTTTCCCCTTCAAACAGTGGTCTCAACTTTTGGCCGTTTCCTTTTACAGTTTCCATCCTCTGTGTACATGTCTTCTCCCAAAACCGTCTCATAATCGGACATCGACGAACCGGACGGTCGACGATCTGATCGGTACAGTGAGTCCAGCGACCCGGTGCTCGTCTTCAGCCTCTTACTGGCGAGCCACCGGGCAGGTCTCCGGCGGTTGCTCGACGGGGCTGGCCGGGCGAATCGCGGGGTGAGGACGGGCACGACGTGACGTGGCTGCTATGTTCCGTTGGGGGTGAAATTTGGACGGGAGTAGTGCAGAAGAATATCGAGAGGAGAAGAAAAGAGAGATGGGAGAAGAAAACTCAAGAGATAGAGGGATAGACAGACGGTGAACAGGGGGTGCCACAAGCAAACCAAAACAATGGAAAACAGGGGTTAATGAAAAACTAACAGTGCAAATATAAAATAATTAGAACATGCCAACGGGAACTAAGTGTGTTAAACACAAACAACTCTGAAAGGAGGTTTTTCACAATAACGAATGTGATAATTATATTGAATAACATTATTCTAGTTTGGGGTTGATATTTTGTGCATTGATGCTTTTGGCTCAGAGTATAGTCTTTTTGCAAACCAACAATTTTAAAATATCATGGCCACAACAGGAAAAAATGACTACAACCACACACTGGAAAATGTTCAAAAGAAAATTATGTTTACGGGACTCATATTTATGACAGAAACCTTAAAATTATATAAATTTAATGAGGTTCTAATAGTTCGGCATCGTGGACCCACAAATTTGTGTTCCTCATTGGCTGCACTTGTTTACATCGCAAGATCTGAATGGCTTATTGTTGTATTGAAGTTCACAAAACCTCATTTCAAAATACAAAATAAATAAACAAATGAAAACAGGGTCAAAACTAAATGAAAACCAAGCGGTTTTATGTCAAGCAATTAAAAGCAGAGGGGCTCGTAACTAATAAGTGGAACAAGGAAGAACATCAAACAAAAGTTATTACTGTTGGACAAAAGACCAGACGATCGGGGATTTGGGCAGACACGAGTTGGTGGAGACACGGATTGACAAAGGCGGTGAGTTGCAAATGGAACAAGAAAGACGAAGATTGTTTGGGTTAAGTGAAACGGCGGTTGTGGGGCATTGGGCGGGGGGGGGGGGGTAAATAGGGTTAATGGAAACGGGGAAAGGGGAAAAAACAATGTTAGTAAAAGCTACGTGATGTATTCGAACAAAATGATTATGAGTTATCAAACTGGTGGGTGGAGGAGGGCTATGCGTGAAGTAGGGGTGGATCTTCTAAATGGACTATTGGAACAATACATTATCATAAATACCAATATGCACATTATACTACGCCATATTTCCCACAACACACAGTTTGTAATGAATTGATTTTTTAAGGCTAACAAGTGCCAACTTGAGAATTCGAAAATGATATTTAAATGCCCGATAGGGCCTATTTCTTTTTTTCCAGGCAACGTAGAATAAACGCACAATGTGAACTAGAGCTACGGCATGAGACCCACTTAAAGTTAGTTACCAACAAAGAAAAGCACTTAATTTAATTAATAAAAACATTTTGCGTGGGTTTATAGACAACTTCGCAAATCCTTTTTACGCGCAATACAGTAATATGGGAACACACGCGTTAAGCTGTGGAACGAGGTGCATGCTGGTCTATAGCGACAATTTTTGTCGATAACTAGAATCGATAACTAGACCAACATGCACCTCGTTCCACCTCGCGTGCGTCCCCATATAACTGTATTGCGCATACACAGTTATTTGCAAAGTTGATTATATATAATAAAAAAAAAAATAATAAAAAGATGCAGGACGACATTCTTCCACTTAAATTTTTCTCCATAACTGAAAAAAAAAGTTTCAAAATATAACCCCGAGGTATTCGTTACTTGGGTCAACCTTCTCCAAATAAAGTTTTAAGATTTTTTTGTTCTTTTTTCCCGATGATGTAGTCAACGTTAAAATCTAAATCTCGAAACATTGTTAGAAAACACTCTCTAAAAACAACTAAACACTTATTATGTCATGCAATTCAAGTACATTGTAGTTTTGGGTTGTTGTTTAACGTTTGATGAGCCCAGCAACTCGAGAGAATATTTTCACAAGCCACAAAAGGTAATTTCAAAACACCATGACGACGTTGAGTCGTTTGGATGGAGAATACATGATATCACTAATATGTAAAAAAAAAAAAAAAATACAATAAAAAATAATAATAATAAAAAAAAAATTGTTTTCTCTGTAAAATATACACTTTTTAGAAAATAGTATTGAGCAAATAATGTTAAGGGTATATCCAGGACATGACAAAATGATCTTTAATAATGAATGAAGCTCTGGAATGTTACGGGATGATTTAAAAATGTTGCTTATATTATTTTTTGAGACCTACCATTTCGTCAAAGGTGACTGTTGGTGCTGGCTTGAGCGGCACCTCTGGAACTGTGGATCCCTTCGGTTTTTCAGAATCTGCCACCCCTTTATCACAAGAGGAAGAGTTCACCACGCGGCACGTCTCCACGGTATTTACAGTCTTCTTTGACGATACCACTGTTACACGGGTAGTGTTTGGTTTTAAGGGGACAAGTGGTCCGGAGGGGCTGGTCGGTGAAGCAAAGGTCACACAACGCGGGGTGGTCTGTGCCCTGTCGCTTGATTTTGCACGTTTTTTGTGGTGTTTGGACGCGCTGGATTTGCTGATCTTCGGGGAACCTGACTGAGTAGGGATTCTTCGGGTTGGGGAGACGGCGGCAGACGGGCGCTTCGAAGTCATGACTTGAGTTTCAACTTTTGTGCTACTGTGTTCTTCAGTTTTTATCTTTGAATGATGTTGTTGGACAGACGCTGCAGGGGCTGCACTCCAAATGGAGCCCCGCCCCGACGGTGAATGGTCCCTGGAACTGGACTGACTCGTCGAAGCGCCACCAACCGTTTCATTCTTGTTAGTAGTCCCCGTCACGTTAAGCTGAGACGGGCGGTGTGGATTATTGTTGTTATTGTTTGATTCGCGACTGCTTTCTGAACTCGGTTTGTTCATCTGCTGTTGCTGCAAAAGCATGAGACTTGGGGGAAGGTCTGCAAAGAAGTTGGCCCGGGCAGACCGGGGAGAGATACGCTTACGTCGTGAACCGGGAGAGTCTACCTCGCCGGTCGAGGATATATAGTGCAGGGGAGCCTCGGATACTGGCCTGGATTTCGCCTGCATTTGGCTCTTAGTCCGCGGTAACTGACCAGGGATTACGGACAATGGTTCAGCTTTCTGTGAAGTGGTCATCTGATACGGTGGCAGAGGGATGTTGAAGTTCTTCGACGGTGCTGATGAGTGTCTCCAAGTGGACGGGGGAGGAGAGGAAGACTCACCCGTCAAAGGGACGCTCTCGGTCTGCTTGGTCGACGAGTGGACTTCGTTCATTTTCTTTGGCAAAAGGAAGCCAGGCGGAGCACATGGGTAGTTAGAGCGGTGAAGCTTCGGCGATCCATGGGGACTTGAAGCTTGTACGACTGGGGAAGAAACGGCCGATTTCACGTTCTGGTGTGAGCTTGAATTGCCATTGGAATTGGAAGCACTTGGGGTAAGCTGCTGGGTGCTATGCGCATGCCCACTTGGTTTAGAGGTAGAAGTGTTTTTAGCACTTTGGGAGTCAAGGCCACAAGGAGCACTGGCTCCAACGCCTTTTAAAACTACAACAGTAGAGGGCGCACTGTCTTTGTCGCGGGAAGATAAAATAGCAATGTCTTTTTCCGAAGTCGGGGATTTGACACGTGTATACAATAATTCACTGTCTGTGTGCCGATCCAGATCGCATTCGTGGTCAGATGTATCGTCATTCTCACGCCTCGGAGACAAGGATCGGCTGGGCAGAGTTCCAGCTCCACGCGCCAAATTTTGCTCGAACATTTTCTTCGTTGATCGCACTCGGCTCCTCTCCATCTCAGCCATTCTCTTCTCGATATCCGTTTCGATCTTCTGCTCAGAGTCCGACGATTGGGGCGAGGATTTCCGGTCCGTTTCGCGGAGCATGCCCTGAGCGTCAAACCGACCGAATTTCGTCAGAATAGGCTTAGCCGTGATTTTCCCCGGCCCCATGTTTTTCTCGGTCAGTGAGGGGGACGATGAGGCCGAGTTGGTGTTACTATTGCAACTGCTTCCTTGTTCACTATCGGAATCCTTGAGCGAGGACACTGTACGCGAGGTTGACTCAGGAGGAGTCGGAGTGGAACACATCCTGGGTAAAATCTGCACACGTGTGGAGGATGTTGGTTCCGGAGTCTGGGCCCTGACCTGCTTTTCGGGGGATCGCTTCCTGCGCGGTTTTGGTGACGAGGACGTTAGAATCTCCGCACTGCGTGTGTACGAACGTCCTTCCCTGAGCGGTTTGCCGTTGCCGTCCAGGGGCTGACGCTCCGTTGTGATCACCTGAATGGAGGTTGTTTCGGTCGATGAGGGCGCACCGGCGTTACTCTCATACTGCTTTGCTCTCTGGCACACGGGCTTGGCGTAACGGGTCACCGAAGCTGCGCGAGCAACGTCAGAGTGCGACTTGGACCTGTGTGGATTACCAAAATACACGTATAAGGTCTACGAGAGTTTAAAGCAAGTAGAAAACTTGACACAGTAGCTTGTTTTTCTTTTTACAGCCGCCTTTAAAATCGACTGCTTAATCTACTTGCAGTTCTTGTCAATTCACTGTCTTCGTATTAAGCGACACTTTACTGAAAACAAGGTACCAGTGGCTTCTAATTGTGCATTACTAAACCTGTTATAAATTGTGTCTGGTATGGACATAAAAGCATGACGATTACTTCTTCAGTAAAAAGGGAGTAACCGTAATAACACAATTAGCCAAAATGTATTGCACTTCGTCATACAACGACCACTGACATTACACCTTGTTCGTTTAAACCAACTGTGTAATCGCTTAGTACGGCGATGCTCGGTTACTACGATGATTACCTCTTCGGACGAGACGCCTCCATCTCAAGTCGAACCTGAAAGCATGCCAGGTCGTCCTGTACAAGGGCAATCCGTCGTAGTGCCTACAAATTCAAAACCACACCCCCACAGAATCGGGAGGGAAATACCAAAATACATCATAAGCAAACGCAAAGATTTGCAACAAATGTCCTACCTGTAGTCTTTTTCCGATGTGGCCACCTTTAGTGCGCGTGCGCAGATGAGAGAGCGAAGGCGGGAAGGAAGATGGAAGAAAAAACATGGATGAGTTAGTACATGCGCAGTTAGGATCTACGCCATCTGCCCACTAATGCACTTTATTACCGTATACATAACGAACAGCACATTTAATTTGGGAGCTTTTACACGGAATGCTTCTTAATGTTACCTCAAACAAATGAAACAATTATATTAAAAAAAACTTTAAAAAACATCGCTTTTAGGGGTTCTGGGGGGAGGGTAAATACCATGCTTTTTCTAGTAAAATTATGAAAAACAAACACGTACATCGTACAGTGATTTGGTCTGATCGTTGTAAAACATACTGGGGGACATAACATGCGTACACAAATGCGAGCATTTCATCCATATCTTTCAACCGATGTTAGTTTTCCTACACAAATCATTCATCGTGCAATACAAAGAGCAGATTTCAAGCAACCCAGCAAGCAGATCTTTTGCATCTAGAAAAAAAAATGGCGTAGACATTTTCAGAGTTTAGTTTTTTTCCCGATTTCATTGCAATAGGGGGTAGTGTCCTCTTTGTGCATTTAGTGAAATCATTTTATCTTATCTTGAGTTCTTGCTTTAACAAAACCTTGAAAAAATATGATTGGCTTTCCCCCAAAAACACAGAACTAAATTAAAACTTTCACTTTGAATCTGCGACCACCGGCTATAACGTACCGACGCTCTACAAACTGAGCTATCCAGGCCTCATGTTGGTGGTCTCCCTATTTTGTCAATATACTTGTTCGGGGTGCCAGTCAGAACCCCCAACAATTGTACTAAGTAAGGTTCCCTTGTGGTTTATTGCTTTAAAAAAGGCACACAGAAAAAAAATCGTATCTGTATCTAATCTTTGATGGGACAGTTTGTTTTGCGTTGATCGAGATGCATTTCTAACGTTCCAGCAACGTCCCCAAACCCTCCAACACGTTAATAGCAATTCCACAAAGCCACTGACAAAAATGTTAAATCAATTCCTTTCACCCAACAGCAACAAAAATCATGTTTAAAGAAACCTCTACAAGGTCAAACAAAACAAAATCACCACAGCATTTTCTCAAGGAAAGCAATGATCTAATATGAATGTCTGGGTTCTAGACTACAACAGCAAGGAGTACAACAGAGCAACGATAGTTCTTTATGTCCAGTGCTACTGCTAATGAATCTAACTTCCAAAAAGCTTTATAAGACTATTTGGGGCTCAGTCTGAAGAGAATGAGAGTAGGAAATGAGCTGGCAATACTGGAGAGGAGGTTGAGGTTTAGGTTTAAGCTTAAACACTGGCCGGAACATCAGAACGGTAGTAAAGCGTCCACTTGGAAGGCTTTGGAACGCTAGGTGGCAGCAGACTTACCAGCAGTCGATTTCACCAAACTCTTCCTAACTTAGGAATCATCCTACTTTAAGATGCACAGTAAATTATATTATGACATCACACTTTTCTTGGCATTTAGACCTGAGTCATACATTTACTCATCTTAAGATTGATCTTAGCGTTTTGTGAAATCGACTGCAGGTAATGTTTTGTTTCTTTTGCGCATGCGCACATTTCCAAGAACAATTCATATACTTGGTTAGTCTGCTGCCATCTGAACATCCCAAAAGCCTACCATTCAATAATATGATGGACTCTATAATTCTAGAACGAAAACAAAGGTGGCCGTTGGATTAATTTTAACCCAAACATGATCAAATACATTGTATCTTCAGTTGAGATAAAGAATAGATTCAATTTTGTGTAATGAGAACACCATGATGAAGACAATAATAGGCCATTATACCGAAATGTGTTCCTTTAACCTAAAATGGGACTTTATAAATTGCTTGCTGTTTTGTTTTATTTGGGTTGGGGCGGGGTTCTGAAATAGCCCAAGAAAAATTCCAACACACAATCAAATGTTCAGGGAAAAAAATAGCAAAGTATAAGTAAAGAATCGTGGACAGAATGAAAGAATAAATAGTACAACGTACCATTGTCATATTTCAAATGAAGTAAATGTTATGAACACCACAGTTAAAAATGCTTTCTATGCAGTAATGGCAAGGGTGGCCACCACACGAGAGAGTAAAATATTTTGGTAACATTACCGGAAATAACCATATACGTGTTAAAAATGTTCGGTATTTACATGTGATAAGAATGTTGATTGTTGCATATCGAAACAAAACTTAACACTTTGACTCCAGAATGTCTGCACACGTATGTACAGAATTGTTTTTGGTTGTCATTTTATACTGTGCAAAATCGAGGTCATAAATGGCTTTGCCGTCCATTTGAGTTGTGCACGTGCAGTTATAAATGGACTTAACAGAGTGGAAGAGTTAAGTTAAATACCTATTTTTTTTTACGTATTATAAAGCACCAAGTTAATCTGCTTTAAGTTTTCATTGACATATCAGTTCGTGAGTAGTAATATTGCTAACGAGATACCTTTGGGCAATTTTTAAGTATGCCACAGAGACTTTTTTGTCACCTGCTGACGAAATTTCAGTTTTAAGAGCATGTTTGACTGTGTGTTCATTGGAAAGAAAAACAAAATGCAAGAACCTCCTCAAATGCGTTCTTAACCGTCATGCTATCTGATGCTTTGATGACGTCAGGCACTTCTTGCTCACGGGCAATCCCATCGTTCCCATCATGCTCTGGCACCTTTTCCTGCATTCGCCGGACGAGGTCGCCCTTCTCTTTTCTTGGCGGCGCCGTCTTCTCGCTGGACTGTTTGGTTTCGATTATCTGTGAAGCACGAATTGAATATGGATTATGCTAATACAAATTTTAGTGTGAATATCGCTTGAAGCACTCCCCCCCGTCCCCTCCCCCAAACGCAAAACGAAGCATGCACTGCAAAAACTAGGGTGTTAAATTGATTATCATGGTATTATTATATCTGTGACAACACCGACATGGTGTTAGTTATTCCCATTGCTTTATCGTTGGTGAAATTAACACCATGTTGGTGTTCAATTTTTGGGGGAACAAAAAAAATATCGGTGTTGTCACATATAGATACCAAGACAATTAGTTTAACACCCCAGTGTTCGCATTGTGCTTTTAAATCAAGTGAATTGATATTCTGTAATTTTTGGTAATATTTTTATACTTGCAGCAGCTGTTTTTCCAACCTACCGTTAGCTCTTGAAATCCCCTGGTTGGTGCCTCGGTTGACGAAGAGCGACTTTTGCTCGGCGCCGTTGTGCCCTTTTCTGAATTCTGCAACCAAACCCATACACCCAATTGCCAAAGTTGAATACACTATGATGTTAAAAGTTTTTTTTTAATGTTTTTTCTCATTAGTAAAACAAAAAATGCAGAAGTCACAGATGTAACATTTAAACAAGTTATATGAGAACAGTGTACTTTTTCTGGTTTGACCTTAAATTCTTCAAACATAGTTACCTGGTTTGGAGTAGTGTCTATCATCTTCAACTTTTGCAGCTAAAATAGAAAATACAATAAAAACGTATTTCGCAGAGAGTTTTTAGAAGAAAGAAAACAATGTGTAAACTGATATACTTTTCACTAATCAACATTTTTGCAACAAATAATAATGTTCTGGTTATGTCTTCCGTTGAAGATCTGTCCGTCATTTGTTGCACAGTCCAATCGGTAATAAGGAAAGCTCACTGAAGAAAACCGCATCAAAGATTACTTTTCAAAAAAAAAGAAGAAAAAAAAGAAAAACAGAACCCACTAGAACTGAGTTTTTGTGGCATCACTCAAACTAAGTGTTCGGGATGACGGTAATTGAAATAGTTATTTGATCTTTTAACATTTAAATCAACAAAATGTATAAATGTGAATATAAAAACCATTACAATTTGAGCTTTATTATAAATTATATACATTTTATTCGAATTTCCGGTTTGGATAGGAAGCGAGGTCAAATTAGGTCATTTATAAATATATATAACTTTCACATAGGATGCTAAGATTCAAATCATAACAGCTGTGATTCTAAAAATTAGAAATTTTTAATTAATAAACTTTGATTTTTCAAGAAAACTTCAAAGCTTGAGAATTACAAAGGCAATGTTTACAATTGGTACAGTAATACAAAAACAAGTCAGCCTTATTTTTTCTACAGAAAGGAGAAGCTAAAACAGAATAGACACAATTTAAAAAAAACAAGTTCTTTTTGCAACAGTTAAAGGTCAAGGGTTACATCCGGTAATAAATACCTCTTGAATCATCGTCTCAATCCTGTTGTGTTCCAATCTACGGGATGTTAGACTCCCCTGCAGCCGTTTCTGTAAGTCTGCCCTCTCGCTCCTCCACAGCTCTTTATCTCGTTGGTAGTGGCACTCCACCTGACTGCTGCGTTTCTGCATGTCTTTCATGGCCTGCATTTGATCTTCCAGCTTGATTTTTAAAAAACGCAAACAAAAATTTAATTCAAGCAAATGGGGCTATAGCTCAGTTGGTAGAGTGCCGGCACGTTAATCCGGAGGTCGCAGGTTCAAATCCAGTTCTAGTCAATCTTTCTTTGTTCTCCCAAAAATTAAAAAAGAAAACGCGCACATGTAGGGAATGTAGTAATTTATAAAATTCATAAAGTTGTGGATATAATCGATTCGTCCTGGTCATGAACTTTCAAAAAAATATATTAGTAATCTTGGTTCCCCATCTACAGGGCTGGAATATACGCGATGGTAACTCCATTGTGCCATAAACTAAACAAAACAAATGCTACAAAGCTGTTCTGAAAACTTTCCCCTTATAATAAATGTAAATTTTTGCATCGGGGATTTGAACTGCCTCTAGCTGCTGGGCAATCTCAGTGGTCTAAAAAGACATCTGCTCTAGAATGGTGAGGGTCGTGGGTTCGAATCCCACCCGAGGAATATGCCTGTGATTTTTTTTTCACAGGACTCTGGAAAGTACTGAGTATACAATGCTTAACACACATCGGTGTATGGGCAAAAACAAATAATAATTATAAACTTTTCCTTGTTTTGTTAAACTCAAATTGTTTGCAAAGACGTCATTGCCACAAATAATATGTATGTGAATCATCAAAATAATCCATGCACCTCTTCAATGGCTTCCGAAAGTTTCTTTTTATCATCTTCCCAGTCTTTCCTCTCCTTGGCGAACTTCTCCTGAGCGGCGCTGAACTCCCTCTGCCATTTACTCTCCCGTGTATCCATCTGCCTCCTCGTCTCCAAGGAGTTCTGGTTAGCCTCCGCTACAAGGCGTCGGTTATCGGCTCGCTCGATGTCCCAGGCTGCTTGGAGTCTAACCTGGAGATCTTCGAGTTTCACTTTCTTCAGTTTAGTCTGTTGCTCGAGCTGTGAAGTCAATCGATCATCATAAAAAAAAAATGCTTTCACAAAAGTACTATAAAAAGGACAACTTGGACTGTGTGAAAACGCAATGCAACCGTTTTAACAGACATGCATTTTTGTAAAAAAAAAATTAAATAAATAAATAAATGAATAAAAAAGAGGAAATGACAAACCAAACTTATTTTTGTACAGTGTTAACTTCTTTCTTTTTTATCTGGCACTATTGTCTAAGAAAAAGGACGGAATAAGTTGATCAGCTAAAAAAGTTGCATGCTTCGTTAATGTGATAGAAATTAACGTTGTTGAAGAAACTGCACTCGTCATGAGTGAATTACACTGTACATGAGAATTGCCCAGTACCTGTTTTTTTTAAGTCTATCTTAATAATTCCCATAGGATTTCTTAATTGGAAAGATGGAGAGAAATACTAAGAGTGAATGTGTGTACATGATGCATGCTTAAAGGAAGATATTTATAAGTATACCTAATAAGTTGGATATACACTCTAGCTTTGCCGAGATGTGAGTGTGGAACAGTCTTCCAGAGATGGTTAAAGAGGCCGAAACATCAAAACAATTCAAAACCCGGCTGAAAACATATCTGTTCACTTTGTACAACTGTTGATTCCCCTTCACAGCGCATAGGGACCTCACGGTGATATGCGCTATATAAGCATGGTTTTATTATTATATATTATTATTATTAAATGTGTTCTTCTTGTAGCTCCTTACCAAGAGTGGCTACTAACCTTGTGGCGAACTTGCATTGACAAAAAATTGCAACTGTCCAGAAATAATTGGATTGTATTTTTTTTGGTACCACTTTAACCCGAGTGATGTCTTCTTTACTTCTTGTTTGTAGCCTTTGAGAAAGACTCTACCAGGGTCGAAAAGTAAGGCCATTAAAAATGTTTGCCTTTAGTCTACTTTTAACTATTATCTTTTTTTTCCCAGATTGAATTTCACACTAAAATGCATTATTGGATTGTAGAGATCAACTACACGTTTCGATATTGGTGTGCGTTTACAAATTGGTCATTCTGTCTTACCCTGCTAAGTTTGGTCAACAGTTCGTTTCTTTTGACGTCCCATGAAGCCTTCTCGTTGGCATAACTCCTCTGGAGTGACTCGCAGCGTTCTTTCTCCGCAGTGAGCTGGCTGCTGAGACTTCGTCTGTCCCGCTGAAGTTCCTCCATCAATTGTTTCGATCTCTTGGCCTGAGGCAAACATGAAGATACTAAACTTATACGCAGATGTTTTGTTTTTCATTTATTGTTTGGAAAGATAATTTTACAAACCACACCTAATGACGACCCTTGAAAAATTGATATAATATTGTGAATTTCTTCGGTTTAATTACATTTTAAAAGATCACGTTTACACCTGCCAACTTTCTCAATGTCGGAATGAAATATGCTTGATCAGTTTTGGCATGAGACTTTCACCCAATAACTCGCACCCGTACACTGTACTTAACCTTTTCAACTTTTCTTTAACAATGTACAAAGCTCCATGTCTTGAAGTCTTTAATGCGACCGATCCAACCGATTACTGTGAAATTACTTAAAGCACGCTGGCATTGGACTTTTCCACTGTTAAAAGTCCAAGTTCGTACAGTTTTAACTTACCGTGTTCTGCTACCTACCAGGTCGGAATCGTCAACCTATGACGAGAAACCTTAACGCATTTCCCCGCGCATAGGCATATGGGGACCCTTTGGTTAAGGGGAGGGCAGAGGGGTTGATTTGCCCGAAATTGTACACAGATAAAAACACAAGTACCAATTTCTAATATATTTTCTTCTTCTTCTTGCTTTGCCCGAATTTTCCACACTGTTTAGCCCGAATTTGGAGGCAACTGCCCCCCTGCCACCGGCTCGTACACCTATTATGTTCCCATCGTAAATTGTTTTCGGGTTGATCAGCACGAAGTCTAATGACAGCCTTTTTTTGCAAATATTTGCCCACTACCAATTTATTATTGTGTAACAGTGACAGAACAAAAATGGTTTCGTGCTTACCGACAGGGACTCCTTGTCAGCCGCCTGTCTCGCCAACGTCTTCTCCGCAACAGCCCTCTCAGCGATCGCCTTTTGCTCCTGCGACTCCTTCAGAGCAGCCTGCAGGTCCCTCTCCATATCCGACCTCTCCTTGACCTCACTCTCCAGCTTACTCTGCAGCCGGGCGAGTTCTTCTTTGAAGTACTTAGTCTCTGCCTCGAGCTTGAAGCGACTGGCTGCGATTTCGGCCTTCCATAGTTTCTCGTCCCTCTGGAATTGGATCTGGATGTCGAGACGGGCGTTCTCCACGCGGCGTGACTGGTTGTCCAGGAGACGTTGGAGACGGTCGACCTCCTTCGAGACGGTTTTGATTTCGTTGACTTTGTCTTCAATCTGTTAGCGAGACATTTATTGGAGATGAGTATTAATGATTTAATAAAATAAAACAGAAAACAAAATGAGAAAATGACGGTTGAACAAAGTTCGGAAACGTTGATACAAATACAGACACCTCGAGTTAATCAGTACACTGTACCAGATTGAACGGCTCAAGTGGATCTGTCGCTGTGCCTTGTCCACAAAAAGCAGAATGCATTTTTTTATATTTTATTAAGCAACGGGGAAACTGACTGGGTATTTTTTTTTGTATTTCAATTTTTGGGGTGAACAAAAGGAAAACTGACTGTAGCAGGATTTGAACCTGCGACCCGCCAATATTAGGGCTGGAGTCCGCCAGCACTAGGGTTGGATTGCTCAGTTGGTATAGCACATGTACGTTAAACTGTGGGTCGCAGGTTCAAATCCTGCTTCAGTCAATTTGCTTTGTTCACCCAATATTATTGTAATTGATCCCGTTTTCAGTGCTAAGGCACAGTAAGTATTCAGACAGTTAGGATTGAACAAGAGCCACCAAGGAAAAATATGTTACCAAAACACGAATACATCCAGACTTTTTGTCAAGGAGAACTAACCTGTTTGATAAGACGTCTTCTCTCATCTTTGAACTTTGCCTCACTGACTTTGTGCGTCTCTACAAGCTCCGTTGCGGCCTCCACTCGAGACATCAGTTCTTCTTCCCTCTTCTTGGCGTTCATCTCCGTCTCGTGGACTTTCCCTCTCAGCTCGCTGATGATGTTGTTGAACTGACCTCTCTCTACCTTCCATGAATCTTCTCGGGTCATCAAGTTAGACTGGAGGGATTTGACCTCCAAGACGAGCTTTGATCGGTCGCTCTCCCACGAGGCATCTCTTGCTTTCAGACTAGACTTCAGCTTCTCCAGGGCTTCCTGAAGCTCACTTCGCTCTGCCTTCCAATCTTTCTCCCGATTGGAGAGTTTAGCCTGGAGGTCTCGCATCTCTTTCCCTAACCGCGTGTTCTCACTGCGAAGCTCATCCTCGCCGTTGCGGGCGCTTTTTATCAGCTCCGCCTTTTCTTTGCTTCTGGAGTCCTCTTGGGCGCGAAGTTGCGCGTCCAGGGCATGTATGGTACCCCGACTTTGTTCAAGTTCTTGTTCCATTAGTTCCACTTTGGCAGAGATCTCCTCCAATTGTCTTGACTTGGTTCTCAGCTCAAGGTCCTTCTCCTCCAACTCGACCCGGCCTTCGGAGGATGTTAGACCGATTTGGTGTTCAAATGCCAGCCGGAGTTTCGCCATCTCAGCTTCGTGCGAGGCCTGAATAGTTTCCAGGCGAGTCTGGGTCTCCTTGAGCCTTTCCTCGCCTTCTTTCCCGTTGGTTTTGAGAGACTTCATGTAGGTTTCTAACTCCACGGTCCTCTGTTGGAGGGTTTGCTTTTCAAGCTGGAACTGTCCAAATTCGTGCTGATGGGGAAAGATTATTCATCATTACACGCTTCGAGCAAGTCACTTTCCTCCTCACAATGTACTGTTTCCTTTTTCAATACAGGATGTCAAATCATACACCACGTCTACCCAGTTTAACGTGTAAATTATCGGGGTTTCTGGGGGTTTTTTTTGCAGGGGGGGGGGGGGGGGCTCTCTCTTTGTCTGCTGGGCCAGACAAGTAAGAGAGGCCAGTGTCTGTCTTTAAATGAGAGACAAATGAAAAGGCAAATCCATTGTCCACTACTGGTTGGATACCCCCTTAAATTATTATACCGTTTCAAAGAACTTAACATTAATACTGTAATCCTCAACATTTGTTTTTTTTTCTCCTTTCCCAGCGTCAATTCAAGCCCACTAGCTTGATGCAGCACTGTGGGCTTTTTATAGAAGAAAGCGTCTTTATGATAAATGTACTTTGTAATTATATAAGGCCAGCGGAAATGATGCATGAATTACAACACATTTGGTATTCGTTTGCCACGGATCAAATGACACTATCTTCTTCTTTTTTCGGTCAAGATTAACCACAGGGCTGCCATAATTGTCAACCGACATGAACGCAGAACAAAATATCACAGTCATGATTTTCAATGTAAGGCAACTCTTTCTGCTTCCCCAGTGTAGTTACACGATCGGAACTAAAGGGTTAAAGATGATATGATCCGCACCTTGAAATTAATTGATTCCAGCGAACGAAATTTAAAAGAGCATTATTTTATAACGACAAAATATATAAATCGCGTTTTGACTAGATGGCTATAAAACTGTTGTTTTTGAGACGATTATCCCGGCCACCGCCCTACGTGAAAATGTGTACACTTTCAAAGTTCCCGGGTCAAATTGACCCAGATTCCGGGAGGCAGAGGGGGACCTGACCCATTTATGGGTCAGTATAACCCGGAATCTGTGTCAAGCTGACACCAAACTGCGTCAAACTGACAAAGAATCCGAGTCAAAATCAACACTTAACCAGTTTCCGGGTCAGATTGACCCTGAAATGGATCAGGCCCCCTGGAAACCAGAATCTGGGTCAATTCTGACCCGGGAGATTTTAGAGTGTACGACGGCCATGCCCGTTGCTCGTACCCAGAAGTCAGCTATATCATGTCATTTTGCTGGTATTTTTTCCTTCGTGTCGCAAAAGCACCCGGCTGTAATTGAAAAGGCAGCGTGCGAAGCCTACTTAATGTGCTCCAAACAAAAAATCTGTTTTGTTTGTTTTTATTAATCATTCGTCATTATTCATTGATTTGTTTTTCTTCTTCCTCATTTCCTTTTCTGTTCGATATCCTATTTAACAGTCTAGTAACTTTGGTCATCATACAAATTTAAACATTTGGATTAGTTTTTTTAAAGGTAAAATTGGCTTGAGCACGGATCATACATCTTTAAGGGAGAAATGCAGAATTAAACACGCGGTAACTTGATGTAACTCGAGGTTGAAACCCGGATAACCCCGGAGAACCTCCAAAAACCTCGAGGCTAACCTTGAGTTACCACCGGTTTAATTTCGCATTCCTCCCTTAGTCGATGCAATTGAAGGCTAGTAACAGATACCTGTATGTCGCTCAGCTTCCTGGCATTCTCCTGTTGCTGTGCGTCTTGCCTCGCTATCAGCTCGCTCTTCTCCCTCGCCCAGGCTTCGCGCTCTTTCTTCAGACGAATGTCCAACTCGGTCCGCTCCTGGTGAATGGTGGCCACCTTGGCATGCAAGAGAGATCTCTCCTGGGTCAGGATGTCGCTGGATGCTTTGAGCTCCTCGGTCTGTGCCGTCATCTTGAAAGGAGAGATATATAACTTCTTGTTACTTGCAGGAAGGTGCGTCATTGAGCTATATGTGTATCTGCATCGTATAGTCGGCAACGCATCCTTACGGAAACATCACACCAAGTTGTGGGAGCCAGTTGCAGCTACTAACCACGCCAGAAACACCGGGGCGAACCCCTTCCCTTAGCGAAAAGTGTTTCTAGGTTCTTTTACGTGCATTGATAGATAGTAATACACAACACACAGGACCTTTACATCCCATCCGAAGGAAGAAGCAATTGAAACGTCTAACGGTCTCTTTTCGGAATCACAACAACCCGTTTATACCATGCCCGATGTGGCAGAGGGAGTCCCCCCCCCCCCCAAAGAAAGAAAAAAAAAGAAAAAAAGAAGTTTTCATACTTTAACACTCTCTTCCCCTCTTGTACAGAAGTAATCCCCCTAGAATCATCAAAAGAATTCCTGAGATTTCCTGAACACAATGAATACACAATAGGGGGTGGGGGGTGGGGGTACACCCTGCCACATATCGAGCACCAAATGAGCCCGTTAGACACATTTCCACTGTATTACCAGACAGTGATGCAGATAATCTGGAAGACAAAACACTAAACATGGTGGTGGCAGCACCTACAGGCTATTTAACCCTAAAACATCATTATATTGTATACTCAGACAATCTTATTTCCATCATGCAAAGTTTCAAATACCACTAGTTTGAATATACAGGTAATAACAATTCAGTATAGACCTTTATCATGGTGCGGCCATCTTGATTTTCTCCAATTCAAACTAATATAACCAAACCGAGGCTGGAAGGGCAAATAGTCTGGTTCCTTTTTGTAGAATGAATAGTATCATCTTTTACTGTTATTGGATACAGGGAACATGACCAAGATGGTGGCAGCATGATAAAGGTCTATTGTGTTGAGAATCTGTGGATGATTGGATGGTTATGCAAACTACCCAAGTCATTCTTCTTAAGTTTACCACACGTCGCCCAGACGTTAATACTTACCACTTTCATCTTCGACTGCATCTCCTCAGCGAGTTCGCGATACTTCCAACATTCGCCATCCAGAATCTCGACTTCCGTCTCTAGTTTACCCAGAATCTTCTTCAGTTCCTCTTTCTCGGTGTCCGGACGAGTGGACTCTGGCTTTTTCTCCTGTTAAGGAAACGAAGAGGCAATTCAAGATTTCAATAAAGATAACATATTTACACAAACCACCAGTTTCCGTGGATCTATGCATACCGTCTTCTTAGTACGTGATTTTGACTTTATTCTAATGACTGTGAAAACACTTTTCATGTTTTCATATGATGACTAATTAATCTAATCTAATATAATCGAATTCCACTTAAAATATCTTTAGAGCCATTTGAAGTTCATGGTGAAAATTGTATAGGACAAAATAACATCGACAGACATTCGACAAACGTGTTAGCCAAATGTCAAGAGATTTGCATCTCATTTATTTGACGTAGACTGCAATTGCTAAAATTACCAGCCGAGTCCAAGAATAGATCAGACCGTTCAGTGACAAACTGACATCTATAAACAATAAATGTCTACAACAGTGGGGTGGCTAAAAATACTTAACTGAATTACATCAGCGAAAGACTATTAGTAACGGTTTTTATATAACATATAAAAACCAAGGGAGAAGTGGAATTCCTCATTGCACAGTTATGCAACTCGTAGTTTTTTAAATCAACTTCAAAAACACGATGAAGTCAAGATGAGACTGCTTTAATAGCGGGGCCAAACACCGCTTAGCAAATTTCTACTCGAGAAAAATAAGCCGGAAACAAGTTACATAAAGTACACATGACATTTTTCACCATACATTTCTCTGGTAAGAACAAAACTTTTGTGATGAAGCGCCATATAAAAACTGCGCTCTATTAATATTATCCATGCTTAATTCGCTTTGAATAGCAGCTCAATTTTCTGAGCAAACTTTCCTTAAGTGTCTGTACGAAATCGTTCCTTTGACGTCACTGGGTCTCTTTCAGTAGATGACAATAAGGCTACTTTTACTAATGGGGTTGCAAAATGTGCAAACAGACGACTAAATTAGCAATATTTTCACTTTGAATCCCAGCGGGGGAAATGCAATCTCGTCAATTTTGTCAGTCTTAAGATGACTCATCGCGTCATTTACCAATCCGGTTGTTACTTGATGTTGCGGCTCCTATCGAGTACGCTGCAAGAACATAATCCTCATTTCCAGGATGATTATCTGCCAAATGAAAATCTCATTTCGAGTAGATTGTGTTTCTTGCAAATAAATCATCGGAATTAAAGACGCCAACAGTTGGGCTTTCCGCGAAGAAATTGGTGCATCGAAGCCTGACCTTTGACCTGCTCTAGAACTACATGCAATGGGCACGCCGATTCGCACTTTCTTGGTTACTTTTTGTTTTAGTTTTTTAGCACCAACGGGGACAAGGGGCAATAATCATAGCCCAAAATTGTTTTCAAATTAAAGCGCGACATGACTTTTGTAAAGTCTATTGTAGAATGACCGCACTAACTGTAGTCATAATAGCATGAATCAATAGATTGTGCGTCAATGTGAAAGTTTCCTTTCGAGCAAGTTGCTTTCACAGACAATTTTGAAAGTGTTTAAAGACAGTTCTGAGCAATTTGTTTTGTTAAAGGAAACAAATGGAAACACTTGTACGTGATGGGTTCTTCATTTTGTTCTGATAACAAGTGTTTTATAGTGTATCATTAAACGAACATTATCCTTATGCACCTTGAGCTCGAAAAAAACCCATACGTACCCAGAATAACTCCATAACCGGACAGGCCACGTTGTCATGTTTCCAAACACATACTTATGTAAAGTTCAGCTTTTCAATAACAAACCTTTTCTTTGAAGTTTAGATTTATATTCACAGGTCTTACTAAAAAAAAAACTCTGGTCAAGCCAGTGGCGTAACTAAGGTGGGGGCACGGGGGGCATGTGCCCTCCAATTGATGTCTGTGCACCTGCCCTGATGCCCACCCCCCCCCCCCATTTGAAATCGGGACTGTTTAGATTTAAAATGACCAGACTGAAATGTTACATTTCTAAGCTTTTATGTAGCAATATCATATTTTTGGTAAACTATTTTTCTATTCACGCGCAGACAGTTTGTTTTTACCTCCACGTCAGATTATCTTATAAAAATTACTAACAAGAGCGCCGAAAGGGAGCTTGCCTTGGAAAAGCGGACATTTTTAATTGGCCTGAAGTGCCACCTAGAAAAATAAATGTGCCTCCGCTTGTGCCCCTAAAACGTTACGCTAGTTTCGCCGATGGGTCAAGCGAAATTACTGAGCTACAAGAACTGGGGTCTGCTGGAGATTTTCTTGATTATTTTGAGCCCATAACCCTCCGCTGTTGAACATCCACAAAGCTCTGTTTTATCGCTAGATTTGTGCGCATCGCTTAGATGTTTTTGGGATGGATTGACTCGTTGATTGTTAAGACTTCCAGGGTCGATTTTACAAAGAGCTAAGATTGATCTTAATTGCTATGCAAAGTGTGATGTCACAATACAAATCACTCTGGCAATATTGACAACAAATCTTTCTCATGAATCTTCGTTTTGGGGGGGAAATCGAGCCCAGATATCACAGTCTGTTTGAATATATAGAAAATAAAAAAATCTGAATTTGGCTTTTTGTAAAGCAAGGACTATGTATCTTTAAGCTCGCCGCTTATTCAACACTAATTTGATATTTACATATGGATGTTAAGTCTGCATTGAATCATGAAATTGAACTTTCAAAAGTTACGTCATACAATCAAATTACTCGGCTTGAAGGTTTCATGTGGTCACCTCGGGAGGACAAACGTCTCGTGGTATACTGGACAAACTTCTACGCGTGACAAGCAGAATTCTCTGATGGGCTTAGATCATTAAGGAGACCGGATTGGTTGTGGGGGTCACCAGCAGACCCACCACCTTCTTTAACTTAAAAACAGCGGAGCAAAACTTGTTATGACAGGTTGGGATTTACTGTTATTAATATTGTTATACGTGGCACAAAGTTTTCAAATTTACTGATGTGAGAACTGATTTTTTTATTTTTTTTTAATTTATGCAATTCGCCCATCACAAGACCCAAAGGCCACTCGAGGTGTGGGTATATTTTTTGCAGGGACAGAAACCTGCCCCAATGCGCATGAAACAAGACATGGAGAGATATAAACGCAAGTCTCTTCACAGCACAGCTAAGAACAGGGAGGGGTAAATGAATCCCCTTGAGAGACAAACATAACTGCCTCTTCCCCTTTTTGAAGCAATTATAGTTAAGTGTCTTGCTCAAGGACACAAGGGTCATGACCGGGATTCGAACCCATATCCTGATGACTTAGCCACCAGAACTTGAGCCCGTTCCACTAACCGCTCGGCCACGACACGCTACAAAGACAATAGTATTGCAGCAAAGACAATATTATTTCAAATACTTAAGGCACAATACAGGAGTGGTATTCCTTCAAAAGTATTGTATTATTAGTATCAGTATGAAAGCTTACTGATTAGGAAGTTCATACCAGTACCAATCTTCCACAGAAATATTTCTGACTGAAATACTGTCAAAGTCGAGAAGAAAAAAAAGAATTTGAAGACCCTGATTTTAATTTCGATTGTAACAATCGAAATTAAGGACAATGTGTTTACATGCTGAAAAGTGTGCACGGTTTTTCACTATTTTCTCCTGACTCAGATGACGGATTGGACCCAAATTTTTACAGGGTTTTTGTCATGTATATATTGTATCAAACAAAGTAGTAGCACTGCACTATCAGCTTTACCAATCCTTTGTTTTACCTTTCACATAAGTGAAGCAAAAAAGGGTAAGAAAATGTTTTATCCAGCACCGGCATAATAAATCCTGAAATTCAAATTTGTGGTAAATTAACAGTTGATCTTTGACCTCACTGTGCTTTTTTTTCCTACAATTTAAAAACAATTGCTTCTGGAATTATTAGTAAGTTGGTAAAATCAGTCAGTGTGTAAATATTGCTAGAAGTTAAAAACCGTAGAGTTTAGTGTTGCAATAATTACCCATGTTGATCATGTAATAGCGTTAATTCAGTGGAAATAAGTGCCACCTTAATTGAATGAGACCTTCAGCCTGAAACTTCATCGTGTTCGACATAATCATTGCATTAAAGGTGATCAGATGGAAGTGGCAATATTAAACTTGGTGTTATCTCTTTTGAAATCATTCCTACTCCCACCTCAAACTGAAGCCCAACACTGAACATCTCTGAATAAGTCACCTCAACCCAGAGGGGGCTACGATGCCAACATTCGAGGGATTCCCTGGTTGAAAATGAAATGAATTCGTCACACACACAAAAAAAGCTTCAGTGTACAATACCTCTTGTCCAAGAGTAGCACTTGCAGTAACATCCGGTCTGCTCTGCATGTCCTCCATCTTCATCTTCAGCTCATCCAGCCTCTTCGAGAGCTCAGCCTTTTCCCTCCTCCAGGCCATCGTCTCCATCTTCTTCTGGAGCTCCGAGCTCTCCTTCTCGAAGGCAAATCTCTTCTGTGCCCGATCCTGTTCGTCCTGTGTCTGTGGTGCGTCGGGGGAATGTGAGACAGGGTCGGGGGAGTGGAATTTCTTAGCGTACTATCAAACGTTCAGTGACGGTCGTTTTAAAGGCAGTTTTTTTTTTTAACGGGGAAGGAGGTTGACCACCAGGGGAGTTATTGACAGTCATGTTGAGCAGGTGCGCAGGTTACATTTGACGGTAAAAGACGCATTTTTTTTTTATTGCAGAAGAGTTGGTCAAACGGAGAGAGACAGCGCAGTTTTACATTTTTGGGTGGAACATTTTAGGGAGGGGGGTAACAGCATTGTGGTAAGCAATTGGGTATCATGCGGACACACAAAGTTGACGAGGTATTCCGAGAAGGGTAAGACACAGGAATGGTCCAAGAGGGAAGATCGTGACGAGCAGGGTGTCATGCATCATGCAGTAGCAAACAGTCGGTGGAGAAACCATCGTAGAATGACCGCATGAGTAGGTATCCAATCCAGGAATCAACGGGTGGGTTTGGAGGGACGAACACGTTCATCGATCAGGCATTATTTGGAAGTGAGCCAATCGTTTTTTTAAAAGTCGCGTTGGACGGGGTGGCAGAGAACATGCGTGTGAGTGGGAAGAATATGAAGTATTAAAAACCAATTAGTTGATAGTTAAAGATTAGTATATGAACAAGTTAAAATCATAGAGCTGTTAAAGATTATACCAACCAGAGGAAAGTAACTCATGTTAGAAGAAGGTGGTGTTGCTCTTGCAAATGCCAAAGACCAAGGGACCTATTCGCTCGCCAGACTGGCCTGGGTAAAGCGTGACACATCAGCTAAGCTAAATAGATGAGCTGCAGGCTGCCGACTATCTGCGCCCTGTGCCGGAAGCAGTGTCTTTGAGGTTGGTCAGAACTTCTCAAAAACTTGTTTCTCTTGAGTTAAGACTTTGGAGAGATTTGTGAATTTGTGGATTTCAATTTGAGTTTTGGCTTAACTCTTTATGCGTACAGCATAATGTATAGGGCGTGTAGCAACGTAGCTGAATTGTGAAGGTTTTTTAGAAGCAAGCATTGAGCGTTCTGCACTACAAACTGTTTTCCTTATCATTATGTACAGCTCTGAGTCTAGAGTCCGCTCTTTGTGACAAGCACATCATTATTTTTAGCATTTGCTACATCAAAAAGTAAAGTTAATTTAACCAATTCGACAAAGTGTCATTATTTAAAGGCACCGTACAGGATTGGTAAGGATAAAAGACATTCTTGTAAAGTTTCAGCCTGACAGATTACTTGTTTATGAAGTTAATACGAGAACCAATTTTTCTGTGCAATAGTTCCCTCTGAAATGCTTTTATATTCGAGAAAACTGTATCTGAAAACCTTAAAAAAAAATGCAACAGTTGATTTCAGTTGTAACAATCGAAATTATGGACAATGTGTTTACATGCTAAAAAGTGTGCCCCCAGGTTTGTTTTTTCATGTATATATTGAATCAGACAAAGTAATAACAGTGCACTATCAACTTTACCGATCCTATACAGTGTCTTTAATAAGTGTAACATTCTGACAAAATGAGCCATAATAGTTACAATTTTAAAAATGACAAAAAATTTAAAAAAAATTGTAAAATTCTTTATTTAAGAGATATTCTTGTCTTGTTCAATAATCCGTCAAAAACACGGGTGCCTCGTGGTCGACAGTGGCCAAGTACGTCCGTCGAGCCTCAAGACCAAGTAATACTGGACGTGAAAGTGAACGCTGAGCAAAAATGTGTGCGGTAAAGATTCCCTGATTGAATTTTGTGCTCAACTTAAAAATAAATAAAAAATAAGTTATGTTCATGGTCTTCGTTTGAACGTTTGTTTACCCGGTTCGCACTCACCCTCAAGTCGAATGGGAACCAGGCAGCAGGGGCACAGCTTAGAATTTTGAAACTGCGCCCAGCAAAGTATAGTAGGTTCGATTCCAACATAAACTTCGTATTAGTCGTTCTGACGAACTTATACAGTTAGAATGGAAAGTGTATACCTCTGTTTGGGGCTGCGCCAATGAAAAAAAAAGAAATCAGTATGGAACAAATAACTCGAAAATTCTCTTTGAAAGAATTTCCATCAACCTCGCCAATCCCTTTTTTCCACTCAAAGTCCACACCCGATAACACATAACTTTATCAACGAGATCGCGGTTAATGTTGGCTAAATCCCCCGTGGACCACGTTGTCGGATACGCGTCTATTAATACACCCTAAGCCCTGAGAAGGAGGAAGTCGCCAACGGAACTACTCAGTTAGCTGGGGGGCTTATTTTTGTTCGCGGAAGGATGGATTGTATCAGAGATACGCTTATGCAGCAAGTGCACTAGGGAAACTCAGATTTCCTTTGATTTGTGTGTGGAGGTTGTAAAAGTAGCACATATCGAGAAGGCGATCTGAACATGTTAATACCAAATGCAGGCCTTTGATTTAAAGACATGCACAAACATTAACCCTCCGTATCAGAGTCGTACACATTGTCCAAACAATAAAATGCAATGCAAACGTGTGAATTATTCCATTTTGTGTATTAAAATTAAAGTGGTCTTTCTACAAGCACTTAACTGCAAGCTTTGCTGATAGAGTATTTGAAGTTGATGTGACAAAGGTCCTTGTTTTATGAGACCCGTTTTGTTCGCATTGTGGAAATTGCGTCCTCGTGGTGACTTATGATTAGAGATACCAGTGTACGGCATTTGGCGTTAGCACACGTAATATACAACACAATTTAAGTGTGGAAATTCAACTCAAAATATAAATTTGTGAAAAACATTCCAAAAGGTATAATATTTGGCCCTTGGAAAAAGAGTAGGACATCGTTGTATCGCGTACAAGGGTCAAACTCTAATAGATTTTCAGACTATTTAATCACAGTTTTAAGGATTTTTTCCAAGGGCAACAAAATCGGAAATCAGACTAAAGTAGAAAGAATATCACGCTTGTTCCAAAAGGGGTTTCTTTCTGGTTCTCATGGTCCATGAAATAAATTAATGTGGACATGGCTACGGAACAAAGACATGAAATAGAGCACGGAGGTCGCACTCCCCTTCCCCCATCATCCTACGCCTAATGATGAAGAGCAAGGATTGAAACCCACTCTGTTTATACACTTGGACCCACGTCTTCCTGTGCAATGCAGGAAAGCCATGAGGTTGCAAAGTTACCCGCCTACAAGTACGATCAGAAGAGACTCCTACAGCCCTTAACAGATGCTTGTGTGGGAAACTATATCTTTTTAAAGAAAGGGTTCAGTTTTTGTGTAAAAAAGAGTGACAAAAAAGTGACGATTTCTTGTGTAAAGCTTGTTCTTGTACGCATGGTTCTGTGATTATTTCATACTAAAATGTTGCTACAATGAAGAATATTGTGTTTTAGGCATTGTTCCCATGAATACTTTCTGGCAGGATGACATGCGCAGGGTAAATAAACCGCACAAAACATGTGATCGTAACATCTGATCAAGCTTGAGGTGCTCAAAGGCATGATTTTCTTGAAGTAACGTATTCAAAGGAAAATGAAGTTGTGCCAATTCTGAAAATGCCGGTCACTACATAACTTAACAGCCCATAACAAGGAGTCGATCTAAACATTGGCTTGACAACATTTCCCCGTCTGTAGACTAATCCTAGCAGCTCGTTCATGGGCGTTAACACCACCGCAGCTATGGCCGCCGCACGCGCGCGTCGAGGCACACGCACTGTGAGTCATCCATGCCGATTGGTACATATGCGCGCTGCGCGTGTCGTGTCACGCGCGCGTGCGGAGGCCTTGACTGCGGTGGTGTTAAAACACCATAAACGAGCGCTGCATGCTCGGGTTAGTGTATAGGTTAACACTAACCTCTTGCAATCGGAGATCCATCTCGGATTTCTCCTGAGCAAAGAGCTCCCTCTCTCGAGCAAGTTCTGCGGTCAGGTCATCAATGGCGAGGTGACACTCTGTCAGCTGTGTAGAAAAGAAAAGCAAAATGAAATGGAGAATGTGTTAATGCAGAGTACCTCTCTGATATATATTGCTTCACTGAGTGAGGAGGAGGCAATCATTCAAAAGAAAATAGAAAATGGTTGGCCTTTCCAAGACATTACGTAAAAGATGTTACATTATTCAAGATGACGCCTGCTTGATTTTCCCAATTTCAATCAACCAACCAAACCGAATCTGGAAGAGAAAATAGTCTGTCCATTCCCGGTAGAATGTGTGAGTCAGTATTCAATGTCGCTTTTAAACGAAGGAGACAAGACTGCAGCGTGATATTAGCTATCTAATACACATGTGTAAGATCATTCTCAAAATGTACAAATGATTCTACGTGACACGAGTGGGCGGCCTTTCCCTGTTAACATCTAAACTGTCTTCACATCCGCCCTCACCAACAATCACATCGAGGTTTACATCACAGATTCTGGTTAATACAGGAACATCTTATCAATATTTTTATTAGGCAGAGTATCGGTTCAACCTAACGAGGAGCTGAGAAAACAATCCTGACTGCAACAATGTAGGCGTTTCACGTCTAAGTGGAAAATATCCGTCAGTGAGGTGCTTCCTCAAGGGTCGCTTTTGAGCCCCAAAAAAGGAGTAGGCCTAACCAGGGCTTCACCGCGAGTCCATCAATGATCCTTTCCCAACGAAGGGACAGAGAGGTTGTAACTGTTCTTGCTGCCAACAAGGGCTTTTGGCTACGTCTATGGGCGGTAATTACAGTCAATCCTCTAGGGGGAAAGGCAACTTTAAATAGATCACGAAGGCTTAGCCTAATTAAGCTTTCATTGTACGCGGTTCCTGTACAGCTACGAACATTAAAGTCAAAGTCAAATGCGGTTTATTTAAAAAAAAAAGTTTCTTTGCGAAACAGTTCAAGGGAAATACTGTGTCGACAGTCGACTGTCCGTTTAAAACGTCACACAAAGTAAAGGCTTGCGTAACTTTACCAGACAGAAGTGTTTTTATGGGTCCTGTTACTCTTAATTACATTTGTTGTCTGTCACATGAGAAGATGTGCCGAGGTTAGTTCGATTTAACTCATCCGAGAAAGGTTGCATCCGTCCAACAGTATTATTTTTATTCATTTCAGATTTTGTTTAAGATATGCTTGTTCTCCTTATTACCTCTTAAAGGATAAGTCGTCTTGCTCTGTGGTTCTATACACAATCCAAGCAACCAAACCGAGACTGGAAGCGACAAAAAAGTCTGGTACCACTCATTTGAGTACTTCTGTTAACCACAACTGTCTATTGGGTATCTGACAGAACATTAATGGCTGTGACGTCATATCAAACTGCACTCTGCATCTTCTGATGTGAGGAAATTGAATTTGGTTCGTAGACGTCGTGACTGGTTCCCGGACGCTGCGAGAGGGTACGCTTGTCATATCCCACCGCACATGGCAGCCCATAACAACCCAACGGGTCAGTTCTCATTAACTGAACAGCCAATCCACGTAATTCTAATCATTTCGTTGACGATGAGGGTATTCATAGAAGTTTTGTAAATAGGCCCATACTTTGCTATTGTTTCCCTGACCTTTCACCTCTGTGAACCCCGGTTCTAAATCTCACCTCGGACCGAAGCTACATACATGTGGATTGGGTTTTCACTCTCAACCCCCATTGGGGGTTTCCTCCCACATCAGAAACCACATCAGAAACATCAGGAAAGGTAACGATATTCTTCATCACCCTCAGATGTGCCTACTACTGGCAAAGATTATAGAGCGCCGAAGGCGAAAGATGGGGAACTGGGCCTTTATCTATTGTTGGAAAGAGAAACGTGCATGGGCGCCATTTCGGCAAGTGAATGCTTTGTTTCCCATTGCTTTGTTTCTGCACTGATCTATTGTTGTATCAATAAAGCTACTTGCCGAAATGGCGTCCAGTGAGATTTCACATTTCAGACAGAGTTCCCCATCTTGTGCCTTAGGCGCTCTATAATCTCTCCTACAGTATTGGTCGCTTTTGAGGATCCTTTGCTTTCTTTTGTCATGACTGCTTCTTTGTCATGACTATTTTTTTTTTATTCATTCAAGCGAGGTTTTACAAGAAAAATCCTGACAAGAGAACGGGTTGGGTAAAAATGCTTCCCATGACTCCGGGCATAACTAAAACGTACAGACAACGCACAGGAAAACGAATTGCAACACAAAGGGACACTAAAATGTTTTACAAAAAAATAATTCAATTGACCAATCAAAAACGGCATATGAAGCAAAAACTGGAATTCAAAACGGCGTATGAAGCTGAAAGTGCACTGCGACTGACGGACTTAACAAGTTTTGTGGATTCTCGTTTCATTGCCAAAAGGAAAGTACAATCTGATAATGTTCTTTAAACCGGAGCACGTTTGAAAGCAGTAAGAAAATAGCATGTGTTCCATTCCCATTCCATACACTTTTGAGAGGCATTCTTCGTCAGACTTACCTTACCAGGTAAACGATCCCTGTTTGACACTCACAAACAAACGTCGCTCTGACAAACTGCCGTTATAAAAGCGAACTTCATGACGTCAATGCTATAAATGTCGTTTTAGTAATGTTCATGTACTGTACAGCGAGTAATGTCAATGTTAGTTACGTACGGGTATGACGGCATCTAAGGAAACTGCTCGAAAGCGGAAACAACTATACCAATTTTCCGGTCGTCGATTCATTCACTATAGCGCAAGTGGACACAGTCCTATATCTCCGGGGAAAGATGAATCAACAGTGACTTCTTAATATTGAGAAACCCCAGGCTTTCTTAAAACATCTACAACTCGCTCTCCGCAGACAAGACCAATCACCTTCAAATGAGAACGGTGCACGCTTTGCTTTGACACAAATATGTCAGAAACCGCAAGACGGAATCCTCAAGCCATAAGTACCCCCTATGTCTTCCCAAAGTTCAACGGGGAAGTCACCACGAAAGACGGCAGACGATATCTGCTACGACATGCTCCGACGGCGACGGGGTCCGGCCTTGATGATGGTTAAGTTTCTTAAAGGGGGAAATAACGAAGAGGCATCTGGCTTGATCTGATTTAGAAGTCATCCCTCGGCAATGTCAGAGGATGAGGATAACATGTCTTTAACTCTGACAGTAAAATATGGGGAGGAATCAGAGCTCGTGGCTGCCTTACGGTTATAGAAGGTTCACCCGATCCTGCCACAATTAGGTGTGAGTGATCAAATCGATCGCACGAGGCGGGAGGGCCAACCGTTGACATTTCAAGTTAAGTTGTTTGACCGACCACGTTTCGTCAGGTCATCGGTGACGTGGCACGTCACCTTCTTACCACATCAAGTTTAATAAAAACACGGTTTACGCTCTATGGGACAAGCCATTATGTTATCCAAGCACAAAACTTCAACTTAAACCGAAGGTCAAGTGAGGACGTTATGTCACAATTTCTAAAAGGAAAGACCCCCAAAACACTGCGCCCTTGCCGTTTCATCTTTTTAACATTTCAAATTCATTTCCCAACGGGCTGGCACGCTCGTCAACTGGCGTCAAAATATGACAACCTTACAACTGTTCGTCTGCCCAGCAGGCGGCCGCTAGACACAGTGCAGAGTCCCAAAACAAGCACAGATGAGACAAGATTAGGATAGATGAATAAAATGTCCTTGGGCCAAAAGGTATCTGCTGAAAAGAGACCGGAGAAATCCAGCGTGGCTTAATCAGCTTAGCGGCCATTTTTGTTTGATCGTTTTGTATCACCACATGGGTTATGTAAACGTGACTTAATTTATTGTGTTCTTTTTAACAGCAAGAATGGCTTGTGTATACACATACAATTATAACATCAGTAGGACGTCAAGTAACCGCACAAATGGAATGATTTTGTACAATATTCACCAAGCATTGCTCAAATGTCTTTGCAATTGTTGAAATAGCTGGTGGTCAGTTAATCCTAGGCTGTTATTTTCATATAACAGATTTATTTGTACGGTGAATTGAGTAAAATAAGCGGTTTCGTTTCCACGGTATAGATGCGGGCCACAAAGGTGATTGTAAAAGCTGTTAGCTGTCAGCTTTATTATATCATTAACAAATTAACAAACAAAACCATTCAACAACCTTATGTATTCATGCCAGAGCGGAACTTGTCTAAAATTTACCCTGATCTTTGCAGCAACCTGGACAAAATGTTCGTAAGAAAATTGATAACACCTCAGGCAAATTTAACCTTTACTAGGGATTGATCATTATGAATAATTATGGATACTGATCGAAACGTCCAGTTGTTAAACCGTCGGTTCTTTTTCAGAACCACCCCAACTCATTAGAGATAATTACATGGTGTCACCGCAAAAGTTGCAAGATTATGAATGATCGTCAGCACCAAACCTCAACATATAGTACGGCAGGTAAACGGTAGGTGATGGGATTTGAGCCTTCGATGATGGAAGCTTGCAATTTGGCACACAGTCAGAGCATGTCACAAGAAAGATTTCTGGCTATAGCTTTGTCCTTTGAAAATAACAAGCAACGACAGCCATTTTGGCGATTTTGAAAATTGCTCATTATTCTAACCTAAATTTGTTCAAAGGGCAAATCTGCGATGGTCCTATCTCATGACATACTCTGACTGTTTGCCAAATTCCATGTTTGTATCATCAAAGGCACAATTTCCCCAAACATTTCCCGTATCTGCCCCACCAACACAAATTCAAAAACAGAAAAACACATCTGTGACAACAGTTTCATTTATGTAGCTTACCTTTAACAAGCAATGACAGACCACTTTAAGTTGTATTCCCATATCTATGCGTTCATCTCAAATTAGCTCTACTGTAGATAAGCAAAGGCCTTTCACCAGCCACAAGTAACATTAATAACCAAATGACAACTGAACAATGGTACTACAGTGTGTGTTTGAGTTGTGAGGTAAAGAGATTGAATGTTGCTTTCAGCACCTGCCCGGACAATAGACCCACGAAACGAATGTGGCTACTTGCACATACCGGGGGACATTACTTATATGACGTTACGGCTGAGGTCATTACCCTCTTCAACGATCCTCCTCACACTCTGGAACATGCTTTTCGATACAATTGAACAATGGCCCCATTGTCAAACTTACATTCAACAACAGAAGGCGCTGGGAGTCGAGTGATCACCTCAGATGTGATATTGCAGCCAGCCTTCAATACCGTATACGCTGCAGACGGCTGTGATATTCTGCAATAGTTAAACTTGCTGTCTCTGCAAGCTGTAAGCTCTTACTCGATGACCTGGGAATTACAAACTCCACGTGGAAGTTTAGGAGAGTTGTGTTATTTCACTTTTCACGAACGTGCTTGGTAAACTGTACTGAACGTAACTGTGCCGTACCGTCGCTCGACCTAACGGTGTTGTTTCATAGTGAAAATGACACGGTGGATTGTTCGTCTCGAAGTTCAACCAGCCATGTCGGTAAACGAGCACGAATCCGTGAATTCGAACCGTCCTGTTCCGTGTAAAGCTCCATTTTCCCCTCTCTTTATTGCATATTTTTACAAGGTAGGGCTCAAAGGTAGACCAACAGAGTCATAACAAAGAGTATTGGTTTCATTCAATTACATCTAGCACTCACCTCTGACCATAACACGCAGCAGTTGTCACAAAATGCAATCAACTTTTTTAAAGAGGAAAACTCATTTGAATAAACCAACAAGGGTACAATGAGGGGGTTGGCTCTGATACAAATGTTACAGTCAATACTTTCTGAAAAGGCTTTTTTCAATACTTTTAGGGAGCTCGGTGAATTCGACTCTGAACTAATGTTAATTCCATCAACTACCTGGGTTCAGTCAAATTTTGAAGTATATCGGTAGACATGTGACTTTGTTGTTTGGTTTTTTTTTTAGATTGTGTACTGTACAGTCGTTACACAGTCAATCATGAACACAATTTACTATAAACCGATGCGCTAAAAATCTCAAAATATTCTCTCAATCTCCTTTTCTTGTTTTCTTTTTTTTTTCATTACAATGGAGAGAAAATCAGCTGAATATAAATATCATGACGACCTGTGTACTAACCAATCATATTTAGTCAAGACGTTAATACACTGTAAAAACGAAGTTTGGAGTTTAAACACATTTCTAAACATACATTTTGTACTCACTTTTCCCACATGTATAGCCTAAAACATGTTTAGATTCTTGTGGGTGTCTTTGAATGCTAACATTGAAAGAAACAAATGTAAAAAAGCTAAGCACGTTTAACTCTTTAAAGGTTCACTGAAATACAATGTATTAATGCTTTTATGTAACACCTTATGATTTTTACAAAACGATTCACATGTAAGATATAATTTTTTGCATTCCTGTGTATTTTTCGCATAATTTGTTTTCTTTAAAAAATAACAGTCTTAAGGAACGCCCACAAAATAGGTCACTTGCTAACATGGCTTGATTCTCAACGTGACATCACATGCATTACATAATGTTTCCTGAGCTATTCCACAAAACAATTGTTCTGGGATTGTGTCTGCCAAAGGAATGCCAAAGATGTTCTTCTATTAACAAATTCATTCTTGGTTGTAATGCATGTGATGTCACGTTGAGAATCCAGCCATTGTTAGCAAGTGACCTATTTTTGCGGGGGTTCCTGAAGACTGTTATTTTTAAAAGAAAACAAATTATGCAAAAATACACAGGAATGAAAAAAAAAATTCTTACAAGTGAATCGTTTTATAAAAATTATAAAGTGTAATATAAAAACATGAATACTTTTTATTTCAGAGAACCTTTAACATGTGTAAAAAGTGGGTACAGAAAAGGTGTTTAAATGCTAAACACCGTTTTTACAGTGATACAGTGGATTTTCTTCATGAAACTCAGCCAATCCAGTGAAGTAAGTTCAGAGTAAAGACTAAAGCAGATCTTCGTGGTCTGGGGCTATATCCAGAGCTCAGCACTTACGATCGATACACATCAAAGGATCAATCTAACCTCTTTGTGAAATCGAGCCAAGAGGCACATTACTTTATAACGGAGCTTTGCAACGGAGCTTAAACAGATTTACTCAACTAAAAAAAAACCTTTTGCTTTGTCAAAACGAGCCAACAGCCAATGAGCTATATTTACACGTAAAAGCCTTGTTACACAGGGCAATTTTTTACTGCCTGTTAAAGGAATGCTTTGGTAGTACAACAATTATTTGTCTACAGTAGCTCACTGTCCACAAGCCTGTTTTTGACTGATTTTCTATTATAGTTAATATGCCGTCTTACGGAAGCGTATTGCCGCCACGTGAATAAAAAAATCGGACTCTTATAGTGTACGTACAAGATAATTCTTATGTACGTACACAATAGTCACCGTGTACGTACACGATATTTCCCAACTCATCTAAGCGTACACGAATGTCACCATGTAAATACACGATAATTTATCATGTAAATACAAGATAATCATCGTGTACGTACGTGATAACTTATCGTGTACGTACTGTACATGATAACTTATCGTGTACGTACATGATAACTTATCGTGTACGTACATGATAACTTATTGTGTACGTACATGATAACTTATCGTGTACGTGCATGATAACTTATCGTGTACGTGCATGATAACTTATCGTCTCTGACACTGGATTGATAGACTTGGGCTAGATTTCAAAAGAAGCAAACCATGATCTCAAGATGTGCATCGATCTTAATCGCTAAGCAAAGTGTGATGTCACACACGAATCATTACGGCAATTCTGACAACTCATCTTTTAAAGGGACACATTGCCTTCTGATTTGGGCGCTTTTGGGCTATAAAAAAACGTGTGTTATGAAATGAGTATGGTTTATAGAAAGTTATTTTAAAAGCAGAATATACTATCCACAGGCATATACCTTGGGTGGATTCGAACCCACGACCCCGCTATTCTATAGCAGATGGCTTGAGTATACAGTGCTTAACACACATCGGTGTGGGTAAAAAACAAAAATTCAATTCTTTATCCCAGATGCAAAAATTAACATCTAATCAGAATATAGTTATACACATAAATATCCCTTGAAAGTGTGCGGTTTTTGTTTGGTTTCGTGCCAGAAGACGGTCCGCAATTTTGTAGAACCAAATTATTGACTCCTTAAAATGGCGGGCCGTACGTTTCTATGCAGAATGCCCTTAAGCTGGTTGTATTTCCAAAGGGCAAAATTATGTTCGTTTAATCGGTGCCCACTAATTACAACACACTGCAGGTGTCTTCATAGCATGAACAACTCTTAAAACGGATCAGGAGCAATTTCAACCAGCAAAATTGTTAGAGGTTTGGAAGGCAGTGTTTCCCTTTAGGATGAATCTCGTTGTTTTGTGAAATTGAGCCCTGGACCAAAAGAATGTTCCTGCAAAGACAGTGAGCATTAACCAGCAACAAGGTTTGCTAACATTAATGTACCCACGTTAGCCGTAACATTCATCATGAACGGACAGCTCTGATCCCATGATGTGTCTGTGACATTTTAGTGGCCGGAAATGACTGCGAGAAAACATCAAGTCACTCTTTCATGAGACGTGTTATTTATAGACCATCCATCCCTTCGGGACCCAGTCTGCAATCACGTGAATCAGCTATATCCCAAGATCAGAATGAATATTGGATTTGGGCTTCGAGGCAGCTCCAGACCCGGGAAGGAAGGGGCGTGTACAACTAGCATATTATTTTGAATTATATTTTAAAGAGAGGAAATGTGGAGATGCGAGACAGAGGAGAATGAATTGTTGCTTCCCCGTGTGTTGGGCTGCTTATGCAGACTTCGTTCGGTCAACAATAGACCGATCCATTAAGCCACACCCACTAAACATATTGACCACTCACAGCACTGGCTGCATCATCACTGTACACGTGGGCAGCACAATGTGCGTCCCTTCAATGCCACACTGCACGACATGAACGCGCGCGCTGTAAGTGCGCACACACATGTTTACATTTTCCAATAGCTTTTTTATCGTGTCGGACTTTTGTCGGACTTTCGGTGGCGTAGCCAAGGCTGTGATTGGTCCACACGTTAGGGGGCGGGCTTAATGGCTCGGTCTATTTAAAGGGTATGCACGATATAAGTCAGATTTAAAACAAATCAAATACATGTTTTTGAACATAGCATGGTCATGGCAGACAACATCCCTTGAAATACTGTTGCTATAATGTCAATTCTCAAAAACATTCATGCATGTAGAGAAGATGATTAGTGGCAAGGTTTGAGATCAGGCATATCGTGTAGTGACTTTCCTTTGGGAAAGCAAGAAAAAAACATTTTCAACCGCAGGCATGAACGTTAAAAACAAAAGATGCCGAAGTGGATGGCACTGCATAAACAAAAAAAGCAAACACTGTTGATGGTGAAAAACAGACGAAGAGTAAAACTGGATAAAATTTGGCCAAACGATGATCAAAGAACAACTTCAGAGTATTCTACAACTTAAGAGTAAGTATGACATTGTATGATCGAAGCACTTTCCTTTGCCTTGCAGGCTCATGTAGGAGGTCGTGTGATACATTGTAAAGTCTCTGACTCACGCGCGGAAACGGGAAGTCTTAACGGGCACCGGGCCGGCACTTCGAAGGTTGGACGTCTTTGGAAAGAAAATAACCCCACCAGCTTGCGTCAGTGCGGCGTTGCTCTCCAGTTGCTCTCCAGTCTCTTCACACCCCCAGGCCCACCCCACCCCACCCTAAACACTTTCCGAAATCTCTGTCTCATGAAAATTGTACTTCGATTACAATTCTAAGATTTTGTATTCTATTTCAAACAAGAACAAACTGAAAGATTTAATGAGTTACAACCAGTGACGAACATTCTTCATTGTCTACCGCAAACACGATTAAATCTTACGGCATCTCACTTACATTATGATTGGTACAGATTTTATAACTAGGGTTCAAATCCCACACCGTCTGTTCACTCTCATATTTTCATACTGGAGGCTTCAGACGTATATATCACATGATTTAATCCCTCACCTCAAATCGAAGCAGTTCCTTCTCCCGCTCTTTATAGGCCGCGTCCTCAGACTGGCTGACCTGTAGCCCGCCCTCATCGTCAATCCCTGACGCTCCCCCGTTCAGCATCTCGGCCCTCTTCTCAGCAACCTTGCATTTCTGTCTCTCCTCGGCAAGCTGCGTCTCCAGAGTGGCGATTCGGTCTTTGAGACATCGCTGAAAATTGGCATAAAACAATGGGGTGTAAACAAAGCAACACACGTACCAAACGCATGCGTGTGATGGTGTGATTTACAGGGATATGACCAATAACAGCTGAGTCGATGGGTGTTGTATTGTTCCAAAGGTAGAAACTCCAACTTTAACATCATAATAATCTGGGAATTTGAAATGTTTATATAAAGTTGCCAAAAGCAGGTGTGTGTGCTCTGAGTAACAGGTGCTTTTTGCAGTTGGTAAAGTTTTTATAACAATGATTACGTTTGTCATGAAAATTCAATTTCGAAGATTTATTTTTGGAGGGAATGATTTGAAAGATGATCGCATCTCTTGTGTTTGTGTTGGTTTAACTTCACTGAAAACAATGAACAATGACTAACCATGAGCCGCTAGGAGGTGTCTAGGGGCGTAGTCGAATCCATTCTTTAGGGAGAGTTTGGAAGTCAGTTTGCAGACCAAAAACCGGAGTGAGTATAATAACACTCGATTCAGAAAGGAATTATCACTGTTTTGTAAAGGTTTTCATTTCCCGAAAATGTAGGTGAACATAACCAAAAATTCAAATAATAAAAAAAACATGGAAACACACATGGAAATATCAAAATTGTGTGGATGGGTGGGTAAAAAAACAGGTTTGAAATAAAAAAAAAAATAACAAAAAGAAATAAAAACATAATAAATGGCCCGTCAAACCACATACATTTCGGCAAATTATAGGAGTCCTTATGATGGAGTAAAACAACTTTTTTGGGGGTGAATTCTGGGGTTTTATTCTGGATGGACCCTGGATAAGACCTTGTTTACTCTCCTGGATGAGCCATTGTTCTAGTTGACTTCAGGGATATGAATGGCCACATAAAAAAAAAAAGCTGAAAACAGTTAGCAAAAGCTGAAATTTAAAAAGTTCCCATAGTTTTGTACACATCAGGTGTACACAAAAACTGAAATTCAGACTAAAAATCTAAACGAAAAAAAAGCTGAAATCAGCTTTAAAAGCTGAATTCTCACACCCCTGTGACTTGGTGCTTTGTTAGCCAACTGAGACTCACCATGACGACTGAGGATATTTAGGGTGTGGTATCACCCCCTCTTTCACTTTACGATCTGAATGTAGCTTGAACAGTCAAGGTCACGTGTATGGTTGAAACAATCACGTGTTGTGATGCAACATTTTTTAACCACAATACTGTACAAGAACGACTGAAACATGTGCAGACATGAATCTGATGATGGGACTGTTTCATGACTACACCCGCTGATAGTCCAACAGGCACATTTTGTAACATTTGGAGTTGATGTTTCTTCATGAGAGCATGCGTGACATTTGGCACACCTGTTCCTAACAGACCTTCATCGTGTTGTCATGTACCCTGTCTGCTATAGCAATAATGAATACTTGTTCCACTTATTCCAAACAAGTGTTCCGACTGTTTCCTATACATCCCTCAGTTCGGTTACGTCCGCCCTTTTCGAAACCGAGAATTCGGCTATGGCTCCGCCTTAGCCTTCGTTAGGTTTTTTCTTGAAAAGTGCACTGATGGTACAGAGCTTCAAACAAGCCTATGGAGCCTAAGCCAGAGCCTAAGCCGGAGCCTACGCCGAAGCCGTGATTTCGAAAGGGGCAATGATTTCGAATGAGAACAACAAAAACAAGATGGCTGCACCACGCTCAGGTCTATTCACAAGACTAGAGGCCACAGTCCAACCAATTTTTTTTAGCAGAATCATTTGCAATTTCGGGGTGAACAAAGAAGAATTGACTCGAACGGGATTCGTTAATGTGTATACCTCAGTAAGTTAATTACATTTTGTTCTTCTTTTCTTACCCATTGTGTGCCGCAATTTTATTGTTGCGTTTCAAATGATGACAGAACCTAAACCCTAACATACCAAAACAAGTTCGACATGACACTCACCTCGTAATTCACAGCCATTTCTGGGTTACCCTCCTGCTCCACAAAAACATCATCAGCAGCCTCAGCAACCTCACTTCGCTGTACCTCACGTTCGGTCTTCTGTACCTCCTCCTTGTCGTCATCCTCTCTCGAGACGGAGCAGGCGCGCTTGAGGTCCGTCTGGAGGCCCTCCGACCGCTCCTCAGATATACGGATACGCTGTAGCAAGAGATCCCTCTCGTTTGTGACGTGGCTGAGGCGAAGTTGGAGGTCCTGTTTGAGCTTGGAGGCTTCGGCGCGGAGTTGATCAGCTTCTTGGCGAGTCTGGACAAGCTCTTTCTCCTGCTGTTCCTGCGTAACCTCTTTGCTCTTCACAACAAGAATAAGGTCCCCTAGACAGAAAACACACAAAATATTAGATTTTAATCAAACGAGATAAGCGCTTTCCACAAACGAATACAGGTATTTTATGTCAAGTGAAATAAAATAAAATATACCCGCTGGATCGGGAATTCTCCAAAGCCCCTGCTCAACATTAGCAAGAAAGAAAAACATAAACGTTCACAGATTTAGATATACATTACATGGTATAAAAAATAATGGTTATCAAACTTTCCCTGAAATATTTCTCCCTGAAGTGTTATCATTTTTTGATAAATAAAGATCAAAAATTAACTTTCGTCTCATGAGACTAAAACTCTGCCAAAGAATCCGTTCAAATGAAGCGAGAAAATGAAGCTGACATTTTCACAAGTTATATCTTGATTTGTGCAAACATATGAAGCGTTTACAGACACTTTACCAATGTTGGCCAGGGGCTTTAAATCTGTAATTAAGTCATTCTATCGTGTGCAGCACAAAATAATTATGTTTCAGTTTTCAAGGGTCAAACATTTATCAGTTGAACAGTAAGTCAACCATGTGAAATTCACTCTCGAGTTAATTTAGAAACATAAAAAAAAACTTTTTAATAAATTTAGGCGTAACTAACCGAGCTAATGTGTAAAGGTAAAGGCTGGACTTATTTGAACCCACTGAAATAAACTCAGGAGCTGGTTCAGTACATGAAGAGGGGGATGAAATACAAGTAAGCATGAACATTTTATCAAGATAGGCAGCTAACAACAGAGAACACGTGTTGGCCACAAGTATTGAAGCATTCAGAAAACGAAACATAATAAATAAACCGATCTTCCTGAAATGGCAGCTGGGAATACATTTACATAGTCTACTTCGCAGCAGTGTATTGAAAAATTCCGTGGCACATTATTTCCAATCAGGACACACGGCTGTTCTATGTTTCAAACGGCGATCTGGGAATCTTGCCCGTTATCGGTGCTTTTAATACCAGATTAGACTTGCTGGTGTGCTGAACATATTTTGAAGAAACAGCCGCAGGGTTGCGGTTTAGCATAAGAGAGATATCTCTATGGCATTTGAGTAATATCTTGATAAGAAATATTTTAAGCATTCTCGCCCGGAGACGCATCTCCTCGTACAGCAACGAATAATTGTGACACACATTTCTACAATTAAATCCAGCCGCCTCCCCGCCGAGACGTAACCATATCTGACCATAAGTATTATGTCGTGTCTGTGACGTCACCCGCTATGCATGACGGGAAATCATCTTGAAAAATTGACATGACAGGTTCCCCCCGGGGAGGTACAAATGTATGGTTTGGATCATGCGAGGGCGGGCTTTAATATGAACGGCGCAGCTAGATAGTTGGCCCAATCATGGGAAGGTCACCCGAAAGAGGGCATCGTGCTCCACAGCTTTAAATACCAACAGACTTTCAATAATAGGTCATGTCATATACCATCCCTACGGGAAGGGGGGAGGTAGACTATTCATTATGTCCATGAAGTAATAGGGTTTCGTTTCTCATGATCTATGTAGGCTAAATTTCTTCTTTCAAAATAAGGTTTAAAGCCCCAGCTCAACATTGGTAAACTGACTGTAAATGCTTCCATTCTTTGCACAAATCATGATATTTGTAATAAAACCAACCTGTGAAAATGTCAGCTCATTTCGTTGTTTCGTTTGTGAGAAAACTGTAAAAATGCTTTCAGCATTTTTGTCCGCATTCCTACAGGCAGAGTTATCGTCTCACTGAGACGAAAACTAACTTTGGATCTTATTTCATGTATTATTTAAAAACGATAACACTTTTCAAGGAAAGTTTTTCTACCATCATTATCTTCATACCATGTAAGGTATATTTAAATCTATGAACATTTATGTTTTACTTCTTACCAATGTTGAGCTGGGGCTTCAAAGCCATTGAAATTCATCTCAAAACATTCACCTCAAAAATAAACTGTGTATGAAAACTACAAACATTTCTTTAAAAGCTTGTATTGCTGATTTACCCGGAGAAAGCACACCCTATCTGCGAGATTAGGGTCTTCAAATAATTGTTTGTTCACTCAAAAACAAAATGAATACTAGCCTATTAGAAGGGTAAGTCTGTATAGTCACAAATCTCTCACTGTCGCTAAACAATCCAGGAACAAAGACAAATCGACTTGTACACGGAATAATAATTATAAAATGAACACTATAAAGGTTAATTTATTAATTTTTTTTAAATAACAAGAAACTTGTGACAAAGTTTTGCTAAACACTCTGTGCATAAGTCAGACCTAGAACGTCGTGTTTTACCCATTACATTTGTAACGTTATATTCATGAAAAAGGCACTTCAAATACTTTTAAAATTAGAGGGTAAAATCTGCAATCCGTGAATTTAAAACCATAACCGGCAGCTCGTGCACAAATCCACAGCCCCACCCCGTTTCCCATAAGAAAGAAAGAAACAATTTGAATACTTTAGGAGAAAAACTGATTCACTTCTTTCAAAGACCTGGTGGTGGTTAACTTCAAACTCAAACCAAGATGGTTGCTAAGCCAAGATCAAATCGAAACTTGTGATCGGCTATAATCATGACACATCAACTTTTCATTCATCAGAAATTTTCTGTTTAATTAAACTAATTTGTACAACTATTGTGTTACGAAACAGGCTAAACTAATGTCCAATATTATCACTACACTGTGTACAAAACTGCGTTCCTATGAAGCAATGTAGATATCCGAGGCAAAGCAAATATCCCCGGCCCGCCACATTTCAAAATGTATTGTATTTGCAATGTCACCTGATGCAATGTTGGTACAAGTACCAAACAACCTGAGTTTATAACTGAAGAAAAAAATAAAGTTTACAAATAATGTCACAAAAAAGTGGCTACATGCAGCAAAACCGATCTCGTTGAATGAAGTGAGCAATAAGTCATGACTCCAACTTCACAGGGACCAGACTATTTTATGTTTCAGCCTCATTCTGGTTACCTTACCTAAGGGCCTTTTCCAAACCTCGTCTGTGGGCTCCGGCTCCGGCTTGGGCTCTGTCATTAAATTAGGAGCAGTGTGCATTTTGCACGGTGTTTCCAACATCAAACAGAGCCTGGAGCCGGAGCCGGAGCCTATAAGCCGAGGTTTGAAAACAAGTGTGAGGAAAACAGGATAGTTGCGCAATGATAAGGAACTACTTCATGGTGAAGGTTGGTTTTATGATGTACGCTTCTATACCACGTGCGGATCGGTATGCCCCGATCAACATTGTACATTCTCTTTATTGGACATGATGCAGATATAAGAGCCCAGATGGAGAAGCAGCTGAGATCAACTGTTTACAAGACTATTTTTACTTCATTACGTGTGTATTTATTTCGTCGCCAGCTTGCACCTGGTACCCGGGCATTCTCATCGAACAAGGAAATTGGTCAATTCCGCGACCATGTGTACCACTGCACGGTACGAAGCCTCGTCAATGATTGGGTTCTGGGAAATATCCTGAGCGATATACATTAAGTTTACTGGCACTATTTACGGACGGAGATGACGGAAGATAAGCAAATTAGTATGTTATGAAATGAGTTTGCCAGAAAGCTATTAAGGTTCCGGAGAGAAGAACTTGAGAAGAAAAGTATATCAGTTACTTGTTCAAGCCTTTATCTGGATGTATGCATATTAAAAAAATTCTTTCGTCGTGTTACCACTGTTAGAAAGCTGAATTAGCTTCCCAGGTAACTCCTCATCTCCAGGCCAATCACAATGTTACTCTCTTAATGTAAAAGAGTGAAAACATCACTCTCTTGCCCGAGTGGTGGTGTAATTTTCACTCTTGTGCAAAGAGTGCAATTCATTCTAGTTTGCTCTTTTACAGTAAAATTTGAGTAAATTCACTCTGAAAAAAAGAAAAAGAAAATATTTCCACTCTAAAAAGAGTTGTCCCCCAAATCACTCTTTTAAAAGAGCCATATGGCGGACAAGTCTTTTTAGAGTGGAAACATTTTCTTTTTCACTCGATTTAGAGTGAAGTTTACTCAAATTTCACTCTAAAAGAGAAAACTAGAGATAATTGCACTCTAAAAAGAGTGAAAACTACACCACCACTCGGGCAAGAGAGTGATGTTTTCACTCTTTTATATTAAGAGAATAGAATAAACTTTCGGCACACAAAACAACCGTCAAGTTTACAAGTTTTTCGCACGCCTTTCTCAGATTGGACCGCTATGAGACGACCTTAAAACTTGTACAGGCCAGCCTAAAGGACACTTGCCCATCTAGAACAAGCTGGGAAAATGAAACATCGAAAACGTTTCTCCTTATAATGACCGAACAATGCCGATAGGAACTTTTGAAACTCCAGGTGGTAGCAGACGCACCGGGTAAGTTTCCATCATTTTGCGCAGTTCTGCGCAAACTTTTCCACGAATAATCTGGTGAGTTTGCTGCCACCTAGCGTCCCAAACGTCGCCTATTGCGTCTGTATAAGGACGGTATGATCAGCGGGTTTCTTTTTACAGTCTCGGACAGATTATAAATATCTTGACAGACTTTAAACTTATTAAAATGGTTATCCAATAGTGAATGGAACTTGGCACAGAATACTCGGCTATAAATAAAAACGTCTGGAGATGGGATGACAACGCCATTCGTGATGAGCAGAAATGATTATCGTGGGAGATATCCATGCCTTTGGATGGGTTGTAATACCATCTGACAGGGTCGAAAGCTGATCACGAAATGCCAATCAACTTGTCAAAAGGAATGTTTAACACATTACTGTGTGAATGAATGATAGTAATAGCTTGCTAAGTGACAGTTTGGTAAGAGTGGATTAAACGAAACCAAGAGAGCTGTGGACTTTTCTTGAAACGTTGCTTACTCAATAAAGATAATCACTTATGAGCCTCAATGACATAGTTGTTATGTCGACAGACTTAAAGGTGTGAAAAGTTGTTGGTAATGTTGGCTAACCTGATTTGACCGCACGCTTACTTTCCTCGAATAAAGATTTGTAATAATACTGGTAGCTAAATTGCTGTTTAATGTCATGCTTTTTTAATGTATATAAAAAACAAGGTACCTAATTCATAGCTTTGGCAAACCTGCTGCTTCAATAAAACAATCGAAAATCGAGCGTATACTTTTTTTCCTTTTATGTAAGAAAATTAGCTATTTTTGATTAGTAGATTTTTCTAATAGGGAAATTCGGAAGAGGGCAATTTACTCTCCGTGAAGTAAGAGATATACAAAAAATCAAACCTGTTAAAGTCTATCGACTCCTTTCACGAAAGCGTATCTGCAGATTACTCCACTTGGAAAAGAATACTTCATTTTTAAGTTAACTTTGAAAGATCATGCAGAATCAAATTTCAAGGTGTTATTCCGATACAATATCTCACCACAGCATAATAATTTACCCAAACAATGGGAGACTTTTGGGTACGCTACTAAGTGGCAGCAGACTTACCAGGTAAATCCTTTGTTTTCGGAGTATGGGCATGCTCACAACTACATAAACAATGAAAAGTTTACACCTGGTAAGTCTACTGCCAGCTATTGTCCCAAAGTCTCCCATTCTCTTAAATGCTAATGATAAACATCCTTAAAGATGTAATCAGGTTCCACTCCCCGCAAATTTGAGGGGACACATTATTTAAGTACAATCACACAATTCTTTAAATTTTGCAAAAAAATGTTGTCAGGTGACAATCTACAAACCTAGTTCCTCCTGTAAAGTGGTAATCTGACTTTGTAGGACGTGAAGCCTCTCGTTGTCGACCTCTGACGCCGTTGATGACGTGGACTCCTGTCTGGAAACCGGCTCTGATTTTCTCTCCTTCTCTACAAGAACCTTTTCGATTGCCATCTTCTCCGCTAACGTCTTCTCCGTCGCTTCCTCCAGCCGATCGTTCAGCTCTTCAAGGCTGACGATCTTCCGTCTCATAGAATCTGCCTCCGTCTTCAGGAGAGCAATCTGGGACCTCAGCTTGTGCTCGGTACCTTTGACCTTGCCCTTCCCGTGCTCCTTTGCTCCGGCAATCTCACTGAGCTTGCGCAGACTCTCCGTCTCAAGCTGCAGACTGCGATTCTCGAACTCTGCTTCGACCAGGCGTCGTTTGAGGGAGGCGACAATTGTTTCGGTTTGCATATGTTGGGGGCGAGTGTCTTGACCCTCGGGAGATTCTTTGGTATCGGACGTTGGGTACAACGCGTTAAGCTCCTCAAAGGTCTCCAGTTTGACCCGGAGGGCCTCATTCTCACGGAGCACATCTTCCAGCTGACGCCTGAGGGCGCTAACCTCAGCCGACATGTTCTCTTCAGTTTGTCGGTAAGCTTCTGGTTTGGTGTCACCATCTTTGCTTGGTGATGTTGATTTTCCTATTAACAAAAGGAGGCAAAGGTAAATGGGATTAAGGTCATATAATTGAGACTTTTTAAAACAACCGTCTCAAGAAAAATCTTTTCAAGGGGGCATCACAGCTTTAAAAATCTAAATCGATCTCCAGAATACAGTGTGACTCGTCAGGATTTTACGCTCCGAGGAATAAATTAACGCAGACAAACATAGAAATGAGTCTCTCAGATTACCCGTTTAAGTGGAGCTTGCCTAGTTATCTCCCTGATCGGTTTATGGATGAGATATCCCACGGCTTAATCCCCAAGTTTCTTCTCAAATGAGAGGAAGAGACTAGTTATCCGGCGGTGTTATTTTATGAATCATAGGAAATGGTGATGGCATGCCTTGCCTTTCGTTATCATCAGGAAGGTTAGCAAGAAAAACTCAACACTTTGAAGGGTAAAATAACAGTTCAACAAAGTCGTTCATTTTAACTGAAACCTACAAGGAGCTTTTCCAATTTGACTGGGAGAGAATGCAAAATGTCCCTTTTGCCCTTATGCTATAAACCAAAACGACTGCTCTTTAGCGCATGGGGCGAGTCCTCCACACCGTATTTATATTTAGATTTTGTTCCCTGAGTTTAAAATGGAAAACGAAATATACGAACACAACCCAGATTGAGAAAATTGTCTTTTGGAAACCCCAGCCTCGCTCTCACCCAACAGATGTGTGTTCCCGAAACCCCGAAACCAAAATACAGGCTCCATCACCGGAAGTATCTTTATTGAAAGCGTCTTGATTCCCTTTAAAGCTTGGCATGCTCTCTCCCCACCCATTTGGGAATACATGATAAAAGCGATGACGGCTGGGAGGATTTCCTCCTCACTATTACATAATTAGTCAGGTGCCCATCACTTGGCCCGAGCCAGTTTCTAACACCTTTCTTTAAAAAAAAAGTAAAGATTAATTTCTGCGTCATGGGGGCTTCACCTTTTGTGTATTATGACATGATAGGTTACAATCTGTTGGGCATGTGTGTTTAAACCTCAAAATAGAACTGAACAGGCCTAAGCCAGCAAATATATTAGAGTAAGAAGTAGTCTTCCTCCAAGCTGTAGACACCACTTTTAGCTTGTAGGATAAAAATCCTTTTACAGCTCAGATACAAAAGGCAGGACGTTACGTCTTGAGGGCAGACTATCTTTATGAAGGAAATAAATCATTTGAAGGCACGATTCTATATCAATTCTCGAGTCTTCACAATATGATTACAAAACAAAACATACCCAAGCAGTGTAAAATAGGAGTGACAAAAATGTTACTACGGAATGATTCAAACCTTTACAACAATTAAATATCACATTAGTCGGTCTCCTGAAAACTGCAAGAACACATTAGTCGAAACGTCGAGAGCGTTCAACTGACCGGCTTTTTTCAAAGACAATCTTTACATTTTTCACCCGTTGTACCCACAACTTTTATTCAACGGCAAGCTGGATTTCCTACGATACGTCGTGAAGTTTGAACGTATGTAGTAAACATATGTTTAAAATGTCCCCTGCCATCGACGGTTAATAACTCGATCCGTAAGCCTTGGCTTTTACAATCGGATAACAGTATGGCCAGGATTTGTTGTGATTTGTTTCCATGTCCAAATGACTAATAACATGACAGAGGAAACGAAGGAAATCCTTTGAATGAAGAAATCCCATGACAGCTGATATCGATAATAAACAAGTTAGCTCACAGAAGAATGGTCAGTTTCTCTGATCGAGTTCGTAAATCTCGACTAATTAGTGCAGTTTTGTTGAATATTTTAGTATTGCAAAATGACAATGTTTGCAACATATGAGTTTATAGCTCTATGGTTGTAAAGAGTTCGGAGGTATATATACATTGGGAGGCTAATCATCCTTACTGGCAGCTGAGAAGCTGAATTGCGAAGGACGCAGCTAGAACGAGTTCGAGCTGCAGGCATGCGAGGGGCGCCTTCGGCAGCCAGCCACATCAACCCATATGACCACGGAGCATACCCTGATATCGAAAGTGTTTGATTTTTTCCTGGGGGGAAGGAACCCAGAGGGCCCGGAGAAAATCCCTCGTGCCATAGGAGAAAACGAACGCACAACTCTACTCAATGCCCTTTACATTAGCTGGGAATCGAACCAGCGCTCAATTTCACAAAGCACTCAGATTCATATTAAGTTGAGTTGTCAGTATCGCCATAGTGATTTGTATTGTGACATCACACTTTGCCTAGCAATTAAGATTGATACTTAGTTACGGTCAATCTAATAGCTCTTTGTGAAATCAGCCCCAGGGCCACATTTTGTGAGAGGGGCGAGCGCTTTAACGCACACGCCACCCATGCCACACTAAGGATAGGATTTGTCTTAGCCTACGGCTAGATAAGTGGGTCTATCGATATTACAGCTCTGATCTTGAAGAAGGCAAAGCAGCCAAGCTGTTATCAGAGTCAGATAAATTTAAGGCAAGTAATAGGAGTACAGGAGTTATCCGCACAAAACAGAACTGTTATTACCTGCTTCTGCACCAGCCGATGAGCTGGTCGCTGTCGGCCGGTCGAGGGCGCTTGCCATCTCCTCGTTCTTCATCTCCAGCTCGCGCATCTTTCTGCGCATAACCGTGGCCTCCTGTTCCACCAGCATGAGTTGTAACCTAAGCTCAGCCTCTTTCTCGGTGGAAGCCCCTCGGCCATTCTCAGGTTTCTTCCCCTCCTCTAAGGTTCCAAATCTCATCTTGAATCTGAATGAAGTTTGATGATAACGTTTAGGATACCCAACAGTAGTCAATAGTTGATAAATCCCTACTACTACATTTTGTACTAAGCCTCAACAATTCTATTTTTCCCCTCTCGTAGTCTTTCAAAAAGGCAGAACGTCGATAGAACCGCTAAGAATAGACCTTTATCATGCTGCCACCATCTTGGTCGTGTTCTCTGTATCCAATAACAGTAATAGATGCTCATATTCATTGTACTAAAATGAACCAGACTATTTGCCCTTCCAGCCTCGGTTTGGTTACATTGGTTTGAATGAGAGCAAATCAAGATGGCCGCACCATGATATTAAAGGTCTATAGCAGCATTGAGGCAACCTCTTTCGCCACTTTCGCGTGCAAGGAAAGTATTTTAAAGTGCACCATGGAAAATCTGCATCTGCGAATATCAAGTCCTGTAATTCAAAGGACACACTTTTGTGAGGTTAAGATAAAGGCACGGAGCAATTACATCTATTGCCCGGTGAGGTTCAAGGTCTGTATTTCAAAGGTCACTTAGCAGCAGCTCAACATTGGTAAGAAAGAAAAACATAAATGTTCACAGATTTACATACAACTTACATGGCATAAGGATAATGATGGTAGAAAACATTCCTTCAAATATTTCTGCCTGAAGAGTTATCGTTTTTGAATAATAAATGAAATAAGATCCAAAATTAGTTTTCGTCTCATCGAGATGAAAACTCTGCCTTAAGGAATGCGTACAAAATGGCTGAATGCATTTTTACTGTTTTCTCGCAAAATGAAACAACGAAATGAGCTGACATTTTCACAGGTTGGTGTTATTACAAATATCTTAATTTTTGCAAAGAAAAGAAGCGTTTACTGCCAGTTTACCAATGTTGAGCTGGGGCTTTGAGGCAAAGACCAAGAGCTATTTTTTTTTCTTTCTCTCTTTCGTTCTTTCTTTACATTTTGGCAAACATTACTCATTTATTGCCATGGAGTTGAAGTATCAGTATTCTGCCTGTAGAAGCTTGGCTTCACCTTTGACCCTGGAGATCCGGCGCGAATCAGACAATTTGGGGGAATTTGGGGTTCCCACGTACATTCCTTTATACCGAGGGACACATTGCATTCTGATTGGACGCTTTTGGGGCTACAAAAGGCTTTTGTTATGAAATGATTATGGTTTGATAGAGATTTTAAAAGTAGAATAAGATGATTCACATGAATATCCCTTGAAATTGTGTGGTTTTGTTTAATTTCGTGAGAGAACATAGAACACCGATTTACAGAATTTGTTGACTCTACAAAATGGCTGACTGTATGTTTCTATGTAAAGTGTGATTCCATTGGTTGTATTTCCAGAGGCAAATGTCTGTGTGTGTTTTTTGAAACACTACTCACTAATAACAACACACGACTATTCAAAGGGATCACGGGGCAATTCCAAACAGCAACATTTTTAGAGATTTTACAGCAATGTGTCCCTTTAACGTGTAAATAAAACAGCATCGCGCTCTTTAGCGGGGGTAAAAGGTTCGAGTACGCACCAGACTTGCACGGTCCCTCCAAACCTTTTTGTTGTATGATTCACTTTCAGCTTCTAAATTTATTGTAAATCCAGTAAGTTTCTGTTTATTCGATCAACTTGAAGTAACCCATTGTTTCATTGATTGAAACCCCCAGTGTTGTTAGTACAAGTAGAGTGTGATGTAACTTGCAAAAAATGTTCCCCGTCAGTTTTGAGGATTAATGGAACTGAGATCATCAAAGACAGTTTCTGTGCACAAATCTCTTGATTCATAAAGAGATTATCCATTTTTGACAAGAGAGTACGTTAACTATAAATCAGTGTGCCTCATCACCAGATTAACTTTGACACTTTAATCTCATTCACCTCTCAAGCTCGAAGTCGAGCGCCTCTTTTTCCTGCTCCACCAGGGATAAATTCTTGCGGATGACGTTAGCCTCTTCCTCAAGCAGTTGCAGCTGATTCTGGAGATCGCGCTCTCTCTCCATAGACTCCTCCAAGTCGTTGAGAAGTGACGTCACGTCATATTCAACCTCGGAGTCCGAGTCGGAAGACGTCGATGATGCGCGAAGGACTTGGATCTGTGGGAGGAAGGTTGTAAATTGTGAATAATAATGATAATAAAAATAACAATAAATTATTGTTTGCGGTACCTGCCGCTAATAATACTGGATTCGAACTGGCCCCTCGTCACCAGGTGTGCTCGGTGGTCTAGTGGTTAAGACATCTGCTCTAGTCATGCGGGAATCGTGGGTTCGTATCCCACCCGAGTTGCCTGTGGTTTTGGTTTCCACGGGACTCGGAAAGCACCGAGTATACAGTGCTTCACGCATCGGTGTAAGGCAAATTGAAATTTATAATAATAAATTATGTTTATATAAAGCGCCTTACATCCATGAATCAGCACCAATCATTAATAAAAGGATGAAATACTTAAAAGGGCATTAAAGGTAGAATACAGGATTGGTATTCATCATTTCTTTAATTATCATCTGAAAGCTTACTGATTATATCAGTACCAATCTTCTATTGAACGTTTTTTTTCTTCTGAAATACTGTGAAAGTTGAGCAAATAGAATTTGAAGACCCTGATTTTAATTACGGTTGTAACAATAAAAATTAAGGACAATGTGTTTTACATGCTGGAAAGTGTGAACGATTTTGCACTATTTTCTCCTGACCCGGACGACGAACTTAACCCAAATTTTCACAGTTTTTTTTTTCATGTAGATATTGAATCACACATAAATTAAGAACACTGCACTATCACCTTTACCAACCCTTTATTTTACCTTTAAAAGATGTTATAAAATATAAAAGCTGAAGGTGGACCAGCAACTAATTAAAACTATACACCACTTAAAGTTAAACATTTGTTGTTGTTTTTTTTTTTTGGGGGGGGGGAACTCAAACGAATTATTTCTCAAAAGAGTCCAAAATGGGGACCAATATACAGTGATATATAATGCTGTCTACTGCGTTGATATCCCACACGTTTTAAGGGTTATTAATTCAAATAAAATGATTTCCTTTCACGTTATTAAAAACACCCCGAAGTTGCTAAAAAGCAACCCTTCGCTCACGCGGTTTTGACAACTAAGGTCCCAATGCCGCGTCGGTGAAAATTTATACCAAAGTGATTTTAGATGATTAAAAGTTTATCCGGCAGCACGAAAAGCATAACCGTGTCTCTATCCTTAGCACAATTTCATAGAGCTACTTAAGAACAAGAAGTGGCTTAGCACAAAAAGCTTACGCTTACCAGGCCAGAACATAGTTACCAGCCAAAATACCGCGTCAAATGTACCACCTGTGCCTGACCTGCTCATTTTTGCTTAGCAAAAAATAGTTTCCGGCAGCACAAAAGGCATGATTGTGTCTCTATCCTGGGCACTATTTCATACTGCTGCTTAAAAGAACAAGAGTAGCTTAGCACAAAAAAGATTAGGCTTACCAGGATATGGTTACCAGCCAAAATAGCATGTCACATGCACCAACTAGACAACAGATAAAGCAATTTTTTTTCTTGGGCCCAGGCCAGGATCGATAGAACTGTGAAACCCTTTTCAATTTGTATACCATTATTACTCGTTCTCAAATAAATTTCGACGCCTCGTAACATTAACTGTCAGTCTAACCTTTCTCGTAAGGTCTCAACAAACATGAGTGCTAATTTATCACTTCAACTTTGTACAGTATTGCTGTGAAGCATTCTCACCTGGCCAATTTTAGCACAAATCCTTCAACGCTTTATTAAACAGCATAAGGTCATTTTTATGACCTAGATATTTAAGGGTGTTGGAGCAGGGTCGCGGACTCCTTGCATCCGCTTCATCCTTAATCCTAAACATACTGACCTTGGCTTTGAGCTTCTTGGAGGCGTCTGCATCGTGTGACTGCTTCAATTTTCTCCGGATGACGTCAACCTGATGAGAGATACGAAAAATACAAGTTGAAGGGTCGGTAAAAACCACAACACTGGCAACAGGCTTATACGTTCAAAAACACTTTACTCGGTGTAAAGCTGACATGTACACTTTAACGACGTGAGTAGTTTTCCGCTCCGAGTGCGAATGCAGGGACCGATGTCATCCAGCTGTTGTGCAGAAAAATGCTCAGCAGACTATAGTAGTGGCTGGGGGGAAGAGTATAAGTAACCCTTTACAATCAAACACTGCTTTACATCATTTCATCTTTCGGCTGGTAACCCATTGTTTTTTTTCTTACTAAACGAAACGGTCGTGTGCTTTACAGCCCGAGTCTGTACGGCTGCGGCTGTTTCCAACAATGGTGCTTTGGACATCCTAATTTATATAAATGTAAAAGAGTGGGGGAAAATTATTTTTGTCCGCCATACCACTCTTGCAAAGACCCTCTTTTTTTATAGTGAAAGATGGGTATTTTCAACTTGTATCATAGTGAAGTTTGCTCCAATCTCACTCAAAAAGGGTGATACACAGTGAGTTTCACTCTCAAAAAAAAAAGCAAAACTGACACCACTCGGGCGAGAGAGTGAAATTTTCACATCTTTACATTTAGATTGTGTGCTTCAACGGATGTTCGCGTCACGATCAAGCCACAATCACAGTCGTAGCTACTAATGCAGACTTTTGGGGACACTAGATGGCAGCAGACTTACCAGGTAAATCCACTTTTCTCGGAAATGTGCGCATGCTCAGAACTACGTAAACAATGGACATTTACCTGGTACGTCTGCTGCCACCTAGCGTTCCAAAGTCTCCCATTCGGATAAGCCCCAATTTGGTACTTTTTGCCTAATATTAGCCCGTTTTTCAGTCTTTTCACAAAAGGGTTAAACCGAGCAGAGGAACTTGAAATTGGAGCTAGAAATTTACTGATGCATTTTGACGTATCTAATAGAGGCAACTAAAGAAATACGAAACACAAAAACGTGGAGAAGTGTACATATGTATTGGTTACCGGTCCTTCAAAAATACTGGCTGGAAAAGGGGTGAAAATGATAAGAATAAGATAAGGGTTTGAAGAAAGTGAATCTGTTTTTGTGCAACCTCAAGAAATATACCTCAGTAGACCAAACAGTGACTGAGTTAAATAACAAAATACAACGGCCTGAAATTAAGTTTCTTAATCTGAATTTACCGTTGTAACGAATAAGGTGAATGTAAAATATAGGAATAAAATTAATGCTCAGAAATTAAAAGTTTAATAATTAACCGTCAATATTTAACCGACTTGTTTACAAACCTGGTATGGAAAGTAAGAGACAAATCGATAGGAACGATTCAAAAAAAAATCTTCATTTTGTAAATTTGGTCAAAGTTCAGGGTTTTACCAGAGCCAGTAAGTTCAGGGCATTTATAGGGCACATCCTACAGCCAGAACAGCTCAATTAACACCCAGCGGAATGATTACCCAGATCGGCTCAGTGCAACCTCGGCAGGATCACGTAAAAATGTTTTAGTGTTGCAAACAAATCCTTAACAAAATATGTCAGGACTAGAGGATAATGGTCGCGAAAACAGTTGTCAGCAAGATGAAATTGACCTTGGAGTATAAACAGAGAGTTATTTTCCAACACTGTGTGAGTGCGACTTCCAGTACATGTATATTGTGACACATTTAATCGCTGTAACTATGGTTGTCAAGAAAACAATTGTCAATGGCATGACCAGAAAGAACCAAAAGGTTTCAGTACAACTAAACAGAGAGTTGAGGCACATTAAGACTGCGCTTCCAACGCAGCTGCGAGGGTAGTCGATAATTTATTTAGGGAAATGAAGTTAGACAAAAAAAAAACGGAGTACAAATAGGATGCAAGAAAGTGCGCAAGAAACAGTATTTGACCCTTGAGCTCGTTTCAAAAAAAGAAAAAAAAACGCCAGAATCGATCGAGTTCAATCAAGTATGAGCTCCTCTGTTTTAAATCAAGGGTTAGAAGCGCAACACCAAATTGAGATACTTAAAAAAAAAAATAATAATAATAATAATCTATAATTCAATCTGAAAGCTCGCTTGATTAAGCTGGTTTCTCGCACCAACCTGGACATTCCACCTTGCATGATACGACAAAATCGAGAGCATCCTTCTCAGTTGACTTTTCGAAATTTTATTTCTAAATTTGGGTGTTAAATAATGGATTTTCTTGGTATCTATATTTGACAACACCGACATGGCCTTATTATTATTCCAGTTGCTTTATTGTTGATGAAAATAACACCATGTCGGTCTTGTCACAAATAGACAGCAAGGTAATCAATTTAACACCACAGTTTTTGCAGTGATTTGTAAACTATCACAGTTTCGATGCGTGTAACCTTCCGAAAAAAATAATGGATTTTGATGTAAACAGAGAAACATTTACTGGAGCAGGATTTGAACCTGCGACCACTGGCTTAACGCACCGGTGGTCGCAGGTTCAAATCCCGCTCCAGTATTTTTTTCTTTGTTCACTCCGAAAATGATTTTTAAAATTTACCCAGTCAGTTTCCCTTGTGGTTTATTGATTGATAAAAAAATAATGGAGTACAATCCTTTTACCTACAAAACTGCGAATCTCTTCTTTTAAGTAAAGGCACATTTGCCTTTTTAACAAGGGATGGACTTCAAGAACCGAGACGTATTATAAATAATACCCCGCGTTTGGTGTCTCAAAACGAACATTCGACATTAAAACTATTTCGTTCACTTAGATTTTAAGCCGAAAAACAAAACAAATTTGAGACCTGCAAGACGGAGTTTGTTATGTTTTTAGAATCAGACTACACTCGCATTGTGGGCTTACATAAACCACCGACAGCATATTCACCGGCAAACGTAGCGATCGAAAAACGATTGATCGTTGAATAGGGCGCCCTCTAGAGGAGTTCCTCCTAAGAAATAATGTCACCACACAACAGCTGCCGGCTGTTCGTCACAATATCGGGGACAATAAATTGTTGCGAAATGTTAGTAGAAAATTACCCTGATCACCAATAATCATATAATATATTATATCACAATCTACGTGCAAAATAATACAGGTGTAGCCTGTAAAGTCTCAAAAGTCTTAAAATGGTATCAATTTTATTAGGCTGATGAAGTTACACGTGATTGAATGTTTGTGTTCATCAATTTTGTTTTTTTTCACGTAACTTGTCGAGAACCAGTCTGTTTCCTTATTGGTGGTTTTGGCGTTACCATAGACATGAACATGTTCTAACTAACTCGTGCTTGGTTCCCAGACTGCATCAACCATTTTAAGACATTTAAGACTTTGTTTCACCATTTCACTGAAAATACAAAAACACGAACATTTACTACTTCTTTAACATTGATAACAAAAAGACTTAGCCACAATTTGTACTTACTTCTGTCCTATGAAGCTGCATGCGAGTAAAGGGGAAAATAAAACACATAAATTTCATTTGAACTGAATGGGTACCGGGTAGGTAGCCTACGGAGGAGGGGAGTTTGGCCGTGTCCGAATTAACGACTACGGCTGCTGCTGTTGGCTGTTGCTAAGGGCGCGATAACTCATGCTATCGCGGTTACCCCCATCAGCAGCTGCAGCCGCTAATTAGACAACGGCTTTAGTTTCATGCAAATAAAGTGTAAAGGGATAATACATTATTGGTTTCCAGGAGAGACATTTTTTGTCTTATCCTCGAGTTTTCAATCAACACACCTTCCAACCATCTTTGTTAAATAATTGGTCACATTTTTAGTAAAAACAAAAACCGAAATACGGTTCACGCTTTGCCAGGGACTTGGCATAATTTGGACTAATTGACCAGTTTTAAAAGCACTGGTCCAACATTGGTAATTGTCAAAGCCCAGTATCCGCGCTAAATGTGGCCCAATATCAACATGAAATAAAGAACATGTGCAAGTTTGAGCTCATGATCATCGTAGTCAAGAGAAAAACAGTGGGAGAAAAACCCATGTTTCAACCGCTTTAGAACACCGTGTTTTGGTCTTGCGAGACAAAAACTAATAGTCATTTCTCAAAAAAATAATATAGCAACCCAGGCGAAATATTTCAAGGGAAGTTTTTCTACCATGACAATCTGTGTAGGTAAGTTATGTGCAAATCCGTTTACTTTTTATTTTTACCAATGTTGTGCACACCCTTTCAAATAAATTCTTGCCAAGTTGGTACATACTATCCCTTCTCTCATGTTTCCATGTATGATTCAGACAATGATGGGGAAAGTCATACTACACGGATCTTACAGTTGGGTAGCTTTTAAAAAATAAAAATATTTATGATCAAATAAAAAGAAAATAAAAGAAACACTTGTAAATCGTTGGTTGCTGAATTTCTAATGACAACGAATTACCGCTATAGAATAATTGACAAGTTAACAAAATGATTCAAATTATTCAGTAAGAAAATCATGCTTTACATTTTTTTGTTGTTGCAAAATCCGTGAGTGGTTACAGCACTCTTTGCATTATATACTTCCAGTTTTTATTTTGAATTTGCTCTTGTACTCTTTTACTGTAATTATTTCATTATTAATTTTCTGATTAGCTCCTTGGAGCATTTTTTCATAATTTCGGCGCGATATGAAAATTATGTGTTATTTTTATTTTTATTATTAGCTTCACTATGGGTATAGTTATTGTACTAGTGCAAACAAAGATGGCTGCTCTATAGCATAGGAGACACATTTTATTCTGACTCTCTCTCTGAACCTTCCCGCAGAACTGCAAATATTGACCTACTTTGGGGACGATGTTAAAAATTGACAACACCCTGAATGCCAAGCTTGATTTCAGCGGCCAAAGTCAGCAGAAATGCTCCGAGTTACTCACTGATAAGAATCATCAGCAATTCTGACTGCTCTGCCGTTCTGTCAGAATTTTAATTAATGGGCTGTGCTAGCTCTCAGGGGACCTAGGACCTGAATGGAGAACACAGCAACGTGAACTTTACAAAAACTGATCGTATCGCTGTGTTATGCTTTGCGAGTAAATTACATTGGAATTACAAATCCTTCTCGACTGTGAAGATGGAAATTAATGTATTGTGTGTGAATGGTCAAACAAAAGTCATCCTATGGTGACTATGCTGGGTAATATATCAAAAAAGGATGTCAGATAATCTTGCACCGGGAATTCTAGATAACATTTGTACGTTCATTTGGCAATGAAAACTCTCATATACGGAATTTGGACTACTCTATACACATATTCTGCTATAAGGCACAGACATTTTAAATAGATAAAAGCAAACCGAAGCTGCGAAAAAAACATTCATTATCATTATCATTTTAAAGCAGCACTACGAAGTCTAGCGTTGAGGTGAGATTTTTCCTATGTGTTATTCTGTGAAAGCTTAATCGGCAAATAATTAAAATTAGAAAATATCCAAAAAGAATGTTTCTCCATAACTATAATAAGTAAACCTATTCGATAATGGTTAAACGGTACGGTAACAGTTTCTTGAATGATATTTTAAATACGATATGACTTTGATGTTTGTGGGTTAATCAAAACAAGAACTAACTGAAGAAGTACCACTTTCCTCGGTAGTGGTACAGCCTTGTCTTGCTTAATCCTCACTACCGTATAAGTCTAGAGAAGAAAAAATGACCTCATCTTCTCCTTTGAGAAAAAAGGACATCTGCACTGTCCCCTACTTCTTATACCTCCAGTGAGTTTCAACAGTGGTGTATTTCCGGTATAGTGCCCTGACTCACACGGGCTAACTTGAACGAGTATTGTGTCTGGATTAACGGGGAACAGGTCATTGTTGAGTGCGGAAATTTCATCAAGCCCTGCGAGTCGTTAGCTTGAACTTCAACAACTAAATTGTGTTCAGGCCTGTGGGGGAAAATAAATTGAATGACAAGGCATAAATCGATTGAGGGATACCAGCAGGAAATTGATATTTATTTGGGTAATGAGACAAGTCACCGCTCGTGTCATTTTCTTGAGACAACAGTCTTTGTGTTTTAAAACTGGCGAGGAACGATAAGTAGAAATGGGTTTGTTTTGGTCACAAATCAATAACCTTTAAAAAAAGACAGCTTAATGTATAATCACAAGCATCACAAATATGTACGTTGGAATATTATGTTCTTGCTTTGAAGAAATCAAGAGACTCGTGAACGCCTTACACGATGCGGAACGCACTTCGGCACAATACGCGTCTACCATGTCCGCCATTTTGGGAGTCAAATCCTTTGTGTACATTTTCACTTCAAAATGGCGGACTGCGCGTCGTGAAAGGGATCATTAGCTTCGTCTGATGTGGATACCAGTTGGGTCGAGTTGGGCGTGTTCCTCTTGCAAAGTTCATTTATTCCTTTTTCTACACATAGGAAATACGACTCCCTCCCTTCAGGATCAATATTCTTCAAATAACTCAATGGCCGCACAAAGGTTTTAAAATGTTACCCCAATATACATCAAATGCTATTCCACAAAAGGATATATTTTCTTCAACGCTGCAACAACGTTGATACAACACTTGAGCGTCGCTGAGACATGGTTTAGCCTTCCACACAGTATTCCACAAAATAATATATTCTCTTCAACGTTGTAACAACGTTGATAAGGCACCGTAACAACGTTAAGACGTCGTTGGTACGTAATTTGATGCTGAACAACGTTAGGTCAGCGTTGGAGTAACTATGAAACCATATTGAGCATGTTGAAACTTTTGCCATACTATGGCGATTAAGCAATTGTCGGACGCCAAGTTGACGTCAACAATAGTTTTTCAAAGAATATTTTTGTTCAAGATAATAATCATGATCAAAGCGGGTACAGAACAATCTTTAAGGATATCACAACGTTCAACAAAATGAACCAAAACGGAAAGAACGAGAATACAAAGGCCCTAAAGAGGAAATGTCATAATTCCGTAAATTATTGGAGATATCTCGGCTGACTGATGCCAGTACCTACTTGATGATGTTTACAGCGGTGCTTTATTTTCTCTCGAACTGTTAATGCTTCAAGGAAGTCACGGATCTTGTTGACTACACACAAATTGCCAATGTTTTCTAAAAAAACACATCGAGTGAAGATTTACCATCGCTAATCATCAAACTGTCAAAGCCAATGACTGTCATCTAAAAGAATACGTGTTTATTCAGTGAAGGGATGGGGGAAAATATCCATCATCCGGACCGATTATTCCATCTGACATATTATGTTCATTCCCTAGTTAAACTTAATAGTTTATGTTGAAAATGGGGGCTACATAAAACACGTGGTCTAATGACTTACATGACTAGTGAAAAAAAGGGGGCACCTGTTCTAGTCTGTGTCCCCTATGGTATACCCTGTCCCTGTCAGTGAGTTATACATTGTCAACATGCACAGGGTGAAGGGGACCATTCATAGGTCATACACAGTTCATATAATAGGGTTCCGGTATCAATAATGTAAGCTGAGCGAGGAGGGGAACCAGTCAACAAAATCATTCCACATGGAATTTGGGTGATAAACCCTTTTTTCTGCTAAGAAAGATTTGTCTGTGCCCGGCAATAGCCCTTTGTCATGGTGCGGCCATCTTGATTTTCTCCCATTCAGTGTAACCAAACCGAGGCTGGAAGGGGAAATAGTCTGGTTCCCAATGAATATTAGCATTCATTACTGTTATTTGATACAAGGAACACGACCAAGATGGTCTGTTCTGTATGATTAAGCTATAAAATCGGGTCCTGTGGTATAGGGAGGGGTTACGTATGCCTGCGTATTTAACTGTAATCATCCGGTACCTAAGAACAACTTTTAAACAGGACATGTTTTTTTTTTATAACAGCCGTGTGTTCACCTGGTATGACCGTCTCTCGGGACGCCAAACAGTCAGGTGACAGGGTCAGACACTTGGTTCTCTGCCGGCCTTAATCTTTCAGGAATTACATCGAGTTCCGGCTGCCATGTTGGTTTGTTTGTCATATCTATACACCGTTTGAAAGAACAACCCGGTGCGACGCCGTCTGATTCCGAGTATGGCGACTCCGTGGCAACGACAAGGTGAGCAAAACATCCGAAAACGGACCGAAATAGATTGTTATAAAGAGTTTGCGAAATGAATCAACGAACGAACGAACGAAGATTCGAATGGAGATGAACATGTTAAATTTACTATGAAGTATCAAGAGAACTAATGCACCAGTTTTTATATATATCAAAAAAGTCGCAATAACAGTATTTCAGAAAATATAGGCCAATCAGTAATTCGTTCGTCAAAGACAAAATCCAAGTCATGAAACAGCTGCGGTGTTTTATTTGAGATGACAGACTCGATCAGCTGCAGCGCATGCATCCATGAAACAGTACAGCAACCTCGTCCCCAAGCGCAAGGTGAATGCAACTGCCAGTCATGATTACATGTACGTTGTCTTTCGCTAGCATATATGAACCATGAACTTAATAACCTTATTTGGTTAATGTAGGTTTCCCTGGTCACGTTTGGCAAAAACGCAGCCTGTTTCACTCGTATTAAAGCCCCAAATCAACATTGGAAAGAAGAAAACATAAATGTTCACAGATTTACATATACTTGTATAAAGATAATGATCATTAGAAAACTTTCCTTGAAATATTTCTGCCTGAAGTGTTATCGTTTGTAGATAATAAATGAAATAAGATCCACATTTAGTTTTCGTCTCAGTGAGACGATAACTCTTCCTATAGGAATGCGTACACAACTGCTGAGAGAATTTTTTTAGCGTTTTCTTTCCAATGAATAACGAAATGACACAGGTTGGTTTCATTACAAATATCTTGATTTGTGCAAAGAATAGAAGCATTTACAGTCAGTCAACCAATGTTGAGCTGGGGCTTCAAATCGATTTTGCCGCTTCAGTTGAAACCGTCATTCAATTTCAATTTGCGGCATGCGAATTTATATAGCATTATACTTGTAAGTTTGATTGGATATAGGCGTTCTTTTAGCCAATGCTAAATCGGCATTCAAAGAGCAGGCGCAACTTTAGCGATTTATGCAAAAAGCTGCTGCGGATTTGAATGCTGTTCGAGTGGACTGTTAAATGTTGAATGGTTATCTTTTTAAATTGCATGACGCAAAAGAACAATTCGTTAACCATTTTAAGTGAAATTGAGCGACTGCTTTGAGGAGCTTTCAATTTTGCGCGAAATAGAATAACGTGATGTTTAAATTTGCCGCTCATTTTGCCCAAAACAACAGGGATACCTGTATATAGTATACTGAGTTTACAGTCCTCCATATTTGGAATAATAAATAATAAATAATAAAAAAAAACTTATATGGCGCTGGTATCTTGATCACTGCGCTATTGAGCCTGGAAAATGATTGAAACGCTTGATTGAAGGGATGAGATTTGAGCTGTCATCTGAGGGACCCTGTGTCCGACTGTGTTCCGAGAGTTGATGGTAGATTGGAATACATCAACTTTATGCAGCTAATTTTCATCTCTCCCTCCCTCTAAACTTTTGTTTTTGTTGCCATCTAAAAAGAAAGAGAGCTTCAATTAGGACGTTGGTGGCAGTATTATTATGACAAGCATTTGAGGGACGAATGCAATTGTATTTTTGTGGGGAAGGGATTATCGCTCGAAATCGTAACATCGAAAACAAATGATCGGCCTCGTTCATTTTGACATCTATAATACTTCTGTCAGTCATAATGTCACCAAGCCAACGGATATTTCAAATTATTTCAAAAGGGGGCATACATCCGAAGGCAAAAGCTTAATCTCACGAGTCCTGAAACTGTCACAATTCAAACGCTGGGGGTGCACCGCTCTAGCTTGGGATTTCCTGCACTAAGATAAGGGCATTTCCTGCCCCCTTCGTGGCATTTTGGGCATGCACCCCCGTGCAGCTTTAAGACAAAACGTGGACTGGGGGGGGGGGTCAGATTTTAGGAGCCATGTTGAAATGATGGCGCGTCCACCTTTTAGTGACCCCTGGAGTTTTAGGTTTCAAGGAGCTTCTGGGAACAGTATCTTCAGCACTAGAAAATTAAAGTAGATCAGAGAGCAGGATTTCTTTATATCTAAAAAAAAAAAAAAATAACACTACAGCTATCTTTATCACCAGGCAGACATAAAAAGGTCTGAATTCAGATAAAATTCTGACCATTTCTCATCCCTTAAGAAGAGAAATACGATTCTGGTGACAGCAGCTTTTGAAAGTTCTACATGGGTCATCATAATCGCCCGCCCCGTATACCGTAATAATGTTGGGAGTCCGTGTACTTGTACTCTCCGTACAGTTTCAAAGAAATTCCTGAACATACAGCTGTTTGGTGGTTTGTGGGGATGCAACCGTAGCAATCTGCAATGGCCAGAATTTCCGACTGCGATTTTGATCACGTTTTAAAAACAAAACATTGTACAGTTGTCTGTGAATTTGAGACAATGCTTGCTCCAGGGAGTGTTTGGTCTTATTTGAGTTTCCGAAATCAACAGCTTTTAAAATCGTCAACCGCTTTCAAAAGTTATCTTATTTGATCTTGTACTCACAACCTACGAAGAAAAATGTGACACATTCACTTACTCATTTGCAAAATGTTTACTTTCACTTCTGTGAAACATTTACTTTCACATTGGTGAAACATTCACTTTCACATCCGGAATGTTCACGATGTGTTAACAAACACCGGATCTCGTCACCAGCTCCAGAGGGCGGTATTAATTCGCACAGTGAAACAATGGCTTGGTCATGTCCAAACTTTTTCGACGACCTTGGCATTGGTTAAGTCTTAAAACGCTGCTGCTGTAGCCAACAGCATAAGCCATAGCCAGAACTAAAGAAACCCAAAGCTATAAATGTATACATGGCATTACCGTGGCTATGGTAAACCACTGCGTCAATATTTAGTAATAAGAAACCAGAAATGTGGTTTCCACCAGCATTAAATGTATGAATACCGGATTTGGTATTCAACAATTTGTTCTTTTTTAAAGTATTACTCTGAAAGCTTACTGATTATGAAGTTCATACCAGAAACAAACTTCCATAGAAACATTTCTGTGGCAAAGTCAAGAAAACATAATTTGATGACCCTGATTTTAATTTCGGTTGTATAACAATCGAAATTGAGGACAACGTGTTTACATGCTGAAAAGTGTGCACGGTTTTCCCTTTTTTTTCTCCTGTTTCAGATGACGGATGGAGCTCAAATTTTCACAGGTTTGTTTTGTTCATGTATATTGAATCAAACAAAGTAAGAACACTACACTGTCAGCTTTTTTAATACCAATCCTACATTTCACATATAAATTATTAGTACGACAAAATATACACAGCAACATATCAACATTAAAATGAAGTTTAACTACTCAAGTATGTTTGAATGGACCTAAAATTAATTTAAATTAAATCTACTGAGCGTACTTCGACGTTGCCACTGCAGCAACAAAACACAGACACAGCGAAAAGGTAACCCAATTCAGACACTTATTAAACTGAAATCTGAATGAGCGTTCCTTTTCGGCCGTTTCGAACCTAAGTGTATCCCGCAAAAGGCTTCGCTATGGCTCAGATACACTGTTGCAGACTTAGGTTTGGAAACTCAGCGAAAGTTTTTTCCTGTAGTATACCCTATTGATCATTCTTATGAAAAGATACTGGCATTAGATTTCCTTTTCTAGCACCTCGGGCAAATGAGAACCCTCCAGAGGATTCAAAACATCATCAGGCTTAGAAGTTTTACATCAAACTTTGACAGTTTGTTTTCTTTAAAGAACCACCGGTGTTGTTCTTGACTGTACACATAACCTAAATAACGCTTCAGTCACCCAGCGTTACGTGTTTTCACATGGCCCCGCGGGATGACTAAGTTTGCCGGCGAATTACCAGCGACTGTAAATAAGAAATGAATAAGTGTAGGAAAAAATAACAGGAAAGCTCCCCGAAAGAGCATGAACGGGAGTGTAAACGAAGGAAAAAGTTACAGAAGTGGTATAGTCTGGAGAGCTGTTTGTGTGATTAATGCTCATTGAACCTTCCAAGTTGATTAAAAAAAAACTGTGAACCACCCTGGGATAGTTCGTCACTTTCTGCTTTATACCAGAAAGTATTGAATCAACACTTACAGAGTTCGGTCAGTGACAACACTTTGAAAAGTTTAATGAAACTCAATTGACGAGTTGAATTTACACTATTCAGAGTTAGATCTCAGCTTCTGAAACGCTAGTTTGACACCTGTATTAGTTGAATCTAACTTTATAAAAGTGTTGTTGAATACTGACCGAACCCTATAAGTGTTGATTTAACACTTTCATTTTTTAGAGTGTTGGGGCCGTTGGTAGCTGCCTGATTCTTACATTACCCAGCGAATTGTGTCAATCAAAAGAAACAATCAGAAGAATTTAAGTTGATTCGCAAATAGTTTTTATTGTTTATGTTTTTTCAACAGTTATTAATACGACATTTGCGTAGAAGTATTTAGTTACCCGATTTATAAATACAATTGACTTTTAGTTACAAATTAAAAACATAAAATAGCCGTTGTGGTGTGATAGTGGCCAAGGAAACAACCGAATTCGCACCATGTGCAGTCGAATCTTCTGGGCTGCCCCGACACCAATCCGGCATTCATCCTCCGAGGGTTAGTTCCTCTCTAGAGAGCTGTATCTCTCGAAGGAAAATGACGAGTCGTCAAGTCATCGTTCTGCTAGAGTGTGTCTCGCCACAACCACAGACACAGAACAAGTGGAAGAGACAGCGGTCCAGCGTACATTATCAACGGTATCAACTCTGACAAAATGGCGTCAGGCTGGCACTAGCCTATAAACATTATGATTGGTTTAGCAATCGGAGCAACAGCCAGACCCAGCAAGTCTGAGGCATTTCTTATTAAAGACCTGGTTTCAATTTGTTCAGAACATGTATTTTTTTTTTTTTTGGAGAGGAATTCAAGGCAGCCTTAAATACTTAAAAAATCTCTGACATTTTGCAATTGCTGATTAGAATGTGACACCGTGGAGCATACAGGGAATTGAATTATGAGCTCAGAGCTTCGATCACCAAACGCCACCAGCGGATATTACAATCGCACTGTGTCTTAATAGAACCAATGTGAGGAGACTGTCAGCTTACATAAATCCATATCTGTGCACGTCCTCCAGACACATTATCTATCCCCTTTATTCCAGATAAGATGGTCCGGGAGCCAAATCCAAACTGCACCCACAAACCTTCAACATATTTCAAACAAAGATTCCCCATTCAGTTATTCAAAATTCCGCTTGGTATTAAAGCCCCAGCTCAACATTGGCAAGAAGAAAAACAAAAATGTTCACAGATTTACGTATACCTTACATGGTACATAGATAATGATGGTAGAAAAATATCCTCGAAATATTGCTACCTTAAGTGTTATCGTTTTTTTAAATAATAAATGAAATAAGATCCAAAATTAGTTTTCGTCTCAGTGAGACGAAAACTCTGCCTATAGGAATGCGTACAAAAATGCTGAATGCATTTTTACCGTTTTATTGCAAATGAAACAACGAAATGAGCTGACATATCCACAGGTTGGTTCTATTACATAAATCTTGATTTGTGCAAAGAATGGAAGCATTTACAGTCAGTTTACCAATGTTGAGCTGGGGCTTTAAGTGTGCTCAGGCGAAACTGCAAACCGCAACTTTTTCCGAGTTGAATTGAAAGAGCAGATAATCATATCCAATGTAGCAAAGGGGTACAACAGTATCTTCAGCAAAATCAAATAAAAACGAATGGCAAACATGCGTCTCACCCAAAAATAGTCATGGCATCAATAAGCCGTTACAGCTGGTTCGATTGTTAAAGGCAAACTATACCTTTGGTTTTGGGAACTGTACATTTGCCTTAATGATATATAATTGTAGATATATATAACCTGTGTAAGTTTCATTTCAAAAGGTGGCAGCGTTTTTGAGATATCGCCAAAAATCTGGAGCGGTTGTGTTAACGCAGAAGTATCCGTCATTGAAATACACATTCTGAGAAGCGTTACGGCCATAACGCTTCTCAGATTCAAATTTTGGGGGATAAAAAGTGATATATTTTTCCATAACTGCAGTACTTCGAAGTGAAACGTTTCTAAAAAATGCATTTATACTATCCAAAGCTGCTGTACTTCTTACCAAGTGAGTTATTATTGCCATAAATTTTCAGAGTCATCACCAAACGTATACAGACCCTTTAATGTGTAACTCATTAACAAGTTAATGACATTGTAACATCTGACCATCTGACCAATAATTGCTAAGCGCAGGTGCTCGGGCATTGAACCCAGTTTACCATGACCTGAAGAAAAAAATAAATCGATTGTAGCTTATTGAATTAATTTACTAGTTTGGCTTGGCAGGATGATCCAATAACAAAAATATTTTGGAGCAATACAGTGAAAAAGAAAGAGTTGATTCCGTCCAATGAATCGTATCCTTGGGCAGTTTCAACAACGTAGATTGAGAAACAAAAACACCGTTGGTATGGTTACACTTTACATTTACAGTAAAACTGAATTTCTGTATTGATTTGGGATGGATGGGATGGATGAATCTAAATGAGTGGATTGTATTGGGGGGAAATAGTTTGGTTCGTCTCGAACCATGTAAAAACACTTATTAAGGTGTTCCTAGACATTCGTATAGAACGAGCAACACATTTATATTATAGCTAAATTATTTAAATGTCCTTACAACTAAATAAGGTTTCGATTAAAAATGGTACAAGTCTTTTGTAATACAGGGTTGTTTTTTTCAGTTTTTTTTTTTAGAGAACACCACTTTTTTACAGTAAAAAAGCTGAACATGAACAGAACTACATGTTCTACATTTTCAAGACATTCCCTCGTCAACTAATGTTTAAATAAGAAGCACATGTCCTGTGGACGCTTCACCCATTGACTCATAGTGGTGTCACATTTCTATACCTTGGCAATTGGTCCCTGGTACCCACCATCTCAGGTGATTCACCTGGGTCAATGGAAAAAGGTCGACTGGTTCCCTCGGGAGGAACCGTTATTCAACACGTCTTGTACATACCCTGAAACGTCGATTGCGTGTTGCTTCGGGTTGGTATCACGCCGTGCATAAAAAGCTGTATAGCTTAAAATTGTACTCAAAAATACTTTCGGTAAAAAGGTCAAAATTTACATTCTGTGGGCCCTCTTGCTCAGGCCTAATGAGAGTAAATTAGGCTTATCGGAATCAAGGCCGAAAGCTAAGAATCGGACGTCTGTTACGTATTAGATTTTTTTGTTACGTCGGCAAATTGGCTGACGTAAGTGAAAGCATGTCATAACCTACGAAAATTGTCATAAAAAAAAATACAAATTGCTATGGTGATCATTTATGAAAATCAAATTAAATCGTGTAGACCATAATCCATATGCCGTCTTAGAGATAAAACGAGGATGAAACAATGGGCGCGCAAAGCTATGTGTGGACCCTTTTCACCTGACGTCATCATCACAACAATCTTGAATGCGCCATTTTGGAAGTCAATGTCACTGTGTGTTATATAGTGTAGTGCGCATTTTAGGTGAATGGCCTGCATGGCACATTCGCCGCGTGCATGTGAAGTGGGTGCAAGAGGTCAATACGCGCTTTGTGCAGGATGGGCCAATGAACAACCTTTTGATCTCTATGTGAGGGCGCCCTACTACAGTGACGTCAGGTTCGTCAGGTCTCATTTAATTATGGTATTTCTGTTCTAATAGCCCCCTTACAAAATACATATTAAATAAAAGTAGCTGTTTAAAAAAAGAAGTATGCAGTACCTATAATGTGATTTGAAAACACACAAAAAAGAAGTATTCATAACAAACACGTTGATTTAAAATTGCATGGCATGATTTTTGCCAAAAGATTGTTGTTGTTGTTGTTGTTGTTGTTGTTGTTGGTTTTTTTTCTTTCCTTTTCTCTCTTAATTAATTTTGTATGCTGTATAAACATGAAAACATACAGAAACTTAAACATATGTGTCGCGGACAATGCACAAAATATACATGTAAACATGCAAATTGTTAGTACACAGGCTAGACGTAAGATAATGTGGGGATCCTTACAATAATTCATTTTTAGTTTTTAAAGAAGTACCCTTTTATCATTGACGGATTGTTTCGTGCGTTACCTTTAATGAAAGCTTATTCTCGAATCTATAAAACTAGCTGTTTAAAATTTAAATCAAAATGTTGACGTTAAATCGGCAAAAGATCGGACTTAGCATCTTCAAAACCCTGCGTGACACCAACTACATAAGGTTCATGTTCACACCAGCATACTGTTTCTAAAACAGCACGTTTTGTAATAGCGTGTAATGATTTCTTTGGGTGAAAACAATCCATTTCAAATGATCTAAACCATCAGATATAGACCCTTTAAAAATATAAAGAGAAATTCGAGCCATCGAGGTACCTGGAAGCCATCTACAGACATGATTGATTACAGCATTGGGTGTTGATTACCAATTGGCTAATAGAGATTTGCTGTACAATTCCTGTGGGAATTCATGGAGGGGCGGTCATTGGCGGCAAAAAAGTGAACCGCGGGTAATTTGACATTTTCCACGCCATTTGTCTAGTTCTCAATATATGCACATGACGTCAACAGTGGGAAAAATTAGCCATCTTTAATGACAGTGACTGCACATTTTTTGAGCGCACAACTGTGCGTTACGCGTACGTACTGCACGCGTGCGTTCCACAAACTCCTTCCATGATCGGTTGCTAAGCAACTCTATCTGCGTTGAAACTTACAGAGCTTGACGCGGCTACAGGCCAAAGTAGAAATTGCCATCAAAGATGGCGTCTGTTGCTTGGAAACTTTAAGAAATTTTGAGAATTTCTGACCACATTTTTTGGTGGATTACGTAACATTTGTTTACAAACGGACTGTTGAAAACAGGAACGTTGGCATCACGCAGGGTTTTAACAGCTTAAAAAAAGGTCAAAAGAATGATTTATTGGAAAATATCTCGGGTTCCAAGCCCACCCAATCTGTCTTCACTAATATAGGAAGGAAACGCTTTGGTCAACGCTATAAACAAGCAATCACCAGGAGATGCAAGTCAGTCTGTTCACGCTCCTGCATCCGAAAGAGCCGTTCATGGATGAACAAGACTTCAGGTCAATCCTCTCTAAAATTAGAAATAAATTGGGTATCTTATAATCCCCCAAAGTCATGAATAGGTGGCTTGGCCATGGGTGGAACTAATCACTTCCGACTACGTCTTTGCTTTGTAAAGTTCAGAGTTCATCCTCTGAAGAAGACATCAGCTCTAATTATGTTCCGTTCGTTGGCCTTTTAGTTTTTACAAAGAGCAACAGATTTACCACACGGAGTTAACTATACGCTCCAACCAAAGGTGTCCAGCACAGAACGACGGTCACCTGTGTTGGTTTATAATAGGACACTCCGACGTGCAATTGTTCACGAATGGTACCCAGCGTTTGCTTAGTAAATTCGTTAGCAATATCTTCTCCAAAAACTCGCAGTCGACAACAAAGATCAAGGTAAATTACACTCTCTCATTAGCGACGTGAACAATTTTTGTTATCGTCTTTTCACATGGATACAATGGAATCGAGAGACGAGGTTGTATTTTGCACACCGTATTTTTTCCTTCCCACTCGATGCCAGGCGTGGGTTGGGATCAACAAACCGAACAAACCATCTCCCTCACTGGTACGGATATTTATAGAGCATCCGTGGGTGAAGTGAGGTGTCTTTTGTGGCGTAACCAGCATCTTTTTTTACAAAGTGGGGGGCACAGATATTTGTCGAGGGGGCAATTTCAGTTGAGGTCAAGTATTCACGGTGTCCATCAGAGGCTGAGAGGGTGCAAACAGTTCCACGGGGAGGGGGAAGCTGCCCCATTTCACCCCCACCCCCGGCTTTCCCAACCTCCGCTTGTGTTTTATCACATTAGAGCACACGGGTTGTTTAAGTCAGATGGAATTCCATATGTCTACTATCATAGAGTGAGATAAATCCCGGTCACATCCATCCAGCCCTTCGCCAAAGTTTGAAGTTAAATACACTATTCCGTCATTCCTATTTCAAACAGCTTAGATTTACTTGTACCCGGTCCCTTTCGCAATTTGTTGGTTGATATTCATATTAAACATTCCCCGAAAGGTGCACTGGCGCAGCGTAGGTTAAAATTACTTCCCCCCAAACTAACGAACACTGGTTGATATGCATGCCATTTCCAGAACCTCAAACACAATGTACAGCCCTGCAAACTATACACAAAATATCAAATGAATATAATGAAAAAGACTGGGCACGGCAGGTGTAGTCTATGGGCTTAGTGTGAGAAAGAAAAGATAAAAATGCCACACGGGAGCAATGGTTCTATTTTTTTTACAGTAAGAATAAGCTTGAGATTTGAAGTCTAATTGCTAATTAAAAGGCTGACACGCAAACCTTCGTCCCCAGGGAAACGTCACAGTACGTTCACAACGAGAATCCACACTGTGATCACATTTCTTAAACACCTATGTGTTCTTAAGTGCGTTCATACAGCCAGTCTGGGACTAGACCACAATATGCCATCTTCTTCACAGTGTGTCCACAGTGGGGCCAAGTCACAGCGCAAGCTTCGCCGCAGTGATAATGATGTGTGCACACTGTAGGGAGACGGTGCACTCATGAGGATCACCCATCAAACGACATTTTTAAGGCCAATTGTGGATATCCTATTGTTTCATTTACCCCTCCCTGGTCTTAGCTGTGCTGTGAAGAGACTTGCATTTATATATCGCGACGTCTTGCTTCTGCGCATTGGGACAGGTTTATATCTTTTCAAAAAGTAGCACACACCTCGAGTGGCCTAATTTAGGCCTTGTGATGGGCGAATTGCATTAAAAACAAAAAACAACACAAGTTGACTGTGAGTGGTTTGGGGCATTTCAACAAATTTTTTTAATAGCAAGTCCCATTTTGAACACACTGACAAACCGAGGTCCGATTTTTGCCAATCGAGAGCACAAGTATCCTGTTCTTGTTTGAGCGTCCACGGACGGTTGCTTGGAAAACAGACATCCAGCAAGACGCGCGAGGAACAAAAAGGGGACAAAAGTATAATTGAGCACGAACTATACTACTTTTGCTCATCTCAAACAAGTTACCAGCCTACATAAGTATGGCATACGCACTGTACGCGACTGGCCAGTAGTGTCCCACATAAAGCAACATTTCCTGCGTAAGCTCAGAGCAGTGCCCGGGACTAAGCCGAACAGAGGGTCGGTGTCTTAAATCAGATATCCGCCGAGGTGTCAGTGTTTCAAGAGTTCTGTTCGAGACAGATGTAAATACCTAATTAACGGGAAGTGTTGAATTTTATATTTTTCACACGTGGAGTGTATATGTCAAGTAATTAATTACAGTGAAGTGTTGGAGCAACTTTTTTTTAAATCTCTTTGGACATCTGTCATCACGAAGAGCACGTCACTCACCCGACGCTAATAGTTGCCGGTCATGATTTCTGGATTGTTTACTTATACGCTAATATAATCCGAGCAGTGCTCGTTTGTGGTGTTTTACACCACTGCAGCATGGCCGCTGGGCGCGCGCGACAATAGCGCGTCAGCTGGCATACATACCAATCAGCATGGATGATTCACAGTGCATGTGCGTTGACGCGCGCGTGCGGCGGCCATAGCTGAACGAGCTGCTCGGATTGTAGCCTATAAAGAGATGTATATTGGTTGTCTGAACAAAACTGCTGTTGTTTTTAAAATGCTATCTTCCGCTGTGAATCGAGACTCAATCGTGGACAAGTGACAATCAAATGTAAAAACCGAAAGACCTCTTCGAAAATGCAAATCTGACCAACAATCCATAAGGAATATTGGCTGGCTGCGTTTATAATATAACTTATGGTCATGTTTGCCATTACTATATTTGAAAAAAACAAAACAATAAAAACATCTTGACCAGGAGACGCGTCCAGGGAAGTACAAAAGTTAAAAGAAAATTGGTCAGCAAAAGATGTCTCTTCCAGAAGCCCCTGGTCATAAAATAATATTTAAAAAAATATTTACATCAGAATTAAGAATAAATGAAAAAATAAAATTAGCTGTTGCAAACTGCTTAACAACCAAAAGGAACTGTTGTATAAACGGAAAAAACATGTTCACGGCCAGAGTCTTTATGTGTGTGTTGTGTTGTGTTGACATTACATGAATTATGAGTCCAATGCTATAATACTTCTTTAACCAGCCTGTACTTTAACCAGCCTGTAAAGTCGCTGATATCATAAAGAAACACGAGAGCTTTACTCACGGCTTAACATCGGCTAGAGATAACAACGATATCCTTCATTACTACTTCAAGTTGAAGGTAACATTTCACCGATTCACCTTTGTGCCATGGCACTGATTAGTCATGGATAGGAAAAGCCGAAAGGCAGACGACACGGGTAGTTCATGAAGACCAGGAAAACCCTTAAAACAACGGTTGAAAGGAATAGCCCTTTTGGGCCCAGGGGGGAGGAGTGGAGGTAAATTATGACGGCGGGGTGGAAATCCAGCCGACCTCTGTTCTTGATCAACTCGTTCTCAATGTATAGACAAGCTGAACTTTTTCTTGCAAGGCAGTCAACTTTTGCAGCTTTGCAGCTTCAGTTTATTTAAATTTGTTATTAATGGACCGTATGCACTGACGTCATCACGCCGCCATCTTCGAGGTAAAGCGATGATGAAACAATGGAAACGCACATTGTACTGGCAGCGCACAGGATGGACCAATAACCTTCTTTTGACATCTAGCCGAGGGCGCCCTACTGAAATGACGTCATTTGCAAAAGGTCTATATTGTCCTAATTCACATGACGTCATCATCACAATAATCTTGGATGCGTTATTTTGGAGGTCAATGTCTCCGCGTGTTATACAGTGTAGTGCACATTTTAGGAGACGCAGCGTTTGCACGTACACCTATTGACTTCCAAAATGGCGAGCGCATGGCACAGTCACCGTGTGTGACGTGCGTGCAAGGGGTCAATAGAATAGTAACGAATGGTAATCATCTTATTGTCACTCGTTCCTCTCCCAATGTCCCCAATCTCCTCTGTTCCGAAACACAACCCGTAAGGTATTCACTTTAACCATGTAACACTTGTTCAACTCTTTACACTTGTGAAGACGATTAGCGCATACTGATCGAAACGTCGAGTTGTTACACTACCAGTTCTATCCAGAACCACCATAGCCCATAATTCATACTGGTATACAGTGTTACCGCAAGCCGTACAAGAAAGTTACATTCGAGGTATCACAAAAACGCTTAGCAAAGTAACGAGGGTCTTGAAAGTTCAGAAACTGATATCTAAGCTTTTTCGATATGGTGATGAGTTTACACAGAAATGTGGGACAACCTTTTTCGCCCAGCCCTTCCGGTCTGGAACTCCGGAAGTAACTGAATTTAAAGATGAAAACAAAAAACATATTTAACGCTTGATATTCCTTAGGGTAAACCGCTGGGAGATGGTTTGTATACGCACTCTATTGTTGGTCCATGATTTCAAATTGATAAGGTCACTGAGTTCACCAGCCCGCCTCTTCCTTACAATATCTGTTTCATATCATGGAAATGTCTACCTCCGTGGTCATATTTTCTACTGAGGGTAAGTTTGTTGTTCCTCACCCAAACCATGCCCGAACCTAAGGGGAAAAAATTACCCACAGCAGCAGAAGAAGAATCAGTGACCTACGGTGTTAATCAACTCACGTAAGAAGCATCCTGAATGAATAAGGATGGTGGGATAGCCTCAGGGGGCGCTTTAACCCGTCCCATGAGGATGCGAGACGTTCGCCGTACGGTCCACGGGGAGATCACCTTCGGGGTGCTTTGTTCACAAACACATCACTTTAATACTGAAGGATGTTGATTCAAGGGGAGTCGAGCAGTCACGACAGGAGGGATGTTGGCAATTGGCCACGTGACTATAGAGTCAAAATAAGACGTATCGTATATAGGGCAACTGAGTGCGAGACATCAGATTCTAATATTACATACATGTAGTAGATGAAAAGAATATACGGGAAATCCGTTTTTGTAAATTGTATTTTGCTTCATTGCGCTATTTTCGAGGAACCCAATATTATTTATACTTTTTATTAGGCCTGACCTCAAGTAACCCAAAATTATGAAGAGATATACATTACTAAAATTATCTACAATATTTTTGGGTGGTTACTTACGTACGGTTTATCTCTATTGATAATTTCATTTCTCTCTTTGATATTTTAGTTAGTTGATTCGTCAAAACTTGTGTGCTCTTTTATTTTAAATTCATCAAGATATACCCTGTTTACATTAACTGTTTCGTCTGCATTGGTGGGCTTTACTCTGATCCTTTTTGAAGGATTCCCCCATTCAATACAAAGAGTAGTTGTATAAAACTGGACGTGGCACAACCATATCATCCAAAATCACAGTACACTACAATTGAATCTGGGGAAATATCTCACTCAAAATTCATAGTAGAATATTTGAAGTTCCAGACGGATGCTTTTTTTTTTTTTTAAATATACATCCAGCTCTACGACCAAAACTAACCAAACAAGTCGGTGTGATGTTTCCTGAGTGGTGTTTTTGCCACCTCTTACGATTTATAATCTCATTTACTCATTTAAGCCCTGTTTATTTGATGTCAACGACTGTCTGTTTTTGTGCTAGTTGATGTCTACCGTAACTTTATTGGCATTTTGCTTTCTTTTTATGCTCTAAACTATGCTGGTGTTTTTCTATTTATTTAATTACCATGTTTTATTGTATTTTTAATCCAACCATTTTGAGTTATCCTATGGTTGCTTATAACAATCATTAAAGTAATAAAATAATAATAATTCAGATGCAAAATATCCTGAAACCTACATTACAGGTGAAACGAAATCAAGTGGATATTTTCAGCCCATTTATTTTGGATTACACCTAATCTTTAATTGTTTGTTAATCGACTGGGCGTGGGGCTAGAGTTAGCAGACATTTCCTTCCCCCAACCCTGTACAGTGCTCAGCATGTGACCCCCTTCCCACCCCCTCTTTCTTCCCGTACCGTAACCTCCCATGCATGATCACCCTTGATGTACGTCGACCGGGCTATCTTAGTACGTCAGCTCTATACGAGTTGCTCTAGAATGCTCCAGACAAAGGAACTGATGAGCGATCCTGATAATTGACTGGTTGATTTTAACACAGTGACCCAAATGTCACGACTCTCAACGGGTCGTTGTAAACGTAGGCCGTTATCTGAATTAACGGCTACGGCTAGGGCTACGGCTACGACCGTTGCGCAGGGTGTTGCTAAGGACGTTCTATACTGTCTTCAACGCATGAATATCAGTATGGATTTCTGGTAATGAAACCAAGGATGCCTCAAAAGCGAACTGAATCACTGTAGCTCGGAAGCCCGAGGAAACCTGTAGATAAGGATGCTTGCTACCTGAACCAGAAACACCGGGGAAAAACCCTTGGTTCTTTAACGTGCACCATCAAGATATTTGTAATAAAACCAACCTGTGAAAAAAATGTCAGCTCATTTCGTTGTTTCATTTGCGTGAAAACGGTAAAAATACATTCAGCATTTTTGTACGCATTCATATACGCAGATGTGGATGTGGATCTTGTTTCGTTTATCATTTAGAAACGGTAAAACTTCAGGCAGAAATATTTAAAGGGAAGTTTTCTGCCATCATTATCTTTATACCATGTAAGGTATATGTAAATCAGTGAATATCTATGTTTTTCTTTTTACCAATGTTGAGCTGGGGCTTAAGGTGAGCCCCGGGTTTAATCAAGTCAAAATATTTGAGTATCTGGCGTTAACACTACCTGCAACCCCCCCCCCCAAAAAAAAAATAAAAAAAAATAAAAAAAAAATGTGTCCATAAGGGATCGTCTTTGTAAATATGCACGTGATGCACTAAGATAGAAAGATACACAAGTGAAAAAAACAGATGTCCACTTATTATTGCTATATCGATATAACCACAAATCATAAATTCCAACTATGATTATTTCCCAGAATCCAATGACATTAAACAGCAGTCGGCCCATTAAACTCAAATTATATCACAGCCCAAATAAACAGCGCGGAGCAATTCCATCGCCATAATGTGTATATAGTTTCAAAACTGATGCAACTAGGTGTGTGGCCGTGCACTCAAATCATGGATTATTACCGACTTCAAGAGTGCAAATCAAAATGTTTTTCTCTCCACAGATCAAGAGGGGAAGTTTGTCATGGTTACAAGACCTTCATGTTTGTATTTTGTCAATTCGTCAATTTCGACAACAGTGGGCGGTATGGGCGCTATCTATCAGTGTGTTGGGATTCGCTTGGATATAATGCACTTCTTAAAAGATGGATGGTATTGTATTTATTTCCAATGGCGGAGGCGTCTGGTTTTTGTTCCAAAAAGTGTCTTCCTGACTGGATGATGGCAGATTGTTTGTCCGGAGTGTCTGTTTGATTGACTACCGTATATCTCCGTATACACTCACCATCGCCAGCTAAAAGAACACATCAAAGCGAACGCAACAGGAATAACAATTCTTTGTTTGTTCTTCCATTTCTATTTGGTTAATTCTACCTGTGATTTTAACCAAAGTAAAGGAAAAGGGCTCCCAAAGGTGATCAGTCAGTTATCGAGGGAATTTCCACCAAACACTGAGAGTATACAACTGCTACACAACAATGAATTTTACCCGAGGCTCGCTGTTTATACTGAAAATAAAGAAAGACACCTTGACAGGTCAACGTAGTTGTTCAGAAAAGTATTCAAACGATTGTTATCGATAAGAAATTGATTTTTCGTAAGTCTTTGGACCGTTAATCAAACACAACGTTGAACCGGGAATTTATTGTCTGTGCTTGACAGCCCTAGGCGAGGAATGCCTGCTATTTCTACGGTTGCTAGGCACACTTCTGTGCTGCGAAAATTCTTACTGATCTTTTTGTTCAAAGTCAAAGGCAAAGTGTGCATTTCTTTGATAAAGGTATCATACAAGATTTAACTTGGAATGTTGCTCCTCAAAAGAACAGAAGCAGTCGTGGTTTTTTTTTTTTTTTTTTTTTTTTTTTTAGTGAACACTTTTTGATCGATCACTCTACATATTTCTGTATCTAGTTGCTGTTATTATTATTTTAAGCTGAAGGAGGAGGTCGGTTTTCTCTTTGCATGACGAATACATTAAGTGAATTACAAACTCAACGGCTCAGCTGAGACCCGGGGATTATACGGCCCTGATCTTGTTCTTCGTCTATAAAGAAGATGATATCGACAAAAAGGCGCCTAATATACAGATCAAGGGCAAGGACGCTTGTCTGAAGATGTTTAAAGACAACCTCCATAGAGTACATGAGTGTGTACTTTTCATCACACCCGTATATCAACATTATTGTTCAAGAAAGCTTGGTGTGATTCCCAGAACTTTTCTTAAAACAATCCTGCAAAGTCCCCTTAATCATGGCAGTGGACTTTTTAATATTGCACCAATTCAATACGTGAAGGAATGCCAATCATAACGAAGTACGTCCGGTAAATATTGGGCCGAACTCGCGGCTGTCACTGAATGCATTTCCGGAGAATTTTTTTGTATTTTGGACACGTGTAGACATTCCCAAATTCCTCTTGCTCATTATAAATACCACGTGGCAAAGAACATACGTTACATATGTCAACATGCCTATTCAATTAGGACAATAAAAAGTACGTTATGTTATGAAATCACAAAAGCAACGGACATGGTGTAAAGCAAAACTGCTACTCACCCAAAGGGTATGTGAGGGGAAACTACCTTATTCAGTCACACAAAGTGAAAACAATATACCGGTATGTGCATAAAATAACAAACATGTGGAAATTTAAGCTCAATCGGTCATCGGATTCAAGAGAAAAAAACATATCAAAAAAAAGTATCTCAAATTGTTTTACTCTTTTCTCAAAAACTATGACATTTCAGGCAAAAATATTTCAAGTGAAATTTTAGTACAACCATGAACATCTATAAATTATATAATGAACGTTATGTGTACAATGAACATCGTTCCATCTTATCCATGTTATGCACATGCTTTGATTGGATAAAGTGGTTTGGATCCCTAAAATAAATATTGCCTAAATAGGTATTGTGGAACATCAGTAGTAAATCATAGATCACTTTTATTTTATTTTTGCTATTTTTATTTAAATAGCTTGTCCCCCATTTGGGTTTTTTTTTTCACCGAATTTGTATCGCTGTAATCTTTATTCTATCTGTATATAGTTTTTTTCAGTTTTATTGTATTGTTTTATTGCCTTGTTTATCGGGAGCTAAATCCCCGAGGGCAACATAGTTTTATATTAGTTCACTTTCTTTTTTAGCTCCTGTCATCCAATAACTGTTTGTATTTTTATTGTGTGTTCTTTGTCTTATCGTGCTGGTTTTTTTTAATATTGATGACGAATAAATAGTAATAACAATAATTAATATTTTGCTTTTGTGTTACTGAGATATGCGACACAATGACATCTGGCCTAAGCCTTACAGTAAAAAATAAGATTGTTCCGAAAACTGATGCAAATGTTGAATTATTCTGTCAACAAAACCCTGAATAAAGTCGAGCTCAGGAAATTAAAACAACCGAATGTTAAGTATAAACTCTGACGGGTAGCAAGGACATGCATTCTACTCTCTTAATGTAAAAGAGTGAAAACATCACTCTCTTGCCCGAGTGGTAGTGTAATTTTCACTCTTTTTAGAGTGCAATTATCTCTAGTTTGCTCTTTTAGAGTGAAATTTGAGTAAAATTCACTCTGAATCGAGTGAAAAAGAAAATGTTTCCACTCTAAATAGACTTGTCCGCCATATGGCTCTTTTAAAAGAGTGGTATGGGGAACAACTCTTTTTAGAGTGGAAATATTTTCCTTTTCACTCGATTCAGAGTGAACTTCGCTCAAATTTCACTCTAAAAGAGCAAACTATAATGAATTGCACTCTAAAAAGAGTGAAAATTACACCACCACTCGGGCAAGAGAGTGATGTTTTCACTCTTTTACATTAAGAGAGTAGACAAGATTGGAGACTTAGGTAGTTTGTAGAGCAGTCCATACTCTCATCCAACCATTGATTGCCCATATCAATTTGATGTAATCAGAATTCAACCTGTTCTCCCCACAAAAAATGACATCGCCTGTTAATGTACCTCAATGAGCTAATGTTTTGGAGAGATGTAATTTTGGGGGGCAGTCCCTCGTGTTTATCCTGTACTCAAGTCAATCCACCAGGGTTGTTGGTTTTATAACGCAATGAATTTATTCCATTGAAATGTCTACATATTGAAATATCTATATAAACGTATTTCAACTCACTGGGCACTATTAATACCGTCATGTTTATTTATCCATGGTCTGTCCGATGTACCTTGTATGCGAGCTTGACAGTTGAAATGTACTTCACAATATCTCCTCCGATACAGACAAAATAAATAACGTCTAGCGATCTGAAACAAGACTAGAGCGATCCGAAACAAGACGTTTATTAATAGCTGCCTCCTTGCACATAAAGGTCACACAACTCAAATAAAAGAGTCATCGATAAATCTGCTCTGACCGGAATAAAACAGTAACAACCGGTAAGACCTTAAAAACATGACCGTCATAGCATTCCTTGAATGCTTAGAACAGTATTTCAACTCGGTATGATGTATTACCGAAAACAAATACAGCAGTTCGTTCGTTCGTTCGTTCGTTTATTTATTAATTTATTTATTTCCTTTATTTACCCAGGGTGAGCCAAATAAGTAAAAAAAAAAAAAAAAAAAAAAGACTGGTTTCCATTATGGCCCTGCGTGTTGAACAAACATTACATTACATTAAGTTAAAAAGTATGTAGACGTTAACACAATGTAAAACTCACAATAAAAGGCTAGAACAGAACAATAGTAGAACTACATGTATGTAAATACGTACATGTAAAACTGAAAGCAAGACAACAAATAGAATGTTTATAAAATTATTAGTAAACAAATATACATATAGTTATAACAAAGTTCTGAATTAAAAACAAAAAATAATACAACACTGTATAAAAGGCGGGAAACTACAAGAAACTATAGTTAAAAGGAAACTCACGATGGTACAAAATAAAAATTGAGCGATTAAGAGTTCAAATAGCTCAGTTCTATAATCAGAAAGGGTCTCAATTTTTCTCAGACGACTTGGCAGATCATTCCACATTTTGGCTCCAGAAATAGCAACACCAGAGCGCCAGCTTTCTGTCTTCACTATAGGAACTCTCAAAGTAAGATTGCAGTTTTGCCTTGTGGTACAGCCGAGTGTGAAATGAAAGGACAGCTTGGCCATGTACTCTGGGCATAACTGATGTATGCATTTATACAATAGGATATTTTTTTTTTCAAACAGATTCTTTTAGCAAAAGGCAAGCAATTCAATTCATTAAAAATGTCAGCCGCAGCAGTTCGGTATGGACAGCCAACGATTAACAGGGCTGCTCTTTTCAACAATCTGTTGAGCAGGTTACTAATGTTTATTTGTTTGCTTGTGGTTTTTGTTTTGTTGTTCGTTTTGTTTTGTTTTGCTTTTTACCAAAAATAGGCCCTATATATTTTTATTGATTTTTAAACAAAACTGATACTCTGTGGGTAGCATCGTGACTCATCTATAAAGTACAGATTTCCCCAAAATTTCCCAAAAATAGTAGTCTTTCTGTTTTTCTTAAAACTGATATTTTGAGCGTTACTCTCGGTTACGAGACGAATCGTCTACAGACTTGGACTATTGAAACGACATCTGAACTTGCGTTTGTTATCACGGACGAGGTTTTGTTTAAGATGTTATCACTTGATATCACCTACAGATGACTTCATAAGTGGACCCCCGCTGGATTTTCAGTTTCAATCCAAACATAATGGTTTTCGAGTGACGGCGGCGTGCGGATCGCCGCCAGTCGTCGCCCCCTCAACATCTCGTACGTTCACCCTCTGGAAAAAAAAGGAGACCTCGGCCTTCTAAGATTTGATTGAGAGGTGATGACAGCGACTGCAAATCTTAAAGGCGAGGCGCAATATTTCTGGGACAGGACATTCATATTAAAAGGTCTCACACTTTTCACTTAAATACGGGAGACTAAAGTGTGTAGTCATACAGACATGCGTATCAAAACTACACGACATAATGTCAACAGGGATACACAATGTGACATTTCTCTCAGTTTTAGCATATTTTTCATCATTGGCTGAAACGCTAACCCTGGCAAGCTCCCGGGAAATAGTTACCCCTGCTTAGGGTCAGCGAGATAACCCCGGGGTTGGTATACCGAGCGTTCATTATTCCCAGGAAAATTGCGGAACGATCATGGGGTTTTGAAATGGGGTTATTACTTCCCAGGAATTTCCTGGGAATTAGCTCTGCAATGTAAAATGGTCTTTAAGAGTTTAATCCGGCAACATAACCGATAGCGAGATGAAGTTAATTCATGAGTATGTGACTTGTGAGTAAAAGAGATCACACAAATCGAAGCTTTCATTTTAAGCGAGATCGAACATCCTGAAAACTATCCCTTAAGGTCAAGGGTCAAGGAGAGAGGTAGTCGCGTAGGTTCCTGAAAGATCTGAAATGTCAATCTTGTGTAGAAGAGCACACGACGAGTGTTTGTTGTCAAAACTGTATGAAGACCTTACAGCCCCAGCTCAACATTGATAAGAAAGAAAAACATAACTGTTCATAGATTTACATACAACTTACATGGTATAAAGATAATAATGGTAGACAACTTTCCTTGAAATATTTCTGCCTGAAGTGTAATCGTTTTTGAATAATACATGAAATAAGATCCCAAATTTCATTTTCGTCTCATGTGAGATGAAAACTCCGCCTAAATGTCAAATGCATTGTTACCGTCTCTCGCAAATGAACGGAAGCATTTACAGAAACGTTACCAATGTTGAGCTGGAGCTTTAATAACATTATTTAGTTAAGGATGGTAACAAAGTACATGTTTTTTTTTTTTCAGAAGGTTATGAACTGAATAAAGGTGTTAATATATATTATTTGTTACTTATAATTTACCTTAACAATATAGATAACTACATGTGCATATTTGTATTCTTTGTGGTGAGAGCAGACCTAGTACAAGCTCCCGGCTTCTTGTCTATCCTCCCCATACTATTATTCAAATTACGTTGAAGCTTTCCCCTTCTATTCTACTTGCCTTAGTATGGAAATAAACCTGAACCTGAACATGAACTGGGTTAACTTGAGTTGTTTTTGTTTTTATTCATTCACTTGTTTATATTTTGGCCTATCTATTTCCTGTTACTATTTTATTGTTTATTTATTTTCAGGACTGAATAAATAACTTTAATCATGAGAAAATATGCAGGTGTCCAAGTATAATATATCTTGGCACTAGTAAACAGTTGTTGCATATTTTCTCAATTTTTTGAAGTGATGAGATGTGACCATTTTTATCAACAATATTAGTCAAGATTCGTGGGAATCTCGGGGGAATCTCTGTGGAATCTCAGTACGGGGGTTCAAATAATTATAACAGGGTACGACCATAGAGGGTATGACACACGATCATTTGTGATTGTGTAAAGAAATAAATCGCCTCACGTTTCGACCCTAGCAGAGTTATTGACCCCAGCAGAGTCTTTCTCATTTTTTCTTTTGTCAAGACTCAGGGGAATTTCGGGGGAATCTCGGGGAATCTCGGGGGAATCTTGGGGAATCTCAGTCATGGGTGTTCAAATAATTGGTACAAGGTATGACACACGATCATTTGTGATTGTGTAATGAAATAAATGGCCTCACGTTTCGACCCCAGCAGAGTTAATGGCCTCACGTTTCGACCCCAGCAGAGTCTTTCCAATTGTTCTTTTGTCACGACTCGGGGGAGTCTCGGGGGTCTTGGGGGAAGATACCGTATGTACCGTATGACACACGATAATTGATGATTATCTGAAGAAATAAAAACATGCGGTTTTGTGTGCAGGAAGCACATCACACCACTCTCGCTCGTCAAGCTGAAACTCCCCGCCCGAAAGGCTTGGACAGTACTGAAAGGAGGGGGGATACGGGGTCGAGAGTGAATCATAATGAACGAGGTTGACAAAGTTCAGGATGAGATTGGGGAAAGTTCAATCAAAATGGCGCCGGTGTAGCTTGTACACAGTAGCAGCAGCGTGGGCTGACACATGCATGGTGTATCCCGAAGACGTGCTGCTGGAAATCTCAATAACATACTAAGGAAAGGAGTCAACGGACTGTCAACGGACTGAAACATGTTTTGTTTGTTGTAATGAGAATTCCGGTTGGCTGCAGGTCTCGTATGATAACGGCAAGGTTGACAAAGGATTTGTTATTAACAGACTTGATAGGTGTTCGGGCTTCAGCCGAACACCCATTGTTAGGTGTTCGCGTTTCAGCCGAACGCATAATGTGCAATCCGTTTTCCTTACGCATGACAAGGGAATCACAAGATGTGAATTAACTAATATCATCAGGAACCCAGAGTTACCAGATGCGCAACCGGAAGGAAGACGCGTGGGGGGGGGGGGGGCTCAGCCTTCCCCACCCACTCAGAACCCTTGCCTCCATCGAATGAGATCTAAAAATAAAATGCACAAATGAATGGTTCGATACATAAAATATCCCCATCCCCCCCCCCAAATGAACATGTCCAGTTCGCCACTGAGAGTTACAAAGTTAATTCGAGAAGCTCATTTCGCACAAGTCGTTCCTTTAAACGTTTCCGTTTTAAAGGTTACATTCTTTGAAGTTTATCAACAACCAAACAAGTCGTCTGTCTGTTCTGTAGATACCAGTGTGACCAGATCTGAAAACAAAACCCACACGGGTAAGTTTCACATGTTCGAATCCGAAGCTCTCCAGAGACTATGGCGCTCAAACCCTGAACAAAGCGGTGACAAACCTCACCACCCTGACCCCACTTTGCAAAATTGATCATACGGAATTTTTTAATACATTTTTCTCAAGAGTGCCAATTAAGACGGTTCAACCAAGGATGTTTCTATATGACTATTTTTTTTTACGCTACAGGGTTGAAGATCAACTGTGCAGGCGTTCATGTTAATACTGCCGACATAATTCGGCGTCATCGGGTTACACTATGACAAAATGTACTGCATGCGGTAAAAGAAAACGCCCACTTAAAGCCCAGCTCAACATTGGTAAACTGACGGTAAATGCTATCATTCTTTGCACGAATCAAGATATTTGTACTAAAACCAACCTTTGAAAATATCAGCTCATTTCGTTGTTACGTTTGCGAGAAAACGGTAAAAATGCATTAGGCGTTTTTGTACGTATTCCTATACGCAGAGTTTTTGTCTCACTGAGACGAAAACTAATTTTGGATCAAATTTAGTTTATTATTTAAAAAACGATAACACTTCAGGCAGAAATATTTCAAGGAAAGTTTTCAACCATCATTATCTTTAAACCATGTAAGTTATATGTAAATCTGTGAACATTCATGTTTTTCTTCTTACTGAAAAACTGAGGGCTTTTAAAATACGGTGCGCTTTGAAAGAAAAGTCAATCCTATCATTAAGTTTTCAATCTTATCATTAAGTTTTCAGTCAGTACTCCACATACAACCAACTTGTGCAAATGTAATTAAAGTAAATGTTTGTTTTCGAGAAAACAACTGACGGTTTACGCTTTTGTCAGGAATTTTGTAATTCTGCTTACTTCGAATTGTAAGAAAGAAAAACTGAGAGCTGATGGAAAAGTTGAAAAGCGTTCAAACAGTTTTAAAAAAAGGTGGGGGTTGTTTGGTTGGTTTTTGCCCTTCCTTGTTTTTACTTGTTTCCTTTCCTTGTTTCCCTCCGATCATACAATGCACCAGAGTTTATTTTTAACACTATTAAACCGAAACACTTCCTAGAATTTCAACTACCATTATCTTGTTATTTTGTAGTTTGCATCAATGCCAAACAATGATATATTTTTTAAATCGTCGCGCGCGGTCTCAATTGACCGCAGAAGTACATTTTGACAGCATTGTAGGAAACCCCAGAATAGGAAAAAGGAGGACATGCAATGATTTATTATTGATTATCAAACAGGATGTTCACAATTGAGGACATAGTCAGTATTACTTGTTTTGCGCGCCGGATAACACGAATGATCTTTGGACCTTTATTGAAAAGGGAAGTAAACATGATGTGGGACACGATAAGAGATATTATCATCTTTCATTCTTAGTTGACAGATTACTTAATATACGACAACTTTCAAAATAATCCCTTCCTTCTACAGTAATACGTAATAGACCTTTATCATGGTGCCGCCATCTTGATTTTCTCCCATTCAAACCAATGTAACCAAACCGAGGCTGGAGGGGCAAATAGTCTGGTTCCTTTTTGTACAATGGATATTAGCATCTATCACTGTTGTTGGATACAAGGAAAAAAGCCAAGATGGTTGCAGCATGATAAAGGTCTATTGGGAAACAAGAATGGTTGTTACAAATTGCTGACCAAATACCGACCAAAATGGAAGTATTGTTTTGTATTGTTATTTTTTGTTTGTGAATGGCTGATAAATAACAGTAATAATAGTAATAATAATAAAAATAATACTGATAATAATTACAAGAAATGTTTAATACAAATAATAATAATAAAGTTGATTGCTAATCTGTCTTTGTCAGCGGGGTTTGGTTGAAATTATTTGATTATTTCTGTCGAGTCTTTTCTTGTAAATACATGTATTTTTTATGAAAAAGAACACCGTGGCGTTAGTAAACATTTCAACAAAACATTGACACTCAGAGTTCACCCTTAAAACAAACTGGATTTAAACTGTTGGACCGTAAAATAGTCTCTCAAAAAATTCAAACTATTCCACGAATTCCTTTGTTGACTCATAGTGATATACATTGATCAATAATCGTGTATGGAGACACAATGGGTAAAATTAATTGCGTAAAAACAACATCCTTTACGTGCAGTGTACTCAGAGGGCGCCCTTTCAAGAGCAGCTTGATTGCTGGTTTTAAAAGGTTAATAACACTTGCTGGCGAGCTTTGGCAGCTCAGCTATTCAAACTGAACAAACTGCAAACATACGGTAGGCTTTATCACTGGAAAGTCACCTCAGAGGGCGGTGTAACTCGGCAATGAATTAGGGGGGGGGGGAAATCGAAATTGTTTACAACTTATGTGGTGCCTCCCTCGATAGAGCCTGTGGTTCTAATTAAGTGTCGGATTCAGGAATCTGAAGCTTAATATTTAAATCAGGGACGGGGCGTGTTGACGTTTTGGAGTTGAAGGTTGAGGTTGTGGTTTCCCAAATTGTCCCTGTAGGAATGGTCCCCCGATATATACTTAAATAGGTTTCGTCGACTTCATTCAAGCTGTCTCCATCGACTTAGTCTTTCTGATGTTAAGACACTTAAAAGTCCCGGCTCAATACGGGTAAGAAAACAAACCCATAAATATTCACAGATTTACATATACCTTACATGGTATAAACATAATGATGGTAGAAAACGTTTCCTTGAGATATTTCTGCCTGAAGTGTTATCGTTTTTTAAATAATAAATGAAATATGATCCAAAATTAGTTTTCGTCTCAGTGAGACGAAAACGCTGCTTGTAGGAATGCGTACAAAAATGCTGAATTCATTTTTACCGTTTTCTCGCAAATGAAACAAAATGAGCTGACATTTTCACAGGTTGCACTCAAAAAACTAACTTAGTCAAAACAGCGTTAATTCGTCATTTTATACCACATTTTGACAAAAATTTGTCAAAAATGGTCTAAAATTACTAATTAAGGCTGTTTGACTAACTTCAGTTTTAGAGTGTGGTTTTATTACAAGTATCTTGATTTGTGCAAGGAATGGAAGCATTTACAGTCAGTTTACCAATGCTGAGCTCAGGCTTTAAGATACGACACTCCAAATCAAGGGTTTTTTTTTCATTACTTATATTCCTCAGACAAATGTACTGACTTTAAGCATACAAGTAACAGCATGTTTCGTCTGCATGACACAAAATGACTTATACAGCTTCATTGCGGGTTCTTCTTTATCTCTCAAGTTGTGTGGTTGTTGTTGTTGTTTGTTTGTTTGTTTGCGGGTTTCCCCTTCTTTTTGGGGGGTATGTACTTTATCTTTCGCATTATTCTATGTTTTTTAAACACACAAATTCTAATCAGAGCTAACTGTTTGTTTTTATCAAATAATTTTCATTGTCAAAGTCCGTAATTGTTTTTCAATTTAAACCAAATAGTCTTAGTCCTTAGACTTTTTGTTTGGCGAAGTAACTCATCAAAACCAGAATGAAATACATATACAAACAGTATTCTGTGCTATCTTTTACCAATGTTGACTCTCGCGGTTTAGACACTATGCATACAATCAGCACCAGGTTGTAACCCGTAAATAAAGAGTTTCCTCAGGCAGGAACGGTCATCAAGTAAGACCCGGGTTTTATCTATACTTCAAAAGTCATTTCAAAGGTTTTATAAATAAATATACATGCCACTACAGCCGCCAGTAAGAGGAAGAAACATCTTGTAATATTTTGTCATTAAACTAATCCATTAATTTTGTACATTGACAATGTGTTTCCTTCTCATTACGTTTCATATCAAGCATGACAATGTTAAAACGAGCAACTCACAATAAAAACAAGACACCGTTGCCAACCAGGAACTAATAAATATATTACCAGTAAGCCTACAGACTATGTAACCTTTGTTTACAAAAACGAGTGGCCTTGTACATTCCATGATCTTTCTGGCAGGCGAGATGCTACGCTGGCCATAATGGGAAATGTTACATTTTGTGTTGTATAGTTTTCACATAAAATCAAGAGTCGTAAAAGTTACAGCTGAACGATTGTTAAGCTGTGTCCCCTTCCTTCCTATCAATAACATATCATATTTATTGGGGGTTTTTTTCCATTGAGAGCTGTGTACAAATCATGCCTGCAGGAAATCCAGGCTATGTGGCTCTTTTGAAAAACATGTGATGTCATAGGTTTACATGGTATATACTTTTGACAAATGCAAGAAGAACAGTTCCAGATAAAAGCGTCAACTTTCCTCACAAAGATTCAAACTGAGGCACCGATAACATCACCCATTGCAACTTTAAAACCGGCTTGATCAATTTTTATTCAGTCAACTTAACTGACCTGATCCGTCTACAATGTCTTTGATTACAGCTTTGTGAACAACCAATTGTACTGCGGAATATTGTTATGGTGTGTTGTACCCGTGAATAAATCACTTCACATTTCCTACAATATTAGTTGAAATCACTTTCAAAAAAGTTGGCCACCGTTCTTCTAATTGATTTTCCAGATACTGCAAACATGCCCTTAATTGATAATATTTCCTAGTTTAACTTGCCCCCTTATCGGTGGGGAACATACCTTTGTATCCTTTAAGCCTCGAGATTGTATTTACAACGTTTAGATTTAGGACTAAACGAAGAGTTTCCTGAACATGAGTGGAACTCTTGGGCTAAAATGTCAGCTTATGACAAATCTTGACTCATTGTTTGGCGAGCCAGGGCAGTAAGACAACCCAGTGCAACGGTTGCGTCTCAAACGTCTAGTTTTTCCTCCACCACTTAACACAGGGGTGTGATTGGACACATATTTTAAAACCTGAAATGATTAACGAACAAACAAAAAACAAATGCAAAGGGAAAAAAGAAGAAGAACAACAACAAGAACAAGAACAGGAACAAGAATAAGACAAAGAAGAAGAACAAGAACAACAGCAACAAGAAAAAGAAGACGATGCTTGCTGGAAAATACTGGATCTTCATTAAAAATTCAAGTGAATAGTGCACGATCGTTTGCACGGTCTCGTATACTATGTTTGATCGTTTGTTAATCATTTCAGGCTTTAAAATGTGTGTCCAATCACACCCCTGTGTTTAGTGGTGGATGAAAACTAGACGTTTGAGACGCAACCGCTGCACTGGGTTTTTGGCCCTGATGCTACAATTACGAATGTTTTCAAAACCCATTCAATATTTCACGTTGCACACGTTGGGCTATACAGTCTTTGCTCATGACTTGAACTTACAGCTACATGTATGATTTCGCTCTTCCCTACACAGAATTATATAGGTTGCTTTTCGACTCCCAAAATAAAATAGCAGTAGCGAAAGTTGGAAAGTGACGTCACGTGCGAAGGGTCTGCCCCCCCCCTAAAAAAAGGGAGGGGCTCTAGAACCACGCCTGCAAGAGATACATCTCCTTTCAAGGTTTGGTAAATTATTAAGTATAACGCATGATGTTTTTATTTTACACATTACAACTCTAGTCAGTTGGAAAAATCGTTTTGTGCCTGTGCATTTTTACATGATATAATCCTGACGAACACTAGTCATCAGGAACGCCCACAAAAATAGGTCACCTGTGCTGACATGGCTGGATTCCACCTGTGACGTCACATGCATGACATAATCCATGAGTGAATTTTTGAATAGAAAGAACACATAGGCCTTTTTGTCATTCCTTTGGCGTACCCCGTCCCAGAACATTCATCCTCTTGAATAACTCATGTATACATATCTTTTATTGATGACGTCACAGGCGGAATCCAGTCATGTCAGCACGTGAGCTATTTTTGTAAGAATTCCTTAAGATTAAATTTTTTTAAGAAAATTAATCATGTAAAATTATACAGAAGGCACAAAATGATATTTTTTCCAAATGAATTATTGCATAATATTTATAAGGTGTAACACAAAAACATCAACACATATTAATTCACCAAACCCTGACACATATAATCACGTGATGGTGAAGGTCTTTAATTAGCTCAGCTCTGATTACTGTGCCGTGAAAATCTCCCCCAAAAAAATTGCCGTTGTTTGCACAAATGAAAATTGGATGCAGTCAAAACATTTAAAGAACGGCACTGAATAAGAGGCAGACCATAAGAAAACAGTCCTTCAAAAATAGCCAAGGCATTCTAAAACGTGTACTGTGCCCCCTCAGTACACGGGAAGGATTTATTAATGCAAAGCAGAGTGAGAGACGATCCTGCAAAAGTTCTTACGAGAGCGGCACGAAATAAGACGACTACGGACGCAATTATGTCGAGTTCAGAATTACTGAATCATATGACGCTGAATATGATACGTATTGATACGACACAGCGATCTTATGAGGACATGAGCGTAATAGCATAATTGCACCGTCCCCGGGCCACACTGAGACCCTTGAGCTCTCTACGGATGAACTCTGATGCTCCGCTGCGAATAGTCCTCACTGTAACCAAAGATGATTGATCGAGTTTCTCCCTCCACAGCAAATTGTATTACATTATGTTAAAGATGCAGGAAGGTGCTGTATTTAAAATTTAGGGAAGTTGTAGTTTCCATCAGGGCCGAGCGATCGTAGAGCTACTACGGGTTCGACCAAAGTATTCAACCAAATCAAAGCAGTCAGGTTGAATGGCATTCAAACTTCAAAGAGCTACTGTCATGACCCCATCCTCCTTCCCCAGAGTTGGCGCTTTCAGTATTAATTTCCTGCTTTGTCTGCATTATAAAAATTACGTGTTCGAAGACTTACTAATATCTATACCTCTCCCCCGGTTGTACTTTTTGTACTACTGTGAGAATGTCAATCATTATGGACACACTGAATAGATCGTCTATGGACATGACGTCATTTCAGTAGGGCGCCCTCGGCTAGAGGTCAAAGGAGGTCCATCCCTTGCGCTGCGCGTACAAAGATGTGCGTTTCCAATGTTTCATCATCGGTTTACCTCTAAGATGGTGGCGTGATGACGTCAATGCGTCAAGTACAGGTTCTTATTTATCTGTAGCACTAGCTAAAAGCAAGAAACTAATTGTCATCCAGCGTTTTGAAATATACATGTACCTCTTTCTGCTAAACCCCTTTTCTACGTGAACCTCATGGGACTGTGCCCTATTAGCTCATGGAGGATTAGTTCATTTCGCTCAGCTAGCTCGAGACTCAACTCGACAACAATTTATCCTCAAGAGTGTTACACAAATTGCAATTTTAAATAGACATTTAGGAAAGCCATTTTCCACTCAATTTCAAAGCAACGCATCCGAATCGAGGACGACTGGTAAGCATAGTATGACCCCTAGTTGATATCAATGAAACCAGAATTAAATGTTGCTTCTGCACACAGGGGACACGACAAAGATGGTGCCAGAATGGTAAAACCTGCGATTATGTTTTACTTTAAAGTACCCCGATTCGATTCCACAAATTACTACAAGATTCATCTTAAAGCCCCAGCTTAACATTGGCAAGACAAAATAACAGATGTTCACAGATTTACATAGGCCTATACCTAAGGTATGAAGATAATGATGGTAGAAAAATGTCCTTGAAATATTTCTGCCTGAAGTGTTATCGTTTTTTAGTAATAAATTAAATAAGATCCAAAATTAATTTTTGTCTCATGTGAGACCCAAACCTCTGCCTAAGAATGCGTACAAAAATGCTGAATGTTTTTCTCGCAAATGAAACAGTGAAATAAGCTGAAGCTTGCACAGGTTGGTTTTATTTACAAATATCTTGATGTGTGCAAAGAGAATGGAAGCATTTACAGTCAGTTTCCCACTGTTGAGCTGGGGGCTTTAAGGTGTGTTGTAAATATTGCCACACAGACTTGTACTGTGACGTCAATTTGCTTTAACAATTTAAGATTGACATGTTATAATATCAATTATCTTAGCCGCATTGTGAAATCACTCCCACTTGGGATAGTGTATTAATATACTGTCCAATGAGCACGAACGCGATTTATTAAAATGAATTCACCCGACCTCAGGTCTGGATCATAACAGGATGAAATAATCACAAGGCATTATCCTGAAGACATCAGAAGACCCACCACTCATTCCGTAAAAAACAAACTTCACGAACAACATCATTGTTTTTACACAGGGATCAATAAACCTGCAAAAAATATCGATGACATTTATCACACTAAAAAACAATTTCCCAATGTTCTATAACGGTAAATCAATGGACAGATATACACAATTTAATTAATCCACACGGGTCGTTTATTATCCAGGCCGGCATGGTTTTGCCACAATGTATTGCAGTCGGAAAACCTCAATATAAGTCTCAATGGAAGCACATTTTATTGCGAATATATGTGAGGAGCGTCGGTTTACATTTCATGACCAAGAAAGCCAGTATCCAGTGTTCAGTTCTTGAACTTCGCTCTTAAAGTGGCTTAGCAATTTTCCTCTGGTAAGGGGCACTTCTATGAGGAAAATGTAAACTTGTATTGGAACTTTGCAAAGGGCACCACGGCAAAAGCACAGGGCACCACGGCAATCGCTGTGGGTGCCGTGGGTTAATTTGAGTTTCCATACTTCCATTTGAAGTAACGACAAATACATTTCATTGCGGAGTAAAGCCAAAATACATAATAACTGACAATAAGCAGGATAAAAATTGATATAATAAATATATGGAGCTGTTATGATAAGGAGAAGCTTGTAGAAAACAGCCAAACAAACAAACAAACAACCCAACACACACAAAAAGACTGACAAACACTGGACATGACGATAGCTACACTGACACAAGACATATGATATAGTTCAAAGATAATACAGCAAATTGTGGTTATATACAAAGGTTATGTAGCATTAAATTTCAAAAAAGCGTCCGCGTGTCAATAAAACAGTTGCCATCCAAAACTAATGCCCCATTCCGAGGATACACTCTCAGCAGCTGCAGAAATGCACAACCTGCATGGTGGAAATCACAGCTTAGAAAAGAGCACGGGTTTAAATTGTTGTAACATCTACGCCATTCCATGCCAGCCCAACAGTCAATCAATTACGGGGCAGGTGCTACAATGACTAGATAAATCAGGTGCCTGAAATAAACCCCGTCCAACGGATGAAATCCATTATTTATATTCCTTTTTTTTTTCATAAAAAAGAAATCGTATAATAAACAGACGCTTGACACACCTTTATCAAATGAAAGACAAAATAGTCGGATGTTGATTTCAAATAGTTTCTTAATTTGGCGCCTGTCGTTCCTTTGGATAGAATCTTATCCAGGTGCCTTCCTGATGGAGCGCCAAAAAGGGTGATTATAAAAAAATCTACGATTCATGAGTCAGTAGGCTATCTGGTATCAACACAACCTTACGAGGGCGCTGTTGCAATGACTTTTTATTTTCTGAGGAATTGGCAGAGATGATTTGGTTATAGAGGTGGAAAAGAACAGCTTGATGAATTTTTGTTCAAAGCAAAAAAACAAGAACAAGAACAACAAACAACAACAGCAGCAAAATAATATAATCGACTTTTCCAATTTATTGACAAATTATTTCTGAACAAACTTGTTTTATACATAAGATCTCAAAGCTGATACTATATTTTTTATTTTATTTTTGGTTTCCAATCGAAAAAAGATGAACTACAAAATATTTGAAAGTGATTTTGAAATTCTGTAAGGCATCGTGGGAACTCAAGACAAAATTGTACTACACGGGCTGTTATTTTAATATTGAAAAACAATCAGTTGCCGGTAGAGTTAAACAAGCATCATTTCAGTTGTGTGGGCCAGAGCTTTTTTCAGTTTGCATTTCTTCCCATTCCCGTCAACTATACCAAAATGCCAACAAACCAACATGTAAAAACGATAAACAAGGGCTGGTGCGCCCAGCGATTCACTACGTGATAGAATGCGCACAAAAAATGCCATATTAAATCCCCCGGGCTTCGTGACCCGCAGTATGGCTTATTCTATAATCCTAATGTCGATCAACGTGGGAAAGAGGTTGTACGTTTCATTCGCCCATGGATTGTATGTTATTTAGTAGACACGTCACTGTTTATTTCATTAGCCAACAGTCACACAATATTCGTGCGAACACGATTTAATAATACAAAATCACATGTGATGTGATGAACAAAATTGGGTAGGATTAACTTATGAAACGAATAAAGAATATTACTAGTGAGTGTACAAAGCGAACTGCAGATAGTACATCACACTGGCAATGCTCTATGGTATTGGGCTACGTCAATATCATATCAAACTGTGCATCACGGAGTACAGACTGCCATCATCAGCCATGATTACACCACTGTGCCTCAGGCCCAGGAACAAAGGGTTCCTACAATTAGCATATGAATTCAAAACAATGTGATCTATTCCGGTTCCTGCATATGCAGATGCAATAAGCCTCATGTAAATAATGACAGCACGGCGTGAAATATAACAAAAACCCAGACGTAATAATCACGAGGTCCTCGCAGACAGATGGCACCCAATTTCACGATTCACTTGACCAAAAGCGTCATCAGACATGCGCAGGAAAAAAAATCAAGAAAAAAGTTGGTAATGTATAGATGTGTCATATGATCGATATCCATGAACAGAGCAGCTTTACAAATCCTACAGATATTTGTAAAGAATTACAATGAGCCAATCAATAATACCTTGCTTTTAATCAGAATCAAGTCTGTTTTCGTATACATGTTAAAAATACCAGAATTTCAGACGAAAATATCTGATGAATTATGTACCACGTACTACAGCCTTCAAACTATAATTCGGTAGATTATTTTTCATGTACCTACATATACTATTGTATGTCTTTATAAATTACTGTTTTAGTCGGGGTCAAAATAGACTTGAGGAAAGACTATTCATACATTTGTGGAAAACTTTTATCTTAGCATGAATATGAAATTACATCGTGTTTCGATTGTCTCTGTAAACAAACAAAACTTAGAGAAAAAAATCGTCACAAAATGAATTTATAACTCAAATTATCTTATTCCACTTAGGAATATTTAAACACAATGCATGTTTATGATTTTCTTCCTTAATTTATTGACAGGTTCACGCTGTTGGCTTTTATATCTACCAAGAGCAGACAGACAAAAATTGTAACCGTTGAAGTCATCAATCCCAGAGCAATTGCATCTCGTTAAATGTAACAGGCAGAAACATGTGACTTCTCGAATCAGGTCACGTACAAGAATGACTCAAACTATGAGTTGGATGGAACAATCGCAAGAACCTCGTTCTCCACAGAAACTGTAACGTGTTGAAATATTTGGAGAAATCGCATTTGACGGAGGTACCATCGTAAAGTCAAAAACCTCGTTAGAGTTGCAATTTTAGATGTTCGGTTAAACACAAGTAAACGTTCTTACTCTCGGGCCTGACTGATGTTTCGATAACAAAATTCCCAATTTTCGATTCTTCAGAATGAAGTTTCAACTTCTTATCCAGGTCACGTACAAGAATGACTCAAAACTGTGATTTGGAACAACCACAGGAACTTCTCCCTCCCGGGATACTCTGTAGATTAAACGTGTTGGCAACTCGCCATGTGCCGAGGTCAGCAACGAGGTTCCTCGATCCATCCAGCCAGTAAAGGTATAGATTTGAGAACATTCTATCAATTCGAAGTCCGAACGGAGTTGAATCTTGCCATCGAAATGGCAAGTTTTGACTGACGAACTATAAGAAAGATCACCTGTGATAGTCAGTTTATCTCTGGAGATAGTGATTTACGTAACCTGTTGGCAAATCGCCATGGACCAAGTTCAGGTTGGACCCTCGATCATTCGATTTTCAATTGCCTAAATACATTTGGACTTGAACATGCAATGTACGAATACGACCGCCACGCATTATTGCTACTTATAATCGCATGATAAACAACCGTCATCAAAAATCAAAATTATAATGGCATTACGGGAAAGAGCGATATAGGTCTACCTATTTACTTTGTTGCAAACAAGGTTCAAGTATATACGTTGTGATGGATAGGCCTATATGGAATTTTATTGATATAAAATGATCGTGTATTAGAAAGTATTTAAAGGGAAGTGCTCAGACAGAAATTCATGGGTGGTAACTTGTTTTTCTGTTTCAACGTTCACATTCAATCTATTCGAATAATCATTAGTTTGACCCCTTTAAAAAAATTGTCTGATTTCTACCCCAAATTCCCCAGTTGATTTAGGTACGTGTACATGACAGGTCTTGGGACACTTCATTCGACCCCAGATCTTGCAATCAAAATCCTTCTAAATGTAACCGACACCAGTTTCGATTAATCTGGTTTCGTCCTCACTCTTCTTGTACAAATTGCATGTGGATATAATGATATAAATAATTCGACTCCAAGAGTCGGGTAGTCGCAACCGTATCGGTATTCGAAATTCATTAAATTGTACCGCGTCAAGTTCGACCCAGGGTCTGGTCTAAACGTGGTGGCATATGTTCGGCATTACGTGCCCTTCGGTGCATATTATGATGATGCACATTAAGCACGTGTTTGCAATTACGTTGAAGTAAACATGCCTACGTCCACCCATGCTCAAACACATGAACACATTCTCATGATGATTGTGACTGTTCAATTCTGTAATTTTCAATCAGTCATCCGAATTAGTGTGATATTTATTAGTGTTTTCATACAAGGGGCGATGTAGTCCTTCTGACTGTTTTAACAAGATTGGTTAATCACAGGTAAAATTGCGAATGTGGTTATAAGCACGTGCATTACTGCATAGGAGAAGAAGATTTCCGGGAATTCTCGACATTGAATTGTTCGTGAATTCATTCATTCGAACAGTCTTGTTTTCAAGAAACACATTAAAAAAAGGAATTTTGTTTTTTAATCAATCCGTCTGTAGCTCCCTCAAGTGTCCTTCATCCACGCCCGGTGTAAGAGCTTCGTAGCTCACTGTGAAGAAGTGCACCGTACATGTGCTGCAGAGGTACAAGTTGTATCGTTATACCATAGAGCTACGGTTATACGAAAACCCATTAGCGTTTCAAATCCGTTATTATGGATTGCGAATCCGTAATAGCGGATTGTGTTTCCGTAGTAACGGATTGTGAATCCGTAATAACGGAATTGAATTGTGAATCCGTAATAACGGATTTGACATTCATTTTTTGTTGGCGATGGGCTTTCGTATAGTATCTGTAGCCTACATATTATTCAAGTACTTCCTTGTACATAATACATGTAGGCCCATTACTGAGCAAGGCTGTAACAATGTAGGCGGGCTCGAGAACATAAACTGCTACAATCCTTTATGCATCCATAGTGGGATTTTCTTGTAAGTATAGACCAAGAGTAGAGTAGTTAATTTAATTTGATCAAGATGTACAAATGAAAATGAGGCCACTTTTAAATGCACAGTGTCTAATTCCTTATGCACAGCCATACAAGGGCAGAACCTTTGCACTTTATAACATCATAGGTTCAGGCCCTCCAGCCATAACTGCTCAAAACCTCTATTCTCTCAACCATGGACCTGACCAACCTTCGATTTTCTGACAACAACTGGACACTCCAGGGGCAGCCGGTGGCAACGAACTGATCAGCCGAGTGTTTGGGCTCGGAACCCTTGGCACAAGTACGGCACCTCTCGTGACCTGGCTGTCCTCTCGTTTTCTCTCACTAATGGACAGCGGGTGCGTGAGAGGCATAAATTGATAACGGGCGGTCTTTATAAACCGAATTTGCTCGTGGGTGAAGACCTGCTCCCAATTTTAACCGCCTTCCAATTCCATATTCATTGCAATAACTCCCTCAGAGGCATTGCACATTAAAAATGACATAACCCGAGGAACTTATGTTTAAATTCAATTCAGATAAACAATTATTTCCATAATTCTACGGAGAAAAAAAACACGACAAATACATGTAATTATGGAGTAATGATAAGTAGCAATAAGCATGATAAATATAATACATTAAGTATGGGGCTATAATACAGACGTCTGGTTTTCTGCCATTTACCTCAATGTTAACTTTTAAAAAAAATAATAAATAAATTTTAAAAAGATTGGGGGGGAAATGAACACATCTTCTCGACTTTGCGGCGTTGTTTAGTTAACAATGTCAAATGACTGCGACTTGATTCAGCATAGTATTGATGCAGGTCCGATTTTTAGGACGATTTGACCCCAAAAATTAAATCTAAATAAAAAAAAATCTATAGACTCGAGAAAGTTATAAGCTTCCATTTAAACCGAAAACAAAAATACGCCAATGATAAGAGGTAGTTAAAACTAAGAATGAATTACTGTAGGGCTTTCTAGTTTCACCAAATGTTTTGATTGAATGACTATTCGCAAATTTAAAATCAGCTTTGAATCATTTATTACTTATTAATCATGCACAAGAAATTGACGTCCTTGGTCAATTGCTCGGCACCGCCAATAAATATTCATCAATAAAAAATCATTTGTTTTGGAACAGTAAATTCATTCACATCCCATCTTCTAGTTTTCAGTAAACACATAAAACCAACCTGTGAAAAATGTCAGCAAATTTAGAGGTCGCGTTTTAGTGACACTAACAAAAAACGGGTGTTTTGTGCACGTGCACGTACGTGGTTATTTCGATTGCTGTAGTCAAAATAAGCAACGGTGTTTTTGGAGGTGTTCAAATGCCATTTTCTCGAACTAAACTACATTCAGATGGGAATATTTGTCTAGAGAGTTGTAACCGGTCCAGTGAGCTTTCGGTAATACTTCTTGTTTCTAGAACTACCAAGAGACCTTATGCACATGACGTCATTTAAGTAGGGCGCCCTCTGCTGGGGGTCAAACGCAGGCTGCTCATTGGCCCTTCCTGTGCGCCGCGCGTACAAAGATGTGCGTTTCCATGTCTCATCATCGTTTTACTTCTAAGATGGCGGCGTGATGACATCAATGCAATCATGTCCATACTGTACATAGTCTTCTAACAGTGGCCAGCTGGTTAAATGAAATATTTTAGGCTGGGTTACTGAAATATAAACACTCCAGAAGACTAGAAGCCCGTGCTAAAACCCCCATTAAATACTATCCGTATCATTTATATGTAACCGTTTGCATAGTCATGTTTTGCACAAGGCAGAGATCACGTGGACATAATGTAATCTGACAACATGCATGGCGTCACTTCAGCACCGATACAGCATTTGGGCAATACGGGTACGTGAAGAGAATTATCAGCCTAACTCAATTTGGTATGTAGTGTGTCAGATAAGTGATACCACAACTTTGATGAACCATATCAGCATTAGAGCTAACAAAATAACAATCAAGATGAAACTGTAGATGGTGGCATCACATCCATGGCTATATTAAGAAATACTTGAGGCTATTGAGGGCGACTCCAACTTGGAGCTTGGGTTGGCAACGAGTTTTATTAAAGGGATGGAACACTATGTTTAGACCCCCCCCCCTTGCACTGACGTCACACGCGGCTACATTCTTGCCCATTGGCGTTGGCCATTATAAAAGGCAAGAACGGATAATGATGGGCGTCTCACCATGCGCGCGTAGCCTAATGCGCACTGCCACGTGACACACGCTGTCTGACTAAAAGAAAATGGCGCAACCAATACTTATCATGGGTGATAACGTGAGTTGTTTTGGATCAATACAGTGTGTCTTTAAAACGCAAACCAAACCTCCTTATCAAATACTTGATAAGAGAGAAGTCAATGCTTCTCAAACCTGAAGATAACCTCTTTCCAAAACGGACATTTCAAGGTAAATGTGATGATAAGTTGCACACAGACGGTGAGTTAAGAACAGTGTTAGTCAGTGACTACGTGACTGTATGCATGTACAGTCTGTAGTACAAGTGTCAAGACAAACCCATTTAAAGTTATCATTGGATTAGATGTCCATGACTTCTTATCAATTACTTTTGAAGAAAAAAATTAAACATCTTTGAATTAGAATCTCCTTTAATAATCCATATTGAATGATAAACCAAACTGCTAATTGAAACTGCAATGTGCGCCAAAATCTATGGTGGTCCCCTACCCCCACCCTCCAATTTTCCCATACACCAACACACTCTTCTTGTACAGAAGCAGCCCCTTAAAATCCTCAATGGAATTCCTGAGATTTCCAGAACACAATGAAAACACAATAGGAGGAAGGGTACACCCTGCCACATATCGAGCACCAAATGTCAACAGCATCGACAAATCAGCCCATGGAACTTAGCCCGTTGCCACTGCCCTAAACCACAACTCCGTCAAGCCAAATTTATTATTAACAAAAATAATAATGTGAAAACCCTGGAATTAATTCCACACTGTATCGAAGCGAGAGCGTTTCATGTCCAGCGAAAAAACAAAAACAAACAACAAACAAACAAACAAACAAAACAGTGCTCTCATTTAAATGAATGTTTATAAGTTTTTTTTACACATAGGAAACACATTTCTTCTAAGTGACAGAAGGGAAAAAACGAATACCTGTTGTTAATTAAATGGGAAGTAGTTTGTAACAATTTCATTGATTTACGCTGCTCTCTGGAAAGTCAAAAGCGACCTGGGACCTCAGTTTTCTACTATAAACTGCTTACCGGTTTACTTTCTTGTGGTTTTCCTGTTATGGGAGAATAAGGTATGGCGGGTATCGGCATTTCACCAGGTAAACTTTTCAACCGTAATTAGCCCTGACCGAACCAAAGCAAATGAGGGAAATTTCCACTTGGGAGCGGACAGTTTGGCTTACCACCAAGGAAAACTTCAATTATATGAAAATATAAAAGGGTCATATCGCCACAGTTCAGTCGAAAACACATTATAAATCTAAATTATAAAAAATCCTCTTTAGGGATATGTGAGCTGAACAATATGTTTGTCTTCATCAGTGGTCCGTTGAGCTAAATGCTATCGTTAGGCCTACAGAATACCTGAGGACAAGTCACAAATATCTCCAAGTGGTCCGGCTGGCTCGTTCAATGTTGAAAAGCAACTCTATCTAGTATGAAATATGGACTCTTGAAAAACAAAATGGTAAAGACAAACCCTTTCAACAAATTCAATGTTTAATACGAAACTATAACTAGTAAACTAGTACCCGCAAGTTTACTAGTTTACTAGTTATCCGTATCATCTTTTACGCCATGCAGAGTTTCAAACATTACTTAAATTCAACGTGATCGCAGCAACAACCATGTTCGAGAATAATGCCCCTCAACACTCGATTGCTTATTACATGTCCTGTGTTCCAATGGAAATCAGCACTTACGACATTGCAATACTCCACACAAAACAGACACCCTTATACCATAGAGCATAGCATCTGTGGTTCACTCTCTAAAATGTCACCACAAGTTATGTCGTCATTACAGCACAAACCACGCCCACTTTACACGTGCCGGCTCCCCACATCATCAGAAGCCCCGCTGCAAATTCCATTGGCCAACATTTTCTATAACGATTTACGCAAAAACTAAGCTAGGTGGTTGCGTCAAACAAATAATGTTGTGCAGACATATAACTCTTCTAAATAGTGTCCTCCTTCTAAATAGTGAGGGCGCTGTTTGAGAGTGTGACGTCATATGCAAGGGGAATATTTGATGACATTGTTCACAGGTTGGTTGAGTTGTCTGTTAACTGAAACCAATGGATTATTACACCGTTTGGAGAAAGCTGTTTGCAGATGCATACATGAACTAGGTCACCAGACCTGTGTATACAAAAAGAGCGACCTTGTACATTCCAGGCCCTTTCTGGCAGGCAAGATACTACACTGGTCATGTGGGAATTTTACAATCTGTGTGGTAATCTCCCCATAAATTCAAGAGTTATAAAATAACAGCTGAACAATTATGAGATGTGCCCCCTTTCTTCATATCAAAAGTTGATAAAAACCAGACAATGCAATGTCCATAAAATATAAGATTTAATATTTTCTTTCATTGAGCTGTGTACAATTTGTGCCTACAGGAAGTCCAGGCTCTGTGGCTCTTTTGTTAACATTGTGATGTCACAGGTTACATGGTCCGTAAAGATGTGCAATCATATTGCTTCGTGTTTCGATTTAACCATAACTGACAAAAGCTCACAACACAAAACAATCCGTTTCGGAAATTAGTGGGCCAGATTTTCATCTCCACAATGATTTGCTTTAATGCAGTCCTTCAACAAAAGAAACCAATATAAATCGGCTTAACATAATTATGGGGCCCTGGATTTGAAAGCACTGAAAGTTTCCGGTGAGCATTCCGCAAATTTCACGTTGGATGGTTGGTTGGTGTTGACAAACCGTAACAAAAACACCCCGCATATGTACAAAAGATCAATACAACAGCCTTTGTTGAAATATTTCTGCCAAGTAAAGGTTGTACTATTTTTATAAAAAAAAATTTTACGCTGGATGAATACTGTAAAATATGGTCATGCTTTTCCAATGCGTGGTCAGTTTTATATTTAGTAGAAAAGTAATAATGATGTATCGTGTTTTACGAGTGTTTCGCTTTTACGTTTTTATATTCAATTATTTTTTCAGTAAAAAAAAAGCACAACACAATGCCAGAGGGCCACTCGAGGTGAGAGCTACAAGAGAAATATAGAAGATTAAAACGGAGAAAAACTGTTCATATTACTCTTAAGTTGGAATATAATGTAAGATGTGGTAGATACAGTTAGTGTGTTCCAAAGTCCAGGAGTACGAAGGGGAGAGCTAGTAGGCATTTCTTATCATGCTAGTTTGGCTTAAAGGCAAAGTATACCTTTGGTTTTTGGAACCGTACGTTTGCCTTAATGCTATATATTTGTAGATATATAACATAAAACTAACATGTGTAAATTTTCATTTCAAAAGGTGGTAGCGTTTTTGAGATATCGCCAAAAGTCTGGAGCGGTTGTGTTCACGCAGAAGAAGTATCCGTCATTGGAATACACATTCTGAGAAGCGTTACGGCCATAACGCTTCTCAGATTCAAATTTTTGGGGATAAAAAAATGATATATTTTTCCATAACTGCAGTACTTTGAAATGAAATGTTTCTCAAAATGCATTATACTGTCTAGAGCTGCTGTACTTCTTACCTAGTTAGTTAATATTGCCATAAATTTTCAGAGTCATTACCAAACGTATACAGACCCTTTAATTGGTAATCATTCAGTATAGTCTTAAGTGACCTGAAAGCTTCATTGGGATTTAAAGTTGTAACTGAACCAATCGATCAGAAATCTTAATGTCAGTTTGCATTTTCAAGACGATTTTCTTATTTAAAAACGCTTACTGTTAACAAAGGTCTACGGTCATACTAGTACTAATGCTCCGCAGCGAAACATTTCCCTCTAAAATACAAAGTCGAGAAAATAGCCATAAAAGACCCCCCCCCCTTAAAAAAAAGAATAAAATAAAACAAATATCTTATTTCGGTTGCCGCCTATCGAAATAAGTAACGTCCAATGTATGAAACGTGAATGAAACCCCTGTCTATACTTGTCTATTACCCGTTTTCGTTATTTACACATTCCCTCCATTATGTTTACACCTTCCCTCCATGTTTACACTGAAACGGGGTCACTTAATAATTTGATAAAATTTTCCCAGGTTTGCTGCAAGGCGTGTTTATTAAAAACTAGAAGTTGGGACATGTTTGCACTCTTGCAAAAAACAAAAACAATGTGTGGACCTTAATGTTGGTTAGGAAATAGTGTGACAGTGTGCGTTATATATATTATATATAGGGTCGAACCCTGTGGTTTCTGTGTACATTGCACAGGTAACCGTCGTGTCTAGTCTGTCACTATCACACACTGGTAAAGCCTTGGGCGTAATGAAGCAGACATTTTCGCTTGATTGCAGAAATTTATCAACAGCCAAAAACTGTCGTTTCACGTTTATCACTTGATGAAATGCTTTCCCGTTATTTTTTTTTTTTCTTTTCCACATTTTTCCTAATTTTTTCCTAAATTTGTTAAGCAATCATTCCTTCGTGAAATTGCACCAAAGTGTTTAATAAATAATAAATACACTTAAACATCACATTGGTTATAGTCATTGGATAACATACACAAAAAGATGAAAGTCAAATTGCATGGCAGACAAATTGATCAGCTATTTTTCATGGCTTCAAAATATTTACTTTGATTTCTCTAATACCAAAGAGAAGAATATACATGTATACTTGTAGATATCGCCTTTTGGTATAAAAAAAATTTGCTGTCGTTTTTAAAAGATGCAGGCACTCTGTTTGGGAATACTGGTTGGTACAAATAATATTCATAAAAAATTATGATTCTGTACATCAAACCGCAAAAAATAATTGCATGGTTAGCTGTATAACATGACAATATAATAATAAAAGAGACATTGCATTTTACTACACGTGAATAAATGTAGATACATGCACACATGCTACGTGTTATATATACGAATAACAAGCATGTCTACATTATGTGCAGTGTTTACTGCATTAACATAATGCAATCAACACTATGTTTTACACAAAGAAACTCGCCATTTTCGTGCTGTCTGTGCGCGCACGAAGACTATATTATATCGTATAGTATAAATAGCACATTGTATTTATGCAAATTAGATGATGCTGATGAGATTATGTTAATTAGTTTCCCAGAGGGGAAACCAAACCACACTACTGTGTGTCTTTATTGTACACTGGCCCCACTGTTAATCTACTCTATAGTATACGCGGAAATTAACACCCATTTAAAAGTCAAATTAGCGGACGGCATGTTCATAATTGTATCAGGTATGTTAATATGGGTGCACCTAGGGGTCAGGTGCACAGACTTTCAAGTACGCATACAGTACGTGTACCATCGCATTGAAATAGAAAACTGACCCATTATGGCAGATTGAATGTACAATGTATAGTGCATTCTATTGAAGTCTACTATCTGGGGATGCCTTGGCCGTGCCACAATGTACACAGCAAGAGGTTCAACGGTGACTCAGTGGTCACAACACTGACTTCGATTTTCTCCGCTGGGCACTGGCATAATACTGTATTATGCAGCTCCCCGATTAAGACATTACTATAATAATTAAAAATTAGCCATTGATTTGTTATATGTTTCACAGCTGCGATTGCAGAGTGATGACAAACACGCTACGGTCTTTGCATGTGAGAAACAGACAGTTCCTAGTTTGTTATATTTCTGCAAAAAGAAACAACAAAACACAATATGTGGGGAATTCTTGCCGAAAGGTGAGAAAATGCCAAAGGGCTTTCATTAGGTCTAATGGACTCCCTTGGGTGATGGGAAAAGTGGTCTTTCTTTTAAAAGTTCAATCCAGAAATAGACAACCAGAAGCTGTTTACGTTTGCTTGTACATGTAAAATTGGCAGTGAAATCCGCCTACGGCTTTACAGTGCATGAAGTGGTTTAGAAATTCATAAAACTGTTTAGCTGTGAAGTTATGTTAGAGAGCTATTGGCTTAACGTATGATAATTTATATAGGGCTAAAATTATAATGAGTGTAATTTTGTACAAAGAGTATCATCGAACCAAATGTGGCCTTTATTTTCTGCCACCGTGCACGGTTAGAAAGACCTTGACCTGTGCCCAGTTTGTATGATAAAGACGTGAGGCAGAAAATATTGCTAAACAAATTGATTTTCTGAGGATAAATTAACAGAGACGCGATCACAGGCAATGGGATCTACATGAATCCATTGTTAGTGACTTGGTTTCTGCAAAGCATGATTTATCTCTGAAGGGAGTTTCTCTTGGTAAGCTTGTCTTTAAAAGGTCTCCTTTATACATTTATCAGAAATAAGGTTTAAGCCAAAGCAACAATCCATGACCAGTATCTGTCCTTGAAATAGCAGGAATTCTTCTTCTTTGTCCGTGGATGTAGAAATAAATGACAGAATTATTTAAAGCCTATTTTTGTGTTCATCCAATTCTCATCTTTAGAGGAATAACTTACATTTCACATTTGTGTGTTTTTTATTATTATAAATTAGCCTACTAACCTACTTATATATACGTTTTTGTCAGCATTGCAAGTTTCTGGCGGGTTCAAATGAAATTTGATCTCCGAAAACCGTGGTTGATGTATATTGTGTTGAGAATACATTTGGAAGGAAACAAAACTGTGTCTCAGAAGCATTATCAATTTGTTTAAGTAGGCCCTAAGTTTATGAGATTTTAACATGTTTGCGTTTTTCCGTTTAAGAAATGTCTTAGTTAGGGTAACTAAATAACTGACGTCGAAACTTGATCGAGCTTGACTCTTTTAGTATTCATTGCAACTGAATGATTAATGAATTCATTGATGGATTATGCAGGGCTTTCTTTCTTTTTAATCACGATGCCCATATTTAAAACATTATGGCTAACGTATCAAGTTTTTGCCAGCAATAGTACGATTTGGAAAGAAGTCGTTTGTTTTTTTAAGTTTACAAAAAGAACTGGCAAAAAAAATACTTGTTTGTACAAATTTCTTCGGTAATTATGTTTTCTTTTTAAACCAACTTCATGTGTTTTATAGGCACCCTACTAAATGCATCAAAATGCATAAGGGGATTTTGAGCATTTTTAAGTGAACTGGTTCACGTCAGCTTAGGCACTGGGCAATTTCCCCTACTAATAACGCACCTGTAACGTGCATTGACTGGGATTGCATACGGCCACGTCAAGGCCATTTACATGTACACTGTACATGTAGACACATAGAGAAAGGACCAAATACAGCAAAGTGCAACGGTGCAACAGTGTGTGAGATTTGAGTTTACTGCTAACTTCATGTCGCAATTATTGCAATAAAGCAAAAAAATAAAATGGTTAATGGCCTCACGTTTCGACACTGTCCGAGTCTTTCTCAAAGTCTAAAATGTTAGCCTTTGAGACAGACTCTGCTAGGGTCGAAACGTGATTTCATTAGCATTTTGTTTGTATTCATACAACAGGTCCTTTTGATTGGCTAGCAGTTTGCAACAGCTAATTCTATTTTTCAACAAAATGTCCCAACAAAGTACAACTTTCTATTTTGGTACACACTTGCATTTGACAGGGATTGGGTGAAAGTACACACGCAGATTCTCCACAGCATTACGAGTAACAAACTCCATATTTGTCAGTACACAATGTTAACATTGTACTTCATGCTCAAACAATCACGGTGTAAACAGGCACATGCCCTTATTTTCTGGTAAACCTTGCAATGTGTGGGCAACGAGGCATAACCCAGTTTATCTTAAATACCAATCAAATTTCAATCACCAGAGCATGAAATTATGTACATTACAGATAACAGTTTGTTATTTGTAGCGTGTAAAGAACGAATTTGATGTTGGCCTAAATGTGTGAATGACTGTGAGTTGCCAATGGTAACGAGTCGTATGACTCTTTGAAAAAAAAATGTGGATTTTAATTAAAATGCAATGAGGTCATTTGATACCGTACGAGCATTTTAAAAACCATGACATTTACTGAGCTGAACGGCTGAACTACCACTTTGCCATATGCGACTAATTTCATCAGCTTATAAAGCACACAAATTTGACATGCACAAAAACATGTGCTGAGCACAGAAAACATGTGCTGCACGAGGACCAGTTTACCAGTTAGGCAATATGGATTGACATGTCATTTGTACTCTCTGTGGCTGGTTCCTGGTTATACTTTTGGATGAGCCTTTTTTTCTTTTGCTGCTGAACAGCTCGCTGCAATGTGTACATGCGTAAAACTCTTTCATCCGTGTCATTAACCTTAGTCTAATTTCTATTTTTAGTACGAGTAATTATCCATCGTTCTCATTGAGATGGTGCTTTAAGGAGACACAATGTGTACTTTTTTTTAATACGATGAAATAAGTTATATTTGATTATTTATTTTGTTTCATTTTAAAGTCTACAAAGTTCTCAGTACACTTTTCTCGTGTATAAAAAATTTTATACATAATTTACCGTTAGTAATAGTTTTATATAAATAAGCATGCGCTTTGATGTTAACAAAGTGAATTGAATTGATAGAGTACATAGGCGTTTGAGCCGGGGGCACGGGGCAGTTGCGCCCCCTCCCCATCCCAATTCGGGCATTAGTGGGGGAAATTCAGGCAAAGCAAGAAGAAGAAAATAAAAAGACTTGTTATTAGAAATTGTTACTTGTGTTTTTATCTGTGTAAAAAATTCGGGCAAAACAACCCCTCTGCCCCCGTAACCAAGGAGTCCCCATACGCCTATGATAGAGTACAGCAAATTCAACTTCAGGTATAAATCATGAGTGAGTTTTTACTGCTTGTTTTAGGGTGCTTTTTTTTTCTTACACAATTTTTGATTAATGCGCATGCAGCTGGTTTGTAGATTTATTAATACCATGGAGAGGTTGCAACAACCAGGGACTTATTTGTAGAGCGTTCATTTATGCTGGCCATTTCAACCCACTCACTATACGATGTTATATTATCACACCTTCATATTGGTACAATATGCATTATATTACACCAAAGTACAGCGACACCGCGCTGTTAAAGTCATTATTAATTACCATTCAAAGGTTAATTTATATATTAAATATTTTACCGACTGTAACACTTCATGGAAATTAAATTAAGCAGCCAGTTCAGGCGAGAGAATCCAAATAAATTGCACCAGAAAAGGTGTCAAAATCACTCATGTTCATGCTATACAACCAACCCTATAAAAAATACTTCACAAATATTATACACCTAATTCCCCTTTTTATTTATTGTTTCTGTGGTATGAATGTATTTTTGTTTTATTAGGAATTGTATTGTATCGTGAGACCGTATAATGTGTTCATTTATTGCATCGAGGATAAAGAATTATATTTGTGTTTTTTACCCGTACACCGATGTTACAGTGCTTAACACACATCGATGTATGGGTGAAAAACAAATATAATATGGTTTTTTTTAGACCTTAATCTGCATTCTGCCAGATGTGTAGTCTTTTTGTTTGATGTATAATATCATAAAGCAAGGAGTATTGTGCAGAATATGTACTGTAAAACTCAACTGCAATTGTAATACAACACACTGTACGTTTGTGCCAGCATTATTATAGAAGTAAATTTGATATAAAGTGACCTGCATGGATTAAGTGGACTAATACAAGCAGCGTATAGACATATGCCGATACCCAGACTACATGAACCCAAGAGGATTTGTGCTGATGAACATATATAATCACATTTCTCCTGCGATTTCAAGATTGCATATACTGTTACAAAGAGATAGCCTAGATTTTCACCTTTCAATGCACTATACGGGATTGGTAGCTTACTGTTCATGAAGTAAATACTATAACATTTTTTTCTGGTAAATATTTCCCAGTGAAAAGTTGTCATATTCGAGAAAACTGTATCTGAAAACCTTAACCAAAAAAAACGCAAAAGCTGATTTCGGTTGTGACAATCGAAATTAAGGACAATGTGTTTACATGCTGAAAAGTGTGCATGGTTATTCACTATTTTCTCCCGACTCGGACGACGGATTGAGCCCAAATTTTCACAGGTTTGTTTTTTCAGGTATATATTGAATCAGACAAAGTAGCAACACTGCACTATCAGCTTTACCGATCCTATATAGTGCCTTTAAGTTCACGATGGTTGCGTCTAAATATTTATGAAACGGCTTTTCTAAAATAGCATTAGCGTGGAGTGGTCATTTTTGTCAGGTTCCATACACACCCAATAATTAATCAATGGAATGGGCTGTTTTTCCATTCCAGACTTGGTTTTGGTTACACGGGGGAAAGAAGATGGCCACTTCATGATTACGGTCTGCATCTTCCAGGCAATGAGAATTTAATAGCATGGGTAGGCGGCTAGACAGACTAATGAATGGATTTGTGGTCATTATTTTTACTAATCAAATTTCCCAGAAAGACTGTACTTCAACGCCAGTGTAAAGTATAAACTTGGATCTATTCTCACGGTGTTTTATATTAGATTTTTATTTCTTTACTTATTTTTGTTTTAATTTCGAGACAGAATATCGAGCAGGGGACTCTCAAAAAAGTATATACTTGGACCGTTTCCCATGGTCTTTTTAATTCTGATTTATTTATTTTGTTATCGTTTAAAGTTCGAGACAGACTATCGAGCAGGTGACTTTCAAAAATGAACAATCAAACTGTCATCAACACTGAGGATTTCTCCAAGACCCCCAGCTTTTCAAACATTTATCTTTACACTATATTGATTAATACTCGCCAAAGTAAAGCAAGAAATTGTTTCATAATCACTGGGGGTAAATAATATTTGGGAATGAGCAACGCCTCCGAGTGACAGTGATGGGAAGGTAAAACGGCAAAATAATATTTCCACGTTCGTAATACTGGTTGGACACGTGCACGATTATGTACTGATAATTATTTTCTTTCAAACAAAAGATGTATCTTACCTCGGTCCGTGTTTTCTCCAAATCCCGCTTCATCTCTTTTCTTGTATTTTCCGAATCCACTAATTTTCTCCTCAAATTCTGACACTCTTCTTCCGTCTTGGCTCTTTTCTCTTCAATCATCTCAAGTTCTTGGTGAAGTCTTATGGACACATCTTTGGCTGTTCTTAACTCCTGGTGGAGTTCGGCAATCTCACTCAAGCGGGTATCTTCCGGGGACGAGTCGCCCGAGCTCACAGCGGACCCAGAGAGCAAGGGGGTGGGGATGCCGGCCGTGCTGGCCCGTAAGCGATCCTCCCACTGCATACGTTCTTGCTCGAACTCCTCGTTTTTCCTCTCAGCTTTACGGAGACGATATTGCATGATACGACAGTCTCTGACAGCACGGTCGAGTTCGTTCTTCAAGTCACGATATTCCTCAATATCCCCACCCTCCCTGTATTTATCCTGCGACTCCTCGACTTCCAGCTGCATTTCTGTTAACTCTTCCTGGAGTTTGGCATTCTGATCCGAGAGATCTTGAGCAAGTTTTTCCACGGCAGCAAGACGCGACTGAAGCTGGAGAACAATTCTCTCCCCTTCGTTGTCTTCATCGTCCTCCACAAGGGTTTCAATTATCTGTGGCACATTGATATTGGGGGCCGCCATCTTGGATTCTGTGCTCTCGTCACCTGTCCTATGTTTATCCTTGGCATCACTGTCATGTGGTTTATCCGTCTTGGTCTCATCACTCGCAGGTTTGGCTGCAATCTCCGTGCGAGGTGATGACACCCTCTGCATCATCTCATTGGCTGATTCCTGCTCGGATGGGAGACTACGTTCTTCACCTCGCCTCGGCTTCGGTGGTGCTTTGTCCTCTCCTGCACCCATGACCTCTTTATGTTTCTCTTCACCACCTCCTTGCGATGCCTCATCCTCATCCTCGTCTTCATCCATCTCCATCAGGGGCGAAGGCACCCGTTGGTGTTGATGATACATCCTATCTGAAGCAGGTGGGATATAGACAGGGAGGGCACACAATCGCACCTCTTCGGCGAACGATCGTTCCACGGGTGTATCTTCGTCTCCCTGGTCTGTTCTGACCCCTCTCGTAATATCGTTGCTCTCTCGCACGTTCTCCTTCGCCGTAATTAATCGCCGCTTTGCGCAGGCGCTCGGTCCTGGCGACCTGCGTGTATTATTATTCTCAAGGCAGCTTGCATAATTACTATTATTCACCGCGGCCGGCCGCGTTGATGAGAAGTCGTCGCATGACGGCGCCCCTGATGAACCAACTCGCAACAAGTTCAAATTCTCCAAGCTTCGCGATCGCTGCAGCGGCTCGGCGTTTTCTTCCGCTCTCTGTCGCTCACAGTCGACTTGGGTAGGGATGGATTCCGTAGATTTTGCCAGCCGTGTATTCAAGTTTGTGTCTTTCACTTTATGAAGGACACCGTAGCTCGACGCGGAGCTGGAATTATTCGCATTTAGCTCCTCGCTGCTCGTGGAAAGGTTACCGGGGAAAATCGTGTCACGGTCCTCCTCAGTTAATTCGCCCCCGAATATGGAGGAAAGGTCACTGTATGTGACATACATTGATGAATCCATGCTCGACGGGGGCTGGAAAATGGCCGTGATTTCTTGCTCCTGCTGAGCCCTGCGGCGTAACAAGTGAACGAAGTTAATATCTTCATCTCTGTCAGAGTCGAAATAATCCTCCTCATCTTCGTCTATTCCATTCTCGCGCGAATTATCCACGTAATCCCTGCGGTTATTACTGGAATTATATCCTCTCCTGGTATCCATCGTACATGGTGATGAATCGCACGCTCGTCCGTCCGTATCTGCTTTGTTTCCAATCACAAGATGGGATGATGATTCCACGTTGACATAACCCGATTCAACGACGGGTCTGATACCAAGCACAGCGCCCTGTACCGCCTGATTGCCGTAATCATCAGCTGGGTGACGTGAGTCGGCGGTCGTCGTGTCTAGTATGGTTTCCCCTCTTAGGCCCCAGCTTCTCGCGTTCCGATCATGCCTTTCCGTGATTTGCTGAGCGCGTTCACCCAGGTCACTACTACCAATGATACTATCCCACGTCTCGCCTGGTGTTCTGTCTGGAAGTTTATCCCTAGCGTATAACTGCAAATCGTTCTTCCGGCCTGCGATCCCCGCTAACTTGTCCTCTTTGCACACAATTACTTCCTGTTTGCCGGCAAACTCATCTGTAGCAGTAGAGCTGTCGGGATCGAGAAAAGGGGGTGTTGTGTGGGGTCGGAACGGAGGCCACTCGTTGGACGTGACCCTCTGCATCTTCCACAGTTTCACTCCATGTTGTGCTCACAAGTTCACGTGGCGAAGTCACTGCCTAGGCATTCGTGTTCTTGATAAATATTATTGACGGACAAGGTCGGTTGGTGATTTATAAGGCGTTACTGGCAACCCCGTATAATGGGCCGTGGATGGCAAACCAAACTGTGTTGTTATAAACTCGGCCTCTCGCTGCGCAATATACCAATGGGCATGCGGTGCATAACGTTCAAGTCATTATCCCGAATGTAGCCGTGGTCCGAATTCCACAATCTATTCAGCTTCTGTGATTGAGCTCGCTGTTTGGTACACACGTCTCCGGCTCAGTGAATAGACTGTGTACTCCAGTGAACGTAGCTAACAGATTATGCGGTGTTAGCGCTGTACATCACACCCATGCAGTGCTACTACAGACAAGTTCGGTTTGCGCAGAGGCCACACTGGTTGTTTGTTGTGGATTGTTGTACAACTATTCGCAAGTACCAGCATAAAAATACACACTACTCGCTAATGTTCACTATAGCTGGCGCAACGGTCTCACTGGCCCGCGACCGAGAGCGAGCACACACACATGCACTTGTTGCTTTATGTGTGACATCTGCTCAAGTAAAGCATGGTTCAAGTATAGAGTGGTACGAGCAGCAAAGTCTATGACGTGTTTTGCTTTGGTGGGATGTGTTTTCAACGCAGGGGTCATCGGGTGTCGTCCAGGGCCGGCAGCGGAATGTACGCGTGGCAATGTCCTTGGAGTATCTTGGTGAATTGCCACATTATTTTCATTGTCAGTTTGTAATGTGTACAAGCAGTGCGTACGTATTAATTTAAAGCGTGTGATACTTTGCAGGTGTAATGACACGATGCGCACAGCATCACGTACCACTCGAATTATGATGTCTACATGTTCACCGATGGTTTACCCTATATGGACTTTGGAAACCAGCGAAATTTGTGCATGCCCCCAAACAAGGGAAGGAACACAATTTTGAAGATGTGTTGACGGTGGATCTGATAACTACATCAAGTTCTATTGTCGAGCAAACGAAAACCACTTAGTTGTTTCCTGTAATGGCGGCGTAGATGACGCGTAGCTCAACCGCAGACAGCGGAGGGTTCGTGTAAAACCACAGGGCAAGGATAACAAAACTTTTTCAAAGTTCATGGTACGGTGCTACACAGTAAGAGCACGGCCAAAACCCAGCACCTCGGCTATTAATCACAACTATGGAGGTTATGAAGATAAAACAAAATAGCCAACAATCTCCATGAAAACTTGGAGCAAAATCCTCGTCACTCTTCAATGTGTTCAAACTCGCAGATCTCAGAGAGGGTGAGCACTCGTGTAATCCACGCACCAACGCTCCCTAAAACGGAAATGCAGTGGCACTCGAGTCATGATGGAAAAGCCCCTTACTGTTATCGTTTTAAAACCGCCCCATTAGATATTCCCGTCATGTTCACAGCACCCTAAGCCAACATCAATCGCCTTATTGCCGTGTACAAAGTACCTTTACCGCGTAAAGTGTCTGTCCACAAACCAAGCTCGTGGTCAGCGACAAAAGAAAGTCTTGTTTATCACTAGTTCATTTTTATTTAATTTTTGGGGAGGCACGTTTACGCATTGTGTATGTAATTCTTAACTTTAAGGGGGGATAAATAAAGTCCTTTTGGTTGGTAAGCAGTTGCAACAGATAATTTTAATTTTTCTTAACTTTAGGAAATACAATTCTGTTGTGATTCAAGTTCAGTCGGCATAAATGGTGCCGTTTTTACGGCTTTTTTTGTGTTAATCGGGAAGTCTGACGCAACAAGAAAACCCGTCCAACATTTCATGAAGTTTTCAAGCCAAGGGTTCCTTCACCAAAACCCCATCCCGCTGAAAGCTTGTGTTTATAAATTAAAAAAAGGTTCAAAAATAAAATGTACATATATACATAACCTATATCACAATGTGTAAATGCGAAGAGGAGCGTCAAAGATGAAAGTCGACTTCAGACTTGTAATTTCTATAAGATGCTAATTTCTTTCTGAACAGTCGCGATATAAGTAGGGCTACCTCCTAGGTTAGGGGTAAATTTCGCAGTAAACTCTTACCCAAGGCCTTGTACAAACTGTTGCTTGCTATGTTCTAATGCCATCCTTGTTATCCTGTTAACATCACCGGAAACGGCAATCACAAAAAATAAATCACTAAGACCCCGTACGCTTAGACTTCGTACTTTCTGAGAAACCCGAAATATTTATAGTCTGTCCATAAATTAATGACGGTGAGTCATCTCGGAGAGAGACCATCGTCAGGGTGTCCCGTAGCCCGCTGGTTGCTTCGTGAGACAGGCTGGGACATAGATGGAACGTAGACTAGTATAAACATTAACGGCAGGACTGATTGTCATGCTAATTGAAATATGATATGCCCCTTGTCGTCAATTTCCGCATTTGGAACAAAACGCTGTAACATCAGTTGTGATTTCACTCATCGATAGCTTTCTCCACGGGATGAGGGCAACGGATTTAAGTTTCCAGGGATGAGAATGTGTGATTGCTGCAGTACAAGGCAGAGGGCGCCCTTATCGTTTGCCGTTTGATTCCTTATGTAGTTGGTGTAAAATTATATGTTCCCCGTTGCTCGTGCAAACATTTTCAGAGCCAGATAATCCTAGGAATAAAGTTTCTCGAGTCAATATCCTCGAGAGAGATCATGTGTTTGAGGCAACACTTGTCCAAGGAGACACGATTTCCAAGTGTCTTGTGAGATAGAATATCCTGGGAGGGCCACGAGACAAACTATCCCGAGATAAAGTGTCTCCTGAGACACAATAACCTAGAGGGGTACAAAGCGGTAATTTTCCCTCTGAGACTGCGTCCTGGATCATTCCGGGCACAAACGTATCCAGGGTTCGCTTCCATTTTTTAAAGATGTTTTTAAAGATGTGAATTTTCTACAACCTCTCAACTCACTCATTTTCTTACTAAGTTTGTTTTAGTTACGGGCGGTCGAACCGTCGGTTTCCATGTTTTCAACTTATTTATTTATTAGTTCATATTAAAGGCAACAATTACAAATTTAGATATTTAAAAAAAAATAATAATAAATAAATAAAATATAGGGCCTACATAAAAATACAAGAACAAATTAGTTTTCTGATTCATTAAAGGGTAGCGTTGTCTTCGGATTAGGCGTTTTGGGGCTATAAAAAGCGTTTGTTATGAAACGAATATGGTGAGAAAGATATTTTAAAAGTAGACTATAATGATTCGCAGAAATATCCCTTGAAACTGTGTGGTCTTTATTTAGTTCTGGAACAGAACACGGTCCGCCATTTTGACTCTACAAAATGGCGGACCCGTATGATTTCTATGTAGAGTGTGGTTCCGCTGGTTTTATTTGCACAGCCAGTGTTTGTGTTTTTTTCAATCAGTGACTATACATACTCCCTAATTACAACACATTGTAGGTGTTTCATTGCATGAATAATTCTTTAAAAAGGATAAGGAGCAATTCCAAACGGCAAAACTTTAAGAGATTTGAAGGCAATGCTCCCTTTAAGGAAACACACTGGGGGAATAAATACAAATTGCAGGCCTGAAGGATTGCTTAAAAAGCTAATAAAGCTTGCAAATCTGAAGGCGTTCCAACTGCAATAAGTAATTGTAGACAACACTAAGGGTAATAACTGAGACGACCAGACAGGTGATTGACAACTATACCACGGTAATAAAACATTGACAACAACCCCAATTATTACAATAACAAACGACAGCGAAAAGCAGAAAAGAAAATTTACATCCGTTTTACTTCTTTTATAATAATTTTATTAAAAAAAGTATAATAATTTATAACCTCTTGTATAAGAAAGATAATGAGATCCTACCTTTCCCATTTTAAGAGCTTTGGTTGTAACTTCTGTAGAATTTGGTATAACTGATGACGGGCTGAGCAAAGTCTTTCATACCTGTCATAAAAGGTAAGAATGTTAACTTGATCCATTTAAGAAATTTCAGGTGCATACTCAGTTCTTGAAGAAGGTCAATCACAATGCGTTTTTCTTTACAAATTGTTCTTAAAATTCAACAAGTTTATAAAGCTCAGTTAAAGGATCACCCAACATGCCGTATGTTTTTGGAAGAGTATAATTTCATTCTATTACTCTAGTTTTCGATAAACACCACAAACAAACTCGTAAAAAACCTCAACAAATTCGGTGGCCACATTTATAAGTAAAAACAGCTATAACTGTTAGGCCATATTTTTTTCAGGGATTTTGTGCATCACGTTCAGCTTGAGCTTATTACTCTTGAGGCAACCAAAATAAGAAGTGTGGTTGAGGTGTTAAAATGCTAGTTCTGCTACTTTGACGGTATTTCAGACGGACATTTCTGTGGAAGATTGGTACTGGTATAAATGAACTTTACAAAGAGTGAGCTAATGACATCTTCTCCTAGTGATTACAGATCATGTGCTTCGCTGCACAAGTTCAAAATGTATAGAAGAATATCCTACGGATCCTACGAAATCATTTCATGCACTCGAAATAAGTTATTTGCTGCGCTCGAACCCATTTCGTGCACTCGAAATATAATAGTTCATGCACTCAAAGTCATTTTGATCTCTCGAATTCATTTCATGCAATCGACATCATGTCGAGCGCTCGAAATAATTTATTTCGTGCGCTCGAAACTAAAGTATTTCGTGAACTCGAAATAATTGTGCGCACTCGAAATGAATTATTTCACGTATGCCTATACTCGAAATCATTTTAAGCGATTGAAATCATTTCGTGCGCCCGAAATTATTTCGAGAGCTCGAGAAAAAAATCATTTGATGTGCTCGTAATGGTTTCGAGCGCACGAAAGGATTTATTTCGAGCTCATGAAAAATGAAAAACTCAAATTATTTATGTGTTCGTAAATTTGTTTTCATCATAATATGTCCCTTTAGGGGCTCCGTACTATCCTGTCCCCGCACGAGAAGAACCTTCAAATCTTACAATCTCCTCTGTAACAGCGATAGGCTTGGAGGACTATAAAAAAAGTATTATTACAATTAAATTGATGAAAGGGCCACAGGATCACATCTTCTTTCCAGCACAAATGATTTAAAAATTTAAACAATAGCTTTATTTTAGTTCAGTTACCTTCGTTTAGAGCAACTTGAATGTGTCTCCTTCATAGCATTTCTCTTATCTGATTTGAGTTACACAACAGTAATTACAAGACGAGTACCACGTACTTTTTCATACAGTTATATATATATATATATATATACCACCTTTCTCTTTAACTGTATAATATTACATGCATTATGTACACAGAGTTGCCTTTTATGGACGTCCAGCGGCATCCCCTCGGGGTGTGTTGATAGTGACAAGAGCAACACGGTCATTGCACCGAGCCAGCCTGCCGGTTCAGGTCAACTGCTGCAGAGCTTTCTCTTACGTTCAGTCTCGCATCTGCCTTAAATCGATATCACCCAAATGCAAGAATATTTTGGAGTGAATTTATATCCCCAAATTATGAGACCCAGCGATTCGGTTTGCTTGAACAACGAGGTCGGCAGCGGAGTTGCCGCAGAGCAAATAAGAAGTAGATGATCGAAGACCTTCTTGAGAAGGAAGTTAAAGACATATCTCAATATGAAGTAAATTTAAATTGTGTGTCGTGGTGTAGCCGATATTTGTTTTGCTTCATCCTAGTTTGAACAGAGATGAAAGAAGATTTTTGTCCGGCGCGACGTCCCGGGTCCAAAAACATTCTGCATCACCACTATTTTGCGCGAGTGCACCTTCGAGTTAGATCTTTAAGAAAGTCTGTTATAATTTCAAAAGTTGTTTGATAAAAAAACCTTGATAGATGGATCTTTAACCACAAACGTAACCACAACCAGCAAACACATCCTTAATGATGACAGGTCCGATTTACATTTTTGGCCGATTTACATTTTAAATAGCGATTTATTTCTTAATTTGATAAAGTTATAAGCTTTTGCACAAAACAAAAATCGCTACTATGATAAGTGGAGGTTAATCCCGACATTATCTGACGTCCATGCCAGCGCCGTAACTAGGTTAACATTTTAGGGGGCACAAGAGGGGGGAAGGGCACCATTTTTCCTAGGGGGCACTTTTGGCCAATTAAAACTGTAGTTTATGGTTGCATTTTTCCTAAACAAACCCCCTTTGAGCGCTCTTCTGGCGTGTTGGGGTAAAACAAAATACATTCTTCGTGTAGATACTAAAAATAGTTTTCAAAAACATTGAAATCACTGTATAAAAGCTCATGAAATGTAACATTTTATTCTGGTAATTTTTAATCTCAAAAGTCCAGATTTCAAATGCGGGCACCTGGGGGCCCCTTAGTTGCGCCACTGCGTCCATCAGCTATGTACAAACAGTTGTGCTTGTTACATATATTGTGTGCATTGTCCGTGGCATTTGTGAAAGTTTGTGTATGTTTTTCGTTTAGAAACAGCATCATCTTTCAAATTCGTTCAGAAATAAACATTTGACACATTTATATTAGCGACAATCTGGCAGTGCAACTTTAAATCAAACTTTTGTGACACACTTTTGTTTAGTGGGCGTATCTAGTCCTGGTACTTCGAAAGGTCCGAGTGAACTCGTTCTGGTGGATTTCACAAAGCACTATAGGACTATCTTGAGTTAGGACAAGTAACTAGTCCTAACTTATAGGACTAGTAATATGATAGGACAAGTCCAAAGTTAGGACTTTTTTGTGAAATCTACCATTCAACTTTGCTTGGGTGACTCGTGTGGAAAATGTCCCTTTTTTATTTTTGGAGTATGTGAACATAATTTGAGCTGTTGCCAACAGTCACTTGTAATGTTTAAGACGCGCCCATCCTAGCGTCCGGCCACGTCAGTGCAACTGAGTCATTCATGTAGTCATATTGTAAGGTACATTGTCGGTTCTAGGATTCGAGAACATATCTTTCTCTTGACTTAAGTGTCATGGGCGGCGGAGCTGGCAAAATAAGTTTAAGCGTGGAGGTAGGTTTAAGTGACGTTTGACTGTCGTGTTCATTTTCAAAAAATAAATGGCAAAATTCCTTGGTAAAGGTCAGATGATTTCAGTCAAGAAAAAAATACTAGTTTTCTGATGGAACTTTATTTAGGGATTTTTAAAGATAAATCTACATCACTATGATCACCATCGTGAGGTTTTTAAAGTCTGGAATTTCGGTCGATATTGTGTGCTGTTTAAGAACGGTGGGTTTGCGATTAATAGGCTAGACATACAGTTCTGTGTTCTTAACTATTCCAAAAACAAAACAAACAACAAAAAACTCACAAAATGTGGATGCAAAGATTTTGATTTGGTTTATTTTGATTCTGTATCATTGCGTGCGATCTTTGTTATGGTGCGTTTTAAAAACATTGCCATGAAAAAATCCTGACAGTTCTATTCGCTCTTTGAAAAGGCTTGACCCGTTGTGATGTTGCAGAACTTCTTAACATTATTTTGACAGGCTGGAGGTGATGATGGAGAAACAACAAAGGCAGACACCAGTGGAGGAACTGGAGGTAAAAGTGATACAATCTGTATTGGTGACGTCTCTTGTAGAATAATTGAAGCAGAACATCGTACTGAAAACCAGTATTTCAAACAGTTGGTAAGTTTTGTAGCTTAGAATAGACCAACATTCAGGAGGACTATGGTTGCTTTTAGGGTAGAGTCTGAGTAGTTCGGTTATGGACTGCAAAGTAAGATTTGATCCTCAGTATAACTAGAATCAAAAGTGTGTTGTTCTTCTATCATGGTCAATGTGTCGATGAACAAGTAAAATAGCATAGCATTGGAAAATTCAACACTTCAGTAATGTAATACAATCAAAACCACAATTGGCAAATTTGCAAATGACTTGAAACAGAACAGCAAAACAGCCACTCGCAAATCAGTTTTGTGTAACTCAGTTTAGAAGTAAGCACAGTACGAAAATGAGGAAAATGTAGTTGAACCACGGAAAATATTGTAAAACAGGTAGGCGGACCAATGTGCAGGCTAATAGAAAGAAAGAAATAACTTTTTAGTATTTATTTTCCTTTTAAACATATATTTGTTATTAATATTTTTATATATATATATATATTTTTTATTTTTTTATATTTTATGTTGTTTGTTTATTTGTTTTGTATTCATTTATTATTTTATCTAATTTTATTTATTTGTATATATTTATTTATTTATTTATTATTATTATATATTTTTTATTATTTATTTATCTATTTATTTATTTATTAATTTTTTTATTTTTTATTATTATTATTATTTTTTTTGGAGGGGCGTTCTTTACATTTTTTAATTTGAATGTTAATTCTCATTTTGATTGGTCTATCCTCTGCGCAGAGAGCTGAGCAGCTAAAATCTCTCCAGAAACATCACGATGATGAGATTGAAGCCCACGAGCGAGAAATCAACCGTCATAGGCAATCTATCAATCGACTGAAGAGACTCAGGAGTGAAGTATCAGAGGCGGCTTCCGGTAGCGATGTCGGTTAAACGGGGTCTTCGGTTAGACCAGACTAATATGAAGATACCCACACGACACCTTGAGCCCCCTTTCGACTGATCACTCAATTGGACCTGAACACCTACCCAAAAAACACACCCAACACCACTCCCAAAACTTTATGAAGTTGTAAAGTAAAATGATGGATACCCATAAAGATTTAGTCTATATTATACATTTTATATGCGTATGTCTCAAATTAATCAGCGATTAAGTTATGCAGTTGGTCTTGGTAAGCCATTGTATGGCTGGATTGTCTAGATTTCGTATAGGGACCCTTCGCCCGGGCAGTTGTGTGGCAGGGCGGATGTTAAGAATTAGTCCCTTGCGAAGCTTATAATTATATGTACATGTAAACATTTCAAAAGATAGATGGAAGTTCAAACTTATATGAAGATATTAATCTATATTTTACAAAATACTTTGGGGAAATACGGTTTGCATGGAGGGTATAATGCATGACAGACTACAGTTAGCTACTGTAAAGAGAAGGGCTGTGTATAAGTAATGAAATAATGGATCAATTATAATCTAACTGAAAACAAAACTAGCCCATGACCTTTGGTGGTATGTGATTATTATGAGGGCATTTCAGGCGAATTTTGTTGTACTCATGATCGACAACTCCACGGTGGTTTTAAGACCCAGAAATCTCTTCTTTTTTCTTCTTCTTCTTTCAGTCTAAGTTGTATCAATGCTGGGGGAGATAGCTTTCAATAAAATTGGAACAAAAAATTGGTTCTCTTGTGCAGTGGCGTAACTAAGGGGGGCAAGGGAGCACGTGCCCCCCCCCCCTCTCCAACTGATGTCCGTGCCCCCCCCCCCCCCCCCCCGAGTGCCCCCAATTTTAAATCTGGACTTTTGAGATTAAAAAATACCGTAATAAAATCTTACATTTTATGCGCTTTTCTGCAGTAATTTCAATGTTTTTTAAACTATTTTGTATTAGTTAAACGCAGAATGTATTTTGTTTTACCTCAACATGTCAGAAGAGCGCTGAAAAGGGGTTTGATTGGGAAAAAATACAAACGGAAACTGCAGTTTTAATTAATTGGCAAAAAGTGCTCCCTAGAAAATATGGTGCCCCCCCCCCTTGTGTCCCCCTAAAATTTTACCCTATAATTACCGCGCGCCGCGGCGCTGCTCTTGTGTCTTTTTAGTAAACACATTAAACAATAATTATGCACAACATCACTTTTTATGTATATTTTTGAATTATGTTTAACGATAAAAATGATGTACGCTCTAAACAAAATTTGAAATAAAACCAAAACATCACTGCTATTTTAGTCCATTGTCTACTCTTTTCAATGGTTGAAATAGTGATATAATTATTATAAAAATAGTAAAAATTTAGTAATGATGCCGTTATTTGCGTGAAATGCTTAAACAAATAAAAATAAATAATTTTCTAAGTGATGAGTCCAAAGGGATGGGTTAGATTCTCAATTCTCAATTTCTCTTGAGGTAATTAAAATAAGCAATGTGGTTGAGGTGTTCAAATGCTATTTCCGCGGCTTTGACAGTATTCTAGACGGACATGTTTCTCTAGAAGATTGGTACTGGGGTGAACTTTAAATAATGAGTGAGCTATACACTCTTTTCCCGATGTATACTGTACAGTTCCAGCACTTTGCCTTCAATTTAAAAGTCCTTTAAATGTCGTTAGGATCAGCTTGACGATATATATAGTGGTATGTCATTCCACAATGAAGGTGCAATGAGGGTCAAGGCTCTTTAACCATGGAATTTTGAAGAAACAGTAGTTTGCGTTAGTAAGGATTGACCAGCAGAACGAAGAGGACGGACAGGAATATAGTTATGCAGAAGTTCAGATATGCATAAGTTCAAAATAAACAACACAAGTTCAAAATGGATATTTCTTTAAAAAGAACTATCCTGATCCGCAAGAGAACAAACTTAAAATTAAAAGATACATGAATGAAAGGGCCACACCCTCTTTCCAGCCCAAATGATGCAACCAATGAACATCGCCCATGGCACAACCAACAGCTTATTGTGGTGTTTCGTTGTCGAGTGGTTAATCTCGCAAGACTCAAGCTCTGGTGTTTCTGATCAGCAGAGTGTGGGTTCGAGTCCCGGTCTTTACACCTGTGTCCTTAAACAAAACACTTAACCATTATTGCTCCATCCTTCACATGGAACATGTGTTGTGTAATGCATAAAAGAACCCAGTATTCACTCATCGTTAAAGGCATTGCATACGTTTGGTAATGACTCTGAAAATTTTTGGCAATAAAAACTTACTTGGTAAGAAGTACAGCAGCTTTGGATAGTATAATGCATTTTGAGAAACGTTTCACTTCGAAGTACTGCAGTTATGGAGAAATATATCACTTTTTATCACCCAAAAATTTGAATCTGAGAAGCGTTATGGCCGTAACGCTTCTCAGAATGTGTATTCCAATGACGGATACTTCTTCTGCGTGAACACAACCGCTCCAGATTTTTGGTGATATCTCAAAAACGCTGCCACCTTTTGAAATGAAATTTACACAGGTTAGTTTTATGGTATATATCTACAATTATATAGCATTAAGGCAAACGTACGGTTCAAAAAACCAAAGGTATACTTTGCCTTTAAGAGAAGGGTTCGTCCTGGTGTTTCTGGCATAGTTGGCTGCAGATTGCGCAACATCACCTTGTAAACCCATACAAGGTGGCATAATATGGGTCTCATAATTCAAAAACTTAGCATACCCATCTATAAAAAAAAATAATAATTAGCGCTTTGAGACACCCGCAGATACAGCGTTAGATAAAAACTGATTTGTTGTTGTTGCTCAGTCGCATGTTATTATAAACAAGTAAACACACCGTAAATCGAAATATTGTGACCCAGTTTTGTTTAACAGTCTGTGGGCGTATCCAGTCCTGGTACTACGAAAGTTCTGAGAAAACTCTTATTCAAGGAAGTGCTGTGACATTTAACTTTGCTGGTGACTCGTGTGGGAAATGTCCCTTTTTTATTTTAGACGTATGTGTAATTTGTGCTGTTGCCAACAATCCCAAGGCCTTCGAGAACACATTTTGTCAGGGGGTGCCATGTTTTTCAAAGACTATTGGCGAGCGCGAAAGCTAGCTAATGTAGCGTCTGCAGCCCGCTTTAGGGCCCGGGATTCATTTTGATTTTGTAAGAATTATTCTTAATGATGTGCATTTATAAACGTTCAAAATGTAGGGGTGTTGAAGTACATTCCAGCACCCCTATCCAAACAGTTTGGGGTGCCACAAAAACCCCGTTCCCGCGGGCCTGACATTCTCTGAAAATGTTTTAGACGCGTCCGGCCATATCAGCATATGCATTGATTCGTTCATGTTGTCATTTTTTAATGCATGTGCATTGTCTTCGGTTCAAAAACCTGCGAAACCGTACTATTTATTCTGGGTTTCCTGCGCCAGAAACAACAAGTGTTTTTATGAAGTGCAGTTGTCATGGGCAACAAAAGCGGCAGAATACGTTTAAACGTAGATATAGGTTTATGTGATATATGTTTATGTTTATGTGGAGGTGTTTGTGTGGGCGCTAGTGAAGAAACTGGTGAGGAAACCGAAGGTACATGTGTTTCACCACGTGTTGCTGATGCCTCTTACGTAAAAATTGAAGCAGCACATCACACTGCGAACCAGTATTTCAAACAGTTGGTAAGTTTTTGTAGCTTAGAATAGACCAACATTCCGGAGGATTGTGGATGCATTTAGAACACAATAAAACATTCGTCTCTGTGGATTTTTCTTTTATACTCGACGTTTCGATCAGTATGCTCTAATCGTCTTCGGGAGAAGGTTAATTGTTTCTTGAGTTAATTTCTTAAGAGGTTTATAAGGCTCTATTTAACCATTGAGCTTCCTCAATGATTTAACTTACAATCTGAGTAGTTGGATTATTTAAAACTGAACTTTAAGAGAGTAAAGAAAACGCAAGTTGACTGCAAAGTAATATTTGATTCTTAATACTGGAATCCAAATGATATTGTTATTCTTGATCATCATCAATGCGTCAACAAACAGCACAGCGGTTAAACTATAGGGTAACATTTTAGGGGGCACAATGGGGTGCTCCATTTTTTCTAGGGGGGGGCACTTTTGGCGTATTTATAAAATGTTCCCTTTTCCCTAAACACAATCCCCTTTTCAGCGCTGTTGTTATGCCGTTTACTATTTTTTTTATAAGATAATCTGACGTGGAGGTAAAAACAAATACACTGTCTACCTGTAAGTGAAATAGTTTACAAAAAATGAACATTGAAACTACTACATAAAAGTTTCAAATGTATTTTACTTTGGCAATTTTTATTCTCAAAAGTTCAGATTTCAATTGGGGGGAGGGGGCACCTGGCGGGGGGGGGGGACGGACATCAGTTGGGGGGTCACGTGCTCCTCAGTGCCCCCCCCCCTTACGCCACTGATACAGTATTTCGACCAGTGCGTCAAAAAAATAAATAGCCTGGCATTCTGACTATTACCCAAAACTGGCAAATTGAAAATGACTACGAACAGAACAGCAAAATGGCGAATCGCAAATCAAGTTTGTGTTAAATTCCGTTAATATAAAAGTAGAGCTCAAAGCACGAAGACGATGATCATTGACATAGTGTTAACTTTGATTGCTCTGTTTTATTTGCAGCAAGCTGAGCAGACAAAATCCCTCAAGAAACATCATGATGATGAGATTGAAGCCCACGAGCAAGAAATCAACTATCATCTGGAATCCATCGATCGACTAAAGAAACGCAGGAGTGAAATAACATGGGCCGTTTCCAATAGCGACATCGACTAAATTCGTCTTCGGTTAGATTTGTATATACTTGTACATACTATAATGGTGTGATTTGGTTGGTCTTTGTGATGTAGACAGCACACCCACACCAGTAACAGCAAAAATTTAACTGTATTAAGATTCAATTTAACCGATGGATACCAACAACAGTTGAGCCTTCGTTCTGCTGATATCACTCAAAAAGACATGAACACCCAAAACCACACCAACACCACACCTAAACCTTGTGAAGTTATAAAGTAAAATGATGGATACCCATCTAGATTGAGTCTCTTGCGTGGCTAACTGTTTTGAGTCAATACACATGTAAATATTTTAAAAGGTAGATGGAAGTTAAAACTTATACTGTAAAGTTGTAAAAACAGTTTGGGGAAATGAAGGGTAGTGCATAACAGACTAAGGCTTGGCACTATAGAGCAGGGCTTAATGGTTCAAATTTACTTCGGCATCAGATGTATCCCCATGATTTCGATGTTGTGACTGCATTTAGATCAAAGTAAGCAATAAAGCCCTTGCTCAACATTGGTAAGAAAGAAAATCATAAATGTTCACAGATTTACATATACCTTACATGGTATAAAGATAATGATAAAAAAACGTTCCTTGAAATGTGCAATACATGCAGTGATTTCTGTAAATTCTCTAGATTTTGTAGTGAGCTAAGGCGTTGTAGACAGGATTGAGCTTTCCACTGTAACTGTTGGTATTTTTTATTATGATTTGTAAACTGCCTTCAAGTACGGGTTGATCATTACAAAATAGCAACGTTTTACACACATATTGAGTGTTCCACAGTGCTCCAGAAATTCGTCTACATTTTTTCAAAAGTTTGTTGACCTTTTTAGTAATGATGTGTGTTTGTTTTTTGTTTTTTATTTATTTCATTTTTTTTGTCAAATCGATTGTTTGACACATTAATAATGTTACTTATGTTTTCAGCTAACTGCATTTTCAATTGATATAACACCAGTATGAAGGGTTTAAGCCGATGACTTCTGAAATATTTTTGTGTAACTTTTAGGTCTTCGTAAGACTGTTCGTTGGTTGGCGATTTTTAAATTGCAATTGTACAAGCTGTACTTTTTGTCTACAGTGCCAGAACCTGCCAGGGGGCAGGGAGAGGGGGAGGGGCAGTTGCCCCCCTCACAAAAAAACAAAAACGGTCAAAACAGTGGGGAAAATTCGGGCAAAGCAAGACAAAGAAAAACACTAAAAAATACTTTTTATTAGAAATTGGTACTTGCGTTTTTATCGTGTGTCAAATTTCGAGCAAACCAAGCCCCCCCCCCCCACCCCCGGTAACCAACGAGTCCCCATACGCATATGTACAGTGTGGTAGACAATTATTTTCGACTTGTATTTCTTGTCTGTATGTGCAGACTCTTTTGTGGGTCACTCATTAAAGCCTCATTGTTGTACGTTAACTAATAAGTCATATTTGTGTATGAATACATTACTAGTTATTTTAATATTCCAACCAAGTCTGATGCGCGTTTGGCAGAGAGTGACAGACAGGGTGGTTACAGGCAGTTTTCAAAGGAATTCTAAGGGCTAAATATAGAAATATGCCATTTCCTACGATGTCAGTGTCTTCAACCCTGTGGTTGGACTCGGTGTATAACAATTATAACAATTATTTTAGATTTGATATGAGATGGAATATAATTATGCTTTTTACTAATGGTGAGGAAATTTCATACAACTAAAATTGGGCCTCAACAGAAAGCTTTAAATTAACTGTACAGACATACTTACTATAGAGTGACATACTTGGGTTTTCCAACAGTAGTTAAATGATCCCCTTTTTATGTTTTTCCTTATAAAAACATTCTGGGGTTAAGCCCACAGTGTAACAATTCTTATGTTTTTCACCAAAAAATCAACCCACAAGGTAGCTCTCGTAAGCACAGTCTGTCATCATGCATGGACAGTCACAAGGGAATTGGAAGCGAAACTAGATGGGTGCTTTACAAGACTTCTACGGAAATGTCTAAATGTACATTGGAGTCAACATTATGACAAATACTGAACTGAATGACAAGGAACCAAATCTGTCCCGTAAGATACAACAACGTCGTCTCAAACTAGCAGGGCACTCGTATACAGGAACACCAAAGAACCAGTCTCTCAATATTTATCACCTGGTCACCAAAATATGGAAGGAGAAATAGGGGAAGACAAAAGCTCAGCTATACAGATGTAGTTGCTAAGGACATCTGGGTGCTTTGAACTGATCTTCATAACTTGATGAGGGATGGACACGAATGGGTAAATCTTTACATGATTCCGACTTCTTTCGATTAGATGTATATATATCAGAGGAGATTGTTTTCAGTGAATTTCGAAATAACTTTGGTTTCTTGTATCTTTTAGTAAACGCATGGTATATGCATACAGCCATATAGTGTATATTTTTTTGTTATGTGTAAAATGATGTGGCACTCTAAACAAAAGTTTAAATAAAACCAAAATGTTACTGATTTTTAGTCCATTCTCCTTTAGTTGAGTTATGATATTATACAAAAATCCTTAAAAACTAATATAGTATTAATCCCTAAATTAATTTGCATAAACTGCTTGCAATTTTGTTTCTAATTTTGAAATAATCAAAAAATGTCTTTCTCTATATGAGAAAAGAGAATGGGATACATTCTCAACTTGATGGAGGGTTGCTAGATTCATTGGCTGTAAAGTTACTGGTAACCAACAAAAAGTGACCTACAACAAAAATTCGTGGCCCCCCCCCCAATAAAAAATGTAGATACACGTAGTTATTATTTTTTTTAAAGCATGGTACCTGGTCCACTCCACTGAAAAGCAATGCCCCCCCCCCGTGCCTACGCCGATGGCCTACAATCTTCTTTGTTGAAAAATAACAACACATTAATTTATTTACGTTGTTTGGCAGAAATTGCGTAAACAACATGTATTTATTGCCCTCTGTTGACCAAAACAACTCCTCCTTTGCTATTGAGATCACCATTTCTTTGGTAGAATTTATCATTTCAAATTTGATTTTAACCTGACAATGGTTGATGGCAACGGAAGAGGCATTGACCAACGGTGTCTTACTCCCCTGCGTCAAATGAGGAAAGTCATAATCTAAGACGATATCGACGAGTTTTTTTTTCAAAATTTGGCGGAGTCATGAAGATCTCAGAAACTTCCCAGGAGCACCAAGATGAAGGAACAACTAAACCAAACCCCGGGAACTACGGTGAACAGCGACGCCTAACCCAAAAACCTATCATAATCCCGTATCTCCGTATCATCGTATTTCCAATTATTATGCATGCAACACTTCGTACAGTGGAGTTGATAGTTAAAAATAACTGTCATGTTACCGCTTAAAGCCTCAGCTCAACAATTGTAAGAAAAACATAAATGTTCTCAGATTTACATATACCTTACATGATAATGATGGTATAAAGATAATGATGGTAGAAAACTTTCCTTGAAATATTTCTGCCTGAAGTTTTATCGTTTTTAAACAATGAAATAAGATCCAAAAATAGTTTTCGTCTCAGTGAGACGAAAACTCTGCCTACAGAAATGCGTACAACAATGCTGACTGCATTGTTACCGTTTTCTCGCAGAATGAAACAACGGAATGAGCTGACATTTTCACAGGTTGGTTTAATTACATATATCTTGATTTTGTGCATTTGTGAATGGAAGCAGTTAGAGTCAGTTTACTATTGTTGTTGATGAGCTGGGGCTTTATGGTCCTGGTGAGACTATTATTCCGGAATGAAGAGAAGCTCAAGAAAGCAATACAAAGGGTTCGGCAATATTTATGACACTTGATGATCTAACCTGGCGTATAGTTATAGACAAGACTGGCAAAATGATTGATGAACCCATCCCAGTGGAAGGGGGAACTTCTACAACGGCCAGTTTAAAAAAAATGGCGGTTCCTCCATGATACGCATCCAGCTGTGACAGGTAGAGGACAGGCGGCACGTTGAAACCCTCATAGAGTACGTCATGTCAATCATTCTACGGCTTGTTCTAAGTTTCCAAACTTAAAAGTTTCACAAACTGTACCCATCAGGTTCTTGCACACAGTGCTGCCTTGATCGCTGCCAACATACAAACAAAAAACATGGATCTTTGGGACGCTGTCGGAACAACAAAAATATAATAATGATAAAAGTAATAATGATAAATTGGGAGGCTAGGCCTAATCATCCTTACTGGCAGCTGAGAAGTTGAATTGCGAAGGACGCGGCCACACGTGTTCGAGCTGCGGGCATTCAAGGGCGCCTTTGGCAGCCAGCAACATCTTTCATTTCATTTCATTTATTAATTTCTCAAGTAAAACAAACAAAGTGTACAAAAACTACTGTGAGAAGACAAATACAGGCAGGCACAAAGACGGTCTTAAAAAGTAGCACCCCTGAAGGATTTCAAAAAAGTAAACTTATCAAGTTGATCTCCCGATGCCACAATTTAAAAACAGACAAACATTAAAAGACGTAAAGGGCAATAACATGGCTCACAATATAAAAAATATGGCACCAAAATTAAGTTTGAAAGGTCCAAAAACATTTTAAAAAACATACTAGGAAAAGTAGAAATTCTGGTATATGCAATAGCAAATAAGCATTTAAGAATTTGAAGTAAAAAAAAAAAGAAAAAAAAAAAAAAAACATCAACCCATAAAAGAATATCAAAAATACCATGACCAAAAACAATTGTTATGAAAGCCGACAGTAGAAAAAAATGAAGAGTGTATTTCATATTGTCTGGATGAAAATTGATCCAGTTGTCCGTTCCTTTCTTCATGTAACAAGTGTGACAGGCCGCGAGAAGGATAATTACGGTCGTGTGATTTTTATTACAATATCTTTAAACCACTGTGAACTCCATGCAAATCCAACGTGTGTATCGAATGAATAACTTTACATGTTTCTGTAGCCAACAAGTCTTCCAATTTAGTCAATTTTTTTTAATAACAAATGAAAATAAAAACTTTCGCTTTAGTTTTTTATTTTCATTTGTTATTAAAAACAAAATTGACAAAATTGAAACAAAACGTTTCCTTGCCAAATAAAAATAATAGCCCAGAACAAAAACAGCAAAGAGAAATAGCGCCCCCTCTTGTCCACCTTTCGTGAAGTAAGAATAAAAAAGTCCCTTCAGCTTTCTGGGAAAAAAAATATTAAATGAAAGTACAATCCTGCACGATCACTATTCAAACCATAAAAGCCCGATTTTTTTTTGTTTTATTACAAGAGTGGCACCTGAATTCTGTAAATTTACTAAATATTTATTATTTTGTTCAGTTACGTGTGTTAAAATACTAGGCGGTTAAGCAGTCACCTGGCCGGCTGGACTGAGGTCACAAAAAGGTCATTAATCGACATCAGAAAAATGGCACTCGCAAGGTTGTCGTCTATTCGTCTTTTTCGCCCGATAGCAGCTGTTTGGTTAGAGTTTATCTTTACTTTCTGTAAATTTTGTGATAATCTGTTGTACTTTTAGATTTAAATCGCAAATTTTCGGGTTCTGAAGATGGGAAAACGAATCACATTGCTCTCCGGATTGAACGGATTTACCGTTTTTGACATGCACTTGCGCCATTAACCAGTAATGATATAGATTTTATGTCCTCGGCCGGTAGGATCATGGAATACACCATTTTCGCGGTAGGCCTACTTGCCGCATTTTTCGATCAACAAAAAAAAAATTCACCAACTTGTGCAAAGTGTCCTGTTGTTTTTGTTGCTGAAGTATTACTTCCCACTTTGACTTTAAAAAAATCCATCAGTTTTCAGATTAATTTTGTCAATGACATTGCTGAAAAAATTACCATGCGCACGGTGTGATCCTCGAGGCGAGTCTCATATTATAGTCATGTATCCGCCTGAGTTTTTCAAATTGTCTGCAAAGCTTTTTCCTCTACATCAATGGGGCTAAATTCAATGATAATATGAAATATTTAACCTTACATGGATTACGATTTTTAAATTTTATTTCCCACCAGTCGGGCAAGTTTTGCTCTTTCACTACCTCGGCATTTTAATTGCGGAGTACTGAATTTCTGTAGACACCCATGCACTCTATGTTGGACTGGTCCATTATGTCATAGAATTGTACTATATAATTAAGCACAAGATAGTAACTGTGTCAGTGAAATTCGTCCATAGGTGACATATTTGTGCTGCAAACAATTTTTTTTTTAATACCGCGGGAATGGGAGACCTGCGGAAATATGAGACTTGACCAATCATAAATGCTCACTTACTGCTTCCCCTTCGAATCTTATTGCTAACATTTAACTAGATAAATTGTAATTCATTTGTTTAAATCTCATTTCGCTTTCAGTCAAATGCAGCGTGGATATGGATCTGATTCAGGTGTCATGGGTAGTGGGGCCGGCAAAGTAAGTTTAACTAACATTGTCACAATATAACTACTCCATCGGCATTAGACACTACTCTTACACTGACCTAGTCAGAATATTGATGGGGTTGTTACACAGGGGAGACGATAGCATAACAACCTCAGGCTAAGTACTAGACCTAAGTCTCCTATGGCCTAAGACTACGGCAGACCATGTGCAGAATGTGTTAAAATTTGGCTAATAATGTCATTAATATTTTTTCAACGTTTTTTTTTAAATACTTTTAAATCAATGGGAATGCACCCAATTGCACCCTTATTATCACCCAGTGGTCTATACTTGTCTGATTTGCCAAATTGGAAACTACATGTAGGCCTATGATCCATCTTTGCTCTTGCATCTTAGTAAAATTTGGACTAAAAAAAACCTCAGAAACGTGGTTACAAAGACCCGTTTAATTTGATTTTTATTATACGTAACTGTATCCCTGTTTGAGTGTAAAGGCCCAGTAAACAATTTTTTTAGATATCTTGTCTGAGCTTTTCTGAAAAAGGAAGGAGGCGAGGAACCGTTTTTTTCCCTTCCTCATTAAAAATCTGAAATGGTGGAATTCTTTCCCCTGGAGCCTTTGACTGAAATAAAACAAAATCCCTACGTCTATACCACTCATCAACCCTAACTCCCCGAAGTGATTTACTAGGATCCTTCCCCACTCTAACAAATTCCAACACCATATGGTAACTCAACACCGAAACTGTGGTACTCTGATTATGGTGGTATGCCTGAACCCATGATCAGCTTTCTCATGCAGTCCCCAGTCCAACACAAACCAACAAAATCTGCTGTTAGAGTTTGATGGAATAGGGACTGTTGGGGTTAAAATACAATGACTGTTAGGATTAAAGACTGCATACAAAGATGGTCATGCCGATGGAAATGATCAAACAGGAAAAGGTTTTAAAAAGTCACTGTGGTACGTCACTAATGCTTTTCAATCTGAACTTTATAACTTGTATCTCAATTTTTTTTTAACTTAAATTGAAATTGGAAATGGTTATAAAAATGACGCAGGTGGGTACGAGAAACTGGTAATTTTTTTTTAATTGGTCTATTCCTATAAGATGTTGAAATTTTGAATCTTTGACAGGGTGGAGGTACTGGTGGTGCAATCCGAGACGCCGGTGGCTCTTTTGGGAAAATGGAAGCAGCACATGAGGACCAGTATTTCAGACAGTTGGTAAGTTTGAGGCTTTGGAAGAATCAACCGACATTCAGCCCATTTAGATGCCTGTGTAATAGGCTCTGCTCTCTGGATTTATATTTTTGTAATGCAAGTTTATAAATTGTTGTACAAATACGGAGATTCATTAGTTTAGCGGTTTGGGATATTTTAAAAACAGTAACAAAATTTACATAATAGTAATAATACGCAGCATAGCATAGCGCTTTATCACACCCGATGGTGGTCTCACAGCACTCAGTGTGTTTTTTCCTGCAAGGTATGCAGAGTTACGTTTTGAAGTATGAGACCTGTTCCTTTACATAGCACCATGTAACAGTTTGCTATGTTGCTACAAGTTGCTATGGCGCAATCTGCAGCCAATCAAACAAGAAACACCTGGGCGAACCCCTTCTCTTAGCGATAAGTGCACTGGGTTCTTTTACGTGCATTACACAACACACGAGACCCACGGCTTTACACCCCTTCCAAAGGACAAAGCAATAATGGTGAAGTGGGTTGCTTATGGACACAAGTGTCACGACCGGGACTCAAACCACACTCTACTAATCACAAACACCAGAGCTTAAGTACAGTGATCTTATCCACTTGGCCTCTCGACACGCCAACATCTGTCTGTCTGTCTTACTCCTAAGGATGAGGTTAAGATACCAAAAGAAACAAACCCAGAAGCTCTTTTCAGAACCAAGATAGCTCTTAATTGATTATTTACTTGATTCTTTACATAAACGTCTCTTTTTTGTAATTTGTGAATATTCATAAATTCCACTTGAAATTACTCTTGCAAAGTTTGCAAGTGAAAGCAACATCAGTCCATTTTGTTCCTTCTTCTATATGTGAAGAATAAAAAAATTTAATCTTAGTTCTCATTTTGATTGGTCCGTTTTATTTGCAGCAAGCTGAGCAGCTAAAAGCTCTCAAGAAACATCACGATGATGAGATTGAAGCCCACGAGCGAGAAATCAACCGCCATGTGGAATCTATTAATCGACTAAAAAAACGCAAGAGTGAAATAGGTTCTGGTTCTAGCAGCGATAGCGACTAAATGGGTGTTCATCTAGATTTATAGAAAGATTGTTTATTATTATTAAGTTGTGATTTGTTACATCTTTATGATTTTTACCGTACACCCACACCAGAACCTGCAAAACTTTTAACAATGAACACCGGAGACAGTTGAGCATTCGTTTCACTCATTATAACACAGACACCCACACCCAAAACCTAGTGAAGTTATCAAGTAAAGCAATGGATGTCCAATAAATAAAGTTTGATTTGGGGAAATGTGGTTTTATGGAGGGTATGCATGACAGACTGACAGTGGCTCAATTTAAGATTCGGCGTCTCCCCATTTTATTATTTCAACGTGATGGCTGCGTTGTCTGACAGTGAGATCAATGTTAGCATTTAGCCATTCCAGTGATGAGATTGATGACCACCTGTTGTCATTCAGCATTAACTAGTATTTAATGACAGCGCCAGTTTGTCCAAGAGAAGCTGAGCCAGAAAGTTTAAGGATTATTTGAGCAGCCAGCGCACAAGTGTGGAGGGTTTTGTTCTTGATATAGACTATAGACAGAACACTGAATAATACAAATACCTCATCATTAATGTATTCATATGTGACACAAACACCACCATCTGGCACTTCTCTGGAAATAGTGAAATGGCACTCAAAATGAAGACAACCGTAACAGCAACCTTGATATCAATGTGATGTGATATCTTAAACAGTCTGTATTATGTTGAGAATTACTTACGCTATAGACCTTAAATAGGTGTTATTTTAAAGCCCTTATTCTCATCTATGTGACAATAAACCCAGTTTTCTGTAAAGTAAGGGCTAGTTTTGGCAATGGGCATCAACTAAATTAAGCCAGTCAACATTTGACGAAGCTTTATGATGATAACATACCTTTCCTCCCTACGTTGTTGGATCTCGCTGATGGCTGTGTGTGTATCTCATCCTTTCTTGAGTCATAGCACTAGAAAATACATCCAAAGAGAAATCATTTGTTTTGTTAAGATTAATTGTACACACCAAAGTTTGAACAGTTCTGTTAAAATAAAAAAGAGGACATGCCTCGAATTCAGTAAAAATACTCTGCTAAATACAACGAAATGTACCAAACGGTAAAATTTGTATTTTGTTGCAAATAACTCAAACCTCATACTGTATCGCATTGTGCTGAATTTAACAGGGTTTTCCATGGCCTTGACATGTTCATGTGCAATGTGAGTCCCCAGCAAGCTTCAATGCATGTTGGTGCTTTTAGCAGGGTCATGCCCCAGTGCCATTAGGCTGGTGTAAACCAGTTTACTTTACAACTTTGCTGTATCTAGCAGGGTTTTCATTTCAACTGTGTTGCATATTGGTGCATTTAGCAGGGTTCCTAGAAAACACTTGATGATAGTTAGGGTTTTAACAGAAGAATGAAAGTTGTAAAATGACTTCTTTTTTCTCTTGTTAATGATGGGCTTTTCCTACTCTCCCCATAAGGTCTAACTGTAAAGTTTCAGTTGTTACCAATAAATTTTGTTGTATTCAGAGGTGTCCAATAAAACAACCCACCCTCTACATCTTAGAATGGAAGCCGTTAAAGTATTTTTAGACTTGGTGGTTCTTTTCACTTCTGGACAGCAATAATACTTCACTCAATGTTACTTTTGTCTTGTTAAAAAAAAGAAGTTAAAATGCATGCAAGTAAACAAGGTTAATTGTTTCAGATTTGTGTGTGAGAAGATCTTATTTTCAATCAAGTTTAGAATATGAAACTTAATTGCAAACTTTAGTTGATTTTAAATTTACATATCTCCAAACCTTAAAAGCACATGTAAGAGCTATAAATCGTCAAATAAGTCATTGTTTCATTTCAGACGTATTCTCTCGGATGAATGTTTCTAGATAGCATCACAAGTTGAAATAGCTCCCTCACTTGACAATCGAAGCATTTTTTCATTATCCTAAGAAACGAATTGATAATTTCAAATGAATGGTTGTGTACGCATGGATTGTTTATTAAAAGACATTGGTTATTCTTGAAATATGTGTTTTTGTATTTTTTTCTTCTTTTCCTGTATTGCTGTATTTTCCTTACAGGTGTCTTTCGAGAGGTTCTGTAAATGTTTGGGGAAAGAAAGAAGACAATTCAGCATTAGGGCGTGCATCCTCTCATTGACATATAAAACAACAACATTTTGGGGAGTTTTTGCAATGACAAAGATCGTGTATCTGTTAGCTATACCTAGATGGGCTCTGGTGTTTTTTGTACTGTTTTTTTTTTCTCAGTACAAAACTGGTGCAAGGTATGTATATCATGATGCTCGACATTTAATCGCAAACAATTTCACCTAGTACATGTACTTGGATGAACATCAGATCCTTCAAGTTTCTGAAATCGTTAACTGGCCTTGGAAACTTCATTTACATGAATTTTATATATCCAGTTATGGTTTGTTTGAATTATTAATTCTACCCCACCCCTTCCCAAGTGGCTTCATTGAGCTTTGTGAAGAGCATCATTTCATTAAATAATTATTTAAATCAATCAAATGGAAGTAAAAGGAACAGTTTTTTTATATTATTTATTCATTTATTCTTTTTAAAAAAAATCTCAAAAAATTATCTCTGAGAATTTGATTGGTGACTGCTCTACGTTCTAACACCCCTATGTTCTGAAAACCCTATGGTAAAAAAAAAACTCGTAATCTGCACGCTAGGGTTAGAGTTAGGGTTAGGAACATAATATAGGGGTGTTGGAACATAGGTGTGTAACCATTTGAAAATCCACCATTAAAGTAGTTACTTCTCCATAATAGTATCTACCCACACCACCAGCGGGGTAGCCACAGGGGGGCCCCGGACACGTGCTTTCAAACAATTTTGAAGTTCCCCCAAAAAAATCCAGATACTTGTAATTAATTTAAAAACATGCCCCCCCCCCCCCCCCCCCCCCCTCCCCCCGCTGAAAAGCAATGCCCCTCCATGTGCCCCCTTCCCCAATAGTGAAAATTTCCTGGCTACCTCGCTGCATAACCCTTGTATGGTGGATGGCAAAATTTACTAAGATATAAATCTATAATCCTTGGAATATTTTCTGCCAAATCGTCTGACAGTTGAAAATGAAGGAGATTAGAAGGTAAGTTTTTTTAAATAAACTTTTAATACAAAGAAAAGGGCAGGTTTCAAAACTCGTTCATGTGTTACTTTTGCGATATTCTCATATGGAAATTATGATAAAAATGTAAAATTACTCACATGACCAGTGGTGTCTTTTGCAAGACAGGAAATGCCAAGGAATGCAAAAAAGTCACCCTTTTTGTAAACAATGTGACATAGTCTGTACACCAACAGGCCTGTTCACAGAACACTTTAGATTATTCCTTCAAACTCAGTTACCATGAGGCATTTCCTTGACCGTGTTAAATTTGAATTGTTGAACAGTAATCTATTCTATTTAAAATTCACCAATGGCAGCCAACAGATCTGAACCCGTGAGGTCAGTAATGGTTGAAAATCAATTGTATTGTGATTGTATTTGTAGCTGCTGTCGGTTCCGATCATGGGGGTGATCCATGAAGTTTTGACTCGGGCCAACTTCATGGAATCATTTTAAGCACTTGAAATATGCTTAGCATAAAAAAAAATAAAATAAAAAAATTGGGGCTGAAACAGAAATGTGTACCAAAATTGTTTGTGAAAATTCATTCATTGTGTTTTTTTTTAAACTAAACCTGAACAAACGTTCTGTGAGCTCGTCGAAACGCATGTCCACATAACGTGTAAAAACAATGGCAGTAATGCAGAAAAAACACGCGTCAATGGCTTAAACATAACAATAATAAAGACCCTTAAGATTAACTCACCCATTGTGGAAGGAAGGGCTGGTTCGACTTCCAGGCCAAAGTCTTCCTGAAAATACGGTATAGTTGTTCGGAAAATCCTACACATAAAGTCGAGTTGCCTTTCTGAAGAGCGACGCGACAGTTGACGTTATGAAGTCTTCCACTTCCAGAAACTTGAATAAGGTTAGGTTTGACAAATGTTCAAATGCTGTCCATGGTCCTTTTAATGAACCAACTATTTTCACTCTCAAACGGTTCCATTTGAGCCAATTCCAGCAAAAATTTTCCAGCAAAAAAGCCTGTTGTCCTATGGACAAACACGTGTAATACGGCATAGTGATTTGTGTAATGGCCGACTTAAAAGAACATAGGCGACGAAGACAGCACATTGTATGTCACATAATACGCATACCACTAGGCTTGCTATTTCTGAAGGAAATTTGCATAACAAAAGAAAGATTCGTCCAATCCACGCGCTTGCACCTGTCGTCACTGTTTAGCTCACAGTCAGACTGACTTTCTGGAGGAACAATGACGTGACGGGATCTGGATTTTTCCAAAGGGGTGACATGGTACAAAATGTGAAGGCAATTTACGATACGCAAGTGGTGGGTTAATTTGAAATGAATGGATGAAATGTGATGAAACTTTGAAGGCAAATTTCAAATTTGATATAATTGTATTTTTGAGAAAACGTTGAGACAGCACCGGGAAAAAAAAGAAAATAAAAACACGCGACCAAAGACAGAATTTTATTAATAAAAATCAAATTTATCCTGTTTTATTTTATTTTCACAATACAGTGTAGCCCGAACAAATCCAATGTTTATCATAAGACTACAGAAAGATATACAAGCAGCTTACAAAAATGGGTCGCACATCTTAACAATGGTCTGAAAAAAGCTAAAATGGTTAAATCTTCACTTACTCATTAGAGTACTACAAGCTGCCCTATAAAACAATTCCCTTAATTGTTATTTAATACTTTACAACTGTATTACTGAGGTTAACAAAATCATTAAACCATTTTATTTTGTTAAATATCTGTATGGGATCCTTGAATAATCAGTAGTAAACTCACATTATTATTTTTTAACAATTAATGTGTTTGTGGTGATTCTATAATTTAGTTAAAAAGACACCAAAAAATTGGAAATTGATCTTTACCCCACTTTGACCAATGACAAATCCTGAACCAGCATGGGTCACAAAGCATGTCAGAGACGGCCGTGTCCGAATTAAGTAGACTGGTTCCCGGTCCCTACATCGTTTTCGTTCTGACTGAATATAGGGACCGGTAGCGAGTAATGAAAATTAGCATATACCTGACAGATTTCTGCCAGGTATATGCTAATTAGAATTAGCATATATGTCTACGTAATGCCATAATGCAATGCGGCCTTACACAAAACGTGATGGACAGAGAATCTCCCATCGTGCAGACCATAGAAACTACGCTAGTTTAGATGTCCTTCTAAAGTTATCTTGAATTTTGATGTTGAAGGCCGTTCACTATTATGTCCGGGTGAAGGGTTACGCGACGCACACGTGTGCTAATGTCAAACAACAACATGCACACGTCACGAGCACAGCCAACGTAAACTAGAAAATTATTACTGCGCCCGCGCAATCGAGGGCCTATCAAAAGCGCCATATCGATAATAGCTACCGGTCCCTATAATATACAGACCGAAGAGAACGATGTAGGGACTGGGAACCAGTCTACGAATTAAGCGACTCCGGCTACGGCTATGGCCGTTAGCTACAATGACAGCGTTGAAGAATAGGCCTTTGAGGCGTTCCGGCCGTAGCCACTGCCGAAGTCATCAATTTGGCAACAGCCTAATATTTTAACCATGTCAAAACAAAACTCGTTTCACCTGGCTTTAATAATTGTTGGGATTACACACGGTATTCGGTCGCTTGCTTCTTCTGAAAGGTTTACTTTTTGAAAACAATTCTCTCGTCTGTCCGTTCGTCACTCTGTCTGTCTTTAATTTCGCGCGTCTTCTGTACGGATTATAAGCGTCGGTCACTCTATCGTTTGTCAAACGTCATCGTCCAAGAACACATTTTTCGTCACTACAACCTAATCCGATTGAAGATTCTTCGGTGATTAATATTAATTAAAAGAAAATTATGTAGGCGGCTACATTCATAATACTTTGAAATTGGTTGTCTTCGTTGGGCTCTCTGTGTTAGCATTTCAAATTCCGATTCAAAATGTCTCAAAAAGGCACCAGACTATTTCGCCTTTCCAGCCTCGGTTGGGTTTTGAGTTGAATGATAGAACAAAAAACTGAGTTGAATGATAGATATTAAAAACAATTTTTAAATGGCTGCAGTATGATTATTCAACATCATAAATATCCAACAACATAAATATTCAACTATGTATATTCATTTTCTCATCCGATGTCTTTTAGTGTGTAGTTTTCGCATCCAGTTGGTATTAATTTTCCAACCTCAAAAGTTATTGTCCAGATTTCTCCCGCCAAAAAGATGATGTTTATCTCGTCAGCGTCGCTGATTGGTCGAATTATATAAAGTCGTCTCGTATTGTGCTCCAGTCACGATTGCGTCCATGTCTTGTGCCCTATTTCTAAACAATACATCACCATGGACAAATGATAGGTACCAGTCTATTTTGGTTATCAGCCTCGTCTTGATTGCCATAACATACCTGTGGGTTCTAGATAACAATGGCTGGTTTTGTACAGATAGTCGAGTTCACTAGCAACAATCCATAAGTGAAATCCGGGTTTATTTGAGTCAGTCTGTCCGTATATACCAGGTCGGTCTGTCTCAAAGTTAAACAGGGGCTCCAAGGTCAAATTTATTTTTTGGTGCACTCATTTTTCAATAGATAGAGTCCTTATGAAAGTTAAAGAAAAAATGCGAGTCTCTAACCTCACAATAAAATGGTGTAAAATATCATTAGTGTCGGATACTCTTTCAGAGCAAAACTTGAAATATGACGTCATCGGATATCAACAACAAATGGGTCTGTACATTCCAGAGAGGGATTTTTGCGTCAGTCAAAAGATTAAATTCAATGTTGTTTTGACTGAATATCATCAAAATTCAAAAATGAACCAAAACTTCCCTGTGCAAAAAAGGAACAGACCCATATCATTTGAAAATATGACGTCAGCGAGGACGTTTTTGGATTTAAAAAATTCGCACTGGAAGGGTATCATACACAATAGCATTTTACACCGTTTTAACGTGAAGGTAGACTTGTAACAACCCCCACTTCCATTATGACTCTATATCAATTGACCGATCCATTAAGCCCAACCCCTTTACGTGTTGACCAATCAGAGCCTTGGCTACGCCACCGAAAGTCCGACAAAAGTCCGACACGATAAATTCCTATTGGAAAACGTAAACATGCGTGCGCGTACTCAAAGCGCGCACGTTCATCTCGTGGCATTGAAGGGACGAAAATTGTGCTTCCCACGTATACAGTGGTGATGTTGCCAATGCTGTGATTGGTCAATATGTTTAGGGGCGGGGCTTGGTGGATCGTTCTTTTGAAAAAAGAGTGAATCACAAAACTGTATATGACCTTGGAACCACTTTTTAAAGAGTTACTCGTTATAAATGTTGTTGGAGTGGAGAAAGAGTAGCTTGTTCACAATGAAAAAGTTGTAAAATTCTTTACAAAGAAGAAACAAGTCTTAAGACTTTATGCATCATGCTCATAATTCCTAAGGTCGAAGGTAAGTTAAAAAAAAATACCACCCAATTCCAAATGCACGTTAAAAAAGAATGAAAAGATTAATATTACACAAAACCTGGGGAAGTATAACAGTACATCTAGTAAAAGAAAAGAAAATAAAGAAAATATTATATAAGCTACAAAATTAAAACTGTTGTGTAAATACATTTTAATGTATAGCTACATTTATTTCTATCAAATACAATATTTGTTTATTAGTATTACGGTTTGTATTTGTGTATTTTTATGCTTCTTGGTGTAAATCGTCTTTTTCATGGTGTTAACTTCCTTTCTTAAGCGCTCTGCGGTCACTTATCTGACAGAGCGCTGTATAAAAGTATATTACCTTTATTATTATGAATATATTTTTTATATGTTGAATTGAGTGTGAATTGAGTATTGAATTGATGTGAATTGAGCGAGAGGTTCATATTCAAGGATTTACAAAATCTATACATCACCGCAAATTATGCAAACTTAAAAGTGAATGTCTTGCCTTAAAGTACAGTAAACGTCTTGTAAGGAATCCTGAACAATGGGTTAGCTATGGATTAAACAAAGTAACATCAGTTACAATTAGCCTTGCCAATGAAATATGCTAATTACATTCACGCATGCGTACCGACATTATTGGTGGGCAAACGCCATAGAGTTGTGCACTAGGCAGACGCACAAACGACTGTGCGTCACGCCACCAAAAAAAGGCTGTGTGTTCCCTCATTATTTTTGCCCACCTGGGCTCGATTTCACAAAGAGCTAAGATTGATCTTAACTGTGAATCACTCTTAATTGCTAAGCAAAGTGTGATGTCACTATACAAATCACTATGGTAAGACTGACAACTCATCTTAAGATGAATCTTAGTGCTTTGTGAAATCGACCCCAGTAGTGTTAGTGCGCACGCATGATGTGCTATATACATATTTCATGGGAACGGTCTATTACAGTTGTGTTGTTCTTGTCTAATCTTTTCGCTGGTATGAAGTCACGTCATGTAAGAGATTATGCATAAGATAGTGGTTGTGAGTGACTGGAACCGGGGGATTGCAGCAAATATGGAATCATAAACTCCAACTTCTATGAAATACATACTTAAAAAACAATGTACGAAGAGTATAGTAAAGCCCGGTTCATACTTCTCGCGAATGGCGAAAGCGAAGCGAGTATTCTTGCATCACAATTGAAAAACAGCGCGTACTGAATTGTTGCGTAAAGAAGTCTGATCTAGTTTGTTTCACATGGTATTCAGTTCTATGCAATTGTCTCCGGTGAACAAAGAAATACAATAACGTCGGAGGTTCGATTCCCGGCCAAGTCGCCTAAATATTCTCCCCCACTCGAAAAAATAAATAAATAAATAAATTTCATAACTATAGTAACGTCAATAATGGCCAACAATAAGTTTACTGTTATCCCGATGCACCAAATACATCATTAGTGTTACACCTTTCCTATTTAAGAAAAGTCGGACATTTTACTGTTAATGTTTAGCTTGTACATAGCCTATAAAGAAGAGAGAGAAATTTGAAAGAGGCTGCAATATTTTAGAAACTACATTATACCAATAAATCTCAATTTTAGCATCAATAAAATAAAATAAACCCCTATAGTTTGTCCTCCGAATGAGACTACAAAAATGTCATCATTTTGTTGTGTCTTTCGAATCCCACGTTCACCGGTGTTTTATGAACCACGCCCCCAAATACACATAAACAAAAATGTCGCCACATGCAATGAGTTGGTTCTTGTACATGAACTTGAACTTGGTTACTGTATACAGTTACCGGGATGTACTAAAAAATATTTCAGGTTTACTTAAGATGTGACTGTATTTCTCAAAAGTGTGTATATGTTTTTCCCCAATTTGGTTTGATGCTGTATTATTTTAAATACAATGCGTTGCTGCTTGTAAAAAAACATTCCCCGAACCAAACCAACCTGTTAATGCATATGGAGAGCAACCTGGATAGGGCTTAAAACACGGAAAAGCAGAGAATTGTGCAAACAACCCATTTGAGAGGGCTATCAAATTTGCAGCTATTGTATTAAGCAGAAAGAGTCCCCCTGCAGCTATGCAGATCAAGTACAAAATGTAAAACCTTATTTTGAGGTAGAAATAAACTGAAAGAAAACCTAAAACCCGTTACCTTTATAGCCGCCATTCAATGAGGCATACGATTGAAACCATCTTGGTCAGGTGACCCTATATTACACAGAGGCAATGGCAGTTATAACTAAAAAAAAAAAAAAAAAAAAAAAAAATGAAGGAGGAACCAGACCATGTTCCTTCCAGCCTCAGTTTTTGGTTATTTTGGGGGTGAATGGAAGAAAAACAAACAATGACTGTTACTTTGATAAAGGCCTATATTAGCATCCTTATAAACTCTGATCCATTGGAGGAAAAATTACGTAAAAAACGGCCACTAAATGTAAACAACATTTTGGTATTGAAGTGAATACGAAATTATGGCAATCAGTAAAATGGAGTAATGAGTTCTTCCTTATATGAAAACTCACACACACAAAATAATAATAATAATAATAATATTACAAATAGTAATAATAAAAAAATAAAACATAAAAAAAATGATAATAATAAAATAAAAAAATGGCGGCGCCATCTTAAACAACTTTGAGTAACAATGATATCATCAGAATACACATTTGAATTTTTGTTTAAAAGTATAATATTAAATACCGGTAATGTTGGTCACAAAATTGTAATAACATTTATTGGTCTTTTTTTCAACCATAGCCACTTCTCTCTATATGAAACAATACCTCTGAATACTATACGAGTTGTACACAAAAATGAAAAAATCCCTCATATTTATCTTGGCACCTTATTCACAACTATTTTAAACAAGTTACCCTTTTAGTTTACTTTGTATAAACATTGCCTTCGATTTCTGTTTGAAACTCAGCCATTGAATTGTTGCTTCAGAAGCATAGATTTATATGTATATCTTATTTATATATATATATAAATATTTATTGAGTTGTACCATTCATAACATCACAGGTTACAGAATCTAACACTGAATTCAATCTATTCCAGAGTATTTTCTGGGATGGATATAAATGTTTCTGGAGGGGTGCGGGGTTGGACCATAATGTTACTCCGAGGCAAAATCTGGTAGGTTCCGACAAGTTGAAGTTAATAGAAGTTCAGGGTTGGTTTTTTTTTTAAAGTAATGTCAGTGATTTAAAAGGCTCTCTGATTGGACGTTCCAAGTTTGAAATTAAAGTTTGAGGGACCCCTCTTAAGGGATAAAACAATCTGGGACGGAGTGGTTAGTTAGTGATTTGCGCCTGTGAGTGAATTCTCAGTTAAGATGTACAGGACGAATGAGGATATTGGAGTCTACTTTTTAATCAGTGCAATTGACCGTGTTTTTGACCGCATGAGGGCGCTTTCAACGGCTTATTTCCTTGCATCACTGTTACAGTTTTATCTTATACATGTATTTGGACTGACTGTCCGTTGTTTTCTTGTATCAGTGGCAAAATAAATAGTATCACAATGGATACAACCTTGTTTTACTTGATTGGCATCACATAAATTTCGTTCACACACGCCCTCATGCCGCCAAAAATACTGCAAATTATGTAGCCACATAGAACTTCGATTCCTCACAGTCCCCGCATTACACCAAATTCAAATGCGGGTAGGCCATTATCATACGCCATTAAATGTGTCACCATTCACAATGGAGGCAAGTTGTTACAGCGCATGTATAACATTTGCTATACACCAGTCACAATGTATTAACATCTACTGCAAAATGCAACAACCTCCATGGTGTTTAGCATAGGCCTGCAGCATCATTACAACAGCACTTCAGAAAAAGTGACGTCAATCACAGTATGCAACATCAGTCACAATGTGTAACATTAGACACATCATGTGAAATCAGCCACACGGAGCAAACAACGGCTTGTAAACTAGTCGCTAGGTGGTTTATCACTCAATAGTAAAATCTTTTACAAAGCCATACATTTTCACTTGTTAAAGAAAATGAGACCTCTATCTGGGGCGGGGCAGTTGGGAGGGGCACTGAGAAGGGGAGGAGCTTTGGTGACTCTAACTGGATGATCGTTTTATCCATATTAATCTGACCAAAAAAAGAATAATTAGAACTTAACAATCTTGTGGCTCATCAGCTAAAGAAAAAAAAAGTATCAGTACAACTAGTAAGTAACTCAGTTCGGGAAAAAGGTAGCAACTCATTTAGAGGCATTGTGACTTAATCTTACATTTTTTAAACGAGGGATTTTTAGGGAAAGAAAGAACTATGTTGCAGACAAACAAACGGCTTTCAACAGGTTCGTATCTAGTTATACGACTGGCGCAGAGGAAGCATCCTGTAATGTTTTGTTCGTATTGTCCAAATATAAAAAAAAAATCGGACAAGCAGACCCTCCAGCCAAACGTCAGATGAGATATCCAAACTTGTCGGTGACCACAGGGCATGTTAAATTGAGGTTAATATAATCAAGCTCACACACACATGAATTCCCGGATTGTATGGATCAAATAACTCTGTCATTGTATTAAAGGAGTTAGGGTGGGTGGAGTGGGGTAGGAGGCGCCTTGCTTTATAATATTCCATCGAGACCTCAATCTCATTCCTTCTGACCTATTCAACTCATCATTGCCCGGGCTGCACAAAATGTTTTGAGATTAGCTTGAAACACTTGCATTAAAGGCCCCAGCTCAACATTGGTACAGTGTATGTAAGTGCTTCCTTTTTTTGGAACAAATCCAGATAAATGTAATGAAACCAACCTGTGGAAATTTCAGCTCATTTTTTTGTTTCATTTGCGAGAAAAACGTTCAAAATGCATTAAGCATTATTGTACGCATTTTCAGGCAGAGTTCTGGGGTGGATTTCACAAAGAGCTAAGATTGATCTTAACTGCAAATCACTCTTAGTTGCTACGCAAAGTGTGATGTCACAATACAAATTACTATGGTAATACTGACAACTCATCTTAAGATGAATCTTAGTGCTTTGTGAAATCGACCCCTGGTCTCTCACATGAAACGAAAATAAATATTGAATCCTATTTCATTTATTATTCAAAAACGATAACACTTCAGGCAGATTATTTCAGTGAAAGTTTTCTACCAACGCCATCTTGATACTATTTAAGGTATATGTAAATCTGTGAACATTTGTGTTTTTCTTTCTTACCAATGTTGAGCTGGGGCTTTAACAGCCAACCACAGCAGCTACTGGTGAAGCCCAGTTCATACTTCACGCGAATGGCGAAAGCGAAGCGAATTTTCTTGCGCCACAATTGTAAAACAGCGCGTACTGAATTGTTGCGTCACCAAAATTCGCTTCGCCCTCGCTTTCGCGTGAAGTATGAACCAGGCTTATATTTTACTCTCTTTACATCAATACAAGGTTCGACCCTTTCTTTGGTAATGATGGCCAATCTGCATCTATTGGTTGGTGTACTCTCTCCGAGTCTAGGTACAGGTTCAGTGTTGATAATGTTAGCCAAACTGCATACACTTGTATGTTTACACTCTTTGAACCCCAGTAGTGAAAGTGTGTGCCAAGCAACTTTAATTTCCTGGCATAATGGCTGAATCAAGACACTTTTGACAACCGTTTTTGTAAATATCCAACTAATAATAGTTAGGTAGTTTGAGAAGAAATTGTATAATAAAAATGCATTTCAAACCTTTTATTTCAGACAAAACTTTGGCTTTGAATAATTATTCTACACTGACGTTCTTTTTTCCATCAATGTCTCTTGAGTGTTGCGAAAAACCGGGTTTAATGGGAGACTTTTGAGACGATAGCGGGCGTCCCACAGACCGGTCCTTTTCCATTGTTTCCATCGCTGAGAACAATGGAAAAAGACCAGTCTGTTGGACGCCCGCTATCGTCTCAAAAGTCTCCCATTCTTGACCTTTTTTTAAAGTACACACAATTAGTTTTGTTCTTAACCCGCTTTAGGCCCTCAGTGTCCCCGTTTTCATTTTTCTTATACCCATCCTGTTGTCTGAAAAAATCACTCTATACCAGGGCTAAATTACCGATGTAACTTGTACTATGTTCCTCTATCTACAAACGCCTACTGAACATCAACTCTCGACTACTTCTCACTCAGTTCTTTTGTTTCACAAAAGTCACTGACAACACTGGGAAAGACAATGGCAGGATATTAAACGATCTGTCATTGAAAGCACAAACAGTCGGTGCGTGCAGTTTATTGCAGTCGACCTGTCCATTTGTTTCCAACTTCTGTTTAGTGTACAAAAAATACTTTCCACGATTCACCCACTGGTTTTTGAACAAAAATGACACAATAGACCTTATGCTGTGAGCATTTAGTACTGGAAAGGGCGCCCTCGCCCTGAGGTCAAAACAGCTACAACGCACGTTCGATTCTGTGTTTGACCTCAAAGATAGCGGCGAATGGATAAGATCTACTGTCACTTTCTGTGTCTTGGCATGTCAGCCAACCCTGACAGTGCACTCTTATGCAAAAGCAGGAATTTCTTTTAAAAGTTAGTACAAATACAAGGAAAAAATTGATGGACATTGTATGGCGGCCATGTTGTCATGCTCCCAATGGACATTATACAGTATTCCATAATCAAGTGTCCTATGTCACAGTCACCAGTCTATTATGTCATAACATATTACGGATGTGTACAAATTAATAGCTCTGGCTATGGCGGCGGCTAGATCATCCTATTACTTCAACACTGCCATTGATGCAAATGGCTACACTCTGCGCAGCCACAGCCAAAGCTGCTCAATTCAAAGGTACTGCACAACACTTATTTGAAGAATAAGAAAAGCTAGAAAAATTGGCAGAGCATCGAGATCTAATCCGATTTAGACTTAGTCCAAGAATTTCAGTCCTAGATCTACAAAATCTGTTTATGTATACTGTTTTGCTGTATGGATAACCAGGCCTTGATTTTTCCAAACACTAAGATTCATATTAAAATAAGTTGCTAACATTGCCATCGTGATTTGTGTTGTTAAATTCCATTTTACTTAGCGATGGGAGACTTTTGGCTGGTCCTTTTTCACAATTCTAACCAGTAGTACGCATGCTCAGAACTACGCGAGCAATACTGAGCATGTGCGCACATGCCCAGAGCTATCAAAAAGGGTTGTTGTACTGTCTGCTGCCACCAGCGTCTCATAAGTCTCCCATTAAGACTGATTCAATAGCTCACTCATCTTCAGATGAATCTCAGTGTTTTGTGAAATCAAAAGTCTGAGCCCAGACAGAGACTTTATCACCCAGTTTTAATTTCAGAAAATCACAAATTCTTACAATTTCTTTCCCATCTTATTAAAAAAAAAAAAATCCAACCATTTCATAAAACCAGTTTCATTCATGAGGAATTGGGTCCAATTTCACACAGCTGCCAAAGGGGGGCTTTGTGATGCTTTGGTGGCAGCAGCTTCGCCAGGTAAATGCCCACAGCCTTCTCAAATCAGTGGTCTACTGGCCATATGCTAGTTAAAACACCCGAGGACCAGTCAAATATCTCTCCAAATGGTCCGGCTGGCTAGTTCAGTTTTGAGAAGCATTCCTCATTAAGTGATATTTGAAGCTTTGCATGGTGTAGGAAAATAAGAATACACTATTAACTAGTAAACTTGCGGGTACGACCATGTGTTTGAATCTCTTTTGAAAGGAGTGTTGGCTCTGAAAAGAGCCGGAGTGGTCTTGACATTTCCTGAAGACGATCAGAGTATACTGATCGAAACGTCGAGACCACTCCGGCTCTTTTCAGAGCCAACACTCCTTTCAAAAGAGATTCAAACACATGGTCATACCCGCAAGTTTACTAGTTAATAGTGTATTCTTATTCCTCATTAAGATGAAATATGGGCTAGGAAAAAAGCTGGCAGACTTGTGAAAAGACAAGCTAGCTGGCTAGTCACTTGAAGATTCAACGGCTAACCCTGGGCCACTGTTTTACGCACTTTTGCGCATGCGCACCCTTCCCAGAGCTATGGTTTTACCTGGCAAGTCTGCTGCAACCTAGAATCACAAAAAGTTTCCCATTATTGCTTGTCAAAACAAATGCTACGCGACATTACATGGGTACCAGTCACAAATATAACACGTGATGTGGTAGTTTGGCTAATAACCTTTTTCTGCTGAGAAAACAATTGCCTGTGCTTGGCAGATGTGTGCAAAGTTACACATTCTATAAATTGGCCCCTAATGTCGCCGGTCAAAAAATCCTTTTACAGACATTTGCACTTCAATTTGCTCCAGTTGAGTGCACTCTCAGTCCCCCAAAAGATACACAATTTCCCAAGTCCTTGTAATTATAATATGTGAATGAGAAATAACAATTTTTTTTTTCAAACAGTTTTGCCAAATACTGGCGATAAACTGAAACTTTGGCAAGTTCTGAATACATGTACATCACTTATACTATTTCATCGTTGTACTTTTAATACCCTTCACAAAATATCCATGGAGAGTCTTGCTCCGTTTGTCCTTAACGTCCGGTTGTTGTTTCCAAGGAGACCATAGCTGCAAGACGCACAAGTCAGTGGACATCATCTGGAATACACACTAGGTTTACAGTTTCACTGGACAATCAAAACATGTCAGGTCACGTTATATGCCATATAATATACATGCCGCATTACTTGGCGTAAGATATATATATATATATATATATATATCAAATGCAAAAACTGGAAAAGAAGATCAAGTTACAGATCTTTAAAGGACCAACCACAGTCGTATTGAGAGTTGTTTTCCCGTCCGTTATTCGAAGTCAAAAACTCAAATTCGAGTTTCACCCTCCCCGGATGGGGCCAAGCTGCCCATACTGGATTGGCGTCCACTACTGTAGGAAACAGAGTCACCGGATTGTGGGCAGTTCACAGATTCTGCCGACCGTGCAGGTCGGATCCGGACAGCACCCGGTCGTTTCCACCTTCGACTCAGCTTTTTGGGTTCCGAAGCAGTTTCTTCTTTTGTCGTCTCGTCGATCGAGTCCCGAGTGACAGAACCTAGTCTTCTCTTCCCGGAGGAGGCACCCCCTGCGTCTGGCTGCGCCTGCGCACCCTGTGGGGGACATGTACTGATTGTCACGTTGGTTTCTTTAGGGTAGTCTTCCACGAGACTCGGATGTGAAGTCGTTAGTTTGTGCTGTGCTACTACAGCGCCAGCATTGTCGGCCGGGGAAGTGGCCGACGAGGTGTCCGTCGATTCGTGGCGCTGGGTCGTCCCGTCTCGTGTGCGTTGCACGCCCGGGCTCCATCCCCGTCGATGGAAACCTTTTGGCGCAATCTCAAGTTCAGACTCGTGAGAATCATCCTTTTCTTCGCTGCGGCTCTCCTGGGTCTTAGAGTGCCGCTCGTCCCGGTACAGTTCAATCAGCATGTCCAGTTTCCGGTCGATCAGCGTCACCCGCCTCTCAACTTTGACAACACGTGATAACAAACTTATACTTGGATCAAACAGCTCCAGATCACTACTGCCACGACCTTTCAGGCGGCGATCCTGCTGTCCAGGTTTTCCCAATATGTTATCCAATCTGATTAAAAAAAAAAACAGAAACAAAAACATTGTTTATAAATACTTATGTTCCCCTTTATTTTCTGATTTGCGCTCACGGGATGCCTGGAATATATAACAGTGAACTAAGTGGGAACAGTGGTAAAAAGGGTGGCACAGGTGATGCTGGCAAAAAAGAAAACATGATGCCACCTAAATGTTCACGTTCATCTCATCACGCATTGCTACAGACAAACGAAATTGATAAATAAATAACGTGATAACTTTATTTCTTGTTTGAAATCAAACTAAAAATGCTCCACTTCATATGGTGGATTTTACTCAAGTTTTTTGTTTTTGTTTTCATGCACATCTAGATTTCTCAAACACAGCCACAGTGAGGCTCATTTTCAATTTAGACTGGTGCTTTTGAAACTTTCAACGTTGTTAGTAGTGATGTGCTTGGGCACGGGACAGGAAGCCAGACAAACAGTGCGGAGTGGTTATTAGGTCTACGGTAAATTATACTGGAGATGTACACAATGAGGTGACATTGGCCAAATCACATGGTAATGCTTACCATATGTAGAACAAAATCGTGCTCCAAAACTATATCCAACTATAAACAGGGATCAGTCAACTAGTTAGTGGATATAACTAGAAATAAATACTACTCTGCAACTGCTTCAAGGACACCAAAAGACCTTTATCATAGAACAGACATCTATTCCTCTAGAAAGCCGACCTCGGGTTAGCCTTTTGTCAAGGCCTTCGTGGCTTAGACATCTGTGTAGCCGTGAAGCCACTGCAGCGAAGACCAAGTCAGCCAGCACGACGAGTGGCGAAGCCACGAGGGCCTTTTCCAACTTGTCAGGAAATTCTAATGTTTTTCTTTATTTCTCGATCTTTGCTAATTCCCAGCCAATCAGCAGCGATGGGGTCACCATGCATTAACCTCATCAGCATTGTGATTGGCTAACCTTTCAGCGCTGTTCTTATTTGTGTAAAAATTATGAATAATTTATGCTTGAAACTTTATGAATAGTTGAACATCAAAAACCGCAAAATCAAGTTGGAAAAGGCCCTCCTGGCTTTGCCACTCGATCGTGCGCGCCGACTTGTATTTGTCTTCGCAGCTACATAGCTATCTAAGCCACGAAGGCCTTTTCGAAAGGCTAACCTCAGGTCCACCTTGAGATGACACAGAACAGTTGATGACTGACTTTTCAGGATGATGCTGTGCCTGAGTTAAGAACATATCAGTTGCCGATTGTTTGCGATCTGAGTTTAACTACAACGATGTTACGACGATCGGTATCAGTCGCCTGAGAAAAAAACTCAACAGACACGAGTCTGAAGAAATTCCAACTTCTGCGACGTGTTCCCGACGCTCGTTCCACGACATTTACACGATTTCTAATAGCGATCTGAATGTTAATTTTCTGCTTGATCCCGCAGTGCAAGCTAAACCTAGGTCGACCCGAGGGCGGCTTTAAAAAACAAACAGAGGCCCGTGGCTTAAGCTCTGACTCTGTAATTTTGGAAATGTGCACTTTCCGTTCGAGGCTTCAAGTTGGCAATAGAAGTCTAAGCCAGAGCCAGAGCTAAAGCCGAAGCTGTGGTTTCGAGGAAGAAAAAAAATAGGGGGGGGGGGGCAAGAGAAACACAATAGAGGCTGGAAGGATACAATAGTCTGCGCCCTTTTTGGTGCTATGGGAATCAGTCTTCATCACTGCTATTGCACATAGGGTACAAGACAAAGATGCTGGCAGCTCGATAAGGTACATTTTGTGAAAGTTCCAGTGAACAAACAAATGCATATGTATTTCTGTGATTGCATTTTCTTATTTTTGTTTGCAAGATGTATAATGTATTATAACTGGCTGCTCATCCATTTCAAATTGAACATACTTTCTGTCTTTATAGTAAAAACTGATTTCATTTTAATTTCGTTTTTTTCCTGAAAATAAAAGCTCCTGTGAACTGCACCACTGAAGTAAATGCCAAGCAGATTATAATCAAAACCCTCAAAATGACATTTTCTGTAAAAGTGAAGTGTGTATACACTGTGAAAGTTGGGGGTGTTAAAGCCCATATTCACTTTTGGGAACACCGAAAAACAAAATGTTCACAGATTTGCACATAACTTACATGGTATACAGAGACGATGATGGTAGAAAACTTCCTGTGAAATATTTCTGTCTGATGTGTTATCGTTTTCGAATAATTAGTGAAATAAGATCTACAAATGATTTTTCGTCTCATGAGATGAAAACTCCGGCCATTAGAATGAATACAAAAACGCTGAATGACTTTGTATTGTTTTCTCGTAAAGGAAACAATGAAATGAGCTGAAACTTTCGCAGGTTGATTTTATTAAATAACGCTTGATGCTCATAAGGTATGGAAGTATTTCCAGACATTTTACCAATAGTGTATAATGGCTTTAAATTAACTCTTTTGCTATCTGTATGTGACAACACCAACATGGTGTTCATTTTACCAATGATAAAGCAATGGGGATAACGAACACCATGCCAATGTTGTCATATTATAGTTACCAAGAAAATCAATTTAACACCCCAGTTTTTTGCAGTGTACAAACAAATATTTTACAGAATGTTTGAAGGAAAAAACAGGTCACATTTACCCCATCTACTAAACAAGACTGATCCCTCCAGTTTATGGAGCAAATAAGTTACTTGTGTAGCAAGCTGTGTAGAACCTGTACTCCTTAAATATTGCCTCGATCAAGTGCATATTTTTATACGCTGTACCTTGATAGGTTATATTGGTCTGGCGGTGATGGTGTTTCAAGTTTGCCTACTGGTTCTGTGAATCTGAGGTCTTTAATGGCCCCTGCTCATCAACGAGTAACAACACCCAAAAAAAAATAAAAGCTCTACATAAAGATGCAGTTAAGAAGGCGGGAATGGTCTTTTCTTGAACCAAACATGCCTGATAAATAAACCAACCTGGTTGTCATCCTAGATTCCGCAACATCAAAAACAAAAAAAATAAATAAAAAGAGCTACATAAGTTTCTTTTTATAATAGATGTTAATTTTTGCATCGGGGATAAGAATACTATTTGTGTTTTTGCCCATACACCGATGTGTGTTAAGCACTGTATACTCAGTACTTTCCCTAGTCCTGTGAGCCAAAAACCTCACAGGCACAATCCTCGGGTGAGATTCGAACCCACGACCCACGCCATTCTAGAGCAGATGTCTTACCAACTAAACTGCATACAGTTAGACATGTCACAAAATTAAAAAATTAGAGGGGACCAGTTGCTCTATGAATTGATGCCTCTTTTGCGGGCTACCATGCTTGAGCACAGGTGAAGAGACTTTACTGTGGCCATTACTTAGTCTTGGGAAAGAGGTCTGATTTTGATAAGCTCTAAAACTGCAAGTCTACATAAAAATATGAACAAAGAGAGGGGAGGAAGTAGGCTTCATACATTTCGGTAGTGTTGGAATGTAATATAATTAGGCATATATAGCGGCTGCGGCTTGATCATGATGTGAACATTGATTGAAGCCGTAGCCACATCCGCAGTCGCCAAATCTGACACGACCAAAGTTCGATCTAATCAAAAAGGAACAATAGCAGGGATGAGATTTGCCAATTGTGAAAATTCCTGAAAATGGATTGCTGGGTTGCCCCCTTTGACCCAGAACTTCCCAGGTGTTACAATTCAGGAGGTTTACAGACTCTGTGCATCACCAGAAGTACAAAACTACCGGTTTGGACACAATGTGGACTGTTTTTATCTCCATTTGGTGATTGCTTTACTTCTTCAGGAAAATGTGAATGCGCAAGGGGATTTTAAGATCCTGCAATCAGGAAAAAACCCTGAGAAATCTCATGCCTGCAATAGGACACGCATAAACCTAAGAAAACCAATTATCTCAACAGACAAGGTATAATATAGGGAAAGAATGGGTTACAGGGACCAAAGCCAATACAGACTCTAACGTATAAAGCAGATTCTACAAATTTAAAACAAAAAAAAGGTAATTTGACAGACCTTGCTTGTAAGCTTTTGATTCTGGCTAGCATGTCGGCATGGCCTGATGAATACTGCTCAATTACGTCCTTGACGTCGTAGGGTCTGAACGCCTCCTTAAACTTCCGTCTGGCTACAAAGTACTTGATTTTACGGACGGCACGGATGGCATTCTTGTGTGCTTCAGTCAGTTTGGTCAGTCCAACTGGTTCTTCAGCACCAAAATAGTGAGTGACGGATACAAAAAAAAGAGAGGTGGATTATAAGGCCATGCAGGTTAAGGCAGTATTACAACAGGGACTATGTATCTATGTGCGGTCCATAGAGTTATATATAAGAACTAGAGGGCGTACAAACCATGCGACACGGCCCGACAAGGAGCATTTTTTGACCATTGAGAAAATGGCGCGGACCATTCATTTACACTGGTTACTCATCCGTTCACACAGCAACCATTTTCTAAGTGGACATTCGTATGCAATTTGCCCATAGGGATTTTCGCCCATGGTGAGTCAGTGGAGTTCCGTGCGTGGCATAGCGAGTGCTCCCTCTAGTTCTGTTATTTAACTCTATGGTGCGGTCTTATAATATGATTTGTGATTTTTTACCCATACACCGATGTGTGTAAAGCACTGTATACTCAGTACTTTCCCGAGTCCTGTGAAAAAAAAAATCCACAAGCGTATTCCTCAGGTGGGATTCGAACCCACGACCCCCACCATTCTAGTGCAGATGTCTTACCAACTAGACTACCGAGATTGCCCGGCAGCTAGAGGCTGTTCTTATAATATTGGGCTCCAATCACTGGGTTCAACCAAGTTTTTGTGGTGTACCGTCATGAACAATAGATTAAAAAATACAATGCTGAACTAGAAATTTGTAGTTTATTAGTAAAAAAAAATAATCGTCCAGCTCTTGCTTAAAGGCACTGCATACGTTTGGTAATGACTCTGAAAATTTATGGCAATAAAAAACTTACTTGGTAATTTTGGTATTCATCAAAATTTGAATTTATTAGTACCAGTCTGAAAGCTTACTGATTATGAAGTTCATACCAGTACCAATCTTCCTATAGCCATTTTGAGATATGGTGAACACATTACAAGTGTACTATTTGGATTGTGTAAATCTCTCTGTATACACCCAAACCAAACAGTGCACCCCTATAGTGTCCGCCATATCTCAAAAAGGCTAATAGAAATACTTTTGTCTGGAATACTGTCAAAGTCTAGAAAATAGAATTTAAAGACACTGGGTACCATGTTTTTCTTAATGAATTACATGTATCTATATTTTTGGGTGTGGGGGCACAGGGGAGGGGGGGGGGGCACTGGAAATTTGTGGGGGGGGGGGGGGGGTGCCCCCAAGGCCCCCCCTCCCTGTTTGGGTGTATACAGATAGATTTACAAAACACAAATAGTGCATTTGTAATGTGTCCACCACATCTCAAAATGGATATTGGAAGATGGGTACTGGTGTGAACTTCATCATCAGCGGCGTAGCCGGTGGGAGGGGGGGCTACGCCGCTGAACCAGTCCATTGTCTTCCCTAACTCCCTCAATGAGAAGTCACCCACCTTGGGAATGCTGCGTGTGGTATCGATGTGATCCTCTGGATCGGATGGAATCATTCTCCCCGTACTGTCCGGTGGTAATGTCTAACTTCTTTTCGTCTTCGTCGTAGATTCCGTTCACGCCCTTTTTGACCCGGTCGCTGTTCCGATGCAGCATAGGGCTGTTTGTGCTCCTCTTAATAGACAGTCTGGATATAAGGTTGTTCGTGCGAAAACTACTGCATGACAAAGGGAAGTAAAAAGCAACGAAAACCATCAAAGTTGGTTTGATTTGCTAATTACACACTAGGGAGACTTGATGTGGTAGCATATTACTATTTTTCCACCAATGAGAGACTTTTGAGGACGCTAGATGGCAGCAGACTTACAAGGTGTATCCATTGTTCTCGGAAAGGTGCGCATGCTTATAACTACGTAAACAATGACAATTTACCAGGTACGTCTGCTGCCACCTATTATTCCAAAGTCTCACATTAACTTTGACGAGAGCTACAACATTACACTTGTGCGACAACCTAGTGTCTTTATAACAACTTCAAATACATGTAATCAATTCATGTTGTACTGCTTTCAGTCACCATGGGCTGAGCAAAATGTGTTAAAAGCATGACATATAAATTATGTGACCCATTGTCTTACTATAATTCCATATTTTCTGAACAAAAGATTTTAGAAAATTCCCATTTGAGACCAAAATCCTACAACATGAATCAATGAGAAAAGAATTTTCTTTAGGTACACTACCGAGTAGATTTACGTTCAGAAGACATGAGGAAAATTCCTTTGTTATTGAATTTACAACCAACTAGATGAATTTATTCGAGGAACATGAATCTATTTTATTACTTTTTTACACATGGATTTCAACAAGTCGAGAAGAATCCGAAATTTGCTACCACAGTCATGTCATTAACCTGTCTTATCTTATAGCCAATGGAGACTTTTGAGACAATAGCGGGCATCCCACAGACCGGTCCTTTTCCATTTTTTTCATCGCTGAGAACACAATGGAAAAGCACCGGTCTGTGGGACGCCCGCTATCGTCTCAAAAGTCTCCCATTGATTTGGTATTCACAGACCACTTCTGGCGATTCACAAATCATGTTTGCAAGTCATGTATAATAAAGTGGTTTAAAATCAAGAATTCAACGAGTGCAAGGTGAATCATACATGCACGCTGGCACTTCATCAATTCAGACAAAAATATCTAAGAAATGAGACAATCAAAAAAAAAAAAAAAAAAAAAAAAAAACTCCCTTCACTATAAAACTAACAATAATGACAACATTCAACTTACATGGTATAAAAAAATGCATCTAAATGTAGAGGCACCCAATGCGCATGAACATATATACAGAACAACAGTAAAAAAAATAAATAAAAAGTCCACATTTTTCGCAGTTCAAACATGCATAAATAAGTCTGTGAATACCACGAGTAACTTCCCGCACATTTTCGTTCACATCAAAAATGTGAAATCCTTGGTCTCTTGTGACATTTCCCTTTGGGTTGATGATATGATGAAAGTGAACTGTTTCACATAAGGTTTCAGGCTAAGCATGGCTTGATTGAAGTGATCTTGAAAGATGAGATATTTAATATTCTTCTGTATGGCCGTCACTTGAAATGAGGTTTACAATTTAATTAATGTGCAAAGGTAACATTGTGAAACATTTCGCCATTATTAAGGAACTGTTTGCAAAAATTAACCACATTGTTCTTTCGAAGTTGTCCAAAAATAACCTGTTCAAATGGGCAAGTACACACAAGTTCAGAATTATTTCAACTTTGCATTGTACAACCCCAAAAATTACACAACAAAACAATACAGAAAGCCAAAAATAAGGCAATTTTACAATAAACGAAATAATATATTCAAGGAAAATAAAGAACAATGTATACAACTGTTTTAAAAAGCCAACAGAGGGCGCTATTTTGATCACTTGCTACACAGACAAAATACTGTGATCCTGCAGAAGCCACTGCCATACATAATGCAAAAGGCCTCTACTCTCACTATTTTAATAGTTGAGACTGAATACAATACCATCGTTTGTCAATGTTTTTGTTGTGTTTTCCTTTGTACTGTTGTCCAGTCTTGTTATTTCTATGACTGTTTATGTGTTTTCTTTAAAACTCTATTCGATTTTTTTTGTTTTTGTATTTCATTTTATTAAGAAAAGAAAGTTAAAGCTTTGTTAATTTATCACCAATTACCAAATAAATAAAACAAATAAGAAGAAAAGTTAACTGGTAACCACTGTGCATAATTATTCAGTGATTATAATCTCCCAATAAAATATTTTAAATGCATTATTGCACAGTTATAAAATTTCTCCCAGAAGAGAAATGGTACTTAATTTTTAGTGTAGGCTGTCTGGTAATGGTTAACAGGACAGAACTTTATATTCCACGACACAACACTAAACTTAAACCATACAAACATCACCCATACACACAAGCAAGCCACAGAAACACATATCTGCAATTGTCTGAACTTAAAACAAAAGAAAACTAAATGAAAGGATCACATACGTTTGTTTTTTCAGATGCACCAAACAAATTGGCTTCAAAGTATTTTGAAAATGCTACTTAAAATTTGACTGCCAGACAGAAACAGTTTTTAAACTTGAAAGAAAAATACTACATTTTATCGTAGCTCTTTAACGCAGAATAACAAAGATGATGCAAAAACTGAAGGGAAAAAAAAACACACACACAGACAAAAAAGCAAAATTTTGACATTTTTGAAAGCTGCCAGGAAAGTTACCAATTTGCTAGGAATCTTTTGTATCAAATCTCAGTTTCCATCAGATTTGTTCATACTATCTATCTAAAACTATATTATCTTCAGCAATATTTTACACTCATTTCAACACAAAAAGCTACATGAATTATCAAACTACGACAAACAATCTTAAACATAACATTTGCCCAAAAAAAACCAAAAAAACAAAAAAACAACATGTTTAAGCTCCAGCAAGCTTGACTGCTAGCTTTGTCATGACATAAGCTTGCATTTTACAAAACCCTGAGTCCTTTGAAAACACATGAGAAATAAAATCCCAGAACTTAAAGGTAGAATACAGGATTGGTATTCATCCCAAAAGTTTTTTGTTAGTATCAGTCTGAAAGCTTACTGATTATGAAGTTCATACCAGTACCAATCTTCCATATAAATATTTCTGTCTGAAGTACTGACAGAGTCGAGAAAATAGCATTTGAAAACTCCGATTTTCATTTCGGTTGTAACAATCAAAATTTAGGACAATGTGTTCACATGCTGAAAGTGTGCACGTTTTTCACTATTTTCCCGAGTCAGACGACAGATTGAGCCCTAATTTTCACAGGTTTGTTTTCAATGTATGTATTGAATCACACCAAGTAAGAACACTGCACTATCAGCTTTACCAATCCTACATTTCACCCTTAAAAGTTTCTTTGCATAAATCCTAGAAGCAAAACTAGCCCAATGCATTTCCAATGGGATTCATGCTCATAACCCATTTTAGACCACATTTTGACTAAGATTAGTCAAAAATGGTCTGAAATGACTGATTAAGGCTGTTTTGACTAACTTTAGTTTTAGAGTGAATGGTTTACACCTGGTAAGTCTGCTGCCATCTAGCCTCCTCAAAGGTCTCCCATTCAACCAATCATTTATCATTTCTTAACCAGACTATGGACTGAGTTCACGTGCTGGGTCCAATCTCAATCTCTGCTTACAACGGAATTCTGAACTTACTGCCCATGGAATTTATGGGCTTTATACAGGGCGTCGTAAGCAACTTTAGAATTCCGTGGTAAGCAGAGACATGTGATTGAACCCTGGCGGTCTAAATTGATCTAATCATGGTTAGCACTTGCAGTCAAACTTGCTCATAGATGCACTAGACAGCTATTTTATGATGGTGAGTGACAAACTAAATGGCAGTATGAAACCTTTACTTGGTTATGAGCTGGTGATGTAGCAAATATTTCTTTAAAAATATCTGTCAACGTGGTTTGGAATTTCATTAAACCATAAAAATGCATGGTACAATTTTGGTTACTTTTAGGGTAAATAAAGTTTGTCTGAAATGAAACTTAATTAGTGCATAGCTATTGATTGAAAACTTTTTATATGTAATTTCTTCACGTACTGTAAAATCTTATTGTAAATCAAATACTTTTAGTCCCTGAACTTTATTTGTCTTACTTTATTTGTTTGTTTTTAAACTAGAATTGATTGATTGATTGATCAATTGATTATTCCCTAAATACCTTTTCTCTGCAAGACTTCCATTGCTTTAAAAAGTGAAATTGAGTTTGGACTATAGGAAGATCCCCCTTTCCATAAAGAACAAAAACAGAAAGAAAACAAAATGCATTTTTGCCTTTTTTTTCTAGAAAACAAAACATACTTAAAATGCAACCCTTTATGGTTTTGTTGGCTTGATGCCCCTTTTTTAATTCAAGGAGAGTGCATATTTATAGCAGCAGTTTTTCAAATACAGCGAACAGGGAATTTCTTCTTTTCTCAAAGAGTGAAAGCATACCCAGACCAGCGGCCTTTCGATACTACCTTTTGATGTGCACCTGACCAATTGATGCTTTCACGAGTAACAAATCAACTAATGGTTTACATCACTCGGAGCTTGTGAATTGTGTGCCAACAGTGGGGGGTAGAGTGTGCATGGAATGGGGGTGGGGCATGGGTGCTATTTCTATGAATATGAACATGAACACCTTTCTCTGGATAGTAGCAAAGATACTAGAAACACAAGATAGGACACTTGTGCCGTTTCGCACGGTAGCAGATGAAACGCCTTTTTTACCTACCAACCGCGTGATGGCGCCCTTCCCCATGTGTCAATTTTGCTAGGAGCAAGTTCAGGTGGGCGACGTAAACAGTGACGTAGCATTCGAATGGACTAGATCGACCATGCTCCAGTGCATGGTTCGATATGGTCAATCTCCCTGTGCTCTATGGTTTCTGGTTAGTCTAGTCGATCTAGTCAAGTCTAGTCGCCACCCGAACTTGCTCTAGGATTGTTGGCACAATTTATTGCCGAACACCAAATTTTCGATCTGCCTTCACTGTTTTTAGTTGGTGGGATCGTTTGGCCTAAGTTTTTCCATTTAGTAGGCCCTACTTATTGCGCAAAGGATCTTTGGTTTTACCTACCTAACGACAGCGGGCGCACCCATTTTGCGTTTCATGTCTCTGAATAGAGTGTCCTATCTTGTGTTTCTAGTACCTTTGATAGTATAGAAGAATATCCTCATGAACCTTATGCATGTTTTTACATTCCTTTCAACCCTCTAGTGTTTTTTTAAAGACCATCATAAATCCATATATTGAAGTTTTCATTTTATGAATTTATGTACAAGACAACCAGACAATTCACCTTTTCCCACGTGTTTTGCAAACAAAATTTTATTTCAACTTTATTTAGCAATAGCATGCTTGTAATTTCTTCAGAAACGATTAGATGCCCATTTTAATAAATACCAGCGACCTTTCTGGACACCCATTTGGGTAACTATCAGCAGCCTTTCTGGGTAACTAATGACACCCATTTTGTTTTTTTAACCAATCAAACTTTTAGCACTTTTAGTAGGTGCGTTCTTTTAAACTTGACCTTCACTTCTGTCATTGCTTCAGGTCATACCAGGGAGCTCAGGAGAGTAGGTGACAGGGGGTAGGTTGGGAAGGCACAGGGAGGATGGTTGAGAGTGGGTTGGGCAGATGACAAATGGGTGGGGATGGAAAATTCTTACCTGTGTCTGTTGCTTCTTGTTTGCACACTAGTAAAGAAATGGATTGCATGTACAATTACCATCAACATTGGATACTCTCTTCGGTTAATGTGTATCCATTACTGTCTTAAACTGAACCTTGACACAAACCTTTTCAACATTTTTTTTTGTGGCGGGCAAAAAGAGAACAAGTGTATTTTTTGAAAGACATCTTGGGGACATAAAAGAAATGAAATGAAAATAAACTGAAGATTATACATTATAAGATACACACTTATGTCAAATGTATCACTTGTTTTAACTCTTGGTAAAATATATACACAGTAACAAATAAATATATCGCAACAGGTAAATAGCGCCCTCTTTTGACAAAGAAATATAAAATCTTCAAAACAAAAATGTTATCAAAACAGTTGTACCATGGAGGAAGACCATGACAACACCCACTTCAAAAAGTACTTGAAGAAAACCACAGTTTCAATGGAGAACTTACAAATGGCATGAAATTGACTAATGCCAGAGGGTTGAAATTGTATAACTTGATGTACAATAATAATATTAGGCATTTCAAGAAGCTTTTAGACCTGATGTATCAAAGCACCTTACACTATTACTACCCTCTAGTGTTCATTGGCATGCGCGAGACATCCACTCCTTCGGAGTAAGCAGCCTCGTTGTGCATTGGAACCCTCAAAATGACCGACTGGGTAGTGACATGAAGCGTTCATACAAACTGATCACGTCCATTGCCAAACAAGCAGAAATTGCCTGACTTCTAAAACAAAACTGTGTTATTACCTTAAAATAATAAGGTAAATTTTATCCTTTAATGTGATCCCTGGCTACGCGGCAGTATCCGGTTGTATGGCTTCTGATTGGCACCCACCACCCCCGAACAAAGATTCTGACAAGATAGGGAGACTGCCAACATTAGGGCTGGATAGCTCAGTTGGTAGAGAATTGGTATGTTTAGCCAGTGGTTGCAGGTTCAAATCCTGCTCCAGACAATCTTTCTTTGTTCACGCCAAAATCAATTTAAAATAATTACATCTAACATATCATCCTCCCAAAATATGATGAATTGATCAATGAAGGTAGATCAAATATTTTGGTGAAACAATTTAAATGAACTGCAGTTTGTAAATACCTAAGATAAAATGCTATGTTTGTAGCCAATTCCATAACTATTTGGTCCCAATAAAGCAAAAAAAAACAACAATTCTACACTTTCTACTGACTAAAGATAATGGGAAACTTTTGAGGACACTAGGTGACAGCAGACTAATCGGGTAAATCCATTGTTCTAGGATATGTGCGCATGCTCAGAACTACGCAAGCAATGGAAATTTACCTGATAAGTCTGCTGCCACCTAGTGTTCCAAAGTCTCCCATGGAATGTCAACCAATTTTGTTATTTTGTTGTTATTGTTGGCTTGGCCTCATCAAAATGAACTCTACAAAAATGAACTACAAAAATAGTAAACTAAATTTCTTTCCTGTTACAATTTACTTACTTATTAGTGGTGGGACTCTGTACTGGCTTTAAGTGTGGTTTCCAAGTTGCCATAGAACATGAGTTAGGATCTGCTGCATAACATCGCCACAGGCACTGCATATTCAGAGAGGTACAACTACAATTGTTAAGACCACAGATTATAGAGCGACGAAGGCGCAAGATGGGGAACTTGGCCTTTATCTATTGTTGGAAATCGAAATACGCATGGGCGCCATTTCGGCAAGTGAATGCTTTGTTTCCCATAGATAGCAATGGTCATTGTCTGCACTGATCTATTATTGTATCAATAGAGTCACTTGCCGAAATGGCGTCCAGTGAGATTTCACATTTCAGTCAGAGTTCCCCATCTTGCGCCTTAATCTTTGGTTAAGACAGTGTAGCATTGACAATAAATAGTACTTCTGCAATGCATGGTTGGGGCAAGGGCTATGCTGATTTTGTTATGCTAATGAGCTAATGGCTATTGGCTATGACAGTGACCAGTGGCTAACCAGATGTTTTCATGGAGAGGGGGAGGGGTAGGCAAGCTGGGGAAAAGACAGTTGGTTAGAGTGCCCATACGGTATTTGAGAGGTCCTCGGCTCGAGCCTGGCATCAGCCAAATTTTCTTTGCTCATTCCAATGTGGATTTTTGCAATCACACTAATAGAGTGCAAGGGTTCTGAGTGGCTGTGGGGGCTCCCCCACCCCTGGTTATGCCACTGGCAGTGACTAATGGCTTAGGCTAATAGTTATGAATAATGGCTAAGTCTTATGGGTAATGGCTATGATCTGTGGCTATGGCTAAAGAATTGCATATGCCACTGAAAAATAACCCCATGCTGTGAGTAGCTTTGGTGTGGCTATCCCGTCAGATCTGTGCATAAGATAGCCAGATTTTACCCACGGCACCCACAGCGATTACAAATTTACATTTTCCTCATAGAAGTGCCCCTTACCAGAGGAACACTGCTGTGTCCCTGAAGAGAGAAGTGCAAGGCCTGAATGTGAGGTTTTATTAAGTTTTTTTAAAGTACGAATTTTGCGTCATGTTTGTTCTAAAAAAAAAGTTCTTCCTGATGACGACCAAAGCTCAGTTCTGTTTGATTTTGCAAGAAAATGCCAGGTGTCTCCAGTTTAACAGCGGTATAAAACAAGGCCTTGTGGGTTGATGAAGATTTGTGAGTTTATACCTGTATAAGCATGGCAGCTGGATGCCGCCTCCTGGCAAAGTGCTTCTGTCTCTGCTGCTGTTGGACTTGAAGAGCGAAGCCTGAACCTAGAATACCCTGGAAGGTGTCAAATCGTGGAAAGAATTACAAAATAGAACTATCAAGTAATAAAACACAAAGGGAAACTGACCGGGTAATTAGGAATCAATTTTAGGGGTGGATGGCTGGGTGTGATCCCAGGCTACTGACCCAATTCACCTGACGTCATCATAAACAAAAATCTTGGTTCGCCATTTTGGAAGTCAATGTCCCCGTGTATTATATACAGTGTGGTGTGTATTTTTTGGCGACGTGGCGTTTTCACGTATACCTATTGACTTTCAAAATGGTAAGCATAATAAAAATTTAATAACAACAAATCCTATTTATTGAGTGTCCAAAGGATACAAAGCGCTTGGGGAGAAAGCTGCCAGAAGAACCAAAATACAATTTACAGGGTACGATTAAACAGGTGTGTTTTAAAGAGTCTTTTAGACTGTTCGACTAGTGAAGCGTTCCGGATGGTGATGGGGAGAGAGTTCCAACTTTGAGGGCCGGCGATGGAAAAAATTCCCGGTCCCCAGCTTTCTTTGAGGTACGCGGAACCACCAGATTGGATTGTGAGCGAAGACCTTGACGTTTGGGTTTGCTGAGATCAAAGTACGCCCGAAATGTATGGTGGGAAAATGTTGGACGCAGTTTTGTACATGTTCAATGCCGTCCTAAAAATAATCCGCTGGCTGACTGGAAGCTAGCATGCCACCGTCGCTGCGTGTGACGTGCGCGCAAGGGGTCAATACAGTAGTATGATTGTATGACTTCTGACAGTCGCACTCATCACACCCCCACCCCCGAACAAAGTTGTTGACAAAATAGGGAGACCACCAACATGGAATTACATAGCTCAGTTGGTAGTGCACTGGCACATAAACCAGTGGGGTCACAGGTTCAAATCCCGCTCTAGTCAATTTTTATGTTCACCCCAAAAAATCAACAAAATATAGAAATACTTTTTTTTTGTTTTACTTTGACTAGCTTATCATTTTTTTTTTTCAAATCCTTTATCAAGTAGGAGTTCACCCCATAGAGTTGTATAATAGAACTAGAGGGTGCACTTGCTATGCCACGCACGGAACTCCACTGACCCACCATGGGCGAAAATTCCTATGGGCAAATTGCATACGAACGCCCACTTAGAAAATGGCTGCTGTGTGAACGGATGAGTAACCAGTGTAAATAAATGGTCCGCGCCATTTTCTCAATGGTAAAAAAATGCTCCTTGTCGGGCCGTGTCGCATGGTTTGTACGCCCTCTAGTTCTTATATATAACTCTATGGTTCACCCCCATAAGAGAGAAAAGAAAAAAAAACAGAACAAAAAACAGGAAAAAAACTTAAATTTTTTGTAGTGCAGTTCAGAAAATAAACAACTCCAACAATCACACATAATAAATGCAAGATTTTTGTGTGTGCGAACCATATTTATTGAAAAGTATTTTTTAATATGCTGAAAAATCAATCACAATTTAAAAAAAAAAATTGTGAATTCAGCTCCAAGGCTGAATTTCACGCCTGAAAAGAAAAGAAAATAAAAAAAAAAAATTAAAAAACTTACCGCTGGAAGTGCGAAAAATGACACGCCAAAAACGGCTAAAATTGCAGCTGACAGTTTCCCTGCCCAACTCTCGGGTGTCTTGTCACCATAACCTACAGTTGTTAAGGTCACCTATATATAAAAACAAAAAAAAGAAATAGTCAAATAAATCACGTGCACACTAACACACACTCATCACCATGGATGACATTTGTGGGGGTCATGCCATTGTTGCTCTATATTGTTCTCTTTCCTGAAGAATTCCTCTCTGTGATACAAGTTGAACAAAAAAAACTTTGCCGGAAAGCATTGTTCCATTGTTTAAAGGACACTTTAAAGCTCCAGCTCAACATTGGTAAAAGTCTGTAAATGCTTCCATTCTTTGCACAAATCAAGATATTTGTGATAAAACCAACCTGTGAAAATGTCAGCTCATCTCGCTGTTTCATTTGCGAGAAAACGGTAAAAATGCATTCAGCATTTTTGTACGCATTCTTACAGGCAGAGTTTTCGTCTCACTGAGACAACAACTAATTTTGGATCTTATTCCATTGATCATTTAGAAACGATAACACTTCAGGCAGAAATATTTCAAGGAAACTCTTCTACCATCATTATCTTGATACCAAGTCAAGTATATGTAAATCTATGAACATTTATGTTTTTCTTTCTTACCAATGTTGAGCTGGGGCTTTAAGGGGCTTTGTATCAGCCCAACCTTAGGGATGCACTTTGTTGGGTCTTGCCACTGTTTCGCAATTGTTCCCTTCTCTAGAGAATTCTTCTCTGGGGGACATGTTGAACAAAGAAAACCTTGTGGGGAAGCATTAACTCTATTGTGTTAACCAGTTGCCACCAGGATTCCTCAATTGTTCAAGCCCACTGAACAAGTGTTTTCTTTGCGGATTGATGTACAAATTAAATATTTTCTGGACTTTCACACATGCTTTGCAAAGACTTAAGGTCTTGTCAGAAGTATAAGTTTAAGTCATAACAATGCACATGGAGGATAAAATCAGTCTGATCTGTAATATGTACACACAAAATTTATAGACAAGATGCTCTACCATTACAAGGTAATATGTTTATTAAAAACTAGACTCCTGAAAACAAGGTATGGAAATTAATTTTTTCTTCCAAAAAACAATGGCGAAACATATCTTTAGAATCCACTGGCCATTATTACAACCACAATCAAAGAATATTTTTTGGGGGAAAAAACAACAAACTCCAAATTCCAAACTCAAAGAACAACATTCCCTTTCAAAGATTTTCAAAAAGGAAACAGGTCCATACATATTTTTAAATCCACAGGCCATTATTACAACAACTTAGATAAAAATCAAAGAATATTTGGGGGGAAAAAACAACAACAACAAACTCCGAACTCCAAACTCAAAGAACAACATTCCTTTTCGAAAAGGAAGAATCCAAACTTGTTTTCCCAAGGAAGCAGGTCCATTAAAAGCTGTTAAGAATTGTCATTTAGAAGATTCCAACGCGAAAGTACACTAAAAATAGGTCAACAAAAGCATTTGAGAGGGGAAAATGTCCCCCGTGAATGTCTGCCGCAAAGCCTGGAGGTCATATCAGTAAACACGACTGAAAAGGGGATGGATTACGAGGAATAACTTCGTTTGTGGAGCACCAAACAAAAACGGGGGCAAAATATGTAATTGGGCCGTCAGAGATATATCATTTTCTATCGCCCCGATGAGGAGCGGAGTCCGTCGAATTTTGCACGTGTCAGTTGGCAAGCGTGCATGCAACTCCATACCAGTACAGTCGGTCGGCGCAGAAAAGCTGTTTGTTAAATTGAACATCCATTCAAATTGAATCTTCACACTTTATGATCTTGTACGCTTCTTCTTTGAGGGAGGGGTAAGGGATCTCTCTGGGGATAAGAAGGGGATTACCGCTTGGGATTGGAGTGGGAAGGAACGAGACCTGCTGCAATCCAATTCCTTACACCCCTAAAGTAAATTATTTAACATGCATAAAACCGTGACCTTGTAGTGTGTTCACACTGGGATAGGAGTAAGAGGTTAGAGCCAGTGATGCGTGAATCTGCTAAGATGCTGTACAGCTTGTAAGCTGACCTAAAAAGTAAACCTGCAACTGTTGACGACTGGTGGGCTAACTCTTCTTTCCTTTTTTTTTTTTCTGTCCGGGAGTTGGCGACAGACCGGTAGGAAGTAGTTTCAGATCTCCACAACAGTCAATAATCTGAAATATACTTCTGCTTGGCCCAACAACAAAAATGTAGATCAATGGGTCAAAAGACTGCGTATATATTGGATTTTGTTTTTTCTTGGTATTTAATTGGTTGGATTTGCACAGCCGTTTGGGATCCAGTCATGGGTTGAATTGGACTTTATTATGAACAATTCATTTGTTGTTACCACAAAAGACCACCCCAAGCTATATTGTGTGTCCCTGGGAAACTCAGTTTCAGCTGCCAACCCTCTTTTAACTAGACTTATCTAAAAATGCTGCATCTTCCCTTAAAATAAATTTCATGTTTTCACCCTACCTCATCTTTCGAATAATTATTGTCTTTTAGAAAAATGAACATTTTCCACTTTCAATCACTGCAGCTGTGATGTATTTTCTCGTTCTTATTTCAGAAATGCACTTTTTTTTTTGTTAACGACAAAAGAACAATGCCAAAAAAAGGTCTGCCACCAGAATACCTTATGACTAATCACTCTGTCATACAAAGAGGCCACAGGCTGTAAATCTTGCGAGTTGCGTTGCCATGGTGACTGTTGCTAGGATAACCTGGTGGAGGCAACGGACGTGGACAGAGAGCGAATGGTAAAGCCTTTTAGGCTAGAAAAACAACTCCTGAATTATTGAAACGTCAGAAAGCCTCAGTTTTTTATGACTAGCAAAACTGTCATACAACAGACCGGGGCAACAGTTGGCATGGTGACATGCCTTAGTAAGATTTAGACCTGGGGTCCTTTTTTTATTACATACTTCTTAGCAATATGGGTCTGAGGCTCTTTGGCCGAGACATTTTTATAATTGTTGACAAACTACATATTTTTTATGCTAAACTTTCAGATGTAAGTGTTTTACAATCATGTGCCACGTACATACATCGACACGAGCTCCAGATATATATAAAATTAAGGTTTTATCACAAAGTCCCACTGAAAATTTTAAATGCATTGCACAAAAATCCTCCATTAATATTAAGCTGATGGGGAAGAGTAGATTTCAATTAGAGTTTTGCTAAATATAAACTGTGTACGAGAAGAGCAAGAAATTTGGACCGTGCTGTGTAAGAAAATTTGCCAATAACGCGAAATGCAGCGGCGTTACTTTAAAGCCGGAGCTCAACATTGGTAAACTGACTGTCAATGCTTCCGTCCTTTGAACAAATCAAGATATTCGTAATAAAACCAACCTGTGAAAATGTCAGCTCATTTCGTTGTTTCATTTGCGAGAAAACGGTAAAAATTTATTCAGCATTTTTTGTACGCATTCCTGTAGGCAGAGTTTTCGTCTCACTGAGATGAAAATTGATTTTGGATCTTATTTCATTTGTTATTCAAAAACGATAAGACTTCCGACAGAAATATTTCAAGGAAAGTTTTCTACCATCATTATCTTTATACCATGTAAGGTATATGTAAATCTGTGAACATTTATGTTTTTTTCTTACCAATGTTGTGCTGAGGCTTCAAGAATAGTCTGGTTCCCTGACCAAAGATTCCCTGGCGACTCTTGTTAAAAATCTTAGGTCAGGCATCATACCCAAAGCTAAACATAGATTATGACGCAACATATAAATACTCATCACTTGTCACAAACAGTGGATGATGTCATTGGATAAAAAACGGAGCGCCGATGACGGGCTTTGTTTACTTTAAAAAAGCCTGGAATAATCAGTTTGTAAAAATGTTACAAATACATTCAAATATAGCGTTGAATTAGTTGGGGGAAAGAAAAACGATAATGGAATGTGTCTACAAAATGTTTAAGTTTTTATCAACAAAAGAAATGTCCGACCATCAACGACACTGTCCCAATGTTGATGACAATGAATTCGGAGCATTTTGGATATTTTCGTAAAAGGAACACCCATGGAAAAAAATAACAAAGAACAACGGAAACCAAAGGAGGTAATTCCAGCCAAAGAGAAACCACAAAAAAAAACCCAACTTAACCACAAGCCTCACCAACCGGATGGCCATGTTTCAGCCCAAAAGGGCAGAAGTAATCAGTCTGTCAACAAATCATGCCTCTCTCAGAGTTCCCCTCATCTGGGTCTCTGAAGATGGAACATCTATCTATCAATAACTTTCCCCCTATTTCACAACAGGACCATCAATTCCAGCTGGAGATCTATACAATTACTCACCAACCAAACCACAAATTTTCTTAAGAGGGGGGAAAGAAAGAAAAAGAAAAAACAGCATCATTTCTCAGTGTATATTTGTGTTCAATTGAGAGTGGCTGTCCCACTTGGTCTTCAACATTTAATTCAATTTTTTTTTGTTTTTCTTGATGTTGAAACCAGGGCGGACGGAAGCCGGTTCAACATGATTTTCATACGTGCAAATCTGACTACAGCTTTTTTTCCCTTCCGGGGGCATAAAATTGTGAACTGTTGCTATATTTGTAAGTTGGCAGTGATGATCAAGATTTGGATGCGAGACGAGCAGCGTGTGAGGTTTGGAGGCGACACTGTGAACTCGTGACAGGAATCATCTTAAGGTGGAACATCCTGAGATAATAATAATAATACGTAGTTCTTATATAGCGCCTTATCACACCCGATGGGCGTCTCAGAGCACTCAGTGTTTTTCCAGCAAGGTATGCGGACTTACGTTTTGAAGTATGAGACCTGTTCCTTTACATAGCACCATGTAACGGTTTACAAGGTGCTGTGGCGCAATCTGCAGCCGATCAAACCAGGAACACCGGGGCAAACCCCTTCTCTTTGCGATAAGTGCACTGGGTTCTTTTACGTGCGTTACACAACACACGGGACCTACGGCTTTACGTCCCATCCGAAGGACGCAGCACTAATGGTTAAGTGTCTTGCTTAAGGACACAAGTGTCACGACCGGGACTCGAACCCACACTCTGCCGATCAGAAACAAAAGAGCTTGAGTCCGGTGTTCTTATCCGTTCGGCCATGACATGCCACCATCTAGACGATAGATAAGAATGTGCTGAAATAAATAATGGGTCTAGAATGTTAACAGCGTTTATTGGTCCTACATTTCCAACCTAGCAGACTCCCTCTCTAATGCCAAATTGCAAGTTTAATAACTCAGAGGCCAATAACTGCAATAATGCATTCACACTACGCTTGAAGGCTCAATTTCTTAGAGCTGTTTGAATTAAGTTTGCTCAATGAGAGAACGATACCGACCTAACTGCTCTTCAATCTATAATACTTGACACTGGTGCCACACTAATCTTTGCCTGGCAAATAAGCTTACTTAAGCACACTACTAAAAAAAAAAAGACTTTTATTATTAACAAACATGACCCTGGGTCATATAATAATTGATGACAATTTATTTCTGCGATCGCGCGCTGTTTGGTTTCCTAGGAAAGGCTGGGGAGAAAACAAAGAAAAAGTTAACCCAATGTTGCAGGATTCCCAAGATGCTGGTGACAGCTGGTCAAGTTGGTTTAAATCAGAGGGCGCTGTTACGAAATACCACGAGCTTACATACACAATCCACTATCAATCACTGACGTCTTGGGCCAAGACTAGTAAACGTAAATAAAACACCGATATTTTTCATCATGAAAAAGAACATCAGACAAAAGACTGGCATAGTTACACTCTTAAGCCGCGTTCGCATTGGATTAGTATTTAACTGAGACCATGGGTAACATCCAATGGGTAAATCTGTCTGCACTTGGATTATTTGGCGTGGGTAAATTAACCGAGATGATGGTGAAACAAACCAACTGAGGGGTCAGTGTGGACTAAAAGCTGCATCACACGTCGATTTTACCGTTGCGCGACCATCCCGCAACCAACTATAAACCAGCCTTTGCGCATGTGAACCGGATGTGGTATTTCAATGGCCGATTTTACCGAGACGATGCGTCTGCACTGGACATTTTGGCTCAGTTAGTTTGACCAGGTTAGTTTACCTGGGCAGAAAGTGGCCGGTTAAACTACCCACTGGACTCGGTTAAGTTACCTGGGTGAAATTTTGCAGGGCTGTTTGCACTGGACTCAAAATGGTCAAGTTGCTCATTTGCTCGGTTAGTTTACCCCCAAAAAGTCAAATGCGAACACGGCTTTAGACAGTGAGAGTAAGTAGTGGTGGGGGAGGGGGAGGGGAGGGAGGGGGAGGGGGAGGGGAGGGAGGGGGAGGGTGAGGGAGGTGAGGGTGTGGATTGTGGAGTGTCGTGGCCGAGCGGTTAAGATCACCGGACTCAAGTTCTGGTGTTGTTGGCAGCAGAGTGTGGGTTTGAATCCCGGTCGCGGAACTTGTGTCCTTGAGCAAGATACTTTACCATAATTGCTTTGTCCTTCGGATGGGACATTAAGCCGTAGGTCCCGTGTACTAGGATAGGTAGTGTACGTAAAAGAACCCAGAACACTTATCAAGGAAGAGTAGGGGTTTACCCCGGTGTTTCTGGTTCACATGGCAAGCATCCTTATCTACAGGTTTCCTCAGGCTTAAGAGCTACAGTGATTAAGTTCACTTATGAGGCATCCTTGGTTTCATTACCAGAAATGTAATAATAATAATAATAATAACTGTAACTTACCAAGCCATACCAAAGAGCGTCAGGTAGCGTCTCGTAATCTTTTGGATTAATATCGTGCTCCATTGTATATACCAGAAAAGAGATCGATATCAGTGCTAAGAAACCTATGTACCACGTTGTAAGCAGCTCCTATCAACATGAAAAAGATTCATACAAACAAATCTTGTTAAAGCCCCAGCCGGACATTGGTAAACTGACTGTAAATGCTTCCATTTTTTGTAACAAAACCACCCTGTGAAAATGTCAGCTCATTTTGTTGATTTGTTTGTGAGAAAACAGTAAAAATGCATTCAGCATTTTTGTACGCATTCTTGTAGGTAGAGTGTTTATCTCACTGAGACGAAAGCTAATTTTGGATCTTATTTCCTTCATATTCCATTGCAACTGCACTTGAGAAATCACTGCCATTGGACCCTCAGGCATGTTTCAAACGTCATGTCTTGCCGTGTCGAATTAAAATTTTCGCCACGGCAGGAGCACGCCGTTTGAAACCACTTTTGGAATTCTGCGTGGCAGAGGCTTAGCTCGACCATGGCTCAACAGGCCCTGTCGAACTTTGCCAACAGCATGACGTTTGAAACCACTGCCGCGCCAATACCGCGCTATTGCCGAACTCAAATGATTTGAACTTGACACGGCAAGAGCGCAATATTTGAAACGTGCCTTAGAGAACAGATTTCAAAAACTTACCTGTCTGTGCGCCCAGACGACTGACCCCAGTAGTTTCCACGTGCTGCCCCGTCTGTCCACACGTACCATTCGCAGAATTTGAAGGAACCGTAGTCCCCGGAATGCTGGCTCCATGAATTTTGCATTTCGCGTGCCAACAGCAAAGATCAGCACTGATGCTAAAACAACCACGATATCTGCACGGAAATGAGATCAGTTTAAATGAGAACGGTTCCTCTCACACCATTAGGTTCAAAGCAAAAGTTTTTGAACACTAAGAGCAAGTTTGAACAAGGACCAATGGAAAAAAAGTGGTTGGTTAAGTGCGTAGTGCATGCGCACTGAAGTTGAAGTGCGAACGACTCTAGTCATGTCAAGTCACGCCATGAGAATATTGCGAAATCAAAGTTATCACTCATTACTAATAACTGGTCCCCTCTGCACTGTGCTTATGAAACGGCTATTGGTAACCAGCGATGCGACCAACCTCGATACGCTGGTCGTGAGTAGTCGACTAGATTAGTCCAACCATCGTTGACTAGCGTGAGTTTGATCAGAGTTAGTCGAACTATGGTTAACTACGATCCTTGATCGAACTTGCTCCAAGATGCAGGAGATTTGCTAGCGCGCCATGATGTCTTGGTGTACACTGAAAATGAAATGCATGCTTTGTATTTGACAGAGACATCACGGGCAATTTCTGTCATGCCCCTAGTTCTTGCCATGGTGTCCTTATAACAGTTACACACCTATGTTCCAACACCCCTTTGTTCCGCCACACACACATACATGTGTTACTAATCCTAATCCTAATCCTAACCCTGCCCTAATCTTAATCCTAATCCTAATCCTAACCCTCACCCTAACTCTAGCATATAGATGACGAGGGCTTTCAGCATACAGTTGTCGGAACATAGGCTTGTCAGAACATAAGAGTAACGGAACATAGTTTTTTTTTCTGGGGGGGGGGAGGAGGAGGGAGGATTCTGGACAATTGTAGTTTCTATTTGCAGTTTTCTTAAACAAGGCCCTTTTCAGTGCTTTTGGTATGTCATTTATGAAAAAATCTGATGTGAAAAGGTAAAAAAACAGCTGTGAGTAAATAGAAAAAAATGTTTCAATTACTACTAAATTATTACAAAATTTAACATTTTATTCTGATAAATTTGGGTCAATTTCGGGGGCATGTAACCCTTGTGCCCCCCCCACCCTTAGTTACGCCACTGATAGTGCAATCTAGTGCAATCCTACAAGTTGTTTTTTCAGGCATTACCTTTTAAAACAAGAAATGAGATTTACTATTTCAACAAGTCGGATAAACACTTCATCAAAACAAGGGATGAAGCGAAGTACAGGAACGATATGTGTTTTGCATTTGTTTGAATAAATAAATTACAGTCAATAGTCATGACTTATTCTTACGACTCACCATAGAGACTTATAGGTTTTGTGATTCGCAGAAGTAATCAGAGGGGAATAAATCCAACAGTCAGCATTACATCAGAAGATAGAAATACTCTCTAAATGTAAAAGAGTGTCAATTTTCACTCGTTTATTTTTTATATATTTTTTTATTTAGAACCATATTGTTAGAGGGTAACCCGTCCACCAATGCTGATCTTTGGGGACCTCTTATAAAAAACATTTTATAAAAACATGAAACTTGGCATCAAAACTTAAAAAAGAGTAAAACATTAAAAAACTACATCCTATTCAGTAAAATGATACAAAATTTACATCAAAGGGAAACAAAATAATAAAAAAAAATAAAACTTCTTGCCCAAGTGGTGTCAGTTTGGCTCTTTTGAGAGTGAAACTCACTGTATATCGCCCTTTTTCAGTGAAATTCAAGCAAACTTGATTAAAGTTGAAAATACCCGTCTTTCGCTATAAAAAGAGTTGTCCGCTATATGGGTCTTTGTAAATATGGTTATGACGGACAAAACGAGAGGTTTTTCACTCTTTTACATTTTAGGCCGTTTACGAAACCACAGCTTGGGCTTGGGCTTGGGCTTAGGCTCTGTCAGTTATTTTGAAAATGTGTGCTTTCCTTACGGGGATTCATACAGGTGGACGGAGCCCAAGCCGGAGCCCAAGCCCAAGCCTTTCGTAAACGGCCTTAGAGAGTAGGTTATTGAAATGATCTGTCCCTGCCGCATGAGAGGGAAGGAGGGACGGTCATCTACTGAAAAACGGACGAGCATTCACCCAAAGTTACAAAATCTAGACCAGTAAGGATCCACACTTTGTATGAACCAACATATACATGGAATAACAAACCTGTAAAAGTTAAAGCTCAATCAGTCCTGAAAGAAATGGTGACAAAACCTTGTCACTGTTTTCAAATATCGGACTTCAGACTCATGAGATCAACATTTATTGTTTTACTCATTTCTACAGAACGGTGACATTTCAGGCACAACCATTTCAAGGGGCGTTTTCCACCATGACCATCTTTATACCATGTACGTCGTGTGTAAATCTGTGAACATTGATATTTTCAATTTTACCAATGTTATGCACGGACAGTGTACAGAATTCAAAATTGTCCACCATATATTTTACTTAAACTGGTGTCGTACCCTGTTATTAAGTGTCCTGTGTATGCGTTGCGACTGTGCGCATAGGACGCAATTAATGACTGATTCAAAAAACAACATTAAGGCTCAGATTCCGAGAAGCAATGCATAGCTCGGTGTGATTTTATTCTCACAATAGACGAACCGATCAGGTCCTTCCATAAAATACTTTGGACAAGTTAGAAAGACCCGTGACACTAGTTTTCATCTTCTTAACCCTTCAGTGATAACTTTGCTGTAATACTGAATTCAACAAAACAATAAATATGACACAAATACCCAATTTCACTTCTTAAAAAAAACAAATTTGCTTAAGCTGGTACCTAAAGGTCAGGTAAAGTGTGTTTGTTTACCAAATAAAAACTCAGGTCAAACTTTAAACAACACACTTGTTTTATTTATTATGAAAGTCTCTGACCCTTCATAACTTAAAAATAAGACAGGGGGAAACTAACAGTCCTTTGCAAATGAAGTCACAAGTACTTTAGATTTTATTTTATGGAGTATCCCTTAACAATGTGAACTGAGCAGCAGCACACCCAGAATTGTTTTATTTTTCTATTTCAATTCTTTTTATTTTTTACGTAAAGCCGTAGGTCCTGTGTGTTGTGTAATACATGCAAAAGAACCCAGTGCAGTCTTCGCAAAGAGAAGGGATTCGCCCCGGTCTTCCTGGTTTGATCGGCTGCAGATTGCGCCACAGCACCTTGTGAACCATTACATGGTGCTACGTAAAAGAACAGGTCTCATACTTCAAAATGTAACTCCGCATACCTTGCAGGAGAAAACAAATTCTGAGCACTTTCAGATGCCCATCGGGTGTGATAAAGCACTACATTAGAACTGTGTATGAATAATATATACATTGTCATCCATGTTTGATGCAAATTAAAAACTAGTCTATATACTTTATATCTTTCATGTGCCTGGAAGAAGGGCATAATGAAACTGTGACCGGCAAAAGGTCGTAGGAAATTACTGTCCAAAATTGTGTTTCAAGAAACCCGAATTTGAAAGTTTGGTCGTTCTTCTGCCGTTTGTAAGTCATTCGGGAAAGTTTAATTCTGCATAGGAATGGATGGGTGTAATTCTAGCAACAAATATACAACAGTTATGCCCTACTTTCTTCAACAGAGCCATGTTATTGCTTGTGACCTTCTGCTGGGGCAAAAAGTCTTAATTTTTGCGCCCGGAAAAAGGTCGTACAGCCTAACGACATTCTTCCGGGCACACCGCGATACAGAATATACCTTTAGTTTTTAAATACAAAAAAAATTAATAATAAATCCCCTGCATGGTGTGTGGAGTAAACGTTTTGGAATATGAGACACGTTCCTTTACATAGAAACATGTAACAGTTTACAAAGTGCTGTGGTGCAATCTGCAGCCAATCAAATCAGGAACACCGGGACAAACCCCTTCTCTTTGCGATAAGTGCACTGGGTTCTATTACGTGCATTACACAACACACGGGATCTACAACTTAACGTCCCATAACACTTACAACTAGTTCTTACATAGCGCATTTCACAATAACGTCTCAATTCGCTTTACATTAGTGCCCTGGTCATTAGGCCAATAAAATTCCTGTAATCTTTCTCAGCTCTCTGGGGAGTATACAGCCCCGAGCTGCTGTGGCTCTCCGGAGGCTTTTTCAAATACAATACCAACCTCTACCCTCGCAGGTACCCATTTATACCCCTGGGTGAAGAGAAGCAATTATAGTAAAGCATCTTGCTCAAGGACACAAGTGTCATGACAGGGACTCGAACCCACACCCCGATGACTTGACCACCAGAACTTGAGTCCGGTGCTCTAAACTGCTCAGCCATGACATTCTACGGTCCCATCCGAAGGACGCAGCAATAATGGTTAAGTGCCGTGCTTAAGGACACAAGTGCCAAGACCAGGACTCGAACCCACACTCTGCTGATCAGAAACACCGGAGCTTGAGTCCGGTGTTCTTATCCGCTTGGCCACAACACGTTGTATAACATGCTCTGATATATCTTCAAGCAACACTGCATGATAACATCTCCTTTTAAACATAAGTTTTGGATACTCTTTAGTTTTGACGATTTGGTTTCCTTCCAGGTATAAATGTGGACAATTAGTCGCTAGCACTTAGGGTAAGAGATAAAAATGCCATATCTACCTATTCCGACCACTGTATTTCATCGGGGGAAATGTGGAAGGCACCCCAGAAAGGTTATTTCTGGAGGGAAAGCGTCGACTAAAAAATAAAAGTAAAAAAAAACAAAACAAAAAAACGGAAAGCTAAAAAAGAAGTACCTTGGGATGAAGAGGTTGAATGGTTCATTGTACCTGAGTCGATCACTCCATGGCACTGAACCCTGGGGGCGACTAGCAACTCAATCACGCATGCTAGAGATGCAATCGGCCATCGGGAAAAAACAAGACGACTTTAACTTCGTTAGACGAGAAAGAGATAGGCGAAGAAGAAGAGCTCGAGAGAGAGAGAGAGAGAGAGAGAGAGCCAAGGAGGAAAAAAAAAAAAAAAAAAAAAAAGGAGAAGGAAAGGAAAAAATCGCTGGGTGACAGTATACTCTGTGATGGCATCGTGGCCTGCGGGGGTGGAACTGAATCTCTACCATATAAACCTGAGATGTCATTTACCTAATCGATGTCATACCTAATATGTTAGCAGTGAAGCCCTGTGTTTATGTAAAGGGTTGAAAAACACCTGTATCTAGGAAAATTGAGTAGCAACCAGCCAAAAATGCAAGTGGTTGACTGTCAGAATTTTTGGGACAAAGTAAACGAGAATTCCCCAGAGAATCGATGGGACGTATGAAGTAGGGGGATCCATGATTCAAACATGGCTAGAGTTTCATCCCCTAAATGTAAAGGGAAGAGGGTGGATGAGGTAACCCCCCCCCCCCTGAAAGTTATTTAGCATCATGGATTTACTGCCTCCATGCTTGTAGACCATGTAACCTGTGACATGACATGCTTACAAAATAGGGACAGAGCCTGAACTTCCTGCAGGCACGATTTGTACATGGCCCAATGGAAGAAAACTATCTGTCCTTTATAGAGATCGCACTGTCTGATATTTATCAACTTTTGATATGAAGAAAGGTGACACATCTCAAAACCGGTTCAGCTGTTATTTTTACAACTCGTGTAAAGTTTCCCATATGGGCAGTGCAGTAGCTTGCCTGCCTGAAAAGCCCTGGAATCTACAAGGTCACTCTTTAAAACAAAGGTTACATTCTCTATAAACTAATCCGAGCAGCTCATCCACCAGAAACATGCCCACGTCGACGCACACTCACACTGTGAATCCTCCAGGCTCATTGGTACATATGTGCACTGATTCGCTGTTGTCGTTTCGCATGCAGCGGCTATATCTGCGGTAAACACCAGAAAGGAGCACTGCTTGGATAAGTGTATAGACATGAAAGGAGCCCTGACTAGGTAGAGTGTACTGTACAGCGTTCTCCCTTAACAGTGGTCCGCTGGCCAAATGCTAGTTAAAACAATTGAGGACCAGTCAAAATTCTCTCCAAGTGGTCCGGCTGGCTAGTTCGGTGTTGAAAAGCATCCCTATTTAATATGAAATATGAGCTAGTGAAAACCCTGGCGGACCAGTGATATGACAAGCTAACTAGTCCTGCTGGCCAGTTACTGAAAAAGTTAAGGGCAAACCCTGTTGTACATGAATAGCTTTTGGTACATTTGTAAATGTGTCCTCACATGATCACAGCAAAGCATTTTTTGTGCACTATGTCCATGTCTCAGCACTGTCAAAGAATGTGTAACTCAAACAATATACAAACAAAAACTACATGGTTGGCATGGCAATCATACCATCAATAATTCCACAATACTTTTTTCTTCTTATGCTTGTTCCTTCAAATGCTGCATGGTATAATTTTTGTCACGCGATCATTTCACTGAAAAAACAACATTAGCTGTTGCAAACTGCTTACCAACCACAAGGACCTGTTTGTATAAATGCACAAAATTGTTAATGGCCTCGCGTTTGGACCCTAGCAGAGAAGCAGAGAGAGACAATAATTTAACATCCGGTATTCATATCAGGCACTTTGAATAATTATAGTAATTTGGGAGGCTAACTGGCATTTGAGAAACTGTACTGCAAGGGACGCGGCTACAATGTGTTCAAGCCAATGGCATGCAAGGGCTGCCTTTGGCAGCCAGCCACATCGACCCGAACATCGAGCATAGCAAGAGATTGAAAGTGTTTGATTTTTCCTGAGGGAGGGAAATCGGAGGCCCGGAGAAAAACACTTGTGGCATAGCAGAGAACCAACGCATAACTCTATTCACATATGGCCCTAGCTGGGAATTGAACCAGGGCCACATTGGTGAGAGGCAAAAGCGCTTTACGCACAAGTCACCCATGCCAACCACTTGACAGATACATCGAGGAAATTGATTTTGGACTCCTTTGTGTACACAACAGATATAAAAGCAACCCGTGATTACATACACAGACTTTCAAAACCTCATCACTGTGCAATAAATTTGTCAAAACAACGTAAAATATATTTTGCATCGTCGATTTTCAATCCTTAGTCAAAACAAACCAGACAAGTTTTACACAACTGTGCATTTTTCTTCTAATCCAGCAGGCACAATGATGTGCTGACTGACTGGTAGACCGCGACTTGACTTAAAGTCAAAGTATACCTTTGGTTTTTGGAACCGTACATTTGCCTTAATGCTATATAATTATAGATATATACCATAAAACTAACCTGTGTAAGTTTCATTTCAAAAGGTGGCAGCGTTTTTGAGATATCACCAAAAAATCTGGAGCGGTCGTGTTCACGCAGAAGAAGTATCCGTCATTGGAATACACATTCTGAGAAGTGATACGGCCATAACGCTTCTCAGATTCAAGTTTTTGGGGGATAGAATGTGATGTATTTTTCCATAACTGCAGTACTTCGAAGTGAAACGTTTCTCAAAATGCATTTATACTATCCAAAGCTGCTGTACTTCTTACCAAGTGAGTTATTATTGCCATAAATTTTCAGAGTCATTACCAAACGTATACAGACCCTTTAATGACACTGAGCCAAGAAAACTTTGCAAACACTAAAACGTTTGCAAATTTTCTTGAAGTGTAATAGCATCTGACAGATTACAGTGGCGTAGCCAGGATTCTTTCAATGGGGGGGAGGGACATTGCTTTTCAGTGGGGGGCCCAGGGACGATGTATTTAATGTATTACATGTATCTGGATTTTTTTAAGGGGGGGGGGGGGCACTGAGATTTTATGGGGGCACGTGCCCCCCCCCCCCCCCCCCCCCCCCCCCCCCCCCGTGGCTACGTCGCTGATTATTTCATTCAATATTTCAAGAGAACAACAAAAAGGTAGCTGTTGGGCCCTAACACTTTGGCATTAGTCAGATTGTGCATTTTGTGAACGCTTTTCTTACGATCTCTATGAAGAATTTTAACTAAGTTTGTTGGTTGAGAGATGAGATGAACACGGTTGAATTTCCAAATGACAATAAATTAAGAACTGAGTGACGAACGAATATAGACCAGGTGTAACTTATTTAGCTGTTGTATTTTTACAGTCTCCCACCCTATCTCAACTACAGTAGCACAACGCAGCGCTCGCTTTGCCGACCACTGCTGCAATACCAAATGGCAAGTTGTCTCCGACCTCATCTGCTGGAGATTGCTTTACCTCTAACAGAGGCAGCAGACCCCCGTCACTACCATGGCACGTTGACGGCATCACCACAGCCACGGCAGACCAAGGAGTCTGGAAGAGTTGCATCCATCTCAGCTGCGGCCACCCGATGACGACGATTAACAGTTACACTTATGTACAAATATTTACAGGCACAATTGGTGGAATTTAATAATACTATACACTCTTCTAGATTCTTGGTTTCAACGAACACGCCCAATTACTTAATTTCAATCAAATCCACAAACATATCATTTTTTTATTTTTTTGCTTAAAGCCCCAGCTCAACATTAGTAAAATGTCTGTAATTGCTTACAATCTTTGCACAAATCCGATGCACTGATGACGTCAAATTTGTTTACATTTCATTGCTTCATTTGCGAGAAAACGGTAAATATGCATTCAGTTTTGTTGTAGTATTCTTAAGCGGACTCTTGGTCTCACATGAGACCAAAATTAATTTTGGATCTGATTTCATTTGCTATTCAAAAACGATAACACTTCAGGTAGAAATATTTCAAGAAATGTTTTCTACCATCATTATCGCTATACCATGTAAGGTATATGTAAGTTTATGAACATTATATTTTTCTTTGTTACCAATGATGAGCTGGGGCTTTAAAAACTAAACTGGATCACAAACAGTAAGTATTAAAAAAAAAAAAAAGTCAACATATAAAAACAGTTTTAAGCGTAAAAAAACCAACCTGTTAAAAGCAATGTTTGTGTCTTACGCGGCACATTAGACATTCATTAGTATTGGGACGTGTTTTTCATGGAACAAACGTTCCGTGGTTCTACCAAGATAATTCTACTTTTACAACACAAAAATAAGAAAATGCCGGGCTGACCATTTCAAAGGCTGTTTTGGGCGGACTTTCCCAAAGGAATAAAATCTTGCAACAAAAATAGAAAGTTACAAACAATGCAGCCCGGCGAATGAGATGCACATACGTACATCTACGGCAGAATGTTTGGATAGACTAATGGGTTTGGGGCAGCGGCTGTGACACAAAGGTCTTTTACTAGGGAGACAGGCGGAAGATTGGAAAATGTGTGCATGAAAACGTTTCTGTCAGAACATCAGACGGTGATGTTTTGCTCGTGAGAAATATTAAAGAGACACTACATTTTCGGATGAGTGGTATTACTATTATTATTATTATTATTGTTATTGTTATCTATTATTGGCAATTAAACCATGGATGTCTCAAAAGCGAACTTAGTCACTGTAGCTCGGAAGCCTGAGGAAACCTGTAGATAAGGATGCTTGCTATCTGAACCAGAAACACCGCGGTAAACCCCTACTCTTTCATGATAAGTGTTCTGGGTTCTTTTACATGCACTACCAATCCTAGTACACGGGACCTATGGCTTAACGTCCCATCCGAAGGACAAAGTAATTATGGTAAAGTGTCTTGCCCAAGGACACAAGTGTTGAGACTGGCCAGGTCCGGATTCGAACCCACATTCTGTAAACTACAGAAGTTAACGTTCGGCGGACTAGACCGCTCGGCCATGACACTCCATTCAGCATAATATTTAGGAACATTTTTACATATCCTCTGTTAGGTCATCAGACAAAAAAAAGTATGGAAAAGTTTCCATATCCGGCTGCCACTTTTTAAGGGATTTTTTTGACTTTTTAATTGATGTTGGGCTTTTAGAAATTTTAGAAAGTAAATAGCACGAGAAACTATAACTAGAAAACTTGCAGCAATGTTCTGTCGTCTGTTCCTTAAAATAAAATGAAGTATTTTCCTACTTACATTCGACACATTTGTAAACAAGTATTACGTCACGAATGAAAACACACTTAAGTACAAACAGTCTGAATTGTTTGAGTTAAGGTTTAGGTCAGATTAGTCTAATTTTCATGGTCTTGTTACTCCTTTGGTCATTTGTTTTCAAGTTGGCGAACATACGCTAACACCTTCTCTAGACCGTTTGCCGAATTTCGCAAGCGTCGCAACGCTTTTTTTGTGCTCAGCGCGTTCAAGTTAGAAAATGTGCACGTAAGTTGGCAAACAATTGCCTTGTTCTCCTGAGTTCTCCGTGGTTGTACCTGAAAGCTTACTAGTCTTAGTTACTTCCTAAAATCCATGTTAATTCAAGTGCAATAGAGATCACTGGACACACCTTTGAATCTGTCAGAACACAACCTGTTAACGTGTCCTTCAAAAAGACAGCTAAAAACTCTTTTTGACTTTTCCCCTCCATTTTGATTTTTTTTTTTTTTAGTCTTTTTTATTTATTTGTTTCTGTTCAGGGGGAGGTTGTTGAAGCATACACAATGAGTTTTTTTCTCACAGCTGAAAACACTAGGAAAGAAAGTATTATAAATTGTTGTGTGCCCAGAAGAGGGGCTCAAGGCTATTATATGTCTGTCTTCCAGTCACTCAAAGTACTTTCTTCCAGTTTTAACAGACGGTCGTAGTAATAAAAAAAAATGGCTCCTGACAAATATAAAACATCGCATTAACTGTTTAATTGTTGCTGCAAGACGTACCCAAAAGACATATTTTCACATTCCCATGCAGAATGTACCCTTCCTATAATGACTTACGAATGTTTTTGTCAAACACAATTTTGGACATTAAATGCTTACGCCCTTTCTCCGGTAACTTCGTTACGTCCTTCTTCCGGGCACACGACAAAATATTAAATTACAACCACCTTGAAACCTCTCTCATCAAGAAACTGAATAGTTAAATTTCTTAACTTAGGCCCCACTGAGTGCTCCAGCATCCTGAAACATACCCCCAGATCTCAACAAAAGCTTCAACTGCAGATGCCCAGTTTTTTTGAAGTTTTTTCTTCAAACGATTCTCCTCATAAAATCTTAATTATTATTGCATTCAACTGTCGCCCAGCTATTGACAGTGGCCCAGCCGCAGACAAATGCCAAAGCTATCATGGTAAATTGGCTCAGAGAGACGAGGATTGGTAAATGGACTTGACAGACCAAACAATAATGGCTTGGTTGGTTGTCGCCTTGCGTGCCGGGGCAATAATAGTGTTATTTTTAGGGAGGTCGGGTTGGAACACCTTGCCAGTATTTTCGTCTGGAAATCTAAAAATACTTAGATCATACGATGAGTTCTTAATCAAAGGGTTTATTGAATTCAGCTAATCTGATTGTGTTAAAGAGATGGTACAATTTTAAAGCAATAAAAGTTATTTATAAAACAATTACAAAAAAAAGATAAAATAAGATAATAAAGTAACAAAACATAATAATCATAATAATAAATAAAAAAAATATAAATATACAAAAAAAATAAAGCAAAATAAAATAAACAAACAAATAAATAAGAAACATTATTTTCAGGATCCCAACATTATCTCATATCCATCAGCCATGATGTATAAACAATTTTGCATGTTACATGCACGCATTGTCCATGGCGTACGCAACAGTTTTTTGTATGATTTTCGTTTTTTAACAGGGCATCATCTATCAAAATTCATTAAGAGAAAACAATTCTATAAAAACATTTCTTTTGTCGAAATTCAGGCCATGCAACTTCAACTTCTTTTTAAAAATGTTACAATCATATTAATAAAGATAGGTGCATTGTCAGGTAGGATGAATTCATTTCAAATCCTCTTGTTTTTCAATAAACCTATGAACCTATTTTTTTTTTTAAATGATGGTTACGATTTACATGGCAGCATTTTAATGGTCAACACACCATTGATGACGTCCAATTTGTTTACATGTGCGCTTTCTATGGAGGTTTGAGTCTGTAGTCCAGACCTGAATCCCATAATCCCATAAGAAAGTGCATGCCAACAAACCGTGACGTCATCAGTATGGGTCTGTTGGTGCTTGATATCTTCGAAAAAATCATTCACACATTTTTTTTCTTTCTTTCAATCACTACTAATCATATGATATGGCACTTTATCACACTTGAGGGCATCTCTAAGCGCTCAGTATTTTTTTCTACAAGGTTTGTGGAGCTATGTTCGAATTATAATAATAATAATAGTGGCTTCATATATAGCGCTCAGGTCCATCACTCAGTGATGCTCATGGCACTCCAACATTATTACCCCTGGTCACTGGGCCATTTATTTCATTCCTTGAACAATCTCAGCTCCCTGGGGAGTATACAGCCGGTGCTGCGAAGTACGTAGTGCACCAAGCTAAATCAATCACAAGAACCATCTCTACCCTCACAGGTACCCATTTACCTCTGGGTGAAGAGAAGCAATTATAGTTAAGTGTCTTGCTCAAGGACACAAGTGACATGACCGGGATTCGAACCCACACCCTAATGACTTAGCCACCAGGACTTGAGTTTGATGCGCTAAACCGCTCGGCCACGACACACATATAAGACCTGGTTTACGATGGGTGTCTCAAAGTGCTCAGTGTTTTCTCATGCAAGGTATGCGGAGTTGCGTTTTTGAAGTATGAGACCTATTCCTTTACATAGCACCATGTAACGGTTTACAAGGTGTTGTGACGCCATCTGCAGCCAGCCATACCAGTAAACACCGGGGCGAACCCCCGTCTCTTTATGATAAGTGTACTACAATCCTGGTCATATCTCCTTGGGCCACCCCTGCTCCCCCGTTCAATGTTGGCTCCCATTGCACCGTCTGCGCTCCAGTCGGAATAAACAACATTGAAAGGGGGAGAGGGGGGACGGCGAATCAAAGGTGGTTTGAGTGTAAAACTAATGCCACATGGCCCAAGCATTTTGACCAAGATTGTAGGTTCTTTTACCTGCATTACACAACACACGGGACCTACGGCTTTACATCCCATCCAAAGGGTGAAGCAATAATAGGTTCAGTGTCTTGCTTACAGACACAAGCGTAAAGACTGGGACTCGAACCCACACTCTGCCCGGTCAGAAACACACCGAAGCTTGAGTCAGTGCACTTGACCTCTCGGCCACGACACGCCTGTAAAAACTTTACAAAAGCAGTCCTTTACCTTGCCAGGGGGGGATTTCACAAAGCGCTAGGACTAGTCTTATCTTGAGTTAGGATGAGTATCTAGTCCTAACTTATAGGACTAGTCATAAGTTATGACTAGTCCCAAGTTAGGACTAGTTTTGTGAAATCCACCCCAGGTGTTTTATTTAATTGGGAGTTCTACTCACCTAATATGCAGAGTGGTCTCCTTATAAAGCGAAGTCTACCATAATGCCCCTGGTATCTACTTCTGCAGCCTGCAGACCATATTCTTAATGCACACTCTACTGAAAGGATGAGAACAATTACTATTTCCTGAAAGAGACAGATAAACACAAAGATAGTGGCATTTAAAAATGAAATGATATTATTTTAGTTTCATCAGGGGTGTGTTTCAGAGGTGCTTATCAATGTAATGGTGCGGGGGGAGGGGAGGGGGGGGGGGCTCCAAGAGCCATTTAGGGTGTTGTTTATAGAAGGAAGATCATCAATTAAAAGAGGAGGCTAACAGGCTGACCCAATGCCATGATAACATGAACTTCCCCCCCAACCAAAGGCAGAATATAATAATAATACTAATATGAAATTCTTACAGCGCTTTATCACACCCGATGGGCGTCTCAAAGCACTCAGTGTTTTTTTCCTGCAAGGTATGCGGAGTTACGTTTTGAAGTATGAGACCTGTTCCTTTACATAGCACCATGTAATGGTTTTACAAGGTGCTGTGGCGCAATCTGCAGCCGATCAAACCAGGAACACCGGCGTGAACCCCTCCTCATTGCGATACGTGTACTCTGGGTTCTTTTAATTGCATTACACAACAAACGAGGCCTACGGCTTTACGTCCCATCTGAAGGACGCAGCAATAATGGTTAAGTATCTTGCTTAAGGACACAAGTGTCATGACCGTGACTCGAACCCACACTCTGCTGATCAGATACACCAGAGCTTGTGTCCGGTGATTTCATCCGCTCAGCCACGACACGCCATATTATAACTACAGTATTAAGCCATATTCCAAAGAGCTTTTGGGTAACACCTTATTCAAATGCACAACCCAAACGATGTTACGGTGAATACACATTCAATCATTAGCAGACCCGGTCATGATGCTTGTGCCCTTGAGCAAGGCACTTAACCATAATTGCTCCGTAAAAGTTGGGGAGGTAGAGCCTTCTGCTCTACCAGCCAGGCTTCTGATAGATGATACCTAAGCCTACATCCTTACGGACTGTAAAGGGGTTTACCCTGTTTCAGCCCCATGAGTAGGTGGCAACGGCCCCTGGATAAAACAGTTGATTTGTAGCCCAAACCCTCGAGTGGCTTACTGGCCTTGTGTGGCTGGCGACTTCCATAAAAAATAAAAATTAAAAAAAATAAAAAAAAGCATGAGTAGCTAGAGATTTATCTGCGATCAAAGTTATATACGAATTGAAACAAATTTACCATTTCTTTTTCAGTGACGCATTTTAAAACAGTGCTGGACTGAACATACCCCAACAACTCCCTTATTATAATAATAATAATAATAATAATAATAATAATAATAATAATAACCAGTTTTTATATAGCCCTTTATCACACTGTATCAAAGCGCTTCTGACATAACTACCCCTGGTCACTGGGCCATTTATTTCATTCCTTAAACCATCTCAGCTCCCTGGGGAGTATACAGCCGGTGCTGCGAGTAACCGCGCTCCAAGCTAATCATTCACATAAACCATCTCTGCCCATTTACTCGTGGGTAGAGAAAAGCAACTACAGTAAAGTGTCTTGCTCAAGGACACTAAAGTGTCACAACTGGGATTCGAACCCACACTCTGCTGATCAGAAACAGCAGAGTTTGAGTCCGGTGCTCTTATCCGCTCAGCCACGACATCCCACAATGCAAACTGGATCAGTGGCTTCCCAACCCCCAGGCAGAAATGCCCCTCTTAACCATGAACTAATGGGAGACTTTTGAGACGCTGACACAACTGTCCTTTTTGACAGTTCTGGTGATGTGCGCCCATCCTCGGTATTGCGTACAATACGTACTACTGCATGCGTACTACTGGTGGGAACTGTGAAAAAGGACCGTCCAAAAGTCTCCTTTTACCAGTTGGTTATTGAGTTGGTACACTCAAAAGAGGAACACTGCAAACAAAACCCTACATACTTAAGGAAACTATTACTTGCGGAAACTTCATTTAAAATCAGTGATTTCGGTCAACCGCTCACGTCAGCGCATAAAGCTACATCTTTTATTACCATTTTGTAATACTTGATGTTTATTTATGTTTACTCTCGTGTTGCAAGGCAAGTTACTACTAGATTACATGCACATTTTTTTTTCAAGATGGCAGTATTTCAGACGATTAACATTTGCATTTCTCAGGTCGATCCATACCAGAATTGTCTTGGAACCAAGTATTAAGAAACCTGAGCTTCCTGCCATGGGTTCTTTCCAAATCAACCGGAGGATTCAATGACTTAGTAAGGTTGAGGCACATTTGACATTCATCTACCTGAAGGTACAGGGTTCACATCTAACCTCTTGGTTTGTTTTTGGAGGACTGAGGCAGTAGGGATCTTACATCACTCATATTGACCCAATTCACCTGCGCCCTTTTGGAAGTCAATGTCACTGTGTGTTATACAGTGGGGTGCGCATCGGAGGCGATGCGGTGTTTACACGTATACCTATTGACTTCCAAAATGGTGAGTGCGGCGCAGTCGCCGCGTGTGACATGCCTGCAAGGGATCAATAGGTTGATTTAGGAGGATTGAGGCAGTAGGGGTCTTACATACTCTCATACAGGTTGATTTTTGAGGATTGAGGATGAAGGTATAGGCACCCTACTTAACAAAAACTCGTTGTGGTACCCGCTGCTAAAATATAGGATTCAAACTGCCACTAGCTACCGGGCAATCTCGGTGGTCTAGTGGTAAGATTGTGGGTTTGAATCCCACCTGAGTAAGATGCCTGTGTTTTTTGGTGTTTTTTTTTTTCACAGAACAGTGGTTTTTTTTTCACAGTATATACAGTGCTTAATTACACACATCGGTGCAGGGTAAAAATAACACAAAACAACATAACAAAAACTCTTATTTGTTTATTTCGGCTGTTCCCAGCAAGAAATGTCTACGGGGTTCGCGGAAAAACATGATAATCATCATAGATAAGTCGGAAACCATATCATATCATGAACATACATACATAATGAAGTCAAGATGTCAGTCGACGAGACGAACAACTTGAAGAAAGAGAGCAGAATCAGTTGGGATTTTTATTTTTGTTGGAAGTCCTCATTTCATTTTCATTTCAACTCAACATTTATTTCCAAATTGCAAAGTGTACAATAATCACCGCAGAAGGTCATTACGACAAAAACATTTAAAGAAAGCAACAGTAATAAATAAGATGTAATGATACAAATAAAACAGAGGCAATTATGGAGGCATATTCTGAAGAAAAGAAGTCTCGTTTAGAAATGCCTGCATACAATACAGTGAACAAAGCAAAACTTACAGACAGGAAAACAGACAGGAAAACAAAGACAGGACAAACAAAACAAAACAAAACAAATAGCAGGCTGACAAACTGGAATAAATTAAAATTGAGATGGCAGGGATGAGATTTGACGAATGCAGAAGTTCCTGAAAAATGGCTTGCAGGCCTGGGTTCCCCCTTATTCTAGACCCAAAACCCTCCCAGATGTTACAATTCAGGAGGTTTACAGACTCTGTGAATCGCCAGAAAGACGAAACTACAGGTTTGGACACAATGTGGACTATTTTGTTCTCCCTTTGGTGACTGCTAAACTTCTTTCAAGAAAATTTAAAGACTCAAGTAGATTTTGAGAAGATCCTGAAATCAGGAAAAATCCTGAGAAGTCACATGCCTGTCATGAAACACATACATGTTTAACCTGTGATGTATTCAGGTCAATGGGACTAACAAGCCCAGTATATTATAGAATATAGCGTAGAACATCCGATGGATAATCGTACAATATCTGACGTAGTTCTACGTATTGAAGACACAGTTACCATGGTTACCGGCAGCTTTTAAATGAAAATACATTTATCCATTTATACCCAGGAAGTAAACCAAAATCAATAAGTTTCGCCAACCGTCTAATGAAGAAAAGAAAATCAATTATTGGACATGAGATTGGGGGAAAATAGGTCATTTATCTCCCGAGGACCCCCATGAAATGAAAAAAATGTAAATTGAAAGGATTATGAGTTTGTTTTATGGTACACCCACGCGGGACATCAACTCCTCCCTAGTTCTTCATTATTTTTATGTTTTTTTCCACCTCAGCTCCATAGGGCTACTGCTATTTTGTTAGATTTACTGGATGAAAGAAGCTGGTTTAGCCAATTTTCTGCCCCCTCGTCAAACTCTTGAGATGTTCCACTATGATTGAATTATTGTGATGTTATCCGTCAAGGAGAAAGTTGAGCCCCTCCTCCCTCCACGAAGAAATCTGAGAAAACTAGGCTGAATGATTTTGTGTTATTTTAAAGCTAGTTTTGATCTCCGCTGTGATTCACAGTTCTTCATATCTCATGTATGTTTCTTTGTTTTTCATTCGTTCGTTTGTCAACGACTTCTACATGCTTCTAGACAGCTCGTTCACTTTATTAATAAATTCTTTCGGGAAATAATTTTACTTGGCTTTTAAACTACTTCTCATTTTCCTGAAAATATTGTCTATTTTTGTGTATAGAACTATTGAAGTAAATGTGAATTTGAATTGACTTGAATTAAAATTGAGCAGAGTTTAGTACAGCGCAGTCAGCAGTCTTCATTGTGACAGTTTATATTTCTTGAAATGGCAAAGGTGATTTAGCGCCGGGACCTGTCCAAAGTCGTTTCTGATGACGAGGCCGTCCTTTTCTCCCGGCTTTCAAATTTCATTTGGTTGTTGATTTGTCAATTAGTGCATAGGTTTGATTTCTTTTGAGATTTGTTGTTTCGGTTAAAGTTGCTGTGATGTTTATCAATAGAAGAAAAAAATAATTGACCTGCACTTATACTTACAGACTGGGAGCTTAAAGCCCCAGCTCAACATTGGTGAAGTGTCTGTAAATGCTTCCATTCTTTGCGCAATTCAAGAAAAAAAAAAGAAAAAAAAAAGATTACAAAGATGATGTTAAACGTATTAATGTATCAGCATGTTTTAGGCTTGTTTGTTTACCAAATTGATGGACAAATATTGAAATGGGTCATTCCACCAAGTTGGGACACAGTTTGTGACACTTGTATGACGTCTGCATGATTTTAGTCCCGCCCCATTTCTGCTGTATTTAATCACTGACTAACACGACAAATGTTTTGCCTGGTACATTTTGTACCTTGTAATTAGTGCAAAAAGTGAATTTGCATAATTATGTATTTGAGTGTTGATAAAATTTTGGATGTAACACGGACACCAAGTCTGTGTTACATCCAGAATTTTATTTTCATAATGATTTCCATTAAAATACATTAAAACAATTTTACACACCAACAAACATTTTCACATACAAAGGAGAATGTAACATGAAATAATTGAGTCAAATAAATGATTTCTTTTCATAATATGGACAAATGTTGCACAAAAATCACACTGTGTCCCAACCATATAGTTATATATAAGAACTAGAGGGCGTACAAACCATGCGACACAGCCCGACAAGAAGCATTTTTTGACCATTGAGAAAATGGCGCGGACCATTCATTTACACTGGTTACTCATCCGTTCACACAGCAGCCATTTTCTAAGTGGACATTCGTATGCAATTTGCCCATAGGGACTTTCGCCCATGGTGAGTCAGTGGAGTTCCGTACGTGGGGATAGCGAGTGCACCCTCTAGTTCTATTATATAACTCTATGGTCCCAACTTGGTGGAATGACCCAAATGGGAATAGGGAAGTCTTTTTTTCGCAACAAGGATGTTCCCAAAACTAGTCAATGAAACTGATTCCCACCTCACTAAATAATACTCCCCCCCCAGTAAAAATAAATAAAATAAAATAAAAAAATAAATAAATAATAATCCTTCAAAACAACCTTTTCTAGAGGAAAAAAAGGAACAACAGCCACCCCCCCTTCTCTGCAAAAACTCATTCTCTCTTTGTGTTCTTTTACACACCCTCTTCCACACACACGAACCCTACGGATGTTCAACACTCAAAGGATAAAGCAACCATAGTTACGCTTCTCATTCAGTCTGTGTGGCGCATTCGGAATTTCCGCTTGAAGGGGGCTCATATTTATCTCTCGCAGATCCAACCAAGCGGGATAAAAATCAAATTCAACTGAAACATGCATTTGAAAAATCTGGTCATGAAAAACATTGGCCTACAAATCGTGAAATATCTTAAATACAGGCACTGGGATAAAGATAAAAAACTGTCATCTGCATTTTTAATGCGGAACTCTGCCATTTCGGCAATTTTCATTGTCGTTTTTAGTGGTTAATATTCTCATTTCTGATGTGAAAAAAAAAAGCAACAAATATTTTTCAGTTTTAGCTCATTCCAACACCACACACACTGTACTTAGCTTGTCACTGTCGCTTAGTCTTTCAACAGTTGCCATGGTAATTTGACCTGGATAAAAAGTGTTATCACAAACTGCCTGTCCATCTACTCACTAAGAAAAGAACGGGGGGAAAAAAATAGCTCCTCCGATTCATATGTTTTTCTTTTCCAAGGCGTCTTTTTCTACCTTCCCCTCCTTATCAGGGATTTATCACAGATTACTCCTATGGAGAAGGCGGATATACATGCATGACGTAAAAGAAACACAAAGCTGAAAGTGTTTGTGTGCTCGGATATCCTTTTGGGGAAAAATAGAGTTACACAAACAAGCTTGACAAACAACTTTTATGACAGTTACTACAAAGGGGCGATCGATAATCTACGTCATTAGTTAAATAGCCATGGTCATGTGAATAACACTAAAGGTAATGTACAGCATTGATTCTTGAAGGATGAAATACATCCTAATCTTCTGCTACAAAAGAAGTAATTATAAAACGTTTTCACAGCACGTGCTAAAAATACATGTGCTTTTATCAGATGTCCGACTAAGGTCAGATAAATAAGAAGGAGAAGTGCACGGTGTAAAATTTCACAACTGGCAGGTTTGCGTACCGTCATTTCCGTGCAAAAACATGGTATCTCAAAAAAAAAAATAAAAAAAAAAATGCAGACCAATCCATTAAGCCCCGCCTACCTTAACAACTGCCTAGCAACATCACATGGTGTGACTTTCTTGCCACGATCGCAGCGGTGGTTCGTTTGCGGCCACAAACATGTATCGGATACACACACATACATGGTTTTCGTGAACGATATGGATTCAGTTTTTCTTATAAATTCTCTAATAATAAAGCATTTTTAGTCCCTGCCATAGAATATACCCTTACTAACACTTTTTTAACTTTTATAAAAACTTTCCAATCAAAAACATTTGGTGCATTATTAAAAAATATTTTAATTCTCAAACACCATATACAATGCCTATATTATATTGGCCAATTTTCCAAAAATACGCCATGATTTCGCAAAGTGCATTTTGTTTTTGTATAATATTTAAAAAAAAAAAATGTAAAAAATCATATCTTTACCACTTCAGATGTTTGAAATGTTTCATTTGTTTCTTTCTGTTTATTATGTCCAGTTAAATACTCAGTTACCTATGGTGTACTTTTTTCATTTATGAATTCTCTAACAAGAAAACATTTATAAATTAAGCCTCCAGTTGATTTCACGAAGCACTAAGATGAACCGTAAGATGAGTAAATGTATGAATCAATCTTAATTGCTAAGGAAAGTGTGATGTCACATTACCAGACGCAGTAATCATCACCAGATAAGGCGAACCGTTAGATAAGACGCAGTGCCGTTTTCGTATCTTTGAAAGTCAGATAAGCCGCGTCTTATACGCAGGAAGATACGGTACAGATCACTATGCATCTTAAAGTTAGAATGATTCCCAAGTCAGGAAGAGTTTGGTGAAATCGACCGCAAGGTCCCTTTAGCTTGAAATAAGCAATTTGTGATGGAAAGTGCTCCGTTTAGTTTATTACCTTCGTCATCATAGTTCTGTCTGCTCAATTATTGAAACCAAGGTCACACCAATCTAGCTTTAAATAAAACAAAACTTTGATGGTTTTTTCAAGGGGTAATTGGTTAAAGATCGTTTACTTCGTAAGTTAATCATGCAAGAAATGCTGTTGCTGCTTTTAGGATGCACACTGTCGTGATATTGCAATCAAAGTGGTGACAGCAGAACAAAGGCACACAATGGGAACAATGCTGTCCTCACAATGGATCTCTTTGTATTTTAGTGTCCTCACATTTATTTTGTTCACTTCGTCCATGGGAGAGTATAAAAGGAACAAAAGAAAGTCCTCAAATTGATACAAATACACAAATGTATGTACAATCATACTCTCTGTACCAAGGTCTAAAAACATCATCAATGCTGCACCTTATCTTTATTCCAAGATAGTATCCACACCGCTGATACAAGTTGCTTACACAATTTCAGTGTTGTATAATCTTGACTCTAGGAAGGAATTGCACCACTAGTAACAGATAACTGTTTTGTCAGCATTACCGATGATGTACCTTATCTTTATTCAAAGATAGGAAGCACAATAGTAGCAGCACAGATGACCAACGTTTGTAGCTGAAAAGGTTTGAACGTTGTTTTTCTGTAACCAATGACGAACCTCTTTTTTAAATCATGAACACTCTTTAAACAGAAGGTATACTTGTGGTAATTATCAAAGACCAATATCTTCCACTTAGTGTCTCCTAAAATATAATTGAAATAACAAGCCTGTACAAACTTTGGCTCAATCGGTCATCAAAGTTGCGAGAAAATAATGGAAAAAAAACCCAACATATCCACCCTTGTTGCATAGAATGGTGCACTTTCAGATGCCTGAGAAACGCTTCATGCCTGAATCCTTTGTCAGATTCAATTATTTTGGTGAAAAAAAATTACCTCTTTCTCTAAAACTACATTACTTCAGAGGGAGTCGTTTCTCACAATGTTTTCTACTATCAACAGCTCTCCGTTGCTCCTTAGTTTTCGTGGTCATTAATTTGTTGAGTAATTACCAACAGTATACCCTGCCTTTAAAGGAGCCATTCAGAATTGGTTTTTGCTAACAGAACAGTGTAAGCACTTTATGTAATCCACCATATACCTAAACTGACAAACCTGTAGAAGTTTGAGATCAATCGGCCATCTGGGGCACGAGAAAATAGTGAAAAACCGATTACACATTTCAATGAAGTCATCATGAATAATAAAACGCTTCTGAGCAATACTCCAATCGGAAAACTAGTTTATCTATTTTTCATCAAATGTGGCATTTCAGACAGAAATATTTCAAGGGATATTTTCTACTATCATCATCATTATACCGTGTAAGTTTTAGGTAAATCTGTAATCTTGAAGTATATTTTGTCTTACCAATTCTGAATTGCTCCTTTAACATATTTTATAACCACTGTTGTACCCTTGATTCAATCAGAGTAAGTGCACACGTACCCGGTGTTTTTGCAAATATACCAAATCTGTACCTCACCCCAATTCAAAGAGAGCAAGCACTCAAAAATGTGTCAATAACTGCTGTTATGTCAATGAAATGAATCATATACATCGACTTAGCCGAAGACGGTTTACAGTTTTGGTTTCAACAAACAGGAAGCAGCAGTTTTTTTGTCAATGCACTGAATTTAAACGCTTAAGGTTGTTTTGTGTGTATATCAAGAATAACTTTAGCGTGTCATGTAAACGCTACTTTCGGAGGTACTTTGATTTTGCACTGACAAGATGACTTCTTTAAAAACATATATACAGGTATTTTCGCTGGCAAAAAGGCTTGAATTTTATTGTTTTTTCCTCAACCAAAAAAGAACCTCTTCTTTAATCATGAACACTGAATACCTGGTATGAGATTTCCTCAAGGGTTGCCCGAAAAAAGGACAAATACATTCCACAATCATCCAAAACAGATTCCATTTCCAAACACTCCAAATGGGGTATTTGAGAAAACAACAACTGTGTGGACTTCTCTTGATTAAAGTCAAGTCCCACTAATAACATATCCCGCTAAGCTATCATATTCTCTCACAAAACAATGCAGGTGATATACATGCCGCAGGTGAGCTGATCCCATTACAGTTTGAATGTTTTCGGACAAGCAGCCCACATGTATTGGCTGTGGTCTGACTTCAGCTTCCTTGGCTTTGGCTGTGGCCAGAGAACTGTCAAACTAAAAGTCTTTCTATTTTTTCATTCTTTTTTATTCTTCTTTTCTTTTTGCTGCAGCCACCTTGTGGAACAAATTCCCATCTGTTGTGCATCTTTCTCCATCTTTGCCAAGTTTCAAGAAGAACTTAAAAACATTCTTGTCCAAAGATGCTTTTGAACTGTATTTATGAACTTATTTTTTTTCAACTTGCTTTGCTTTTTCATGTTACCAGTGTGGTTGTTATATTTGCTAAGCGCCCTGACCGTTATTTAGTCGGCGGATACCGGCGCTATACAAATTCACATTATTTATTTATTTATCAAAAGCAAGTGTTAAAATCGTCATGTCTTACATGAAGTTGTAATCAGTTGTTCTTATAGACCACGCAAATGTTGCGCACATTCAAGAATTTTTTTTGAGAACCATGGGATCCCAAACATGGAACAGCGACAAAAATCTTCATGTCTTACATGAAGATGTAATCAGTTGTTCTTATAGACCACGCAAATGTTGCGCGCATTCAAGAATTTTTTTTTGAGAACCATGGGATCCCAAACATGGAACAGCGACAAAAATCTTCATGTCTTACATGAAGATGTAATCAGTTGTTCTTATAGACCACGCAAATGTTGCGCGCATTCAAGAATTTTTTTTGAGAACCATGGGATCCCAAACATGGAACAGCGACAAAAATCTTCATGTCTTACATGAAGTTGTAATCAGTTGTTCTTATAGACCACGCAAATGTTGCGCGCATTCAAGAATTTTTTTTGAGAACCATGGGATCCCAAACATGGAACAGCGACAAAACTAAGGTAACATTTTTAGGGGGGCATGAGGGTGCACTAGTCTTTTCTAGAGGGGAGGGCACTTCTGGCCAATTAAAACTGTAGTTTCCATTTGCAATTTTCCTAGACAAGCCCCTTTTCAGCTCTGTTGTTATGCCGTTTACTATTTTTTTTTTATAAGAAAATCTGTCGTGGAGGTACAAACAAATACATTGTCTGCGTGTAAATATAAAAAAAGTTTTTAAAACATTGAAATAACTGCATAAAAGCTTAGAAAATGTTTTTTTATTTTTTATTTATTTATTTATTTATTTATTTATTTTTTTTTTTGGGGGGGGCGCATGCCTCCCCCACGTTCCAATGTTTGAAGGGAAAAACAATTGCACCCTATAACAGGTCCAAACGTTGGAACATGTGCAAGAGCACTTTGTGGATTGCTGTTTTCTTATTTGTACAACTTGAGAAAGTTTCACTAATGATGAAGATAATAATACTACTAATAACAATAACAATCATTATCTTCAAGCCAACTTGAATCCTCGATTCTGATTGGTCGACAAGCAACAAGAGTGTGATAAATAGTCATATTGCACGGCCCATATCAGACCCTGTTCTCTGACACGCTGTTGTTGCGCGCTCTTCTAGCTCCCATCTTCAGAATTCATTGGAAATTTAAAAGTGGCGCATTTGCTTGAAGATAAATTCGTTATCACTCGCACAAATTATTATTATATTAGTTATCACACAAGGGCCAGTGGAATCCGGAAAAAAAAAGAGCGTCTGCGTCCCATGTCCAACTCGGCCTTAGGCCTCGTTGGAATATGGGATGCAGAAGCGCTATATTTGTCTGTATTCCACTCGGGCTTGTGTAGTAACTAATATAATAATACCGGAGTCTTATATAGTGCATGTATCTATACCAATAAGATACTTGAGGCGCTGGAACAAAGAGAAAACAAGCAGGTGAGGAATTTGTTAAGTTAGGAATGATTATGTGAAACATCAAAGTGCCCAGTGGGGGAAGCCCGTGCTGCATCTTGTCGCCAAACCATACCATAAACACCGGGGCAAGCCCCTTCTCTTTCTCAATGAGTGTCCTCTGTTCTGAAAAAGATGCCACACAGATCTTAATATAGATCTATTTATTCAAATGTAATTTAAGCAACACTTTGACTTGTTTCCATCCTTTACATAGCTGACCTAGTAGTATGGTTTACTCACGCTCTACTTTTTTTCCCTGTAATTTTTTATACCAGTTGATAAAACCTCCCATCTTTCCTATAAATCACATGCTGCGGTATTTGAGCATACGTACACTCGCCTAATGTGATGTCATCTCAGTTTCCGATTACATTCTTCAAACAGTTTTTTTTTAATTTTTCGAAAGATTGTCGATGAGGATCTTATTTCAGTGTGCAGAGGCAGCTGATAAAAAATGAAGATTTATCGTCAGCAAATATCGCGTGTTGACTTTGCTCCTTCACAAAGTTCCTGCTACCGATAATATTACTAGATATAGTAGGTAGCTATGAAAAAAGAAGAAGAAAAAAAAAAAGTATTTTGAAAAAGATTGAAACGAGATCTCAACCACTGGCCCCTCAATGTTGATAACTGTGGCCTACCTACTTGCTTCTTAACGAAGATCTTGTCATAAAAAAATATAACTGTACGTATCATGAGCTCGGTAGATTGTTATTGCCTATCTGAAATCTGGCTTTAAAAAGGGCTCAACAGATTTGAACCCCTAACCCCTTGACGTTCAAAACAGTGGTATACTAATTGCTACTTCATGACGATCATGCCACAGGCATAATAGTGATATCTTTTCTTTACTATTGGCTGTAACAATTACTTAAAAAAAAAAAAAAAATGAAACACAAATTGAGCCCAGGACCTCTATCTACTTTTCTGCCAAGGTTCAATAGACCTTTCTTTTTGAAACGTCACAGCCCGAGTTTTTGCCAACCAAGATGGGGAAAACTACGGGGCGCCATGAATCAAAACAAAGACAGACAATCACAGTTTGCAAAAACGTGACACAGATATTCAAAAACTGTTCAAAATTTGTTGGAAGCAAACCAGCCAATAATGGGATGTATTTTCTTTAAATAGAAAGTTTGCAAAAATGTTGAATTTGGTCACAACGTCTGTCAACAGGACTTGAATGTTTTGCTACATTTGGCTGTCCACGCCAACCAGCATGCAAGGTTTGTTTATCAACAATGGAAAGGTCTGTACAAACTTTTGCCAAAATGGCCTGACTTTGGCCCCTTTGAGCCTCAGAATGGTTTTGTCGATTTGACTGGAAGAAAAGGATTCACAATTAGTCACCAACCTCCGAACAAAGATACTGACCAAATAGGAATATCGCCCACATTAGGGCTCGATAGCTCAGTTGGTAGAGCCCCAGGGGCCGCAGCTTCAAATACCACTCAAGTCAATTTTTCTTTGTTCACCCTAACAATTGAATTAAAATTTGCGCAGTCAGTTTCTTGTGGTTTATTGCTTGAAATTAAAAAGGTGCGTCCTCTTGAGGTGATCCCCTGTCCTGCCGCTTTCCAGGTCATATCCTCAGAGCTATATATTATAGCTCTATGGTTGTATCGTATACGTGAGGTGTGATCCCTGGCTACACAGCAGTTTCAGGTTGTATGGCTTCTGACTGGCATCATCCCCCCCCCCCCAACAAAGATATTGACTAAATAGGGAGACCGCCAACATTAGGGCTGGATTGCTCTGTTGGTAGAGTGCTGGTATGTTCTCCAGGGGGTCGCAGGTTCAAATCCCGCTCCACTCAATTATTCTTCGTTCACCCCCAAATTGAATTACAATTTACCCAGTCAGTTTCCCTTGTGGTTTATTGCTTAATAACCATAATAAAAATGTTTACAACAAAAATTCTAATAATTTCTGAAACAATTTTAAGGAGCCATTTTCTAGTGAGGAGAACCTAACTGATCCGGGGTGGACAGAAGAAGAACAGAACCTCAACAACAAGCCTCAGCAACATACTCTCTTGTACTAAATTGTCAAAATGTTGAGCCTGAACTATTGGTTTAGTGTTTTCCAGTGTTACACTTTCTCCTTTAATGGAGACAGCTTGAACGGCTGCATCAATAAAGTTTACCGACGACACACTAGACTGTCTGTCAAGTAGCCACGATGGGCAGTATTGGGCTATAGTCTTTATACTGCACGCTCAATATTATCAACTGTCTTTAGGCAGCTGTAATTACCCTCTGGTTTATTGATCTTAACTCAAAGGCTTGTCCTCCTGCAGTTGATTGAGGGCCACTGGTTTTAATAGAGTCTGGTCAGGGGAAAGAGGGAGAGAGAGAGAAAAAAAAAAAGATGGTAACGATTTTTTCATGTTGTTTTACATGGTGTGGTTATCCTGTATGGTTTCCTCAGATTTTTTAGGGATGTTCGGAATTCAGACATTATTTCATTATTTAAGCTATCAAATTCCTGGCGAGATAATCTACCGCTGTTACATGTAGGAAATGTATTAACTTATCCCTTGAGGTGCAAGTGTTAATTGAATTCTGATAAGGGATATTAGGAAAGAGTAGAGAAGTTTCACCTGTCTTCAACCCATTGTTATAGACATTTATCATGCTGCCACCGTCTAGGTCATGTTCCCTGTATCCAATAACAGTAATGGATGCTGATATTCATTGCACAAAAAGGAACCAGACTATTTGCCCTTCCAGCCTTGGTTTGGTTACATTGACTTGAATGGGAGAAAATCAAGATGGCCGCACTATGATAAAGGGTCTATTAGTGATAACGTTTTGGAGCCGGAAGTGCAGTATAACGAATGTTCATGTAAGATGTATGCATACCAATCGTTTACAATGCACTTCCCCCAGCTCCAAAACGTCATCACTTACCAACAGGATAATTAGCCTTTTTGAGATATGGCGGACACTATATAGAAAGTGCACGGTTTGGTTTGGGTGTGTGCAGACAGATTTACTCAACCCAAATAGTGCACTTGTAATGTGTCCACCACATCTCAAAAAGGCTTATGTAGATCAGTACGAGATGGCTCACTGTGAATAGTATTAAAATGGGAATGGCTTCAGTGGCAGAACAGGGGGGGCCCGGGCCCCCCCCCCCCCCCCCCACACACACACACCCAAATGAGTTTGAAAATATATGCACAAATGAATTGTGCGCCACCCCCCTAAAAAAATAAATAAATAAAAATAAATAAATAAAATAAAAAATTAATAAATTAAAAAATAAATAAATAAATAAAATAAGTATAATAATAAAATAAAATAAATAAATAAATAAATAATGAAAAATAAATAAATAAATAAATAAATAAATAAATAAATAAACAAATAAATAAATAAATAAACAAATAAATAAATAAATAAATAAATAAATAAATAAATAAATAAATAAATAAATAAATACATAACAAAATAATAAATAAATAGAAAAATAATAATAAAAAAATAATAATAATAAAAACAAAAATAAAAAATAAATAAAAATATATATTTTTTTCTTTGCCCACCCAAATGAAAATGTCTGGTTACGCCACTAACTGGCTTGTAAACTCTTTTGAATCTTTGGGTATAAATCATTGAATAAATTATTACTATCTTCTCTTCCATGCGTTGATATGAAAATAAGGCAAAGTACAGTGAGTTAAACAGAGTGGTAATGGATTAAATTAGTTCCCCACCTTGGAAGTATGTTCCTTTCGGTCTGGTTTGTCTTAGCCTTGGACCAGCATGGGGGTAGGGTAGGGGGCCTTGGTTTGTAACTTTTCAACCCCCTCGCAAAGCTGAATAGTAAAATTATTTAGGCAAGCAGCTCTATGAAATTGTGCCCGGTCTAAGAACCGCTTTACAATGATATTTCTCTCACAAAGATGTCAACACATCTTCAATATTTTCTTAAGATGATTGGTGTTTGTGCAGCTAAAGTAAGGCCGTCGATAATTCATTTTGATAATTATTGAAATCATGACGTTGATGACATTGTGCTCATCCGCTAATAGCACATGACACACTGGTGGGCTCGATTAGACAATGAGTAATGCCGCATCGAAGACATCGCTCGCTAAAAACCCCCCATCCCCGCAGGCGCTGAACCATCTCAACCTCCCCAAAGAAAGTATCTCTCTCTAAGGGCTGCATTTATCCGGGCCTGCCCAAAACACCTCTTCAAAATTGAAAACACGGTCACGGTTCCCTTCCCGCGGCTTTGCCCGAATAAACGTTGCAAACTGTTACACTTCCCACCTCGCAGCCAGCAAAAACGGCACCTCTTAATTTTGTAAGACGGGGGAGAGTGAGGAAGAGCACTGGTCTCAGGTGTGCTTGCTGCGACTACAGTCGCATTCTTATCAAGACATTTCCCTCAGGTGATGTGCGAAGGAAAGTTATATTATATCACTTTTATCAGTAATGACTTCGTTTCTGTTTTATACATATACATTATACAAGTAAGTTATAGATAAGTAATACCTTTTGGGTGTGCTTGTAACTTATGCTAAAGATAAGGTATGACATTGGTAACATTGTGTGCTTACTGTTTTTCAATACAAGATTTGGTAATGCGGCTCCGGTAGTCTTGACCAAAATGCTGTTACCAGTGAACCTTCTCTTTCTAAATCAAGATAAGGTAAAACAATGGTATTGGTTGATTGAGCTGCTCCTACTGCTAATTAACCCTCTTTGAGTCGATTTAAGGTACAACATTGCCAATGTTGGTAAATCTGTTGCTACTAATTGTGTTTACTTTCTCTAATACGGCCCTTTTCTCTCTGAAGATAAGGTACAACATTGGACTGACTGAACTGCCCCTACTGCAGGCTAGTTTAAACTCTTTGAATCAAGATAAGGTACATAAGTAATGTTGACTGGACTGCTCACACTGTAGGCTAGTTTACACATTTTGAATCAAGAAAGAGTACATTGGTAATGTTGACTGAATTGCTCCTACTGCAGGCTAGTTTACCGCCTTTGAATCAAGAAACAGTACATTGGTAATGTTGACTGGACTGCTTCCACTGCAGGCTAGTTTAACCTTTTTAAATCAAGAAAAGGTGAGGCATTCAAAATGTTTTTTTTTTTTTTTTTTTTTTTGTTCACTTATGTCTGTGTAGTTGTTTAATCAATCCGAGAAGTTGACTAATCCTAGTAATAGTGCTAATGTAGTATGTCGCTGTGTAATACCGTTACTTCTTAGTCAGTGTACCTTATAGGGCCACGTCACACATGACGTAACAGACAACCGATTCCAGGTAATCTTCAAAGAAGAAAAATATATTCATCAATTCTAAGGTCGACATGATTTCCTTGGGGCTGCAAGACACTGTTACGCATTCAAAATGTTGGCCAAACTGCTGCCACCCCAGGTATAATTGGAGGTGTGGCTCCGCCTTCAAACTTGAAACACAACAGGGCTATAATTTTATTTATGGAGTTGCTCTTGGAAAGAGCAATAAGGCAGCACCATTAAGGGAAGCACATCTGCGACTGAAGACAGGTTAAAAAAAAAATGGTCAATTAAACTTATGCTGTCACGTCTTGGCTACGATACGGAGAATGTTCGTAATCGCATATGCAATAACAATTTATGAGAAACTGTCTAGAGAAAGCTGTTGGAAATACCTCATTTTCTTCAAGGAGGATCTTAAGAAATGAAACATCTATTTTATATTAATGGTTAGAGTCATTGCGTTTAATGGTTGTAGATACATTGGCCGTTTCAGGAGGTCTGGGATAGGGATGGAGGTCTTCCAGCCACTAACAAATAACGGACAAAGTCAAACATTAACAGTCTACATTGAATGCGATGTCAGCAAAACTTGTCGATTTGTACTATGAGAACATCACCTGGGGTGGATTTCACAAAACTAGTCCTAATTTAGGACTAGTCCTAACTTATGACTAGTCCTTTAAGTTAGGACTAGTCACTCATCCTAACTCAAGATAAGACTAGTCCTAGCTCTTTGTGAAATCCACACCTGCTCTTGTAGTTTGGTTTATGGGTGGTTATTGCATTCCAGAAGTGTGTCAGCTGAAGCAAATTGTAGCTGACAAAATGTGGGAAACTGTTCCAAGAGAAAGCACGACAACAAAAGCTATTTGCCTTGTTAAAGAAAAGAAACAAACTCAACCCATTTAACAGTAGGTAATGTTTGAAGCTTTGCATGGTGTGAAGGATATTAGGAAACTATAACTAGTAAACTAGTAAACTTGCGGACACAACCATGTCTAAATCTCTTTGGGGAGGAGTGGTGGCTCTCGACGTTTTGAAAAGTATACTATTCTCCAAAAGTGTTTTGTTTTTCTAACTGATTTTTCTTGGGTTCTATTCCCCTTTGTTTTCTTTTTTCATTGTTACAGCGCCTTTAGCACCTTTGGTGAATACGTGCGCTTTATAAGACTTTGGTATTATTATTATTAGTAGTAGTAGTAGTAGTATTATGTTGGTAGAATTAAAAACGGTCAAATATTTCAGGCTTTGCGTTTTGGATTGCGAGACTCCATATGCAATCTCACTTTCTGAATCCCTAATGGCATTTTCACTGTTTCAACTAGCCTGCTTGTGTCTTCGTCTGGTGATTAAACAATTGATCATTGGCGTAATCAGAGCGGGAAAGGGGACTTGAGCCCCCTGCCCCCACTCAGAACACTTTGAACACCCCCCACCAAAGCAAACAAACAAACAAACTGAAGAAAAATCCTTGTCCTCATATCCAGTGGAAAAGTCTTCAAAAATTCCAGACTAATTCGAGCAGCTCGTTCATGGTGGTTTACACCACCGCAGCTATGACCGTCGCACGCGCGCACCATGCAACAATAGCACATCAGTCGTGCATATGCACCAATCAGCATAGAGGATTCATGGAGCGGCCATAGCTGCGGTGGTGCAAATGCCCATGAACGAGCTGCTTGGAATAGTCTGTAGGCATATGGTTTTCTAAAATGAACTGGTTTTCACGACAAAAACATCTTTCGTGCATACCCTGGAAACACTAATTAAAGTCCCAGCTCAACATTGGTAAGAAGAAAAACATAAATGTTCACGGATTTACATATACCTTACATGGTATAAAGATAATGGTGGTAGAAAACTTTCCTTGAAATATTTCTGCCTGAAGTGATATCGTTTTTAAATAATAAATGAAATAAGATCCACAACTAGTTTTCGTCTCTCAGTGAGACGAAAACTCTGCCTATAGGAATGCGGACAAAAATGCTAAATGCATTTTTACTGTTTTCTCGCAAACGAAACAAGAGCTGACATTTTCACAGGTTGGTTTTATAACCAGTATCTTGGTTTGTGCAAATAATGGACGCATTTACAGTCAGTTTAACAATGTTGAGCTGGGGCTTTAAGTGTGCTCAGGCGAAACTGCAAACCGCAACTTTTTTCCCTGAATTGGAAGAGTAGCTATTCATATCCAGCTGGGGCTTTAAGACTGTTTAGAAAATGGTTCAGTTCATCGACTAATATAATTAACAACATTTATGCGCATCTCACACATCTTGAAAATGGTTTCTCTTGGTAATGTATAAAGCCCCCTCCCCCAAAAAATGATTTCCTTTCCCCTGGGCCTGCAAGCACCAGCCCACACACCCACACCCACCACAAAGAAAATGTTTAGCTGTATGCCACTGTGATTAATCAACATGAGAGTAAGCTGAAATTTATTCTCCCAGTGTCTGATAACCCATTTCTGCTAAGCAAATCCATGAGGAGATTATAAAAAAAAATCAAAAAAAAAAAAAAAAAAATAAATAAATAAATACAAGTAAATATAAATAAGAAATGACAGGTGCCTTCTCAAATCATGGCTGCCATTTGGCCTTGGCCACTTATGGTTTTGAATTAATTCTCACACATCTTGCAAATGGTTTCTCTTGGTAGTCCTCCCCCAAAAAATGATTTCCTTTCCCCTGGGCCTTCAAGCACCAGCCCACCCACCCACACCCACCACAAAGAAAATGTTTCCCTGTATGCCACTGTGATTAATCAACATGAGAGTAAACTGAAATTTATTCTCCCAGTGTCTGGTAACCCATTTCTGCTAAGCAAATCCATGACGAGATCATATAAAATAAAAAAAAAATAAATAAAAAAATAGATAAATAAATAAATACAAGTAAATATAAATAAGAAATGACAGGTGCCTTCTCAAATCATGGCTGCCATTTGGCCTTGGCCACTTATGGTTTTGAATTAATTCTCCACAGTTACAAAACAACTGGTTAATTTGGCCCCGTGATCAGGCTGGGCATTGATTTTCTGTCATCAGAGGCCATCATCAACCGCGGCACCAGGATTAATAAGCCAAACGGCTAATGACGAATCACTGTGGATGGTTTGCCCATGGATTCATGCATACAACTGACTTAAAGGGTAAGGGCCCTTTCTCTCTCTCTCCCTTTTTTGTTCTTTTCCTTTTTTTTTTTTGAGGGGGAGACTGAAGGGAATTTGCCTGTGGGGACACAGGTAGCCTTTTGGTTAGGTCACTGGCTGCTGCTGAAAGGTTTTGTTTAGTTGCAAGATGTTCACATTCAGGAAAATGCCACCATTTACTCGTGAGGCACTCGACTGTAGGTATCAGACTTCTGGTCCTCTGCATGATTGGATGTGTTGAAATTTGTTATCCACTTTAAATAACTATTTAACATAAACCGATGTGTGTTCAGTGGCATAACTAAGTTGGGGGGGGGGGCACATGCCCGCCCCCAACTGATGTCCGTGCTGGCCCGGGTGCCCCCCCCCCCCCCTTCATTTGAAATCTGGACTTTTGAGATCAAAAATTATCAGAATAAAATGTTACACTATATGAGCTTTGATGTAGTAATTTGTATGTTTTTAAATCTATTTTTTTTATATTATTTACGCAAAGAATGTATTTTGTTTTACCTCAACACTTCAGAAGAGCGCTGAAAAGGGGCTTGTTTAAGAAAAATACAAATGGAAACTACAGTTTTAATTGGCCAAAAGTGCCCCCCTACAAAAAATGGTGCCCTCCCCCCCCCTGTGCCCCCTAAAATGTTACCCTCGTTACGGTGCTGTGTGTGTTGTATACTCAGTACTTTCTCAAGTTCTGTGAAATCTTTATCCCTGATGCAAAAATTTACATCTATCATATTTTACATAAATTTTACCTAATGGCATTATCAGACCATTAATACGTCGTAATTTTGAACCCAATGCTTTTTGTAGTGAATACTGTTTGACCTTTCAAAGTAAATGCATGGGAGAATTCCACTGTGTGTTTTTTTTTTTCACTAAATTTAATCCACACTGATCCCCACTGAAGGCATTGTACACTCCTACACAATGCCTTGTTTAGCCTCTGCATTAAGGAGATAAAAGAATATTGTTTAGAGTGTTATCAGTCCTCCCAGTGCTTCATTCTTAAGTAATCTTATTACAAAACTAACCTGGGAAAAAAAAACTACTTCAAACGGCCTCTACTTTTTGTTTCACATGCTTTTGCACAGCTCCAATAGTGTACGGCAAAAACTCCTGTGTTAAATCTATTCTTTTGGTGTGACAATACAGGCTTGATGCTAATTATTACCAAAACTTTGAATTAATTTATTTGGAATGCAAATCATGATAGGTGTATACACTTGCCAACAGAAACCTTTTAGTGAACTGCCAAAAGTGTTAAGTGTCGAAGGCACATCCAGATCCATCCAGGTTTTCTATTAAATTAGTTCAAAGTTTTGGTAGTATTAACACCATGTCGGTGTTGTGGAGTGTCGTGGCCGAGTGGTCTAGTCCTCCGAACTTAATTTCTGTAGTTTCTGTAATGTGGGTTCGAATCCCGGCCTGGCCAGTCGCGACACTTTTGTCCTTGAGCAAGACACTTTACCACAACTGCTTTGTCCTTCGGATTGGTAGATCCATAGCAACCAGAGTGTGTATATAGTAATAACGCATGGCCCATATCACACCCTGTTCTTTAAAGCGCTGTTCTTACGTGCTGTTCTGACTCCCATCCGCAGAATTCACTGTAAATTCAAAAGCGGCGCGTTTGCTTCAAGATAAATTTGTTATCACACGCGCACCCGTGGAACATGGAAAACTTATAGCGCGTCCGTGTCCCATATCCGACTCTCCTGCGGCCTCGTTGGATACGGGACGCAGAAGCCCTGTATTTTTCCGTGTTCCACTCTCACGCTTGTATGACTAATATTCTCATGACATACTCTGACTGTTCCTTGCTCTGTGCTCTGACTGTGTGCCAAGTTCCACGCTTGTACCCTCAAAAACACAATCCCATCACCTACCTGCCAGACTACGAACCTTGTTTTAAATACATGTAAATTCATGTCTAGAGTAATCAGAGAGGCCAATGTGATAAAAAAAAAAATAAAAAAAAAAGTGAATACATTCGTGACAAAAAGAAATAAATAAATAGCCTAAGCAGCCACAGAAATACTGAGTGCAAATACACACTTGACGTTTCTGTTTCGCTGCTGTAATACTTCTAATCTCTTTCAATTGCATTCCAATTAAGAATCAATTGATGACGACCATTAAAAGAAAGGCGGCATGCACTCTATTGTGGCGAGATGCATTTCAAAAGAGGCTTAGCGGGTTTCTTATTTTTATTGGTACATGGTGCGTGATCACACAGCATTAGTGAGGGTGGAATGACCGTTAGTTAACGCTGTCGTGCTTTATTGCCCGAGTCCTGTCCCAAGCAATATAACACCGCACTGCAATAATATGGAAGGGTATTATCTCATTTCACGGGGAATGCATGTCACGGCAGAACACCAAAAGAAAAGAAAAAAAAGAAGAAAAATCCATTAGAGGTTTGAAACTTAGGATCAAATGGTTAAAAAGTATGAAAGGTAGAATATTGTTGCCCTTCAAATTCCAAATATCATGAATATATTAAAGAAACTTGACACTCACTCGAAGAGTTTCAGGGTTTAACAAACTGAAAACTGAGTCCTCAAGAAATGTTTGAAACGTCTCAAATCAGGAAAACAAAACTTCTTAAAGAAACATTTTCTGCCATGATGTAATTTAAATGCAATAGTTGTGACCAAAAACACTAATAAAACATTACATAAAAAAAATACTCTCGCATACTTGACTTCTTATTCATTTTTTTCCCCCCCTTCTGGAGTTGCAATTTAAGGACATTTGCTGTTATTTTTAATATGACGGTCAAACAATCTAATTTTTAATGTTAAATACTTTCCATATTTGTCCATCCTTCATATATTGTCTATCTTAATTGCTTTTTTCTCTTTATCTAAAGTCAACAGCAACACAATTGCCTCGTCTTTTACAGGTTTTCAAACACTAATTTACATAAGAAATTCTGTTACACCAAGCATTTGAAAGTTTTGCTTAGCAGCAGCGGCGAAACTAGGATAAAATTTTAGGGGGGCACAATTTTTTTCTAGGGGACACTTTTTGCCAATTGAAAATGTAGTTTCCGTTTGTATATTTCCTAAACAAGCCCCTTACAGCGCTCTTATGTTATGCCGTATGTTTTATCAAATAATCTGAAGTGGAGGTAAACAAATACAAAAATGCATTGTCTGTGTGTAAAAAATAAAAAAAATAGTTTTAAAAACATTGAAACTATTACTTAAAAGCTTATAAAATGTAACATTTTACTCTGGTAATTTTCAATATCATAAGTCCAGATTTCAAATGGGGTGGGGGGGGGGGGCAACCTCGTGGGGGGGGGACACGGATTCGTTTACCCTTCCCTGTTCTTGCTGTGCTGTGAAAGAGACTTGCGTTTATATCTCTCCATGTCTTGTTCCTGCGCATTGGGGCAGGTTTCTATCCCTTCAAAAAAAGTAGCCCACACCTCGAGTGGCCTTTGGGCCTTGTGATGGCCGAATTGCATTAAAGAAATATCAGGCTTTGGGTGTCCTCAAAAACCATCAGTACAAATTTGAAATTTCCTCATACGGTGCCCTTGACCTTGGGGAAATTGCCACGCCCTTTTGAAAAAGAAACTCGAGGCCTGAAATAGTAATACAAAACAAATATTTTGATGCTACAAGTAAGTCAACCAGCCAGACTTGACTTAGTAATCCTCTTAGCTCTGGTTAATGGCTTCAATATCAACAGATGTAAACAGTTAGGTCTGATACAAGGAATTAACACATGGCTGAGCAGGGCTTTGCAGGGATAATTATCTCTTCATGAAGACAGCTCTGGCTACAATTAGCACAATGTGTGCATGATATTGTTATACGCTTATGGGTACTCTTTTGTTATAGGAGGGGGGGAGGTCGATTTGACGAAATGGGAGACTTTCGAGGATGCTAGGTGGCAGCAGACATACCAGGTAAATCCACTGTTCTCGGAAATGTGTGCAGCTCAAACATTGACAATTTACCTGGTAAGTCTGCTGCCACCTATCGTTCCATAGTCTCTCACTGGACTCGGATAATTACCAATTTCTAATCAAGAATCTTTTTTTTTCCCTTTTCTTCTTGCTTTGCCAAAATTTACGGGGAAACCCCCCCCCCCCCCCCCCCCCCGACCATGGATGTCATATATGACTTTCGCCCTGCCCATTTTTGTTATGGATTTCCAAATCATCAAAGAAATTGATAGCCCTTTCTTTTGTTTACAAACACTGACCACCATTTTGTATGAATGGCCGTGGGTATCACAAAATGTAAAACTGGGTTGACACAAATTTGCACTTTTTAATCAAACATTCAAAACCCTCTTATGAAGAAATTGTGTTCTTTTTGCTTTGGGTAGCACAACATTAATTTATCAGTTGCATGGGTAATTTGATATCATTATTGTATTTCTTTTAGCTTCGAAGGCCCACATACTTTTGTCAACCACCGGTTATCAAAAGTAGCAGCTGCAATGTTGCAGTTCTACAGTTGTTGTTGTGGACATGGTAAAAATCTTCCTGCAAAACGTCAAAGCATCGGTTTGACAGTCCAAATGTCTTGGTTAAAACATGGAAGACGTTTCCTTGATCCATGGTTGAAATAATTTTAACTGTCCAATTGTACAACACAGGTTTTCTGACTTTTGACATTTTGTTTTTACATTGCCATGTATGACAACAAATTTCTCAATAATTCAACACCTCGTTTTTGGGGGGTAAAATGTGCTCCATTTAATTTTTTGCAAAATTTTAAATTTTACATTTATTTAAAATCCCTTCCTGTTTTTGGTCGTTTATCACTGTTGGTTATAGATGGATAATTAAAGCACAATAAGATATAAACTAAATCTTGTATAATATAAATTAAAGGTCATGTTGTTTTTAAAATCTTTAAAAACAGATTATGAGGGACTGACAGTGTCCATTATTCCATTGTATCTTTTTTTTGCAGCATTCACATTAAACATCATGAATTATTAAAGTCCGCTTGCAGAGCTGTTAAGTTTTCACTTCACTATTTTTGTCATAGTGTTGAAAGGGAGGCATTAAATAACATGGAGATGGTGCAACTTTCACTGACCAACGATATAGCGATAATCCCATTGGGGGGTATAAGCTTTCAATTGGGATAAAAAAAAAGTCACGAATGAGATGGATAGAGTGACCCAATTGAGAACCGTATTGATATCACCATTGGGAGCAACGTGGTTTAAATAGGGATAAAAGAAACCCTGATTGGGATGAATTGGGTGATAAATAAAGATGACTATGGTGACCTGATTTGTGACTGGATTGATATCCCTTCCCAAAATGCCTTACTTGGAATACAAAACACACCCTATCCTGCTGGTTAAGTGATGACATTTTGGAGCCGGAAGTGCAGTGTGAATAAATGGTACACACGAACATTCTTTACACTGCACTAAACCAACAGGATTTGGTACTTTTCGTGACACAATTCCTGCTGGAACCAAATCTGTATCTCCTTACAGAGAATGAACTCCCACTTGGGCATTCAGGTTGGCTCAGTGGTTTCTTTCCCTGCCTTTCACCTCTGTGGACCCCAGTTCGAATCCCGGACTGGAGCCTTGCATGTGGATTGGGTTTTCAGTCCCTACCTGATTGCGCGGGTTTTCCCTATTTGGGGTTTTCCTCCCACATCTAAAACTGACATTTCTTCAACATCTTCTCTACACAGGTATCTTCAGGCCTATACGGGTCACAGTGCTAGTCACTATTGAGGGTCCCTTGGTTTCATTACCAGAAAGATATAAAATAAATAAATAAAATAAATAAATCTGGACCTAATTTCATAAAGCCTGTAAGCAGATGTTTATGCTGACAGAGCAACCCTTAGCAGAGTTCCTATTTTATAATAGCTCATAACGAGCATTTAGTACATGAGGACACCCTGGCACTGAGGTCACAAGAACTTCAAGGCACAGCCAATGCAGCATTTGACCTCAAAGATGGCAGCGAACGCATAAGGTCTATACATTATATTGTGCCTAGACATCTAGGTACCAAGAAACTGCTGTTGCTATGGGCTTAGTACATTGGATGCTATGGGTATAGTACATTGGTTGCTCTTTACCCAGGGGTATTAATGGGTACCTGTGAGGGTAGAGGTTGATATTGTATTTGAAAAAGCCTTCGGAGCTGCCGTTTCGGGGCGCCACGGCAGCTCGGGGCTGTATACTCCCCAGGGAGCTGAGAGGGATTACAGGAATGTTATTGGCCCACTGACCAGGGCACTGATGTAAAGTGCATTGAGACGTTATTGTGAAATGCGCTATATAAGAACTAGTTATTATTATTGCTATGGGATAGTATACTGGTTGCTATGGGATAGTACATTGGTTGCTGCGGGTATAGCACGTTGCTTTGCGGGGCTGTCTGGTAAAAATAAGCCATATCAGGTGCAAGATGAGGAACTTAAGCTTTATCCTTTGTTGGTATGTGAAATACCCATGGGTGCCATTTCAGCAAGTGAATGCTTTGTTTCCCATTGATAGCAATGGTCATTGTCTGCACTGACCTGCACTGATCTATTGTTGTATCAATAGAGGTACTTGCTGAAATGGCACCAGTGGGATTTCACATTTCAGCCCGAGTTCCCCATCTTGTGCCGAAGGCGCTCTATAACCTTTGCTCTAAACCAACCATAAGGCAGGATCTTTGCAAGGGATGGTTATGAAACAGGGCCCAATTTCATGGCTCTGCTTACCGCGGAATTCTGCGCTTACGCCCTGCCACGGCCCATAGGAGTACGTGCTTTAAAGGGCGGCGTAAGCGCAGAATTATTTGGTAGCCAGCGCCATGAAATTGGGCCCAGGTTAATTCAAGTTAGCACAGGAACTGAGCTCGACTTACCATTGAAAAGACGAGATGATTGCATGTAATGTACATGTTTGATCTGACGGTTTCACCATTGATGATAGTTTTCGTATCCACGGTTGCAAGGATACTGACAATAAGGCACAGCAGGAGCATTAAAAATCTGTGTACAGAAAATAAGAAGAAGAAAAAAACGGCCACTGAATAACTTTTTGCCACATTGTACAAGGGTGGGATATTGGGGAGACAGGTACCATATTATTATCATTATTTTTGTTATTATTTGGTAATGAAAACAAGAGTGCTTCATAAGCGAACTTAATCACTACAACTCGGAAGCCTAAAGAAACCTGTAGATAAGACTGCTTGCTATCTGAGCCAGAAACACCAGGGTTAAACCCCTACTCATTCTGGATTCTTTAAGGTGCACTACCCATCCTAGTTCACGGGACCTACAGCTTAACGTCCCATCCGCAGGACAAAGCAATTATGGTAAAGTGTCTTGCTCAAAGACACAAGTGTCACGACTGGCCAGGCCAGGATTCGAACCCACATTCTGTAAACTACAGAACTTAAGTTTGACGGACTAGACCGCTTGGCCAGGACACTCCTCATATGGAAGATGTAGTTATGGAAGCGTCTCAGAAGTCGGGCATGCTCGAGGCACAAAGGCATAGGCATATGTCCGCAATAGACCTTTATCACACTGCAGCCATCTTTGTCAGATTCCCTGTATACCCAAATGACACTGATATGTGTAATTCTCAATGTATAAAAAGGGACCAGACTACTTTCCCTTCCAGCCTCAGTTTGGTTACATTGGTTTGAATGGAAGAAAAAAACAAGATGGCTGCACCATGATAAAAGTCTATTCAATGGACTGCTGGAATGTTCTGCTGGGTTACACACCTCATGTTCCGACACCTCGTTGTGTGACACCCACAACGCATTACTTGTTGGCATTATCAACGTTCCAATGGAACTCTCAGGGGCAAGGCAAGGAGAACAAGAGGTAGACCATAGGATAAACAGAAGAAAAAAAAGCCTACTTCGGTGAGGGAGGGGGGGATGGTGGAGACCCTGTTCCCCGTCTTTCTAATGCCCCCCTCCCCCATTGAGATTGAAAAAATACCATATGAAGGGTTAGATATGTCAAAAAAAAACCATAATTATGTCTTTGCCCCCATCTAAAATGAACATGTCTGGTCCCGCCAGATAAAGAACAAATACAATTCTTAGTTTTTGGTCCCAAACCAATGCTAACATTGATGCCTTATGAGGATTTGACCTGGCCACATCCGCAGGCAAGCTTAGTGGTCTAGCAGTAAAGATATCTACTCTGTAAAACATAGCAGGTCAGCGGTTCAGGTCCCATCTGGGGCGCCCATGAATTTCGTTTCTGCAAGATTTCGAGGGCACTGAGTACACAGTGCACTATCATACATCAAATTAGGCACAAGCTATGAAAGTCACAAGAATATGAAATTAAATCCCACTACAGCTTACTTTTACCATTTTAATCAGAATGGGTACATATGATGGGAAAGTCAAGACTGCCACTAGAGGCAAAAGCCAACAAACCCTGTGGTTCTATTCATTCACAATGCTACCACGAGCGTAAATAAGTGCTGATGAATGCCGATTTTGTTTCCCGATTGTAAATCATCATATCCTCTTGAAGAGATTAGGGTTCAGAATGGGGTACAAGTATATCCCGATTGGGTTAGTTTTGGTCAGATACGGAACGAAGGAGTCAGACGTGCACACACAAAGTACAACCATAGAGCAAGGTCCGATAAAGATACCACATTAAAGGTCATTGACCGGGCACAAATAAGACCTAAATGCATGTGACGTCAAAAACCGAATCCCACACAACACCTCTGAATGTCTCCCACAAGCTCCCACCTCATCCCTCTCAAAGGCCCAGTTCAGAATTCCAATCTCAAACGGGTCCCAACTGGGAATCAACACCTTCTGCCTGAGCGGTGCGAGACGTCTGATAAACAAAACCAACACCGCAGCCTCATTCATTCAGTGAATCGATCAGGGAACAAAAAATAACAAAGCGGCACCAGTAGCTGTTGGGGAGGGAGAAAGGAAAAAAAAAAAAAAAGGGAAAAAAAGAAAGAAAAAAAAAGTCAAATTGATTTCTGACACCTTTACCCCATCAGCTAGCTTGGAGGTGCTAGTACGAAAATGCAGTAAAGGGGATACACATACACTTATGATCATCTGCAGAGTTAACAATATCAAACCCATAAGAGGAATATATATATATTAACCCTTACAAATCCTTCTAAATCCTATTGCAAAAGTGAAGAAGTTCAAAAGAATTTGGACCTCAGGCCCACACAACCAGTGCTTATCAAAGGATATCCAAGAATGTCCAAGTCCAAAACAACTCGGTGTGGTGTGACATAGGAGAAGAGGATATTGGAGGAACTGGGCCACACGCTAAGCCATGCTGCCTAGTCTGTAAGTTAAAGGGATGCTATGTTATTGGTTTTCGATCAATTCTTTACGTAGGATCTTCTCATCCAAATTGTACAGCCCTGCAGTGTATTTACAAAAATGACCCAATATATACAGTTTCACAATATTCATATTCATTTATCGACTGCAGGTGCAGATCTGGAGAGTCACTTGCGAGTGGGGCTGGGTGGCCAATAATCTAAAAATAATACACAGTTCTTATATAGCGCTTGATCACACCTGACGGGCGTCTCAAAGTGCCCGTATGTCTTTCTGAAGGTATGCGGAATTGCGTTTTGAAGTATAAGACCTGTTTCTATACCATGCCCGATATGTGGCAGAGGGAGGCCCCCTCCCCCCCAAATGTTCCCATTCTCTAACACACTCTTCCCCTCTTGTACAGAAGCACCGCCCTAAAATCCTCAAAAGAATTCCTGAGATTTCCAGAACACGATGACTACACAATAGGAGGGCGGGGGTACACCCTACCACATATCAAACACCAAATGACCTGTTCCTTTACATAGCGCCACGTAACGGTTTACAAGATGCTGTGGCGCAATCTGCAGCCGATCAAACCAGGAACACCGGGGCCAACCCCTTCTCTTTGCGGTAACTACAATGAGTTCTTTTACGTGCATTACACAACACACGGGGCCTACGGCTTCATGTCCCATCCAAAGGATGCAGCAATAATGGTTAAGTGTGTTGTTTAAGGACACAAGTGTCATGACCGGGACTTGAACCCACACTCTGCTGATCAGAAACACCAGAGATTGAGTCCGGTGTTCTTATCAGCTCGGCCACAACATGCCAATCTATAGTTTGCAATCACAATAAGCAGGCATTGGGTTAATTTAGCTGCCATGGGGAGGTGGGGGGTGTTGGCATGTGCCCCTTCCGCCCACCCATGGATTCACCATTGCTCAGCAGTGGTTTTAACCCAAGTAGGGCTGTTTTGGGATTATTTGATCCCCCCACCCCATCAGCTCAGTGCTATAAGGTCTTTAATCATTATCCATAACAATCAAAAGGTTGTTAAATGAAAAATGCGTATAAAGTTAAAAAAAAAAAAAAATCAAAAAAATCAACAACAAAAAATACATGTTTTTCTTGGAAAACGATTGTTTCTTTGTGCCCAAATAATGACTTTAAACACCACTCTTGATCAATAAATTCCATTTACCATCAGCTACAAATGCAAAATTAATTTGATGAAATCCATACAAACTGCACCATCGACCTTACAGTCCGGAGCCGGTGATTTGCACTTTACATTTTAAATTGTTTCTGTTATACAAAACTATTCTCTGACAATTGCCTTAAAAAGAAAGAATCCCGAAATGAAATGTCGGGCCCTGTTATTAAGCGTCCTGTTTATGCGTTGCGTCTGCGCGCAAAGGACAGGGCACGCATTTATATACCGCGCTCAAACTGTTTTTTTATTACCTTCTTTGTTCTTTTATAATTAGAAGCGTTAATGATCTCAAGGTGATCACACCTAACAAAGTTTGATCGGTGTGTGTCACTATAAAACTGTGTGTATCGCCTCTCGTCAATTCACCCTGTTCCCAACAGATCATGTTTTCGGGGAGCCAGCCCGATCCGCCTCTTAATAAAACAAAACCCCACCCCTTGATCTTCGCCTGACTGAGGAAGACCACGTATCCATGACAGACACGTATTCCTGATGAGTGTGTATCTCCAACAGCGACGTTGAATTGAGTAGCTTTTAGTATTTTACCACCGACTGTATTTAAATCTCAATAATTACTGTTAACTCATTGTACATTTTCCGATTAATGACTTATTCGAATAACAACAACAAGGCTCAGATTCTGAGAAGCAATGCAAAGCTCTGTGTGATTTTATTCTAACAATAGACGGACCCATCAGGTCCTTCAATAAAATACTTTGGACAAGTTAGTAAGACCTGTGACAGAGATTTTGAAAACATGGCTTCTGTTAGATTTGAAAACATAACCTCGCATGCTTCCAAGAGCATAAAGGGAAAACAAAACATATAAATCAACACCGCTGTTATGTGTTCTTGCTTGACGCTGGAAACCTTAGAATCAACTTGACACTTGTTTGACTAGCTGATATTGATATGCCATTTTGTTAGTTTTTAATGAGAGGTGCCACATGAAATGTTCCAACTGATGAAGGAGCAGGCATGGCCGACGCTTAGCAACCGAGAAAAAACCCTCAGGAGGGATGCCTTCGTGCTTGTAACGATCATTTGGACATGAAAATTTCAATGCATGTTGTTTCACACTATACAATTTTGTAAGTGTTATTCCTGTTGCTCTTTTTTTTTAAACAGTTCACTGAAAAAATATAAGAATTGTGCTTGCAGTTTGCATGATATTTGACCCCTGAAAAAAGTAGGAAAAATGTATTAGAGGTACAAGGGTTTACCTAACAAATGGTATGAGCTTTGATAGTATATTTTTTTTTATAATAGTATAGTATATTTTTAATAACAGTCTTAGGCCCATTTCAGACGTCGTGCTCTTGCTGTTTCAAATTTTGTTTTCTCGATTTGGCACTGCATAAGCACGACGTTTGAAACCACTTTCAGAATTCGGCATGGCAGAGGCTTAGCTAGACCATGGCTCGACAGGTCCTGCCGTGCTATCGGCAAAGCTCGGCATAAGCACAATGTTTGAAACCACTGCCGCGCCAATGCCGAGCTATTGCCAAACTCAAATGATTTTAATTCGACACAGCAAGAGCGCGACGTTTGAAACAGGCCTTACTGGACCCATTTTCATAGCAGTCAGCTGACTGTGGAATTCTGAGCTTACGGCTCATAGAATCACATGCTTTAAATGTCGCTGTAAGCGCAGATTTCTGTAGTAAGCAGAGCCACGAAACTGGGCTCTGATCGTGAGGGCAGAAAAATCAGAAATTAGATTAAAATAGAAAGAATAGCATGTGTGGCTTACAGTAAGTAAAACAAGCTATGCCTAATGCCTAATGGTAGCATGGTGACAAAATTAAGTTCGCTCCAATAATTATAAATTAACCCATGAAAAATCATTGACGGTTTGTATTGATACTTGGCTGTGATCCCTGGTTTTACAATATTTGCAGGTTGAATGGTTTCTGACTGGCACCCCTGAACAAAGATATAGACAAATTAGGGAAACCGCCAACATTAGGGCTAGATAGCTCAGCACCATCATGCTAATCCGGAGGTTGCAGATTCAAATCCCATTCTAGTAAATTTTTTTTTTTGCTCACCCAAAAAATTGATTTGTTCATTACTTTATTACTTTTTGAAAGACAACCTTCAAAAGTGATACAAATAAGCATTCTTCCCTTCAGAAATGATATCTAACCCTGGATAAAAATAGGAAAATCTTATTGTAAACCTGTGCAGACATAAACCACGCAACAGGGTTTGATGGGCTTCTTAATGACAGTCTTACTGATTTTTCGAGGGAAAAAAAAAAAAAAAAAAAAAAACGAAAATCAGATTTAAGTAAGAACATTGTGGCGGATCATTCTTTAATGAGGCCGCACCAGGTGTTTTCGGAAGTCAGGCCAAACCCAGCCCAAGCGAGATGTTCAAAGCGTTACCTCCTGATGATGAATTACTTTCGCTCCGACAACCAATCCATACGTCTACCTTGAGGCACCCATTAGCTAATGCAAAATAATGTAGTGGAAGAACATTCTCACATTCCCCCTACCACCACCCTCCCCCCCCCCAACACCACAAATCCAATGTGGCATGATTACGCAAAACCAAATGTACTAGACATCAATCAAGAGAAATGCAATAGTTTTTTGTTTGTTTTTGATTTCTTTCTTTTTTCTTTTGTGTTTCCAACCTTTTGTGGTTAAACCAGACTCTTCCCCAGAAAAAAACCCCCCAAAAAACCACCCATTTTCTCCCTCTTTATTGTTCATTCCTTGCATCTTCTGACAGCCGTTTTTCTGCCTCTCTCTTTATACTTCTTTCCACTTGACTGCTTTCGTTAGTCCAGTATACTTCGTCGGCTCAGTGTTACAGGATCGTTAATTGCAATTTCATATCCATAATGATCAAAAGGTCATTCAATGAAACATGCATCCATCAAATAAAATAAAAAATACAAATCCAAAAATAAATGTTTTAATTAGAAAATGATTGTTTCTTTTTGCCAAACAATTACTTTGGAGACCGCTCTTGATCAATTAACCCAATTTACCAGGAGCTCCAAAATATGCAAAACCGATTTGATAAAATCCATACAATCTGCATTAACGACCTTATAGTCCTGAGTCAACGACTTGCATGTGTGTGTGTGTTGTGTTGTCATTTAGCCTTTGAGAAAGACTGTGCTCCGGTTAAAATGTGAGGCCATTAAACAAATGTTTTCCTTTTTTTTTTTTTTAGGTATTACATTAATACAACATCCGAACTCAACAAATCCTTAAACTCGCAATAAACTTTGAGTGGTAAAGATTTTTTATACAACTCGGAGTGGGATTTGCGGGCAAGTAAACTACAAATAAAAATTTTGGGAGAAGTGAAACCTTTCTTAAGTGTAGTAAGGTTTGCGGTGACACCATGTAAATATCTCTTTTGAGTTGGGGTGGTTCTGAAAAGAACCGATTGCAACTCTCTTCTTTTCAGAACCACCCCAACTCAAAAGAGATAATTACATGGTGTCACCGCAAACCTTACTAGATTGTATCTCCACCATTGCCAAGTTTCAAATCCTACTCATGTACATGGTGTTACTGCAAACCTTAGAAGATTGTATCTCCACCATTGCAAAGTTTCAAATCCTACTTTGTACATGGTGTTACTGCAAACCTTACTACATTGTATCTCCACCATGCAAAGTTTAAAATCCTACTCATGTACATGGTGTTACAGCAAACCTTACTAGATCGTATCTCCACCATGTAAAGTTTCAAATCCTACTCATGTACATGGTGTTACTGCAAACCTTACTAGATTGTATCTCCACCATGTAAAGTTTCAAATCCTACTCATGTACATGGTGTTACTGCAAACCTTACTAGATTGTATCTCCACCATGCAAAGTTTCAAATCCTACTCATGTACATGGTGTTACCACAAACCTTACTAGATTGTATCTCCACCATGGGTCATGTTGAACCCCAGAACAGGTCATGCTATCCTGGAAATAGTTTTGGCCCATAGGCAACCATCACTGAGGTCAAACAGTGGAATTGCGTGTGCGAGCACACGCCATGCACACCTTTCAGTCATTGAGAAGTCTTCCTTTGACCTCAGTGAGGGCGCTGTTCATAATTATGCAAAGGGACCTACTGGGAGTATTATCCATGTTATTTCTGACCCAAGAGTTTATAATAACGATCCTAATTGGGAGGCTAATCATCCTTAATCGCAGCTGAGAATCTGAATTACGAAGGACGCAGCTACAATGTGTTTCAGCCCCAGACATGCAAGGGCGCCTTTGGCAGCCAGACACATCAACCTATATAAGACCACGGAGCACAAACAGAGATCAAAAGTGTTTGGTTTTTTTAGGAGGGAGAAAAAAACGGAGGGCCCAGAGAAAAACCCCTGTGGCATAGGAGAACAAACGACTGACTCTAACTCACAAGTCTGGAATTGAACCACGGCCACAGTGGTGACAGGCAAGTGCTTTACGCACTAGCCACCCATACCACCTGAAAGTTCGTCGTTGGTTGTACTCTTCTCTATCACCAAATGAAGTCCAACCACCAACATGGAAAAAGTATTTTTTTACAATTCTTGCGGTAATTTACAAGACAAATTGTAAAAAATTAAACATTTCTGGATGATCAGAGTAACATATTGTCTGCCAAGAAATACCATACAATACACAAGGCACTCTCTTTATAAATAAGGCAACATACATGTTCTACTTAAGAGGTCATTGATGTACATAATCCTATTCAAGAACATGTGTGGGTGTGTGGGATGAGATCGTAGCTGAATTAGGAATGAGATATAGAATGGATGCCCCTTCCCTGAAGAATTCTTGACCTGCCTCCGGAGCCTTGTAAGCTCACCGTGGCTGATGAACAACCCACAGGGCCTCAATCCAACCCTCTACCTCCCCCCCCGACTTGATCACCTAGACGTTGCACGTAACCGGTGCATCCTCTTTCATGACGGCTTTCTCACTTGAACATGTCACCAAAGTCTGGCCTGGGATCTCGGCCAAGGGTCTCCGCAGGCAATCAACACTGTAGTAGGAGCTCTAAAGGAGACTACCACATTGAATACAGAATCAGGAGTCATGTATTTACTTTGCATTAACTCCATGATGCTCGGAAAATTGACTACATTATTTTGAGACCCATGGCATCACAGCTTCAGCATGAAAACACATTCCAAAGGCTTGAGGACTTTACGTTTGTAATTGACAGAGAAATGTAAAATAAGATTTCATGGTTCAAAATCCTTCGTGGTTTATTGCAGGATATTTCAAAAATCGTGTGAGAAGATTTTCTTTTCATTTACAAATATACAATACTTCTGTTTGTTATGCACTAAATCTGCAAATAATTATTCAATTTGACCATGTTTTGTTCACACTCTGTAAGGCATAAGTATGCCTTTGTAACTGCAATGTATTTGCCCTTTGAGTGCACACTGTATTTCAGAAAAGTACAAATTTGTATTGGACCTTTTCAAGACACACAATATCATAGAAAAGAGAAAAAGTCAATATGTAAAATGTATCATTTAGCAATTCTGGCGCGTTTTCATAAAAAATAATGCTCCTGGCGCAACAGACATATTATACTGAGCAAACAAAATTCATCTCCAAAACAAACACTGCCACCCTTTTTTGCAGATTGTGTTTACATACAGACAATAAAGAATGGAACAAGAGTTGTAAATGGAATATTCTCAGGTTCTACGGTTCGACAGGAGGAAGGGCCCATGGTGGGGAGAGGAGCAGGAGAGACGACCAGATGGCTGCTCTGTACGCGGAGAGTAGGTATCGCCGTTGCCGTATCGTTTTCACACGCTTCAAGCAAACGTTTTGTCGGTTGCTTGGGTCCCGGTATTCATATCCCCGCCAGACACGATCCCTTGCTCCCGTAGGATTGAACGAACACCGGGCAACAGAGTAATATATGTCTAGCACCTACGTGATGTGCTTGCTCATGCTACCTGTTTATATGCTGCTGTTATTATAGTTTGCCGAGTTCCACAGCCAGCCTTTTTGACATGTACTTTGTGTTTATACTAATGTAAGTGTACAACCATATAAAAAAAACATAAGCAGAAGACATAATGAACAAACCTGAAAAAACAAACCTGTGAACATTGGGCTCAATCCGTTGTCCAAGTCGGGAGAAAATAGTGAAAAACAATGCACACTTTTTCAGCATGCAAACACATTGATCTTAACTTTGATTGTTACAACCCAAATTAAAATTGGGGTCTTCAAATTATATTTTCTCGACTTTGACAGTATTTGAGACAGAAATATTTTTAAGGAAGATTGGTACTGGTATGAGCTTCATAATCAGACCGACGCTAATGATTTTTGGGGGATGAATGCCAATCCTGTAATGTACCAGCAATAGCATGACCTATCAGAACTAGGATGTTGAAAAATTTGTGGAGACCCATGCACAAATCAGGTACTTCTCGAAAATGGTGGCAGGGCATTAAAAGTGAAAACAACCGAAACATCAGCTTTGATATATCAATGTGATGTGATGTCTGAAACATTCTATATTTATGTTGAGAAATACTTATCTCATCTTCTCATTCATTTGATGAACAAATAAACCCAGTTTTGAGTTTGGGCAGGAACTGCCTGGTGTACCATTAGGTACCAATCAGGTACAGCATCTGACAGATTGAAATCTTAAATCACTTACCACTGGCATCAAGCAACAATTGTTGTTGTTGTTTTTTTTTCTTCTTTTAGCAATCCAAAAGGAATAAAAAAAAGTAAGTAATTGTTGATATTAAAATCCAGACAAGACGTACATAGTTGATGTTTACTCAATGCAACGCAGTCATAATTAAGTGTGCCTTACCGATGGTTAGATTTGTTATGTTGTATAACATTTACAGTTCATATCTTTTTTTTTTAATCACATGAGAAGAAAAAGCTTTCTTCAGGCATATTAAATTATCAATGTAGGCAAAGTGCATTTTATGTATGACATGCACAAATATCAATTCTAATACACCACAAAAATAATGTCAGTAAAGGAATGCATACTGCCGTAACCAGTTCACGTACAAGTAAGTACCTGAATCGGTTACCATAACAACAGACAGTTTCCAGGCTGGGCGACAGGAATGGCCATGTGACATTTAAAAAAGAAATGCTGCCCCCGCAAGCTCTGGGCTCAAGTTTCTGCGTGGCCAAACAGTGTGTAAGGAAATCGCGAGCAAATTAATCGGGTGAGATGAGTTGAAGCGTCTGATGGGGTCTTGCTTATCCAGGAATCATTGTACGGAGAGTGTGTGGCCGTGCATCGTCGCGGCACAAAGCTTTGCGTCTCTCGCTCGGCTCTGACCACCTGTGTATAAGTAATGAGATTGATTATATTCAACCGAATACTCCTCAACCCAGGAAAGGAAGAAAGATAACATGGGAAACCTTCCTGGGATTATCCCTCTCCCCAGGGCAGTATTTTCAAGTAACATTTTCTAAAGGTTTTATTTAGACCATTGTTTTTAAAGGGAAGTTACGTTGGGAGATGTTCCATTCTTTTCACTTCCTGTTAATACTTTTAAATTCCACGGAGTGGCTGGACATGTTTACCAAGAGACTTATTTATAGCTCATCCTTTCAAATGCTAGTGAGAAAAAGGAAACATTTCAAGGAGCAGAAGAGCACGTATATCAGAAGAGATATCAGGACAAACTCATCCTTTCAAATCGAGAAACAAAATTAAAATGCCACAAACCGGGATAATTTTGGGAAAAAAGCATACTGATTACCCCGCCATGTGACGCCCAACACCAGAATCAGGCGCTTCCCAGAAATAGTGAAATGTCATTAAGAGTGAAGATAACAGAGACATCAGCTATTTTAGAATAGACCTTATGCACATGACGTCATTTGAGTAGGGCTCCCTCGTCTAGAGGTCAAAATGAGGTTGTTCACTGGCCAATCATGTGCGCCGCGCGTACAAATCTCTGCGTTTCCATTGTTACTTCATTGATTTACCTCTAAGATGGCGGCTGGATGACATCAATGCATAAGGTCTATTGTGTTTGGTGCTTCTTTGTTTTCTTCTGTTGCTTTTTTGTTTTTTGTTTTCTTGTTTTGATGTGTGAACGAGGGACCCCAGTCAGTGGGCCTCTGTGCCTGTTCGGGGTTTCCCTTCTGCACCACATGTCATCTCTTTTAATATTTTGTGCAATAAAGGTAACAAAATAATAAAAAAATAATCAAAATAAAATAATGTGATGTGATTGTGAGGTCTGCGTGCGAGCCCTTCGCTAATTCGCTGACTGTAATATTTAGAAATCACAAATCAAAATATCCAAGAAAGTGAACACCCTGCCTCTGATGGTCCTCATAAATGATGTTTTTCATGACATGAAACACAAGTGCAAACAGTTGACAACTAAATCATTACTTATAAATTCAAAAAAGAAACAAATAGTTAATGAAGGAAAGTCAAACTTTCCCTTTAATCTGTCAGAATGCTGAAAAATGATCAATGGTGGGAACACTTCAAGATATTCTGCGATGACAGCCTGGGGAATATCCGTACACAATTTATCATGGGTCGATCTAGTTTACTGACAATTCTGTACAGGGCATGGAGCTGCTTTGGACTTTCAGTATTATACATATTTTCACATCAGTAACTCAATTCCGTTAACATTGTATTTTGTGATTAAAGGGGCTATGTCGTCATGATTAAATAGCAGGCCTGTGCGTGGAAAGATAAACTCTCACCCAGATACTGCACACGTGCGCGCGTGAGGTCAAATCACAAGTGGTGCCGTCTTTGTCAAACTGTGATGTGACCGCTGGCGCGCATGCCCGCTTGACCTCCTAGTCAAGATCCCAAGAGGATGTTTCAGGAGGAAACTAACCAAGTACCAAGTAGTACTAAGTAGTATCTGGGTTATTCCATTTGCTGCCATAATCATGACGACACAGCCCCTTTAAGCACTAGCACAGTTAGATGTTTCCCCTTTTTTTTTTTCTTCTTTTTTTTGTGGAGGGGGATGGTGCAGGCGGGGGGGGGGGGGGGATACTTTATACTTTACAAAATACTTGTTAAATATACAAATTGGTGTACTGAACCAACCATTATGTTACAGAGTTAATTTTCAGGGCTATAGAACATGTTACCTTTGTGAGAATATCCTGCCTAACTGCACCACTCACAAACGAGAGATACTGGAAATTACGATCGCCTGCATGTTTCCTTCCACTTGTTATGATTTGGTTACACAGACTAATTTGAATACAAGTATTACTTTTTGCCATGTGTTTTTATACTTGCTTATCAAAATCTGTACTAATCGATATTCAAAGTTGATACCTAATCTCCTTTTGTTTGCCTGTGTGTTTGTTTGTTTGTTTATTTATTTATTTATTTATTGATTTATTAATTTTTTTTTAAGGGGGCAGGCTTCTGAGCAGGGGGCTCAAACCACCGCCAACTACATTTCCACTGTGTTTGCACTGAAGGATAAAATTCTCCCAACTGGAACACGGTCAACTGTAAACATTCTACCTCTTAATTGTAAATATCAAGCAATAAACCACAAGGGAAACTGACTGGGTAAATTTTAAATAAAATTTTGGGGTGAACAAAGAAAAGTTGACTGGGGCGGGATTTGAACCTGCGACCACCGGCTATACGTACCGACACTCCACCAACTGAGCTATCCAGCCCTGATGTTGGCTGTCTCCTTATTTAGTCAATATCTTTGTTCAAGGGGGGGGGGGGGGTGTCAGTCAGAAGCCATTCAACCGGTTACTGCCGTGTAGCCAGGGATCACCCAATGTAAATACCATACAACCACAGAGATAGCTGTATGGAAACAGTTTATTGTAATTACACTTTCAACAGACCTTATGCATTGACGTCATCATGCCGCCATCTTAGAGGTAAATCGACGATGTAACAATGGAAACGCAGAGATTTGTACGCGCAGCCCACAGGATTGGCCAACGAACAACTTCATTTTTACCTCTAGACGAGGGCGCCCTAGTCAAATGACGTTATGTGCATAAGGTGTATTGTGCTAACTGTGCAGCTGTTTTAAAGCAGGCATGAGACTCTCTGCTGCCAAATAAGTCTGAAAGAAGGATCCACATTTTGGGAGATATGTTAAAATGACGGTAGGTATTTCCACCTTTTGGAAACCCCTGGAGTTAAAGTTATCAAGGAGCTTTTGGGAACAGTATGTTTAGCACAAGAGAACTAGATCAGAGAGCACATTTTCTTTATAACTGAAGAACAGAAGAGCTACTTTATTTCAACAGGCAGGCAGAATAAAGTCTGAACTCAGACAAAAGTCTCAAATGTCTTATCCCTCTTAAAGTTACTTTCGATGTGACAAAGTTGCACCTGCAAAAGTAAGCTTTATTTGTCATAACTATTGTCATGTGGGTGTGAAGGCGGCCCCAGTTTTATTTTTAAGCTGGTCTCTTTTGAAATTATTTTTAAATTATAGAAGGGGTCAGTACCAGTGGCGTAGCAAAGGGGGGCCCGGGGGGCACGTGCCCCCCTCCCAAATTTCCAGTGCCCCCCCAGGTGCCACCCATACAAAAATGTAGATACATGTAATTCATTTAGGGATGGATTTCACAAAACTAGTCCTAAGTTAGGACTAGTTACTTGTCCTAACTTGAGATAAGACTTGTCCTAGTGCTTTGTGAAATCCACACCTGCACCTCCCCCTCCCCCATGAACAAAATCTGGGCTACACTGCTGGTCAGTAACCTTTCTCTTTTTTGTATTACATCAGACTGGCTTTAAAGCTCCGAGCCAACACTGCCACTGTCCGCGTCCGTCCGTGTACAAAGAAACGCCCTTGCCACCCAATCAAAAAGCACAAAACAAACCCAACAAATTGTTACGGTGTCACACTCCAGCACATCCCAGCTGTTCAAACAAACCCAGCTTTCAAAGAGCAATCTCCCACCAAAGAGCCTCTTGCCTGGTTCCCCGATCACCATGGTTACCTAAGCATCCGCACTAAACTGTAGCCTGTCTATTAAGCCATATTAATGGCCCATTATCGATGTTTATGTGGGTAATTTATTCCACGAGCAGAACGGCTCATAAACAATCGTGCAGGGCTATCCCGTGGTATATATATTTTTTTTTTTCCCCGGGAACATTTGAGGGTACCACTCATATACTGTGGTTAATCATCTACACTCAATGAAATCCAGAGGTTTTGCCACAGAAACGTTTTTTTTTCTGGACACACGAGGGTACACTCGAGGTACGTGTACATGTAGCTGTTACTGCAACAATTAAGTGATTGCAATGTGGACACAGCTCTCTGCCTGTGAGTACTTGTGCTGGTAAAGCAAGGTTTATGAACAACTTCACTTCAAGTGCGAATCGTCTTGAGCTATTTGCAAATTATGCACAGGTGCTCTCAGCTCAGCTGCGAAGAAAAATTCGGTTTAAAAAATTAAGAAGCACAAAATCAGGTTTTTAAGATTTGACGAATTTCTCATTTTAATGTCAGCGGAACATTAATTGTTTATTTGTCATTCAAATTAACTGGGAGACCTTCCTTCAGCCTGCCTTTAGATCTCTTCCATTTATTTCATCAGAAGTTTGAAATTTTTATTGAGATTGGTGATCTATCTCCGATTTTTAATTTTTATTATTTATTTTATTATTATTACCATTTTTTTTAAAGATACACTGCTAAAAATGGTATTCTTGAAATAAGAACAAAAATTTCATTTCATGAAAACAAATTCTTATGTCACTCCCTAAACAAAATTTCTATTAAGATTTTTGGGAGCGACACAAGAAGAAAAGTTTTCTAAAAGTAAGATTTTTTTCTTATTTCAAGAATACCATTTTCAAGAATTTATTTTTTGCCATCAATCAATATTGAGACAGGGATTGTTGACAAACGTGGACATTTGTATCCGGGTGTATTCCCCCCCGCACAAACCGGCGAAAATAAAAGAGAGCTGAGATGAAAAACAAAGCTGGATGTAAGTCAACAAAGGTGTTTTTGTACCTTATTTAGGTGAGAAACTCGCCTTGTTGTTTTTCCTCGGCAAGTCTCTGGGGGCGATGATCAACTCAGTGGATCGCAGTCAAACTCACCCGTGGTGTATTAAAAACAAACTATTAAACAAAATTATGCTCCAAAAAACTTTCCGCTTGACACTTGCGGTGGCAAATGACACATAATTATAGCAGGTTGTCTTGTGAAGGTTTAATTTCCAAATGACGGAGCGAGGCAACAGTTCCCCCCCCCCTTCCTGGATTTGGCAGAAAAAGAGTCATGAGGTACACAGGAACACTGTGTTTGTATGTGTGGGATACCAAACATTGAAATTAAGATATCAAACAAGATCAACTGATTACATTCTTTCATCGGGATGACTGAAAAGCAGGATTTCTGAACAAGTGATTACATATCTGTGCATTTTTGACCCGGTTCTTTTAGGGCTATGAATTTTAAAAACACGCTCTGAGTATGCCTGCTATTTTGTCTTTACAGTCATTGAAGAAGCCGAAATTGCAAGAGCAAAGAACATGAGCGCAGGCTACTGCTCTCTTGAGTTTTTAAAACTGCCCCCATTTTTCATATAAAATTGATAAATTCACTTGCTGAGCAAAAACTGCATGCAACACAAATCACAAAAGCATTTTTGGCTAGTGATGTTTTTCTGCATTTAGCAAGATTGTGAGCCTTAAGGCTCCATGAATATCGGTCCTTGTAATTTTGGCTGCTTAAATTAACGTTCTAAAATCTGCCCCAAAATGATTTCCTTTCAATGCTTGAGTAAACACACTTCATTGTGTCCGCAGAAGAAGGAGAAAACGAAAGTCGTACCGAAAAAAAAAAAAAAAAAAAAAAAAGGCGTAAGAAATTAACATGCAAAGTTGTGTTTCAATAAAACTGAGCATAAACGTTTGATCGGTTTTCTGACATTCATAAGTCTTGTAGGAAGGTTTAATTCTGCATGGGAATGGGAAAACATGTCTTGGAGCTATTTTAGCAACAAAAGTGTTATGCCATATTTTGTTGTGAGGACCCATTTTCTTGCTTACGACCTTCTGTTATTTGGACAAAAAGTCCCTTCTGGCATGGAAGATCGTAGAGACTTATGCCCTCTCCCGGGCAGAAGACGATTTATTCAAGTATCCGCCTACTTTTCACCTCCTTGGACCCCGGTTCAAATCCCACCTCAGACTGACGCCTTAAAAGTGGATTGGGTTTCCAGTCCCTACCTGATTGTTTTTTTTTTCCCTCCCACATCTAAACCAACATTTCTTCTTGTTTCCTAATCACCATCCTGTTATTGGCACCTGCGCTGTTGGATGTGTGTCATTTTTCTCTGATAAAATAGCTGTTGGTTAATCTATTACTAAACACTTACTTGCATCCCAAAAAAGTACTGGTACCAACCAATGCGCAATGTATTTCTACAACTAAACTTTTAAGAGCCTAAAATCTATACAACCTTACGATCCATAAAATCCGCCCCTCCCACGCCCCCCAACACTCACATCTGCAATCCGCGATCTCCTGTTGTCCCTCTATTGTTTGTGCTCTTAACTTTTTGACAATAGCTCCCATTGCTTTTGTACGTACTTTCCAATCGGGGACCTTCACCCAACCGGGGGACCCTATTGTCCCTTTTGTTATAGACTAATCCAGGCAGCTCGTTCACGGGCATTGACACCACCCCAGCTTATGGCCACCACACGCACGCGTCGACGCCCACGCACTGTGAATCCTCCATGCTGATTGGTGGATATGCGCGCTGATGCGCTATTGTTGCGTGGTGCACGCGTGCGGCAGCGGCCATAGCTGCGGTGGTGTAAACCATCATGAAAGAGCTGCTCTGATTAATATATAGGTCCCCGGTTTGAATGTGTATACCAACCCACGCCCACTTTCTTCTGGTCTAACTGCTTTTTGTAACGTGTATTCCTCAAATTTGATAATAACAAAATTACAAACAAACTTAAATATTGTTTGTGTTGTTTGCCCATACAACGATGTGTGTTAAGTACTGTATACTCAGTACTTCCCGATACCTGTGAAAAATTCCACAGGTAAATTCTTCGGAAGGGAATCGAACCCACGACCCCCACCATTCTAGAGCAGATGTCTTACCCGGCAGCTACAGGCAGTTTGAATCCTTTTAGCAGTGGGTACCACAACCATTATAATAGATGTTATCTTTTTTCTTTTTTTCCTAAGATAATAGTAGTAATAATAAAAAAATATAACACTGAAAAAAACAATAATAATAATAATAAAAATCAATGAATTAGTTTTATTTTATAAACAAAACAAAATCAATATAAAATAAACCTTCTTAGGATTGCAGCCAAAAGCATCGTTCAGTCTCTACAACTTTACTTTCAAGAGATGTTTACAATCCATACACCGATACCCTCTCTGACCCCTATCCCTCTCTCTTCATCTGCTGCCGATGATGGCAGTCCGAGCATTTGCCCCTTCAAGCAATATCTTTTCTCCCCGTTGTCTCCCTACCCTTCCCGTGGGATACGAGATAGATTTTAATGGAGAACTTGTTGATGTCTTGGCGATTTCAATCCATAATACTGTAGTGGCTGTTGCCAAACAGACAGAGAATTCCCATTATGGCCGGTACTCATTGATTAATAAATATGTATGGCTGGTCATCCACATCTAGTTCCAACTTGATGAAGCCCGCTAAGGACACTAGTTCTGCTTAGCAGAATGGAGTCACCGGTGAAAATGCAATGACATGGTGAAAAAATTCGTCAGCAATTAAAGTGCAAAGTTAGCATTTCAAGGAAACATAGTTTTCAAGTTTGATTTTTTTTTCCCTGCTATGCAGAAGTCAATGTAGGAAAGTTAAATTCCACATGGGAACGGAAAAGCATCACTTGAGAGTCATTCTTACAAATAAGTGACAGTTATAAATGCACTTTTTTTTTTTTTTTTTTTTTTTAAGTAGCCGTTTTATCGGCTACAACCTTCTGTTTGGTCAAAATGTTATACCCGTGTCCGACAGAAGGTTGTGCAGAGAGCCTTCCCGCAGAAGCTTGTAGATCCTGTCTTTCTGACGGGCACCCAACAATTTTGCTTGAGGTTACGCCTCAAAAGGTCGAGTCATTATATCGTCGTGTGCCCGTCCAGAAGAAGGATGTAATTAAAGTGTGACCGGCAAAAGGTCGCGTGCAATTACAGTCCCAAATTTTGTTATGAAAGTTTTTCTGCCATTTCTAAGTCATTGCAGGAAAGTTCAATTCTGCATGGGAAGGGAAAGACATGTCTTGGGTGTAATTCTAGCAACAAATATACAACAGTTACGCCATACTTTTTGCAAAAGAGCCACGTTATTGCTTTTGACCTTTTGCTGGGGCAAAAAGTTGTACTTTGTGTGCCCACAAAAAAAAACAAAAAAAAAAACATTGTACAGCCTTCCAATCTTCTTCCGGGCACATGACGATAAATACTTCATCATTTGCTTTAAACACAGCGAAAGCAGCTCTTTTGAAAGTGTTTGCTGGTGTGGTTGTCCGGGACAGACTCTAAGGACTGATGGAAATTAGATTAAGTGATGAAACTGCTTTTTTTCATGAATAATTAGATACTGCTGCCGATATTTTGCTGGTAGAACCGATGGGATTTCATTGAACCGTATTATTGTCCACGGGGAGATCGGCTCACGATATTTATCATTATCCAGGAAAAGACACAAACCAAGAAATAAGGTCATGGAAAGAGTCGGAAGATGAAGGTGATGGACAGCGATAAGACTCAAGTCTTAAGCTTACTTGCACCAAGATGATTGAGGTCAACATATTCTTCAAAAGTCCTTAAATGCTTCGCATTTAAAAGGGGAAAATATGGTCGTACATAGAAGATTAACTGCTTATCAACTTTGAAGGACCCAAACAGAGGGAATGCAAAAAGTAGTAAATGAAAGTCATTTGTTGTTTGGAATCTATAGCATTCTTTCTTAAAGGCAGAGTCTCCCCAGATTCAAAAGGGACAGCTATTCTATTTTTTTCTTAAAGGCAGGGGATACTTTTGGTAATTTCTCAAAAAAAAATAAATGACCATAAAAACGTACTTGGTAAGGAGCAACAGAGACCTGTTGATAGTATAAAACATTGTGAGAAATGACTCCCTTTGAAGCTTTTGAGAAAGATGTAGTTTCTTGCCGGAATATTTGAATCTGAGAAAGACTTTAGGCATGAAGCCTTTTTCACGTAATGAAAAACGTGCAGTTTCAGCATTTTCGGATCCTTCTGCGTGGAAATAACCGCTCCAAATTTTTGCCGATATCTCCAAAACACACGAGCATCTTTTGAAACAAAATGTTCAGAGGTTTGTGTTATGGTATATATCTACACTTATATAGGATTGAAACAAACGTACGGTTCCAAATGTCAAAGGTATACTTTTAAGTAAGCAGTTTTTAAGTCCGAAAAACTTTCCCACCAAGAAAACGAATTTCAGTCTTAAAATGTACCAAGTATATTTCTTAATCCTCAAAAAAGGATTTTGATCAATGGCAATCGGTTTATCGTGTCCTAGAATGAGTTGATTCAAAAGAGAGTTTGGCCATGTCTTGACACTGAGTACTTGGGTCTGAAACTGGAATAAACTTTTGTTCATCTAACAAGAAAGGCGATTCCATGATATGCACCTAAACCTATCTAGATTACAAATTAAGTTACATATTCTTCGAGTAAATGATTCGATAAAGAACTTTCAAATCAAATTTTAAAGAGTGTAACATACTCAAACCGCCCAGATAAAAGTACATGCTCCTGATACGGTAAATTAAAATAAGGAGCTGCAAAAATATTATCAAGTTAGTCCAAGTGTTACTTTCCCCCTCGCTAAAATGACATTAATGCATTTTTAATCACGTCATCAGGCTCCTGCCCCAGTTTTTTCCCGTACGCCGCTTCCTCATCATTCCCCGCTCAACATGGACCCTGCATAATTCACAACTCGGCAAATGTCCGTATTGATCCGAAGGGGGAAGGGAATGAAATATATCACACTTCATGTCGACAACTGCGCTCACGTCACATTAGCCCGCCGCTGTTGAGTTTTCCGCAAATTTTCACAGCATCGTCACCGACAACATCGATTGTGAGTCTTTCACACAGCGGGGTGTCATGCACACCTCATACAAAAGGGAACAAATGCATTTCGGCATTAAGTCGGCAAATAAAAATATGAAGGGGGGAAGGAAAAAAAAAAACATACTGCAGCCGAAAAGCCACTTACAACACTCGACTGACGAGGAGCCCACAAATAGTTAAATTATTGATGTTGCATGCATAATATGTTATAAGAGCTGTAATCCATTAGCAGCAGTAATGTGTTGACCATGACAGACTGTGCAGTCAAGATATTGATTCTGTGTATGACATTATGACTACTACAACCAAACATCTGAAGGCAAAACTCCACAGAGGTTTTTTTTTTTCTTCTTTTTTTCTTTCTCCTCCTAACAGCAGCTTCGGAATTTCTACGATTGGAATTGATTAACGGAGACAAGTCCTCAGAGAAAGAAGCTCTCCTGATCAAAATTATACATGTATTGATTGGCAGCTAGTACTTTATACAAATGTGAAGTGGTGCTGTGAGTGGCAATGGGGGGTTGCGGTATCACATGGTAAATACTTGAGATTGATATTTCATCAGGTTCAAAATTAAACGTTACCGGACGTAACCTCTAAGTCAAAGGACTGATTTGGTGACTAGATTTGGTTACCTTAAACTGGTTCACGGTTCCTACATCGTTCTCTTCTGTCTGTATATAGGGACCGGTAGCTACTTCTGATATGGCGCTTTTGATAGGCCCTCGATTGCGCGAGCGCAGTAACAATTTTCTAGTTTTAGATTACCCACTACCGGTCCCTATATTCAGTCAGAACAAAAATGATATAGAGACCGGGAACCAGTCTATGGTTACCTGGACTCCCATTATTACACTTAAAATAAAGCAAGGCTTTGTCAGGTGACACCATGTGGTTTATATCTCTTTTGAGTATATGTGGTTCTGAAGGAACTGGTTGACTCAACGTTTTCGGACAGTATACTCTGTCTGTCGTTCCAACTTGGCCTGTGGCTTATATCGGAGAGTGCAGTGAGCCGTGGATGCTGGATCCGTTGGGTTGAGTCAACTGGTTTCTTCGGTACCACATATACTCAAAAGAGATATAAACCAGATGGTGTCACCGCAAATCCTTACTTCATTGTATTCCCGCCATGCAAACATTCAAGTCTTATTTACACTTATAATGTCTATCATTTTGGGACTTATATGTAATAGACCTTTATCATGCTGCCACCATCTCGGTCATGTTCCCTGTATCCAATAACAGTAATAGAGGCTAATTTTCATTGTACAAAAAGGAACCAGACTATTTACCCTTCCAGCCTCGGTTTGGTTACATCGGTTTAAATGGGAGAAAATCAAGATGGCCGCACCATGATAAAGGTCTATTTGCAACAATGACTTGGACTTGACTTAACTGACTCAATTGAAACTTCACTTATGACTAGCCCTCAAGTAATTGAGACGAGTCAACTCAATTAATAATGTTACTTTTTTGACGATTTGGTTGATTAGCTTGAATCAGAAAGACATAGGGAAATTTCTAACTTAATTTCCATGCAACAATCCTAACAATACCAGGGTCAACAAAGAGCAAGTTCCATCAAGGACCAACGGGGTAACTAGTGGTTGGTTTGTGACCTATGAAGTGCATGCGCGCTGAAGTTGAAGTGCGAACGACTCTAGCCGAACTATTTTTTCAGATAACTGGTACGCCTCTCTGCACTATAATATTTAAACGGCTATTGGTAACCAGCTATGCACCCAACCTCGATGGGCTAGTCACGACTAGAATAGTTGACTAGACTAGTCCAACCATTGACGACAAGTGTGCGTTCGATCTGAAATGTTCCGAACCCGTTGTCATCAACTTTCCGACAGTGTCGTTAATAGTCGGACATTTCCAGCGTGTGTATTGTAAATAAACTAAAACCATTCAATGTTATTGATAGACATTGTGACTAAAATTCAAAACTTTGCAAACTATTAAAGAAAACACATCCAATTATTGTTTTTTTGTTTACAACAAATTCAGCGCTGTTTTCAAGTGTTCGTGTAACGTTTTTACAAACAGTGATTATCCCAGGCTGTTTTTTTAAAGTGAACAAGGTGCTTCATCAGCGCTTCGTTTTTATCCAATGACATTGTCCACCGTCGCTGACAAGTCATGAATATTTATATGTAATGCGTCATCATCTATTTTTAAATGTGGGTGATGCCTGACCTAATAATTTTAACAAGAATCGTCAAGGAATCTACAGAAGCTGTTGCAACTTGGACAGTCACTCACTCACTGTCCTTGTTACTGGGTTTGATGTTTATTACTTAACACCATACACTCAAACTTAGTATTTGCTCAAAATACAACGGTATTACGCTTGGTTTTTTGTGTGTGATCAATTTTGTTCAAATCCCGTTCCAGTCAATTTAAAATTCACCCAGTCAGTGTCTCTTGAGATTTATTACTTTGTGCTTGTTTTTTTTCCCTTTACATGTGAACACCAAACATGAATACATTTTCAATTTTTTTTTTTTTTTTAAAGTGTTCATTTTTTTAGAACTGCTGTACTACAATGCAAAATAATACCATGTGGAAACTTTTCTAGTGTGAAATGAAAACCCAAAGAGAAAAACTGAAAGGTGAAACAACTAAAAAATACTAGTTATATACAAACCTCAAACTAAGTTAGTCACTTTCTTTTTTTTTTGGAGAAAGATGCGCAATAAATAAATGAAAAATAAACTTGTTATGAATTTGCCTCTTACGTTTTTTAAGCACTTTCCGTGCTGTTCCCTAGTGACTCCCCCCCCCCCCCCTCTTCATTCAGATAAATTCATTCTGCCCCTGGGCACATATTACACTCAACAGGATGCCCATGTCCCGAGTCTGCGTCTCGCTTCCGCTGATCCTAGCATCCTTCATTGATCCACTCCAACAACATTCAACGCGGCACCTGGCTCCTGCCGAGATAAAACTAGTCAATTTCCAATTCTGATGTCATACTCCCAAACATCCCCCCCTCCCCGGTCTCTCTATCTCTCTCTCTCTCTCTCTGTCTCTCCTTTACGGCAACTTCCAGTAAATTTCAGGCTGAAATTTACCCTCAGGGAAGTTATGAAAATAGAATTATCTGCAACCCTCCCTCTCCCCTCCCCCCCCACACCAACAGTCCCATCATTTCTCTCCTAGTTATCAACTGGCAAGGCAATTCCTACCAAGTGCAACTGAATGCGTCACAACCAAGATAATATTTCCTCCGTTGTGAACCTCCCCACCCCACCACCTCCACCACCCATTTGTTAGAGCTATACCTAGTGTACTTTTGACCACACATCATCCCCAAGTGTGAGTATCAAAGAAACACTGACTGCTCCCCATCCTGTAACACCAACTACAAGAGCCATGGGAGACTTTTGAGATGTTAGAGGGCGCCCCAGTAAGTGGTCCTTTTCTATTGTTCTCATAATAGAAAAGGACCGCATAGTGGTGCGCCCGCTAACGTCTCAAACGTCTCAAAAAATGTATCTAGAGGCCTGATTCTCCAGGAGATATACATAACCCTGGGTTATCAAACAAGATCCAACATGTCCAGCAACAAATAGGGGAAGAGGCAATTATGTTTGTCTCGCAACAAATTTATTTACCCCTCCCTGTTCTTAGCTGTGCTGTGAAGAGAATTGCATTTATATCTCTCCATGTCTTGTTCCAGCACATTGGGGCAGGTTTCTATCTTTCAAAAAGTAGCCCACACTTCGAGTGGCCGTTGGGCCTTGTGATGGACGAATTGCATAAAAAAATTTTTTTTTATGTAGTTCAATGCTAGCCCAAAATGTGTTACAAGACCTGTCCGAAAACTAAATCTAACCCAGCGAATACCCAGCGCCATCCTCCCGCTTACGCCAAAATGTCCAGCCACCCCTCCCGCAAAGCTACCCCAAAATTTATCCCCAGGCCCGGCTAGGGAAGGGAGTCTCCAACCATGGACTGCCAAGATCCTACCCGACAAGTTCAGCCTCCTTCTCAGCAGCAGTGCCATCCCACAATGTACCCCCAGGCCCGACTGCGGCAAAGACTCTATAACCATGGGCTACCCAATGGAAGATTACTAAATCGAGGTTGCTGCAACCGGTGGCTTCTCTGGCCCATGAGTAATTAGCTATCCCTTTTACTTTGGACACTCTACTAATTTCTTGTTTTATCTCTATAATCGTTCCCCCAGGGCAACCTCAGCCCAGCACAGCGTTTCAGATTGATGATTAATTTGAGGAGGATTGAGGGACAGAAAAAACAATGACTCTCATTTGTGGGGTGATAATAATTAATTTTGGGGAACAGGTGAAGTTGAAGCAAGAGAATAAATTTGTGAACCCTTAAAAAAAAAAAATCACATTTGATTTGAAACTGTTTATATCAAACGTTTTTGAAAGTCAGCATTGTTTGCTTCAATTTGTCAACCGTTATTTATATATAACAATTTTTGTATAAAATCATTGAATCGAACATGAGGTTTGATATTTGACCCATATAGTAAAAAAATATATCTATATAAAAAACTGACAATCTTATTGAGAAAAAGATCTGACCTCAGCTGTGGCTCACAGTGCAATTCACGATACATGTATTTGACATTTTCTCGACAGAGAAAACAAAAAATCCCGGTGCTATGCAGAGCATCTTTGTTCCCTTGGCTTTGTCAAGACAAGGTTTCTATGTGCTAGCGGTACTCTCAAAGAAAAAAATGATTTCGGCAATTCCAAGAAAATAGTCCCGTCGGGCTGGATGGGGAAAAAATGGAAGACTCCCCTCGGCAACTGGTTAAAGCCCAATGAACAGAGGTTGTAATAGTTTAAAGCTATGAAGAGGATCAGAGTATACTGATCGAAACGTCAAGACCACTCCGGCTCTTTTCAGAGCCAAAACTCCTCACAAAAGAGATCCAAACACACGAGTTTACTAGCAATAGTTTGTTCTTACTACATACATGTTTAAAAGTGCCCCGTCTTAAAGAGACACATTGCCTTCAGATTGGGCACTTTTGGGCCATAAAAAAAATGTTTGTCATGAAATGAATATGGCTGGAAAGATACTTTCAAAATAGACTATAATGCTTCACATATATATCCCTTGAAATGATGTGGTTTTTGTTTAATTTCGTGACAAAACACGGTCTGCCATTTTGTAGAACTAAATTTTTGACTCCACAAAATGGCCGACCGTTTGTTTCTATGTAGAGTGTGGTTCCACTGGTTGTATTTCTGAGGGGGCAAATTTTTGGTTTTTTAAAATTACTCCTCACTATATAACACAATGTAGGTGTTTTATTGCATGAACAACTCTTAAAAATGGTTAAGGAGCAATTTCAATCAGCAAAATGTGAAGAGATTTGAAGGCAGTGTCCCTTTAACGGCCATTATAATTATTGTTACAATAACAATCTTACTGATTTTCTGCTGGAAAGTCATGCCTGAATTTGCCATCTACACCCCCCCCCCTCTCTCTCTCTCTCTCTCTCTCTCTTCAATATGCCAGTTGATGACTCCATTATGACAATTTGATGTCATCACTTTCATTACTGACAACCTGGAAACATTTATGTAAATTTCAACAGAAGCATTTTCCATGAACCCCTGCGCTTGAATAACTACAATTAATACCAAAAAAAAAAAAAAAAAAAATTTCATTTCTCAAGTTGAGGACACATTGCATCATACACAGGGTTCCGAGAATAAGAATTCCCAAATGTCATCTGTTTCAATTCTAGCCACATTTGGTTGTGTCCAATTATGATTTTTTTTTCCCACTGCATTTCGGTCTTTGGGAAAGATTCTATTAATAGAGACGAAAATTCACTCAGGCCATTAACCATTTTTGCATTTTGGTTTTTCCTGACGCATGTTAAGGTAGCATGTACATAAAAGGCTATTATGGAACAAACCGTACAGCATATTACTCATCAGGTGTGATTTCGAAAGAAAAAACTTTACGTGTTGAAATTGTTCATTACGTGAAAATGATCGATCCGACTGCATCACAAAAATAACCTCAGTGTATTTTTAAAAAAAAATTGCAAATGAAAATGAAAAAAAAAAAAAAAAAAAAAAAAAATAATAAATACAATTAATTAATCAATAAGTAAGCAATCAACAAATTTAAAAATAAAAAATAATAAAAAAAAAATTAATAGAAAATAAAAAAACTGTGGATAGCCCTGGCTGGTGGTAATTTAATTACAGGTGTTGTGCAGCTTCATAACAAATATTTACACAAATTGATCTTGGCGTTATTCTTGTTAATGCTCAGTTTAACAAGCTCAGAGAAATTATCCCTAATTGAGAACTATGTGACGAGGTAACAAACTAAAATGTCATTTGGAGTACATTGTTTCTTTCAAGTGATTTTTAATCTGGAAGCTTACTTTCACAAAGACTAATTGTACTAATAACTATTTTGGTATGAAACTTCGCCATATACAAGACCTTACAACATTAGTTTTATTTCAATGCGATAAATTAAAATAAACACATCAGGGCCAATAGAAAGTGCCAAAAATCCATGACAATCCAAATTTAACATTAAAAATTAAACATCACCACCCAATTTTATATATATATATATTTTTTAGATCTATGTTTGTTTGTTTTTTTCTTACCTAGTGGATCTGCATGAATAAAATACACTATTCAATAAATGATGTATAACTATTTTTGGATTAGTATCAGTCTGAAAGCTTACTGATTATGAAGCTCATACCAGCACCAATCATTCATAGAAATATTTCTGTCTGAAAGTCTGTCAAAGTCGAGAAAACAAAATTTGAAGACCTCCAGTTTTAATTTCGGTTGTAACAATCTAAATTAAGGACAATGTGCTTACATGCTGAAAAATGTGCACGGTTTTTCACAATTTACTCCTGACTTGGAAGACGGAATCGGACCAAATTTTCAGGGTTGTTTTTTTATGGAAATGGAAACCATACAAAGTAAGAACACTGCACTATTTTACCTTTAATGGCCACAAGGCTTGGTTAGTCAAGCTGAAACAACAATGATGCAAAGCTTAGTCCTAAGTATTCCTCCAAAAGGAATACTGTCTTTTGATTTTTCCGTTTCACTTTAGAAGCCTTGGTTTTGATTTCAATTTGTTAATTTTAATTTAATTAATGGAAACACCACCTGGGAAATCAAACATCTGGCGTTTAGTTTTTCGTGGAAAGGAAAGTATAATGAGTAATGAGCAGACTAGATGAAGCAAATATTTTGAGATGATGAGGACAATTTTTTCATCATAAAGAAAAAAAATCGCTTGACAAATTGGTCTTCCTTGGCCCGTTTATATAACATAACAATCCTAATTATAATTGTTATATTATACCAATTATTTTATTTTATTTTATTTTATTACACATCCAACAGCGCAGGCGCCAATTACAGGATGGTGATTAGGAAACGAGAAGAAATGTTCAGTTTTAGAAGTGGGAGGAAAACCCCCAAATGGGGGGGGGGGGAAACCCACGGAATCAGGTAGGGACTGAAAACCCAATCCACATGCCGGGCTCCGGTCCGGGATTCGAACCGGGGTCCACAGAGGTGAAAAGGCAGGGAAAGAAACCACTGAGCCAACCTGAACCCCAAATTGGTGCAGTACATGTTTTGTTGGGTTTTCTCCATCATGAAAATGAATTTAAAGCACATGGCCAGCATTGGTAAATGTCAAAGACCAGTGTCCGCTCTTTGTGTGACCATGCGTACATGAAATAACAAAAAGAATGGCAGGGGTCGTGGGCTCGAATCCCACCCGAGGAATATATGCCTGTGGATTTTATTTTTTTTTCACAGGACTTGGGAAAGTACTGAGTATACCGTGCTTAAAGCCCCAGCTCAACATTGGTAAACTGACTGTAAATGCTTCCATTCTTTACACAAATCAAGATATTTGTAATGAAACCAACCAGTGTGAACATATCAACTAAATTCGTTGTTTCATTTGCGAGAAAACAGTCTCACTGAGTCGAAAATTTATTTTGGATCTGATTTCATTTATTATTTAGAAACGATATCACTTTAGGCAGACATATTTCAGGGAAAGTTTTCTATCATCTTTATCTCTATGCCATGTAAGGTAAATGTACATACCTGTGAACATTTATGTTTTTCTTCTTACCAATGTTCAGCTGGGTTTTTAACACACATGGGTGCATGCGTAAAAAAACTCAAATAATAATCTGACCAGTGTAATGCAGTATGTTTAACAACCAATGATAACAAAAGAATACTTTACACATAAATCAATTTCTTGGTTAACAACGAATAAAAGTGCTGAAGTTTTATCCTTCTGGTGATCGTGTCAGCGCCTTTGCAACTGTGTTCACCCATGACTTGAACTTAAAAATGTGAGAGTTTTCTTCCACAGTGAGAGCCAATTCTTCACTCATACTAAAAAAAAAAGAGATGAACTAGAGCGCTGCATCCTAGATCATGGCTGACCCAATCTCAAACCTTTATCCCAACCACAACCTCGGATGAAATTCAATTTCCCTGAGACTTGCGCATGAGAAGGAAGAAACATTCTCCGGAAAAAAAAAATCAAGTTGGTGAGTTTCCACAATTATACTCGAACAGGAATTGAATCATGAAAGTCTTGCAGGCATACTTGCTTTGAATCAAAGAACAAGAAATGCCTGATCTAATCATGCTATCCGAAAAGCTGTCTTCGCGTCTGGACTCAAAATTGAAGAAGAAAAAAAATGAAGAGACGCGAGTTGTTAACTTAAAGGGGGAGTTACATCACTTGTTTTTTCGATATATATATATTTTTTCATGACCTTAATTATGTCTAGTTTACCTCTTAAAGTTGCACAGCCAGATTTTTGCTGCAAGATATCTTTTTTCTCTGAACAAATTTGAACAGATGATGCTGTTTGAAAACGAAAAACATGTACAAACTTTCGCATGTGACATGGACAATGCACAAAATAAATGTGACATGCAAAATTGTTTGTACATAGCTGACTGACGTGAGATCGTGTTGGGATCCTGACAATACTTCATTTTTAGTTTTTAATTAACCACTACTTAGCATGGGCAGATGTTTTCGCACAATAGCTTAACTAATTTTTTGGAATCCATAAAAATAGCATTTCAAAATTTAAATCAACATTGTCGGGTCAAACCGGCTGAAAATCTGACCTAAGCATCTTTATTGTATGTCTCGTATTTTAGTAGGAAGTCACTCAAATCTTGAAAGCAGCTAAGGTACTTATTTTGATGAAAAAGGGAAAATTTTTAGGTTTTTTTGTATGAACTTGTGTTTTTGGGTCACTCTATTCAGTGCTAGAAAAGGGAAATGTTTAAACTGTCTTCAATCTTGTTTTTAAATTGCAAGTACATAATTTGTTATTCCTCTGTAAATTTACAGTTTAGAGGAAACAGAAGCAGTTTTTGCCAACTTTATAGATTTTGTGCCTTATACTGTCTTGATGTAGCATCAAAAGTAGCAGTTTTGCCAATTTTGTCAGTGCATTTGTTGTAGATGTTAAATTTGCATAGAAGATAAAGAGTGTTAGTTGTGTTTTTACCCCTACAACAATGTGTGTTAAGCACTTTTGACTCAGTACTTTCCCGAGTCCTGTGAAAAAAAAAAAAAAAAAAAAAATCCACAGGCATATTACTCATGTGCGGTATGAACCCACGACCTTTGCCATGCTAGAGTCTTAACACTACACCACTGAGCTTGACCAGTAGGTACGAACCCACGCCCTTTGCCATGCTAGAGTCTTAACACTACACCACTGAGCTTGACCAGTAGGTACGAACCCACGACCTTTGCCATGCTAGAGTCTTAACACTACACCACTGAGCTTGACCCGTAGCTGGAGGCAATTCTGTTGAGGCACTGCAACGATTTTAATAGATGTTAAATTTGCATTGGGGATAAAGAATATTATTTGTGCTATACCCATACAGCATTGATCAATGCTATTTTTTTTAGCTTGATGCAAAGACAGTAAACATACTAGAAAGAACAGTTTTGCCAATGTTCCCTTTAATGGACGTTTTTTTTTTTTTTTTTTTTGCATACATCTCTTCCAGATTCACAAATTAATTTTGACGTGCAGTACAGTGACAAGTCTCGGTATTGTATCTATACAAACAACAACTCCAGAGGGTAAATTGCCACAGAGACCCTTCAGAAGGATTAACGTCACTTAGATGCACCCTTTTGCCTTTCCAATTAATTACTGCAATATATATATATAAAACTGAACATCTGACAGTTTTGTTTTTCTTGTCCGAGTTTTAAGGTAACTAACTTTAATTGCAGAGAAGCTCTGATACAAACATTTGCAGGAATGATGTATAGCAGGCACGCGAGACAGGTGCCAAAAGCTTTGTAGATAAGCCTGGCTGGTGGTAATTTAATTACAGGTGTTGTGCAGCTCCGTAACAAATATTTACACAAATTGATCTTGGCGTTATTCTTGTTAATGCTCAGTTTAACAAGCTCAGAGAAATTATCCCTAATTGAGAACTATGTGACGAGGTAACAAACTAAAATGTCATTTTGGAGTACATTGTTTCTTTCAAGTGCCTGTCTTTTTTTGTGATTTTAAAAGCAAGTACATTTAAAGCCCAAGCTCGTCACTGGTAAGAGAGAAAGAACATTAATGTTCACAGATTTACATATCGTCATGTGCCCGGTAAAAGGGCGTAAGGCCTTGTGCCCTTTTACCGGGCTCATAAAGTATTTTGTCCCAGTTTTAAAAGGACGTGAGCAATAAAATGGCCCCTGACATGGAAAATTATGGCATTGTTGTTACAATGTTGTTGCAAAAATTAACCCCAAAACATGTTTTTTTCATTTCCTTCCAGAATTTAACTTTCCTATGATAACTTTTGATTGGCAAAATTTTTTTCAAACTTTCACACTCTCATTTTTCACATTTCTCATCAATTGCTAATACGCCTTTTTACCAGGAACTTGTCGTTACGCCCTTTTATCGGACACACGACGATATGTCTTACATGGTATAAAGATAATAATGGTAGAAAACTTTCCTAACAATTTTGTCTGAAGTGTTATCATTTTTGAATAATAATGAAATAAGATCCTAAAATAATTTTCATCTCATATGAGACCAAAAGTAGGAATACGTACAAAAATGCTTAATGCATTTTTACCATTTTCTCGCAAATGAAACAATGAAATGAGCTGAACTTTTCACAGGTTGGTTATATTACAAATATCTTGATTTGTGCAAAGAATGGAAGCATTTACAGACACTTCACCAATGTTGAGCTGGGGATTTAATGTTTAACGGCCAATAAAAATTGCTACTCAATTACAAAATTATGTTTTGTCTTAATTTAGTGTTGGTGTCAATTTGGGCCCAATTTCATAGAGCTGCTTAACAACCGATTTTGTGCTTACTGTGCGATTTCCATTCCATAGCTCTGCTAACCGTAAGCACAGGAAAAGGCATGCTAACCTTCCAGTGCTTACTGTAGGAAAATCAGTGACGTAACAATGCAAATTCATGGTGAACGCACAAGCTGGCCGCCTAATTTTTCTTGCTAACCTTTGAAATACGCTTACGCTTTAAGCAATTTTTTTCTGCCATAGCTAGCACGAAAGTTTGCTTTCCGATAAGCAATGCTGTGAAATTGGCCCCTGGTCTGAAGGTTTCTTCCGGGTTCAGGACCCCAGCCAGATGCACATTTATCATCATAAATTTCTTTTTAATGACTCACATTTTAGACAATGTATCTTCCGAGAAATATTGGTCATACGTTTTTATGTCTCATCTTTGGACGACTTCACGCCTATATGCTCTGACACCCCTACGTTCTGACAGCCCCATAATAATAATTAATACTAATAATTTGGGAGGCTAATCATCCCTCACTGGCAGCTGAGAAGCTGAATTGCGAAGGACGCAGCAGCCAGCCACATCAACCCATATATGACCACGGAGCACAACCCGAGATCGAAAGTGTTTGGGTTTTTTTGCGGAGGGAGGAAAACTGGATGGCCTGGAGAAAAACCCTTGTGGCACAGGAGAGAACCAACGCACAACTCTACTGACATATGGCCCTAGCCAGGACTCGAACCAGGGACACATTGGTGAGAGGCGAGCGCTTTACGCACACGCCACTCATGCCACCATGTTCTGACAGCCCTATGTTCCGACCCCCCTAACAAATTTTGTTTCTAACCCTAACCTTAACCCTGAATCTTGCATGTAGATCATGAGGGGTTATCGGACATATAGGGCTGTAGGAACGAAGAACAGTCACCCTTTGGATAAACACAAACTTGACATGGTTGGTGTCTTTCCTGACTACCAGCTGCTTTTCATTAACTTGCCATAATTACGAACATGACAAAGCAGTAACTTACTTACAGTGGTTTTCAGTTACTTTCTCAGTCAGCAGATCAATGCAAAATTGACATTGTTGGTATCTCTCCAAAGTACCAGCTATCATAGTGATTTCTACATGGTGGTTGTTGTCTATGATCATTCTGAAGTAGTAACTGTTTTCAGTATAGGCTTTCAAGGTGGGGTTATCATTTGGTTTTTATCAACATAATGCTGATCTATAGACAGAATTATCAAGAAAGATACAATAAAAGTTACCCGTGAAAGTTTTAGTTGAATACAGTGCCTACTTATTGAGAAAACTGCAAAAAACTGTCTAGGTATTTTCATCAAGATGGTCAAATCCATCCGTGTTTAGCGAGGTGACAGCTGGTACCAACCGCATGTCTGGCTGTAGTGAAGGCAGCGTTCAAATGGACACCATGGAAATTTCCAAAAGTCGCCTGCACCAGCAGGCAATCTTTGGAGATTTAAATTTTCAGCATACTTTTATTGATTTCTATGCAACGGGGGGCATTTAGGACAAATTTTGCAGGACGCTTACTACCATAACCATCTTTATAACAAGTAGGCTTTCGGATAAAAATTACACAGTTTCTTTTTCTGGCGTCATTACCGAAGAATGACTCTACTTTCTTAAATAGTAAAGGGAAACAAAAAGTTCCTTTTGTGATGAGCATACGTAATAATAACAATTTATTGATTTAAAAAAGCGCAAATTCCAAATAGAGTTTGTTCAAACGCGCTGAACAATAAAATGACTAAAGGTATATAAGAGTAAAAACTCACAGAAAATATATCCACGACGGATCATAGTACATCTAAAAAATACAATCAAAGCAGCATCGATAAAAACGCTATTATATACAATTAGAAATACCAATGCAAATTGGATTTGTAAAAACACCTAACGGAGCGGATAAGACATTGCATAACTGCATCGTGTATATCGTACTTATTCGCAAAATGGGTCTAAACGCCAATGAAAATGAAAATGATTATGAAAGCTTAGTTGTCAATCGTAATAGTTTTCAATAGTTGTCTTTCTACTCTATGATTTCCTCTTTGTTTTTCCTTATTAGCCACCACCTTGAGTGGCCTGCTTTGGGCCTTGTGGTTGGCGATTTCCCATAAAAAAAATAATAATCATAATAATAATAATATGGAAATGCGATTCTATTGGAATGGCAATATGAACTTCCACCTGTGACTGAGCATGCAGTAACCATGGGGCTAAGGTCTAATGTATGTCCATAATGTGAGATGCTGATCCTCAGCCTCACTCGACTACATGTAAAGCAGTCCATGACCAACACACACAGGCACACACCCTGCATACCAACACATAATTTCCAATATAAAGAAATCCCTTCAGGTAAATCAGCCGAGCCAATATAGACTTTCTAATATTTCACCCTCTCAAGAATACCTAAGGTAATGTAATGCTGCCAGCGCCAGGTACCATCAAAGTGGGAAGCAACGAGGAGATGAAGGGAGGGGAGAAAAAAGAAAGAGAGAAAAAAAAAACAGGGGAGGGCAAGACGGCTAATCAAATTTAATTTGCCATGTAGATCAAAGCCGCAATTAGGAATGCAACATCAACCCTCGAGAACTCGGCACGGTCGGGTTCTCTTCTTTGTATTCCAAATTCTGACTACTTCGGCCACTGTTGAAGAGCACGGTACTCCGGCCGTGCTGGGACTGTAATGTAGCCCCTGAAATGCGATTTCAAATGAATAGTGACAGGGTTTTGTAATAAATCCCGCCTGTCACAAGGGCAATGCTATTACGCGTTGTGTGGCGTTGGGGGGCTACCATCAGTGTAGTCTTTCGTGAGGCAAGTGGATCTCAAACGCCCACTCATCCCACTCATCCCCCCATCTCTTTCTCTTGGCCATTGCTAGGTTAAAGGGTTTGATAGATGATTGGTAACGATTGAAATAAAATATGATCAATTTTCAATCTCAACGAATCTACTGAAAAGCCCCAGCTCAACATTGGTAACATGACTGTAAATGCTTCCATTCTTTTCACAAATCAAGATATTTGTAATCAAACCAACCTGTGAAAATGTCAGCTCATTTCGCTGTTTCTTTTGCGAGAAAACGGTAAAAATGCATTCAGCATTTTTGTACGCATTCCTATAGGCAGAGTTTTCGTCTCACTGAGACGAAAAACTAGTTGTGGATCTTATTTCATTTATTATTTAAAAACGAAAACACTTCAGGCAGAAATATTTCAAGGAAAGTTTTCTGCCATCATTATCTTTATACCATGTAAGGTACATGTACATCTGTGAACATTTATGTTTTTCTTCTTACCAATGTTGAGCTGGGGCTTCAAATATACTTTGGTACAGCACCAAAACGTCTTTAGAAATCATACTTATTATTTACACTTGTAATTTTGACATATGTTTACTATTGATTCAGTCTTGTGATACTTCCCATTTAACGCCACTTACTGACCTGAGTGTTTGTCTTTTGTTTGTGCTTGTGTATTGTGCGTGTTTCAAGTGTTGTTTTTTGTAAATAACTTTACTGCATGCTGTAGAGCCTTCTCGCCGACGTCACATTTCTATAGCAACGTAGGAGGTCTAGCCATACTGGAGTACTATGCACATGTGGGATACGTACGCGTAGTGCCGTCCACCAGTGCGTTTCGTAGCACATGTTCTAAGTAATGTGTGTGCGTGGCGTGCGCGTGTAAGTACCCCATCACGGCGATCGATGAAACAGTGACGTCATCTGTGAAAGGTCTTTACCTGACAGGACTGAACCATTCAATATTGTTCATTGTTATTTCCCAATGAGCGTGCCTGTCTGGGGCCTATGTTTAAAAGCTTTGCTTCCTAATGGGTTGCTCTTCAGGATGTGTAAACCTTCCCAATAACATGTACTTTCTATGGCAAATCTACACGGAGACAATTTGTAGATTGTGGTATTGTTTGTAACTGCTTTTGTCAACAATTGATTTATTTCAATACTGTGTAAAAATGAATACACTTTGAAACATTCGAAACCTTGAGATATGTTTCTTTTCATGATTTGCCAGATACAAGTAAGTACATGCTAAAAAATACTCACCAACACATCATCAAACTAACTGTTATGTAATTTCCCCCCGAAATACGACAACCTTACTTGAAGCAATTTTCACAGCTTGTTTGCGAGGACTGTTTGTTCAAAGCCATGGGATTGGAATAAATTTGCCCACACAAGGATCTTATAGCTTTGATTAAACCAGTGGTATAACTAGGAGAGGGGGGGGGGGGGGGGGGGCACGTCCCATCCCACCACCCAATGCAAGTCCATGCCCCCACCACCATTTGAAATCTGGACTTACCAGAATTAAATGTCACATTTAATAAGCTTTTACGTAGCAACTTCAATGTTTTTTTAAACTTCTTTTCTACTAACATGCACACAAAGTATTTTGTTTTTGTTTTTTTTACCTCTGTCAGACTATCTTAAAAGAAATAGTCAATAGCATAACAAGAGCGCTGAAAGGGGGGCTCGTCCAAGAAAAATGGCAATGGAAACAACAGTTCTAATTGGCCAGAAGTGCCCCCAGAACAAACGGTGCACCTCCCTTGTGCCCCCCCCCCCCCTCCTGCCCCTAAAATTGTACCCAATTTCGTCGCTGCTTTAAACTACTAGCTAGCGTCTTTGCGAGTCCCTCCGAGCTAGGAGCTCCACGCTCAGAGCACACATCCTATTATGCAAGGGGATTGAGCATGGAATCCTATCAGACAGCTAATTTAAGGTCTCCTGAAAGCGGATTAGTCAAGGGATTGGGTCAGTTTCAACAACTCCACAGACCACAGATAATTGAACACAGAGCAGATATTAATTCAATACGGGGACAATACATCGTAAGAATTCGGTTCCGTGATAAGTATATTTGCCTAAAGACAACCGCAGCTGAGGGACGGAGGTTGCCGTGGCATTCACATATCCACACAATTTAAATTGGCATGGATTATTAGAAAAATTCAAACTCACCACAGGACTTTTCATTGAAATTTATTTGAGAAAAATCCTCTTTAAATAATTTGCAGTTATTTTGATTGCATTTTGACATCCCCTGTCAGTGTTACTTTTCAAATGTAATATATTTCTAATTTTCAAATAACATAAAAAAAAATTAAAAGATAAATTGGCTGTTGCAAACTGCTTACCAACCACAGGGACCTGTTGTATAAATGCAAAAACGTTGTTAATGGTTCCATGTTTCGACCCTAGCAGAGTCTTTCCTTTTTTTGAGAAAGAGTCTGAGCCCATTAACAATTTTTTTGCAACATCAAAACACGCCAGGGGAAAATCGCTCTGGTGTAAATTGTCACTTTTGCGCAAAACAAAAAAAGGTGGTGGTAGAACTCAAAGACTAACTAAAAGTATTAAATACTGCAACGATCCTTTTATGTAGCTAAGCTTCACGACATTGACATTCTTCCCTCTTCCACCCCCGATTTCATTAAGCTCTTCAAGAGAAAATCCGTCACGATTTCGTTTGGAAACCGTGTTTGTTTCAAAGATGCTAGGTTCTATTTTTGACCGATTCGACCTGATGAAAGTTAAGAATTAAACTTTAAATAGCCATTTTTTTATAGATTCAAGAAAGTTATAACCATCTCAGTTAATTTAAGGTACTGCACAAATACATCCGACAAGGACTCTCACGTCCATCGGCTATGTTCAAACTATTTTGCATCTTGCATGTATTTTGTGAATTGTCCCTGGCATATGCGAAAAAGGTTTGTATGTATTTCGTTTTGAAACAGCATCATCGGTCAAACTTTGATAAGAGAAAAAAAAAAGTAAAATATATATATATATAGACCAAACTTAGTCTTCGCTTTGCGAATCATGTCTCCTCCATAAAGACCCCAAAACTGTACCCAGTATCTATCCACTTTAATAGCCCTAATCATAGTGTTAAAGATGTGGAACTAACTGTCATTGAGGCCTGCAACGGCGACGATTCACATCGTAAACTCAGAGAATCCCACTGGATTCACAAACTCCGAACAATCCAACCATTCGGATTAAACATAAACACAGGTGTTAAATAATTCCTCTTGGCAAATAACTACTATATTTCCATGCTTTTACATTATCATTACAGTATTCTCATTATAGCCCCCTCTCTACTATTCAATGTTTACACTTCTACTGCTTTATTTAGGGAGATTAGGCTACCCTTAATCACCTCCCTCATCTTAGTAGATAATCCTGTCCTTTCATGTCAGCAGCATTACCCACCATGCAGCTTTCCTCCTTTGTTCACTAATCTCCTTTTTGTACTAACCGACCACTGGACATCCTATTGTCCACACTGCTGTATTTTGATTGGTCATCAACAATCTCTTTGTCTATATTTAATTAACTTTGATTGGTTATCTTTTTCCCGCTTATTTTGGATACTCTCCATCTATTTTAATCCCAAGGTTTTTCTATAAATGGATCTGTTTTTATGTTTGTGCTTGTTTTTGCCTCTGACGAAGGTCCGGTTTGGATCGAAAGCTAAGGCCATCAACCCTACTAGTTTTATATATATATATATATATATTTTTTTGGCGGAAATCTGGCCATGCAACTTTAAACATGTTACTTTGCCGTGTCGCCAGTTTCTGCTAAATGATGATGTGGATGCTATGCAATTACCATCGGGGCTCACTTTTAATTTCATGATGCAAGTCACCACACACCTGTGCGCTTATGGCACACAGATTTATGAACTTGTCAAGACACCCTAACCACAGAATTCTGTGCTTACTGCCCACTGATTTACATGCTTTAAAAAAGGTGCCGTAAGCGCAGAATTATGCGGTAAACAGCAACATGAACTTGAATCCTGCTGTCATTAGCTTTATAAAATAATATTTATACACAGTTCTTATATAGCGCTTCATCACACCCGATGGGCATCTTAGAGCGCGTAGTATTTTTCCTGCAAGGTATGTGGAGTTATGTTTTGAAGTATGAGACCTGTTCCTTTACATAGCACCATGTAACGGTTTACAAGGTTGCCGTGGCCTTTTCACACTACGAAAAAAAATCTCCGTATTGGACACATGTCCGTGATCCCGTGTAAGTTTGACTGACCTTTTCACGCATCAACATTTCAATGTGGAAAGAGATTCTGTCCGGGAGGAGATTCTGTCCGAGCATACGGCGAATTGTGTACTCCTTCTGATAGCGCCCTCTTTAAAATAAACTCCTCCAGCCCATGTTAATTTACCGTATGGTGGACACATTACCCTGAGGACAGAATACCCTATGACACAGGCATTGACCTGTGTAGAGCGCTCGATTCTGTTTTAAAACCCTGATCGGAAGATGGTTTGGGAGTTGCTGAGTGACCCTTTCAGATAAATACAGTGAAGCAAAACAAAACAAAAATTTTTTTTGGGGGTGAACAAAGAAAAATTGACTGGAGCGGGATATGAACCTGCGACCAACAACTTAACGTACCGACGCTCCACCAACTTGTGGTTTCACTTGTGGTTTATAGCTTGATAAAAAAAAATATAAATAAATAAAAATAAAAACCTGATTTTGCGTCAGGTAGTGTGAAAGCAGACAAGCCTATTTGAAAGTATATTATTGTACTAAAATTTTATGAAATCCACACGGATTTGAACCGTGTAGCTTTCGACAAGGATCGCAGCTTGATAGTGTTAAAATGCCTCACGATAATTACTTAAACCAAACTGATACACGCTTACAAAATATCGTCACGTGAAATCTGTCCACCGAGAAGCCTACACAGGTAGGCCTATAATCACCAAACCAGTAATAAAACCCTATCTGTCTGAAGGTCAGAACGTATAGCAAACAGGAAAAGGGAGACATCTTTATAATCAGCTTGACATTTTATCACCGGTTAATGCAATTAAGGACCACGCAGCTCAGCTCGCTCGTAGTGGGTGGCCTTCCTCCTTAAAAAGCTGACTTACACCTCCGAATGAATTCGGATTAAGAATGAGACGTACACACGCAGCGTTTGGGTTTAGAGACAAACAAAATGTCAAGTTTTGATCAATTTAAATGTTACGCAATGTTAACTTAAGCTTCTAACAATATCATCCCTTTAAACAGTGGCATAACGATATTTTCTTGCGGGGGTTTGGGGGGGCGGCAAGCATGGGGAAAGATATAATTTCAGGGGCTTTTTAATGTATTGAACATTTAATTTGTGCATTTTGAGAGGGAGGCAAGAGGGGATACAGGGAAGGGTATGAGCCCCCCACCCCACCCCACATCGGGAGATACATCTTTAAGAACACGTAGACCTTGCTTAGCATTGGTAAACTGACTGTAAATGCTTCCATTCTTTGCACAAATCGGGATATTTGTAATAGAACCAACCTGTGAAAATGTCAGCTTATGTCGTTTCATTTGCGAGAACACAGTAAAAATGCATTCAGCACTCTTTTACGCATTCCTGTAGGCAGACTTTTCGTCTCACTGAGATGAAAACTAAATTTGGATCTTACATCATTTATTATCTAAAAACGATATCACTTTAGGCAGAAATATTTTAAGGAAAGTTTTCTACCGTCATTATCTTTATACCATGTAAGGTTTATGTAAATCTGTGAACATTTATGGTTTTCTTCTTACCAATGTTGAGCTGGGGCTTTAAACAGGTTACTGGCCATATTTATTTGCAAGTATATTACAAGGCATGCAATTTTGTCAAGTCACTGCTCAAGCTTTCCTCCGAACTTTACACCAATCATGTTTTTTTCCATTTCATGCATCCATCACAAAAAAAAACACACGCTCCCTTTTTGATCAGGAAACTTGGCTGCATGCAGCACTACAGCATAGGACATAATGGGCTGCTAGTTACATCTAGTCAATGCTTTCCCGCCCCCCCCCCCCCACCACCATCCCCCCCCCCTCCTCCAACCCAATCCAACTTTTCCAAAAAATTGATCCACAGCTTTTCCATTAGCGATACTGTAGCCAGCGCGACTTTCGGAAGCTGTCCACCTGGCTGTGTTGTGATAAGCTGTATAAGGATCGGCTGGGATTTTTGAGGCGATCGATAGTACTACCATGCGTGGAATGAAATAAGGCATGCATTGTTTGCGAGCACCACCTTCTGACAACGGTAACAGGCTTCAAATATATATGTCATACTCATAGTATCTGGGTTTCTCCCCAGGATTTTTCAAAACTGCAGCGGGGGCATTCTGGGCCCAAATTTTGAAAGTGTGGCCGAAGCACACTGAATTGGTAGCAGGTCCTTGGAATGTTTTTTATTTAATGTTTATGTTTGGTTTGAAAAGCTCTACTGTGCAATCTGGAGCATTTAAAAAGGTTTTACGGTAGGATTTTTTGTAAATTTGATATAAAAATCTAAAAAAAAATATTTATTTTGTTTGCGTTTCGGCCGTAATTTCTGCGTATCGGCCCGTAATTCGCGCGCATCGGCCCGATACGCTAGCTTGTGCATGGGGAGAGCCATGAGTATATATATATATATATATGAGGTATGTTAGTATACAGTGAGGATACATCTAGCTATCAACAAATTCAGAGATGCGTTCTGTGGGGCTGCCATGGCCAGATACAATGGGACGGCCTGGGTTGTTAGGCTTGTGTATCTTCGGTAAAAGATAGAAGCGTGCTGTACGGGGATCCTCTGTAATCACTGTTTCTACTTCCAGGATTTTACCTCCCCTTCATCTTTTTATATATAAATATATATATATATAATCACAGACCTTTTCCTATGATATGATAACAGTTACTGAACACATCTGGACATGGACATTATATATTTTTTTACAAAATAAATCGTTCGTTCACATAACAAATTATTGGAAGTAATATGGAAGAGAGAATGAAAAAAAAAAATACATGTAAACCTCACACAAATGACTAAAAGTTGAATAGTATACAAATATTGAATGCATGTGAGTGCATGATCACAGAATATAATAACGAGGTGAAACCCGGACTTATTCCATCCATTTCACGAGGCGAATTACAGACATCCGAACACATCATCACTGCCTGCCCAAAGAGGTGTCTTCCTGGAGGTTATGACGCTCTGTCTGAGTGTAAACAGGAGACAGTGTAGTGGCTGCATTTACTAGACTTAGACGTTTAGTTAGACGGGCATTACGAGAGAAGAAGAAGAATGAGAAACAACATTCTTTTCTGAGACCATTATCTTCTACTATCGACCCAAACTTTCCGTCAAATTTATAAATAAACCCAATAATCCCAAATCACCTGCCCAAAGAGGTTATGGTGCTCCGAGTGTAAAAAGGACACAGTGCGGTGGCTGCATTTACTGGACTTAAAATTAGACGTTTTGGTTAGACAGGCATATGCGAGAAGAAGAAGACTGAAAAACAACATTCTTTTCTAAGACCATTATCTTCTACTACCGACCCACATTTTCTGTCAGATTTATAAATAAACCCAATAATCTCAAATCTCTTCAAATCCTTACCTTTCTTCTTTCAGTAAAAATTTTTTAAAAGAATAATAAATAACCACTGTTTCTATGTAAAATTATTAAAATTAAAATCCTCATGATATTTTTTTATCCACAACTAGGCCCTATATTTTTCTTCGAAGACTTTCTTCCCCCTGGCCATGTACATTTACTGGTTTTATTTCAAATTCTGACCTTTCTGTTCACAAACAAAATTTAAATTAACGAAGCTAGTCCCGAAAGGGCAATAAATGAATATTGATGAATAAGTTTCACGCAAAATGAATTTATGATTGGAATATTTCAAGACTTTTTCATTGCCGTCACATTTCCTGAGCGCAAAGGCAATCAAGAACGCTAAATCCCTTTTCTCCCAAAAGGAACCATACTATTCCAGTCCAGTCTCAATCTTATCACATAGTTTTTCAAGAGTTGAAACTACATGCTACACCTCAAGCAATTACTGAGTAAACAATGCTTAACACACAACGGTGTAAGGGAAAAACACAAATAATATTCTTCATCCCCAATGCAAATTTAACGTCTATTAAAATCGTTGTGGTACCTACTGCCAACATAAAGGAATCAAACGGCCTCTAAGCTACCAGGCATTCTTGGTGAGATATCTGCTCTAGAATGGTCAAGGTCATGGGTTCGAATCCCACCCAAGTAATATACCTGCGGATTTGTTTTACACAGAACTCGGGGAAAGTACTGATTATACAGTGCTTAACACACATTGGTGTATGGACAAAACACAACCTTCTTCATCCCGATGCAAATTTAACATCTATTAGATGCTACATGCAAGTCCACTATTTCTGACCAAATCCTTGTTTAGAATCTCTTTATATGATAACTTTTATGAAAATGCCTAGTTTATAGTCATGTGAACACCAACTGAATTGCTGTAAACTACTTTTGTTTGTGTTAGAACTGCTTTTCTTGTGGTGATTTTGAAGATATATTTTACAGTGGGGATTTTTTTTTTCTATTTGTGGTTTTGTTGTTTATTCTTAATTCTGATGTAAATCATTTTCTAATAACATTTTATGACCAGGGGCTTGTGCAAGACACATCTTATGTTTTTTTGTTTTTTTTCAATTATCTTTGTACTTCCCTGCATGAAGATTTGAAATAAAACAAAGAAAATAATTACGAGTTCAGAAAAGAGTTAATGTGGTCCTACATGAATATACTTTCAATCAAAAAAACATCTTCATTCTAAAAGCTCTCTGATTAGGAAGAGAAATATTTCCATCTGAAATACTGTCAATGATTTACTCTCCCTTTAAAATCAAACTTACAAACAATTGGAGTATTTGTTGAACCCAGTTAATTCCATGTATATGGATCAGGTTTGTAAGAGTATACCTTACAGTGTTGTACCCTCACTTCCATGCATTATCAGCTCCTGAAAAACACCTCACAATCACCCCCCTGCGTTGTGAATAATTGACATCATCTAGTCAGCCATCTGGCTCACTGGTAGCAACCCCCCCCCCCCCCACCACCTCCAACCACCTCTGTTTGATCACGAAACATTAATGGCACGTGAGTAAACAATACATCAAATCCCTATCAATAGCTTCAACAAAAAGCTAAAGCTAACAAATTTAGAACCTCTTTCCAGTAATTGAAAATTTATCGGTACGAAATGCTGACAAATACCTCGACACCAGAGAAATAGACCATAGATCTCTCTGAGTGTGCTCCAAGTCTCTTTTCTCCCTTCTCCTTTTCAAAGGCCAATATTTGTTCAACAGGTTGATGACGAATGGTAACAACTGCTTTGTAATTAATGGTGGAATAATTCAAGGAATTAATCAACTTTGTTTATTTAAACACCTCTTTGGAATGTATGTGCCAACATTTTTTTTGTGGCCATGGAAATAAGCAACAGTGACTTTGGCAGAGGCTTTGAGAGTGTTTCAGACAAAAAAAATTCTCTGGAGGATTGGTCCAGCAGCGTAACTGGGGTAACATTTTAGGGGGCACAGGGGGGGGGGGCATCCTTTTTTAATAGGGGGGCACTTTTAGCCAATTAAAACTGTAGTTTCTGTTTGTATTTTTCCTGAACAAGCCCCTTTTCAGGGTTTTTCTGATGTGTTGCGGTAAAACAAAATACATTCTGCGTGTAAATAATTTTTTTTAAAGTTGTAAAAACACTGAAAGTACTACATAAAAGCTTATAAAACATAACATTTTCAAATGGGGGGTGGGGATTGGTCCCAGTATGAACTTTAATCATTGAGATTCAGATTGAAACTTGTCTTACAGAAAAAAGAAATAATTACCAATTGACCCCTTGCACGCACGTCACATGCTCACCATTTTGGTGGTCAACTAGGTTTACGTGTAAACGCCGCGTCTCCTAAAATGCGCACTTCACTGAATAACTCAGTGACATCGACCACCAAAATGGCGCAACCAAGATTATTGTGAAGATGATGTCAGGTGAATTGGGTCAATACTGTACTTTGTCTTATAATGTTCCAAACACAAACATTAACTACTCCCTGTTGGTGTAACGCTTCAGTTTTAAGAGTGCATGTGCTTGAATCTCTTTTGGGAGGAGTGTTGGCTCTGAATAGAGCCGCAGTGATCTCCACGTTTCGATCAGTATACTCTGATTGTCTTCAGGATCGTCTTCTCTTATCGTCTTCTCCGTCTTCTCCTGAAGACAATCAGAGTATACTGATCGAAACGTCGAGACCACTCCGGCTCTTTTCAGAGAGAGCCAACACTCCTCCCAATTGAGATTCAAACACACGGTAGGTTGTACCCGCAAGTTTGCTAGTTAATAGTATATTCTTAAAGGTCAACCACAAAATCTTTGTTCAAACTTACTCCAGCCTTCCGGCAGGTTACCCAGTCAAGTTACCTAAGCTGAAACCACTTGAAAGCAATTATTCCCGTCCATGTAGATTCAACAAATATATCAATATATAATAATAATGTCCAGCCAAGCTCTGAGGTAAGAACTGGAGAAGATTAACTGAGTGCATTGATCTTGACAGCCAATTAAACTCCAAACAAATTTGTGCTCTTTCCGTATCAGAGATAATTTACTGGCTGTCACATCTAATAAAGGGGTCTGGACGGACCCTACTTTTTAGAGTGACCCAATTAACTCCTAAGAATCAACTTTGACAGGCACTAATAAATCTCTCAGAAACAAATTTCTTTTTTGTGAAGTGATTTAGTTTCTGAAAAAAAAAAATAATGTTTCAGGTGGGTGGTGAAGCCATTGTTTTATGTCTAATTCAATTCTTAGTCGATCAAAATATACAGATGTTGTTTGTACCAAGTTCCCTTAAAAAAAAGTGTCTATAATGGCTTTAAATTTGAAGAAGTACATAAATTTATGTCATGGAAAGGTTGCCAGTTCCTGTTGAGGTACCCACACATGTATGTTTGTTAACAGTAAATCAAGTTTCTCTGTTGTTTTCCCATTAATTGGTCTCTTTCGTATATAAAACCCAACGGAGGGCGCCCCCGGTCAGTCAATCACCCGTATCCCTTTTATTCAAGTCCTCGGCGTCAACTGGTAAACACGCTCACACACAAACTGGTATTTATTTATTTAAAACCTTTTTAAAGAAGGATGACCTATCCAGCACAGCTAATCATTGGGGTTCCTCACATTATATAAAAATACATCAGAGATAAAATAGTCAAGACTTTGCCAGAAAGGGCACAGGAAAAAAAAAGAGAAGGATGGGGGCAGTCACTGTACACAAATAGATTGACAAAAATGCACCCAAACAGCCACAACAAAATTACAGATGGGAGTTAAAATTGCACGCAAAAAGTGAATAATAAAGAAATTATTGCACATTTCTTCATTCAATAAAAAACAATAATTAATAAACCATTTAATATTTAATGCATTACTGAACATACAAGTAAATTATTAAGTGTTATTGTTCGTAAACTTTAAAAATTTTTTATGGCTTCACATTGTTTTTAACAATGGTTTAATGTCACGTTCATATCAGGCTTGTTCTGATTGTTCTTGTTCTGCTTGTTCTGATTGAGGCGATTCAAATGATGACTGCTCTATGCCCCCTTATTCTAGACCCGGAACCTCCCAGATGTTACAGTTCAGGAGGTTTACAGACCCATGTGCATCACCAGAAGTACAAAACTACAGGTTTGGACATGTGGACTATCTCTTTCTCCATTTCTTGAAGTCTCAAGAAAATTCTGAGAAAATCCTGATATCAGGAAAAATCCTGAGAAATCTCATGCCTGCTGGGTTAGGGTGAGTGTTAGGGTTAAGAACATAATAATAATAATAATAACTTTATTTATTAATTGATTTTATAGGATGATTTTCAATGGGACATCATAAGAGGAGACCTGTAGATAAGGGTGCTTGCCATGTGAACCAGAAACACCGGGGTAAACCCCCTACTCTTCCCTGATAAGTGTTCTGGGTTCTTTTATGTGCACTACCTATCCTAGTACACGTGACCCACAGCTTAATGTCCCATCCGGAGACACAAAGCAATTATGGTAAAGTATCTTGCTCAAGGACACAAGTGCTGCTACCGGGATTCGAACCCACGCTCTGCTGCCGACAACACCAGAACTTGAGTCCGGTGATCTGAACCGCTCAGCCATGACACTGCCTTACATACATCTGTAACGGTCTCAAGGTGTCGGAACAGAGGGGTGTAAACCATCGAAACAAGCAGCAGTCATGTGTGCTGCTTTCAGATGTTACTTCCTCGACTCTGACAGTTTCTCTGAAATATTCATCTACGGAGGCTTGTACCGGTACAAACTTTATAATCAGCGAGCTTTCCCGTACTTTCACTTTCATTATCCAAATAACCACACGTAACAGTCCCAAACCGGACTAAACTGTCAGTAATAATTCACAAAGAATACAAGTTAGGACCTGTCGATCAGGACGTGAACTCACACGAGGGATTAACGTGGGTAAGTACTTTCAGCCCCAAGAGAGTGAGAGCGTGGGGGCTGCGGTATTGTCCAGGGATCCCGATGCATTAAATTTCAAACCATACTTGACAGGCAAATCAAAAATAAATTACGCCTCCATTGTGTGGGACTAAATTTTTGTAGGAAACCGCCGGTATTTTGTTGTTTTATTTATTATTTTTTTTTACAGGCAGTTTAAACATTTGATATGCCCCTGAGCACACAATGAATCAGATTAGAACTGAGGAGTTTTGAGTTCTGTCTTAAAAACAATTCTAAAAAACTTAAATTTCAAATTTGTATTATTTTCATTATTCCACACATCCAAGAGCAAACGACAATAACAAGATGAAGAGGAGACAATGAAGAAATGTTCTACATGTGGGCTGAAACCCCTAAATAGGGAAAATCAAAATAGTTAGGTAAGGACGGGAAACTCAATCCACATATGAGGCTTTGGTCTGAGGCGAAATTGGAACCACTCCGCCAACCTGACCCACCTAATTTGGAAAAAGAAACCTCTTTTACAAGTCAAAACAGAAAGTGTGTTTATTTCTAAAAACAAACCCTTAATGTTTTATTTTGATTCATTGATGTCTTCCTTTACACTTTCTGAACACAGCTAAAAATGGCATTCTTGAAATTAGAAGAAAAAAAAAATCTTATTTCAAAAAACATTTCTTGTGTCACTCCCAAAAATCTTAAAAGAAAACTTTTCTAGGGAGGGACACAAGAAATGTTTTCTTGAAATAAGATTTTTTTCTCATTTCAAGAATACAATTTTCAGTGAAGTTGTCGTGTGCCCGGTGAAAGGACATAACAACAAGTTCCCGGTAAACGGGCATAAGCAAATGATGTGAAATTTTGTGTTTCAAGAAAAGCGAGTGGAAAAGTTTGATCAAGTTTGTGCCATTGAAAAGTTATTATAGGAAGGTTAAATTCTGCTTGGGAATGGGCAAGCATGTCTTTGGGTTAATTCTAGCAACAAAAATGCCATATTTTTCATGTCAGGGCTCATTTTTTATTGCTAACGTCCTGTTAATACTGGGACGAAATACTTTATGTGCCCGGTAAAAGGGCGTAAGGCCTTACGCCCTTTTATCGGGCAAAACATATATCCCTGGTGCACTGTACGCCTACCCTTCTTTTACTGATCACAATGAGATTGTGTGAAGACTCGAACCAGGGACAGCAAGATAAAGGAAGCCTTCATTCTGAGCACGTTTTTTTTTTTTTTTTTTTCTTTTTCTTTTTTATGGAAGTCGCCAGACACACAAGGCCAGTAAATCAACTGTTTTTCCAGGGGCCGTTGCCACCTACTCCTGGGGCTGAAACAGAGTTACCCCCTTTACAGTCCGTAAGGATGTAGGCTTGGGTATCATCCATCAGAACACTGAATGGTAGAGCAGAAGGCTCTATCTCCCCAACGTGCAGTCTCTTTGTATGACTGCTGCCACCAAGTGTCCCTGAAAGTCTCCTTTATAGACCTTTCCTTTGCAACGTCACAGTCCGAGTTTTTGCCAACCAAGTTTGGAGAAACTGCGGGGAGCCACCGATGCAAAGCAAAAACAGATCATCACAGTTTGCAAAAATTTTACACAAATGTTCAAAATTTGTTTAGAATTTGTTGGAAACAAACCAACCAATCATGGGATGTATTTTCTTTAAAAAGAAAGTTTGTAAAAAAGTTGAATTTGGTCACGACGTATGTCTACAAGACTTGAATGTTTCGCTACATTTGGCCGTCCATGCCAAACCAGCGCAGTTTGTTCATCAACAATAAATAAAAAGGTCTATTTCACAAAGCCGTTTAGCAGAAAATTTTTCTGCTAAGCAAAAATTAGCAAGGAACCAGTCACAAACAATATCAATTACATGGTATTTTGGCTGGTAACCTGGTTCTGCTATAGTAAGATCTTTCTGTGCTAAGGGATTATTTGTGTTTAATAGTTTTATGAAACCGGGCCCTGATGTTATTGTAAAAATGAGGCACTAGCGGTTCAAGGGCTTCAGGGCTAATCTTTAGAAAGATTGTTATTCTATTATCGAATCCGATAAGCTCTGGGAATATGACCACCATGTGTAACATGCCCACAAATCCCTGCGTGGTCTACTGCATCGCAAAATATTTGTGAGCGACTGGTACGTACGTAATCATAATTTGTTTTGATAAGCTTGTAGTGATTGGTTGATTCAATGGCGTAGTCCGCAGTTACATGGTCCAGATTTGATGGCTGATAATGAGTGAAAATTTACACAATACACAAGTCGAAAGTTACACGTGTCACCTACAAGCTATTATGCGCAGAGCTAGCGTGAAAGAAGAGCGGATGGGAACCATGTTGACATTTTACCGAGTCAATTAACACAGAGTTGACCCATGTAGCTTTTGGCACGGATCGGACGTTAGTAGTGTGAAAAGGCCTTATGTCTTGTTTCATTAGAACTGATTCTCTCCGAAGCAAGGGGCTATAGGTTGTTTTCCCAAGCAGTTTCTGATTGGCTGTATTAATTTGAATGAGAGAAAAATAACAAGTGCGGAAGAAAACAGGAATCCACTTTCATTTCATAATGAACACGGTACGACAAATACGGGTAATCCAAAGAAAGTTGACCATTAGCATTAAAAAAGGTTTATCCATAGAAATATAACATATGGAATGCCAAATGTTTCCTTATTTACACAACAGTGAGCAGATATATGCATATATATATATTGTTTTTGCTGCATTTGCTTAATTCTGCTATTCGCTCGTGTCAGGTGGTTTAATTTTTACATACACCAGGGATGAGAGTGGATGAAAATGAAAATTCCACAAAACACAGGTGGAGAGTTTGGTGGCTACCAACCACACCATAACCCGCATCAATGGCAGCATTCTGTGCTTGAATGTAGATGGGGCAAGCACCTTGGTGTAGTCAAAATACAGTACATGTACTGTGTTAAGGCTTTACAAGGGCCTGGATGTATGTAAAATGACATATAAAAAAAAGAAGGAAAAAAAAGAAGAAAAAAAAGTACATAATTTAGTAAAAAATTTCCACAACAATAATTTTGGAAAATAAGGAAATCCGGAAAATACCGGAGGAATCTCATCCCTGACATTGTTACATTTTGCAATCCGCACTTCTTCTTCTGACATCAATAGGCTGCATCTATAAAGGAAACAGAAGGTAACTGACCGCAGTGTTTTGCATGTTCAACCACACTATATAAAAAAAAATCCGCCAAAACGTCCTTAATTGAATATATTCCTACCCTAAAGGAACAAAATACACAAGGACTCATCAATTTGGCACCGCACGTAAAACGCTTATTATCAAGGTGATAGAAATTCTCCAACCACTGTGGCAGTCGGTCGAAACCCTCTCCCTGCACATCTTTCCGCAAACATCAATTTAAAATGGTTTAATGTCAGCAACCCATGACAAACACAGTCCAGATTGCTTCAAGATTGAATTTTCTCGGAAATGTTGGCATTTAGTGGAGGCTCAAGAATGTGTAATAATGTTGAAGTATGTTTTTTCCCGCCGTCGCTAATTTCCGTCCAGTAAAGACTACTGCTCGGTGTTTTTCCCTCTTTGTTACACGAGGAAGAAGAGGGATTTCCCCCCTCCGATGTGGAACTCAGGTCATGAAATAGTTGACATTTACATCCTACCAATATTGGACTACCCACTTCTATACACCAACGGTTTCTGTATTTTAAAATTGTAAAATTACTGTTTGGAGAAAACTAAATGCCAGTGGGTGTTTGTCAAACGGTTGTTGCATACCGTAACAAATTAGAAGCTGTGGCTTTTCTTATTAAAAATGTTCTTGTCAATAGAAGTAGAAGAGGTGAATACCAGCATCAGCTTTACTTGTATTAGGTTTTTCACCCATTATTTATTTTTTTTTTTTAGTAGGACATTAACCCTTTGGTGAGCTTAACCAGTTGCCGCCGGGATTCTTATTTTTTTTTTCCTCCATCCCCCTGGTGGGATTCTTTTGGCGGAATGTTTTGTATTTTCTTTGAGGGTACAGCTGGCACAAAGAAACCCTGACTTGACGATGACAAGAGAAGAAAGATCCTCTTTGTTGGATCGTCTGAGAAAATGTCCAATTCACTCAGCGTGAATTGCAAAACATCGGCCGTTACATGCGGCATAGGAGTGGCACTAAACACGGAACTATGGCTCAATTGCCGGCTCACTCTGACTTACCTCCATTGAGCCAAAATACAATGAATGAACAATGGTGGAAGCCTCTCAATGCCGCATAATACCCTTCTTGGAACAAAAGGACAAAAGTCTACAATCAGGATTACACAAAAATCGCCTCTGAATTGCCAACAAAAATTCGAGTAAAATCACAACCTTTTTTGTCCTTGTGTGGGTGAAACAAAGTGTTAGACAGCGTGTGTATGGTCTGCGCACGCTCTGAAGTTGAATGACCGGACGACCTTCGGTCCGGTTGTCCAAAATTACATAAAGGCATTGGAAGATGGCCTCCGTTTCCAGGCAGGAGAAACATTTGCGTGTATTCACGTCATCCGGTTTCAGCTGGTCAAAGCAGCTGGCCAACATTGGCAAAAGACTTGTCAAAGACCAAGTATCTACACTTTGGATGACCAAACATATCGTCACCATTTTCACAAACCAGCGAATCCGCATTCGCAGCAGCAACACACAGTTTTGAAGATAAAAAAGCACTTTTGAAGTTGGTCTCATTTTTGTAAATGTATTTTCGCCGGTCTTCTTATCAAAAGTATATAATACTTTCCAGTGATACGGCGGTGTATAAGTTAAATAACATGAACAGACACTTCTTTAGTTCTGTGGATGTTTTGTTACACAGCTGTTAGGCTTGAAACAGATTCGCCACCTTGCGAAAACGCAAAATGCTGGGTGCATAGCCGCTCACAGCGCGTCATTCGTTTATAAACACAGTGCGTGGATTCTCCACTTTGTGAAAATGCAATTCCTCAAAGCACAATGTTTTGCCGTTTTTTGCAAATAGCGTAATTAGTAAACTATATGCTTTCAAGACTTAAAACTTTACAGAAATGTTGAGGACACCAAATAAATTTACAAAATTCCTAAAACCCAGAAATGCTCTAAACATTTATTTTGAACAGATTTGCCGGTTTGTGAAAACGGCGATGATATTTCACAAACCTGTGAAACTTTAAGCTCAGTCGGTCATCATAGTCACAAGAATATAGTGAAAAACCCCATCACTGTTTTCACTTTTTTTCAAACATCAAATTTTAGACTGGCAAAAATAAAAAATTGTTTTAGTCATTTTCTAAAAACTATAGCATTTCAGGCAAAAATATTTTAAGGGCAATAGTTCACCATGATCATCTTTATACCATGCAAGTTATGTGTAAATTTGTGAACTCATATATTTTCAATTTTGCCAATGTTGGACACATGCTTTAAATAAAGATCAGTTGTCTACAGTGCTGAATGGGAGACTTTTGAGACGCTGGGGGCAGCAGACACAGCGGTCCTTTTTGACAGTTCTGAGCATGCGTGCGTATGTTCAGTATTGCGCACGAGGTTCTGAGCATGCGTACTACTGGTGAGAACCATAAAAAAAGACTGTCCAAAAGTCTCCCATTGATCCAACTTGGGACATTCTCAAGTAAGGATGCCTGGGGAAAGCAGTTTTTTTTTCTTCAATTCCCCAAAATGGCAGACAGCATGCTACCTTTGGAGACATGGCAAGCTGTCAATTTGTGACCAATTTGTGAATAAGGACTACCTCGCTGAAATAGACCAATTAGATGTGTATGGGGACGAGCAGCTTCCAACTCTGCTAAACTCTCTTAGGAACGACAGAGAAGATGTAATGTTGATTTATGAACGAGGTTACTGGTTCAAGTCAAATTTAAAATGGCAGAACACCACAATGGTAACCTAGAGGTAGCATCCCCATAACCTAGAATATTAGGAGACAGTTGAGTAGGCTTGAACACCAGCTATGGCAACTCAAGAGGTTACAGGTTCAAAACCTGCATGCACTTCAAAACATGGGGTGTTCAATTAATTCTTTTGGTACCTGTATGTGACAACACCGACATGGTGTTAATTTGACCAACGATAAAGCAGTAGGGAATAACTAACACCATGTCGGTGTTGTCATATACAGATCTACCAGGAGAATCAGTTTAACACCCCTCAGTTTTTGCAGTGCGGTAATCCAGATGACAGGCTCAAAGACCAGCGTCAATCACTTGTTTGTAGAGCAGTTACTCAGACTTCACACGTTAACATCTACGTTAATTTGTAATCAAACTGATGAATCACCAGGGCATTAAAAGAGGGGTTGAAAGTTCAAGCCCTACTCTAACTTAACTTCACATGATTGAACCCCCTTCTGGAATTACTTTGTTACCATGGCCGACAATTCCATGGTGTAAGTGACTTAATTAAGTACAGAACTCCGAGAGCAAGGCTCCGCGGTGACCTTATTTTCTTTATTTCTACAGAGACCTGACAAGACACCACCATCAACCTTCACAAAAGCTTTGCACATACCTGTCAAAATCAAGGAAATCTAAGACCACTTTGTATGAAACCGAATGCCACAATAACTTCCTCAGAGACTTGAGAGCAAAAGCGATTTGCAACTGGCGCTGGTTGCGGAGCCCTCGCGATAAACGATTAAGTAGCCCTTGGCAACAAGTATCCCATCATCAGGGCTGTAAGGAAAGAAAACCCCCAAAACGTCTGCACTAGATTCAAATAGAAACCCACCGCAACCTGGGGCGAGATGATGGAGTCCCGTTTCGGTTTTCCAATTGAACTTGACGGTACCAACGACAGGTGGTGCGGTGTTAGTTCCCTGAGTAAACCCAAGGTTTTTTTTTCAGTGTGGGATGTGATTCTTCCCCCCCCCCACCTCGTTCTTTATTTTTATAGTCTGTCCCTCTTATGAGACGGTCTTCACCATGTCTCAAATCTGCCACTTGATAATTGCGTTACCACTGCCGTCGATATCTTGGGTTTTTAAATGTGCAATTAGCGTTAATGTCTGCATCAGCTGTGAGGGTTTTTAGAGGTCTTGCCAATTAGATGGGGATCGATTATATTAGGATCTGGCATGGGGGGGGGTCGGCTGTCGACCACAGGGTGAATACCCCCCCTTAAGTAGTCTGCTGTGATCTTAATTGATTCAATTTAGGGGGAAATCAAGTCAAAACAGTCCCCCGACGACAGGCCCTTGATGACGGAGGTAATTACAGGGGAGGGGTGTCTAAGTTAATCGTGACACTTTGAGTTCTCACGAGATTTACTCTGATGATGAGCATTCTTTCAATATTTTCCTTGCTGACAATAAATGGAATTGAACGTGAATGCTAACACCGTACCAATACAAGCTTTGATCCCACGGATAGAGGGAACTTCCTGTTGTTTTATCACATCCAATTTATGTTTCCAATCCTTTCAGAGACCATGCTTTTCTGCTCAACAAAAAACACATTGTTACTTAAAAACAAGTTTAACTCGTGGGGCAAAGAAATGGAAAACAAAATCATAAAATAAAGCTATAAAAAACAAATTCTTAAAAAAAAAAATGTTTTTAAATAATCAACAAAACATTATAGCTTTTCCCTATAACACCAAAGACATTGACTGTATGTACCACATCCATGTTTGATAGAGTAATTTCATCCCACCTATCTTTCCGTCAAGAAGCATGAAAAAATGAGAATGAGAATGCTTCATCAACTATAAAGCAAAAAGCAATAGCTGGGCACATCGATCCCATCAAAGTGAAGTACAAACAATTTTGGACAGTGCACTGTTTCAGCTAAGCAAGGGGGATCCATTCTAAATGTCAATTTCTTGGAGCTGATAGTAATTCAGCTGGTGGTATTTTTCAGGACAGCTTGTACCAGCAAAAAACTTCATACCTTTCAGATTTGATGTATTAAAACAAATGTCTGTTAATCATTAAAACTGGACCATTCTTTAAAGGTATGTTATATGATTGATAGCGATTGCTAAAAACTTATGAACCAATTTAAAGCGCTTTTTGCAAGTTCCGTTGTGCCACGGTGACGTTTAGCTGTTCCGACCAAACCGTAACCGCAGATTTTATAAACAAACTCAAGAAATGTACATTTATTTTATTGAAAAATGACTAATGCTGAGGCATAGAAATTCAGCAATGTAAATTAAGTTCTAAAGACCAAGTTCAATTTTGTGGAAAATAGAATAAAGGACATACATATGCACCTCTGTCAAAAGCTGGTTTTCATTACCGTTTTTGTGAAGCTCTCAGAAATTGTTTCCGTCAGTGAATAATTCGTCAGAAACTTGTTTTTGTTCAGGGTCGCCACAAAAACAAACACACCCCTGATGAGTTGACTTGAAGTCGCTTTTCAAGATACCAATGATGTACCCTACCTTTAAGCCTGATACATTAAACTTGTATCTCTTCTAAATTGCCCGTAGGCGTTCTTGCAACTTGGGCTGCTGTAATTACATCTACATCTCAGCCACTATTATGTCCGTTTGGGAATTTATGGATTGATGAAGAAGGACCCAACGACAGGTCCATGTGTGCCGATACTTTGATTCCTGAGAAAGTATTATATGACAATAGATGACAGGACGGCTGCTGCCTTGAAAATCAGAATGCGTACAACAATCCAGGCAAACACACACAAAAAAAACCTGATTTACAATTTTCTTATTAACATAAAATTCAAAATCAGGTTGCCTTGTTTAACTTAAAGGTATGGTGCCGGCCGTCGGTTTAGGGATATTTTCTCATAAAACTTGTCATGAAAATTACCCGTGACTCCTTTTTAGTATTTGTTTTAGAAAGCTGTGTATTACACTATGTTTTCCAATGCTAGTATTTTATTTTGCTTTGGATGACTGTATTTTATCTTAATAATTGGCAAGCATACCAGCACTAACTTAACTGTAAACCAAGGTTTTATTTGAATTTGAATTTACAATGAATATTCCTTATTGTTCTTCCTTCATTTTTTTCATTTTTCTTTAGATGAAGGTGGTGGGGGGGAGGTAGATTGTCAATCAGCCAATCTAGGCCTATATCATGTAATGAAAAAGTTTACCTGGATAAAACTTCCACTTTCTTTAACTTTCAGTGGAGTAACTTTCAAAATAGATTTGGAATACTAAACCTGTCATACGTTGTATCCTCAAAGAATATAATTTTGGGGTCAACAAAAACAAACTGACCGCAGTGGGACATGAACCATGAACCCCAGGATTAACGTACACCTGTGCTCTACCAACTGAGCTATCCAGCCCCAATGTTGGAGGTCTCCGTATTTTGTCAGTATCAAAAGAGCTGTATATATTATAGCTCTATGGTTGTATCGTATTGTTGGGGTGCGATCCCTGGCTTCACAGTGGTTTCAGGTTAAATGACTTCTGACTGGCACTCCCCCGCCCCATCCCCACCCCACCACCCCCCCCCCAAACAAAGATATTAACAAGATAGGGAGACCACCAACATTAGAGCTGGAGAGCTCAGTTGGTAGAGCGCCGGTAAATACACCCGGAGGTCACTGGTTCGATTCCTGCTCTGGTTAATTTGTCCTTGTTCAACGCCAAAACTGAATTCAAAATTTACCAAGTCAGTTTTTCTCTTGTGGTTTGTTGCTTATTATCTCAAAAAAAAATATATACACAAACATTTTGGCAACATTTCAAGACATATGCCTTAAAGCTATTAAGGCATATTTCTTTGAACTAAGGGAGTTGGAATGAATGAACACGTACACCCCCAGAGCAATGTTGGACTGCCCCTTTAATATTTTGATTTCAAATGTCTCCTGTAAACATTTATCTATGATTAAGCAGCTCTTAATGTCCACTGCAATTTCCCACTTCAGGAGTTGTTGATTAACCAATTACAGCACTGCCTCTGTATAAAGATAAACCTGCCCACCTTCCTTTGACATTTACATCGGGTATCCTTACAAAAAGACTGAACAGAAACCTATATTAATTGGCAAGGGATTCACCTTGCGAGCAAAACAACATTTTTTTTTTTTTCTCCACTTTCAATTCTCAAAATTCAAGAGTCAACAATTTATTTGTTACGCAATTTGAGCATGAAATTCTCTCTCTGGGTGAACATAAGTTATAAAAACAATAACATTTTAAACATTTGTGTATTATCTGACGTGGCTGAAAGATTTTACTTAACTGCACACCAGAGAAACATATATAGTGATAAAAACATTAATCTGACCATTAAAAACATTAATTTATAGTTCATTAATCACATACTAAGGCCCTATTTAAAATGAACTTAACATTTATAGATTAGTTCGGCCTATATTTAGAAATAAAAAGAAATACCTTCTATTTTTTTTTCTGAGGAATAGAACGGACAGTGTATGAAATTTACCAAGTTCATCTTCCTTAATTTACTTCTGTCTTTATATTTGTATTGTTATTTTTAAAGACCAGACACTGGGAGGTTGTTCCTTACGTTAAAAAAAAATAATTTATTTGGGCAGCTTATACTCTGTGTAAATCCAAATGCCAACTTTCACAAAATCAATGAGACAAAATATGTAATTGAACATAATTTCCATAGTACCTGAAATGATTCACCTTCACTTTATATCACAATACATTTTTACGCCCCCCTTGTTTTTAAGATTGCCAGAGCATTTTGTTCATTTGAACCTCAATAACGACAGAGGAATTATGTTAAGACACAATTTAAAAAGCTGCCCTAATTCTTCAGCAACTCTGGCTTAAATCTGCCTGATATAAATAATGGAAAAAGTCCTTAGAAATCCTGAGGGTTGTTTTATACTTATTGTGTATTTAATTGCAAATACAACAAAACTTAAATATTGAAATCCTTGCATCAGAAATTGTATGGCCTCCACAAATGTCGATAGAAAAAAAAAATCATAACTAGTTATTAAATTCAAGGACAACTGCATTTCTTTACATACATAAATTGCCAAATACGTAATGCCTGACACTTCTAGCAAAAAAATAAATATTAAATCAATCAAATCAAATAAAATCAAAAAACAAATACAGTTATGCGTAAAATCTTTGATAACAATAAGCATTTATTATTTTATATACATATTTTTTTCTCTTCTACAGACCCTTTTCAGATGATGTCACTATTGTATCGCTCGCCTAGACTTGAAACTAAGTCTGTACTATTGAGCGGTCTTACATTCGCACATGCCGCGACGTGCTGAGCACACAGCAGTGGCGTAACTAAGGGGGGACACGGGGGGGGGGGGGGGGGCACGTGCCCCCCCCAACTGATGTCTGTGCCCCCCAACCCCCAATTTGAAATCTGGACTTTTGAGATTAAAAATTACCAGAATAAAATGTTTAAGCATTTACATAGTAATTACAATGTTTTTAGAACTGCTTTTAATTATTTGATGTCCGTGCCCCCCCCCCCCAATTTGAAGTCTGGACTTTTGAGATTAAAAGTTACCAGAATAAAATGTTTAAGCATTTACGTAGTAATTTCAATGTTTTTTTGAACTATTTTGAATTATTTACACACATAATGTATTTTGTTTTACGTCAACACCTCAAAAAACACTGAAAATGGCCTTATTTAGGAAAAATACAAATGGAAACTACACTACATTTTTAATTGGCCAAAGTGCCCCCCTAGGAAAAATGGTGCACCCCCTTGTGCCCCCCTAAAATTTTACCCTAGTTACGGCACTGGCACACAGTCCTAGTTGTGGGGACGGTACGTACAACCTTGATCCCAATATGCGGGTGTTTTGCTCAAATTACAGACTTGAATAACTTGTACTCAGCTTTGTACACAAGCAATGTACTTGCTACCTAAATTGGACGGAGCACTCTCATTGGTTAAGAATCATAATATGTGAATTTTCATGATACATCTTTTATCCCATGCGTTATACCAACACCGTGCCGGTGAAAACTCATCTGTCTCCATAGAAACTAATGCATATGCAATGTACAGCTGCATTTATGAATATTAATCAAGAAAACATGTTAGTCAAGTCGTTTGCCACGGACCATTCGTTTTGTACAAATGTTGCATGAACAAATACCGTCCTAAAGCATGCGAATATTGCATGAACACGGACACATGCATGCATGGGGCTATTACATCTCATTACTACTGACGGCGTTCATGGACAACGTACGACTTATAACGACTTGTCATCAAGTCTACCGCTCACCATGCTGGAGTACTTACACGCGCACATCTCGCACGCACATACCTTGCTAGAACTGCGCGAACATGTGCTACAAATCTGGATGGCACTACGCGTATATATCGCACATGTGCATAGTAACTCCATCATGGAAGGCTTCCTGAACTGCTAAAGAAATGTGACATCAGTGAGAAGGTTTCTATTGACCACAATGGATTATTTATTTACTTTATTTTATTTCATTTAGTTATTTATCCTGGGTGATCCATTCAGTGAGAAAAACTAACTGACCTCCCATGTGTCCCAGCTCACAATAAAAAACTACCAAAAATACAGCGATAAACATGAGGAATACAATGTTTGAAGTAAATACCAACTACTGCTTGAGATCTAGAATAATCTCCAATGGTTTAGAAGGAATCTTGGTCTAATGGCTAGAAATGAAAAAAACAAAACAAAAAAGTACGCCAAGATAATATTCTGGAGCAAATGTTACACCTATTAAATACTGTTTGCGGTACCTGCTGCGAATTACAGGACTCAAACTCAGGCACACTCGGTGGTCTTCAGTGGTTAAGACATCTGGGACCAATTTAATGAAACTGCTTAAGCAGGAAATATTGCTAAACCAACTTCTGCTAAGCGCAATTTAACGGGAAACCAGTCACAAATTGTACATGTGAAATGGTATCTTGGTTGGTAACCTATTTCTGGTAACCAAACTTGTTTCGTGCTTAGCTACTTTTTGTGCTTAAGCAGCTCTATGAAGTAATATTCTTTATCCCCGATGCAAAATTATCATCTATTATAATGTCCGAGTACCCGCTGTATGGGATTCGAACTGCCTCTAGCTGCCGGGCAACCTCGTTAGTCTAGTTGGTAAGACATCTGCTCTAGAATGGCGGGGGTCATGGGTTCGAACCCCACCCAAGGATTATACCTGTGATTTTTTCACAGGACTCGGGAAAGTACCGAGTATACAGAGCTTAACACACATCGGTGTGTGGGTCAAAAACACAAATAATATTCAGTTCTATAAAATTGCGCCCTGCTCTAGAACATGAAGGTCATGTGTTCCGATCCCACATTAGTAGCTTGTGATTTTTATTGTTTTTTTTCTTTTCTTTTTTTCCAGCGAGGCTTGCAGAGCACGGAGTATATACAGTGATCATCACACATGGGTTTGACATCATTTCTTAATCAGCTCTTTCTTCCCCCAGCATGACACATAAAACTTGAACAGTAATTCTAGACGCCTTAATCTGCTCTCTTTATTCTTTCACCCAGGGTTTAGGAAACACAAGAGAAGTAATTGCGCTGCATCTAGGCTATAATGATGCCCAGAAACATGCCTCAATATTGGTAGAAACCTATATTTGAACACGTTCACCTGAGTGTCTAAGGGATCGAGCGATGCCAAGTTGATACAATTACAAATCACCTCAATTTAGAGCTCCATATGGTGATTGTTGTTAAGCATTCTTGGCCCAGTTTTCATGGCTATAATTACTGCAGAATTCTGCACTTACACGGTGGCGCAACCGGCCGTGGGGGGGGGGGGGCTACTCAGAACCCTTGGCCCCCACCCCCAACAAAACAATGTCTTTCTCCCGGTTAGCCCCCCCCCCACCCCCCTTATGAAAATGTCTGGTTATGCCACTGCACTTACAGTCACTAATCTTTTGAACAGTATGCTCTGTTCGTCATCTCCTACTGTCCAAAATATCAAGTGAACTATCGGCTCTTTTCAGAACCACGTACTCACAAATGAGATTATGCATGGTTTTACTGTAAACCTAAAATAAGTGTTACAGTCAAGACCATAAAGTCCTATACCGAGACCGAGACCAATACCACGATGTCGAGACCGAGACTGAGAAGTCGGTGACTGAGACATCCCCATCGAGACCAAGAACGAGACCAAGAACTCGGTCAAATCAGTACAGTCAATAATAAAACATTTTTCAAAGCCAACTGTCTTTATTTTCAATGGCTTTGTAAGGCTGAAGCACTGCTGTGAACATTTGGTAAAAAAAAAAAAAAAAAAAATTAAAATAAAACAAAATACTGGTACTATACAACCATGTCATTTCCCTATAACTGGGGTCGATTATAACATTAAGGTCTCAGAAGGTCTCGACCCGAGAAACCGAGACCTTTGCTCCGAGACCGAGACTAAGATCGAGTCTTCAAAATCGAGACCTTGGGGAGGCCGAGACCTCAACAAATTGGGTCTCGAGACCGGTCTTGAGATACTGCCTAAAATGTACATCTTATCAGACCAATATGCATTTACGTGTATACACTGCTCTTTATTTTGAATCGTTGCCATTTGAGTCACAGCCAACAGCAGGTCAGATCTACTTCATGGTAAATGACATTGTCAGTTGCAAGAAACCAAAAACGTTTAGCTGTATTCCAACAACCTCTGGGGAAAGACCTTCATGAAAGACTGCTCTCTACACTCAATATTCAGAACCTGAAAGACAATTCGCTCACTCGGCAAAAAAGCTGCTCCTCATCTCAACTTGTATTGGCCAGAGGACCACTGTTGGGGAAACTGCCTCAAACAGAGTGTCATGTACGAACAGTCTCAAGCACAGGACTCAAGTTCTAGTGTTGTCAGCGTGTGGGATTATGGCCCTGTCATTACAGGGTCCCGGGCATTCAGGTTGGCTCAGTGGTTTCTTTCCCTGCCTTTCACTTCTGTGACCCCGGTTCGAATCCCGGACTGGAGCCTTGGATCTGGATTGGGTTTTCAGTCCCTAACTGATTGCGTGGGTTTTCCCTACTTGGGGTTTTCCTCCCACATCTAAAACTGACATTTCTTCAACATCTTCTCTACACAGGTATCTTCAGGCCTAAGGGTCACATTTCTAGTCGCTTTGAAGGGTCCCTTGGTTTCATTACCAGAAAGATATAATAATAAAAATAATGACACTTGTGTCCTTGAGCGAGACAACCAGCTATAATTACTTCATCCTTCCACCCTCAATGGTCCTTCACATGGGATGTTAAGCCCTCACACCTGTGTGTCAATGCACCGAAAAGAACCCAGTACACTAAGTATTAAGAGCAGGGGTCTGCCCCTAGTGTTTCCGGCATGGTTGACTGCAGATTGCGTCGCATCACCTAAACCATTACAAGGAGCTAATATATAACAATGGGTCTCATAACTCAAACACGGCTCTGCATACCAGTCATTAAAATACTGAGTTCTATGAGACGCCTGTGTTATTATTTTTCTTAACATGCAGTTGGTTTGCTAGACACTGAAGGTTTATTACCAAGAAAATGTTAGATTTAAAAAAAAATGTCGTTCTCAGATTTATTATCTATAAACATACAGATCCCCTTAATAATATCCACGTACATGATGAATGACTCTGAAAAACGCATCCATCATTGAAACTGCCTTTATCCAGCCCTGCCAGCACGTCTACCATTTTTGTTTTTTATCTCACAGAGTAATCACAATTGTTTTTGGCTTCAAGAGCCTCGGCGAGGGTAGCCTACAGATACTCATCTCCAAACCTTAGATGGAGCGATTCGTTTGCTTCACTTTCTGGCGGTCGCCGTGTAGCTGACATCGGCCGTTGGCAGGAAAGTGCAAAGTTTAGATCTCTCTGTGCCGTTACGGCGGCCCACGAGGACATTATTAATCAACAGGAAGCTCAGACAAAGAGCTAACGTATGTCAACGGATGTGGCTCTGGCAAGCCGCGAGGAAATTTATCATTTACCAGATCTGCGAAAAGTGTGCAATCCATGTGTCGTTTAAGTACATAATATACAGGCCAATAATTCACACGGTTTTCAAGCAAACTTTCATCAGTAATAATCAAGATAAATGGTGCTATTGCAAGCTCGTGAAGCCCACTTCAGCTGATGAGTATTCACATGAAATCAAGAAAAGATATCAGCAAATGTCTACCATACTTGGCGACCATTCTTTCAGATCATTCTTTTGCTATAAAATTTGCCCACTATCTTGTACGAGTGCCATGAGTTGAAGAAAAAAAAATGGTACAAATCTGATATTTACATTTACCCCAAACTTGAAATATCAAAGCTTGTATTAAAAAATAAAGCATCTCCAGTATGTCTTCAGTAAACTTGACTGCATCTGTGTTTTCAGTATAGTGTTTTTTTTTCAATTATTTTAAATTCTTTTTGGCACTGATGGCTTCCCAATGCTCTGCCATTCACTGTACGGCAAAATCCAGTCACAACGCTGACAGTCCAGTTGTGATGTTGAAAAAAAAAACCCAAAAACGTCAGCTTCCCTGTACACAGTAATGGTTAATGCACAGTCATACGAATATAGGAACCAGACTGTTGGGGGAATTTTGGTGGAAAGGGTAGTTAGGCCGGTTCCGAACTTGCAACTACTGCTATGGCAACGAATGTTGGTAAGGATGCTGCTAATGATTTCCTATACTTCAACACACGATGACACACCGATCCAGCCAAAGCCATAACTGTAGCCGCCATTTCGGACACAGTTTTTTGCCCTTTTCAAAACCTTGGCCTGGGCTTAGACTCCGGCTTGGACTTTGTGAAAATTGTGAAAATGTACACTTCTGGCACAAGAATTTAAATAGACAAAATGTCCCGAAGCTGGAGTCCATAGCCTAAGCTGTGGTTTTCAAAATGGCCGATGTGTGAGGATGAGTTGGAAAGAAAGTGTACTTACACCAATATGTGATAGATGACTGCACACCATCCCGTAGGTCTCTCCAGAAAGTTGTAAATTTTCGTCTGTACTTTGCGAAATTTGGCGTCTCGTTTGGACTGTCTGTAGGCTAACGGTTTGCCCAAGAGGCTCATGCGTTGCTGCTGCAGCCGCTCATGGCTGTTCCTTCCGTTCATTTTGGCAAATTCCCGCTTGACCTTCTTTCGGAGTTCACTATGCTCATCGTCCTCGTCGTCATCCACAAGGAAACCCACTCGCTGGCGGGTGGACCGTACAATCGGCATCTCTGCATTCTCTGGACTTGGAGTGTTGGCTTTCTCTAGCTCGGTGGCGCTGTCGGTTGCCCCCGACGCCCCGCTGGCGCCTGATGGGTTCAATGGTTGCATCTCAGCCTCTTCTGTCCCGTCGCTCCCAGACATGGTTTCGGGCGGCCTGTCCTAACGATACGTAATCCAAAAGTGACTTCTCAGCGACCCTCCAGACTGCACTTCAGACTTGAGGCCGAGGACCTGTGTACGAATAAAAACGGAACGGAGAACAGTCTTTAAACCACAGCTATGAGCTCAAGCGAAGGGTGGACTTTCGTGAGCGTGTTTGTACAATTACCCATAGGACAAGATTGATGGTTATAGCGTAAAGGGTTAATCGCATGCTGACAATCACCACCTTGCATCGATGAGGACTTTCCCAAACATCATTAAAGTCTCTGCCATAAATACAGCCTCTTAAGGGTTGCACAAGGTGCAGTCAACATCTCTCCTCTTGGCATATGAGACCGACGATGTCTCAACACAGTCCTCAAAGAGACTGTTTCAAGGATATCTTGACAGTAATATCTTGAGTGTCAGCTGGAACTGTGTGTGGGGGTGGGGGTGGGATGGAGGGAAGTGTGACCAAGCCTTTCATCGGGTGCATGTACAACAACTCAGGTCTCTGATATCTTCCAAGGGCAAAACGCTAGGCAACAAAACACGTTTATCATATTTGATTAGCATATAGATGAAGTCATTTCTGTAAGGATTATCCATGGATGTGAAGTTTGGTAATGGGCTTTGAGGATGTCCACACCTTTGATAATTAACTTTAAAATATATGAATACCTAATCTTGTTAATAAGGTTATGTTCGAATTAGCCGCTTAGTATTGGCATGGACCTCCTGTGCTTCAGCGTATGTTAGCACGGCGATCAAGCCACACTGCTTCTTCAGTCATAGCCTTTACCTTTATTATGCAGACACCATCTTTGTTTAGTTCCCCATAGTCAACAGCAATCATTATTACCGTTTCTCATTGCAAACAAAAGGGGCCTAACTGGTTTGAAGAAGTGGTGAAGAAGTGATTCTAATGCAATAAAAAACAAATTGTCTGCACTTCAAAAGGGGTAAAAACATCACACCCTTGTAGTTTATGTGTGTGGTTTTTTTTTCAAACAGTGGTGCTGCCTGCCTACCATGACTAAGAATGGGAAAGTTTGGTTCCCTAGTTGGCAGCAGACTCACCAGGTAAATTTCCATTGTTCGCATAGTTCTTAGCATGTGCAAATTTTCCGACAACAATGGATTTACCTGGTTGAGTCTGCTGCCACCTAGTGTCCTCAAAAGTCTCCCATTGGTTGACAGCCAAAATATCATAAAATGTACATTGCTCCTAGATCTTCGCTAGATTTCACTTGAATAAGTATTAAGCAATATTTGTTGGCTAAGTAGATTTATATGAAGATGCTGAATAACTGACGGAAACACTTCTCAGGATGCTTAGTATATGGGTTATTCCACCAAGTTGGGACACAGTTTGTGACATTTGTATGACGTCTGCATGATTATAGTCCTGCCCCATTTCTGCTGTATTTAATCACTGACTAACACAACAAATGTATTGCCTGGTACATTTTGTACCTTGTAATTAGTGCAAAAAGTGAATTTGCATAATTATGTATTAGAGTGTTGAAAAATTTGAAAAATAAAATTCTGGATGTAACACGGACACCGTGTCTGTGTTATATCCAGAATTTTATTTTTCATAATAATTTCCATTAAAACACATTAAAACAATTTCATACTTCAACAAACATTTTCACATACAAATGAGAAATGTTACATGAAATAATTGAGTCAAATAAATGATTTCTTTTCATAATATGGACAATTAATGTTGCACAAAAATCACACTGTGTCCCAACTTGGTGGAATGACCCATTTACCTAACACCAATTTCACGCCAACTAAGGTTAAGCCAGTACTAGCCTTTGATAAAGTAAATAAAATCAAATAGCAAATAGACAATTCATTATGACAATATTCACAGCCAAACTATGACATGTCATTAAAATGCAACTCAATCTTTTTAAAGAGCTTCAAGATTCATCATCTGCCCTTGAGAGGCTTATCGTGTGGTGTGTACATAATGACATTCATGTTATCTTCTTCATTTAGTAGTGCAGGATTACATCTTTATCGGTGTGCGGAGTGGATTAGCTTGGAATGTTTGACATTCCCGGTTGCTAAACCAATCCAAACCAATCTCTGTGCTAGATTTCAGTTGCTCTGTGCTGTGTTTCAGTATCTGCGCTTTCCCTCCGGGGTAGCTCAGACAAAGGGACTGGCATATTTTCACAGTGACTGTGGTCTTTTTGGAATTTGTCTTATTGCATTTCCTATACCAGCTCATGTTTATTATTTGTGTTTTTTTGCCCATACACCCATGTGTGTTTAGCACTGTATACTCAGTGCTTTCCCAAGTCCTGTGAAAAAAAACAACACAGGCATATTCCTCGGGGGGTGGGGGGGGGATTCGAACCCATGACCTCAGCTTATGTTTGTCATATGTTGGACATCTTTGACTGATTTTAAAGGTCTTTAAGAATTATCTTCTTTTTAATCTTTTTTTAATGTGACAAAACATCTTTGCTAATCTGCAACCAAGGAAGAGGGGCTCTTGTGTGTTTGCGGTCTTCCTGAAACTGACTTACATTTTTGGTGCCATTTTTCGGCTGCTAGCGGCAGTTTGAATTCCACCCGAGGAATATGCCCGTGATTTTTTTTTTTCATAGGACTCAGAAAAGTACTGAGTATGCAGTGCTTAACAAACACTGGTGTATGGGTAAAAAACACAAATAATATTCTTTATCCGCGATGCAAACTTTAACATCAATCAAAACTCCTCGAAGTGTTCAAGGTCTTTTGGAAATGATTACCCTTTTTATTTAATTATAATGTTGTTATTCTTTTTGAGTTGAAACATCTGTGCTGTATATCTCAAACAAAGGGAGAGGCAGACTTCCACAATATTTGGTAACTTATTCTCATACAATTATTTCGGTATTTTCTGTGCCAGCTTGCGGTTGTTCTATGCTACACATATCTGACTGACAGAAAAGACTTCCATAATTTAAATCCTTAATTGATATGCATGAGTCAACAGACCCGTGCTGGATTTGATATTTACATGCTGCACATTTCCGAATAAAAATTCTTTGCACTACTTTTTAGTTTCTTATTTCCTTTCTGGTTGGGAAGAGTCAAGATGTCTGGGCTATGTGATTTGAGCAATAGTTGGTTCATCATACATATTTGTTCGGATTCGCAAACAGGAATAAAGTAGACGATGGATTTCACAATAAATATACAATAATTAGATCTGATTTAATAATACATATGGTCAGCTCACAGGAGCCATGTTGTCAACAAAAGACATCAATCGTGTGCACAAATTACTGAATTACAATAGCTTCTGTCTGGCACCCTCTGAACAAAGATATTTACAAAATAGGAAGACTGCCAACATTTAGGCTGGATAGCAGAGTTGACAGAGCGTTGGTACATTTAGTAGGTGGTCACAGGTTCAAATCCCACCCCGGTCATTTTTTTTTTTTTACTTAGTTGGTTTCCCTTGTGGTTTATTGCTTGATAAATTACAATGTCTACACTGCTAAAAACTTTAATATTAAGATAAGAAAAAATCTTATTTTAAGAAAACTGTTGTGTCACCCCCAAAAATCTTAATAGAGCAATTTTCTAGGGAATGACACAAATTGTTTTCTTCTTGAAATAAGATGTTTTTCTTGTTTGAAGAATACCATTTTTAGCAGTGTATAAGCCTGCTACAAGGTGTTGTGGCATCTCTCACCGAGGGAGAGGAATTAACTGTAATGTATTGCTCTTCTGATCATGATATCCACTTTTATTTCCTCCCCTGCTTAAAAGCCCCAGCTCAACCTTGGTAAAAAGAAAAACATAAATGTTCATCGATTTACATATACCTTACATGGTATAAATATAATGATGGTAGAAATCTTTCCTGTGAAAATGTCAGCTCATTACGTTGTTTCATTTGGGAGAAAACGGTAAGAATGCATTCAGCATTTTTGTACGCATTCATATAGGCAACGTTTTCGTCTTACTGAGACGAAAACTAACTTTGGATCTTATTTCATTTATTATTTAAAAACGGTAACACTTCAGGCAGAAACATTTTAAGGAAAGTTTTCTACCATCATTATCTTTATACCACGTAAGGTATATGTAGATCGGTGAACATTTATGTTTCTCTTCTTAACAATGTTGAGCTGAGTCCCCATACACCTATGTTTATTCTTGACGTGGGATCAAGCATACCACCATAATCAGAGTTCAACAGTAAGTGTTGAGTTACCACATATTGTGTTTTATTGAGAAAATATTGTACTCTCTACATGTAAAAGAGTGAAAAAAGAACTCGTTTTGTTCGCCATACCACTCTTGCAAAGAGCCTTATGGCGGACAACTCTTTTTATAGTGAAAGATGGGTATTTTCAACTTGATTTATAGCTAAGTTTGCTGCATCTTCAATCAAACAGGGTGATGCACAGTGAGTTTATTTTTCACTCTCAAAAAAAAAAAGCCCAACTGACACCACTCAGGCGAGGAGTGAGGTTTTCACTCTTTTACATTAGAGAGTAGTAAATCAGGGTTAATCTTACCCAAATTTGGAATCATTCAAAAGTGTCTTCGTTGTTTATCTTGTTTTTAAAAAAAAGAATTATTGTGTATTAAATTTAGATCTGAAATGTATCTATGTATCCATGTTGACAATTTTTGCAAGTTCTTTTTAAAGGTCAAACACACAAAACAGGTTGAAATCAACACTGAGTACCTATCACATGCAGAAAAATCAAAAAATCAAACAAACCTTTCATGAAAATCCTGCCTATTGTACTTCTCTTTCATTCTAAAACAACTGTTCACCACCAACTGGGAATATCTATCAACCCATTCTGTATAATTATCATTATTAATTTTTTTCTCTTCATTTAGACCGTACAGAAAAGGACCCGTCTCTGTTCAGACCACCACAGGGAACAACACCAGGTGTTGGGTTTTCACAGTATAGTGGATTACCAACGATCTGTGACGACACACATACGGCGGGTCCGTGTTCATTAACCATGCTAATCAATAACACTTGCCAAACGATCTTGCCTTTTGGCCTCTTTTATTGCCTCCAAATAGGAATCAATACAACTCGCAGGGGCAAAGAGTCACTGCTGACAAAAAGGTATGAAAATAAAATCTAATTTTTAGAAGGCATGTTGAAATGATGGCATTTTTTTTACCTTTCGGGAACCCCCGAGTAAAACAATTTCCAGGAGCTTTTAGGAACAGTATCCTTAGTGCTAGAGAAGTAGATAAAAGAGATTTCTTTACATTTGAAAAAGAAAAAAAACAAACAAACAAAAAAACAGTTGCCGCCGGATGACGTGTATTCACAAAAATATCGTCCGAGCCAGCAAACTAGCGACGTTTAAACACGCCATTGTGTAAAATCGGAATACCGGAATAAAGGTAGCCCGGTCATTCCACTACTGAGGGTGTACAGAGCACGCAAACGCCGACTAACACTACGGGGGCTTGTTTAACTCTTTCATTCCGTTGAGTCCATCTATGGCTGCACGTGCACAACTCAAATGGACGGCAAAGCCATTTATGACCTCGATTTTGTACAGTATCAAAATGACAAAACAAAACCAACTCCATCTATACGCATGCTGAAATTCCGGAGTCAAAGATTTAAGAAAACTGCAAATGGAAACTGCAGTTTTAATTGGCCAGAAGTGCCCCCCCTAGAAAAAAAATGGTGCACCCCCTTGTGCCCCCCTAAAACATCTTTACCAACAGCAACACGATCAAATAAATAACAATGAATTTAATTAACTTAATTACTTACATGTCAATGTAACAACAGGACAGATACAGAACAGGGAATAATCTTGAACGGTTTTTAACCTTTAAAATTATGTAAGCTTATCATAAAAACAACATTATTTCCATAGCAAAAAAAAAAAAAGAATTGGCATTTTCTTGTATGTTTGCATAAACACAGTTGTGCTCAGCAAGCTTTTTTTTCTTTGGAATGGCAAAGTCCGTTTGTTCTCATGCGCTATCAGATGTTAGGGAGACGCAAAATTCATAAAGACATTCAATATACATCGCACACGTTCATCCGGCAGTAAATTATTCACGGATTATCACTTTCAATCAGATAAAAGCCCGTCGACACTGCTGCAAAAAATGCAGATCGGGGAAAATTGTACTTTTTCGACCGCCGGAAAATGCTGAATGCTGCATGTTTAATCCTGTATATTCAATGACGAATACATTCGACGACGAATGACCTTCTTGTCCAAAATGATAACTTCTCATGGACGAAAAGAATGAACTCATTTGTCCCACAAAGTGATGAGAGTGCGTGAACTTCTCTGGAATTTCTGACAAGTTTTTTAAAATGTATTACATGCCACAAATAGGAACACCTCCAACTTGAAAGGGTGTTTATAACATTGGTAAGATTAAAGATATCAACAATCAAAGATTTACCTATAACTAACAAGGTACAAAGATGGTCATGGTGGAAAAGTTCCCTTGAAATATTTTTGCCTGAAACGCTATAGTTTTTTCGAGAAATGAGAAAACAAAAAATTAGTTTTGATCTTGTGAGCCCAAAACTCTGATGTTTCAAAACAGTAACAGGGTTTGTCACTATTTTCTTGTGACTCCGAAGACTGATTGAGCTTAAACTTTCACAGGTTTGTTATTTCATTTATGCTTGGTCACATGGTGTGCGGATACTGGTCTTTTTGACAATTACCGATGGTGGCAGCGTGTTTGAAGCGGCCATGTTGTGTGAAGAATCAGCGAGGTCACGGCTGCTGGAGGAATCTTTCTTACAAAAATATCTGGTGTGTTTTTTAATAAAAATTTTGTAATATTTTTAATGAGATACATGGGTCTATTGTCAGTTCTGTTTTAAGTCAAATTTTAATATTAAATCAAAGTAATGGCAACAAGGTTTTTTCAACAGCCAACATTAGAGAATTGAACAAGCTTCCTGTTCAAATCAGGCACTCTTCAATCCAGATAAAAAAAAAATCTTTTCAATTCCTTTGTAGCCATAGTTTTTTTCTGCTTTATTCTGTTTCGATTTGTTAAGCGCTTAATTGATCCTGTTAATTGATCTTGTCGAGCGCTATATTATACAAATAATGAATGTTTATGAGTGCAATGGTAAGAATATTTTCATGAGTTGAACGATGGATTGTTCCATTCAACGAGGCAAAAGCCGAGTTGAATGGAACACATGAAAATATTCTTACTATTGCACGAATGAAAAACATTCATTATTTGTTTTATATAACATCCAAGTAGATCTTTGTGATTTGATTGGAGGATAACACTATAAAGTATAATAATCTTCAGCCATTTTTAATCGAATAGTCACTTTCGTCAATGGAGGGCGGGCGAGCGTGCAATGGAACAAATCAGATAGAACGAAAAATGCACGGTGAATGGAACGAAAAATGCACGGTGAATGACGTAGCGTGCAATGGTACGTTTATTTGCTATCACGTGACCGACCATCCTCCAATCAAATGACAAGGATCTGCTTGGGTGTTATATAGCAATACCTGACTCTTCTATTTCTTGAAGTGTTAATAAAGTTAATTAAGTTTTTTAAAATATTTTTGTGCTGTTTTGTGTTGTAAAATTTGATTCTCTATTTTGTTGTAATTCTTAAGCGTTTACTTCTTTTAACTGGTATGTAACAGCATGGTAACAGTATGTAACAATTTTTAATTCTTGTAAAGTGTAAACGTGGTTTTATCAGCAACTCTTTTGGGGCTGCCTACTTCGTGTTTTTATGAATAAACCAGAATAATAATAATAATAAACCTCTCATCCACAATCAAAACACTGTGTGGTGCATTTTGGCATTTTGGTGTAGAGCTGCCTCTGCATGAGTGTGATGCCATCATCTCTTATGAGTTAAGGATGATTTGTTTGTGGTGAGTAAAGCCCCAGCTCAGCATTGGTAAACTGACTGTAAATGCTTCCATTCTTTGCACAAATCAAGATATTTGTAATAAAACCAACCTGTGAAAATGTCAGCTCATTTTGTTTGTGAGAAAATGGTAAAAATACATTCAGCACTTTTGTATACGCATTCCTAGGCAGAGTTTTCGTCTCACTGAGACGAAAACTAAATTTGGATCTTGTTTAATACATTATTTAAAAAGTATAACACTTCAGGCAGAAATATTTCAAGGAAAGTTTTCTACCGTCATTATCTTTGTACTATGTAAGTTATACGTACATCTGTGAACATTTATGTTTTTCTTCTTACCAATGTTGAGCTGGGGGCTTTAATGCTTGACATATGCAGCTCTTTTCCCCCTTGTAAATAAAACAGCAGATCTTTCTCTACATCATCCTGACAAATATTTTATAAAATATTCTCATTATCCACACCTATCTAGAATAAAATTAGGTCTTCATAATTGACTACATTTTCATACCCAATCCACCTGACATTACCACACCATAAATCGTGCCCTATTTCGGGAGTCAAAATCCTAATTTTTTCCCCCCACTTGGCAAATGAATATGAGTGTATCAAAACGGCCATAAACAAATTCAGCAATTCCACGTGATGCCGGTTCAGGTACCCCTAGTTAAAATTCCGTCCACAGATTTACCTGCTTCAGATAAGACTTCAAGATTTCTTAAAGCTGAAACGTGTCCTGACATGTTGCCCCCCCCGAATCGTTTCAGTCCCCGAAACGGTCATGGATCCGTAGATTAAACCAGTTCCATACAAAATGGTGGATATTACTGTATCACATTAAGATGGTGACGAGATTCGTCACGTCGGGCCAACCAGATAGAAAAACTTGTTCCCAGTAAAAAAAAGCATGCAAGAAATCAGTGCAATTTCTTTGGATTAATTCCTCAATGTTGTTAACAGCGACGTAACTAGGGTAATATGTTAGGAGAGCACAAGTGGGTGCATTATTTTTTCTAGGGGGGCACTTCTGGCAAATTAAAACTGTAGTTTCTGTTTGTACTTTTCCTTGAAAAAGCCCCTTTCAGCGCTCTTATGTTATACCGTTTACCATGTTTTATAAAATAACCTGATGTGGAGGTAAACCAACAAATTATTGTCTCCTTGTAAATAATAATTAAAATTAAAAAAAAAAAGGTTTTAAAAACATTGAAATTGCCACATAAAAAGATTATAAAATGTAACATTTTATTCTGGTAATTTTCAATCTCAAAAGTCCAGATTTCAAATGGAGGAGGGCGGGGGGCATGGACATCAGTTGGGGAGGCTCATGGCCCCCCTGTGCCCCCTTCCCCCCCCCCATTTAGTTATGCCACTGGTTGTTAATTGCATCATTATTATTCCATACATCTGGTCCCTGTTTGGTACGAAATGTTGGGTTGTACCATCGATCTTGACATAATTACTAACTGAATTTATCTTCACAGAACAGATCACTATGGCAATGGTACAAACTATAGGTATACAATTCATTTAATGATGTGATATTTGTTGAGGGAAAAATTTACGACCTGATTCTTTTAAATTTTGTTTTACACATCTGACACTTTTTTGTTATTTCTGCCAAGAAAGAAGTGCTTTATGCAGAGAGAAATCTAAATCAAATGCTTAGACATTTAATTCAAAACTCAACTCAATGGTCTGAGGACAGAGCAAGACACAAAATACAAGGATTTTAATATACGTTTGTCTTGAAACTCATAAACAAATAGAAAATTCTAAATTTATCCATAATTTCATCGAGCAAATATTGCGCATATTCTCATCCAAGGACATCACAAATTGTTTTTTTGTCACAGGAAAGGTCAAATTCTTTTGTGAGGGAATGTTTTGGCAAAGCTTTGTATGAAAAAAATCCCCAGGGAAAAAATAATAAAAGGAAAATATGGTCAACGTAAATGAAGGCTGTGCATGGTTGTTCCTTCAGCTACATTTGCCTCTTGAGCGAAATTATAGGAATTGGAATCTAAAAAAAAAAATTTTTTTTTTATTTTTTTTTTTTTATATTACGGAGAAAAACATAAAAAAATTAAATGATACATCTATTACATTTTTTTTTTCTCAAATGACCAATAACAAAACACAAATTTTCTAAAACAGCCATCTTTTTAAGATCATACCAAATAAAAATTCAAAGAAGAAAAGAAAAGAAAAAAAAATCAGTTTACAGAATGTCTGCCATGCATGATTAGGAAACATTGAGCTCTTTTGCAACGCTTTTTCTGTATGTCTTGATCAAAATTTTTCGCTGATTTTATAATAAACCCTTTTGCAGTACACAAAAAACATATACTCTACAGTCGTTTACAAAACACAACTTTATGTTATTAAAAATATAAATGGTGGACAGTATGGTAAACATGCAAACATTTGTGAAGTTTTTTTTAAAATGTAGCTACCCACTTTATGGACTCTCCATAAAGGGTTTCCAGCTTTCAAATATACTGTTTATGAGAAACTAATGAAAATGCATGGATGTATATTTTTTTTTTCCCCCCTGTATATTTTCTTTTGGTATTATACTCGTTTGTGGAAAACCTAAATGCAGTACCATTATTCGTAATGTACATTTTACAGCCGGTCAGGTTCGCTGTGTATGTTAGCTGCATTGTGAAGCGGACAAAAGCCGTAATTACAGCCCCTTCAAAGATGGGAACTCTTTACAAATTTGATGGACTGCACTCAAAGAGTGTATCCCTGACAACCTTATGTTATTTCCCCCCGGGAATTCCACTCCTCGCGGTAGTAAAAAAAAAAAGAAGAAAACTCAAAATTTGTTAATTCCAGTAGTTAAACGTGTGTAATTTATTGAACACATTTTGGATGGGAAATATCCCGAAAATTATGTGAGCAGAAACAGGGGCGTAGCTGAGGTGGGCAAAAGGGGGGCAACCCCCCCCCCCCCCTGTGGAACACATCTGACCCCTTCCCCAGGTCAACCTCTGGTCACCATGAAATTTGCTATAATCGGGCAAAATTTACTGAAATAGCCCCCTCTACAAATATCTGTTCCCCCAAGCCCCCAGCAAAGAAGATTCTGGCTATGCCACTGAGCAGAAAACTCATGGTTCATTTAGTGTATCTTCTTCTTTTTTTATAAAGGGTACATAATGTTTTGGAGGAAACTGTTGCCACTGTTTCAAATCTATCATCTGAGGAACCAGGAACCCTCGTATTGGTCAACATTCACAAAACTTTGCCAAGTTGATTTTTTACAAATTATTGATATACTCATTAATGTGAACAATTTCAGCAATTTTCAGGACCTAACATGTAATAGTTTTGTAAGTACGCTACGACATGTATCATCAGATTTACCATTTTGTTTTTTTCACGAAATAACATATCGCAAAACGCCACTTTATCCGTTAAAATACATAGCACTGGCAAGGTGCCAAACACGTGCAGTTTGACTTTTGCTGTTTCAAGAAGTGACGTATCCGTTGACCTATGCGTTTTTACCACATGACATTTTTCAACATGCATTGGTTTGTACACAACGTTCTAAATTTACTTCCGTTTTTTTTGTTTTTTTTTGTTTTTTTTTTTGTTTTTTTTCACAAAGTGACGTATGTGTTTGGAATGAATAAATCACCAAAACAGTTGCATGATTGAAAACAATTTGACAATTCTGTACAAATAAAGAAGTCAGCTTTACTTTGGTGTTAAAAACAGAAAGAAAAAAAAAACTGTAGACTGTCTCTGAAACAGCAGTTTGAAAAATAGTTCAGGTTCAAACGCGATTTTTCTCTAAACACTGAATTTTGGCTGTGGAGCAGGATACAACGGTTTGTGGTGCGAACGATGATGTATTCATCTAGCAAAATGTATTTTTTCACCGTCCATAATCCTGGGGTTCAGCAGGCACAGTTTAATTGTAATAAATATTATTATATTACTATTCAGAGTATTATGAGTGTTGTTTAATGACATGTTAAAATTAACAATCCTTACAAAACAATCCTGAACGAAAACTCACAAAACTAATCTCTCCGTTGTTAATGACAAATAAAAAATTCAAATTAACAAAGTATTTACATGAGTATTTTGTAAACAATTCAAACTGTAGTTATAAAATGTCCCATTATTTTTTCCGCTCTTTATGTCAAGCAAAACAAATTTAAAAATAAAAATGAACTTAAAAGTCAAAAAAAAATAATATTAATGATACAACAATTGTGCAAGTTTCATGTAGCCCTACTGTAAAATCATTATAAAATCTGTCAGTATCGATTCAGTATTATCCATAACAAGATACAACAATAATTAAATTATAATATCATATTTAGTCTTACTCAGTGTACAATTAATTCTTATATCCATCAAGCAGGACAAATTATTCCATCTGGACACTTTTGTTTTCTTAAAGGGACAGTCGTCACCTGAAAGTTATTTTGTTGCAAAAAGTAAAGACGACCTTAGATTTCGACCCAAGGGGACTTGTTTTTTTTTGGTTTTTTTTCCAAAAGGTTAAGTAACAACACAACGCACTCATACTATGTTAGTTTAACAGAAGCAGTAAGGTGGACAAGTTGATTTGTTATACCATGGTATTAGATTGTGAATTTTTATTGGTCGAGAACCAATCACGTGACGTAATACAAAATTTCATGTCTTCCCAAAAAAGTGATGTTGTCGGGGTCCATTACCTAGATCGTCCCCAGAAAATTCATTTCATCGTCCCCATTGATATGTATATTGAAATTAGCAATACACCCGAGAAAGAGGTAGGTCATGTCGCCCGCGTCCATTACCTAGATCATTCTCAGAACATTATTTCATCGTCCCCATTGATCTGTACAACCAGATTAGCGGCACTACCTGAGAAAGAGGTTACTATGCAACCACTGGTACTGTGCACGCTACTGTACTTTCGATATGATGCTCGCAATAGGGACCAGTTGATACATTTTGGTTGATAAAAAACTTGCAATCGATCGCCTGATGCCGCCATCTCCGCACTTTTGTTGAATTGAATCTAATACCATGGTATAATAAAACAATTGTTGTCTTCTGTGATATGTGGTCCATGCTGTTTTGGACACCCTCGGGGGCAGATTGCACCCTTGGCTTGGCCTCCGGTGCCATCTGCCCCCTCGGGTGTCCAAAACAGCATCATCACAGCAGACAACAATTGTATAATGGACTTTAAAAAAAAAACAAGGAGCAAAGAGAAGACAGAAGATGCAGAAGGTGAACAAAGACCAAGTAATCAGAAAGGAGATGGGGGGGGGGGTGAAAGGAGTTGGTCAGGGGAGTGTAACCACAAGGGTATGAATGGAAAGATCGGATGAAAAACAAAAAGACAAATTTAACAGTAACGACATGAGAGAAAAATATGAATAGTCAGTGAAAAAGAAATATTTTGTTGTGTGAGTGAGTTATCTCCATGAGGTGACGGGAATGAGTGGTGGTGGTGGTTGTGGGGGGGGAGGGCGGGGGGTCATCAGGAGAATCAGATAAGGTGCATCACTGATACTTAACTAAAAAACTGCTACTACCTATTTACTTACTTTCTTTAAATCAAAATATTCAAAGGGGCTGTGTTGTCATGATTATAGCAGGCCTGTGGCTGTGCATGGAAAGATGAACCTAGATACTGCACACGTCCGCACTTGCGGTCAAAACACAAAAGGTGCCGTCTTTGTCAAACTTTTCATTTTAAGTGTTAAAGAGCGTATGGAAAATTTAAAAGATATGTGCCTGTGCTGGCTCATTGTTAAAGCAGTGACAATACTCAAAAATTGGTCCAGCTGATCACTTCTATGAGCACATGCAACCAAGGTTTGTTACAATATGAACAAGTTTGATTTTTTTTTGTTCATTTCCCAGAAACGATTAAACAAATGACATGTGCTGAATACTTTGTGACTGTGCATATATTCTGATCTTAATGAGATTGTCACCTGCTTTATAGAACAGATTTATCGGAATCAGTAAGACTTATCAGAATCAAAAAGAAAAAAAATGGCACTGTTATACAAGACTCAAAATTGGTCCAGCTGATCACCTTTAATGAGCACAAGGTTTGTTAAAATATAAACAAGTTTGAACTATTTTTGTTTGTTTCCCAGAAACGATTAAACGAACGAAATGTGCTGAACATTTTGTGACTGTGCATATGTTGTGTGATTCTGATCAAGTATTGATAAGTTTCGCACATTTTAAGGAGGATGTCACCTGTTTTAAAGACAATGCGTAAGACTTGTCGGAACCATTTTTTTTTTAATTGGCGCTGTTATACAAATTCAATATTGGTCCAGCTGAACACCTTACTGAGCACAAGGTTTGTTAAAATATGAACAACAAGTTTGAATTATTTTTATTTGTTTCCTAGAAACGATTAAACGAACGAAATGTGCTGAATATTTTGTGACTGTGCATATATTGTGTGATTCTGATCAAGTATTGATAAGTTTCGTACATTTTAAGGAGAGTGTCACCTGCTTTAAAGACAAGGTGTAAGAATTATCAGAATCAGGAAGAAAAAAAAAATAAAAAAACAAATTAAATTGGCGCTGTTATACTCAATCAATCATCCAGACAAATTGTTCCAACTTCAACATGCATCATTCTTGATGTTTTCTGTTAAATGTTTCTTAGCATCAAACTGTCCACCCCAAATCTTTTTCAACTAAATAAAGCGTTACAGGTACCTCAAAGAAATACAAATTCAAAGCAAAATTTGTTAACTCAAATTCGCAGCGAACCATTTACCTTGTGCCAAACTATCCGTCGCACAAATTCTTCACAGATGATGCCACAATAGACCTTATGCACATGACGTCATTTGAGTAGGGCGCCCTCGCCTAGAGGTCAAATGAGGTTGTTCATTGGCCAATCCTGTGCGCTGCGCGTACAAATCTCTGCGTTTCCATTGTTACATCATCGATTTACCTCTAAGATGGCGGTGTGATGACGTCAATGCATAAGGTCTATTTGCTTACAGCTTATGCTAATACCCGATTTGATTGAACTGAATTTGTTTTATAAAAGATTTATATACAAGAATACACTAGAAAGCGTAGCAGCTCTTACGCGTAAAGTTCAATTGTTAGTTATTATTCATTTTTTCTTTATTTATCATCCACAAGGGAGAATCGTACTGTCGACAGCTCAATAAAATTTAAAAACATCACGCAGAAATAAGTTTTTTTTTTACATTTTATTTAAAGGCAGGTAATTAAAAAAGACAATGACATGTCAAGAAGGAAGTAAGGCACTGAACTTTGACAATAGCAGACCAGCATTAAAAACTCAAAAAAGAGAGGGCACAAAAAAAAAACATAAAAAAGACAAAAAAAAAAAAAATAAAAAAATTAGATTCACATTTCAAGTTAGTATTCCATTCAAGTTATTTTTCGTCTAAACACAGTTTTTTGTTGCATCTACAAACATTTCATCCTGGTGTTAACACCCTTTAAAGTGAAAACGGACTTCTGTCCGGTGTTGAATTTTAAAAGGTGCCCTCCAGCACCTTTTCATCTTCCTGAAGGAATCTCTCATCGAGAGAGACGTTGATGTTTTTTAAATCAGGTTGCTATATGATGGAGTGTATACACACCCAGTGATGACACACTTTGCAAAGTAATGTATGCTAATTGATACGCCCGACCACTACATTAAGACACTCAACCAAATAATTCCCCAGGATTTTTTTTTTTTTTCTTCTAGGATTTTGTTGCATTCAGTGACCTTATCGTGTGTAAATTTTGGTTTAGGACATCAAAATAATAACTGCATTTTTGGGCAGTACTTCGGTAGAAATATTTTTGAGGACTGTTGGCAACACGCATACAACAGGGCTTATAAAAAGTGAAGTGTTAGTTAAAACCTTCTTTTTTTTAGCACTGGCACATAAATCTGGAGTTCACGGGTTCAAATCCCGCTTTAGTCAATTTGTCTGTGTTCACCCAAATTGATTTATATGCACCCAGTCAGTTTCCCTTAAGCTTAATTACTTGAAGAAGAAGAAGAAGAAGAAGAAGAAGAAGAAGAAGAGGAGGAGGAGGAGGAGGAGGAGGAGGAGAAGAGGAGGAGGAGGAGGAGGAGGAGGAGGAGGAGGAGGAGGAGGAGGAGGAGGAGGAGGAGGAGGAGGAGAAGAAGAAGAAGAAGAAGAAGAAGAAGAAGAAGAAGACGGTTCTGAAATGGTCATTATCACCGAGAGGTTCGTATGCGCCAGAGACGAAAAAAAAAACTTAATGAAGAAATAAAGATAGAGAGAAACCAGGACTAGTCTTATAGCCCCCCCCCCCTACACCCAAAATCTGAAAGCATGGAGGAGCACCATAAACTATAATCATGAAATCTACAATATAAAACAAATGCCTTTTGACCAGCATATTTAATTGGTCACTGGTAGTTTCAGCAAGTTTAAGCGAGTAGAAAGCAAGTTTCGGCAAGTGGAAAGCCATTCTAAAGCTTCACAGCGGCCGCCTAAAAAAACCCAAAAAACAAGAACAACACGATGCACTGTTGGACTAAACCTGGACATAAGTACGGGCAATACAATGAAGATGGCTACAAGTCGCCAACGAAATCTTGTAATAAATACGAGCCCTTAATCAGAAGCCAGTGTAATTTTAAGTTATATTGTTGTGATATGGACAACAGAGTTTTGAATCTGTTGTAACTCACCAGGGTTCTCCCCACGCACAAGCTGGCGTATCGCGCCGATAAGGGTAAATTACGGGCCGATACGCAGAAATAACGGCCAATATGCAAACATTCCATTGGGTTTTTTAAAAAAAAAATTTTCAGCTGTTAATATCAAATTCACAAAAAATCCTAATAGAACAATTTTGAATGCTCCAGATTGCACAGTAAAATATAAACATTAAATAAAAAAAAAACATTCCAAGGACCTGGTTTCAAATCAGCGTGCTTCAGCCACTCTTTTAAAATTTTGGTCCAGAACACCCCCCCATTTTTTTTTTAAACCTACAAAGAACCCCCATATGTGAGATTCAGGTAAAATGATGAGAATGATAGAAATATAAATACATATTGACATTGTACCTTTAACCCATATCACACGAACCCAAGGCACACTCCACCTGCTACTGCACGGCACAAATTGACTCATTTTTAATTCATTTTAATCTCTTGGCTGATCATCAAAAAAAAAAAAAAAAAAAAAAAAAAAATGTCCGAGGTACAATGATCTAGAAGGGCTTTTGATTAAGAAGTGATATCAGCTATTAACAGCAGATGTTGTTTAAAAATAGGGGAGGACTGTCCTTTCCTGGTTTTTATACTATGGGATTGTACTTAATTAGAATCCTGTAAGACATTTAAAAATTGCTGAATTTTTGAGTTGGTAAAGGAATGGCACAATACTTTTTTTTTTCTTCTTTTAATCAGGTAAATCAAACTTCAGTAGATGTCCCTTCTTTACTGACACTCTCAAGACTTTTTTTCTGAAGTAGTTCATGCTGGTCATCACCTGAGCATACCGTGGTTATGACAACAGACCAATCCATTCAGACCCGCCCCCTTACGTGCTGACCAATCACAGCCTTGGCTACGCTAACCGAAGTCCGACAAAAGTCCAACACGATAAAATCCTATTGGAAAATGTCAACATGTGTGTGCGCGTGTACCTATAGCCTACACGCTCATGTTGTGCGCAGTGTGGGAATGGAGAGACGCACATGGTCCTGCCCACGTGTGCACTGGAGAAGTTGTGATTGGTCAATATGCTTAGGGGGCGGGGCTTAATGGATCAGTCTACTTATCTCTTGTTGAAATGAAAAAAATAAAAAATTATTCTTCGGAAACACTTTATGGAGCTGCAGTTGTCTACAGAATGCAGGAGGTCATTGGGTTCAATCCTGTTTTTCCCACGGGTACTCAGAAAGCACTGAGCATGAGTCAGTGACCGGCAAACTCATGCACTTTTCCCTCCCATGCAGGTTAAGCGAAGATTGTTCCCACCAACTGTGTAAAGCCATGAATCCTTATCACTATTAATCATTTTTTAAAGTTCAAATAAATTTCCACACTTCAGTAAACCGAAAAGCCAAGGTAAGACATTAATTTAAAATCCTTGCCCCTTGATGTTTATTAAGGGAACCTTACTCAGTCCTCCAAAATCAATCAGTATGAGTTTATGTAGGATCCCTACTGCCTCATTCCTTCAAAATCAATCAGTATGAGTTTATGTAGGATCCCTACTGCCTCATTCCTTCAAAATCAACCAATATGAGTTTATGGAGGATCCCTACTGCCTCAATCCTCCAAAATCAACCAATACGAGTTTATGTAGGATCCCTACTGCCTCAATCCTCCAAAATCAACCAATACGAGTTTATGTAGGATCCCTACTGCCTCAATCCTCCAAAATCAACCAATATGAGTTTATGTAGGGTCCCTACTGCCTCAATCCTTCAAAATCAACCAATATGAGTTTATGTAGGATACCTACTGCCTCAATCCTCCAAAATCAACCAATATGAGTTTATGTAGGGTCCCTACTGCCTCAATCCTTCAAAATCAACCAATATGAGTTTATGTAGGATACCTACTGCCTCAATCCTCCAAAATCAACCAATACGAGTTTATGTAGGATCCCTACTGCCTCAATCCTCCAAAATCAACCAATACGAGTTTATGTAGGATCCCTACTGCCTCATTCCTTCAAAATCAACCAATATGAGTTTATGTAGGGTCCCTACTGCCTCAATCCTTCAAAATCAACCAATATGAGTTTATGTAGGATCCCTACTGCCTCATTCCTTCAAAATCAATCAGTATGAGTTTATGTAGGATCCCTACTGCCTCAATCCTTCAAAATCAACCGATATGAGTTTATGTAGGATCCCTACTGCCTCAATCCTTCAAAATCAACCAATATGAGTTTATGTAGGATACCTACTGCCTCAATCTTTCAAAATCAATCAGTATGAGTTTATGTAGGATCCCCACTGCCTCAATCCTTCAAAATCAACCAATATGAGTTTATGTAGGATCCCTACTGCCTCAATCCTTCAAAATCAACCGATATGAGTTTATGTAGCATCCCTACTGCCTCAATCCTTCAAAATCAACCAATATGAGTTTATGTAGGATCTCTACTGCCTCAATCCTTCAAAATCAACCAATATGAGTTTATGTAGCATCCCTACTGCCTCAATCCTCCAAAATCAACCAGTATGAGTTTGTGTAAGATCCCTTGGTGTGGTGTGACATAGGAGAAGATGATATTGAAGTTTGAAGTTTTAAACAGTTGAATGTTGGTCAATAAGACTGTCTGCACGAGTCCAATTTATCTGAGGGTGGTATTATTTCAATACCCACTGAATGTTTACACTAGAGAGCATTTGTAAATGATTTTTACGTGTGTTTTAAACTGCTTTAGAAATGTAATAACTTAATCAAGGAAATTACTTGGCTTAAAAGAAATTTGTTATCTGTTTAACGTTGCGTGGTAAACATAAATATTACCTACGGTAAATGCTCCACTCCATCACCCCACAAAGTGTTTTTAATTTGTATATTCTGTTTATGCAATGAATGCGCATGCGCTGAAATTGAGAAGCGTCTGCCCAAAAGTGCCCGCATGTATTTATTGTGCTCTACGCAATAATCTTTTTTTTTTATCATTATTCATAGATGGATATTTTTGTTTGATACCTCATTTGACAGTTAACAACTTTGGTCACCCGATAAAAATAGCAATTCAATAGTTGGATTTATTTCTCAAGGTAAAATCAGCCTGAAAATGGATCATACGTCTTTAAACACGGCCATAATACTGTTCTCAGATCACTTGTCTAGAAACAAGATTGCTTATATGAGTTTAATAGTTTGTTCAGCCCTTCAGATTGTTCTAGACTCATCATCAACAACAACAAAACTCCTTTTGAAGAATCTTCAATTTTGGGTTCCACTGCGATTATGACATTCAAATACAAATTACAAAACATAAAGGACATAGTTCATTGGTGACAACGATGTACAGGTTCCCTGGAAGAAACAAAATAGGGGGGGGGGGGGGGTCTAAAGAATTTGTATAGTTTTGTAATACACTTGTCACTTATTAACAATTTCGGTTTGGTAACAATACACAATGAAAGCTTCAATTCTTAAACAATTAAAAACACTAAATAAAATTTTGAACGCGTTTCGACCCTAGCAGAGTCTTTCTCTTCAAGCCTTTGAGAATGATTCTGCTAGGGTCAGAACGTGAGGCCATTAACGTTTTTGTTTTTGCATTTATACAACAGGTCCTTGTGGTTGGTAAGCAGTTTGCAACAGCTAATTTAATTTTTTTAATAAAAAATGAAGAAAAAAAAAACAATAACTACTTTGACACCACAAGGTAACCAACAAACCCTACCTGAATTCCTGAGTAGCATTATGCATTGGAGATCCATTAATCTACTGATCGTGCGTCATTCACCAGCACCAGCACAATTCACACTATGATGGTCTATAATGTATGTCAACATATCAACAACCTAATGCGAACGGCAAACAACTCAAGACGAAATCTTCCACAAGCAAAGGTGAAGAAAAAAAAATATATATATATATATATATTTATCAAAAGCGTTCTTGACGATTCAGCAAAAAGCAGTGTACACAGAAGAACGTCACCAGGCCTCTTCCCTCATGGACGTCAGCCGCGGCGGCGAAAGTATCAACAAATAAATTATACGCATGGTACAAATAGTCTGGCTTGACAATATCTCCAACACTGGGCTCTCAGTGTTATAATTACACTACCGCCTGTTAATAACTCTTAGTCGCCTTTCATCCCCTTTACTAAAGGAGCCGCCGATTTCAGCTCTGGCTACCCCAAAAACAATCAATTCACCTGATCGTTCAACAACCAGCGCACACTGAATCCGTGGACCATACGGTTTCTCCCCAGTCGTATGTCTCTCTCTATCAGGAACAGAGCGAACGCTGGCTACCCTGTGCTCGCCCTGGTGACTTGTACAGCTATGTACACAGAGTGATTATACTGAACGATACCAGCAGACTCTCACTGACACACGCGCCAATAAAAAAGCAGCGAAGCACTGCTGGTACACACTGCATAGATTTCTATAAACCACCGTCGTCTGGGTTGGCACAAAGCCACCTTTTTTTATTCCCCGACAAATAAGACGGGTGCTTGAATCATTGGAAAAATACAAATAAAAAGTAATTGCTTCTTACAATTCGTCAAATGTAAATATTCGAGAAGATTATATTGAGTGTTTTTTTCCCCCTACAAGCTATGGTCCAAACATTCTGGATTGTAAAATTATTAAACATCTATGTATCTTTTTTTTTTTTATGTATAGGCATTTGTTCAAATCCATGAGTTCCGAGGAAAGCAGTATTTGGTTTCCTTTTTTTCTCAATCTTCGCTGTTTTTTGTTTGTTTGTATATTTCTGGTCTTAGTTAATTAACTTTGCGTTTTTTTTCTTTTTTTCTGATTTTAAAAAAGCACTTCAAAATTAGTATTAACGTGACCTCCCCAGTTATAGACAATACTATTCTGTAGGGAAATGAATGTAATTGAATTTGGTTTCATATATGTACCACTGTATGAATATGAATTCAAAAAATGAACATTTTAACAGCAGAATTGTTTTTATTTATTTTATGTTTTTAATGAAGTAAGTACTAGAACCATTTTGGGGGTGAAATATTTCCCTGTGCAATGCTGTCATATTCAAGAAAACTGTATCTGTAACAATCAAAATTAAGGGCAATGTGTTTACATGCTGAAAAGTGTGCACGGTTTTTCACTATTTTCTCCTGACTCAGACGACGGATTGAGCCTAAATTTTCACGGGTATTTTTTCCCATGTACACATTGAATCGGACAAAGTAAGAAGACCGCACTATCAGCTTTAGCAATCCTGCTTAGTGGCTTTAACAAAAGGTATTAATACTAACTTCACAAATATAAAATCAACTAGTCTAGTGTTGTGCGTGTTTTCCATGAAATGGGTCCCTAAATAAACTCTAAAAATGTGGTATTTCAACATTACTTTTCCTCTCAATTTCACAACTATTTTTTTCGCTGTAATCATTTACTTGCAAATATCTTCATGGAACTCAATATCAATAAATAGCTAACACGTTTTCTGAAATAAATAAATAAATAAATAAATAAATAAACACCTGCACATCCACTTTCTATTTTTGTTTTAGACTGTTCCAATTATCTAAAGCAAAGAGCCCACCGTAATTCTAAGTTGCGATGAATAATTCAGACAACTATTTTTGGATTGTTTTTCCTGCGCACCGTGGGCACCTCACTCAATCCTCTTTTACAAAAATAGTTTAAAATGCATTAAAAGCAAAGGTACAAATCCTACTTTTAAGTCTTAAAGCATACGAATCTGTCACAGAAACCGCATAGAATACAAAACAATCAGCGGTAATTTTGGACGACAACAAGTTTATTGTTAAGTTGTTATTACTAATTATTAATAGACCGCTTGCGTGACCCACGTCACGTGACCTGTAGTGGGTATTAAATGTACACAAACACGATGTCCTCCATGGGAAAGTGCGGTACGTTTCATGATGATTGTTGCATTTGTTTATTCGACTGAGGCTTTTCTTTCTCGTTTTTTTGTGACAAATTTTCCAGAGTTTGTGCCAGAGACCTTTGAGTGGCTGAATAATGCCAGTAAGGACAGTTCCAGCAGGTCTTGGAAACTGTACAAGTAACGTATAAATGTGCACGATGTGGTAGTGTAGTTGCACGACGGAACGTTTGGGCCAGACGACCGTGAACACACACTTTTCAACTCAAGAATTTCACAGTTTTGAAGCTGAATCATCCACAGAAATGGCTTTCCAAAACTGTGTGATTCCTTTGCCTATTTGAAATTTCGCAAGGCTAGGTATAAATGCTCACTTTTCCAACGTTCTTTACCATTTTTTACAGTGATTTAAGCCTACATTACAAACAAAATAACAGGCGGGTGGCTACATAGTCGTCCGATGCCGGTAGTGCAAAATCAACCTCTTTTGTAGTAGAATACTGGTAGTTTATGAAACAGTAATGTGATTAAAATCAATGTCACAACATACAACTTTAATAAAAAGGCCTGGTAACTGTGTTATTATTACCAAAAGCCGACTTTTGGTGTGACTCTGACGCATGTATTTGCACGTAGTTTGCCATCAGCTGAGATGGCGTAGTACCCACTACAAGTCACGTGATGACATGTAAACATTGGTCCCGAAATCGGTCTATCAAATAATGAAACCAAGGGGCCCCTCAACAGCGGCTTGAACTATGACCCCTAGGCCTGAAGATAGCTCTGTAAAAAAGATGATGAAGGAGTGTCAGTTTTAGATGGATGGGAGGAAATCCCCAAATAGGAAAAACTCAAGCAATCAGGGCCCAATTTCATGGCTCTGCTTACTGCGTCATTCTGCACTTACGAAGACCATTTGCTGCTTACGAGGTTAGTGCCAAATTTCTGCGCTAGCTGTGTAAGCGAGGAATTCTTATTCTCCAGAGAATAGCATTTGAAGACTTCCCATATCACCATTATTTTGTTTGCCACGATCAAAATAACCACATACCCATTTGAACATACTCCCCAAATCCCTAACAACACGTGAATCATTTTTCATTATTTTCACTTCAGCAGGATCACCCAATAGCACTCCACACTAAACACAGGAAAACAGACATTACGACTTCAAAGGGGAAATTCCGACAAAACATACAGTTCTGTCTGATTTTACAAGAATGTTTCACATCGGCCTATCAGAAATTTAGTTTTCCAAAATCTTTCCAAACCAGTTTATTTCGTCATTTCATTTACATAGTTCTCTGAAATCGCTAAGGAATGCTGACCTTGCAGCCACCCCATGCTTAGTTATTGCCCTATCATGTCTAACGATGCCATACAACAACCCACTGAACGTTTAATTAAAGAATTTTAATTAATACTGTATTGTAAAATTTGTCTTCTAATAAATTGTCGCGTGCACAGAAAATCGTCCTGTGGCAGAAGAAGGGTGTAAAGGCTTCACGCCCTTCTTCCAGCTACACAAAGTACTTTTGTACCTAACAGAAAGACTTCAGCAAGCAAGTGGATCCTGAAAACAACAACACAAATCGTCACCGTTTTCACGAACAGCCACTTATCTTTATGTGCGCAAGAATAACGTTTTTGAGATAATCAACATTGAAGCTTTGTTTGCGTTTAAAACGACTCATTGCACAGGTAAAATAAACTTTTTTCCATCAATGCGATGTTAAATGATACTCAAGAACATAATCGTACATACAGAATCGTATTTTTTATATGGAGAAATGCTAAAATATGATTAAATACTAATTAAAGATAAGTGGCTGTTCGTGAAAACGAAAAATCGACTCTTTGAACATGGGATTTAAAGATAAGTGGCTGTTCGTGAAAACGGTGACGAAATATGGCATTAATGTTACATTTGTGTTGCTACAAATAACCCAAAGACATATTTTCCCATTTCCATGCAGAATATAACCTTCCTATAATGACATATGAACGGCAGAAAGCCGATCAAAGTTTTCTTGAACAACAGTTTTGCACATTAATTGCTTACGCCCGTTTTTCCGGTAAAAATTTTGTGACGTCCTTCTTCCCGGCACACAACGAAATTGGCTACAGACTTCAAGAATCATGGAGATATGCTTGGTTGAAAGTGGTTGTTTCTTCTGGACAATCCAATATGGAATGATTTATAAAAGTTCTTTTTTTCTTTCATTATTTTGGCCCTTCCTCTGAAGAATTCATTCCGCTATTAAATTTGACACTCCATCGCTGAAGAAAATACATCTTAAGAGAAAATTGACCTGAAAATTTCTTGTGAAAAATAACTGAATTAAGTCCACAAAGAGCACAATGTGTTAAAAGCCGTCAAGAAGTAGAGGAGTACATCATAATTGTTGAAAGACTGCATTAGTTCCACTCCCCTTAATTATCAATAGACCGATTGCGCGGCCCACGTCACATGACCTGTAGCAAGTATTGTATGTAAACAAACCTGACGTCCTCCATAGAAAAATGCAGTACAGTACATGATGATTTTCGCATTGGTTTATTCGATCGGGACTGGACCCTGCCTCTCTAAACCCAAATGTACCTCAACTCCACAATGTTTTTTTACCACCCTGACGGGCAAAAGAATTCCTTTTACCCTATCCACACAGTAACGATCTGGGCAATAGGTGGCGCTATCATCTGGATCTGGGCAAAAAGAGAGTGATCCAACATCTGGATCACTAAATGATGATGTAATCCATACACACACACACACACAAAACGCCTGAGTCTCCGATACAAGAGAATGGCAAGCTGATCTGTCAAACTAACTACCTTGGTACATGTAAATCTCAAGCACCACAGAAACCCCTCTCGAGCAGGATAAACCATGCCAGAGTGTTCAAGAAATACAGACAGTTATTCCTCAGAGACAGGAAAAAACCCACATGGTAAACGTAAACTGCATAATCAAGGAGTGGAGTGTCGTGGCCGAACGGTTAAGATCACCAGACTCAAGTTCTGATGTCGACGGCAGCAGAGCGTGGGTTCGAATCCCGGTCGCGGCACTAGTGTCCTTGAGCAAGATACTTTACCATAATTGCTTTGTCCTTCGGATGGGACATTAAGCCGTTGGTTCCGTGTATTAGGTCAGGTAGTGCACGTAAAAGAACCCAGAGCACCTATCATGAAAGAGTAGGGGGTTTACCCCGGTGTTTCTGGTTCAAATGGCAAGCATCCTTATCTACAGGTTTCCTCAGGTTTGAGAGCTACTGTGGGTTCGATGAATTTACAAATCTCTTCCCCCCCCCCAACCTCGAAAAAAACCCTCCATACTTACATAAAGAAAAAAAATAATAAAAAAATAAAAAAACCAAGAACAGTCAAATAAACAGCGAACTACAAAACAGACAACAGCAGTAGCAGCAAATATCAAGTTAAGATGATTTTCTTTTAATAATTAAACGTTTTTTTTTTAGGGCAACCTTGGTTTGTTATTCAGGTTTTGCCGCTTTTAGTACTAGTCCATACAGGGATGAGAGTGGATGAAAATGAAAAATCCATGAAACAGCGATGGAGGGTTTGGTGGCTACCAACCACGCCGTAACCCGTATCAATGGCAGTATTCTGTGCTTAAATGCAGATGGGGCAAGCACCTTGGTAGAGTCAAAATACAGTACAAGTACTGTCTTAAGGGTCTGGATGTATGTAAATGACATAAAAACAAATTGTTTGTTGGGGATTTTTTTTGAAAACAAATATTCCAGAACAACAATTTTATAAAGTCCGGAAATCCAGAGGACTCACATCCCTGTCTATAGTGTTTCACTTCAAATAGGGATAATTTTCAACACTGACCTTGCCAGCTGGACACTTAAGCCGCATTCGCACGGGATTAATATTTAACCGAGACCATAGTTAACTTTCCGATGGGTAAATCTTACCGGTGTCCGCACTTGGGGTTTTTGACGTGGATAAACTAACCGAGACGATGGTCAAACTAACCGAGACGATGGTCAAACCACGGAGGAGTGAAAATATAAACACAAGAGATCGGGGCACGACAAGTGTGGCAAACTGGATGTGGTTTTTTACCCGACTGAGTTTACCGAGACGTCGCGTCCGCATGGGACTTTTCGGTTGACCATCGTCTCGGTTAAGTTGACCTGGTCAAGTTAACCGGGCAGAAGTTGGCCGGTTAAACTACCCCATTGGACTCGGGTAAGTTAACCGGGTGAAATCTTCCTGCGCTGTCCTCGTTGGACTTCAAATGGTTAAGTTACCCATTTGCTCGGTTAGTTTACCCAAATAAAATCCCGTCCGAACACGGCTTTAGAATGAAATTGACAGATCCTCTGTTGTTTCAACTACCATTTCGGCCAGTGGACGACTGTTAAGGGAGACGGACGGTAATGATCATATAAATCTTCGCAAGACCTGCGGCTGTTTTTCCAACGAGAGTACATTATCTTCAAACCTGTCACGATCCCATGCCTTGTTGTTATAATCCGTCCGAATTATGGATCAGTATGTCCACTGATTGAATTCACATGCAATAATTATTTGACTAGATGAAAAATACTAAGCCCTGAGAATTAGGCTGGGGATTTGGATATCTACCTGATCTAGACGATGACCTCACCAAACAGTATTATGTTTCAAGCGTTTCGAAGACTTGATCACTTTTGATAACCTCTTATTTTTTCAATCACTTAAAGATGTTTTTGACTTACAAAATTGACGTACAGAGTTTGTTTGTAATATGTTATTTTAACGTTCTTTTGCAAGTCAGATACTGTAACACTTCTAAATTTTCGGAATTGTTGATACAAAATTAGGCCCCAAATTCATGGTTTTTAATAACTAGCTGAACTTCTGCCGTTGTGGTGCGCATCAAAATGACAATACTCAACTTCATCTGTGGGATGATGCTTTATTGCAATGAAGCGGCATTCCAAACGGAGCTCCCACAAATTATGCCACATGAATGTTGATAACAGAAAGCTTTTTCGCGGAAATCTTACTGAACAGATCAAAACGACTGAACTAGAACTGGGAAGGGACCGAATTTGAGTTATTTGTAGATTATCTCTTGTAAAATACAATGACATTTGTTGTTTTTATCTGCCCATTTCATCACACAAGATCAAGAATTTCCACCATTGAAATGGGACTTGTGGTGTAAAAATTAATGACCCTCATATTATGAAGAAAAACACAAATTGATGCGTTCATTCCAGGGTATGGATACATTACTTAAGTCTGTATTATGAATTATCATTGGAAACAAAATTAGATTCACTTTTATTTTGCTGGTGCATTACAAAATAAAACGACAAATGGTTTACTTATTTCCAACCTCACATTTTGTTGTGTGCCCGGTAAAAGGGGGTAACTTTTACAGGGCAAATAAAGTATTTCTTCCCAGTATTAAAAGGACGTGAGCAATAAAATGGCCCCTGACATGAAAAAATATGGCATTATTGTTACATTTTTGTTGGCTAGAATCAACCCAAAGACATGTTTACCCATTCCCATGATAAATTTAACTCCGCTCAGTTTTCTTGACACACAAAATTTCACATCATTTGCTTATGCCCTTTTACCGGGAACTTGTCGTCATGTCCTTTTTTGACCGGGCACACAACGATTTGTGACCCTGCTACGCAAGATCAATACCATTCAGTACATTCCCAATACGGTTCACACAAAATGTTGCACAGCCATCTTCCTCAATGGATCTACCCTTAATTCATCACAGAAACAAACTCTCTCCTTTTTTTTACGCGAGAGTCTACTCGCCGCACTTTCTATGCTGTGTCCTTCAAATGCTTCGCGGATACTTAACTTACACAACAGTAATTACCGGTCGACTGATTAGGGGAGTCGAGTTGAGGTAGATTTACACTCTAGACAAGGAGGCTCAGATGCTACTGATAATTACACATGGATGACTGTTCAGGGAAAAAAAAAAGTACAATATTAATTGGTCGTGTTCGCAAAAACACATCCAGAATTAGGCTTTGGCATCTGGGCTGAAGAATGTCATTGGGCTGTTAAAGCAGAGCAGAAAATACTGCTGAGCAAGTTCATTTGCTAAGCACATTATGCTAAGCATGATGTGGTATAGTAAGGCTGGTACAAAATTTGAATTTGCTTTGCAAGTTTGTGTGCCAATAAGCGCTCCATGAGAATTTGGATGACTGCAAAGATTGGGGAAGGTGTGCTTAAAAATGAAAACTTGAATCTGGAATTCTGTTGAGGATAGACCTTATGCACATGACGTCATTTGAGTAGGGCGCCCTCGTCTAGAGGCCAAAATGAGGTTGTTCATTGGCCAATCCTGTGCACTGCGCGTACAAATCTCTGCGTTTCCATTGTTTCATCATCGATATACCTCTAAGATGGCGGCGTGATGACGTCAATGCATAAGGTCTATTCTGGAATTCTGTTGAGGATTTTATTGGGGGGTGCTTCTGTAAAAGAGGGGAAGAGTATGTTAGAGAATGGGAACATTTGTGGGGGGGGGGCCTTCCTCTGCCACATATCGGGCATGGTATAGTCGAGCATGGTATAGTCGAGCATGGCGATACTGCAAAGAGAAGAAACTGCAAACCGTCTGAAAACTATTTATGGCTTGACACACCTTTGGTTTATACAGAAGACATAGATGTAATCTGCTTTGAAGAGACACAATATTCGCGCAGTAATAACAAAAATCGCAAGCTCCATGGAAACTGTAAAACAGATGGAACAGTAATGTAAAATAATAATGATTATCGTTATTGCTGTTCTTCCTTTTTTTCATTTTCCGTGGAACTTCCAAAGTGTTTTTATTACTGTGCGAATATTGTGTTTCTTCAAAGATGATAACAGGTTTTGTGTAGCACGGTGGTTGTGTGGCAAGATTTAAAAAAAGAAGAAGTTTTATTTAGTCCCCGATTGAGGGTTCCGATTTCTCAGCTCAGTCTCCGGCTCTGGCTCCGGGCTCGTTTGATGTTGAAGCACCATGCAAAATGCACAGCTCCAAACTTGATGGCGGAGCCGGACCAATTTGAGACTTTTGAGACATTAGCAGGCGCCCCAGTAAGCGGTCCTTTTCTACTGTTCTCATAGTAGAAAAAGCACCGATTACGGGGCACCCGCTATTTTCTCGAAAGTCTCCCATTGCCTGAGCCCAGGTTTGGAGAAGGCCCACAGATCCACATTGTCAACTTGTAGGTGATACTGTGAGATGAGTCAAAAACTCAGGGCCCAATTTCATAGAGCTGCTTTCGCACAAAAAGTAGCTTAGCACAAACAAAATTATGCTTACCACAATACGGTTACCAGCAAAAAGAGCATGTCACCTGTGCAATCTGTGACTGGTATCCTGCTTAATTTTGCTTTGCAGAAAACTTTTAAGCACTATATTTTTGCTTAAGCAGTGCTATGAAATTGGGTCCAGGACTACCTGCCATTTGCAGGTACACTACAGGATTGGTGTTCATCAAAAATAGTTTTTATTGGTATCGGTCTGAAAGCTTCCTGATCGTGAAAATCATACCAGCACTATTCTTCCATAGAAACATTTCTGTCTGAAATACTGTCACAGTCGAGAAAATACAATTTGAAGACCCCAATTTTAATTTCAGTTGTAACAATCAAAATTAAGGATAATGTGTTTACATGCTGGAGAGTGTTCACAGTTTTTCACTATTTTCTCCTGACTCTGATGATGCATTGAGCCTAAATTTTCACAGGTTTGTTTTGTCATGTATATGTTGAATCACACAAAGTAAAAATGCTGCACTATCAGCTTTACCAATCCTATATTTTACCTTTAATTTTGTGCAGCAACGGTAAATTTCAGCTTTCCCATGAGATGTTTCTGTAAATTTTGCTAGCACACATAAAATGTGGTAACGAATTGAAGTAAAATGGTTTAACAATCATCACAGCCCGCCTGAAGCTGAATTAAGACAATTTTTACAGACAAAAAGATGCACAAATAAAAATCATTTTAGTAATAAACATTAAAGTCACAATGGAGAGATACAAAAAATATATCTCAAAAATAGAAAATGTAAATATAGTACAAAGGTCAGTATAAAATGCTATACTATTGGGGGAACTATTCTGTGTCCAAAGAGGATATGATTAGAGGACATGCAGAGCAGACACCACATTGCAATCCAGCCCCGGAATTCTCAAGGTTCTAATCCAACGGATATCAAAGAACAGTGCCCTCGTTTGTCACACAAACAAACCCTGAACAGGAGCATGGCTATATATGCAAGAAGGCCTTCATCTGATATCATTTCATTTGCCCTTTGCGATATTTTCCACTCTGACAATTACAGGTCATAAAAACTATGATGAGGAAACTGGGACGGGTCACTGCACTATTCAATAGTCTCAATGGGCCATGATTGATGTTGCATATTTGCTAGACAATACACATTCAAAAGCTTGACTGTCAAAGATGGCCGAGGATGATGCCCTTTAAATAAATTGAACAAAATATTCATCTCCAACAAATTGAGTTGCTGCCAACAAATTGAGTCGCCGCCAATGGCAGACTTTTGAGGACCCTAGATAGCAGAGGACTTACAAATAAAAAAGAACGAACATTTGTAAGGCGCCGGTATCCGCCATGCCTGACGCTCATGGTACACGATACAGCAAAAAACAGAGATTAAGTAAAGAATAACATAACTAATTAAACACAAAAATGAGAGGTAAACATGTGGGTTTTCAAAGAGGATTTTAAAGGCAGACAATGAAGAAGATGGACGAATTCCAAGGGGTAGATTGTTCCACAGTTCAGGGGCGGCGTGTGAGAAGGACCGGTCACCCCAAGAGTGATTGGTGCGGGGGACAGTCAGTTGCAGAAGCTCTGTGACGGTAGATGTTGACTGATGATTACCAGGTACATCCATTGTTCTCGGAAATGTGTGTATGCTCATAACTATTGTAAACCAAAGACATGTCTGCTGCCACCTATAGTTCCAGACTGTCCCATTGTCGCACCTCAATCAGGCCGATCAGGGTCACGTAATTACAGTTTAGCTGCCGTGGAATATGACACCTTCTAATTATGTCAAGTCTAATTTCTCAAAGTAAACTTGAAGGGGTTTCCATGGAATGCACTGGCAACAATCTGAATGACAGTTCATGGCTACCGTACACTTTCCGAAATCTGCTCTAGAATGTCAGAAGGTTTTGGGTTCCATTCCCATCTGTAGTGCCAGTGGGTTTTCTTTTGTCCCCCACATGAATTTGAAATCGCTCAGCATGCAGTGCTCTCCAACCAAACATCGGTTAATTGATTAGTAATCAGGCTATTATTCTTGAGGAGTGTGAGTGCAATTGCACTCCTCCTCATTCCTTGACCTTGCCAGAGGAGTGCGAAAAAAGCACTGCTCAATACTTAAAATTGATTTTTAAAATGTTGGGGGAAAAGACATAATCTATTCACAGCAGGAAAAAAATAACTACACATGCGACCTTGCTTGCGTTGATCATGAAACAAAAAAAACAACCCAACAATCCAATCCTGCCATCTGGTTTACACATACCAATTGTCAGGGGTACTTGAATGTTATAGACTCTCTGCTCTGGAATGCCGGGGGTTGTGGGTTCGAATCCCATCCGAGGAATAGACCTGTGGGATTTTTTTTACAGGACTAAGGAAAGTACTGAATATACAGTGCTTAACACACATCCGTGCATGGGTAAAAACACAAACTGTATACTTAAATGTTTCGATTAAATATCATGAACTGTCAAATTTTACTTTTTTGTTTGTTTCACTTTTTAGACAAATGTTTGAACTTTGGTTCTAAGGAATGTGAAGAGCTCTCCTCAATTTTTGAAGGAGATCAATTTTTTTCTGTAGCTCTCCTCGTATTTCTTAAAACGAACGACTGGGTAACCCTGGGCCATTTTTAATCTCCAAATTCTGAACAAAATAAAATAAGGTAAAAACTAGTTTACAAAAAATAAACCTTTCAATCAAAACCACTCTTTCTCAAGGCATGCAACTGCAGTTTGTAAAAAAGAAAGTTCCAGCCATAGACAGACGTTGCACTGTGTTTGAAAACATCAATGGAACAGCTGAGAAACCGAAAATGAGGAAATCAGCTGAAAAGTTGAAGCCCTACGCATGTCTTACAACAATGGAGAATATTTTGAGTCAACCAGCAGTTTGCTTCTTTTCTTTTTCAGCACTTTTTTTCTTCTCCTTTTCACGCTGCACTTAACTTTTCAAAGACACAGCGATGACTGAGAAGTAATCAAGATGTAGATCTGTTAGCCTGAGGGTAATAGGAGTGTTATCATTAATGGTACAACCGGCCCCTCTAGGAAATTCAGTTCACGACGACAAGCGAAGGGTTAATGGTTACCCTAAGTTGATACTGCACTGTAATTATACGGGCCGGGTAAATGCAAAGCTGGGTTACTCTGTTTCCATAGAGACCCTTCGCCGAAATTTATCTACGAAATTTATCTACAAATTTTCTAAAACTGTCGTAGTAATAACGTAATAATAACAACATGTATTTATTATGCGTTTTATCAAACCAACTTGGCCTCTCAAAGTGCCTTACAGTATTATTACCCCTGTTCATTGGGCCCTAAGCATTCCTGAAACCCCCCTCAACTCCTTTGGAGTATGCAGCGCCGGCAGCCAAATTAGCACACAGGTTGCTAATTATTTGCATCAACAATCTCTACTCTCGCAGGATACCCATTTACTCCTGGGTGATTAGAAACAATTACAGTAAAGTGTCTTGCTCAAGAACACAAGTGTCACAACCAGGATTCGAACCCACACTCCGGCGACCTAGCCACCGAAACTTGAGTTTAATGCGCTGAACCGCTCGGCCACGACACACAACCGGGCACGGTTAACATGTCTGCTATAGAACGAGGGGGGGTCATGGGCTCAAATCCCACCAGAGATAATATGCCTGTGGATTTTTTCCCAAAAGAACTCGGGAGTATTCAGTGCTTATCAACCATTGGTGCATGGTAAAACCAAAGATTATAGAGCGCCGTAGGCGCAAGATGGGGAACTCTGGCTGAAATGTAAAACCTCACTGGACGCCATTTCGGCAAATGAACCCCATTGATACAGCACTGAAACGTGGGGACCAGTGTAGGCAATGACAATTGCTATCAATGGGAAACATCTATAGGCAATCACTTGCTGAAATGGCACCCATGCGAATTTCACTTTCAAACAGTAGATAAAGGCCCCATCTTGCACCTACGGCGCTCTATAATCTTTGGTAAAAATATTATGTCAAAATATTGGCAAAATATTATGTCATCCTATTTCACAGTGTGTCATAAATATCCCGATATCCAACAGACATCCATCTTTGGCATTTTTACGTCACTATCTTGATAAACGGGAAAGAAAAAGGCCACGCTGCAAACTTTTCACAACATGCCCAATGTCATCCAGGGGATGTTTCTATTTTCTTTCAATTCTAAAGCCATTATCATCTGTTTCTCCCGCTCGCTTGTTTAATTAATAATATTCAGGTAACGAGGGTCAGTTGTGTGCACGAGGCACACATGTGGCGATAGTGGCGTCAGCACAAACCTTGGTTCTCAAATCATCACATCGGATACAACCTCGTGTTTGTTTTTTGTCTCAATACAGAAACACAATTTCAGGGCTGACCAGTACGTATGAAATCCAATAAGTTTGATTTTATTGTTTGGGGGTGATAAAAGAAAAACAAACACTAGGTCTTTTTTCTAATCACAGATACTTTTTTTTTTTTTTTTTTAAAGAAACAAATTAAACAAAATGATGGATTTGTGGAAAATTTTCGGAAGCCACAGACAATTCACTGTTTTCTCACACCCAGTGGAGTAACCAGACATTTTCATTTAAGGAGGGGGGGGGGGTATTTCATGTATAGAACCATTTGTGCATTTTTCGATCTCATTTCTTTATTTATTATTATTGTTATTATTATTATTTATTTTTTATTTATTTATTTTTTTTTATTTTTTTTGGGGCAGGGCAAGGGTTCTTGACAGGGGGGCTCAGGGCCCCCTGTTCCCCCCTCCTGTTATGCCACTCTCCACACCACCCCATGCATGGTGTTCAACCCAAAGGTTGACACATTTTGTGGGTGATTTTTCACCAAAATTTTAACCAAAAAACTTGATTTCAGAAATGACAGTGCAGTTTTAAGGTGTTTTTTTTTTTTTACAGTAGTAAAAGCATAAAGGCAAGCTGAAATCTGAATAAAAGCATCTCATAAATTCCATTTATTATAAGTTATCTTAATGTTTATGAAAAATACGTTGTATACATTGAAGCATCTCAATTGAAGGGCGGTCTAGACCGTTTAGTGCTCATCATTCAAGCGATAAAGTTTGGAGTCTTATATTTAAGCACACATATCTACCAATAAAGTACTCGAGAAGAATATTTTGATGCGAAAAAAAAAAAATAAATAAATAAATAAATAAAAAATTGAACAAAGCACATCATAACTTCTTAGTTAAAATTTGTCAACAGGATGTTATCACTATGATGTTACAAGATGGTAATAGTATTTCCTTAAGAATACCTCAACATCTGGACTCTCCGAAAGAAAACCACTACAGCTCAACAACTGTTACCCCAATCACCATAAATTAAGCAAACAGCTCTGACTGAACGGGGACTCCAATAATATTCTCCCGTAGCAAACTGTTTGCGGTCTTCACATCGAAAAAAACAAATAGTGTAAGCCTGTAATAATAATTCCGCTCGTTCAAACAAAACGTGTTTATGAGTTGAGGCGCTATCATGTGCAATCAACGTCAGGGACTGTTTGCTTATCTCAATGGAGATCTTGTTTGTCGGGGATGACGAGTACGAGAGAGAAAGAGAGAGAGAGAGAAGAGGGGGGGGGGGGAGGTTGAGAAAAAAAACCAACCTAGATGAATCTTGCGTTTAATCATACCTCATCATTACAATTCCGAGGACTGAAGCGTCGAGAAAAAAATACCCATCCCACGTCACCTGTGCACCGATAATGAACATGGAGTCCCAGCACTAATCCTATCTCAGGTGACTTGTCAGGCTCTGTCGGGACGGCCAAACTTGTCACAAACAAGTGTCCGCTGCTTTTTAACAGAAGCAGAGTGTGAGCTTGGTACCGGCGACGAAGACTGGGGGGATAAATCAAGCCGGCGGGCATCGTGCACGATCTCTAAACTAGATCATGGGGGTTTTCATGCATTCATCACAGGGATGAAATCTTATTACAAGAGGACTACAGGAAGAGAGAGAGAGAGAGAGAGAGAGAGCGGGCGAGAGACAGAGAGGAATTCTCTTTTTAGAAAGCGGAGAAATGGAGGGCGAGAGAAAATGGAGAGATGATGATGGAGTTGACGAGAGAAAAGATCGAATAGCTATTCATAATTTCTCTTGAACAAGATTCATCAGGATTGTTCGTAGAAGTCAATATTAAAAGTAGACTCTGCAATACGAATCCGATAAATAGTATCCCGTCAGGAATCCTATTTACTCGGTTGTGATAATCTGGAGTTAGAAATCTAGCAGTCCTGGGTGGCTGAGATGACGTCACTGCTTTTGAAGGTAGATTTTTGAATTCTTTCAGCATTGACAATTCAGTACAGCATTAGTGAAACACTACTTTAAAGTAATATTTATCCCAAGTACATACAAATACCAATCAGACCCGCAGTCCTCTCGTCTTTGAAATAGATGAATACAAATGAAAAATTAAACAGGTAGACTCCAAAGCGACGAGTCTTATTTTTCAAAGAGAGTCTTAATTTTCCTATAATCCCAATCCCTCCATTTTTTTAATTTTTTTTTTTTGTTTCTGTTAATTTTCCCTTCTCACCCCCCCCCCCTGTTTTTTGCAATCTACATTTTCCTTTCATCAAGAAATAAAAAAAAATAACACTATCTAACTTGAACAGTGTTCTCCCAAAGCTGATACTTAAAATTCAACTTATTAAATTTTTCTTTCACTGTGGAAAGCACCATTTTTTTTCCCTTCTGTTTTTTTCTAAGTTGATCGATTTGTAACTTCAGAATTTCCAGATTTTAATTTCTCTGCCGCAGGAAGATCTATCACATTTCTGAAACCCTAAACCAAAACGGTGGTTTTCACTCCGTCCTGTAAAAAGCAAACGAGTCAACTTTCAAGGGACAATGACAACACTTGGAAATTATCAGCAGGTTTTTTGAAAAGTTTTTTTTTTCAATTCCTCTACTAAAACCCAACAGCAGGACTACTCAGTGTCGGGTGATATTAAATTCTTTCCACACTGTGTGTCTGGACTGGGGAAGCTAGAAGCTTTGTGTACCCATTAAGGACAAGGTTGACTACAATTTGATTTTCTGCACACCCTCAGGGCGCACAGGCCAAGGATAATTTTGCAAATGATGGACACACTATGATATTGGAGAAGCTGGAAATCCGACCGGATTCACCCTGAAGGAATAACCACTTGTTGGTTGCAACATTTCCAAAGTCTTGATTTCTGATGCCTGTTTAAATGTGTTTATTTTCTTGACAGATACCAGAGGAAAAAAAATGACATCCAAGATGGCATTCTCTGAAAGCTACAGAAGAAGTTGACAGGAGCTATTCTATAAACACAGATTTTTTACAAGAAATGTGAATAAATAGAAAAGACAGCTTTTAGCCATCAGGGCTGCACAAAACATGAGGTGCAATAGGACGTATTTTTGACAGCAAGAGGACTAGTAATTCCATTTTAAAAGTACAAAATTATTTCAAAACATTAAACATCGACTCTTACAAGCAAATATCTTACACTGATTACACTCTAAAAATGTCAATTAAAAACAACCTCAGAAGTTGTATGTTAACAGCTTTATTACAAGTCTAATTGCATCTTGTGTACTTCACTATTTCTATGGTTTAACCCCAATCTAACCCCAAAGGGCGCCCTCCTGCAGCCAACATTAAGGCATATTAGTTAAGGATACCATTTAAGAAAGTTTAAATCTCTAATAACGTCTTAAAATAGAATCACTTATAAAATACCTTCAAAGCTAGCCATCATTATTGCATTTTCTGTCAACAGTCTAATGACTTTCATATTTCAATCATTGTTTACCAATTGATATCATTTAGTTATAAACTAGCGCTAAACGATATCAAAGAAATAATAAAAAATAAAAAAACAACAGAGCTAGCCATCATTATTGCATTTTCTGTTAACACTAACTAATCTTTCATATTCAATCATTGTTTACCAATTGATATCATTTTAGTCATAAACTAGCACTAAATGATTCAAAGATATAAAAAAAAAAAAAAAAAAAAAAAAAAAAAAAAGAGCTAGCCATCATTATTGCATTTTCTGTCAACACTAATTAATCTTTCATATTTCAATCATTGTTTACCAATTGATATTATTTTAGTCATAAACTAGCACTAAACGATTTCAAAGATATAAAAAAAACAAAAAAACAACAACAAAAACCGAGCTAGCCATCATTATTGCATTTTCTGTCATTAATCATTAAACAGTCATTACTCTTTCATATTTCAATTATTGTTTACCAATTGATATCATTTTAGTCACAAACTAGCACTAAACGATATCAAAGAAATAATAAAAAATAAAAAAACAACAGAGCTAGCCATCATTATTGCATTTTCTATCAACAGTCAATACTCTTTCATATTTCAATCATTGTTTACCAATTGATATCATTTTAGTCATAAACTAGCACTAAACGATTTCAAAGAAAGAAAAACAACAACAGCAACAACAATTCACACCTCATACTGACGCTTTAGTTCAAGGTGTAAAAGGAAGCTTCTTATTTATTCTTGTACATCTGTGATGTCAATGTGTAGCTTGGAAAACTCACCGACAGTAGGTTACAAAACTCACAAATTTCACTGAAAAATTAATTTCCTTGCAAAGTTAATTGCTGCTTTTTTGTGGGGGGGGGGGGGGGAGATCGAAAATGACATAATAAATTGTTCACTTAGCCTATGGAAGTGAAGCTTTCAATTTAGTATTATGACATATATATCTTAAATGATTGACAGTGAAGATTCTCTGTCACACATTATGTTTTACAGCATCCCTTTTGCTTATTTAATTTTTATTTTTTGGGGAAAACAGACAATTGGATCTAATTAATACACTCAATATGCTGTTACCATAGCGCCCTCTCTTGTTGAGATCAGAACAGTTTAAGTGCTTTTCAATAGGCGTTATGCACTGATGTCATCACGCCGCCATCTTAGAGGTAAAATGATGATCAAACAATAGTAAGCGCGGAGCGGAGGACTGGCCAATGAGCACCCTTCTTTTGATCTCTAGCTGAGGGCGCCCTACACAAATGACGCCATGTGCATAAGGTCTATAGGATAACGCTGATGTGACGGGCCATTGAACTCAAATAATGACATGATCCAAATGTGCTGCTTGCTAAGGAATTCTCCAAAAGCAGGAAACATCTGCTTACAAGAAAGAGGGCGTTAGGAATTTAGAGAGATAATGGGCTACAAATATGGGATGACACAAATTTGAAGTTTGCCAAAAGGAAAAACAAATAAAAAAAATTAAAAAAACAAGAAAGAACCAAAATGTCATAACCCGGTGAATTCACCTGGATTTGCAGCTCTTCACTTACAGAAACTCCTCTTACAATATACAGCCGGCCTGATACTTCATGGAGGCAACAGACACAATTGCCTCCATTGCCCCCTGGTCATTGCCTCGGTGCCCTTGAAGTGTTCCAATAGAAATGTACAATTTCCTCATAGATGTGCCCTTTATCAAGAAGAAAATGCCTTGGTGCCCTTGCCCTTTCAAGAACGAAGCAGTCAGGCCTGATACAGGAATGCCAGTCAGGTTTTTTTGTCCAGAGCCTGAAAATCACACATACACACCCTCGTTGTAGACTGATTCCCTGTCCATACATCGTTTTGGTTCTGACTGAATATAGGTACCGGTAGCGGGTAATGAAAATTAGCATATACCTGGCAGATTTCTGCCAGGTATATGCTAATTAGAATTAGCATATGTCTACGTAATCCCATAATGCAATGCGGCCTGATACAAAACGCGATAGACACAGAATCTCCCATCGTGCAGACCACATTACGCGAGACGTTCTTCTCAAGTTAGCTTGAATTTTGATGTTGAAGGTTGGTTCACTATGTCCGGGTGAAGGGTTACGATGCACACGTGTGCTAGTGTTAAACACACCCTCATTATACATGAGACATCCTTAACTCCGTCTATAATTTTACAAGAAAAAGCCTGAAAACTGGCATCCCTGAATGAAGGTTTTCAGATAACCTCCACGAAGAGCCATCTTTGAAATTTAATAAGCAACAGAATCTGAAGAATATTTTTTTTCTTTGTCTCTTTCTTATCTCATGTTTATCTCTACACACCAGTAGTAGACCTTTATCATGGTGCCGCCGTCTTGATTTTCTCCCATTCAAACCAATGTAACCAAACCAAGGCTGGAGAGGGCAAATAGTCTGGTTCCTTTTTGTACAATGAATATTAGCATCTGTTACTACTATTGAATACAGGGAACATGACCAAGATGGTTGCAGCATGATAAATGTCTATAACCAATCAACGAGTTGTAATTAAGTTGATATTGTCATCATACATGATTGTTGTTTTGTAGTTTGGTTCTTGTAGTATCAAGAGAGGTCACCACTCGACAAGCTCTGCTTTTTGGAGACCTCCACCCACACACTTTCTATGAGCAAGTTATTGCATTTTTGTGTTATGTCGTATATTACTTCATGTCTTGGTGTGTATGTGTGACGGGGGAAAGAAAAGAAGAAGAAGAAGTGAAAATTTGTTCAACTACATGAGAATTTTCTGATTGACTTGAAAGAATTCAGGATGTAATTACAACATTGTTGTAACTCTAGCTCAACATCACCTGATGAGTAGGAAATTAATGTTTTGTTTGAAACTTTGTCATTTCCCTGTCGATGACGTTGAATTGGCAAACGGGGTGCATCGCTGCAGCAATGTCTACTGTTGACGTTCTCTTACTAATGAAGTCTTTAAAGACGCAAAGTCTGATTTTCGGCTGATTTGGCGCAAAATTTTAGATTAAAGCAATAACTTGCAATTTTCATAGTTTCGAGAAAATTAAAAGTTTTTATTTCAGGTTCTGCCTGAAAAAAATTCCGCCAACGACAAGTGGTAGCTAATTAAATTTTTAAAATGAACTATTGTCGGGATCTCGGCATTATCTCACGCCCATCAGCCATGTACAAGCAATTTTGCATGTTACATGTATTTTGTGCATTGTCCGTGAAATTATGCGAAAGCTTTTGTGTTTTTCATTTTGGAACAGCATCGCATCTGTCAAAATTTGTTTGAAGAAAAAAATTCCCCCCCAAAATTTAAAAAAATATAAATTCCTTCGGCGAAAATCGGCCATGCAACTCTAAGTTCACTGTGATTTTTTTTTGTCAAACTTGTTTCTGAAAGGTGTAATACATTACTGGTTTTCAGAAAGACAAATTCATTCCAAACCTCAAGTCAACAAAACCCAAAACCAAAACATCAAATCAAACAACGAACACGTTACAGTTTCATCAAATAAGGTGGGCCCATAATAAACCAGGGCCAAATTTTATAAAGATTGTAAGCACGAAAACTAGCTAAGCACAGGAAAATATTGCTGAGCAGAAATAGGTTACCGGCCAAAAATCCATAAAGTTTTCATTATTGTGACTGGTGCCCTATTAATTTGTTGCTTAGCAAAGAACTTTTCTAAGCAGTATTTTCTGCTTAACAGCTCTATGAAATTGGGCCCTGGTAATAAGTGCAGAAAGCTGCTCAGTACAGAACATTTGTTTTTATCTAAAAGAGGTTACCAGCCAAAATCTTATAAAATGAACATTACCCGTGACTGGTATCCTACTTGTTGTTTCGATTTTTATGCACTGACTTTTTTTGCTCGGCAAATTAATGTGTTAAGCAATTTGATGGTGAAAGCGCCCCCATGCGGTCAAAAATACGGTCGGTAAATATTTCTATGGTGACTGATCCTTGCATCACAATTAAAGTTGTACCATTCTTATTTTGACTGGCTGTATGATGTGTTTCTTGTATCAATGACTAAATGAATAATAATTAACAACAACAAAGGAAAAACAAAACAGTTTGTTTTCTTTGTTTCGTATCACGTAAATTTGGTTTACACACGCCCTGACGGGTAAAAAATTACTGCGGATTGGCCTGTTATCATCGAAAGAAGTAAATAAAGGTAAATCTGTTGTCAGCGGATTTCACGCTTGTTCATAATAATGTGCTTAATTTGAGGAAATTGAAAAAAGAAAGCAATCTATGGGGGCGTGTTTTTTTCAGACATCGTTGTATTTTAAACAAAAATGTGTCTTTTTTGGATTTAGTCTTCAAAAACGTTGATTTCCGATATAAATCATCAACGCATTTTTCCGTTCATCATGGTCATCAGACCATGTGGACAACATAAGTAATTGTCGAGGGCCAGTATCCGCACTTTATGTGACCAAACATATATACATGAAATAACAAACCTGTGAAAGTTTACGCTCTATCGGTCATCGGAGTCACAAGAAAATAGTGGGAGGACAAAATAAAAAAAATTTTAAAAAATGTTTTCACCGCTTTCAAACGTTGAGTTTTGGACTGGCGAGACCCAAACTAATTTTTTTTGCTTGTTTCTCAAAAACTATAGCACTTCAGACCAAAATTCTTCAAGGGACATTTTTCAGCCTATAATGCTTTTGTGACCCCTGACCCACATAGTCAGCTCTGTCTGTTGGATTTTTCTTTGTTGTTCTTGTAACCTGTGCTTTTATTTTTATTTTATTTTATTTATCTATGTATATGTTAGTGTATGTATGTATTTATTTATATATATATTTTTGGTTTTATAGGGGAACCCCTCGTTAAGTGCTTACCCTCTCCATTTTCAGCCTTTTTTTCTAAGTACTATGTAGTTTTTGTAGTAAGTAGTTACTTGTCTTTGCCTACTTTGTTCTGTGGGTTTCATCAGCCACTTTTTGGCTTTATGTTTTGTTATTGTTTGCATTATGTTTGTTGAGGTCGAATAAATAATAATAAACAATAATAATAATAATAATGCAAATAATGAGACGTGAACATTTTGATTTTCACATTTCCCAAAGCAGTGCACACCCTTTGACCAATTATGCATGTTGTACACCTTTAAATCTCTTTGCAAATGCTCTATAGCACACGGAGTAGACGACTAATAGAAAATTTCAAGTGACAGATGCTGCATTCTTTAGAACATGTGCAAAGTGAGTTGGCCTTGTCATTATTGTCGGTAAATATTTCTAAGGTGACTGACCTCATAGAGGCATATGTGTTCATGTAATCCTTCGCTGTACATGATCTGTATGGAGGCACATGGATAATTAAAAAAAGAAAGAGTTACCAATCAGTGGAAGAAACATGTAGAGGTGTACATCTACTATGGGGTGTCTTGGCCGAGAACACCGGACTCAATCGCTTGTGTTTCTGATCAGCAGAGTGTTGGTTCAAGTCCTGGTCATGACACGTGTGTCCTTAAGCAAGACACTTGACCATTATTGCGGCGTCCTATTAGATGGGACGTAAAGCTGTAGGTCCAGTGTGTTGTGTAATGCACGTTAAAAAAAAGAACCCAGTGGACTTATCACAAAGAGAAGGGGTTCGCCCCGGTGTTCCTGGTTTGATCGGCTGCAGATTGCTCCACAGCACCTTGTAAACCAGTACATGGTGCTATGTAAAGGAACAGGTCTCATACTTCAAAAGCGTAACTCCGCATACCTTGCAGGAAAAAGTGCTGAGTGCTTTGAGATGCCCATCGGGTGTGATAAAGCACTATATAAGAACTGGGTATTATTATTATTATTTAATGGAAACAGCAAAGGCCCAATACCAATCTTTCAACATCCTTACATTCTACTGACTCTTCACAAGAATTCAAAAAGCAGCACTACAAAATTGGCCCCTAGTTGGTCAGCAAGAGTGCAGGAAACAATGTAAAGAATACATGCTGAAGTTCACATTCAACACTTGATGACACATATGCAGTTGCTGTTGCACAATAAAGACAGCAACAACGGACAGACAAATCAGTGGACCAACAAACAGGAGATGGGCTATATCCAACAGTGTAAATTTATACAATGTTAATAGATTGTGAATTTTTATTAGTCGAGAACTAATTCAGGTGGGCATTCAGGTTGGCTCAGTGGTTTCTTTCCCTGCCTTTCACCTCTGTGGACCCCGGTTGGAATCCCTGACTGGAGCCTTGCATGTGGATTGGGTTTCCAGTCCCTACCTGATTGCGTGGGTTTTCCCTATTTGGGGTTTTCCTCCCACATCTAAAACTGACATTTCTTCAACATCTTCTCTACACAGGTATCTTCAGGCCTACGGGTCACAGTGCAAGTCACTTTTGAGGGTCCCTTGGTTTCATTACCAGAAAGATATAATAAATAAATAAATAAAACCAATTATGTGATGTGCTACAAAGATGCACATACTCGGGCGCGCTCAGATGGGGAACATGGGTGATGAATCCCACGGGGTACCCCACAGGGTACATTACCTTGATCGTACCTACTGTTGGTCGTTTCCACCAACTTGTACAATGTATAGAAATGGCCCCGGGTATGAGGTTGTACGATAAATTCCTATTAAAATGTTTGAATTTGTTCAAATAAAAACAACAAAATGCAACGTCCAGCAATAAATTAACAAAAAAATATAATTTATTTTTCTTTATAATGGTTGTTTCCCCCTCATGCAATGTATTACCATGGTATAATAAAACAAACGTTGCACGCTGTGTGATGGTATCCATGCAGGCCTGATTGCTTCGTTCTTGAAAGGGCAAGGGCACCAAGGCGTTTTCTTCTTGACAAAGAACACCTCTATGAGGAAATTGTACATTTCTATTGGAACATTTCAAGGGCACCAAGGCAATGACCAAGGGCAACGGAGGCAATTGCCTCCGTTGCCTCCGTGAAGTATCAGGCCTGATCCATGGGTTCTGTACACCCTCAGGGTCAAATGCCACCCTAGGCTTCGCCTCAGGTGCCATTTGCCCCTGTGGAGTGTACAATACACCACGGACCCCGTCACAGCGTGCAACAATTGTAGAATGGAAACACGATGATGTTGAACATTGGTTGAACGGCAGTGAATGAAAGAAACATTTGACTGATGCAACATTTGTTTCATACTGGTACACAAACAAATATGATACATGTAAACTCAATGGGAGACTTTGGAACAATAGGTGGCAGCAGACTTTACCAGGTAAACTGTCGTTGTTTACATGGTTATGAGCATGCTCACATTTCCGAGAACAATGGATATACCTGGTAAGTCTGCTGCTAATCTAGCATCTTGAAAAGTCTGCCAAGTAATCAGTACATAAATGTACATATAATTCCAAATTTATGATACAATAGTTAAATTGACCAACATGTAGGCAAAAGGTGAAGCGTGACGCTTTTATGCCTTCCCCTGCAACAGACAACGACTTGCACAAGACAAGGAGACGGTGAGACCAGACTAAATGATTAAACTATGTTGTGCAAAAAATAATATATTTCTTGATACACGAATAACTAAAATTATACATGTTAATAGACCTTGTGCGTATGATGTCACTATGATCATTTAGTACAGGACATCCTCGCGCTGAGGTAAAAACAGCTACAACACACGTTCGATGCTGTGTTTGACCTTAAAGATGGCGGCGAATCACAAGGTCTTATAAATGCTTAAAAGGTAATGTTTCAGGTTTTGAGAAAACAATTTGGGTGTGAGGGACTGTTTAAGATCAAGGTTAAGATTACTCCAGAATGAAATACATCTTGATATGAGGCTGTTCGTGGATAAAGAAGAACTTTCAATTGTTCGAGGGTGTTTAATGGATGGACACAGGTGCAAGTTGAACCAAAAGGGATATAGGTTGACTCTGCCAGTCAGCAACTTGTCTTACATCTTCAACAATAATTATGCGTAATCCTCGCTTTCTCGAGGATGAACCCACTTCTGCGTAACTGATTAATCAGGGTTCAATGTCATGGCATTGCTTCTTTAACATCACCTGTTTTTTCAGGGATGAGATTTGCCACTTGTGAAAATTCCTGAAAATGGCTTGCAGGCCTGGGTTCCCCCTTATTCCAGACCCAGAACCCTCCCAGATGTTACAATTCAGGAGGTTTACAGACTCTGCGCATCACCAGAAGTACAAAACTACAGGTTTGGACACAATGTGGACTATCTCTTTCTCTATTTGGTGATTGCTTTACTTCTTTCAAGAAAATATGAATGTTCCAGGAGATTTTGAGAAAATCGTGAAATCAGGCAAAATCCTGAGAAATCTCATGCCTGGTTTTTGGCTTACCAGTTTTTGTGCCATGCAGAAAAATGAATCTCGTGCCAAGTCTAACTTCACACTATAATGCAGGTAGCAGGTTGGAAGCTAGTCCACTGCCTGGATTTTTTTCGTATTGTGTTCCCGAGCTATAGAGGGCGCTCACACATATAAAATCCCCGTCTCATATTTTTCGATCATGTACATAATATACACACGAGGGCACGAAAGGGCGAAGGGAGTTCGACGGGCAATAACAAACGGCCAGAATCGGGACTAGTTAAAAGAGGTTGCTATAGACAAGTACATGTCGGTCCCCAAAGACAAAAAGCCACTGAGTTAGTAAATTTGCAAAAAGCACAACAGAATCTTGCTAGGTGAAAAAAATATTGGCAGTAGAAAAGATAAAAATTGCCAGGTTGTCTACCATACATGTGACAGATCTCATGATAATTTGTGCTTTAAAAACAAACTTGTTAAAGCAACTTTTACTTTGACTCCCGAAAAGGTCAAGAAGCTGAAAACTGAATTTTTGTTGTTGTAAATTCATCAACGAAGATGTCAAAACAATTTTATTTACCGAATCTCCCTTTCACAACCTGTCAATTTTTATACAAATACTGCAAATGCAAACAGCGTCCCACAGAGAATATGAGAGAAAAAAATTGACCACAAGCGACTAATCATTGTTTTCAAAGGTATATGTTGACAATGGAATTACTACCACACGAACGCACAACTTTAATTAACGCAAAGTGTCCCCGTTGGGACAGCTTCCATCATGCCCTCTAGTCCAGTGACCCACATCTCAGGGGCTGGTTGAATTGAGATTCCAGTACACGCACAAATCCTCTAAAATACGTAAGAAGGGCTTCTGGGAATTCCATGGTATAGGGCCTACATGAAATGCTTTAATGGAACGGCTGGCCATTGGTTACTCAACTCCGAAGGACTAAAACACACAGAGATATGATGTCCACGGCACATGCCCATCAAATCCTTTTGTGCAAGAGGTTTACATCAGAGCAATATTCCTTGGTATTTGTGTTTGCTGCAAAAAGAACCGGAGGCCCAAACAACTCGATATTTGTTTTCGTCTCTCTTTTAGTTTTCATTCTTTACATTCGGTTGTCACAAAACTGCCCTCAGTGTGCCTCGCCCATTCGCTACTTATCTTTGAATGGAAGTGAATTTTCAATAATTTCTTTTTGTTAAATTGTGTTTGAAGTGAAAGGCTTTAAATGTCAATCCCGATTTGTAACAGTAGAACTTGTAATGATTTCCCAGTAGAGAATTGACAAAGGTTTGTGGAGGAAGCATTCATTGTCAGGTTATGATAGATAATTGGCCATTGAAAGAAAGTTGGAGATTTTTTCGAATGCAAGGGTTGACCTACATGTACATATCGTACAGGCTTTTACAGACATATGGAGTTGAATAAAAGTAATGATAATTATAACAGTAATAACAGTAATAACAATAATGACAATAATAATAATAATATTAAAGATTTATAGTGCACACATATCCACCTTGCTGGGCGCTCAGGGTGCGGAGACAAAGAAAAACAAGAATGCAAACAATAACAAACAAAGCAGTTACAAATGAACATCCTCAACGAAGACTTGTGACATAAGATGAGTTTTAAGTAGCAATTTAAATCTAGTTATACTATGACAAGATTTGAGTTCAGACGGAAGATGATTCCAGAGTCTCGGAGCTTCTACAGTCAAAAGACCTACCACCACAAGTACGTTTCCGATAGACTGGTTCCGATAGGAGTGACATGTTGCTGGAGCGCAGATTGCGTGATGGAGTGTAGACTTGAAGTAGTTCAGAAATACAGGTTGGAGCAATGTTATCTAAAGATTTGTGAGCAATTAGCATGAGTCTGAAAACAATTCTCTGTGAAATAGGAAGCCAACGCAGATCTTTCAAGATTGGAGTGATATTGGCATGACTTTCTGGACAAAGTTACAACACGAGCTGCTGTGTTTTGCAGGCATGCAACTTGGATTTAACAAAAAAAACCGAGGCAATTCCAGTCTTTACAAGACTTTGTACAGTATTTTTCAATTTCCAATTGGCATGAGTGTGTGGTGAAAAACGAGGAAATCAGCTGATGCTTGGTTTTGTATGCGCCGAATGTCTCTTTACCTAAACACCCCAAAAAAACATCCAATGACGTCACATTTCAAATATAATGGGTCTGTACGCTTTTGCACAGGACTGTTTTAGTTCATTCTTGAATTTTGATGATTTTCAATCAAAAAAGGCGTCCGGGATTTTGACCTTTTGACTCATGCACAAATTCCTCTTTAAAATGTACAGACCCATTTGTTGTTGATATCCAGTGATGTCATGTTTCAAATTTTGCTCCGGATATCAAATAAAATGACATTTTACACAATTTTAACGAGAGGTTAAAGACTTAGTCCCCACCCAACTTTCATTAGGACTATATCCATTGAAAATGAGTGCATCACAGAACTGAATGTGACCTTGATCTCTTTAAACTTAAAAACACAAACAAACAAACAAACAAACAAACAAACAAACAAACAAACAAACAAACAAACAAACAAACAAACAAACAAACAAACAAACAAACATCAGGCCATATACACCTTTCCATAGGGGATGAGCCATTTTCAACTACTTAAATTCAGAGGTTTAATTCAATATCATTCAACTAAAACAAACAAGGTAAACAAGACATGTTACCAAGAAACTTATTTATGTCAAAATAATAAACAAAGACTTCAATTATTTGGGGTTTGACAATAATTTTCAAAATCTGTTAATTGGAAACCCTGATTGAAGACCTCACAAAAACAATAACAAGTATTCTGTATTGACAGAAAAAAAAAGACAAGGTTTTTTTTTTTTTTTAAATCAGTTTGGCGACAATACATTACCCTCAATCTTCCAACTGAATGGCATACAGCCAATTGCTTTTGTGCACATCACAAGGTACCCTGGGATTGTTATCGCTGTCTAAGAAGCTTTTCAATTCCTACTTACCCTGAGGACAGTGCTGACTATTTCTCATTGGTCATTGTGGGTTGTTGATGCACACGATTCCATACTTCAGTAATCAGCAATCGGCCAATCGGCCATTTCATTAGTGGATTGTCAAGTGAGTTGAGCAAGATCATAGCCTGGGAACAAATTCAGGAAAAAAACGAGACAACTTAAAATTCTTACATTTAGGTATAGCAACACCCCCCCCCCCTACAAATGTAATGCATTGTGGCATCACTTTAAAAATAATAATAATAATGATAATGATAATGATAATGACAATTTATTAAGTGCCCAAATCCACAAAAGTGCTCATGGCGCTTGTGCAAAACTACAAGATTACTGAAATAATAAATACAAAATACAACGATAAAGAAGAATACCAAGTAAACAACATTTTGCATATTGCTTCATTAAAAAGATGAGTTTAAAGGTTTTTCTTAAACTCGTTCAAAGAAATTGACGATTTGACATGTGATGGCAATTTATTCCATAGTCGTGGCGCAGCATGAGAAAAAAGATCGGTCACCCCGTGAACGATTAGATTTAGGCTCAATGAGGAGGTTTAAATTGTCAGAGCGGAGTTTGCGAGGTGGATTGTAAGGTTTATGCAAATCATCAATATAATGCAGGGACAATGTTGGTGACACAAAGAGCAATAGCTTATACTTCATCCTGCTATGCACTGGTAACCAGTGCAACTCTTGAGAAATAGATTTTTTTGACAAGGAAATAACACCAGCAGCAGAGTTTTGAATTCACTGCAGACGTTCAATTTGAGTATTTGGAAGACCAATTAAAAGTGAGTTGCACATGCCAAGACGAGAAACTACAACAGAGTGAATAATTTGCTCTGTAGCATTGAGCTTTAATTATTTCCTTATTTTACCAATATTACGGATGTGAAATGATGCAGCACGAACAATATTAGATACATGTGAATTAAGTGACACAGTTGAGTTAAAAATGGTACCAAGATTCCACGTTTGAGTAGCAGGTGTTATTTCGGGGTCACCAATCGTAATATGAGGAACAGAAATTTTGGAAAGTTGTTGACGTGAACCAAGTAACATAAACTCTGTCTTGTCATCATTAAGTTTAAGCAAGTTATCTTGCATCCAAGCACGAATTTCATCGGCACATAATTCACTCTGCCACCATCTTTGAGGTAATGCGACGAAGCAACCGTGGTGATGCATAGCTTTGTACACACAGCACAATGGATAGGGTCATTGTACATTCCTCTTTTGATAAGTCTTCTGTTGAGGGCTTGACTCATTTAGCAACTGCTATTTTCCAGTCCATTTATATCCATTAGTCGATCTTTATATCTGCTTTATACCGTACACTACTTCTTTATATCTAACCAATTGGGTAGTAACAAGAAGAAGAAAAAGAGAACCCCCCAAAAAAGGGAGAGAGGGCACCAGAATAGTGCTCTGGTGACATCAAATGCACACCAGCGGCCAGACTACTTCACCCTTCCAGCCTTTGTTTAGTTTGGTTGATATGGGAGAAAAATAAGATGGTTGCCCGCTGACCATACGAAGATCTATTGCGTGAAAACTTGTTGAAGCAGGATTAAAATACTGAAGGAGACCTCCATTTAAAACAAAACCACAAAAACAAAAACAAAACATTCAACACATTTAAAAAGTTGTCATCTCCCTGAAAAATAAATGTCCACTTTGTTTTAAAAAAAAATGTGAAAAAAAAACCTGACTGGCTTTCCCGGCTTGTACAAAAACAGAGACTCTTGTCAAGTGTGGAGGTATTTTAAAGAGCGTGGGCCATGGCTATTTAAGTTTGCGTTACTTTTCAGTTTTCTGCTTTCTGATATATTTTAAATTGTATTTACTTCTCTTTTGTGACATTAAATCAATAAAATATGTGATAGTTGCAGGTTGTTTTTACTCCCCATGTTGGGTAGCAGCCTAAGATACGAAAACCCTGTCAGTGGTGGCAGCAAAACAAATTGCGGTAAAATCGTGACGTCGCTTTACAATTGTCCAAGTTCGAGCACCTGCTCCTTTAAAGCTGATCTAGATTTTGTTGAGCCTATGCAGGTGTGTACATCTTATAATACTAGAGAAGGAGCGTGGGATTAAAACCCCCTGCCATATTGGCTGAGTCAACATGCCACTATGTACCTGCGTGGACCCCTACACAGGGTAACCACGTCAGCCTCTCACCCTGCAAATATACGCCCTGCAGGACGAGCAAATATCCTGACCAGGGACATCATCTACGGCTTGGATAACGTCACCCAATCCTGCAATAAATTAATTTCCCTTATCTGGTATCACTGAAATGCACCGGGCCTGAATGGCGTGGGGGGGGGGGGGACACGACGAGTCGCAGGGTAAACAAAGAAGATGGAATAGTTGGGACAGTAGGATGGTCGGTCGAGGCTGGTGCTGATGAGGCGGATTTTGTGTGTGGTTAACGTGTTTGCACTCATTATGTTGTCTCACATGGCGGTGCTGATGATTTAATTGCCGCAAAGAGTCTGGGGTCATGACTTATTGCTAGATACTTCACCTCCATCAAGCTTATTTAATATGACGATAGTTTTCTACACGATCGTATCACTTAGTCAGAAAACGGCAATAGACATTTACCAATAGATGCCATCTTTTCGGGCTACTTGGTTTTGGCTTTGAGCTGCGTTAATCAATCCATTTTTTTTTCCTATGCAGCCATGGTTGTTCACAGACCAATCATACAAGGAATTTCATAAGACTCCCAAGTACTGTGGGCTGTTTTTACCCATAACTCACAGTTGTGTGTTCAAAAAATGACTATCATTGCCCACAAAGATGGCCGACCACCAATTGAGAACCTTAGTTGGCAATAGTAACCAAGTTACCGCATTGAGATATTTTTAAATGTGTGTTCATGGCAGTGCCCAACTCCATGTACGTACGCATGTATAGAGGTTATTTTGGACTTGTGCACGGATCAATACTACCAATCACGCTAAACAAGAAATGTGGAAAAAAAGAACTCTCGGCTGATCGTGTTTTTGACGAGCACGCTTATTTTGATCTCTGCTGAAAAAAGAACTGGATGATTGATGCACAACAAATGCTAAGTCATTATTCCCTCATTGGTTTCAATCTGTTGCTCATAATGGGATACCACTGTACGGAAATGTAGTTCCGCCACATAAATAAAAAAATCCCCATTATCATGTACGTACATGATAACTATCGTGTACGTACACGATAATTATCGTGCATGTACATGATAAGAGTGGGATTTTTTTATGTACGTACACGATAAGAGACTTATTGTGTACGTACATGATACTATTGTGTACGTACACGATAGTTATGTACTTGCACGATAGTTATGTACGTACACGATAGTTATCATGTACGTACACAATAAATATCATGTACGTACACAATAATTATCGTGTACGTACATGATAAGAGTGGGATTTTTTTATTCATGTGGCGGCACTACACTTCCGTACTGCTGCACCCATGAATGAAGCCCAACACAAAAGATATAGTCCAGTATTGGACATTCCTTGATCTTCAATCACTTTGGCAAATGGCCCACCATCACAAGCCAGTTTTGCTTGTATGTATCAACCTAATTCTACGCCACTATATTGAGTCTTCTCTGCAAAACACAAATGGACAGCCCGATCAATGGCATCTTTGCACATTCATGTCATTGCCATGGCGACGCTTATTAACAGATTCCTCCAAACTAATCTGGTGTGGAAAAAAAATGAGAGCTGACTGAAAAAAAAAAAAAGATTGCAAAATGCACAAACTTTCATACTAATTTTTAATTTCTCCGTTTATTCATTTGTTTATTTAGTTATTTCATTTCTTATTTCAACTGGGTGGGCCCATGCAGTGCCAACCACTGGTCTCCCACGGGTCCCAGCAAGAAGAGAGGGACAATGAAAACTTAATAAGAAATGACACAAACTTCATACAGGGTTTTAAAAAAATGCAATCTGTAGAATCTGCAGAATTTAGGATTTTTGCTTGATGGAGGGCTTTGACTAGTCCAGCGCTTGGACCGTTTTCGTTAACTAGCGTTTCCAACGACGCCCTCAAGGTCAATACACAGCCCAGGTTATCAGCCTCGATTTTTTCTCAGGTCTCTGAATTGGGCAAAGCGCCCTCAACGTGGAGGGTTGTCCGTGGAATCAGGAGAACGATACTGAACAAAAAACGGCCAGAACCTGGACTAGGCTTTGACTTTTGCAACCTCTCATACATAAATCAACTTATAGCAGAAACCCGTGTTCATACGATAATACTGTTTACGAAAAAAAGAATTAGAATGCCTAGAATTATCCTCTTGGTCTAGAGATGAAAGCGTCCTGAAATACTTTAAGATCTTGATACACTCTCTACATCACCACAAATACAAATCTAGAGGTCTTGGGCCCAATTTCACAGAGCTGCTTAAGCACAAAAAGTAGCCAGGCACAACAATATGCTTACAGCCAAAATACCCTGTCAGATGTACAATCTCTGTCTGGTAACCCTGCTGGGTTTTTTTTTTTTTTTTTTTTTTTTTTTGGCACAGTGGAGTATTTTCTGCTGGAATATACTACATTTATTCCCATACTCACATCACATCAAAATACAGTATCCAATTGATAAATAACACAATGCTCATAATATATGAAGGGCATGAATAGACAAAGTCTGTAAACAAACAAAAGTCATAAATTAACATTGGTGGACATATTAAGAATGGAAAAAACGGGGAATAGGATGAGTATGGAGGCTGTTCAAGTAAGCAGAGGCTTGTAGGGAACAGCCATGGACATACAAAAACAAAGACAAAACACAGACAAACAAAGGGACGGAACAAAATCAGATCAGCTATGTACAAGATTAACTATAATGCAAAAAAAAAATAATAAATAAAATAAAAATGACATAGAGTGCTTAAGCAGCTCTCTGAAATTGGGCCATGTAAAGCAGACGTTTTCAGCTTACGGACCGGCCAGGAGCAACATTTCAGTTTCACAAACACTGCTAACCGTAAGCAGAGCAAAATGCACGCTAACTTGCCGGCGGTGTCTGTAAGCAGATGAGTGACGCATTAATGCATACATCCATTGTGAAAGCGCACACGAGCTGTCAAATCTTCTCAATTGTTTCTGAAATACACTTTTGCTTTTGCATGTTTGTCTTCTATGGTAAGCACAATAGTTCACTTATTATGGGTGAACGGCTTTATGACATTGGGACCTGTGCCCAATTTGATAGAGCTGCTTAACGGCCCATTTCTTTGCTTACTGTGTGATTTTCATTTCATAGCGCTGCTAACCAAAAGCACAGGAAAAGGCATGCTAACCTTCCGGTGCTTACTGTAGGAAAATGAATGACATAACAATGCAAACCCATGGTGAACGTGCAAGTCGGTTGCCTAATTTTCTTGCTAACCTGTGAAATGCGCTTACGCTAAATTAAGCAATTTTTTCTGCTATAGTTAGCAGGAAAATTTGAAATTAATAAATGAAATGAAATGAAAAAAAAGGATGAAAAAATTTAAAGGGACACGTTGCCTTCGGATTGGGGGTTTCGGGCTATAAAAAGCGTTTGCTATGAAATGAACATCATTGTAAAGATATTTTAAAAGTAGAATTTAATGATTCACATAAACACCCTTGAAATTGTGTGTTTTTTTGCATAACTTCGTGACAGAACTTGGTCCGCCATTTTACAGAAGCAAATTTTGACTCCACAAAATGGCAGACCGTGGTTCCGCTGGTTGTATTTCCGAGAGGCAAATTTATGTTTTTTGAATCACTGCTCACTAATTACAACACACTGTAGATGTTTTATTGCAGGAACAACTCTTAAAAATGGATAAGGAGCAATTCCAAATACCAACAATCTAAGAGATTGGAAGGCAATGTGTCCCTTTAAAAAATACTACATTCTGAAAATACACTTCACCTTTGAGGAAAAACATGTATTCTTAATATAATCTGCAGTTTATAGAAACTTTCGTCTCATATGAAACAGGCGCTGCCAATGAAGAAAATATACCACTATTTGTTTTAGACATACATTAAAGGCACTACACAGGATTGTTACAGCTGTTCTTACTTTGTCTGATTCAATATATACATGAAAAAACAAACCTGTGAAAATTTGGGCTCAATCCGTCGTCTGAGTCAGGAGAAAATAGTGATAAGCTGTGCAGACTGGTACAAATGAAATCAGCTGTTGTTTTTTTTCAGGTTTTCAGATACATTTTTCTTTAATATGACTGCAATAGGACATATTTTTGACAGCAAGAGGGCGCAATACTCACTCCATTTTGGAAGTACAAAAATATTTCAAAACATTAAAAATACAAATTTTCCAAGCAAATATCTTACACTGATGACATTGTAAAACTGTCAATAAAAAAAACCTCACAAGTTGTATATTAACTGCTTCATTTGAAGTCTAATTGCATCTGGTTTACAACACCATTTCTATGGTTTGACCCCCGATCTACCCCAAAGGGCGCCCTCTTGCAGTCAAAAATAAGGCCAATTCCGAGGGAACTATTTCACAGAAAAACTGGTTCTGGTGTTAACTTCATAAACAGTAAGCTTTCAGACTGAAACTTAACAAGAATGTTTTTTATCCTTACCGATCCTGTACAGTGCCTTTAAGCAGAAAGGACTCAGACCAGTCTATTAAAAAAAAAAAAAGTTTCTTATTTATTGCGAAGCGGTGCGACTGACGCATGGATCAATGCCAGGGTATTTGGGTCATGACATTGCCATGGTAACCGAGCTAATGGATATGTTGCTGGAGAAAACGAGTATCATTCTAAAGCCAGCGACAAGAAAGTGCAAATGTCTTGTCGTGGGTCTTCAACTGTTCCATAGCATTGTAATTCACTAGATACCTCAGCGCGGTCGGGGAGAGAAAAACACTCACGTCCCCTGATGGAATAGATTTGTGTAGAGATGGACGTCTCGCGTTCGGATTAATTCGAAGGTTTGAATTTGCTACACACCTGGCAGACGAACGTGTCAACAATTGGTCCGAAGTGACGGCGGGTACAATTGGTGACCAAATTTGCCTATTTGCAGATTGTTATTTTCCTTTTTTTTTACATAGAGTTCATGTTACAGAACTCACATGTTTGGACTCTTGTACATTGATCAAGCCCCATAAATTAGAGCTACTAACGTGTTTATTTTTCATCACCCTTGATCCTAACCCCATTGAAATAATACCGGTATGCAGAATGTAATTCTTCTTTTTTTGCTTCTTTTTTCCCCCTGTTTTCCCTTCTTATTTTGATAGACTGGTTATGAAGACAACATAAGAAAAGCTAAGTAAGGGACTTAGTAAACCCACTTTGTGCAAAGTTTATCTTTAATTCACTAAAACCACACTGGCTGATACTGAGTGGTCAGAAAGTAGGCGGGCTGACTGTGTACTGGGTCGATGCATTCACTATGTAGCATTGCCAGCTAGCAATTGTCAATGCATCTATCTACACAGTCACACATAGTACACAGTTTAGTTCTGTGGGCAGTTGTACCACCACACACACCCCGTGCAGTTTAATGGTTTCAAATGGTTGGTCAACACACTGGGAAATAATTTACCAATACGTCCACAAATGATATCATATTGCAAACAAGCAAAGTTTATACATCATTCAAAACCACAGTGGATGAAATTGAATGGTCAGAAAGTAGGAAGGTTGACTGTGTACTGTGCAGATGCATTCACCACATGATATCACATTGCAAACAAGCAAAGTTGATCTATCATTCAAAACCACAGTGGATGAAATTGAATGGTCAGAAAGTAGGAAGGTTGACTGTGTACTGTGCAGATGCATTCACCACATGATATCACATTGCCAGCAAGACAAGTTTATCTATCCTTCAAAACCACAGAGTATGAAATTGAATGGTCAGAAAGTAGGAAGGTTGACTGTGTACTGTGCAGATGCAATCACCACATGATATCACATTGCAAGCAAGACAAGTTTATCTATCCTTCAAAACCACAACAGATGAAATTGGACGGTCAGAAAGTAGGAAGGTTGACTGTGTACTGTGCAGATGCATTCACAACATGATATCACATTGCAAGCGAGACAAGTTTATCTATCCTTCAAAACCACAGAGTATGAAATTGAATGGTACTACGATACTGAAGATCCCATGAGAAAGTTCATCATCAAATTACCCAGGGTTAGAGTTCTTATCCAAAGGTATTATTGCCAATACTAAGTATGTTTGACTCAGAATTGGTAGATTTGCCGACATTATACTTTTGGGAAAACATGATTACGAATCAACAATGGCAGATAGGCATTCATTACACAATTTGTCCATGCGATCTGCAGAAAGCTGGATTAAATAGACCTATTAAGGTGGGGCTATCTTGTTTTTTTTGTTCTTCTCCCATTCAAATCGATGTCACCAAACCGAGGCTAGAAGGAAATTAGTCAGGCCCCCCTTTTGGAATGATGAAAATCAGTATTTATGATTGATATGGTTGACAGGGGACAAGACAAAGATGGTGGCAATAAGACAAAAAAAAGTAGCACTATCTTATTTCTAATGTAAATCTTCCCACACCCATCCACAAAATGAAATTAATGCAGTCCTTAATTATCTTGCAAGGTTCCCTACAAAAAGTCTGATGCAAATAAACTGAATTTGGAAAACTCGGTATTTCTTTTGCAGAACGAAAGATCAAATCAGATCAAAGATAATCCAAAAAAGATAATTAGCATACATATCGTACTAATGAAGAAGCATGGATTGACGAAAAACAACCTTGAAATTTCACTGAGCTGATTCGATCATTTCAAAGATGCAGGCTGGTCGCCACTACCTGACAGTCATTTCTGTGGCACGAAAGATCATGTACAAGTTTATATACACATGTACAACGTGAAACAGGTCGCTTTTCTTACTGTGAGAGATACCCGACGACTATTTTTTTTTCCCGGATGAGTCTGTATCTTTAAATCTTATTTGTCTCATGCCTTAATTACGCACTGATGGCAAACAAAAGGGCCCTGTGTTTTGTGGTGTTATATTTGGTTTGCTATGGGCATTACAAAACCTAATGATTTTAAAAAGAGACATGGGGGGAAAATTAACGCGGAAAAGAGATTTCAAATAACCTAATACAGAAAAGGCTGTTCTGTACAAGCCTCTGAAGAGCCCCATACTTTTCATCCTCTATTGACCCAATTCACCTGACGTCATCATCACAATAATCTTGGTTGCGCCATTTTGGTGGTCAATGTCACTGAGTTATTCAGTGAAGTGAGCATTTTAGGAGATGCGGCGTTTACACGTAAACCTATTGACCACCAAAATGGTGAGCGTGGCACAGTCGGAGCGTGTGACGTGCGTGCAAGGGGTCAACAGTTATTTTGTATTTCGACTATGATTTAAGATTTCTACTATTTATTTTGTATTACTTGACCTAATTTGATGTATATATGAAAATTGAAAGTATAGAAACAAATGTTGTATTGAATAGATGGGTTGCACATGACGTAGACAATGGGAAAAATCAGCCATCTTTGATGACAATGACAATGACAATGAAGTAAGCACGTAATACATAAATTCAAAAAGATTCTTGCACTGTCTCCAAGAACTAGTATCACTGAGCGAAGTATGTATTTCAACCATAGATATAGAACCTGGAAAACGCTGAGCTTAACCGGGCAGTGTGTCCTGCTGTGGACGCGGCGTAACGATACCACGTCAAACGTGATTATCGTAAAAAGATACTACCACTTAATACGATTGCATAACAAAATGGCAACACGCATTGAGCCTTTCTACGATTTATATGGTCAATGTCCCACACTCTTATAACGACCTAGTCAAAATATTGACTGGTTTTCCTAGTTGTTGAAAATTGACTCGGAAATCAGTTAAAACACACGAAAATTTAAAAAAAATAACACGGATCTAGAAAAAGTCATTGGATTTGACTCCAATTTTAGTTATTTAAATAATCCCGACTAGAGACAAACTAGTCAGACTGACTGATGTTCAGTTGCACCAAACTGACCCTTAATTGTTAGTCAACTCTAACAGGTTTCTAGTCAAATCTGATTAATCATTTTTTAGAGTGTATATCTGTATGGCAAATTTTCCACACTCGCATGATATCGTTTTGCCATACACACACACACCAAAAAACGTTGCAAAACAGGCACGTCCATAAACTGGTCTCACTATTGAGAGGTGTGATTAACCACTCACTCGGCATTCTCAGTGTTCTATTTATCTGATTTCAATCAAACATGAACTGGTTCATCATAAAATCATTACCGGCGAACAAAAAAAAAAGAAAAAAAAAATGAAGAAAATTTACACCAGAGATTAGTAATGAAGAAAATTTGAACCAGAGAATGGTGATAAAGAAATAACGACTGCCCTCAGGGGAGGGAAAGCGATTGATGAGATAGAGTTGAGGTCCTTATTACACCAATAAAACATCCAAATATAGTAGTTTGATCTATGGGTTGACTTTATCCAACTACAGGAGAAGGGCTTTGTGGGTTTCCTTTGCTTTTACAACCTCCCAGTGGAGTGCTGGGTCAAGTACCTGTTACATCTACATCATTGACCCAGTGTATGTGACCTAATTTTCATATGTAGTTTAAAGGTGGTATCCTGGTTTTTTTGTTCACTTGAAAATCACTCTACACTAGGCCACCAGGCCACTCAAGATAAGGGCTACATGATAGAAAATTTAAAGGGGGAGAGGAGATATATGTTTGAGTTACATTTCTCTTGAACTGTGTGAGATAGGATAGGAAAACAAGATACTGGTTATGGAGTTTCAAAATGCAGCAGTACGAGGGAGAAAGCTGGTAGAATAGACCTTTATCATGCTGCCACCATCTTGGTCATGTTCCCTGTATCCAATAGCAGTAATAGATGCTAATATAATATTCATTGCACAAAAAGGAACCAGACTATTTGCCCTTCCAGCCTTGGTTTGGTTACATTGGTTTGAATGGGAGAAAATCAAGATGGCCGCACCATGATAAAGGTCTATTTCCCACGGTATTTTTAATATTTTATTTTATTATTATATTTTATTATTTTATTATTTTATTACATATTCAACAGCACAATTAGTGCCAATAACAGGATGGATAGGAAACAAGACAAAATTTTTTGTTTTAAATGTGAGTGGAAAACCTGCCAGCTATCAGGAAAATGGAATTACTATACCTCATACATATTCATGAACAAGAGCCGAATTCTCACTGGTCCATTCGCCATCACATGTCAGATGCCATTTTTGCTGTTTACCTAGCGCGCGTGCCAGGATTCACACACAGGGTAAAAACGCATGCGTTGTAGACTATCGCATGGGTCACCTGTGCGCCTCTCACGCACAGGGTAAATATGCATGTGTTGTAGACTATCGCATGGGTCACCTGTGCGCCTCTCACACACAGGGTAAATACGCATGCGTTGTAGACTATCGCATGGGTCACCTGTGCGCCTCTCACGCACAGGGTAAATACGCATGCGTAGTAGACTATCGCATGGGTCACCTGTGCGCCTCTCACACACAGGGTAAATACGCATGCGTTGTAGACTGTCGCATGGGTCACCTGTGCGCCTCTCACGCACAGGGTAAATACGCATGCGTTGTAGACTATCGCATGGGTTACCTGTGCGCCTCTCACACACAGGGTAAATACGCATGCGTTGTAGACTATCGCATGTGTAACAGTCTACTACGCACGCACTTGACAAAGCACTCATGGGACTGTCGCACGGGTAAACATCGCGTCTAGCTAGCTGATACACATGAAAATATGGCCGATTTAACCTGAAACTATACATTTAAATGTAGCTATTTTTCATAAAATCCTAAAAGTTACAAGCTTTCATTTACGGTATTGCACACATAAAATGTGTTAGTTTATTAAAACTAAAAATGAACTATCGTTGGGATCCCGACATTATCTCACGTCCATCGGCCATGTACAAACAATTTTGAATGTTACATGTATTTTGTGCATTGTCGGAGGTATATGCGAAAGTTGTTATTTATTTCGGTTTGGAACAGCATCATCGATCAAAATTCATTCAGAGAAAAACAACATTTTCGGCGAAAAATCGGGCCATGCAACTTTAACACCTTTCTCTTGCTGCTTGAACAAGACAAACTATTTCACATATTTCACAGAGTCGCTCCGTTCCCTTCGTGACATTATAACTCCAGGCTATGCTAACCTTTTCAGCAATCCATGTGTATATATTCATTTACTTGTAATGTGTGTGTACATGTGCAGAGTAAATATTGAAACAGACCATCACTACGACTGAAGACATGTACATGTCGTAATAATAGACCTCTGTAGTTTTATTAAAAAAAAAAAAAAAAAAAAAAAAAAAACTATTTATAAAAATTTCTTGTCCATCTTTAATTCGAAAGATACTCGGTCTAAAGTTGGTAATGAAAGTACAAATCTTTTTCAGAAATTTGAAATGCTAAAAAAACAAAAAAAAACCAAACATTATTTAAAGTAGAAATGGAAATGTGCAAACACGATGTACAACTACCAACTAATGAGAAGTCTTCCTTTAGTCTCAGTGAGGGCGCTGTTTGAGCTTGTGACATCATATGTAGTTTTGATTTCATTCAGACTGCCATGACCAGCTACTAAAAGTATGCATGAAAACATAACAAACCAGTGTCTCTCTGAAAAAAACTTCAGTTCCTTTATCCATCAATGCTTATTTCAATTGCTGCAACCAAAATAAAGCAACAACCATTTGGGAACTCTTCGAACGAATACTCTTTGTGAGATTTTGTAGTTTTTATCAAAATGCAATTTGGCCATTTGGTCACAAATATTTTAATGTGTGTTTTTTTTTAATAAATAAAAAAAATTAAAAAAAATTAAAAAAAATTCTAATCAGCAAACTTTCAGACTGAGTAGTAATTTAGCTTTGTTCCTCATCAATTACAAATCAAGTCCTTTGACGACGAATGCCCTTTTCCAAACCCTGCAATACGAATGATGACGTCAATCTCAACATTCATTTGATAAATCAACATAATAAATCGACGGCAATCCAGGTTGTATCCAGAGTAAATATTTGTCTAGGCATAACTTAATATGTTTGCATTTTTGGGGGGTTCTAATGTAATGCATAAAGTCAACACGTTTACTCCGGAGCTCTACAATTTTCACCAAATTTACATTTCAGAACAGATTATGCTTTGAACACGATCAATAAAGGTATTTGCTGATGCTTAAATCCCACAAATGTTATTCTTTGGAAAATGTAATCCTTTATGAAGGACAATTTTACATACTGTAGATTCAAACACACTCTATGCATTTTAAAATGTTATCGGTGTCAGTGGAAAAAGTAAATCGTCCAGATTTGAAAAACTTATGCCACCAAATTAACGCCATCTTGTAGGCTTGATACTTCACGGAGGCAACCGTTGCCCCCGGTCGTTGCCTCGGTGCCCTTGAAATGTTACAAAAGAAATTAACAATTTCCTCACAGAGGTGCCGTTTACCATGGAGAAAAATGTGCTGGTGCCCTTGCCCTTTCAAGAACAAAGCATACAGTCCTCATGGGTCAATAGATCTTTATAATGGTGCGGCCATCTTGATTTTCTCCCATTCAAACCAATGTAACCAAACCAAGGCTGGAAGGGCAAATAGTCTGGTTCTTTTTGTGCAATGATTATCAGCATCTACTACTGTTATTGGATAAATGGGAACATGACCAAGATGGTGGCAACATGATAAAGGTCTATTAGTTTAGTAGACACCACCTCCGATCTTTTAACAGGTTTCTTTCCAGTGGCTAAACCTTAAAATGTCAGAAGCAATTTCAACGATTAATCACATGATATTGACAATCAGAAATCTAGACACGGTTTCAGGGAGCTGCTTTAACGCTGAACGCCCGCCATCTAAAAAAAACCCAAATGGAAACGTGCAAGCACCATGCACAGCTATCACTCAGCCAATAAGAAATCTTTCTTTAGTCTCAGCGAGGGCGCTGTTTGTGCTCATATGCACAAGGTCAAATGCAAGTGGGTAAACCCTAATATCTTAGAGACAGTTTTATGGTTAATCACATTATAATGACAATCAGGAGTCTGGACCCAGTTTCAGTGAGTTGCTTTAGTCTCAGTGAGGGCGCTGTTTGTGCTCATATGCACAAGGTCAAATGCAAGTGGGTAAACCCTAATATCTTAGAGACAGTTTTATGGTTAATCACATTATAATGACAATCAGAAGTCTGGACCCAGTTTCAGTGAGTCGCTTAACACAAACCTCTTTTAAGTACACTCAAAAACAGGGACAAGGACATCATTGGCGTGTCGTGGCCGAGCGATCCAGCGCACCGGACTCAAACTCTGATGTTTCCGATCAGCAGAGTGTGGGTTCGAGTCCCAGTCTTGACACTTGTGTCCTTAAGCAAGACACTTAAACCATTATTGCTGTGTCCTTCGGATAGGACGTAAAGCTGTTAGGTCCCGTGTGTTGTGTAATACACATAAAAGAACCCAGTGACACTTATCGCTAAGAGAACGGGTTTGTCCTGGTGTTTCTGGCAGTGGCTGCTGAATGCGCCGCAGCACCTTGTAAACCCTTATAAGGTGCTACATAAATGGGTCTCATAATTCAAAAAACTACAAAAACCAGTCGTAAAAAAATGACAATAATAAGCACCTTGAGTACCTAATTGCTGATAGATACATACGCTATATAAGACTCCGGTATTACTATTATTATCATTATTATCTAGTGTATGGATTTTTTCGATCTCATTTTGGGGGCAAGGGTTCTGAGTCGGGGGGGGGGGGGGGCTCAAGCCCCCACCCCCTGGTTACGCCACTGATACACACATCCTAAAGGTTTGTATACATGTATGCTTTCCTCACCATAAACTTTGTCAGATGCACAGCAATAAGTAGACCATTGTAAAGTCGACTGAAAAACAGGAGCGAAGGTGTATGGTGATTATGCTAGGCGCAAACACCATCACCCCAGCCGTGCTTGAAGCATCGCCAAATGTAAAACAGTAGCACAGCTGTAGCAGATATCACCTGAAGTATACAGCGTTGAACACCACCAGTGCAGTTGTTATGCACAGACGAATGTCAATTGGAGACGTTAGCGTGAACCACCACAGTAGGCATCAAGTACAGCATAAAGGGACTTAATGGAAGCATCGTCAAATTGGCAAAACAGTAGTGAATTTAAACAGTAGCAGGTGCCGGTGTACAGCATAAACCATCAAGTCTGTAGCTAAGTTGTCAAGCTGTACTCCTTCGGCTAATGACATTACTCAAGTCTCATTGCCTTGGTCGCAAATGAGGCATACTGAATCAATCAGAGGCATAGGTACCCACCGTGTCTACTACAAGACTCCTCTGCAGTGGAATGCGCTCCCCGTTTACAGACAGTGAAAGGGGGGGGGGGGGGGGAGGTATTAAGTACACACTCTTGGGTTGAAGGTTGCCAACAAGGCAAGCTTCAACAGTCAATGTCAAATTCTGATGATGGGCATCACCTTTTTTTACGACTGGTTTCGTTTGAAGGTAATCGTTCCAAGTAAAAGGCTAACTGCAATAAACCGGATATGTCAGACGAGATATCATCCCGAGTCATTTAGTCATTAACGCATGAAGCGCGGTGATTCAAAACACCGAGGTAGATCAGAAAGTCTGTGCCTACTTGATGAAATTCAAAAAAGTATAGATATATATTTTGGAAATAAAGCATTAGGCCCTAAAGAAATGAAGAAACAGAGGTGTGTTTTCCCACTAACATCAAAATTTAAGTAAAAACAAATCCAGGACAGGTCTTATTACTCACTATGCAGGGTAAAAAAAAAGGCTAGAATCAGAACATTGCACGACATAGACACATTAAGATTTAAAAAGGTGGGGCAAAAGCGCCATTCATAAAAAAAGTACAAATACATTATTACACTTCAATTAGCCTGCTTTCCCAGACCCCATCTTCTTTGCCACAGTAGATTGCGATTGAAGACGTAATAGCAATTTTGGATAGGTTGTCCCTGAATTCCATGAAGCCAATAGGCTTATTGACTTCGGTTCACAATTAATGTATTTCAAGTCCGGCCATTTATCCAAATCATGCATCGTAACATGAATTTGGAGGGTACAAGGGCCAGACGCCTCCTTTGAATGCCCCCACCCCCACCCCCCTCAATGTTTTACGAAGACAAAGCAGTTTAAATGCATTGTTTCAAACTAACATCACCAAGCCCATTCTACAAAACGATGACACCCAAACTAGTGCCCGCTTTAACTTACACCCTGCTTAGTGCTTACCCCCACATTACATTACAAAAAAATGCCCAACATTTCATATGCACACAACCAGCCCACTACCCAAAGACAACATGACATTCTTATACACAGAGCCTGGACTTCCTGCAGGCACGATTTGTACACAGCCCAAAGGAAGAAAACATAAAATCTCACATTTCATGGAGATTGGACTGTCTGTTTTTTTTATCAACTTTTGACATGAAGAAAAGGGGGCACATCTGAAAACTGGCACAGCTGTTATTTTTATAACTCATGTATTTAGGTTGAAATTACGATACAAAATGTAAAATTTCCCATATGAACAGTGTAGTCTCTTGCCTGCCAGAAAGGCCCTGGAATGTAACAAAGTCACTCTTTTTGTGAACAACAACTGTTACACGGCATGTACCTTGTAAATTTATGTTGAAATTATGATACAAAATAATAGTAGTATCTTGCCTGCCAGAAAGGCCCTGGAATGTACAAAGTCACTCTTTTTTTGAACAAAGGTTACGTGGTCCGCTTCAGGTTCATTTTCACCACTCCCCTGACAATTTGTAACATTTGTCATTAGATCCCAATCCTAGTGGTTGACTATACAGTCTGCAAAAGATCATAGGTCACCGATCAATAGGCCTTATATTACGCTGCTTTCATCTTAACATCTTCCCATTCAAATCAATGTTAATCAAAATCCTTTATCCAGGTAGGGGGAAAATCTTCTGGCAACTCTTGATAATTTTGAGATATATGTAACCAAAAAAATGATCAATATTCAGGAATGGGTTTGGAGAACACGACAACAAATCATGGCGGCATACTTAAAGGCCTACTGGCCTCATTTAGCTGAAGGTGTCACTTGAAATCAATCCCTAGTGGTACCAGTCTCTCGATGATCGAACTAACAGCAATGCAACCTTTACAATTAACCCAGTATCAAGAAACTTTGATGAATGTGTCAATGACGGAACATGCCCGACCAGGTTGCAGATACTGATATTATATATACTTAAAGGGGGATCTGTCAGCACGATCATAGCTAGCCTTTCATCAAGGCCTTCGTGGCTTAGACATCTGTGTTGCCGCGAAGCCACTGCAGCGAAGACCAAATCAGAGCGCACGAGTGGCGAAGCCACGAGGGCCTTTTCCAACTTGTTTTTTTCTCTATTTCTCGATTTTTGCCGGGTAGCAAAATTCGCAGCCAATCAAAAGCGATGGGGTCAGCAGGCATTAACCTCATCCGCATTATGATTGTTAACCTTTCAGCGCTTTTCTTATTTGCTTAAATATTATGAATAACTTATCTTGAAACTTTATAAAAAAAATTTCAAAAACACAACAACAAAAACGCAAAATGCCCTCGTGGCTTCACCGATGGATTGTGCGCGCTGACCTTGTCTTCGCGGCTACAAATAAAGAAAGCTGTCTAAGCCACGAAGGCCTAGATGAAAGGCTATATCATAGCAGGCCTGAGGCTGCACATGGAACTATCAACCCTAACCCAGTTACTGCACGCGCGTGCGCTCGCAGTCACATCAAAATATAATAATGACGGTGCTCTTTGTGATGTGCCGGCCAGCGCGCGCATGTGCAGTAACTCGGGGTTAAAGTTCATAATTTGATGAGCAGCCACAGGCCTGCTATGATCATGTTGACAGTCACCCTTTAAAGGATTTTTTTATTTTTTTTTTTATTATTATTATTTTTTTTTTATGGAAATCGCCAGACACACAAGGCATGTAAGCCACTCCATTGTGGGCTACAAATCAGCTGTTTTCCCAAGAGCCATTGCCACCTACTCCTTGGTCTGCAACAGAGTTGCCCCCTTTACAGTCCGTAAGGATGTAGGCTTGGGTATCATCCATCAGAAGCCTGGCTGGTAGAGCAGAAAGCTCTACCTCCCCAACTTAAATGAGATATACATCATTGTTCTGTTTCTAAATCAGAGTCCTTCCAAATTATCTAGTTTTAATGAGAAGAATAACACTCCTAAATTTCTTTGAAGTAGGATCTCACATGTTTAGTCAAATTTATATTGTAAGCAGTTAAAGCATTCGATGGTCGATGGTTTTATCTTTTGGTTTGCCTTTGTACATGAAATAATGGAATTAACTTGCTAAGTCAAGAAACATATCTACAAAAAAAAAGTGAGTACAATTTAATTTTCCACCCTGTTTTTGTTACAACTTCACACAAAAATAAAAACAAGAAATAAAAATATTACAACTTCACACAAAATAAAAAACAAGATATAAAAATATTAAAGAAACACTTCAGTAAACCTGAGGATTTCAGTAAGAATTGATACCAGCATCCACTTGTAAAGAAATTACAAAATTGCCAATCAGTCCATCTGAAAATCACCCGAACTTAAATCTTTAAAACAATGACAACCTTTCAGTGGTAACAACAGCTCAAGACGATTTATACCGTCATCAGCTGGCAGTCAATTTTACGACTGTGCTGAAGCACTATTGAGGCTGGGCGAGAGAGAGAGAGAGAGAGAGTGAGTTCTGATGAGGCCTTGGCTAGGCACTGCTGGATCATTTGGATGAGGTGTTAGAATCAATCCTGTTGTGGGTGATCGTTAGACAGAAACGCACAGCTGATCTGCAGGTATCTCTTTGCATCTTAATTAAAATCAACTCGCGGGATTTAAAGGGGCTCTCCACATAAGTCATGAGTCCACATAACAGACTACTTGGGAACAATACAGTAAATTCATTTCAGTTCTCTAGTTTTTTTTTAAATAAATCCACTGTACAATACCAACCTGTGAAAACAGCTTGAAAACCTTTCACAGACTGTCAGTGATTTTGAGCCTGTTCATATACGCGAGCTTATTTGGATTGCTGCAATTGAAACGACCGACATTGATTTTAGGGGACTCCCCAAATGGTGTCTCCACCTTGACAAGTTTCTGATGGAAACATTTCTCTTGAGTAGTTGGCACTGGAACATACATTTTTATAATCAGTCAGCTCCCAGGTCCAAACTAAAATTTAATCCGCTCACTTCACATCCCTAATAATCAAAAGGGTGTTAAATGAAAAATGTGTATAAATAAACCAATTAAAAAAAATAGTAATAATAAACAAATCCACAAATACATGCAGGCCTCGAATTAACCCACGGCACCCACAGCGATTGCCGTGGTGCCCTGTGCTTTTGCCGTGGTGCCCCTTGCAAAGTTCCAATACAATTTTGCATTTTCCTCATAGAAGTGCCCCTTACCAGAAGAAAATTGCCGTGCCCCTTCAAGAGCGAAGTTCAAGGCCTCCAAATGTTTTTTTTCTTAGAAGATGATTATTTATTTTTTGCCAAACAACTACTTTCGGAGACGACTCTTGATCAATAAACTATGTTTACCAGGACCTCCAAAATACGCCAAAAGCAATTTTATGAAAACCATACAAACTGCACTAACAACCCGAGCCGACGATTTCTAATGTTATTACATTTGTTTATTTCACCTGTAATGGTACATGTAGTTTCCGCAACAGAACAGGATTGAACCTAGGTCCTCCCTTTAACTTAAATGTGTTTGACATATGAAAGCATCCAACAGAATAAAGGGGGTTCAACCACAGTGACATCGAGGTTTCAATAGCTTTCAGATGCTTACTCTCCCGGCATGATTCCATAAATAAAAAGGTGTTAATTGTCTACGGAGGCAGAGAAAGATACCACATGATGCTAACCTATCCATAAAAAAAAAAATGATAATAATAAATTTAAACAAATAAATAAATAACTAAATAAATAACGGATGTAAGTAATTTTGTTTTTGGGGGTGAATAAAGAAAAATTGGCTAGAATGGGATTTTAAACTTGCAATCTGCAGATTAACATGCCGGGGCTCTACCAACCGAGCTATCTAGCCCTGTATTTTGGCAATTTGCCTATTTTGCCAATCAGAAGCCATTAAACCTTAATCTACCGTATAACCAGGAATCACACCCACGCTTACGAGACAACCTGGGATGCGGCAGTGCAGGGATCACCTCAAAAGGGGATGAGACCTCCTCGATATTTGAAGTGATTTTAGAAAGGCGGCGACTGAAATTGAATGGGAAATAGAAGAACTGCTATCTAATAGTACATATGTTATTGTCATATATTTCTGGTCATGAAACCAAGGATGCCTCATAAGTGAACTTAATCAGTGCAGCTCTCAAGCCTGAGGAAACCTGTAAACAAGGGTGCTTGCTATGTGAACCAAAAACACCGGGGTAATTCCCCTACTCTTCCATGATAAGTGTTCTAGGTTCTTTTACGTGCACTACCTATCCTAGTACATGGGACCTACGGCTTAATGTCCCATCCAAAGGACAAAGCAATTATGATAAAGTATCTTGCTCAAGGACACAAGTGCCACGACCAGGATTCGAACCCACACTCTGCTGCCAACAACACTGGAGCTTGAGTCCGGTGATCTAGACCACTCGGCCACGACACTCCATGTGAGATGCTTGATAAGTTTGCCAGCATTATTGATGGCACATTTGCAAGAGTACGTTCAAGTCTGAAACAACCACAACTATTACCAATGGATTTTTCCACAGAAATGCCTAGATTGGTTTTACCAAGTACATGTATGTTAAATGCATACACCAGCATTAGTGATGCACGAACGATTCATGTTACATCAATTTCGAAAAATCTGAATGTACTCGCAGGTAATATATTCATCAAGGGTATGCCATGATGAACGGAAGAATCTTACTTTGATATCAAATAGATGTGATTGATTTCCAACAATAACATCCCTCGGGATTACAGTTTCCAACCCTGAAAGTACGATTAATTTAGAGAGATATGTTATTAAAGTTGCACGGCCCGTTTTTTGCCAAATACAGTTATTCTTGTTTAGAATATTGACAGATCATGTTGTTTGAAAAGAAAAACCACCCAAGAACTTTGGGATACCCGGCCAGGGACAATGTACGAAACACATGTCTGATGCACCGTTGTTTGTAAATGTACATAGCTGATGGACATGAGTGGTTTTTTTTTACTGTAAATTTCTGTTTATTATACATTTTCGTGTGCTGGGTTGTGTGTTTGTTTGTTTGTTTGTCTGGCTATTTTGTCGGTTGGGCTGTATTCCAGTTGGTCTGTTTGTCATTTTGCTTTTGGGTTTGTGTTTGTGTGTACTTTTTAACTGTAAATATTTTTTTGTATTTCAGATAATGTAATACTTATTGTAAAATGTTTGTTCTCATTTGACGGTTTTTATATTTCTATTAATTAAACATTTGTATGTATTTTTTTTTAACTATTGTAAAGCGCCTAGGAGCATATTTTATGGATTGGCGCTATATAAATGTTTATTATTATTATTATTATTATTATTATTATTATTATTATTATCAATGTCAGTCTACCAACAATAACTCAGGAATAACTTTTAGTTTTTAACCACCACTAATCATTGTCATACCTTTTCGTGCAATACCTTTAATGAAAGCTTGTAACTTTCTGGAATCTATTAAAATAGCTATTCAAAATTTAAACTCTAAAATGTTTGGGTCGGACCTAGCACCTTTAAGATTACATCCGTATTACATTTCTCTGCAGTTACCAAGGATTTAGGTACTGCTTTGTAGTTTGCATCAATGATAAGTTTTTTTAAAGTACCAGATAATTACAACATAGGTGTCCAGTGCACCTGGGGTGGATTTCACAAAGCGTTAGGACGGAGTTAGGATGAGTATCTAGTCCTAACTGATAGGTTCCCTTTACACGATGATTTCGCCCCCCACGTCCTTAGTCAAAATTCCGCCAGCGGAAGATTTTGTCGTGAGAAAATTTGGCAAGGATTGTCAGACATGTAAAAAGATACTGTCCTTTTTACACTAAGCTCATTTTGTAGTATTTCACAAACTTTGAGAAAATGTTGCCAGGATTTTTTTTTTTGATTTTTTTTTTTCATTCACAGTGTGAAAAGGGCTTTATAGGGCTAGTTCTAAGTTTAGACTAGTTTGGTGAAATCCACCCCAGGTTGGCCAAGTGGTTTCTTTCCCTGTACCTCACTTCTGCTTGGAATAGACCTTTATCATGCTGCAACCATCTTGGACATGTTCCCTGTATCCAATAACAGTAATATATGCTAATAAACATTGTTCAAAAAGTAACCAGACTAATTGCCCTTCCAGCCTCGGTTTGGTTACATTGGTTTGAATGGGAGAAAATCAAGATGGCCGCACCATGATGAAGGTCTATAGCCTACCTTAGACCAAAGTCTTGCATGTGGATTGGGTTTACATTCCTTCCCTGTGAGAACGTGGGTTTTTCTCCAGTTGGGGTTTTCCTCCCACATTTCAAACTGAGATTTCTTCATAATTGTCTCTACACACAGGTATCCTCAGACTAATGGGTTACAGTGCTCCGCACTTTTTGGCTCTGGTGCAGATTCGTCACTTTGTGAAAACGTTGACGAAATGTAAGTTACACTAAGCATGGTAACAAATGACCTTTATCATGGTGCGGCCATCTTGATTTTCTCCCATTCAAATTAATGTAACCAAACCGAGGCTGGAAGGGCAAATAGTCTGGTTCCTTTTTGTACAATGAATATTAGCATCCATTACTGTTATTGGATACAGGGAACATGACCAAGATGGCAACAGCATGATAAAGGTCTGTTAACACAAGGGGTTGTGACTGGCCTAGAACATTAACTTACACCGCCCCTTTAAGTCTTCCAGACAGGATGGAACAGCAGGGGCAGTAACAGCATTACGTGGAAAATGCCATTAAAATACCAAGATGTCTGACAGTATGTCACTGACACAGAAAATGTCGTTTGCTTGATTGCATTAGGGTGTTCTCACTGCTGGTTTGTCTCCCTACGATGAATTCTAAGTAGGCCTAACCCTCTCTCTGACATGATTCGTGATTTCTCTGTTCATTTTCTTGAGCTACAAGACCGGGAAATGTTTTAGTTCTTTTAGTTAGTCTTAACCCTTCTTGGTCTGTTAGAAGACGAGCTGTCAAGCGCACTGGACTCAAGCTCTGGTGTTTCTGACCAGCAGAGTGTGGGTTCGAGTCCCTGTCTTGACACTTGTGTCCTTAGGCAAGACATTTAACCATTATTGCTTTGTGCTTCTTGCAGAGTGTGGGTTCGAGTCCCTGTCTTGACACTTGTGTCCTTGAGCAAGACATTTAACCGTTAGTGCTTCATGCTTCAGATAGGGCATAAAGCCATAGGTCATGTGCGTTGTGTAATGCACGTAAAAGAACCCAGTGACACTTAACGCTGAGAAAAAGTGTTTCTGGCAGTGGCTGCTGAATGTACCGCAGCACCTTGTTTGTAAAACCTTACACGGTGCCACATATAAATGGCTCTCATAATTCAAAAACTTCAAAAACCTGTCTTAAAAATAATGCAATAAGCGCCTTGAGTACCTAATTGTTGGTAGAAACATGCGCTATATGACTCCAGTGTTATTTAATATGAGTGTTGTTAAGATATTACAAGTATATCAGTATATTAGGCTAATAAAATAGCAGCGAAGGGCATGTGTCCCCCACAAATTTCCAGCACCCTTCCAGATGCCCCCCCCCCTATAAAAAAAATGTAGATACATGTAAATGATTTGTTGAAAAACATGTCCCCTAGGCTCCCCCACTAAAAAGCAATGCCCCCGCCCCCCCCCCCTTGTGCACTTCACACCCCAGCTACGCCGCTGTAAAATTGGGAAAGAAAAGCCAACCAAATAGTGGAAGGAAACTTTCAAATGTAAGAGGTGATGAGATTGATGGGGAAGAAAGAAGAAAAAAGACCCCCCGGGTGAAATAGAACTCATGGTGACATGCGATTTGAAAGATGATGTTATTAAAACCTGTAACACACTGTTTTGAGAAGAAGAAAAAATAATATAAATAAAAATGAACACGTAGATAAATGTCTTCCACAATCAATCAAACCTCCTGCCTGTCGGTCCCATGTCCATGGTGGATTTAATCTAATTCTCCATCCGACTTTGTTTTAACACACGCAGTCTCTCTATTTGTTGATCGCGCTTCAAAACAAATCTAGACAAGATAGATTGATTTTCTGCCATCTTGCCTCCTCCACACACTTCAAACAAAATCCCCAATTTGGTCAAGGTCTTCATTTTTTATCATTACTACTCTGACAAGTGATGGGCAGGTTGTGGGATATCTTTTTTTTTCACGGAGTGGCGACTCTGAGATAATTTGTACAAATGTACCGAGGGTAATTCATGACATTTTGGGGCCAATTGCTGGAGCAACGTGATATTAAATTCTCATCCACCTTGAGAGTCAAGGTTGAGTTCGATCAAAAATTTGCTGGAAAGGAGTTCAACATGAAATGTCTCGAATGACCTTTCCTTGCTATCAAAGTCGATGTTGCTGTACTAAATACTGTCATTTATTTCAACTATTTCACTCTGACCAACAGAGAAAACATGAATTTGTTATATACATGTATTCACCACACAAACATCTCAGTGATTACAAATAAAGAAGCCCCAGCTCAACATTTGTACGAAAGAAAAACATAAATGTTCACAGATTTACTTATAAATTACATGGTATAAAGATAATGATGGTAGACAACTTTCCTTGAAATATTTCTGCCTGAAGTGTTATCGTTTTTGCATAATAAGTGAAATAAGAATAAGAAAAAATTCTCCTCTCATTTGAGACCAAACCTCTGCCTAAGAATGTGTACAAAAATGCTGCATGCATTTTTACCGTTTTCCACGCAAACGAAACAACGAAATGAGCTGAAATATTGACCAAACCTCTGCCTAAGAATGTGTACAAAAATGCTGCATGCATTTTTACCGTTTTCCACGCAAACGAAACAACGAAATGAGCTGAAATATTCACAGGTTGGTTTCACTACACATATCTTGGTTTGTGCATAGAATGGAAGATTTTACAGACACTTTACCAACTGTTAAGCTGGGGCTTTAAAAGCACTATACATGGTTGGTAAGAAGAAAATACATTATTTTTGTCTCTCTTTTTTTTTGTTTTTTTGAGGGGGCTATTTAATGTATTGAACCATTCATTTGTGCATTTTTTCGATCTCATTTGTGGGGGTGGGGTTTGGGGGCAAGGGTTATGGGCGGGTGGGCTCCTGCCCCCCTATCCCCCCCCCCCCATCCCCCTTCGGTTACAGGACTAAGGATGAACCGAACATCGAAAATCAAAATCGGCAGTGGGCTTGGGCTTTACCTTAACATGTACATTTCAGATAATTACAGACTTCAGATATCGATGCAAGTGCCCTGATAACCATGGTCTTTGCCTCAGTAACCCCTCAAAATGTAGGTTTCTGACTTCAAAGAGGCGACAGAGGCGGGCTTTTTGTTTCCTTGCTCGTGGTTTCCGCTTTGAGGCTTTGAGAATAAAGCTCAGACTTCCGAGACAACACAGGTAGTCTCAATATTATTTCTGGTTCTACTCTCACACCGATGTGTGATACAGCACTGTAAAAACAAAAAAAAATCCACAGGCTATACTACTGGGGTGGGATTCGAACCCACGGGATGCCATTTCCTTCCCATCTCTAGTGATTGCCTTGTTACCCCCTGGAAATTATCCAGTAAATATTTCCACACTCCTCATAAAGACACCCTTCACCGTTGAGAAAACTGCAACAATAATTCAAGACACAGTTCAAGGCCTGACCACTCAGCAAGTCAACCAGGGCAATGACCTCGGTGGCATCCATCAAATTTACGATGTTTACTTTATTCACCCGTCCACCAGTTGCTTGCTTGTGACAGAAAAATTGTCCACTTCATCAACTCCTGATTCCCCTCAACTTCATTATATTTTTCATGTATTGTTGCTAAATATTGACCAGCTATCAGGTCTCCGTAATGGCTACTTAGGTCTGTCCCTGTGCCATCACGCTCTACAGTTTCAACCCCGCAGTTCAAGGAAAGCAATATGAAATTTCATAGTCCGTCACCCCGTGGGATATAGACGTAACCTAGCAACACTAGCAACGCACCTCATAATGGAGCAGAATGTGATCAAAAACACTTTTGTTGATGACGGTAAAAAAAAACAAAAAAAAAACGTGTCGGATGTCTTCATCAACACTTTGCAGTCTGTGCAGAGTTCAGCTTCACGGCACTGCTTACCCTAGAGTTCTGCGCTTTTGGCGACCTGTAAAATGCAAGATTCTATGGGGCCATTAGCGCATATAGCTCAGCAGTAAGCAGCGCCGTTAAATTAGGCCCAAATGGTTTGTGATGGTATCTTACCTCCTTGTGTTTATTATTGCATTGCAGTGACAAGATCATCACTAGAAGAACTATTGTAACACTGAATGTTACTCGGGTATATGGTGTTGTTACAGGAGAGAGTGGGGCCGAAACGTTGATAATGATCACACAGTTAGAAACAAGTAACTTTGGACTTATATAACAAAGTACATTTTATTTGGCTAAAAAAGCGAAGTTAACTCAACTGGAAGTGTGGTGTAATTTTCACAAAGCCACAAAGCGCACATAAAACACGCTAAGCAAAGGAAAACCGGGCTTGGCAAAAAAAGTTTACTGACCGAAATGCCTTGTGAGCCTGGCTTCAATTTCATAGAGCCGGTTAAGCAGAAAAAAAATTGCTTACCACATTTCTGCAAAGTAAAAAGGAGCAGGATACCAATCACAAACAGTATGACATGGCAATTTTGGCTGATAACCTGGGCCCAATTTCATAGTGCTGCTTAAGCAGAAAAACTAGCTAAGCAAACAGATATTATGCTTACCAGACTAACGTTACCAGCCAGAATACCATGTTACATGTGCCATTTGTGACTGGTATCCTGCTCATTTCCGCTAAGCAGCAAGTTATTAAGCCATATTGTCTGCTTTAGCAGCTCTATGTAATTGGGCCCAGGTGTCTTGAATAAGCCCCAGTAGCAGTGCAAGTCATTCTCATTAAATTATGAGTATAAAAAAGAGTATGATAAAAAAAATATGTGATTTGAAGAAATAAAACGTCTGGAAGATTCCGATCTCTTCACTATGCCATTCTTTCAAGGACATGAAAAAAAGTCTTGAACGCTGGTTTTCTGCACGCTCTAATATTTCACCAGATTTCCAGCCTTGATCCGAAATAAGCATGGGAACCAGTTAGAAAACAGAACATACACAAGACATGCTATTTGGGCTGGAAACTTTGTTTCTGTTTTCCTAGTGGCAAAACGTTTGTTTTTTGGGGAGGCTCGGGCCCCAGCTTACTGTTAAATAGAGGATTTTTTGGACAGTACAGTATGGATTTGTACTCTCAAGATTGTTGTTGTTTCCATAGGATATCCCCAAATAGTACCCCATGGGATTTGCATGTCCGTCCGTCCGGGATAGTGTCAGTGATATATGACATTTGTGTACAATCCAACATGCATGGCGCATTTGGGCTCTTTTTCAAGACATCTTGGTTTGCACTGACCGGAGGACTACATTGATACAGGTTAGTCACTCATAAGTATGCAGTTCACAATTGTAGCCTTTAAAGAGGACGTGTCGTCATGATTATAGCAGTAAATTGGAATAACGCAGTTACTACGCCCGCGTGCGGGCTGGCGGTCACATCAAAGTTTGACATAGACGACACCCTTTGTGATTTTACTGCAAGCGCGCGCGTGTACAGTATCTGGGTGAGAGTTCATCTTTCCATGCACAGCCACAGGCCTGCCTATAATCATGACGACACAGCCCCTTTAAACTGACATTTGTCGGACAGAAATTGGCTGATGGAGTGAATCCCTCGATGCAGAGGTTTGCCACAATCCCTCAAGGAACCGAGAAGCTATCCTTACACGAGGAACAAGTACACAAGAACTAAAAAAGACATCCACAAGCTTTTTTTTTTTTTTTGAAACTCCCGGCTTATTTAATTGTTCCTGGCATGGGAAAACAAAATTGGAAGGCACACACCTGTTTTGGGGTCTCATATGACAAGTCCGGGACTGATGGCGTCCACAAACAGCAACGTTAGCAACGGACAAACGTGCCTGTGACTAGGTGTTGTGTACGTTTTTAACCGCGTTATTTGGTACTGTGTCAATATCGAGGTGGATGGTTTTACACAGTTATGTTTCAAATGCCCTCTTGAAATGTCAGTCACGTTGTTTTGTTTCCGATTGAAATAATGGCGTCTCGTGTTTCGCAGAAGGAAAATAAGTATCTATGATACAGTTTACTGCTTTGTAGAAGAGTTCAGTTTGAATAATAACCGATTCACGAATTCCATTAAAAGTGTGCGATTTTGTTTTTTCAACTTGAAATCTCACACACTGGTTCCCCGAAAAATACCCTGGATTTTGAATACCAGCAAGATTTGCACAGTTTATAGCACTGCATTAACGTCCGACTCGTAAAAGTATAGTAACTGCTTCGCTGTTTTTGCCTTTTATTACAATACCTGCACTTTAGGAATTCACTGGAAAAATTCAATTCAGTTCAATTCTATTCATTATTACATTAGCAGCTTACAAACGCTGCCCGAACAAAATGGAGCGCAAAATAAAATGTATTGAAGCACGATCCTGGACTGCCAACTCTCAAGTCCAATAATGGATTGCATTTTTTTATAAATTTTTTTTTATTTTTTTTGTATCTGTTGTCAATCTCCTTTGAAAATAATGAATACAACAAACAAGTGGAGCCAGAAAGTGCGTGGGATTTTGTTATGATTTTTAATCTTGTGAAATGTTACACTTGCAAGAAGTTTTTTCATGTAATTTTAAAGGTACACTATATGATTGGTAAAGCGGATAAATGCAGTAAACGCATTAATTTTGAATGTTACAATCAAAATTATTAAAAACCGGGTCTTCAAATTGTATTTTTCTGACTTTGACAGTATTTCAGACAAATATTTGTATTGGAAATCAGTACTGATATGAACTTCATGATCAGCAAGCTTTCAGGCTTTGTGTGATTCAATATATACATAAAAAGACAAACCTGTGAACATTTTGCCTCAATCTGTTGTCTGAGTAAGGAGAAAATATTGAAAAACCAAGCACATTTTTTCACATTGTCCTTAATTTTGAAATTAAATCAGGGTTTAAAAGTTCTATTTTCTCAATTTTGACAGTAATTCAGACAGAAATTTTCCAATTTTAAAATTGGGGTCTTCAAAAGCTCTATTTTCTCAACTTTGACAGTAGTTCAGACAGAAATTTTCCAATTTTAAAATTGGGGTCTTCAAATTCTATTTTCTCGACTTTGACAGTATTTCAGACAGAAATAGTTCTATGGAAGATTGTACTGGTATGAACGCTATAATCAGTAAGCTTTCAGACTGATACTAATACAAAGAATTTTGAATGAATACCAATCCTGTATTCTACTTTTAAGGGCCTTGTCACGAGGCCATTTATATAACTTTTTCAACTCAACACAAAAGGAACATTTTTTGGAGCACAAGAGGAAATTTTTCTAACAGCATTCCCAAGAAAATTTCTTTTTGGACATTGCTTTGAACTGGTCGCCTATAAATTGCATTGTGTAACACGGTCATAAAAGAATTGTATTATGTTTCCTATTTTGTAATCCATCCTCTATTACTGATGGTCTCTTACTATTGCTTCGTAAAAGTAAATTATTGTATAGACCGATCTATTAAGCCCCGCCACCTAAAGATATCGACTAATCACAGCATTGTTTACATCACCACTGTACATGTCGGCAGCTCAATGTGCATCTCTTCAATGCCACATGGCATGACATGAATGTGCGCGCGATAAGTAGGCATTCAGTTTACATTTTCCAATAGGATTTGATTGTGTGAGACTTTTGTCAGACTCTCAGCGGCAAAGCCAAGGCTGTGATTGGTCAACACAAAAGGGGGCAGGGCTTAATGGATCGGTCTACTATAAATGTGGCACAGAATGGTTTAACTTGCGGTAATGTAAATCCAAATGTAATTTGACCTTTGGGTCATCAATCATGACTTTTTTTAACAAAATATTTAAAACAAAATACATGAAATACAATTTTTTTAAAATGGCAGAAATTACAAAAATTAGGAAGTCATCCTTTCTTGAAAACTGCATTCAATACAATCGCTCATCCGAACAGTCGATCTTTAACACATTTTCTTGAAGATGTTTAGCAGCAAATTTTAATCAACGCATCCCAGTGAACGATTTCCCTTGTATTGCATAATGCTACACAAAATGTATCAGTTGCTACTAAAAACTCATCCTTTGCTTAAGCTCAATACTAGCAGGCAGGCAGCACCGACCATTTTCAGTCCAGCAATTTTGCTGTGCAAAACCGACGAAATCTTTCCCTGCATCCAGTCAATTCCTCAGCAAAGAAATACCGAGGCACTTGCCTCACTACCTCGAGACATGTATATCCCATGTTTGGCCAGTAACCTATTTTTGCCTTCTTTTTTTTTCTTCTTTTCTTTTGATCGATTGATTTTTTTTGTGTGTCTTTGCTGAGGTGTTATCGTTTTTTAAATAATAAATGAAATAAGATCCATAATTAGTTTTCATCTCAGTGAGATGAAAACTCTGCCTGTAGGAATGCGTACAAAAATGCTGAATGCATTCTTACCGTTTTCTCGCAAATGAACCAACGAAATGAGCTGAAATTTTCACAGGTTGGTTTTATTACATATATCTTGATTTGTGCAAAGAATGGAAGCATTTACAGTCAGTTTACCAATGTTGAGCTGTGGCTTTAACATAAACTCACATACTTCTGGGGAGTGGATGTAATTTAAGTGTTTGCTGGAAAGATCTCATTTTGCAAATTGAAAATGTATTTATCTTTTCGTATTTGTTATTACTCCCATCACTTCCTCAGCAAAAAAAACAAAACAAAAATACAGAGGTACCTGCCACAACAATCCCACAGCATTTTGGTCAGTAACCTATTTTTGCTTCTTTTTTTTCCCCCTCTTTTTTTCTTTGCGCTTAGCATCAAGTCATGTACTTCTTGAGAGTGGATGTTATCCGAGTTCTTCTTTTGATATACCTCATGCTTCAAATTGAAAATGTTTTGATCCTCTTGTTCTCATTATTATTCCAGTCATTTCCTAAGCAAAGAAATACTGAGGTAACTGCTACATTTTCGCTAAGTGACTTCGTTTTTATGTAAATTTGTAAATTTGAATGTTGTCAGCCTCTTGGCTGTTTTATGATTCAAATAAATAAACCAACAATAATAATAATTATTATCAGTAGCAGTAGTAGTAGCAGTAGTAGTAGTAGTATTTTATTAAGATAAATCAACAATTGCACAAAAATACAAATAGACAAGGAAAACAGTGGATGGTTGATTCCATCTTGGATAGCCCAAAAAGCCAATAACAGAGGCTTATTATTACCATTGGGGTCAGTCATAAAAATCAATTTACATTTTATGATGATTTTGTTTTATTTCACTGAAGTACTTTGCAACTACCTGAAAAAGGTGTTTTGTCTGTCGACATTACCTTTCATTGCAGGTTTGTTGTTACTAGAGGAAACAAACAAACAAACAAACAAATGCTGAAGCAGTTTTTACAACAACCGAATTAAACCACAGTAATAAATAAATAAGCAAATTTTCAGTTCCCTCGCTCAAAATAAATTGGAGCTGAAGTAGACATGTTGTGTACCATCAGAATCCAAAAAAAAAAAAAATGTTTGACAATCGCAAAGCCATCTGGGGGATTCGACGCATTGCTGCAGCTAATTGGTTTGATCTGATATGATTACAGGCATGGAGTATGGGTTTGCTTTCCTAATTCCAACGGACTACAATTTCAAATTCAATTCATGATCTGTGCGAGGCAGAGGCAAAATGCTCCAATGGTACTTCCATACTGTTCACAGGTGCATTTAGGTCCTTGCAACTCATAAGTTCCCTGGCTTTTTTTTTTTTTTTTTTTTTTGGGGGGGGGGGGATGGAGAGTGGTGCCACGTTTGGGACATGAGCAGGAATTTATGCTTCATACTTTTAGCATTCTTATTTAAAGGGCCCATGAAGAGGTTTTTTGTCACGGAACAGTTTTGTGGCTTAATATATGGTTTGAAATTAACAAAACATAGTATTGACTATTTTGATGTGTCTGTTATGCGTTAATACACTTTAAATGAGCCCTGAAAATGTGTGTCATTTGATTGCGCAATGATCCATGACGTAGGCTGTGGTAAAACATTTCAAAGACGGCTCTGGTGCCGAGTGGTCAAGAATGCATCGTATGTTATTGTCACACACATGGCCCTGGTCAGCCGTTCCACTGTCTGCGTCACAGATTTTATGTTAATGAGGAAGGGTGGGCGGAGCAGGGCAACCCCCTAATTTTAGAAATCATTATTTCTAAGATTAATACGCATGTAAAAAATGTGAAAAAAGTAAAGATATACTATAATAGGCATACTTTATTTTTTCAACCAATAAAAAATAATAATTCATGGGACCTTTAAACTGAGCTGCTTTAGGTAATGTTTGAAGCTTTGCATGGCGTGAAGGATAATAGGAAACTACAACTAGTAAACTAGTAAACTTGTGGGTACAACCATGTATAAATCTCTTTGGGGAGGAGTGGTGGCTCTGAAAAGAGCCGGTGTGGTCTCGATGTTTCGATCAGTATACTCTGATCATCTTCAGGAGAATGCTTTAGTTATTAATGTATTCCAAGAATGGCTCCTCACTAGAATGGTCCTCTGAAGATATATGTGAAGAGTAGATGATGAAGAATGGTTCAGTTTTAGATGTGGGAATAAAACCCCAACTGGGAGAAAACCAACTTATTCAGGTAGGGACTGAAAACCTAAGATTATAGGGCGCCCAAGGCGCAAGGTGGGTTACCGGAGCCCTACCTATTGTTGAAACGAGAAATACGCATGGGTGCCAGTTCAGCAAGCAAATATTTTGTGGTCATTGTCTGCATTGATCTATTGTTGCGTGAAAAGGGTTTACTTGCTGAAAAGGTGTCCAGTGCGCAATTCACATTTCAGCCCGAGTTCCTCCTTCTGTAATCTTGGCTGAAAATCCCAATCCACATACAAGGCTCCTATCTTCCTGGTCTGAGGTGGGATTTGGACCAGTGCTCACACAGATGAAAGGCAGGGAAGGAATTTACTAAGCCAACAACCCGATTCCCCACAAAATGGTCACCGTGGCCACGTTCATGAAGCTTAGGCCGTGTCCGAATCAAGCGACTTCGGCTACGGCTATGGCTGCTGGCTGCAACGACAACATTGAAGAATATGAATCCTCGGCATTCTGGCCAAGCCACTGCCGAAATCATTCATTCCGACACGGCCTTGAATTTGTTTATTAAGGCTCCAATAATGGGTATATATATATATATATTTTTTTTAAAGAGACCATTAGAAACAATGCATTGAAACCAACAATGTGAAAAACACAGGCACTTAAATATTTATTTATTTTATTTTACATCCAACGGCACAATCAGCGCCAATAACAGGATGAAGTAGGAAACGAGAAGAAATGTTCAGTTTTAGATGTGGGAGGAAAACCCTAAATGGGGAAAACCCCACACAATCAGACAGGGACTGAAAACCCAATCCATATATACAAGGCTCCAGGTCTGAGGCGGGATTCGAACCAGGGTCCTTACAGGTTGACAGGCAGGAAAAGAAACCACTGAGCTTGACTGATACCCAAAATAAATCTGCAAAACAGCTTTTTGCCAACCGAGACTCAAAAGTTGCTTAAGGTTACCAAACACAAAATTTTTAGAGAGCTATTCTGTCTTTGGGAGAAAGTAAACATTTGGTGACAAAATAAACTTAAAACACAACTGGAACTATCATCATTTACAGTCACTATGAAGGCCTTGACATTTATTTGTAACATGTGACTCAAGACTGATATGCAACTTGGAAGTCATCTGCAGGCTACACAGAACATCGTTGGCAAAGTTGCCGGCATACTCAACTCTTACTTTGTCATCATGCCATCGTAAAACTGGGCAACTCTTCTGATGGTAGCTTAATATCGAACATGACTTCAACCTGCTACGGTAATTACTAAATTGGGCCACTCATTTTTATTCAAAACCCAGACTCACTAAATATTTTAACTTCTGACGCACAAGACGAAACTGTGTCAAGAGAATGAAGAAGGAAAAATTCACAGGACTCGGGAAAGTACCGTACTGAGTATACAGTGCTTAACATACATCGGTGTACGGGCAAAAACACAACTAATATTCTTATCCCAGATGCAAAAATTAACATCTATTATAATGGTTGTGATACCCGCTGCTAATAGGATTCAAACTGCCTCTAGCTGCCCAGCAATCTTGGTAGTCTAGTTGGTAAGACATCTGCTCTAGAATGGCGGGGGTTGTGGGTTCGAATCCCACCTGAGGAATATGTCTGTGGTTGTTTTTTTTTTTTTTTCACAGGACTTGGGAAAGTAATGAGTATACAGTGCTTAACACACATTGGTGTATGGGCAAAAACACAAATAATATAACAAAATAGTTTCCTTAAATAATTTTCTTTAGTAATTGAAAGAGTGCAATTTTTAGACCCATTTTTTTAATAGGAGGTTACATACTTGAGAGTCCTCTTTGCAATGGACCAAGGGTCAACTTTTTGTTTTGAAAATAATTTGTAGGTACAAAAAATGGGGGGGGGGTGGTTATATAGTCACAAGAAAGTCAAATCCAATCAGTCCTATTCTGTTCCACAAAAGTGCTCTGGACATGTTTAAAAACTTTTTGTCATTCTGTGCATGCCACTATAAGGGAACGATTCCAACGGTTGCCAACGCCATTCAAGATTGCAAAGAATATTGGTCAACTGTCCCCGATATCTCAAAGAGAGAGAATCGTGTTGCGACGCTACAAAAACATTTTCGTAAGTGGTCTCCGACTTTCCCACGTAACTGGCACAATGAAGACAATGGGCTTGGAAGTCATGAAGGAGATTGTTTTTTTGTGTGCAGTGGCAAAGGTTTTGCCCGCTGTGAAAATTCAATTAAAGTAGACGGATCGGGTTGCAAACCGTCAGTGGGGGGGGGGGGGGGGAGTGGAGCTGTTGACGCAACATTTCGCATGGAGATAGATGTTTCGGATTCCTGGGCCAGGCGATATTATGCCGTAAATGGATCAAATTGAATCTGTTCCGTATGCCCCGGCCTAGGGGGGGTTTTCAGTTATTCGGGTGTTCCCATTCAGTTGTATTCAATTACAGTTTCCGGGACTATTCAGGACTGCTGAAATGTTCCTGAATAAGTGGAGCTGGGCTGTATTTGATCAGATTCAACACTGGCCTGTATCAAACACAATGTGTGTAATACTACTTGTATTTTAAGTATTCGGCTGAATGAGAATGTGAACTATGGAGATTGAGAAATGCGCTCACAATGATGGTCATATGGTAAGCAAAATCAATATGCTAAAAAAAAGACTTTCATGTTGAGAAGACCAATACACAAGAGCGATACATGACTGGCTTGCTCTGCTATTTTCTAGTCGTTTCAGGCATTATAAAGCACCCGATTCAGACTGGCGCTCTAGAGTCCCGCTGAACCAAATAGAATAAGAGCGACTCTAGCTCCACCGAAATAGACTTTGGTTTCAGACTGGCAAACTTAATGTATTAGCTGGAGATAAAAATACAAATAGAGTTTCTACTTTTCGCGCTTCCCGTCGGCCGCCCCGGTGGGATGCTCAAGGTCATTTTCCCTAATTACCACACATTAACATAAATTTGCATTAGGTTCGGCACATGACAAGATTGACGTCTGAAACCAAGACGCTCCAGAGTCGTTCCGAACGACTGCTACAGTGTGGGATCTTTCGACTTCTAGTGTGTCTAGTTGCTCCTAACTGTTTCAGATGTTGAACTTAACGTACTTCAATAATTCGGTTCGGCGCGACTACTGAGCACCAGTCTGAACGGGATGTTTATGATTTGTATCTGGTCTTAATTCTGATTTGTTTTACATTTTTTCTCCTTTTTCCCCCCCTTTTTTTTCCCCTTATTTTTTGTCCGTGCCAATTGAGGTATAATCCAAACCAAACATTTCTGGTCAGAGTCATTTCCTATAAGCAGGCATAATATTTGGCCCTTGGGAAAAAAAAAGTAGGAAACTTTTATTGAGTACAAAGGTTGACCTAAATGTACATGGTATAGGCTTTCATAGACTTTTCAGGCTATTTAATACCAATTTTGCTGATTTTTTAAAACCGAGGGCCCCAAAAATCGGAAAGCAGACTTTAAAGGCAAAGTATACCTTTGGTTTTTGGAACCGTACATTTGCCTTAATGCTATATAATTGTAGATATATACCATAAAACTAACCTGTGAAAATTTCATTTCAAAAGGTGGCAGCGTTTTTGAGATTTTGCCAAAAATCTGAAGTGGTTGTGTTCACGCAGAAGAAGTATCCGTCATTGGAATACACATTCTGAGAAGCGTTACGGCCATAACGCTTCTCAGATTCAAATTTTGGGGGGATAAAGAGTGATGTATTTTTCCATAACTGCAGTACTTCGAAGTGAAACGTTTCTCAAAATGCATTACACTATCCAAAGCTGCTGTACTTCTCACCAAGTAAATTATTTATTGCCATAAATTTTCAGAGTCATTACCAAACGTATACAGACCCTTTAAGTAGGAAGAATACCATGTTTGCATAACTGCTTACCAACCGAAAGGATCTGTGGAATTAATGCAAATTATAAAATGCAAACTACTATTGGCCTCACATTTTGACCCTAGCAAAGTCCTTCTCAAAGGCTAGTAGGCTACCCATGACAGTTCAGAACTCACTAATAAAATTGATAGGTACACAGAACTAACTTTGGATTTCCGCCCGAGACAGAAAAAAAGGTACAATTCCTGCAAAAGTATGTAAAAACGGACGGGTAACTTGTCACTCTTACAATCCTCGTGTGCATGTGCCTGTCCCTCCAGGCAAAGGGCAGTAGAGCTTGGGTTAGGATATCCAGGGACCAGCGGAAAGATCTGGATCTTTCCAAATAGTGCATTGGTCAGCATAACTATTATTCAGATATTGATGGATTAATAAGGTGTGAACTTACAAGAGTGCATCTAAACATCTATCTTGATCATAAACAATGTTAAAGGGAATGCGCCACACTGCTGCTCTCGGGATGCTCAGTTCCCGTGGGAACATTCAGTTGGGGGAAGGTTTGCCTAGACTAACCCAACTGTGTTTTTGGGTACCCTCATAAATTATCTGGATGTGATTATTTTACACGCACTACAGCCCTTTTTTCCGGGACGCTTTTCCAGGGTTTTGACAGTGAGACAAAGTACAGGGTTGCAGGCCTCGATCTTCAGAAAAACAGGGGCAGGCCTTTGCTGGCCAAATCAGAGAAATTGGACATGCTGGCCAAGTTGGTAGTGACAGTGCAATTTTTCTGAAGGGCATGCTGGCCAACTCGACAGGGCATGAGGCCAATGGCCTCGGTGGCCTTGGTTAAGATCAAGGCCTGGGGTTGGAAAGTATCAACGCCCGAAGATGATACTTGTTTCAATCTGTAATACGAAGCTGTGTAAGAGACATGGTGAGTTTTATTTTCAGATTTTCCAACCCGTATGTACGCCCTATTAACCCATACTTACACCTTACTAACCCATCTGTGTGCCTTATGTAACCCAAACGTACACCTTAGGACACCCATACGTACGCCTTACTTACCTATACAAACGCCTTACTAACCCGTATGTATGCCTTAATAACCTGTACATACACCTTATGTAGCCCGTACGTACGCCTTACAAACTTGGATAGTAACGTGTTTGTTGGCCTTACTAATCCGTACGAACCTCTTATCTAACTCGTACATAAGCCTTACTAAAACTCACCATGTCCCTAATACAGCTTTGTAGATTCAAATAGTTTGGAGGAATCCAGGAGCAAGTTCGATCAAGGACCATAGCTAACCATAGTTCGACTAACTCTGATCGAACCCACGCTAGTTGACGATGGTTGGACTAGTCTAGTCGACTATTCGCGACCAGCCTATCGAGGTTGGTCACATCGCTGGTTACCAATAGCCGTTTCATAAGCACAATGCAGAGGGGACCAGTTATCAGGAAAGTGATAATGCTGATTTCGCCGTTTTCTCATGGTCGCGTTGACGTGACATGACTAGAGTCGTTCGCACTTCAACTTCAGTGCGCATGCACTACGTACGTCACAAACCAACCACTAGTTAACCAGTGGTCCTTGATCGAACTTGCTCCTAGTGATTCTTTTTAATATTTTATCTTTCTGGTAATAACTCCAAGAAACCCTCAAAGTGCATATAGCACAGTTACCAAAGGCCTGAAGGTACCTGTGTGGAGGAGATGTTGAAGAAATGACACTTTTAGGTGTGGTGGGGGAAAAACCACACCCAAGGCTCCCGGTACAAAAGACGGATTCGTTTCCGAACCGAGGTCGAAATGGAGGTCTACAGAGGGTAAAAGGCTGAGAAGAAACTACTAAGGACGTTTACGAAACCACGGCTTGGGCTGGGGCTTGGACTTTGGCTCTGTCAGTTATTTAGAAAACGTGTGCTTTTAGTTCCTGACGGGGCTTCAAACAGGCGGACAGAGCCCAAAGCCCAAGCCGGGGTTTCGTAAATGGCCAACGTCGACTTGAATGCCCTAAATCTTACTTTCAAAAGGGCAGGGGACGGCGCTTCTTAGTTGCTGGTCCCTGATCCTGGAATTATCTACCCACTCACATTGGCAACATCAATTCACTTCAGACCTGTTCTCGTCTCGCCTATAAATTATTTCTGTCTTTTCTTGTAGCAGTCTTTCGTAGTGCACTGTAGCTTTGGAAAATGCGCTTTGTAAGTATTATTTATTATTTTTTATGTTCTGAGAAGACCGAGAGATGGGTTTAAGCAATATTACATGGTTGCAAACTGCACATGCACTTCTTTCTGCTGATCTCCAACAATAGATATGATAGATAAAATTGTTTATTAAAAAAAACTGTCTCCTCGGCACAAAGGCCACTTACAATAATTTTACATTAAAAGGCTTCATGTCTTACATTATTTAAAAACCTAACTAAGCTCTTGTGGGTGGGAAGTCAATATTTCACAAATAAATGTCAAGGTAGTACATTACAAATCGTAAGACAGAAATAAAGAAGGAAAAAAAATAGTTTAAACCTGGACATTTCGACCCTAGCAGAGTCTGTCTAACAGACTAAAAGACAGATAAATGTCTGCCGCGAAAACGTACGTTATCAGCCACGAATTTCAATGTGGAATACACAATTTGACAATATTTTAGATGTTTAAAGCTAGCACTTAAAAGCCCCAGCTCAACGTTGCTAAATTGTCTGTAAATGCTTTCATTCTTTGCACAAATCAAGATGTATGGCATAAAACCAACCTGTGAAAAATAAGCTCATTCCGTTGTTCCATTTGCAAGAAAACGGTTAAACTGCATTCAGCATTTTTGTACGCATTCTTAGGCAGAGTTTTGGTCTCACATGAGACGAAAATTAATTTTGGATCTTATTTCACTTTTTATTCAAAACTGCTAACACGTCTGGCAGAACTAGTTCAAGGAATGTTTTCTACCATCATTGCCTTCATACCATGTAAGGTAGATGTAAATCTGTGAACAATTATGTTTTTTCTTTCTTACAAATGTGGAGCTGGGGTTTTAAGTCAAATACAATATTTGTAAAAAAAAAAAATAACTAAACAAAACAAATCAAAAAACTAAAAACCAATAGGCTAAATATTTTAATTGTGTCTCTCTAATGTCTGGACTCTTTCAGATAGTTATGAAAGAAGTTGTATGTCGACAGATTTCGTGAGGCAGCATGTTTCCCAGCAACGTTTATTCAGTTTACTTTTGTTGTCGCTGACCCACACGTCATGTTGTTTGTTTTTTTATTTTCCCATGTTTGGCTTTACTTTCATCCTTTAATGGTTTTGTTTCTCTCCAACATGTCCCGCCCTCACTCATTCATTCTAATACTACCCCCAGCCGCTTTCTACTCTTGTTTTAATTTTATCAATTTCTAAATAATTTGTAACTATTTATTTAGCTATTTATGTCTAACATTTATGAATTCTGAGTCTAAAAAGAAGATTTTATGTGGTAAAATTACACAAGCTTATCAACACGTGTGTCAGCCTGACGCGCAGCAACATTACGCACATAATTTAGCGTAAAGCAGACATTATTTCTTTGCAGTGACTGGCTCAATACCTGTGTCGCGCAACGGATGATTGTCACAGTTGAATACCACTGAAATACACGCTGGTGATCACCAAAATGATCGCAAGCGGTCGGTGACATCACGTGCACAAGGTCTACAGACCAGTCTATTTTAGTTCAATTTCACCTGACCTGAACCAACATTTTTCCGGTCTTTGCTCTTCGCGCTTTTCCGCTTGCTTACACGTACTCTCTAAATGTAAACGAGTGAAAATTTCACTCTCTTGCCCCAGTGGTGTCAGTTTGAATCTTTTGAGAGTGAAACTCACTGTTCATCACCCTTTTTGAGTGAAATTAGAGTGAACTTCACTCTGATTCAAGTTGAAAATACCCGTCTTTCACTCTCAAAAAGAGTTGTCCGCCATATGGCTCTTTGGAAGAGTGGTATGGTGGACAAAACGAGTGGTTTTCACTCTTTTACATTTACAGAGTAAGGTGCAGGCTTGTACTTGCGTCAAGATCGTTGGTCGGAGATGCCTGTGATGTAAAACAGAATATAAACGCTGGGCATATTGGCATCCCAGTAATGGCTGAAAATACTGGTAAAAGGCATCCCCAAGGATTCGTCTATAAACCTCGTACGTGGACGGGAGAGGAGAGAGCCCTACGTTGAAGGAATAAACAGCGACAGCATTTTATCCTTTGCTGACATTTGCCAAGGGTCCATCCCATCTCTCTGCACAAGGCTTCCAAGGGAATCGATGCGCATTAGGGCAGAGGAAATTTCATAATGTGATTAAGTAAACAGATAGGAAAAACCGGCTCAGGGCTGCAACATAAACTTGTCGGTCATAAGCGTCTAGATGTTGGAATTAAAGTTACTGAGTGTACTCGTGGACGGTTGACTATTTGTTCAGAATTGAATTTTTTGGAACAGAATCTTCCCGATCCTCCAGTTAACATTCGACTACCCTAGTCAACTTTTCAGAACACACAAACAGGCTCTTCTCACAGCTCTCACTCCTTTAACTAGAGACAGCTTACAAGAAGCATTTTTTTTTTGTTCATTACTTCAGCTAAAAATTCAAACTCAATTCACTGCGTGCCCATATGTTCATATATTTTATAATATTGTTTACTTTATTTCTTGGTCATGTATAAAAGTACGAGAACATAAAAATTATAATGGTTGTGGTACCCCCGCTGCTAATAGGATTCGAACTGCCTCTAGCTGCCGGGCAGTCTCGGTAGTCTAGTTGGTAGGACATCTATATCTAGAATGGCGGGGGTCGTGGGTTCAAATCCCACCCCAGGAATATACCTGTGGATTTTTTTTTCACAGGAATTGGGAAAGTACTAAGTATGCAGTGCTTAACACATACCGGTGTATGGGTAAAAAGCACAATACCCGATGCAAAAATTAACATCTATCACATAAAAATAACAATCGTTACATCAACTAAAAAGAAAGAGCTGAAATAGTCTATTGACTAAAAGAAATAACTCTCCGTCCAGGAAACTCTCCTTTCTAGATGGCACACACAAAACTAAATAAAAATTATATCTAAGACTTCATATATTTCAATGGGCCATCTATATGAACCAGAAACACCAGAGTATAAATTCCCCTACTCTTCCACGATAAGTGTTCTGGGTTCTTTTACGTGCACTACCAATCCTAGTACACGGGACCTACGGCTTAACGTCCCATCCGAAGGACAAAGCAATTATGGTAAAGTATCTTGCTCAAGGACACAAGTGCCACGACCAGGATTCGAACCCACACTCTGCTGCCAACAACACCAGAACTTGAGTCCGGTGATCTTAACCGCTCGGCCACGACACTCCCATCCGCATCGGCGATCAGAAAGTCCCATTCACCCATGGGGAATAGTATTTCCCATTCAACAGTTAGGATCATCCTTGTTCCCAATGTTTTTCAGCAGCAGAGTGCCTCTGCTAAAAACAAAGGAGCCGGCACCTGTGCAGAAGGTTGTGACCCCATCTATTAATTTTTGTGCATAGTTGTCATTCAACCAAACACACAAACAGAAATAATGTTAAATTGATTTTTAAAAAAAGAATCAAATGCCAAGGATCTGTCAGTTATATAAAACAAATATTGAGGAAACAGTTCCATTTCAACAGTCAAAATTTTACCTTGCTTTAATATTCCTCCCATTCCACTCTGAGCCAATAAATAGTTGTATAAAAAACAGCGGTTTGGCCGAGAACACAAAAAAAAACTATGAACTACAACTCATGTCACAAACAAATTTAATCGCAAAAAGTGGTGATGGCCTTGCGTTTTAAACCCTAGCAGAGTATTTCTTAAAGGCTAAATGACAACACAACAACTACATTCCCAGCATATTAGTGTAAGAGAGAAGCAGTCAGGTGGAAAGGTTGCCATGGAGTGAAACTCCAGAACCGAGTAGATGATGGGGAATGTGGACAAAATAAAATGTAATCAAAAAAGAGACAAACAATGTAATCCATTAATCATTTTCTGCTTTGTGGTTGACCTTTGTTTTTTTTTCCAAGGAAATTTTTTAAATTGATAGCAAACATCAAATGTATTTTGTTGCAAACATACTCCTTCTCATGTGTGGATAAGATTTGAAGTCGCGACATTTTTAGTATCATTTCAAATTAGTCTACAGCAATGATTATCGTGACAGCGTCTGATAGGCAGCACGCACACACAAAATTGTAATAAATGTCTTCCGCTAAAAATCTTGTTCACTCAATCCAAACTGAATTCTCGTGAAAATTTCCTTCTCTGGTGTCGCAAAGATTTGAAATCCAAACACCCCAGACAACGCTGCCAATTGCAACGACCAAACTGCCAGCGCCTGAGTGTCACCATCCAAATCTCATAAAATTTAACAAGAGGAAGATGTCGACGATATATACGACGCTGGTTAAATTTCAATCAATAGGACTCTATACACATGCACTGTGAGTGTGAACAAGGTTAATTAACTTCAGATAGTCCTGCATGTGTGACCTCGTGGGGGGGGGGGGGGGGAAAAAAAAAAATGCCGGCGATCATAACCAATCTGTAGTCTCTTCAATTTTCAAATGTCAAATTCATTTTTTTCACACTTATTCCATTCCTCTGTGTATTTCAATATTAGGTGGAGATGAGGCGAGGGACTCGTTTTTATGGGCTAAACACACAGCATTCTGGAGATCTTGTTCATCTGGTCAATGTCTGTGATGGAGTAATCCAGTGAATTGCCTTGTCTGCACACTTGGACCAAGCAAACTGCACACAATATATGAGCAGCAAACCAAACTGAAGTGGAAATCTTAGCAGAGTTCTCATAGTTCTTTCTTTAATGTCGTCCGCTTCCCCATGAATCATCAGAAGAAATTGCCACAACTGAAAGTCATGTTTAGGTTTGAGAAGAAATTCTATTTTATTTTATTTTATTTATTTTTTTTCAAGGAAAATAAATATAATCTGAAAATGCGTTTTTTTGTGGCCACTTTACACTGTAAATAGCCTGCTTTCATAAATTATAATTGCCTTTATTGGGTTACCCGCAAATATAACATTCTGCTTTAATTAAAGAAACAAATAATTAACTGATTATCTAATAAACTTCAATAAATATTTAGACAATTTTAAAGCTTTTTTAATTTTATTTTTTTATAACCAATTTAACAACTTGTTTGCATTTGATCTAACATACCTTTTATATCGTAAAGCGCTGTGATCATTTTCATGGAAATCGCGCAATACAAATCTCCAATTATTATTATTATTATTACTTAAAAAATGCTGTGAATAAAAATGGTCTGGCCACCCGATGAGAATCAGTTTTCATGACTTTTGCTATATAAATGGATACAGGGCTCACAACAATCAAGGCACCGGGCACACACTACATGAAAGTTGCATAATAAGGGTTGTGGAGACCGCCCAAGAATTATAATAAAAAAGCACAAGTGCATGCATAGATCAACTCATGAGAGATCACAAACCAATTTAAAATCAGGCTTCACTCATTTCCTGGCTCATCAAAATTTCAATTTTCATTTGCCTTGTCAATTTTCTCCACTAGTAATAGAACAGCATGGTGTTCATCTACAGCGGACATTCCAGGGCAAACTGCGCTGTACTTACCGCCACACAATTTGCAACAAGGGCTGGAGTGGCGAAAAAGGGTACATGCTTGCCATAGCCCGAGTAGGATTCGTCCTCTGTGTTGTTACACTGATATCCCTGCGGGGGCTTATGTTTGTATTATTACACGTGCAGAGAGCCTACTGTGTTAATATTAATTGTGTGTACAACATCGCGCGTTCTTGCAGTTGTTTTGTTTCCTCGGATTGTTCATAATACTTTTTTTTATATTTGTTGACAATTATTTATTCTTTGTACCTGTGACTGAATGACATGTACTAGAAATTTTACAAAAAAAACCCCCCAAAAACAGTGTATTGAGATAAATTAATCAAAAAATAACAATATTTTAATATCACCATGGAGATGATATTAACATAAATAATATTCTTTCTCCCCGAAGCAAATTAAACATTTATTGCAAAACCGTTGTGGTACATGCTGCTAAAAAAGATTTGAACCGCCTCTAGCTACCTGTCAATCTCGGTGGTCATGTTTGTAAGACATCTGCACTAGAATGGCAAAGGTCCTGGGTTCGAATCCCACCCGAGTAAAATTGCTGTGAATTTTTCTTTATTATGTTTTTTCACAGAACTCGGGAAAGTACTGAGTATCCAGCACTTCAACAAATCGGTGTATGGGTAAAACATAAATAATAAGATGGCAATGGTCGTGGGTTCGAATCCCACCCAAGTAAACTTGGTGTGGATTTGTATTGATTATGTTTTTTTTTTTTTCACAGAACTCGGGAAAGTACTAAGTATACACTGCTTGAACACATCGGTGTATGGGTAAAACATTAAAAATAAGATGTTAACCCTGTTATTTTTACCATCCATCAACCTCTTTCAATCCGAGGGATCTGAGCACCAGACAAAAAAAAAAAAAAAACTAACAAAAAAACAAGCACTGAAAACTCACAAACCCATTTCAAATTAAGCCAGTATGTGAGAAAAAGAGAGACTTGGGCAAGTCTACTACACCATCCAACAGAACTCAATTATTCATTATTATTATTCTTAATATGCTTTGCCTCTCAAGGAACAAAAGAGCGGCCGGACCTCTGATTGGTACAAAGCCTTTGTAGCGAGCATTCTCAGGGCGAGAAACACATGTATGAATTATCTATAGGCAAAAAGCTAAGGGACATCACATGAGCGCTAACAGCATTGGCTTGGCATGTGGTGCGTCCAATGTATATTTCTCATTTTAAAGAAAACGCAGACTAACAAACTGTTATTGATCTGTTATTTTCTTTCAAACAAGAAATATACAACTGTTGGCGCAAGTGCTGCTGAGTCTGAGGTTAGAATAATTTATAGGGTGCACCACACTAAATAGGCTCCCATAGCAACCAATGCTAAGTGCTAAATATTCAAAAATACTCAAAAAAATTATTTAAAGTCTCTCAGTCTCTAGAAAACAAATAAAATATATTTACTGACAACTGAACTTCCATTATTCTTTCCAATTTTTAAGGTTAGCTGTTGAGAATTTTTGGTAGGCTCATCCCAAATAAAAACACCTCTGAACAACTTAATTGGCCAGACTCCGTCTTGGAAAAATCACCCTACACGTTTTAGCAAAATAGGGCCATTTTTAGAAGGCTAGTGAACCCAAAGTGCTCCAGGATGAAAGTCAACAACCCCAGGGGCACAATGTTGGACCATTTTTCAACAACCCACAAAAGCCATGACCTTCAAATCTTTGATTTACAGAAAAAGTTGTGGGTTTACATTTTATCAATGAGACTCGGTAAATGGATCTCTCTCTATTTATTCTAATGCACCCATCAGCTCCCTTGCACCAACATTACACTTGATAGAAATCCTTGCCAAACAGTGTGGAAAGAAAATTGCAAGAACAGCATATTAAGTATCCCTCTGGTCACCTGATTTATGGCCCTCCAGTGAAGGGCAATGATGAAAGACCAGAGGTGGTCAGGAGGCACCCGCAGTAAAAAAAAAAAATCTTAAAATGAGTCATTGTGATTCTTCAAAAGAAAAAAAATCACATTTGATTTTGTCCCAAAATTGCATGATTTGAGTTTTCCCATCTTTTTGCATCATCAATAAAGACTTAGTTGCAATTGTGATGATTTGAAGTTTGACACCCTTGGCTATTTCAACATGTCCCAAACCATTTTTTGGAATGTTTCAAAAGGGTGCCTGCCATCGACAACAGTGGAACTTTTGCCCGTGGCATTTTTCCAACAGGGGCTGGGTTTTGGGGTTGTTTTTTTGTTTTTTGCTAAAACCCTGCAAAGAAGAAGTGGTGAATCTGAGAGGAAAAAAAAAAGGCAATGTAATTTTCAGGTGCGTTCACCAGCAGACTCTTCTCGTCTTCGGTGAAAATAGAAACATTTATGCCTGTTTGGAGAATTTCATTTGACAAACTACAAACTGAGAGCAGTTTCTGAAACAGATCACCGAGTCATTCGGCATTTGCCATTTTTAAATGTTTAGCTATTGAGAAAGACTCAAGTTCTGTTGGCTTAGTCATCAGGATGTTGGTTTGAATCCTGGTCTTTGTGTCCTTGAGCAAGACATTTACTAGGATTGCTTCAAATAGGGGAAGAGGCAGTTATGTTTGTCTCGCAACGGATTTATTTACCCTTCCCTGTTCGTAGCTGTGCTGTGAAGAGACTTGCGTTTATATCTCGCCATGTCTTGTTTCTGCGCATTGGGGCAGGTTTCTATCCCTTCTGTACCCCCATACCTCAAGTGGCCATTGGGCCTTGTGATGGGCGACTTGCATAAACAAAAAGACTCTAATGGGGTTGAAGCATAAGGCCATTAACAATATTTTGCTTTTGTTTCTAGATTTAAAAACACTTCATTATTTTAAAATAGTTATTTCCACCACTAACGTTTTTATCAAAAAACATGTAACAAAATTGTACATATTTTGTCAAAGACTGCATTGCACTTTGAAAGAGCGGCTGTACATGTTGTTGAAGGGCAAGTGTAGAGGAGCATAATCAGATTAAATGAAAATATGAAAACAGGCAGTTTTGATACTCGTGAACTCCCGAGCATCATGAGGAGAACCGGCCGACCAACCAGGTATCAGTTCAAGACATGCATCGCCTTCCCCTGAGAATTACGTCTAGCCACACATGTAAACTACCTTGGAACTTTGTTGTGATAGCACAATTTAGCAGGCCGCTGTATAATGACACAGCTGTTTGCTATCATACAGGAAGATGCATCTGCAAATCAGATGATGCATCCGCAAGTCCAGAGGAGTTACGCTCTCACAGCTAACGATCTTTATTTTTAGATCTGGGCTTCTGGACGGATAAGATTGGACACCTAAATTTCGTAAATAAATATCAAGCTGGGGGGGGGGGGGTGGGAGAGGAGGATTGGCGATAATGACCAGAGGTGACCATAGCCGGGGTGTATTGTGTTGATTGACGGGGGATGGGGAATAAAGGTCAAGCTGCAACAGGAGCTGAAATATTGCTTAGATGGACAGACGGGTTGAGCCAAGATGACCATGACAGGGTGTCTGTCAATCTATGTAAGCTAGGCAAAAGGTCAACTTGCCACAAGTAGCAAAATGTCATATGAACTGACAAGGTTTATTATCATTCTTTCTGCTGATGAAAACACGGGGACCCTCAAAAACAACTAGCACTGTGACCCACATACCTGTGTAAGAGAAGATGACAAAAAGAAATTGTCCGTTTTAGATGTAGGGGGAAAAACAACAATAAGGAAAGCCCAGATGCAACCAGGTAGAGACTGAAAACCTAATCCACATTAGAGTGGAGTGTCCCGACCGAGCGGTCTAGATCACCGGACTCAAGTTCTGGTGTTGTCGGCAGCAGAGTGTGGGTTCAAATCCCGGTCGCAGCACTTGTGTCCTTGAGCAAGCTACGTAACCATAATTGTTTTGTCCTTCGGATGGGACATTAAGCCCTAGGTTCCCGTGTACTAGGATAGGTACCGCACATAAAAGAACCCAGAACACTTGTCGTGGAAGAGTAAGGGAATTATCCCTGTGTTTCTGGTTCACATGGCAAGCACCCTTATCTACAGGTTTCCTCAGGCTTGAGAGCTACAGTGATTAAGTTCACTTATGAGGCATCCATGATCGGCTGCAGATTGTCTGGAATTCAAAGTCCAGAAGAAAGCTCACCCACACATTTTATTTCGGACAAAGCTAGCACTCACTGTGATACACACCCACACAAAGACGAAGGATGGAGTCGAAAATTTTGTCAAATTTTGCCTATTGTGCGGGGATTATTGTGTCAGCTCTATGTACTTGAATGTAAGAAATGGCAAATTGACGATTTGGTGCATGCTCGTGAAAACACAAAACTCCGGTGATATTATCCTTGAGCTAATTTGTGTAATTTATTGTCAACAAAACGCTTAAAGACACCGATCTGCCAAAATGCAAGATTCTTTTTAATGAATTTGCACTTTGCGAGAACGGTGACGGCATGTCCATTATTATGAACATGGCTTTTCAAGTGAACATCAGCATAGGTCTTTGATCCAGAGATCGATGAAAAACAAAACAGGATGCACCTTGAACAACGGGGTGACCCAATCAAAATAACCAACTCAGACCTGTATACCTGAACATGGCGTATTATAACATGCATCATCCCTGAACTTCAATGAAGCAACAAATAGATAACAGGTGCATCCAATTAAAGATTTTTTTTTTTTTTTTAGTCCAGACAGGTGGGTAGAATTTTACAATACCCTGACTATTAAACAGGTGGTGGCCAACATCCTATTTAATCATTGTATATTTTATGCTGATCATCCCCCATTCTTTGCAGCGCTAAAAACAGAACTTGCATACATTCATATGGTATACAAATATTGACTGCTTCGAGGGCTATAATTGGAATCTACGATTCCCGAGGTGATCCCCGGAGCGCTCTATTTCCCTGAGGTGAAGCCGAGGGGGGGGGGGGGGAAATGCTCCAGGGATCAGTACATTGGTTGCTATGGGTATAGTATATTGGTTGCTATGGGCAGCGCTGTAACTAGGGTAAAATTATTTCAGGGGGGCACGGGGGGGGGGGGGGGCACCATTTTTCTTAGGGGGGGGGGGCACTTTTGGCCAATTAAAACTGTAGTCTCCGATTGTATTTTTCCTAAACAAGCCCCTTTTTTCAGCGCTCTTCTGATGTGCTGAGGTAAAGCAAAACACATTTTGCATGTAAATAATGAAAAATTGTTTTAAAAACATTGAAATTACTACATAAAGGCTTATAAAATGTAATATTTCATTCTGGTAATTTTGAATCTCAAAAGTCCAAATTTCAAATGAAGGGGGTGGGGGGCACCAGGGGGAGGGGGGGGATGGACATCAGTCGGGGGCACATGCCCTGCCTTATTTACGCCACTGGCTATGGGTATAGTACATTGGTTGAAACAGGTACAGCGCGTCGCGTTCGCAAGGCTATCTAGTAAAACGGAGACATATCATGTGACACACTCTAAACCAATCAAAAGGCAGAGTCTTTGTAAGTGCTATAGTATGTGTTACTTAGTGTTGAACTTTATCAGCAAAATAGTATACTTACACTAATCACATAATTACACTAATCACATAATTACACTAATCCCTAGAACTGGTAATGGACATGATCTACATGTTGATAAATATAAACACAACATTTTCAACATTTTACATGACGCAGCCCGCACAGGTGCAAAATGTTTTCTTAACTTTGGCTGGTAACTATCACTATTAGGGATAGTAGAATTTGTAGTCTTGGTACTGGACAATGTTGGTCCAATTAATTTAGTTTAGTATAACTTCTACCAAATGCTAGCTTTGACTCGGGTGGCGTTTGCCTCCTCGGACGGACTGGACGGACGTACAAAACACCATAGACCTTATCACAAGCTTGCATTAATTGTATAGTGTAGGTGTAAGGTTTTAACGTCTGCATATGCATTACCAACTTTAAACTGTCCTTGATTTATTTCCACATGTTTGCCATGTTTGCCAGTAATTAATAATGTTTTATTTTCGTTTATAACCAAGCCAAGTTTCATGTTTCGAATCAAAGGTCAACCCAATTCCATTTGCTTTTGTTGGCGGGTTTACTTAATAACACTTTTGTTTAATGGAAATGTTTAATTCATATGTAGAGACTTAGATTGCACCTGAACCATGCCTTAAAGAGGATGATGAGAAAAAGATAAATAAATGAATAAAAAAAATAAATTAATTTAAAAAAGTTTCATGTTTGACTTCCAATCCATTGTGGGTCTAATGTATCTGTATTTTACTTCTTCTTCTCCCGATTGATAGTCCTTTCTAATTGCCTGTTATTGGTCTTGTTTTAATCTTGCTTGTTTACTAATGTATAGCTGATATGTTTTTGGTTTTTGTATTTGAATATTTTTAGGATTTCATATCTGGATAATTGGAGGTTTCATTGGGTCTATGATGACAGTTTTTTTTTCTTTTCAGATTTTACTCTTTTTTTTTTACCCCGACAATTTTATATACGTATTAAATTTCCATTGTCCGAGGATATAAAACAACTAAATTACATCATACTTTCCTAATCCGGCCCATCTCTGTCCTTGCCCTATGCGTGGCTTCATGCTACAACAAATAAAAGATCTAAATTGGTCTAGTCAGTCGGGTGGCATTTTAGAATACCCTGGCTAGCACCACAGCTTAGAACTGAGCAGGTGGCAGGCGAGCCCAATGTCACACGGTTAGCACTTTCCGATTATCAGTACAACTCTCTGCTTCGTGGGACGGCTCACAAATTTCTGCGCAAATTTACACTCCATCATTGACCATTGATGCTATGTATAATATTTCATTTCATTTCATAGTTACTAAAAATCTAAGACAGATCTCAACTATGCAGGCATGTAACTGCAGTTTGTCAAAAAAAAAGGTGGAAAGTTTCAGGCACAGCAAGACTGTTTTTCAGTTTTCAATGGTTACAGCTGAGAAACTGAAAATGAAGAAATTAGCTGATTGGCTGAACAGTTGCATGCCTTAATGATGTGGGATTTACAAAGGGTAAAAATAAATAACAAATATGTAACAACAGTACAACCACCTGAAAAATACATTGGAAACTGACCAAACAGTGATATTGATACTCAAACTTTGACTTGTTTTTCCTTCTTTTTCTTTCTTGTGACTTTTGGAATGTAAAGGGGGCATCCCATTTGAAAATCATCTCCACCCCCCCTAACCAGGGTTGAGATTACAGCAGGCATGGGACTACACGGAGGCCACAGAGGGCCATAGCCTCTCTTGCCCTGGTCTTGGCCTTGGTGCCCCTTCAAAAGTTTCCCATAGACTTGGAAGATTTTCCAATGGAAGTGCCCTTCGCAAACTGAAAGCAGCCTTGCCCTATCAGTGAAGAAATTCCAGCCCTGTCACAGTCCAAAATGTTTAACTTCCTACATCAACAATATTTTTTTTATGGTCATTGGCCCGGTTATTGTTTTTTTTCTCCAGATGAAATTGAGATCAAGAAGAGGGTATCACAGATTGGCAATTCATACATTGGCAATTCATACAGACAAACTGTTGTTACCAATGCATTACAGCATGGTCTTATGCTGTGTTGTGTACAATGTCGTCATCGTTTTCACTAAGTCCAAATTGGGCCCCAGCAGCCAAACTTTGGAGAAAACCACATTTGAAGCTAAACTATATTTGAAATCGTTGTTTCGCAGGCTGTCAGCCAATTAAATTTTTGACATTTTACCAGCCATGACAGTGGAGATTTTATATCTTACAAATTTAAGGAGGAGTTTGCGGTGACACCATGTTACAACTCTTTTGAAGAGGTGGTGGCTCTGAGAAGAGCCGTTGGTCTTCTCAACGCTTCAGACAGTATGCTTTGTCCTTCCTCAGGAGACTGAGCATACTGTCCGAAATGTTGAGAAAACCAACGGCTCTTCTCAGAGCCACCACCTCTTCAAAAGAGTTGTTACATGGTGTCACCGCAAACTCCTCCTTCTTGTCTCTCCACCATGCAAACCTTCAAATCTCATCTTACAAATTTGTTATTAATTCTATCATAGCAAGTTAATGAGTAATTAACTGTTTAATACAAGTGTCTCTTTGTGAAAACTGCGCGAATGAGGTCTGTGTGTGGCGTGTCATTTACAAACCAATGCAATTTGCAGTTTGTGAAATTGCGAACATGTCTAGGTCATACAATTGCCTCTTCAAACGAAAAAAAGGCCTAGCCCTGGTTTTTGGCACCATGCCAGCTCTATGTACTTCAATGTAAAAAAAAAATCGCAAATGATTTGCTGTTTTGCTGTTTGTGAAAATTCACAACGGTAACTCTAGTGATATTATCCTTGTGCTAGTTAGTGTAATTATGAAAGTATGACATTTGATGACCTGGGGAAAATGTTGATGACGTCATCCAAAATGTGTAAAAAACACCCACTTGCCAAAATGCAAGATTTTTTTCATGAATTTGCACGTCATGAAAATGGTGTAGAGGTGTCTAGCCATGAAGGATGGGCTGAGGCCTAACACCCAAACACTTCTTCCGACGTGCTACGAATGTTGGTCTCTGTAAAATGTCGTGTGCCTGGAAGAAGGACGTAACGAAAGTGTAACCAGCAAACGGTCGTAAGCAATTACTGTCCAAAATTGTGTTCCAAGAAAACTGAGTGTGAAAGTATGGTCGTTTTTCTGCTATTCGCAAATCATTCAACATAGTCAAAATCCTCATAGTAATTGAACAATTTGTCTTCTGTGTAATTCTAGCAACAAACATACAACAGTTACATGTATGCCTTACTTTTTTTCTTTTTTTTAAAAGAGCCAAGTTATTTCTTGTGACCTTCTGCCGGGGCAAGGGCAAAAAGTTGTAAATTGTGTGTGCCCTGAAAAAAGGTGGTACAGCCTTACGACCTTCTTCCAGGCACACAGCAAAATGTTGGTCTATGTTGCTCTCTGTACATGAGCTAACCACAACACCTCACTGTGTGATGGTCAGATCATCCTGATGTCCTTAAAAGGTCAAGAGCCTATAAAGTGTTATGTAACTATCCAGGCCCGGAATTTCATCTTTGAGAGGGCAAGGCCGTTTTCATTTTTGCAAAGGGCACTACTATTGGAAAATCTGAAAAAACCTTTTGAAGGGGCAAGACCAAGGCCAAGACCAGGACAACGGAAGCCGTGTTGAAACCAACCCTGATCGGGAGGTGGGTTGAGCGCTCTCGATCCGTGTTGAAAACTCCAGCACGTGTCGAAAGCCGCAGTGTGAACACTCCCGGGTTTGTTTCTGATCTGTGTTGAGTGCGTGGCGCTATCCGCAGTAATGCAGTATGAGAGTTTTCCGCTCGGATCCGTGTAGGACCCTGCCGGTGTGAAACAATCGCACAATACACGAGTCGAAAGTTACACGTAACACCCACAAGCTGATTTCGCGCAGGGTCAGTGCGAAAGCAGAGCAGATTCCAACCGTGTTTTTACCGAGTCAACAAAGAGCTGACCTGTGTAGATTTTGACATGGATCAGATGATGACAATGTGAGAAGGCCTAACATCCGTAAACAGTCATGCCCCTTGGCACTAATCAAATAGAGATCCAAATGAAGGCATCAGCTGCTGACCAGTTAATAATGGGGGCATTAGCTCTTTCATTTGATCCTATTATACCTCATCACTGACCACTATGCCCATGGTCAGCCCCAGTGTCCTTGCAAACTCACTGCCGCTGTGGCTTATTCCAGGCTAATCAAATAGAGATCAAAATGAGGACATCAATTTGTTTGACCACTGGTAGTAATCTCATTACGCCTTATTAATGACCACTACTCAGGGAAGGGTCCAGATGATGGCCTTACAAGGTCAAGGGCCTGTCCATCTTCATCTTGTCTGGATTAAAGATCACTCCGGTACCAATCAATCCAATCAATCCACTGTTGTGTGAAGTACTAATTAAAAAGCTAACAGCTTAAAAGTGTTGCATATTCATTAAATGCTTGCCAATGCCCGTAAGGCAGGGTTCGACAAAACCAATTTTTGTTCGTCCCTCGCTTTTTTCTGACTGCTTTCTGCTTCTCTCTTGCCACTTCATGATTTCTACTTGACTGATTCTGTTTCTCAAGTGAAGGTGTATGTGTGTGGGTTTGTAAACGTGCACTTGCGGGGTCCTGAGAACAATAGAACAATGGACCCCACCAGGTAAATTCAATAGGAACAATTGGACCCCACAAGGGGATTCTTTAGAAAAGGGATAATAGAACTAACAAAAGGATACCCCATAAGTCTACGTTTGTGAGGGTGTGTGTGTGTGTGTGTGTGTTGTGTTGTCATTTTAGACGTGATGCCATTAACAATTCTTTGCATTTATCGGCCTACCACAAGTCCGTTTGGTTGGTAGGCAGGTTGCAACAGCTTATTCAATTGTTTTCAGACTAAATACTGTATTTTGTAATTCCCCCTCTTTTAAATTTTTTTATAGTTAACAAGGACTGGAAGAGTAGCAGAAAAAAAATTGAAAACAATCAGTGATACAATTCATGTCAGATAATGTATGGTTAGGCATAATATGCTTAATTCAAGGTATACATTTTATTATATATATATTTTGTATTTATTTATACATATATATATTGACTTCGTACCTTTAGCTTTTGGATGGATATGACAACATCACACACATTTTGGTGGACGTTTGTCAGCCAGGGAAATCATACGGCGTGCCCCACTGTTCGAGCAGCTTTGTCATATTATGATCATTTTTTTTCCTTCTTTTTTCTCAGCTTTAAAAAAAAATTTATACCATAACTCATTCTGGGTGGTAATCTAATTCTATATTCACAAAACAAATTTAAGATAACGAAAACTCTGCCAATAGGAATGCGTACAAAAATGCAAAGAATGGAAGTATTTACAGTCAGTTTACCAATGTTGAGCTGGGGCTCTCATAAGCTTTTGACAACCAGGCAAATTTATCCATTCACTGTAGCGTGAGTCTTTGTGAAAAGTGGCATAGAGTTGATTTGAATTGAATTGAAGTTCCTGAATTGCAAATTCATATCTAAAATAATCAAAAAGGTCTTTATTTCCATCCTGGCTGTTTATCAGAATTTTTTTTTTTTTTAAATACCATTAAAGCTACAAAAAAAGTTTTCCATATGGGTTTTGAGGCACTGATTGCAGGGTGAGGTGTCGATATATATTTGGTTTGTGGTAACACCATGTGATTATATCTACTTTGCTATATACAGTAAAAAATTGTTTGGGGTACCTGCTGCCAATAATACTGGATTCGAACTGGCCCCTCGTCACCGAGTGTGCTCGGTGGTCTAGTGGTTAAGACATCTGCTCTAGTAATGCGGGAGTCGTGGGTTCGAATCCCACCCGAGTTGCCTGTGGATTTTTTTTCCACAGGACCCGAAAGCACTGAGTATACAGTGCTTATCACACATCGGTGAAAGGCAAATTGAAATTTATACAGTAGATAGTTCTTTTCAGAACAAAGTTGCCCCCCCCCTCCCGAATTCTGAAATCTATTCCTTGGTAGTAGAATAATAACAAGACAAGTTCTCACAAGAACAATCTACCATATGTAGCAAAGTAGATATAATCACATGGTGTTACCGCAAACCAAATATAAAGTATTTTCCACAAATACTTTGTGGAAGATACGTGTGTATCGACAATGAAATCAGTTTGTCACTAAATGGTGAGCTGTAGTGCAAAAACCATTGGTCTGATGGGGCTTTTAACTTGCAAGTTTGTCTTTTACAGCCTCATACACGAGCCACATACACTAAAGCAGGCTGTAGTTGAACCGTTCAGACCAAACTTTATCTCAATCAAGGATAGTGAAGACAATTACAAGAAGTCCACCAATCCACTTATGTACTCCGCGTCAGTAGACAAAAATTAGCAGGACAAGTTCTTATCAGAACTAAAACGAAGTGGATAAAACACGTGGAGTTACCGCAAACCGAAACTGTACAAAATAGAACGGTTTAAAATCAAGTTCAGAGATTTGTGGTGCAAATTTCCAATTAGATTCCTTCACAGATTTAGCACTGGATGAGCACTATTTTGCCGAAGTGTCTTTCTATAGTACATGCAAAAGTGCTCTCTAAATGTATAAAAAGTGAAAATTTCACTCGCTTGCCAGAGTGGTGTCAGTTTGGCTCTTTTGAGAGTGAAACTCACTCTTCACCACTCTGTTTTGAGTGAAAGTGGAGTGAATTTCACTCTGAATCTAGTGAAAATACATGTTCCTCACTCTAAAAAGAGTTGTCTGCCATATGGCTCCTTGCAAGAGTGGTATGGCGGACAAAAGAAGTGATTTTTCACTCTTTTACTTTAAGAGAATGCTTTAACTTTGATGTTTAAAAAAACAATAATAATAAAAACTATAAGAGGGCCCCAAATGATCAGCATTGCTGGCTGGGTTACTCTCTATAAAGATGGTTCTAAATAAATAAATAAATAAATAAAAAGTACATATATCAAGAACTCAAATATTAATGGAAAATCCACAAGACAAGGCTTGTAGTTCGAAGTTTTTATGAGACCCAAAAATTGTTACAAGAACAGAATCAAAATGACAAGAAGAGAAAAATACTTCTACACAGTTTAACATAGTCCTAGATTGTTTTTCATTTGAACAAGCGCTAAGAGAAGATTTATCTCATTTGTCTCGTGGGCACAGCTCAACATTTCTTTTGGAAAATCCACAAGACCGCATGTCCGGAAATTTTGATATACAAGACCAGAATCAAACCATTGAGAAATATCTAAAAGATATCAAAATATCTACACAGTTGAACATATAAACTGATTTTTTGAATATATCCATTGAGAGAAGATTTACCTCATTTGTTTTGAGTCTTTGTAGATACATTATTTAGTAAAATTTCCTAAGAAAAAGCAGTGGCACTGAACGCTACACAAAAAGTCATTGGTTTACCATTTAATATATCGATCGTTCAGTATTGGTGGTACGACATTTTCCTCCACAATAACATCCTTGCAAAATTGCAACATGTCACAAAAATTTCATTTTTAAGACGGCACAAAAATGACCGACTCTATTGAATTACTTGTCATGTCCATCTGAAGTCCAACAAGACACATCCCAAAGTACACGGTGCCCTCTTAGTATCCGTCTACCTACCCCCCAAGTCCCCAGTCTATTCTCCCTGGACATTATACTGATAACATCCAAGGACCCCTGACTCCTAAAGTGAAGAGGCTTAACGATGAGTGAAGGAGGCGGCACCTTCACAGCATCCTTTTACCACTCACTTCACGGCCCTTAATAAACCGACCCAGGAATTCATGGACTGTGGGGCCTGATCAGTACCTGGGGAGAGCGGCTTTCAACAGTCTGGGTCCCAGACCACTGGCATGTGGTTATTTACATCTGTGGTAATTGGCCAGTGATATTTGACATGGGATCATTCATTGTCTGATACCTTGGGAGTTAAATTCCTGGGGGTATTTACTTCTCTTAAATCCCAAACCTGAAGTTCATTGTACCAAGATAAAACCTGCTCACCTTTTCTCTTCTTTTTTTTTTCTCCCATTTTGTTGGAGCCGCAGCTGACACACAGTGTTACTGCTTTATTGTTTATTGTTTATTTATAAAACATACTTCCTAAAGGTAACCCAGCCAGCGAAGTTGATCATTAGAAGCCATCCATTTAAAATATGAAGAAAACAGAAAACCAAAACATTACAAAAAAAATTACACACCAGGGCCCAATTTCATAGAGCCGCTTAAGCTCAGCACAACAAAATTGTACTTACCAGAGTAAGGTTACCAGCCAAAATACCATGTCACGTGTACAACATGTGATTGGTATCCTGCTCAGTTTGCTTAACAGAAAATGGTTCAGCAATAGTTGAAAAAAGATCATATTTACAAGAGGACAAGTGAACATGCTGGCACTCTATTTACAAGTTAAATTAAAGATAAAATTTAGAATTGGTAAAGCTGATAGTGCAGTGTTCTCACTTGACGTGATTCAATATATACACGAAAAAACAAACCTGTGAAAATTTGGGCTCAATCCATCGTCCGAGTCAGGAGAAAATAGTAATAACATTGTCCTTTCGATTGTTACAACAGAAACTAAAATCTGGGTATTCGGACTTCTATTTTCTCCACTTTGACAGCATTTCAGACAGAAATATATCGATGGAAGATTGCTACTGGTATGAACTTCTTAATCAGTAAGCTTTCATACTTGAACCTAATATAAAAAAAAACTGGATGAATAGCATACAAATCCTGTACTCTACTTTTACTACTGCTACAGCTATAAAGTGGCTGGTGAGTGAATAAAACATAAATGTTACGAGTAAATCCTGCCCCTTAGAATGCCAGACACACCCTGAGCAGGAACCAGAGGATTAACGTCTGGCTTTTAAAAAAAAAAAGGGCCCTGTGTGAACCAGCGAGGAGAAACATTTCTCAAAGAATGTGTTTTTTTTTGTTTTTTTTCCGTAGGCTATACTTATTCATATGCAACTAAAAAGGGAACAAAGATTTATAGGTGAGCACCTTGGCAAGCATTTACAATGGGAGAAAGCTGCCTGTAATAAGAATAATAGTACCCACTTCTTATGTTTTTTTCATATATCACACCCAGCAGACGTCTCAAAGCACTCATTATTTTCCTCACCACAGGTATGTAGAGCTGTTTGAAATATGAGACCCATTTATGGTACTTTGTAAGGGTCTATGAACTAATGCGGCACAATCTGAAGCCCAAAACGCTGGGTAGGCCTAAATCCCTTCTCTTTTAACGATAAGTGTACTGGGTGGACGAAGCTATTATGGTTAAGTGTCTTGCTCAAGGACGCAACTGCCATAACTGGGATCGGAATCCCACGCCAACACCAAAACTTGAGTCTGGTGCACTAGACCGCTAAGGCACGACACTCCAGACTCCTTGTAGTGGTAGAATTATCTAAAAACTACCTTTACATTATTGTACTTCTCAGCATGCACAGTATCCTTGTGCAAACAGCTTGACTATATTATACACATATGGACTGGCAATGAGAGATATAGTGCACATCTATGCAACCCGAGGGCCTGTGAGTGTAGGGCCCGCTCCTGGTCACTCACTGGCCCGAGGGGTGCATAGATGTGCACTATTGCCCGAATAATGCCAGTCCATATGTGTTTTATAACACACCTCAGTCCAAAATGTCGGTTAGAAGAGTAAATCGCGTTTTTTTTGGCTGGAGATTCTTCTCCATCCGCAGACGCCGTCGTTTTCTCGAGGGCGCTGTTTACAAGTCAATAGTTTTGGGGTTTTTGAAACTATTTCCCGCTTTGAGAACTATTTCCCCCAAATGAAGCGCGTGCGGTGCGTGTGGGTGCAGATTTCATGCACTAGGCTATATTAGTTCACCCCACGCGACAGTGTTTCAGCCAATCAGGATAAAGAACCAGGGAGAGGTGTGTTATAATTCTCACTATTTCATTCAGGAGTCTGTGGTTCTTTAATATGCAAGACAAAACAAATAGCTTAATACATCTTATCCTGTTGGTACGTCATTACGTCACACGTGTGCACATCTGCTGTGCACGCCCAAAGTGTTTGCTACTTCTGGTTCCAAAGGTGGCATACGTTACTTAGTTATTTTACCCCAAAAAACACACTCATTCCTTCCTTCAAAGACATTTCTTATGAAATAAACCAATATTTATGATAAGACCTTGAGTCTTTGCAAGACACACGTGAAAGGCAAGTCCAGAAATTATGCTGTTCTTACATCAATCATCAAAGACAAAAAAGTTCAATGCACTTCCTATGGGCTTCTGGCAATCGATGGAGCCAGTCTGTGTGAAGTGGGCGTGACTTACAGTGGAATTACGTCACACTTACCAACAGGATACAGGCAGCATCTAAAGTTCCTAAGAGCCCCCAAGGTATATTTAGTTCGTCTAAGATGGTTCAAGATAACGATTCCGTCTTTCCATAAAGGCTTACACAGAAATGTGCAAATACCTAAACCTACACATTAATCGCAACGATCGTAAAGCTTATTCTGTGAAATGCACTCGTCTCAAACACATATCACGCAAAAATCTCCAAGTTCATGCGACTTGGTGTTAAGGCCAACCATTTCAAATGTAGCATGGATTCAGTAGATTTAGTTTTTAATAAACTGGGCTGCGTAATACCATTCACATACTTTGTCCTTTTATTTTTTTTTATATTTCTCTCTTCACCTTCCCTTTGGTTTATAATGCATTTAATTATTGAGAGATTTTCACCGAGCAGAATTTGTCAGAATGTACGACCGACGTCTTGAATAATCCATTTTTAATTAGTCAGCTGCTACCACAGATTGAAAGCGATGTCAGTAGGGTTCATAGAGTTGGTCATGCCAGGTCACCTCCGACTGTATTACATCGTCTCGTTAGATCCAACTACCCAATTACAGATCAGCCCAATCAGGAATCCTTACGAGGAATCATAGCGCAAGGGAAAAACTGGGCACATGTGACTGTACTGTACCTGGAAGAAGAAATCAATTTGTCATGTTTGTGCGACTTTTACTTTTGATGTCATATGATAACCTACAGCACAAGGCCAATAACAGGATCACATTAATAATGCGCAGTTCTTATACAGCGCTTTATCACACCCGATGGGCTTCCAATTAGGAAAACCCTTCCAATTAGGAATATGAAATGGATTCTCAATAGTTCAGAATCTACCTTTAAGGACAACATCCTTGATAAATACATACCCATCCTTAAATGACAGCTTTGACCAAATTTGCGCGATTCAAAATGGGCAACAATCAGGAATTGGTAGTAATGCGTTTTTGCATTAGGCTAACCTGAATGAGAGTGGTCATCCCGATTGGGAAACACTGCATCAGCCCCACACAACTGTGAAGGTAACACGAATTAAAGCCAAATATGGAATCACAGTGACAAATACAACACTACAACTTTATACTCTCTAATTGTAAAATAGTGAAATTCACTCTCTCACCCCAGTGGTGTCATGTTGGCCCTTCTGAGAATGAAACTCACTGCGCATCACCCTTTTTGAGTGAAATTGGAGCGAACTTCATGCTTATTCAAGTTTAAAATAACAGTCCTTCACTCTCAAAACAGTTGTCCTCCATATGGCACTTAGCAAGAGTGGTATGGCGGACAAAATGAAAGGTTTTCACTTTTTTACATTTAGGCCTAGAGAGAATTACCCTACCTGAGCAAACCCAGTATAACAAGACTACCCGAGTTTCATAAAGCCATTCACCAGGAGAAAAAAAAAGCTAAGCACAGACAACAATTCCTAGCAGAAATGGGTTCCTGGCCAAAAGTCCACTCAACACTGACTGCGCATGACAGGTTTCCTGCCCAGCAAATTAAATTGCTAAGTAACAATATCTGCTTAAAGCCCCAGCTCAACATTGGTAAGAAGAAAAACATGTTCACAGATTGACATATACCTTACATGGTATAAAGATAATGATGGTAGAAAACTTTCCTTGAAATATCTCTGCCTGAAGTGTTATCGTTTTTAAATAATAAATGAAATAAGATTCAAAATTAGTTTTCAAATACTGCCTTATAGGAATGCGCACATTTTCTCGCAAAATGAAACAGCGAAACGAGCTGACATTTTCACAGGTTGGAATTCATTACAAATATCTTGATTTGTGCAGAGAATGGAATCGTTTACAGTCAAGTTTACCAAATGTTGAGCTGGGGCTTTTAAAAGCTTTCTGACATGGGGGCCCCTCGGAATCCTTGATGGCATGCTGTCTACTTACATCCAGCAGAGTTCCCGATAACACAATTCAACACTGCGGTCATGATACAAATTAAGAGCGTCTTAATTCTGAGAACGGGACTTGGAAGTTGAGACCGCCGTAGGACAGGATGAAACCCACACCAAGAATTCAATTCTCTAAAGAGCAAGGCTGGGTAGTTAGTAACCGGCACTCCTTAATGACTGTTGGGATCCCGAGATGTGGAAATCAAAGTCAAGGCCAGGGCATTATGAAGGCCACGATTCCCATCAATTAACCCATTTGCGAGTTAGATTTAAACTGTCTGGTGCAATGACTTGATCAGTCACAAGTTGTTGCTTGAATTGGACTTCCTCAGACTATATAGAGACAGTTGCTATCAATCGGGGCAAGCTTTTGTATAGCAACCTCCAGACTTTCAGACACAGTACTAAAGTTAGACCAGAACTGGTCTAACTTTTACGAGCAGCGAGGAAGCTGTCAGAAAAAATCAAACCTTGCGCTCAGAAAGTCTAATGTTGAACCAGATACGGTTTATCTTTGGTTTTAAGACGTCAACACAGCATCATGACCCAATATACAACATCCCGTATATTTACATAAACTGGGTATGTAGCATTGCTTAGATCATTGGTACACATGCCATGTGTACCAATGATCTCAGCAATGCTACATACCATTGGGCTGTACCCAATTTATGGCGTGTTACGTAATACGTAAGACATCTTTCAGGTCAACAGTCACCGGGGAAGACTTAAAACCGGATGTCATTCTGTCCACACGCCGTGTTAAAAGATCAACCTGAAGTGGTTTAGACTTAGACCATCCCGCTGGACAGTCTAAGTTTTGGGGTTTAGACCTGTTCCGGTCTAACTTGTTTTCCATTCAGACGCAAAAGAGTTCAACCAGAAACGGTCGAAGTTGAGTTAGACCAACTTTAGACCAACTTCAGTACGATGTATGAACAAGCTCTATGAGCATACCCTGGTACCATTGTGCTATACACAATCATTCAGAATTGTAAATGGGTATTTGCCATCTCTTACATAACTACGCAAAAGCTTGCCCCGAATCATGTGACATAGCTACTGTCTCTAGTCTGAGGGATTCAAATTTGAGGCAGTAACTCGTGATCAAGCAAGTCATTGTACTAGACATAATTCAAATCTAACTTGTAAATGGCTTATTTTCAGCCAACTAGACGTGCAGCTTACAAACTGCGACCCATGGTTTTAGACAGAAATCAGAAAAGTTCAAAACGGCTGTCCAAAAGACAACTAGATACCCATCTACTGGACAACCCAAATCGATACTTAAATAAATAACTCAGTGGCAATCATTTTCAATAAGTCACAAATGAAGAAAAGATGTGAGAATTGCACGACAGAAAGAACACTGATCATGGAAAGCAAAGTAAACTGAGAAAACTGTTGGAAACATTCTGTATGGAACCTTCTCGTTGCCTTGTACATTACCGGTACACTACTTCCAGAAACCCGAATCAAAATGAACATCCATTAAATCACTCTAAAACTAACTTAGTCAAAACAGTGTTTATTAGTCATTTCAGACCACATTTTGACTACTGAACAGTCAGTCAAAAATGGTCTAAAATGACTAACTAAGGCTGTTTTGACTAACTTTAGTTTTACAATTGTAATGTACTTAAAAGAACTCGTGGAAATCCCGTGACATGCAATTATTTTCGATGAGCAACAAGTGGAGTAAAGACGTGAGAATTGTCCGTCAGAATGAACACTGATCATGATAAGCAAAGTAAACTAAAAATTGTTACAAGTTTTGAGGCATTGCATGGTGAGGTATCAATGTATTATTGGTTTTCGGCAACACCATGTGATTATATCTACTTTGCTTTTTACAGTAGATTGTTCTTGTGAAGACTTGTCCTGTTATTATTCTACTACTGCGGAGTAGATTTTGGAATTCAGGGGGACAACTTAGTTCTTAAAAGAAGTGTCCTGCTTATTAAGTACTACCTGGGGAGGTAGGAAATCGGCCGGGACTACTACTACTTTCGCTTAGTGGATCGAGGGGACTTGTCAGATAACTTCACTGCCGCAGAGTGAGTTTATAAATTGGTCTCAACATTTGGACTAGCCTGTTCTAGTCATCATCAGAACTAAGTTTCCCCCCGAATTCCGAAATCTACTCCGCGGTAGTACAATAATAACAGGACAAGTTCTCACGAGAACAATCTACTGTATATAGCAAAGTAGATATAATCACAAGGTGTTACCGAAAACCAAATACACAAAGAGAACTGTTGGAAACGTTCTGTATGGAAACCTGCTTGTTGCATTGTAAAAAAAATAAAACGTCCAGACACCCAAATCAAAATAAAACTCCCTTGAGTTAAAGTATCCAGGGTAGTGTATGTGCACACTGACTCAATGAACTCACTGACATGGTCTGCCATTATTGGGGCATGTTGTTGTTTTTACTGGGGCGTGTATCGACATGACGCTCTCGTGTAACGTGTTATTTCACTCCAATACGGACACAGCCTCCCATCGCCTTATACATTTATGTATCTAGACTAGCGATACAGCCGATGGCTCAAGACATTATTTTGCCACTCGGATATTGAAGAAATGCTACGTGCTTCTGGGGAATTAGGGTACTTTAAAAATAATCAATTTTGTTTCTCTCAATTTGAGTCTGGCAGGTATGCACATGGGATACAATCATGCTGTGAACGAAACATGCAGACACTTTGAATTATACATTCTGGAAACTGTCCCGGAAAATTGAAGATAAAGTTCGGGGTGAATAAAGCTCTACGCCTATAAATGCAAGGGACCGCTACCTTGGTGCTGTCACATCTTAATTCTTCTCCTCTCCAAACCAAGATTGGAAAAGAAAGAAGCCACGAGAATAAAAGATTCTCTTTAGAGCACCAGGGTTTTTGTTTTCTCTATCGAGAAAATGTCAAATTCAAGCACCGTGAATTGCAAAACTTCAGCTGTGGGCTACGGCAGAGGAACCAAGGCTGGAACCGTATTCCTCTTCTCAAAACAAAAGTACACTGGTCTGGAAATGGGGATTACACAATAACCCCCACATATTGGGAAAAAATCTGCGAAATATTCAACACCATCTGTCCTCTTTGTGTGGCTGAAATGAAGAGTTGCAGGCAGTATAAGTGCATACTCTTTGCACACTCCAAAACAAAATGGGACCTCGGTATTCTGATTTCACACAATGGTGTGTTTACACGACCTCCATTGACTGGCTCGGACAATATTTATTTGCGTCTATATAGTATATGCCGCGTCAGGTGGTTGAGATATCTGCTGTACAATGCGGGAGTACATTACAGTAAAAAGTAGTCTTTCTTTCATACACGCAATGGCCAGGTGTCATCGGGCAAGCTTAGTTTTCAAATGGTTTCGAATCCAACTCGAGTAGCCAGTGATCACAAACAAAGCTGATGAAGGTTCTATTCCTTGTATGTTTAGAAAAATGACACAACAATCCCCAACCGGTCAAAATCCAACTAACTACTCTGTTTGATTCTGTTGTTCATGATTTACATGGGATCGGGCTTAACACCACAACCAGTTTGGGAGTTCAGTTAACTACCATATGGTGTTGGATTTTCTCAGAGTAAGTAAATCACTCATGGGGGTTAGGGTAAATTTTCCTTCAATATCACTTCAACAAGTGTACTGTTCAGGACAAATTATGCATTTTGATTATACTACAGGGAATTTTGGCAAGGATACCCAAAAAGGAAGTTCAGTTTTTTCTCAAATTGAAAAAGAAGAACATTGCAAGCCCCAAAATGTCACAGGTGGGCTGTACTTCCCTTTAATTATTCATGGTGACTTGTACAAGCAAAGGAAAAATGGCAATGCCCACACACATGTTGACAACGTTTGACAATTTGACGTCAAACATCATCGACAGGTGAAATCAAGATTTGACAGACTTGTTAATAAGAGGCCATGTACTTTCCCTTGGCCGGCTTAAACTCTGCAAGGGCGATTGTACCGTATTTTCAAAATCGGGTTCCAACCCCAAATCAGCTTATTCTCCCCCCCCCCTCCCCCACCGGTACAATTTGGTATGAGTATTGAGGAATTAAGTATCTTATATTTGGCTAGGAGCACAGACTTTCTATCGCAAGCAGCCATTTTGTTTTTTTCATTTTGCTCCTAAAGACCATACAACCTGTGACATCACATGTTTTACAAAAGAGCCACAGAGCCTGGACTTCCTGCAGGCACGATTTGTACACAGCCCAGTGGAAGAAAACATAAAATCTCACATTTCATGGAGCTTGCATTGTCTGTTTTTTATCAACTTTTGACATGAAGAAAAGGGGGCACATCTGAAAACTGGCACAGCTGTTATTTTTATAACTCATGTATTTAGGTTGAAATTATGATACAAAATGTAAAATTTCCCATACGACCAGTGTAGTATCTTGCCTGCCAGAAAGGCCCTGGAATGTACAAAGAAAAGGGGCCACATCTGAAAACTGGTACAGCTTGTACTCTTGAATTCAAGTGAAAATTATGACACAAAACTTCCAATATGACCACTGCAGTAGCTTGCCTGCCAGAAATGCCCTGGAATGTACAAGGTAACTCTTTTCGTAAACACAGGTTACGTGGTCTACATTTCGATGCAACTATCCATTGCCATTTACATGTGCGTATTATAATAACATTTAAAAGGAACAAAAGGGTCAGACATTTTTCTCCCTTCCAGCCTCAGTTCAAATACACTGGTTTGAATGATAGAAAAACAAGCCAGCTACATCCATGGTAAAAAGTGTAAGACCGTGTCTAAATGAAGTGACTTCGGCTACGGCTCTGCACAGCCATATTGGCTGCAGTGCCAACGCTGTAGATTAGGACTTTTCACCATTCCGGCGATACTGCCAAAGCCAATAAATCCAACACGGCCTATATAATAATAATAATCTTATAAATAGTGGTTTTATCACACCCCATGGGCTTCTCAAAGCACTCAGTGTTTTTTCCTGTAAGGTATGTAGAATTATGTTTTGAAGTATGAGACCTGTACCTTTACATAACACAATGTAACGGTTAACAAGGTGCTGTGGCGCAATCTGCAGCCGATCAAACCAGGAATACACAACACACGGGACCTACGGCTTTACGTCCCATCCGAAGGACGCAGCATTAATGGTTAAGTGTCTTACTTAAAGATACAAGTGTCACGACAGGGACTCGAACCCACACTCTGCTGATCAGAAACACCAGAGAGCTTGAGTCCGGTGTTCTTATCCGCTCGGCCACGACTATACTATCTTTTTCTATAGCTATAGCTTTTCCTGATGAAATCAATGTACAATGCACAATGCATAATTGACTTCATATTGAGTAGCACCGCGTTAAATTCTCATTGAACAGAACACTTTATTTTATATCCTTTAAGTATATTCCTTTTTCTTTTTTTTTTGTTCGTTGAAAAGAAGCTTTTTTGATTTTTAAATTGGCTCACCCATGAGACTAAAACTGAGACCAGCAATTCAAATACAGGATGAACATGACAATCTGCAAATATACAACATCCAGAGATCATGTCAATGACATGTACAGAGCTCAAGAGGAAGGCCTTCAACTCGGGTTTCAACATTCATTCAAACAAGGAATTGTAATCGGCCTATCTATCAAGTTTGTGTTTTACAAGTTTACTTTCATCTTGGTTTATCAATCAGTAAATTTCTCCCTTTTGGAAAATCCATCAGATCAGCCGAGGATGATCCCACCTCCTGCAGAATGCTATATTAACCCCTCGGGATATCTGCCCAGGCCAAAAAGTACATTCAACTACACTGAAAAATTCATTAGGTCTACGTACATTCTCCTGATGAATTGCCAAGAATTGCTGCGCAGTTTTTGATGTTCGGAGAAGAAAAATTCTGCTTTTCTGACCCCGAAGGTGTACTAATGTATAATTGCACCAGTCCATTAGTACTAAAGAAATAAAAAATCATTACATCGAAGAAAACAAATAAAAATCATCAAGTTGAAAAAACAGAAGAAAAATCATTATGTTGGGAAAAAAAAACAACAACAACAACAGTCAAGTTTATTTTTATTATACACTACATGTAAGAAATCCCCAACTGTGACAATGGGGAAAATAAATTATCGTTAATAATTCAGTGAACAGCTTCCTACAGAAAGCTTTTCATGGGTTTTTTTTGTTTGTTTTCCTTACAAGCTATAGGCCTGGACCCTTGTGCATGTGACGTCACCGACCGCTTGCGATCATTTTGGTGATCACCGAACCCGCGACCTCTCGAATACCGTACCAGCTTTCGAACCAACTGAGCTAACCAGCTTGGTGGGAGGTCCTGTGCAATGCCAAACCTCTTTGCTCCAGTCAAATGCCAAACCATATCTGCAGATAGGCCAGGGATCAGGCCCCCAGGTGTTATGCAAACAACACTGGGAAATATTATATGAATTAAGGATGAGCAAAGAAGTTTGGCTGTTGACGGACTCGAACCCATGACCTCTCAAATACCGTACGAGCACTCTAACCAACTGAGCTAACCAGCCCTATGTTGGTGGGCGGTCCTGTGCAATGCCAAATCTCTTTGCTTGGTGGGGGTCCAGTCAGAAGCCAAACTACACATTAGGTCATCAACCCTACTAGTTTTTATATAGATATTTATATATATAAAAGTAGTATGAGAGATATTTCAACATTTCAATTCCTCATTGCATTTACCTTTGGGTCCTACACTTTAACAATTAATTGTCTCTATTTTTTTTTTTATTCCTTTTTTGGCTGTTTGTGATATTAGTTCATATTTCTGTTATGTACTTTACATCCTGAATTAATGCTGAACTGTCCACACTGAGATAAATGTCAATGACTTTGTGGAACATTTAATATGGTCTCTGGTTTCTTATAAGTTTAAATGTGGGTGTTACGGTTATTCACACAAGTGGGCGTTTTGCATAATGGGCAAAAATGGTAAACAAAATGGACAAATTTTCCAGAAAATTGGGTTTACTTGACCTATATTCAGCTCTATACCAACGCTCATGGTGTCTTTGCCGACCAAACTATCTCAATAGACCTTTATCATGCTGCCACCATCTTGGTCATGTTCTCTGTATCCAATAACAGTAATAGATGCTCAAATTCATTGTACAAAAAGGAACCAGACTATTCGCCCTTCCAGCCTCGGTTTGGTTACATTGGTTTGAATGGTAGAAAATCAAAACGGCCGCACCATGATAAAGGTCTATTGAGGTATACTTTAATCCCCATTGACAAACTCTCTTCTTGAGGTGGGTCACTATCGTCGAGTTATATATGAAACTAGAGGGAGCACTCGCTATGTCGCGTACAGAACTCCGCTGACCCACGATGGGTAAAAAATCCCTAAGGGTCAATTGCATACCAATGTCCACTTGGTAAACTGATGAGTGACCAGTGACCAGTGTAATATTATTGGTCAGCAGCATTTTCTCAAAGGCCAAAAATGTTTCTTGTTGGGCCCTGTCACATGGTTTTGTATGCCATCTTGTTCTTATAACTCTATGTCCCAATTGGGACATTCTTTTTTTTGTCCACTATTGAAAGCGGCTTTTCCTTATGAGGGGGTCATTGTGACTCAAACAACCCCTTAAAGCTAAACCTATTTCTTTAAATTATTTGTTTCCTGAGTGAAGATGCTAGTTACCAAATTATCTAATTCTCTGATTTCTATTGATTGAACCAACTTCTGTGAGAGTCACCCACTGTCACCCAGTCCCAAACTATCCCAATCTGTGTATCTTATTACCCTGATTGAACCCACTTCTCCTGATGAGGGTCACCCACTGTCACCCAGTCCCAAACTATCCCAATCTGTGTATCTTATTACCCTGATTGAACCCACTTCTCCTGATGAGGGTCACCCACTGTCACCCAGTCCCAAACTATCCCAATCTGTGTATCTTATTACCCTGATTGAACCCACTTCTCCTGATGAGGGTCACCCACTGTCACCCAGTCCCAAACTATCCCAATCTGTGTATCTTATTACCCTGATTGAACCCACTTCTCCTGATGAGGGTGGCCCACTACCATCCAGTCACAAATTATCCCAATCTGTGTATCTTTTTACCCTGATTGAACCCACTTCTTCTAATGAGGGTCACCAACTGTCACCCAGTCCCCAATCTAGGTATATTTTACCCTAATTGAACACACTTAAATCCTAATGAGGGTCACCCACTGTCACCCAGTCCCAAATTATCCCAATCTGTCTATTTTCACCCTGATTGAACCCACTTTAAATCCTAATGAAGGTCGCCCACTGTCACCCAGTCCCCAATCTATGTATATTTTACCCTGATTGAACCCACTTATCCTAATGAGGGTCACCTAGTCCCAAACTATCCCAATCTGTGCTTAATTGTACTCTGATTGGAGCCACTTCTCCTCTTGAGTGTCATTCGGTCACCTAAATTTCCCGAATCAGGGTATAATTGTACCCAATAGATATACCCTACTCTCCCTCGGGGAATATTGGTCGCGAACTGGAAATCCTTGTAAAACAAAATATTCCAGGAACAATTCTACCATAAATTGTTACCAAATAGGGCCTATTTAGAGAAAACTGGTTTCCGGGGGGGGGGGGGGGGGGGATTGGGAGAGATGGCTTCATATATTGATTTGATTGTATTTATTAAAAACATTTTTTTATAGTCTTTCAAAAAGCCTGGTTTTTGATATCTATGGTCAAAGTAGTGCTGCCCCTAAAAATGACCATGCTAATCCAGTGCAATCCGTATTTTACTTTTAAAATGATGGTGTTATCAATACAGCATCGCTTTAAACTTAAAACACAAATTAATTGTGTATTGAGATACATGTAGATCTCTGTTGTGTTTTTTTTTAATTACATTGAAGGCAACAGGTGCATCTGTACCTTGGGCTGAATTAAATACAACACGCAAATTAATCATGTTTGTACAAGGTATGTACATGTAACGTGTGTGTCTATTTACACCCAGTGTCAAGTGAAATACGATGTGCAATTTTACACAAAAACAACAAAAACAACTTTTTTTTTAATCCATAAAATTATCAATATGCCGCTAACGACAAAAAAATCATAGATATTATATATGAAACTATAAGTAGGGTTGATGGCCTTAGCTTTCGATCCAAACAGGACCTTCGTCAGAGACCAAACAAAACAAAAAAAACACATAAAGGTAACAATAAATATTAAAGAAACTGTGCTTACCAAAAATTTATAGATGCCGAATTTGTCCGAAAATTCGACACCTATTTTTTTTTTTATATTTAATATTTATTGTTACCTTGTCTACATCTTCATTATCTCTATATATATAAATATGTATATTGGTGGGTTTAGTTCCAAGACACCTACAAAATATTGGATGGAAAATGATTTCAAAAACGAACTACTTCTTGTAATAGTTATTTTCCAGTGAGTTGATCGACTATTCGACTGCACAGATTGTGTTTGGCCTCACAAGCATGCACAGAAGAAACTGTGTACGTGTGTGTACAGTGTCATTCACCACTTGCAAGATGAAACAGTTCAGCTATCACTCAAAACCACATTGGGTTATATTGAATGCGCAGACAGAAGGGGGGTTTAATCAACACATGGCAGCACAGCCAAAAGCCACAGAAAAACTAGACACCACGGGTGATAATTAGCCTTTCTCTTATGATTATTATTATTATTATTATTATTATTATTATTATTATTATTATTATTTCACTATATCACAGCATGCAAAAGAAAGACCTCATTTTCCTCTGTGCCGGTAACTCCTCGAGCCGGGCTACGTCCCGTAGCCTTAGATCTCGAGGGTCTTTCGCAGGATCCTAGCTGTTCCCAAAAGTGCCGCCTTCTGCAGCAAATCTACCCTCACAGTTGTGCCTATTTGATCCAAATGCTTCTCCAGTGCCTTCGGAATAGTGCCAAGTGCTCCAACCACCACAGGGACTACTTTCACTTTCACCTGCCAAATCTTACGAAGTTCCCTGGCCAAGTATTATTATTATTATTATTATTATTATTATTATTTCCCATGAAATATGCTAATTACATTCAAGCATGCGTACAGTCATTATTGGTGTGCAAACACCGTAGAGTTGCGCACTAGCCAGACGAACAAACGCGTGTGCCTCACGCCACCATTAGCCCCACACAAAACGGCATGATGGTCCCTCATTTTGCCCACCGGTAGTGTTAGTGCGCACAGGGAAAGGTCTATGGTACGCTGGACGGTCATTACCAGTCATATTTACAAACTAAAGCTATTTCATGTTTTGACTTTCTTTAATCCCTCTCAGCATGGGTCACTTCTCTTAACAATCCAACACATGCAAATTACTCACTGTTTTGCCTTCTAAAAAAAAAGCAAAGCCTCCCCAAAAGCCAATAACCAATAAACCCAACAAGAAACAAAACAAAACCAAATCGACAGATGTCATCCCAAAAGAGCTTGTTTCAGATGGCAACTCAAAACAAACATAAATTTCCCATACAAAATAGTCAAGGCACCAACTATTTCATATCCACAGTCCACTACACATTTTTCTTTTCTGTATTTATGGAACCTCGACCTTCTAGCTAAGGTATTTATTTAATTATTTATTTTATTATTAGTATAAAAAAAACGAGTGTTATTTAGCTTCGATTCAGTTCAATTCAATATTACATTTATTTCCATACTGACCAAGTACATAACAAAATCAAAAAAAAAAAAAAAATTGTGGAGGCAAGATCCCAATAAGCCAAGGCTCGTAGCAGATTGTCTTTAGGAGAAAACAGTTTTGTTTTTTTTTAGATTGGGTTAGTAATCACACAAACAGTAAATAAACACTGCAATAAGCCGTATTATTGACAGCAAGAGGGCGCAATGCTAATTCCATTTTGAAAGTAGACAAATATTTCAAAACATTAAGTATACAGCTTCTCCAAGAGGATCTTACACTTATTGCATTGTAAAACTGTCACTAAAAACAATCCTCAAAAGTTGTATATTAACTGCTTTATTACAGCTCTAAATGCATCCGATTTACCACACTATTTCCATGGTTTGACCCCCAATCTACCCCCCAAAGAGCACCCTCTTGCAGTCAAAAATAAGGCCCAATACCCTGATCTAGAAATTAACGAGAACAAGGATGAAATTACAAGGGCCTTGAATCTGCAGCCTTCAGTTTAACGTGATGTTGCTCTACCCACTTAGCTTCATGTACTTATCGTAGGTCGGTTGATCATGTACTCAATCATTTCCTTGCAACCTTTCCACAAACAAACTGATTACAACAACAACAATTACAACAACAGAATGACCCAAGGAGAGAGATTTCAAGCTCTTCGTTTTATGTCAGTGAAAATCTGTTTCTGAAACGAAACAGAAATGAAGCAAACACGACATTGCACGGGACGGAAATTTAAGCTTTCTTATCACATACACACAGGCGCCACTCGGTGCCAAAATAGTTAACACAGCAACACTTACCTTTAGGTTAGAAACACGTACTTGTAAGACACACGTCAGAGTCAGGTTTTAATTTACTTTCCACAGTGCGGTTTTAATACAGCCGCTCCCTGCACGTTGGACACTAGTAATGAATGCGTACCGTGTGGCCATCGGCATGCTGAAGCGCCTTTCACTGTGTAGGGATATAATGACAAAGAAATGGTGACGCAGGTTTTTTTTTTTTTTTTTTTTTTTTAAGGCACAGACTCCACGCTAATAAAACCTTGTCAATCAGACTCCTAATCCTGTCTGGATCTACGACTTTAGGGAAAGAGAACCCCGTTCCTTAAGTGGAGATTATCGAGAATGGAGTTGATAGGTTAATGTGGGGGAAAATAATGTGCTCTCCCGTTTCTTTAAAATTCAGCTGGGACCGTCGGCTGACAAGTGTTAGAGCACGGGACATTTATCACAGTGGCAAACTTGCGCTGGACTGAATCTTTTACTTCCTTACACACAAAATGACAAAACAAGTCAGCTTTCAGTTCATGCAGGGATAAGTGAACAAGTGCATACATGTATGTTCTCAGAAGAAGTACAGAGACCTGTTGGTTATTTACGCAACATCAACTGCAGAACCCAGTTGTCTATGTTGGAACACAACCTGATCTTATTCCGATAACTAGGCCGACAATAACTTCTAAAGGACTTTCTTTTGTTTTCTTTTTTTACGATTGCACACACATTCTTTTGTTTTTTGCCATTGTCCCTTATACTTAACATTTTCTCTAAGACTTTGTGCACAAATGTCCCTCTCTTTAGAATAGACCGATCCATTAAGCCCCACCAACTGTGCACCCACGCCATATTATTGGCTAACGTGTTTGTCGGACTTTTGTCGGACTTTCGGTTGCGGAATCACGTCTTTGATTGGTCAATACAGCAAAGGCGGGGCTTAATGGATCGGTCTATTCCCCTGTGGAGACCAGGGCCCAATTTCATGGCTCTGCTTACTGCGTCATTCTGTGCTTACGAAGACCATTTGCCGCTTACGAGGTTAGCGCCGAATTTCTGCGCTAGCTGTGTAAGCGAGGAATCCTTAATTACGTGAACTACGCACGCGCAGAAGCAAAAATTCCTTGCTAACCCATGAAATACGCTTAAGTAAGCGCGGAATTTTCTGAAATTGGGCCCAGTTGTTCTTGTGCTTTCATTTTGTTACAGAACTCCACAAGAGAGCGTGTTCGAGCTCAATCAGGCTCCTTCTCTCTCTTGTTGCAGACGTGTAATAGAAAATCATACACAAACTTTCCAACCTCCACCCCACCAAGCAGCCTTACATCATCCTGTCACCATACTTCCAGTAGTCTATATTACACTCTGCGTATTTTGAGTATCATGCGTCACACTCCGTATACGGACAGTGCCAAAAAAAATGATCAAAACTTTGCGCGGTGCACATGCTGCTCTTCATGAAATAACACTCAAGTTGTATTTCTTCCAGTTGGCTGGAAGATAAACTCATTATCACATGCACGCTTGTGGAATTCGGGAAAATATAGAGTTTCTACGTCCCATATCCCACTCTGCCTTCGGCCTAGTGGGATATGAGACACAGAAGTGCTATATTCATAAAAATGGATGTGTAATTTAAACATAACTTCAAAGTTGTTCATATAATACATCATCACTGCTTGTGTCTGGCACTTGTTAATGAGGCACTGTCTTGGGTCCAGCATTTTGTCCTTGCTTTTCAACCCTCCTCCGGTCTGACATTTCAACATCATCCACAGTGGTTTCGAATGTTAGATAAGCTATACCAGCCTGCAATAAAATTAGGAGAATGCATCTACACAGCACACACATGATGAGCAGGCATCGTTGTGCCATCCTACACAGACTCAGTTCCAAATCTGTGATTGTGATTTTTTGTCTACCCGATAGCTAATACAGTACTGACTTGAAAAGAGCGCCCTCTGAGGTCGGAGTTAGGACAAGTGATAGAATAGAGGAAAATTACGTTTTGCATGACTGATGCAGATAAATAACCGTGACCTCAGACTTGAAATCAAGTCTACATCCTACACAGCCTGGGCACTAGAATGGTTTCAAATGGTTGGCCAACTCGCCGGAAAGTGTCACCAAGACTAGGAAGGTTTTTACGAATATCTCTCTGAAGAAAATCAATTTTTTTACAAAATATCTGCATCTGAAATAAAAATATTTTAAGGCGGCAAACAGGCAAAGACCAATCACATAGAAGTGTGGGAAAAAATAGTGAAAATCATGAACACATAACAAAGTTTTCCCTCTATGAATTTTGTTTTATTTTTATTCATTTTGTTGTTATTAATAACACTTTTATTATTGTAACAGATTATATTTTTTTATTTTTTTATCCCGAATGCAATAATTATTATAATGGTTGCAGTACCCGCTGCTAATAGGATTCAAACTGCCTCTAGCTGCCCAGCAATCTCAGTAGTCTAGTTGGTAAGACATCTGCTCTAGAATGGCGGGGGTCGTGGGTTCGAATCCCACCCGAGGAATAAGCCTGTGTTTTTTTTATTTTTTCTCCCCACAGGGCTCGGTAAAGTGATGAGTATACAGTGCTTAACACATATCAGTGTATGGGTAAAAAAATACAAATAATATTATTGATATTTATATCCATATATATGTATAATATATTTTTCGTCATTTGAGGGTATGTTCTTTCATTCCTTAGCATGCATACTTTAACTCTGGACATGAAAATGAAGCAATCTGAGTGGATTAAGTAATCTCGCCCAAAAACACATTCACAAAGAGCTAAACTGTCCGCTGTCACACAATAAACAAATTGATCATTTCATTAACTCGGCACCTGACATTACATCAGCCGAGCACAACTGACACTTAAATCCGCACGCACCTTTAAGACTTTGATAAAGAAAGACTAATAACTAGGATTTTGGCGTACACGGACATGTTGAGTTTGCAGTACATCGCCGACGGCACAACTCTATAAATAAACAGTCTGCGCACTCCTTCTTGGGAGACAGACAACCGTCATAATGAACATTTTTTCTCGTTACCATCCACACTGAAAAATGTTTGATCAGACCTGTAGGAAAACAATTTGGCTTGCGCATGTCGGCAGCACGGATGGATGCAAAAACATGCCGATGACAAGTTTTCCACGGGTCATACGTGATCGCTGCTAATGTTGGGTTAAGCACTCGGGACAAGTGATGGTTAAAACGTGATCATTGGTAGTATTGGCTTTTAGCGTAGCCGTCCACAGGACCTCTGCTGCTACCATCTTAGTCATGTACCCCGCATGCATTTTATGCAAACATGAATATTGATTTTTGTTACACCGAAAGGAGGGGACCAGATCATTTTCACATTTTTGTGCCCAGCTAAAATGGTTTGAATGGAGCGAAGGAGGGTGGGGACACGATGGCCGCACCATGTCCGAGGTTGCTGGAGACCGTGATTTAAAAAAAAAAAAAATTTGCCATTAAGACTGCTGAGTACATTTTTTTAATCAATGAAAAAAATCTTGCACAAAATTATTATTTTTCATTTAGAAACTCTCTATAACAATCTTGACAAAGATTTAAATTTTTCTCCTATATTTGATTTTATTCATTTATTTTTTTTTCAATCTGTGAAATATGTCCATAAATAATGATGATGGATTTCATTACAAACTTTGGGCAATGATAGGGTTTTGGCAGCGATGTTGGAACCAGTTCAATCAATGGAATATGTCTACAAATAATGAAAATTTATTCTTGACAGTTCGTCTGAGTAGGGAGAAACTGTGGATACGGCGCCTCCACACCATTCAACCCCATGGTCTGAACATCCAGGAAGGAAATGATTAATTAATTTTTGTCTTTACCCTCTCCTTTTTCCACAGATGTCCCCCCTTTTCAAATCTGTCTGGTTCACTAATTAATTATTTTTCCCCTTTTCCCACCTTTGATTTTGCCTTTTGTGTTTCTAACCTCTTGTGGTTAAACCAGACTCTTCCCTCAACCACCCCCCCTCCCCTCTTGTCTCCCTCTTCATTGTTCATCCCTTGCATCTTCTGACTGCTTTCTGCCTCTCTCTTTTCACTTCTTTCCACTTGACTGCTTCTGTTACTCCAGTATACTTGCTAATGTGTGTTTTGTTGTCATTTAGCCTTTGAAAAAGACTCTGCTAGGGTCGAAACAGGAGGCCATTGACAACTTTTTGCATTTTTGAATATCTTTTTCATAAAGAATTTCGGGCCATAGGATTTTGGCGATCTCGAAACCACATTGAACCAGTTAATCAGAGAAATTTGTACACAAATAATGACGATCGCTTTCATTGCAAAATTTTATGAGCAATGGTAGTGTTCTGGCGACAGTGTTGAAACCAGTTCAATCAGAGAGTTTGTCTACAAGAAATGATGATCGATTTCTTTTGGGCAATGATGGAGCATTGGAACGTCAGTAGAACGCGAGTTCAATCAGAGAATTTGTCTAAAAAAAAAATAATTATCATTTTTCATTTCAAATTTACGGCAATGGTAAGGCTTTTGAGGTTTTTATGACCAGTTTTAACAGTCAAAATTTTACACAAATAATGCAAATTGAACGATACAATTTCGGTAGTCTTGGAACGATCAATTTTTGTTTTAACTCAAGCTTGGCAAATCAGTATTGACAATGGGTCAGGACTACTCTTGACCTTGTCCTTTCTCATTCTGTTCATTGCCCGAATTCTTGGTTTATTACAATTTCTCTTCTTCAAAGTGATTTCTATAAAACATTGATTTTAAGCCATCAAAAAAGAAAGGGTATTGATTTTTCTTGTTTTCCTTTTTTTTCTTTTGGGTGGCTTCTGTTATTGACAATGATGGAGATTTGAGGACTAATCATATGAGCGCTTGACTGTTTTTTAGTCCGGGATAACGCCATTAGGGTCATGACGGCATTCGGCTCGATCCTTTGATGTTCTCTTCCGGGACTCACCGTCCCTTCGGTCTTTTGTTATTCTGTTCAGAACACAAATTAGTTGTTTTAGACAATAATCAATCAACTGTTGGTGTTGATGTGGTTTTCAATAAGCCATGGTCATGATGTTGAAGTTAAAGGGTTGAACGTATCCAATGATGCATTGCTGAGTAAATACGGGATGTGGTTTACTGAAGGAAAACATCAATTTTCTTTCAAAATTTTTACTAATGTAAGTGTTAAAAAGGAGTAATGATGATTTTTATCATAAAGATTCAGTTCAATTCAACTGAACTTCCTAATAATAATGAGAGTCTGATACAGTGCCAAATCTGTCAAATTGAGGCGCCAGATCCATCAAATTGCACACCAAATCTGTCAAATTGAGGCACCAAATCCGTCAAATTGCAAGCCAAATTCCTCAAATTGCTGTGTCAAATCCGTCAAATTGCCGTGCCAAATCCGTCACATTGAGCCGCCAAATCGGTCACATTGAGGCGCCAAATATATCAAATTGCACGCCAAATCCATCAATTTGAGGCGCCAAATCCGTCAAATTGAGGCGCCAAATCCGTCAAATTGCCGTGCCAAATCCGTCAAATTGACACTTAAGCGCTTTGCTATCACAAACAATTAACTTCAACTAACAACAATCCAAAACCTTAAATAATAACTTTAACAAAAATAATAATAATAAAGTTCTTACAATAAAAACAGTTGCTAAAAAACTAAGGTCAAAACAACTTTGAAACAGAATGTTAAGGCAGTCATCAAATAGGCTACATACAATGATTGAAGGTAAAGATGAACAAGTAAAAAATGTCCTGACAAAATATCACAAGCCAGGGCGTGAACAACAGAAACAACACCAAGGAGGTATCGTACATGGGGGCAAAGTCCAGGATAAGCCAATGCTTGTAGTGGCTTGTCTTTGAATAAAACTAAAAACATTTCAGATCAAAGAGCTTAAATAAATTTGTAACAAATAAAAAAAGACAAAAAGCATCCAACTATTTATAAAATAAAAAAAGCATCCGATAATTTGGCAATTTGTGGGAAATTGAACACTGCAAATATAACGAAACAAAAACAAGTTGTTCAAGAAAGTGCAAGAAAATGTTTTTGTGATTGCAAGCTTTAAGAAATTGGGCTCAGGCCAACCTACTTGTATTATATAAAATAATTATCCTCATTATTACTGGTTCATTAAAAATGTTCATGCATTGCAGCACCAGGCTGAATTGTGCTTTTAAATAGTACATCAAAAATTAATTTAAAAAACAAAGAAAGGAGAGCACAAAAAAAAGTGTAAATAAACATTTATAATTTTTTTTTTTTTAAATAATCATCCCAGTATGGCCGGTACTGTTGGATTCTGATGGATTCATGAAGCTACCTAATAAACATGTCATGAGCAGGTTTTAATAACCTTCTACTCAACACTGAACGACATTCATGTTACAGCAGGGCAGACATTAAAACAATCACCATGAAAGGTCTGGCAAGCCCCGGCTGAGAAAATAAATTAGTCTGCTTTTTTTTTTTTTCTTTTTAAGCAATCAATCAAAGTCAAGATTCCATTGATAAAGTAATCAACTCGGAATGAAGCAGAGGTTTTAACGCCAATCAGAGCGGCATGAAAAGGCTATTAAGCAAGGAAAGCAGGCTCGTTAGATGTGGGCTTGCAGGGCGTAGAATGGATAAATAAAACATTTGGACATCCTTTGACGACAGGCCTTACATGGATGCTATAATCTGTTGCCCTGGTCTTGGCCTTAGTGCCCTTTCAAAAGTTTCCTATAGAAGTTTTAAATTTTCTAATGGAAGTGCCCTTTGCAAAATGAAAATGGCCTTGCCATATCAAAGATGAAATTCAAAGACTGTCATGACAAATCTGTCTTTTAATGGAGCACAGCGCTCAAATTCAATTTCACAGATGCAAAGTTTTGTATAAAATCAGAAGTATCTCGAGTTCGCTACGAGCAAAATCTATGGATCATTCACTTTTATAAACAGAATGTAATCTTTTCTTTTTTTTTTTTACTTTTTAACTGTTATAAGTTATTTGTTGTTGGGGAAAAAGTTTCCATTTTTGCTTACCCAGTTGACGCAGGATGATGAGAGAACGCCCAAATGTTTCCCCTGCCTTGAAACGGAAGCCGTCTTAAGACACCTTTGGCCTTTATGTAATTTCAGACCAATGGACCGAAGGTCGCCCGGTCATTCAACTACGGAGTCCGCACAGACATTAAACATGCCGTCTGACGCTTCGTTTCACCCACGCCAGGACAAAAAAAGGTCTTGATTTTATTTTGTGGCCACTGAGAGGCGATTTTTGTGCAATCCCCGATTACATTTGCCATTTGTCGTTTTGTTCGAAAACGGGGATTACAAGGCATCGAAAGGTTTCCACCATTGTTCATTCATTGTATTTCAGCTCAATGGAGGTACATGTAAGTCAGAGTGAGTCTGCAATCGAGCCATGGTTCTGTGTTTAGTTCCTATGCCCTAGGTAACGGCTGATGTTTTGCAATTCACGCTGCGTGCATTTGACATTTTCTCGATCGAGAAACAAAATGGAGGATTCGATGCAGAGAATCTTTGTTCTCTTGGCATTATCAAGTCAGGGTTTCTTTGTGCCAGTGGTATACCCTCAAAGAAAAAATATTCCAAAGCGAAACCATTGAAACGAAGCGTCAGACGGCATGTTTGTGGACTGCGCACTCTCAGCAGTGGAATGTCCGGGTGACCTTCACTACGGTATTTCCGAAACAACACAATGGCATCTTTAAACAGCTTCCGTTTCCAGACAGGGGGAACATTTGCGTGTGTACACGTCATCCAGCCCCTTCTGGTTACAAAAACCATGCTACTGGTGTTGAGTTCATACTAGAGAATTATTTCAGTCTGAAACATTGTCAAAGTCCAGAAAAATAGCATTCAAAGACCCCACAAATCACTCTTCCTTATTTTGCTTGTCACAATCGAACTAAGCCCAAAACAAAAGTGCAGAAAAACCACTCAAAAAGCACGATTCCTTTAGCTGTAAAGAAAAACCGTGGCGCTACAAAAAAAGGATAAGAAAACAAACCACTGAGCCATCCAAACCATGAAATGAAATTAATCAACAAAAGAAAGATAATATTAGGCATTTCATATTATTTGATACCTGATGAGGTGCCCTATTCCAGACCGATTTACGACATTGTTTATTATTCTTAGCAGGGTTCATTCATGGATTGACTGCAGTTGCTGTGGGTTCATTCACGGGATTGACTCCTTGCCTGAACCTGTACTGAACTAAGACACAAAGCGCCTAAGGCAATTGCTTTATGACCTTTCCATCTTATACTAATCAAAGAAGATATGTTACACGTACCTGACATTAAATCGCTCTTGTAGTCTTCCTAATAGACTTGGTGAAGCCATTTTTTTTCTTCAGCTATTTAAAGGGAAATTTTGTGGGTGTCTTTTTTTTTTTTTGTCTTTCTTGTTTTGGAAGAGTAAACTAACTGCCATCCTGTTTTGACAATACGCACAACATGAAACCAAACTGCGACTGCAACAAATTCAGTGGTCTTGTTATGGTGAAGACAATGGGAAAACAATGATTCAACTTCATGCTTAAATGTTCTTGATTATAAATGGCACATCATGAATTAATTGTGGTTCAGAATTGAGATGACGAGCTGTCTAGACATCGTGCTCATTCAGTGTGGGATTGGAACCAGTAACCACATGATTGCAAGTCATGCAGAGTAACCACTTCACTATCGGTTTCCTCAATAATAATATCAGTCACTTACATAGTACTTTTGCCAGAGGTTCAGAATTTAGATGACATGCTTTCTAGACATCGTGAAAACTGCTCATTCAGTGTGGGATTGGAACCAGTAACCGCATAATTAAAAGTCATGCAGTGCAACCACTTCACTCTCAGTTTCCTCAATAATAATATCAGTCATTTATAGAGCCCCTTCGCCACAGGATTCAAAGACAGATACGTTCAGTTTTTGAATTATGAGACCCATTTCTAGACCATGTGACCTGTGACATCACGTGTTCATCAGGGATCGTGGCAACCACATCAAACCCAGGGATGGGAGTGGATGAAAATGATAAATCCACAAAACACCGATGGAGGGTTTGGTGGCTACCAACCACGCCATAACCCGTATCAATGGCAGCATTCTGTGCTTAAAAAATGTAGATTGGGCAAAGCACCTTGGTGTAGTAAACAAAGCAAAAAACAATTTGTTGTTAAAAAAATTCCATAACAACAATATTGTAAAACCCGGAAGTCCAGAAAAAAAATCTGGAGAAATCTCATCCCTGCAAACCATATCATCAAATGATACAACCGAGATCTCTTCATAATACCCGCTCTCCACCCCCACCTCCACACCCATACTCTCCCATCCTTCTACAAAACAGGCAGTTTCCAGATCCGAGGCAGAAAAAAATAAACATCGACTACAAATTATGACAGAGAGCAGTGTAAGACATTTTTTAGGTACAGCCCAAGATGCACATCCACTGTGTAGTAAACAGTGCCTTTAACTTGATTTATCACTGAAGATTACACGTCATACATTCTGTCTGTTTATACTACTCTGTTTATTTTTTGAAGGACCACATCAGTCACGGTTTTTTAAAGGGATATGTCACCGAGCAAATTGTATACATTCACTGGTGTTGGACAATGCGTTTTCGTTTTGGTACAAAGACTAATCGTATCATCTGTGACAAGCGAGCCTAAAATTTACATTCATATACCACGAAAAGTAGCCAAGTACAAAACAATTTTGCTCACCAGAAAAAAAAGGAAAATCTGTGACTGGTTTCCTGCTTACTTTTGCCATGGTTTTGCTTAGCCCAACTGCCGCTGGGATTCTTCCATTTTTTCAAAGGTCTGGAATCAGGGATTACACAATAATGCCTGCACAATAGCCAAAAATTGGCAAAATATTGAGTGCCATGTGTCCTGTTTGTGTGAGTGAAATGAAGCATTGCACGGCATGTGCTTGCTCTGTGCACGCTCAGCAGTGTTACATCCAGGCAACCTTTGTTCTGGTATTCCGATTTTACACAATTGCCTGTTTTATCGTTGCTTATTTGCTGGCTCGAAAAACATTTTCTTGGAATACACGCCAGCCAGCCCAACTGGTTAAAACAGAGCAAAGTTTTTGGTTGAGGAGTAACATTCAGTAGGTAGCAGTGCACCTGCTGCTTTTTGGGTTTACCTAGTCTTGATTCCAGTCTCTCCTGTTGTTCACCATTTGATCCATTGCCATTGGCGGGTGCTTTCACACAAAAAATGCTCTCAACAGAAGAGTCTTGAACCAAAGACTATTCCTAACCTTGCAAGCAGTTAAAACATCTGCATAGATAATTCCTACCAAAGCTGCATATGGATATATGGGAGCCCGGAAGGGACATCGCAAATCGTGAATATGTGCCCATGGATGTACTTAGGATGGCGCAAAATTATTCGCAAATATGTGCGCATAGATATAGTCACAATTTTATTTATGCTTTTTACCCATACACCAATGTGTGTTAACCCGCCGCTAATAGGATTCGAACTGCCTCTAGCTGCCGGGCAATCTCGGTAGTCTAGTTGGTAAGACATCTGCTCTAGAATGGCGGGGGTCGCGGGTTCAAATCCCACCCGAGGAATATGCATGTGGAATTTTTTCACAGGACTCGGGGAAAGTACTGAGTATATAGTGTTTAACATACATCAGTGTATGGGTAAAAACACAAAAAATATTCTTCATATTTATTTATTTATTTATTTCGGCTCTTTTAACCAGGGTGGCCCCATCAGTTGTCAAGGAACTGTTCTCCCTTGGGGCTCTGGAAGTACATACAAAAATAAATAATAGGATACAAGTGGCGTGTGGTGGCCGAGCGGTTCAGAGCACTGGACTCAAGCTCTGGTGTTTCTGATCAGCAGAGTGTGGGTTCGAGTCCCGGTCGTGACACTTGTGTCCTTAAGCAAGATACTTAACCATTATTGCTTCGTCCTTTGAGTGGGACGTAAAGCCGTTGGTCCTGTGTGTTGTGTAATGCACGTAAAAGAATCCAGTACACTTATCGTAAAGAGAGGGGTTTGCCCTGGTGTTTCTGGCATGGTCTGGCAGCAATATGCGCCACCTCACCTTGTATCCCTTTCAAGGTGTAGTGTTATGGTTGCTTCGTCTCATAAAATCTTTCGTAACAATCTCCACCAGATTTGATAATTCGGCGCCAGGAGTGTCATTTATGACAGACATGGCGCATTATAAATGTACAGTATTATTGTTAAGACAAGTCAAAAACTTAACACAAACCCCAAATAGTACAACAACAAAAAATGTTCGTACTCCATGCACGCGTGATAACCAATATTATCTCTTTTATCTAAGCTGAGCGTCAAGTTTGCTTGAAGAGAGAATACTCACAATATCATGAAATTTTTCACATACAGTATTATATGCTTGCAATTATTAGCGATGTCATGAATTTTGTTTTCGCGAATATGTGCTCGTACGTATGGGAATGTACTTGCGAGGTCATGAATTTTATTGCATACATATTTGGACCACGTTGTCTGTGCTCATGTGTTGACCATTAAATCATCACTATGAAACCGATTGTGTATGCTAGCTAGTCCTATACAGAGGTTGCATGACCCCTGGAAAAGTTCATTTCGCAGCCATGTTGGGTCCAGCCATGTACGAACTCAATGGCTGGCGCGTCGTCTGCTGAATGATTTCCAGCGTCTGTTTGTGCACGCAGCATTAGAAAAAGGTTTCGGGTGACGTCACGTGAAACCTCTCTGTATGAAGAATCCTACACTCCAGATGGAACAAAAATAAACTTATAACATGCCTCTTGCTGGTTCTGTATTCTGGTTGGCTAAAACACGGTCACGTGGGGGTTAAGTAATATAGGCTTTGTGAGATTTGTGCCACCTTGAACTCGAAGCGCATCAAGATATATCGCTCGCGGGTAATTTGCGGGAAAATAGTTCCCGAACCGGGCACTGTACTCAAAATTGTTGACTGGTTACAGCGCCCTCTCATAATGTGAGCAGTGAACAGCAACTAAAAAATGGAATCCAGGGGAACCGAAAATGTTCTTGTAATTGTTGAATTGCTTGTGAGTTAATTGTTGAATTAAAACAGTTGGTTATAAAACCCTGAAAATGTTTTCTTATTTCATATTTTTTGAATGCCACGATTCAGTCACTAGTACATGTCTCTCTCCCCTCGGACCTATGAGTGCAGGATAATACTGAAAGTAATTTGAGTTGATTCTTCTGATATTTTCAGCATTTTTTTTTTTTTTTTTTTTTTAAATCACCCTCAGAATTTCATCAAAATTGGACGGAAAAAATTTACCTGCACTTTCCGTCCATTTCTTTAATGAAATTTGAGAGTAACAAAAAAACTTAATTATTCTGTTCTACTCAAATTACATTTCCAGTATAAGCCTGCAGGTCCCTTCACATGTTGAAACATTTTTGGGTGGTTTTAGGTGTTTAAGAAAGTTACGACCATTGGAAAAATTGCTGACGTTACTGTAGATATATAGGTCCCCTTTATTTTCCTGTCATTGGTAATGTTGGAAAATATTTGCTACAACTTGTATTTTAAGTACTTTACTCTGTGTAATGTATAAAAAGGTGATTTAGCAAAAATACTGGTAGTCACATGCTTCTTTTTCTAAACGTTAAATTATTTGTAATGTTGGTAACATTTTTTAATACTATGTACTTTTTTTTTTTTTTTTTTTTTTTTTTTTTTTTTAACAAAAATGAAACACAACATTCTTAGTGTTGGCAACAATCTGCTGGTAGTTGTGAAGGATTCATGTTTGTCTATCACTGGGAACTCCTCGACAGTTTGGAAGGCCGGGATTTAGCGCCATTGGTCTACCTTAAAGTGACGGCGTCAAATTGCACTGTTTAAAGACATTGAAACTCTTATGTATCAGTGACGTGTCGTGTCCGAGCGGATAAGAACACCGGACTCTAGCTCTGGTGTTTCTGATCAGCAGAGTGTGGGTTCAAGTCCCGGTCGTGACACTTGTGTCCTTAAGCAAGACACTTAACCATTATTATTTCATCCTTTGGATGGGACGTAAAGCCATAGGTCCCGTGTGTTTCAAAAGAACCCAGTACACTTGTCGTTAAGAGAAGGGATTCGCCCCGGTGTTTTCTGGTATGGTTGGCTGCAGATTGCGCCACAGCCTGACAGCACCTAGCATACAGTTACATTGTGCTTTGTAAATGGGTTTTATATTTAGAACTTAGACCAATCAGGACGTCCTAGGTCCATCATTTGCATATGTTTGCCACAACTCTGTACATGGGTGGCTAGGTCCACTTCACTCTCAGCTTCCTCAACAATATTCATTCATAGAGCCCCTTTGCCACAGGATTCACAGACAGATACGCTAAGGTTTTTGAATTACGAGACCCATTTCTAGACCATGTGACCTGTGACATCACATCCTGCAGGCACGGTTTGTGAAAAGCCCAACAGAAGAGAACACTAAATCTTATATTTTATGGAGATTGCACTGTCCGATTTTGACCAAATTTTGATATGAAGAAATGTGACATATATCTCAAAATTGGTTCAGCTGTTATTTTTATAACTCTTGAATTGATGTGGAAATTATGACAGAAAATGTACAATTTCCAATATGACCTGGGACGGGCAAGGTCACTCTTTTTGTACGCAAAGGTTACATGGACTATACAGCACCTTGTAAAGGTTTGACAAGGTGAAACAACGGGGCAAACCCCTTCTTCTTAACGATAAGTGTTAACTGAGTTATTTTACATGCTTTACCCAACACACAGTACCAACGTCGTTATGCCCATATGTTTGCCACAACTCTGTACACAGGTGGCTATGTTCTTGAGTGTTTTTTTGTTGTTGTTGTTTTTTTTGTGCAGGAAGTCCGGGCTCTGTGGCTCTTTTGTAACCATGTGATGTCACAGCTTACAATGGTCTATACAACTTCAATCCAATCACCATCTTTTCCTGTTCCGTGGGCAGACTTTTGGTGTTCTCATCACCGGGCATCATTTTTAAATGAAGCAAAGGTGAGCGTACTATTGTAAAGTCTGGAAGGCAAAACGGTCTGATTCATTTTTGGAGTCACACGAATATGTATTTAGATTGATATCACGCATCTAGGGAACAAGACAGTCCTAAATTGAATTGAGCTTTGCAATAATCCTATTTTGTTGGCGCCACAAGTTGTCACGTTAATGCTTGCAGTGTGTGTCTAGGTATTATGCACTTCGATTGATCACTGTTTTCAGCCACTTTGGGCCATGATATCCACCAGGCCAGTTCCAAATTACTTGCTGTCTAGGTTTTTTATCCCAGCTGCTTATACTTGTTTACAAAGGAGTGTCACTAGTTTTCTGGACCCAATTGCACATGAACTGCTTAAGAAAAAAAAAATATGCTGAGCATAAACATGCTTAGCAGAGTAAGGTTACCAGCCATAATACCATGTCACATGTACCGTCTGTGACTGGTATCCTGCTTATTTTTGCTTAGCAGAAAATTGTTCAGCAATATTTTTTCTGCTTACAGCTAGTCTATAAAATTGGGCCTAGATTAAGGTGGTCAAAAGTAAGCTGAATGTGTACCAAATCATCCCTCTTTATGTAATTTGAATGATAATTACATGTAATACGTATGTAGCTCAAACCGACGTTCAAAACTGTATAAGAACTAGAGGGCAGAAAAAAACATTGGGACACGGCCCGACAAGAAGCATTTTTGACCATTGAGAAAAAGGCGCTGACCAATCATAAAATTATTACACTGGTCACTCATCAGTTTAGCAAACATTTTCCAAGTGGGCATTCATAAGCCCGTGGTGGGTCAGCGGAGTTCCGTGCACGAGTGCTCCCTCCGATTCTTACATATATAACTCTATGTTCCAAACGTACTTTGTCTTCCTTGCCCCGAGGACATTATAACATACATAGACGGGGCACTTCTAGGAGGTTAGTGTGATTTATTGGAGCATTACAAAGAGCACCCTGGCAAGCCAGGACAAAAACAAGAGGCGCCCAAGGCTTAAAGGGGCTGTGTCGTCATGATGATAGCAGTCAATAAAATAATCCAGTTGCTACGCGCGCGTGCGTGCTGGCAGTCACATCACAACTTGACAAAGACGACACCCTTTGTGATTTGACCGCGAGCGCGCATATGTGCAGTATCTGGGTGAGAGTTCATCTTTCCATGCACAGCCAGACAGGCCTGCTCTGATCACGGCGACACAGCCCCTTTAATTTGAGGCATGTGTAGCAACACCGTAGCTTAAATACCAGTCCAACAGTTGATGTCGTTACCAACCACTTTAGTGATGACCGAGCCCCACCCAACTGTATGGAAGTCAACCTCCCATGAGAAAGTCATCGTCCCATAAGGGAATACGCTCTCAGATATGAGAGGCGCCAACATCCTTGGCTCGGCGTGGCGCATCCACGAGACGACTTTGTCAGCCTCGAGACACTAAAGGGGAAGAATGTAGTGTACTTGTAATGTTAGGACTGCACGACTGGGCTGAGAAGCTCCTGGCGTTTAGAGCACTCGCGTTCCCACTCTCTCCCTCTCTGCGCAAGATTTGGGACAAGGAATTAGGTGGAAGAACCAGGCCAGCCAGACTGCATTAGCAGCGGCTTAATGCGCCAGGGGTGTTTCAGTGTTCATCAATGCGAAAGTTGATTCACACATTGATTGTGATAACATTAGGTACAAGGAGTAGCAAGAATGTGAAATTACTATGCACTGTGTGCACTTGTTCATTCAGGTCAGGTGGGATGCACAGTTGCAAAACATGAATTTGCCAAACTCCGATTAACCCTAATGAATCCAAACCAACCAAATTCTTTCCCCTTGATTTTGCCCAGGGTTGATAGATTCAGTAATGACTTTAAAGTGTGTTCCATTTATTATATTTTTGTACTTTTTTGTGTGAAACTGCCGAATAAATGAATAATAATAACTAAAAATTAAGTGTTCGTAAAAAACAAACAAAAAGGGGTTTCAGTGAAGAAAAAAGACATAAAAAAGGCTCACTGATTAACACAAGGAAATAATATCAATATTCAGAAAACCTTAATCAAATCTCTTTTTAAATACTTTTTATTTGAACGTCCTGTTTGAACCAGAAGAAAATGTCAAACAGGGCCATGGATCAAATATAAAAAAAATGAATAAATGAATAAAATGTCACATTGGTTGTTCCTTCAAAATGACACAAAGACTGTAAGTTTATCCTTTGTACATGTAGTTCAAGAGATACGAACCAGTGTCGCGCATACATAAAACTGATAATTCATGTAATTTGATACCTGAAGATGTCATGATGCCGGATTGAGTTTTGATGACTTGGTTGAGTTATCAGCTGCAATATGATGTATAAATTATCCCAAAGTGGCAACCCAAGTACAACATTAAAAATATAGCCTTTTTAAAACATGTCCCTAGATGGCGCTCTACATATGATGACATCATCAAAGTTCTGGACTTGCCTATCACGTATATTGCGCAAGAACTAAGTTTGTTCAACAAAGTTTTGCGGAATCTATCAACGATGGTTGGACTATGCTAGTCGACTTTTCGGAACAAGCCCACCGAGCACGGTCGCATCACTGGTTATCAGTACTCGCCTGCATGATATAGTGCACAGGGAACCACTGACACAAAAGCGTATGTGGTGATCACTGATAAAATCATTTGCACTTTGCCATTTTTGGGCATGGCCACGGTTAGATTGAAATTAACCTTTGGTTGACTCGTGGTTGTTGCTCGAACTTGGCCCTGGTACATGAATTGTTTTATACAGGTGTGACGGTCATAGAAAATCTACCCCGCCGTTTTATTTGTCATACTTTAATCTTATTACGTAACATTTCCTTATGCTGTATGAATTATTCAATTATTCAAGAGAAGCGCCCTCTCTTGACAAATACATTATTCTCGCGCGCCGCCGTCACCCTCATACTGCGATTCAACGAAGACCTCACCACACGTTTATGTCTTTGTCTATTACAGGTAATAATCTTTTGGTTTAATTCCATTCACGTTCTCCTCAAAAATCAATATCTAAGTTTAGTATTATAAAACGATGTTTATCTTTGATCATTATTGATGCGATTTCAGTTATGTCGAGATTATTGACATAGAGTTTAGGAGTCAATAATCAGTCAAATATCAAATCCAAATGTTTAAGTGCAGATTATACTTTGTCTGTTTACAGCGTTCTGTCAGTTGCTGTTGGGAGGCAGTTCTTGGGATCCAAGAGGTGCGCAATAAAAGAAAAACCCTGGTGGTAAGTGTGACGTAACTCCACTATAAGTCACGCCCACTTCACACAAACTGGCTCCATAGACCTTCATTGTGCTGCCACCATCTTGGTCATGTTCCCTGTATCCAATAACAGTAATAGATGCTAATATTCACTGCACAAAAAGGAACCAGACTATTTGCCCTTCCAGCATCTGTTTGGTTACATTGGTTTGAATGGGAGAAAATCAAGATGGCCGCACCGTGATAAAGGTCTATTGATTGCCAGAAGCCCATAGGAAATGCATTGAACTTTTTGTCTTTGATGATGATGTAAGAACAGCATAATTTCTGGCCTTTCCTTTCACCTGTGTCTTGCAAAGACTCAATGTCTTATAAAAAATATTGGTTTATTTCTTAAGAAATGTCTTTGAACGAAGGAAGGAGTGTTTTTTGGTAAAATAATACAGTAACGTATGCCAGCTTTGGAACCACCAATAGCGAAAACTTTGGAGCCACAGAGCCTGGACTTCCTGTGATTTGTACACAGCGCAATGGACGACCACATCAAATCTTATATATATATGTCCAGCTGTTATTTTTATAACTCTTGAATTTATGTGAAAATTATGCCATGTAAAAATAATGTAAAAAATGTTGACTTTCCCATATGACCAGTGCAGTATCTTGCCTGCCAGCAAGGCCCTGGAATGTACAAGATCACGTATTTGTACAAATAAAAGGTTATGTGGTCTATAATCCATATCTAATAATGTGTGAACAATTTAATTTATTGCATGGGTTTTCAAAAACATTGGAAAAAGTTATACAGTGCCAATTGTACATGTTGTTGTTTGTGGCTGGCCACTATTCACTTAGCACAACACAGCATTTGATGCAAAATAACAGAAACCCAGCCAACCGACACAAACAATTTAAAAATGATTTAACCAAATAACAAATATATCTCAAGGAACAGTGCTGATCCATTGTGAGTGGAAAATCCAATACCTCACCCAGAAAGCTGACCTCATTTTGAACAAAAGCAACCCAGCCAACCGGCATGACGAAGCCCACAAATGTATACAGACACAGAGCATACATTTCAGGTCATACAAGTCAGAAGCACTAATACCAGGGATTTACACTATAAATGCCTGTGAAATACTCCCTAAGGTTAGACAAGTGTTTTTCCCTAACCCAAACGCTAGCCCTGTAACTACCAAACCCTAACCTTAACCCTAACCCTAACTTTATCCCTAACATACATGTACTCAAGCTGGACATGTTTAGGAACTGCTTATTAATTGCAACCTTGTTGACTTAATCCACACGCTTGAATGCTTTGGGTGAATACACATGTATACATGTATGTTACGCACCACTCATCAACATAGGGAGGGTGAGCTCAGTTGGTAAGAGTGCTCGTACGGTATTCGAGAGGTCGATGGTTCGAGTCCGGCAGCAGCTAAATTCTTTGCTCATCCCAATTTACGTATGAGCAAGGAGGTTTGACATTGCATAGGACCACCCACCAACAAAGGGCTGGTTAGCTCTGTTGGTTAGAGCGCTCGTACGGTATTCAAAAGGTCGCAGGTTTGAGTCCGACATCAGCCAAATTTTCATTGCTCACCCCAATTAAAATAATATAATATATATGTATGTATATATATATAGAGAGAGAGAGATTTTTTTTTTAGTAAAAAGATTCCATTACAATAATTTTGTAAAATACGCAGAAAAAAAGGATTTCTTTTTATCCCTGTTGTGTAAAAAAAAAAAAACTTGAAGAGTTACATATTAAGTGTATAATGCCATCTGTTTTAACCTCAACTTTCATAACCTGCACTCAGTTACAAAGTGGGATCACTGACAGAGTATTGACGTGGTTTACATGTTCAGCCACTGTTTGTTTACATGTTTGCTGGAAGGATTGCACTTGTACAATATACTCCACTAATAATTTGTTAGACTGGAGAGAGAGGAAGGGAGAGTCACTGGAGGCCAAATCCATCAGACTAATGTACATCTGTCCGTAAAAGGCTAAGCGGTTTTTGTTTTCCCAGAGTTTGTGCGGTCATATTTTATATCCACCACTTCCAGCATTGACCCTTGACCTTCCTTCAAGGGTGCATGCATGCTTGATTCCGAAAAAACAATGGTTAAAAATGATTTTAACCTGAGCAAAAAATAATAATAATTTGGGAGGCTCCATCATCCTAGCTTAGAAGCTGAATTGCGAAAGACGCGGTTATAACGTGTTCGAGCTGCCGACATGTAAGCGCGCATGTAAGCGGCCCATTATGACCGCGGAGTACAGCCAGAGATCGAAAGTGTTTTGTTTGTTTTTTCCGGAGGGAGGAAAACTGGAGGGCCCCGAGAAAAACCCTCGTGGCCAGGACTCGAACCAGGGTCACGGTGGACAAGAGGCGAGGGCTTTACGCACGCGCCATTCATGCCACCCTATTCAGTACAATACATGAAAGGAAATGGCTTCAAAGGCAAACGGAGCAAACGGCAACGTTCATGTATCTCAATTTTATAATGTAACGACGCATCTCATAAGAAAACACTGTGTGTGTTTTTTGTGTTATGCAAGATACAATGTTTTGTGTAACGTAAATGCTAATTTCAGGAGATACAACATTCTTGCACTGAAGCAACAATATGTTTGTTATGGAGAGGTTTCACGTGACGTCACCCGCGACCTTTTTTCTAATGCTGCGTGCAGAAACCAGATGCTGGAAATCATCAAGCAGACCACGCGCCAGCCATTGAGTTTGTACATGGCTGGACCCAACATGGCTGCGAAATGAACTTTTCCCGGGATCACGCAACCTTTGTATTCTATAATGCCTTACATATATAGTACAAATGGCAGAAACCACTCAGTTTACCACACATTTTTGCACAATAATTGCTTTATTACGACCTCTTGACAGACACTTTTTTTTGTTACATCCTTTTCGCTGGCATGGTTATGTTCTGTCCTTCTGCTCCGCATGGCCACACCAACGATTTCTAATTCCTCTTACTGCACTCTGAGGCACTCATCAACCAAACTACACATGAAGGCATGATACTCTGCACAGAAATCAACATAACCTGTACATCTCATTGCAATCTTACTCTGTGGTTAAAACTCCTCCTGAAGGCGCTTGATCTTCCCTGCTCCTTTCTATATGATCTTAAGAAAGGCCATGTCAAAAAAAAGTATTGTTTAGCGGCCTTTGTTTTCAATTTCTGCAGGTCGGGAGGGAGTTTTTTTTTCTTCTTCTTCTTCTTCTGGCATATTGTGATAATTTCCACATAAATTCAAGGGTTATAAAAGTAACAGCTAAACAAGTTTTGAGATAACATTTTTTTTAGTATCTTATTGTTTCTGGCAGGGGCTGCTGAATGCGCCGCAGCACCTTGTAAGCCCTTATAAGGTGCTACATAAATGGGTCTCATAATTCAAAAACTTCAAAAAACCTGTCTTAAAAAATTATTCATTTTACCTTAAATTTACATTACTAAAAAGTTCAGATGTTTTTAAGTCACATGGCCACTTGAAAAACAACCTTGGTCGAATGGGTAACTGTGTATAAACATGTTTAAATGAATAAATAAATTTAAAAAAAATCATTTTTATTATCGTTATTATTATTGGGGGTTTTTTTCGGGGGGGAGGCCTCAAATGATACACAATATTCCAAAAAGTTGTGATGAAAAAAAGTAATAATAATATTAAACAAATAAAAATAGGTCGGGGGCGGGAATGCTAAGCGACTATTTTGTTAGACATCACGGCCAGATAGAGTCATCAGGGTACGCAAGCTGATAACGACTTCTGGTCATCACGCTTGTTTGGCAAGCGCAAATTGAATAATTAATACCCTACAAGAGTTAGGCCTGTATAGTTAAACAGAATTTCTTGGAGAAGAAAACAGTAAAGGAGCTTGCAGGGTTGTCTCCTAGAAGTGAAGAGCTGCAAGCAGGTACGAAGGAAGGTCGAATTCATTGTTTGAATCTGAAATGTTTGAAGGAATGCCAAACACTTTTAAAGATAGAACACAGGATTGGTATTCATCCATTTTTTTAAATTTATTTACATGTGTTAGTATCAGTCTGACAGCTTAGTGATTATGAAGTTCATACCAGTACCAATCTTCCATAGAAACATTTCTGTCTGAAATACTGTCAATGCTGAGAAAATAGAATTTGAAGAACCCGATTTTAATTTCGGTTGTAACAATCAAAATTAAGGACAATGCATTTCCGTGCTGGAAAGTGTGCACGGCTTTTCACTATTTTCTCCAGACTCGAATGACAGATTGAGCCAGGATTTTTCACAGGTTTGTTTGTTCATGAATATATTGGGCCCAGCTTCGTGAAAATGCAAAATGCAATTATTGAGGTGATTGCCCACTTACCAATTAATGTAATTAAGCAATTAGAAATGATTTGGATCAAGCTGCAATTCTGGATGATTCACAATCATGATTTCAGACAAGAAGTAAACAAAATAATAATAATTATAATAAAAAATGTAGAAAACGTTAATTTGGACATGCCAGTCTCTTCTTGAAAACAGTGACAAAATGATAATTTTCACATGAGTAAGACTCTTAACAACTACAGGCCTGGAATAACACAAAGGCCACGGAGGCCATGGCCTCTGTTGCCCTGGTCAGCTGGTCTTGGCCTCTGTTGCCCTGGTCTTGGCCTCTGTTGCCCTGGTCTTGGCCTCTGTTGCCCTGGTCTTGGCCTTGGTGCCCCTTCAAAAGTTTCCCAATAGACTTTCAGATTTTCCAATCGAAGTGCCCTTTGCAAAATGAAAGTGGCCTTGCCCTCTCTAAGATGAAATACCAGGCTTGAAACGACGATAAATTGTTCCTGAGTTGCTGCCTGATCAAAAGCATTCTTTATTTCTTAATTTACATTACCTGGTAAGTGAGCAATCACCTCAATTATTACATTTTGTGACGACGTAGCCCCTGTGAAGAGTTCATTTACTTGGATCCCCATCTGCCACTGTCATTATGTGTTTGAAATGCCACCATTTAAGCTCAGGAAACCCCCCACCAACTCAGTCATCACATCTGTTCTTCACACAATCACGGAGGAGATGGTGTTAAACAACAAAGGGGATTAAAATTGTTTATTTTACAAATGCGCCACAAAAAGACGTGCACTTCCTATACTCCAAGTACAGCACAGAAACGTACATTCAACGAGTTAACACAGTGTGCACATACCACGGTAACGACCCGAATAACCCGTGACATCACAAGTTGGAAAAAGTGCCAGTACAGAGCCTGGACTTCATGCAGGCATGATTTGCATGATTTGCATCACACAGCCCAGTGCAAGAAAACATTCAATCTTATCTTTCATGAGTTGCAGTGTATGCTTATTGTATGAACTTTGGATATGAAGGAAGGAAGATTATTATTATTATTTTTTTTTTTTAGTAAACAAATTCCACAATCATTTAGTAAAATCCGGAAATCTGGAAATATCCGAAAGAATCTCATCCCTCAGGCTTTAAGTATCAAATTTGACAAAAGGACAACATTACATTTAGGTTTGGGTGAAGCGAATTTCTTTTGTGCCGTAATGAACAGGATATGACAAGAGACTACAACATTACAACAAGATTTAAGAGTCTGGATATTTTGAACAGCAGATTAATTATAAACAAGTGTGATAAAACCAGTCTTCAAAACAGAGTTGAGGTTGCAACCTGCTGCAATATTTGTCATCACATCAGTGGTGACACTCCGCTTTGAAGTCAGCGCAGTTTTACAACTTTAGGAAGGCATGTTGTTTTCCTCAGAGTATCGAGGTCAAGTTTTGCATCATTTTAAAATTAATCTCAAGACCAAGTAAATAAATTAACGGTACAAAAGAAAAAGATCATCTCTTCCCTCCCTCCCACATCCACCTGTAGCCTCGAAATGACCTCATTAGCCCCACCTCCCCCTCTTGCTTAACTCCAGCGGTGTAGCCAAGGGGGGTGGGGAGGCCATGTGCCCTCCACAAATTTCCAATGCCTCCTGGTGCCCGCCATAAAACAATGTAGATCTACATGTAATTCATTAAAAAACATGGTAGGGGCCTACCTGCCCCCCTCCCACTGAAAATCAATACCCCCTATGCCCCTGTGCCCCCCCCCTTCCCCAAGTGAACAAATCCTTGCTACCAGCGGCGATGCTACGGGGAGGGGGGAAGGCAAGGGGGGGGGCAAATGCCCCCCCAGTTATTTTTTTTTTGCCCCCCCCCCAATTTGCCCCCCAGTTCCCACCTCAATTTTTCGCCTATGCCAGAAATCAAGTTTAACTGCTTTTCAGCAGTACAAAATTACACTTATCAGAGTATACTGATCGAAATGTCGAGACCACTCCGGCTCTTTTCAGAGCCAACACTCCTTTCAAAAGAGATTCAAACACATGGTTGTACCCGCAAGTTTACTAGTTGATAGTGTATTCTTAATTATTTTCGTTTGCCCCCCTTAAAGTTAAGCTAGCCCCCCCCCCTCCTGGTGCCGCCGCTGCTTGCTACAGTCGCTATTTAACTTGAATAACTCTTGTCACCGAGCTGACAGTTAACCTGTCAAAAGACAACCAGAAACCTTAGCCAAAACATGCCAGAATAAGCTTTTAAACTGGCCACGGTGATTCGACCATGTCAACCATCCCAGTGGAAGAGACAGGGCCACGGCTTACTAACGCCTTGACGAGAGACCATGAAATCTAGTGTGACATCACCATGGCCACCGTGAGCAGGCACCACAGACACACACACACACACAAGCACTCTGGAGTCCGACGAGGTTATGATCAAAGCAAGCAGTGCTCTGCGCCCGCTTCACAGTCTCCGTAATTACGTTCTCCCCAAGATGGCCGCTGATCTCAAAGTGGCACGAGGGCTGAACGCCATGAGAGTAGATAACTATGTGTCCAAATACAAATTCTCCATGTACCACACCGCCGTCTCATTTAGTGAGGTTGTCATTCTTTGCACAATCACTGACCGATCTTCAAAGCAATTAATATTCGGTGCTTTCAAGTTTTCCCATGAAAAATACTCCGCACATTTTGGTTGCCGTCTCTATACATCTAGATCTAGCTCAATTATGGCTTGGTTTAGCTCAAAGAGCAATTTATTCAACCTTTTTTCAGAAACAATCCATGCAGAAGGCTTGATACTTTAGGGAGGCAGTGGAGGCAATTGCCTCCATGCCCCCTGGTCATTGCCTTGGTGCCCCTAGAAATGTTCCATTAACAGGTTGTTTATTTCCCTCAAAAAGAAGTGCCCTTTACTTAGGAAAAACTGCATTGTCCTTACAAGAACATAGTCCAGATTCTGGCCGTTTTTTGTTCTATCGTTCTCCTGATTCCACGGACAACCCTCCACGTTGAGGGCGCTTTGCCCAATTTAGAGACCTGAGAAAAAATAACAATATTCGAGGCTGATAACCAGGGCTGTGTATTGACGTTGAGGGCGTAGTTGGAAACGCTAGTTAACGAAAACGGTCCAAGCGCTGGACTAACAAGAACAAAGCATCAGGCCTGCACAGCCCCCCCCCCCCTTTTTTTTTTTTGTCTTCCGCTTAATCAACATTGGTAATTGTAAAGAACTGGGCCCAATTTCATAAAGGTGTTAAGCAGAAAATACTGCTTAGCAAATTTCTCTGCTGAGCATAAAATGAGTAGGGCACCAGTCACAATAATGTAAACTTTATGGAATTTAGGCTGTAACCTGTTTCTGCTAAGCAATTCTTTTCTGTGCTGAGCCAGTTTGTGTGCTTACAGGCTTTCTGAAATTGGGCCCAGGGCCCAATTTCATAGAGCTGCTTATGACCAATGTTGAACAATTTCCTGCTTAGCGAACATAAGCAGGATACCAGTCATTAATTGCACATGTGACATGGCATTTTGGCTGGTAACCTTTTTCTGGTAAGCATACCTTCTGTTGTGCTTAGCAACTTTGTGTGCTTAAGCAGCACTTTGAAATTGGACCCAGGGCCTAATTACATAGAGCTGCTTGAGCACAAAAAGGAGGTAAGCACAAGAAAATGATGCTTACCAGAATAAGGTTACCAGCCCAAATACCAGTCCACATGTACCATTTGTGGCTGGTATCCTGCTTATTTTTGCTTAGCAGAATATGTCTAAGCAATTATGCCCAGTATCTGCTCTTCATTTGAACCTCACCCTGTAATTTACAGTTATTGTTTAATTTTATTGAAATTTTAATGTTCTTAATGTTTCAGTGTTAATGTTTTTAATGTATGCAAAGTTTTTTTTAATTTCCCTTTTGGGATATAATAAAGATGAATTGAATTGAATTGAATTCACCCAACAAATACATGCTTCCCTTTTGGGATATAATAAAGATGAATTGAATTGAATTGAATTCACCCAACAAATACATGCTTACGTACACAAAAAGAAGCTAAGCACAATAAAATGATGTGCACATATGCTTTAAACCTACATTTTAGTTCAACTGTAGTTTACTTTCACTCAAAGCGCAATTCATTCAACAATAAAGCAATTGTTTTTTAACGGCACAATTCATGTGGGTCTGAAGTTCCATTATCGCATAATGGATTTTGTGGAGCGTTTCGTTACGTTCCTCCACGAGAATCTTTGCCTGCTCAACACTTAACCATTTCAGGGTTAACACACATATCTGAGAGCTCTGTCTGCCACCGCAAAGATTTCACCTGCTACTCTTACTTTCAAATATCCGGAAACGGAGTCCCGGGGACAGTTGACTTTTTAAACAGATTGAAGACTCTGAAATTTTGACTTTCAAATTGAAGGCATTAAAGCTACAGTCGTAATTTGGTGTAACATTCTGTAAATAAACACGTTCTTGTATCAGAACCAAAACAAAAACTTTATAATCTTTATAATATATGCTAAGAATATTATGTGTGTTTCTGCCCATACACCGATGTGTGTTAAGCACTGTTCGGTGTATGGGCAAAAACACAAATAATCAAAACTGTCATCATTTAAAATTGTTTCAAAGAAAACAGCTATTAACTTATTTTGGTTTCTGTATTTTCCATAAATAAACATGCTGTTACTGAACTGTAACAAAAAATGCAAAATCTAAACATGATAATCAACATATAGACCTCAAATTTGATATCTTTTTAAGGGATTTTAGTACATTTTTTCAATCATATTGATGCCATTTCGAGTGTCAGATATTATTTACACTTAAAACTTGCAAAAGTATTAAATGATTGTCAGAATTTTCCTCAAGAGGTCTCATCCTTTAAAAACGTAACTCCGCATTCCTTGAAGAAAAGAAAACTCTTAGACGCAAATCGGGTGTGATAAAGCGCTATATAAGAACTGCGTATTATTATCATAAGAGCAACATGTACTGTAACTGACAATGACCAGTTCTCATTATAAAATTCACTTACTTTCACAATCCATCGAAATAATCATTTTTACCGTACTGAATACATCCAATACAAGAATACATTTGTTTCCATTATCATCAACATGTAAAAACACGAGTTGGAGCATGTGACATACAGTGTACTCTCCTTGCAAATGGAAACACACAGACTCCAATCCCCCCACTCCCCCTTCTCGCAAACCCTCCCCTCTGGAGGGCAGATAATGGACATTCCGTTCTAAGTGTTACCCATCCTCCCATGACTCAGTTGTAATCATGCGCGACAAAACAGCAACAAATGTTCTCAAATCGCTATAGCAATCTATCTAAATCGCACACCGAAAGAACGAAAAGAAGAAAAGAAAGAAAAAAAAACACCTAGCAATTAGCTCCTAGGAAACCAACATTTGCTCCTCGTAATGGACAGAACGTTAACCAGGACCTCCCCAGCTACATCTCTACGGTGAAGTTGGTAAACATCGGCCCACTCTAACTAAACACTTAATGGGCCGCTGAAGGGACGGAGCAAAGTCCAACTTGGCCCCTTTTTGGTTCTGACAAGATCCTATTATAAGGCATGAAGAGCTATTCGGGACGTCATCGTCGGCTGTTGAAACCTCTTACAGTCTGCTCACAGCCACTGTGCATAAAGAAGTCGCATTTGGACTCAATTTGCATACGGCGATGCACTACGAACTGTTCAGACAGCAAACGCATTTAAACACAATTTCACGAATACATAATGAAGCTGGTAACACTGGCAACATGTGTATGGCCCATTGTGTTGTACACATTATCATCATCACAAATAATTAATCAGAAATCTTTACTGCATGTTGACAAAATCTGCAATTTAATTCAAACACAAAGCACCATTTTTTTATATTTTTGTACATACACACTTACTGGCACTCGTTTTAGAATGAAATGAGCATATTTATCAAACAGCAAAAATCAATGAACACAATGAATTTCCTCTTGTCCCTATGCGGGAAGTACTGGGTAAATATTCCCACTATTTACATTCAATTAATTTATGGAGAGACAGAAAACTTACGCTTGTAGGTTCAGAAATGTGTTTAAATCCAAGAGTTCATGTTAATTCCCAATGAACAAACAAACTGACCTATATTTTGGGAAGGCCACGGACAGCCCCAGTCTGTCTGTCTGTTTTGTCCCTATGCACAGTACAGTAAGCAACGTCGACTGTAGTACCACTTATGCAGGATCCAATGAAAGCGTCCAATTAATTAAGAAACACCTGTAGCATCAATGCACTGTGTGCAAAGACAATATGCTGTACATGGCGAAGAGCAAGGTACAGGGTGAGTACAGCTCATCTGCTCATGTGACATTCTTGGCTTGTGAATGATAGTGTGTGTGTACAAGTCAAGAACATCTGCTCCCCCCTGCAGTTTCTTTTCAATCATGGATGAGGGCAAAGCCAGAGTTATAAATACAACTCTTGATATTACATTTTGCTGAAAGCCCCAGCTCAACATTGGTCAGAAGAAAGACATAAATGTTCACAGATTTACATTCACCCTTACATGGTATAAAGATAATGATGGTAGACAACTTTCCTTGAAATATTTCTGCCCGAAGTGTGATTGTTTTTAACTAATAAATGAAATACGATCCAAAATTAGTTTTCGTCTCAGTAAGATGAAAAAAATTCTGCCTATAGGAATGCACACAAAAATGCTGAATGCATTTTTACTGTTTTCTCGCAAATGGAACAACGAAACGAGCCGACATTTTCACAGGTTAGTATATCTTGATTTGTGCAAAGAATGAAAGCATTTACAGTCAGTTTACTAATGTTGAGCTGGGGCTTTTTAAGTGCTTAATATTACATTCAGCAGTTGACAAGAACGTCATCAGTTGCTCTGCACTGTTGTAAATTTATCTGCACACATCTGAGTGTGGCTGCACAGTGTGTATAGACCTTTATCAAGGTGCGGCCATCTTGGTTTTCTCCCATTCAAACCAATGTAACCAAACCGAGGCTGGAAGGGCAAATAGTCTGGTTCCTTTTAGTACAATGAATATGAGCATCTATTTGGATACAGAGATCATGACCAAGATGGTGGCAGCATGATAAAAATCTATTGACAAAAAGGTACCAGAACCGAGAGTGGATGAAACGCCGGTGGAGAGTTTGATGGCTACCAACCACGCCATAACCCGTATCAATGGCAGCATTCTGTGCTTAAAAATGTAGATGGGGGCAAAGCACCTTGGTGTGATCAAAATACAGTACATGTTAAGGCTTTACAAGGGCCTGGATGTATTTACGACAATAAACAATGTTTGTAAAAAATTCTCATCCCTGGGTACATGTGGACTATGCATCAACCCTCCCCAGCGACAAATCTTAGCCATAATGCATTAATAGGGTGACCAAATAACCTGTAAATTAAAAAGATCATGGTGCTAAAAAACTATCATTCCTACATGTCCTACAGTATGCAATGGTTTAGCTAAGGAACTTTTAAGTGGGGGGGGGGGGGGGGGTTTTTGAATTTTAAAATGGCTGATATTTGTGCAATTTGAAACCCGATCTTTACTAAACAGCATTCTGTTTGATTGTGAATCGTCAATGTAGTTGGAAAAACAAGGCTGTAAATGACAACGTTACAAAGAAAGAAGAAAAAAAAACAACAACATGAACAACACACACACATCAATCGGTATACCTTTCAATACACCCTGTACTGTACAAATATTTAAAGACTTTACTTTCAACTTTTGTGTGTAATCTGAGCACTTTGATGAAAGTTTCAAATCACGCAGGTTGTCAGAGCCTGGAGACTGTCAAGATAATTGAACATGCCTTTAGATCAATGCTGAACATGTACACGTACAACCACACGTTCTCTTGTGGTTAATTCCAAGTATGATGGATTTAGAAGCCTATGTACTGCAAGACCAAACAAGGTTTGGCGTGGGGGTCAGGCATACCCCCAGTTAGAAATCTTTTAACCAGTTGAAACCGGATGACGTGAATACATGCAAGTGTTTCCCCTGCCTGGAAATGGAAGCAGTGTAAAGACGCTATTATGTAATTTCGGACCACCGGAGCAAAGGTTGCCTGGTCATTCATAACTGCGGAGTATGCACAAGACCACACACACGCCGTCTAACGCTTCGATTCACCCACCCAAGGACAAAAAAAAGGGTCTTGAATATATTTGCATTTTGTGGGCATTGAGAGGCGGTTTTTGTGTAATCCCAGATTTTAGACCTTTGTCCTTTTGTCCCAAGAAGAGGATTACGAGGCATCGAGAGGCTTCCACCATTGTTCATTCATTGTATTTCGGCTCAATGGCGGTAAGCCAGAGTGGGCCGGCGATAGCGCCCTCTTTTGAGTAAACTCTTCCAGCCCACGTTAATTTACCGTATGGTGGACACATTACCCTAGGACAGAATACCCTATGACACCGGCACCTTATAAATGTTCATTATTATTATTAATGTGTGTAGTCTTGGACAACATGTTGATAAAAAAAAAATCCTTGCTCTCCACACACAGCACATCGCATCTATTATGTATTCTCTAATTACAGGGAAAATATGCACCCTTCTTTACTTCCTTCATCACTCCATCAATTGATTTATAAAATGACGATTAGATTAGGCACTACTCATTTGGTAAAAGGTACCTCGTTGAGGCTAATGGTTAAAAAATTTCTGTAAGAAAAATTTTCAAGAGGCATCAAAGGAAAGACCAGGAGACGAGGGGGCAGGCAACTCACATTAAAAAAAAGTGCGCACCTTCAGCAAAAAACTTTTGAGAACTTGGAATTAAAAAAAAAGAAGGTATAATTAATGTCTGTCGCACCATGTACTGTCGTATTGTCTTCCACAACAAAAATTGTTTGGAGAAATTTTGCGTTTTAAGTTGAACTATTTTTCAAACAGCTGTTTCAGAGACTGCCTACAACTATTCATTTATTTGTTCATTTTTGTTCATTTTTTTAACACCAAAATCAAGCAGACTTCTTTATTTGTACGGAATTGTCAAAGTGTTTTCAATCATGCAACTGTTTCAATGAGTTATTAATACCTAAACACATACACCACTTCGTGAAAAATAACAAACGAGAAGTGAACGTAGAACGTAGTGTACAAAACAACGCATATTCAGATTCCTCGCTTTGTGAAAACGCATAGGTCAACGGATACGTCACTTCAGCACCTTGCCAGTGCTATGTATTTTGATGGACAAAGTGGCGTATTGTGATATGTCACTTCATGATAAAAAGCAAAATGGCAAACCTGGTGCTATATATTGTTCTCGCTAAATTTCTATCGCAAAAGTTCAGTTCCTCGCGCCGCGCAATCTTCAAACTTGCACGAGCCATATTTGCATGCTACCAATTGATATTTGACCACGAAATTTGCGCGCTCTGCACAATTGTCTGATAGCGCCCTCTTTATACTCTTTTTTCATCAATTTCAACTCATTTAAACACTTTTTATGTCTACACTGCATTGTTTAAATATTGCCACGTGACCTCCTCTCGACCAATCAGAATGGATAAACTGTCTCGGGTATTTATGAACAATAAATTAAATTCACTGAATTTTTAAACCTTTAAGCCTGATGCTATCTGTTCATTCAAAAAGGTTATTTCCGCTGATTTTGTAGAACTTCGTCAAATCTCTTTCACTGTGTCCCATGGGGGCATCAGCAGGGCCCAATTTCATAGAGCTGCTTAAGCAGAAAATAGTGCTTAAAACTTGTCTGTTAAGCAAAACTAAGCAGGATACCAGTCACAGATTGTACATGTGACATGATCTTTCGGCCGGTAACCTTATTCTGGTAAGCATAATTTTGTTTGTGCTGAGCTACTTTTTGTGCTTCAGTAGCTCTATGAAATTTGGCCCAGGTTGCCACTTAATATACATTATTTACTCCCACACAAATGTACTCCTAGCCGAAGGGCTTGCGATGCTACACTACGCTCAAATTAGTGGCAACTGTTTGAGACTGTCAGTATACAGGCCTGGAATTACGCGGAGACCACGGCGGGCCATGGCCTCCGTTGCCCTGGTCTTGGCCTTGGTGCTCCTTCAAAAGTTTCATAGACTTTATTAAGATTTTCCAATTGAAGTGCCCTTTGCACAATTAAAATGGCCTTGCCCTCTCAAAGATGAAATTCCAGGCATGAGTATAAGAGGAAGTTTTAGACAAAAAAGATAATAATTTACAACCAAGCATCTGAACTATCATAATAATCATATAATAATAATAATAATAGAGTATTTATAGAGTGCCTCATGCAAGGGCCTCAAGGCACTTCACAAACATAAACCAATAAAAGCAAAAGTTAAGTATACAACTAAGCAAAGATTACAAAAAAAAACAGAAAATATGTGAGGGGAGAGGTTAGCAGCACATGTGCACCCTCAGCCAAAGATCCTCATCATCATCTGGCCAGCAAAGCAAGCAATGTACAATAAAAATAAAAGTTTTAAAACGTAAAATTGTAAAACATGCTTTCAAGAATTCATTTTGTTGGTTATATATTAAGTTGATACTTTGTTTATAATCATCAGATCCATAGGAGACAGACTATTTCTGAAAAAAAAACTACGAATTGTAAAAATATTTGTCCAAAAAAAATATGTTGTTTTACAACATACTACAGGGAATGTAGTGTTGCATAGCAAAATATTTATACTGAAATTGTTTTGTGCACACTGACTGCTGATTTTGTTTTCAGTGACAACTCGCGGAGATATTTCAAGTAGCATTTTGCTTTTTTCGACAAGGGAATTTGTTCACTCTTACTAGGGACATAACTCTATTGCTTCATTTGCAGTCTCAGAGAATTTTTAGTCCTCAATTCCATGAACTCTCTATAAATTCAAATTACATGAAATACTGCAAACACCTTTTGAAGCTCATGACATGCCTATTTTTTACTTTAAAAAAAAACTGGATTCTTAAATGTCACTTCAAATTGTGCTTAAAATGATATGCATTGTACATAATGTCACACTATTGTGTTTATACATGAAGGTTTGCCTCAAAATCGTTTTTGTGTGATAATCAACGGCGAAACGAAAGTAAAATTTTAGGGGGGGGCACAAGGGGGTGCACCAATTTTTTTCTAAGGGGGGCACTTCTGGCCAATTAAAAATGTTCACTTTTCTTAAACAAGCCCCTTTTCAGCGCTCTTGTTATGCCGTTTACTATTTTTTTTATAAGATAATCTGACATGGAGGTAAACGAATGAACTGTCCGAGTGTGAATAGAAAAATAGTTTACAAGACTGCATTGTACATGCTTAACCAATCTGTCACTGTGATGAATGCTTAAAACCAATCTATATCATTGTGATGAATGCTTTAAAACCAATCTAATAAGTTTTGCAGTGACACCATGTAATATCTCTAATGAGTTGGCGTGGCTCTGAAAAGAGCCGATGGTTTAACAACTCAACGTTTCCATCAGTATCGTCTTCAGGAGAAAGAATGCTTGACCTCTAGGTATTCAGTATTTCATTCTTGAAACGGTACGGCAGTTTCTCCTTAGTTTCTCCTTTTGCCTACCATTGTTAGTTCTTTTCCACCTTTTTTTATTTTACACAAATAAGTGAATTTTCTTTGTACTAATCGTAATTGTTTTTTCTGCCAATAAGGTACAGCAGTTTCTTCTTAGTTTCTCCTTTTGCCTACCATTGTTAGTTCTTTTCCGCCTTTTTTTATTTTACACAAATAAGTGAATTTTCTCTGAACTAATCGTAATTGTTTTTCCTGCCAATAAGGAGAAAGGCAGTTCACACTGATAATGTATGTATTAAACCTGTGCTAAAGGAACTGTATTTTATTATAAGTTTTGGCAACTGAAATGGATTGTTTTTTCTCAATTGCTGTTATTTATTTATTTGACAGAAGTCTTTGGTGCTCCTCTACAGAAGACTTTTTCCTCTTGGATGTCACCACCATTTATATCATAATTATATGGATTTTGTGTTTTCCTACCTTTGAGACAACATTTGTATAACTTATTTGTGTATGTTTTTTTTCTTTTTTTGTATGAATGGAAGTTAAAACAAACAAACTTTAATGAGGAAAATAAAAATTTCTAGAGGAACATTTCAAGGGGCACCAAGGCAATGAACAATAATTGTCTCTGTTGCCTTTTACCCACAGGTCTGGGTACGAATCTGGTTCAAACTCACTGTTATGGGGTGGGGCGGATTTACTGAAATAACTACATAAAAGCTTATAAAATGTTACATTTTATCATTTTTTTCCCCCTGATGTCAAAAGTCAACACCCCCCCCATTTGTATTTATTGATGTCCCTGCAACCCTCCCCCCCCCCCATCATTTGGAATATAGACTTTTGGGATTATGAAATACCAGAATAAAATGTTTTGCTTTAGAAGCTTTTATGTAGTAATTTAAATGTTTTCACACCCAGACAATGTAGGCCCGATTGTTGTTACTTCCACCTCTGATGATAATCTTACAAAAAACAGTAAATGACATAACAAGAACACTGAAAGGGGGCTCGTTTAAGAAACCTGCAAACAGAAACAACAGTTTCAATTGCCCCCCCCCCCCCCCCCCCGCCCAGCGATAACAACAGGTGCAACCCCTAAAATTTTACCCTATTTTCGTCGCTGTGTGTACCTCGTCCTTGTACAGGAGTTTTGAGAACACTTAAAAGTGAAACACTCCAACCATATTGGGCATCTGGGCATGGAAGCATCATCAAGTTACCAAGTGTTAAAATACTCAGAAGCTACAGACTCAAACAAAATCAAGATGGATGGCTAAACGGATCACACAGTAGGGCATTACATTCACACTCCCTTTAGTTACAAACACGGGGCCCATAATATCTCGAAAGCATTCTAAAAATTCTTAGTCAACACTCTATCAGCCTGCAGAATTTGGTTTCGCAATAAACCAGAAGGGAAACTGACTGGGAATTTTTTTTTGTAATCAATTTTGGGGTGAACAAAGACAAACTGACTGGAGTTGGATTTGAACCTGCAACCACTGGCTAGGCATGTAGGTACCGACGCTCTACCAACTGAGCTATCCAGCCCTAATGTTGGCAGTCTCCCTATTTAGTCAATATCTTTGCTCAGGGGGAGGAGGGGGGGGGAGGGGTGCCAGTCAGTAGCCATTCAACTGGATACTGCCATGTAGCCAGGGATCACGCCCCCATTATACGATACAACCTTAGAGCTAGCTCTATGGATATGAGGCCGTGTCCGAATCAAGCGACTTCGGCTACGGCTATGGCCGCAACCACAACGTTGAAGAATAGGAATCCTCAGCATTCCGGCCGTAGCCACTGCCGAAGCCATTCATTCGGACACGGCCTGACCCTGGGAAGCAGCAGCATGAGCTTCACCATTTAAGGGTGATGCGACTTTCTTATTTTAAATATCAAGCAATAAACCACAAGGGAAACTGACTGGGTAAATTCAGTTTCTGTCCATGAAGAGAAAGTGACGTGGGTTGGTACAGTAATTATGCTTTATAATTGATTATTTTCCAAACGAAAGCTCGGTCATTATCAGCTGCGTAGCCAGGATTTTTTTCACTGGAGGGGAACAGGGGGAGCACAGGTACCATGTTTTTTAACCAGCCCCCACCCCTCGGCTTCACCCCTGCTCATTACAAATAAAGGTCATTCCTGCACCAATCTTTCAGATAAGTATTTCTGTCTGAAACTCACACCAGAGTCAAGAAAATACCATTTGAAGAACCTAAAACTCACCATTGCTGAATACTTGATCACCGCAATCGAACTTTGCCCCATAAAGTGCAGAAACAAAAAAAAACTGCATTCCTTGTTTTCACTATAGGCCTAACACGACAATTTGATGAGGTTTTCAGAGATTGGTCAGGGTCTATGCTTTATGCTTGGATGGTATAGTCTTTATTGCGAACGAGAGGCTTCAAATGGTTCACTCTTCCAACAGCCAATAATGTACAAAAAACATTCCACCCGGTTCATAATTTCACGCAAATTACGGTAAATTTCCTTGCGTCGTAATGAAGACAGCCCCAAACTGATTGCTTCTTGATAATTTGCTTCAAGTATGAACCAGGCTTTAAATGGGCTTGTCTGTAAGCTATTGGTAGGCTTTTCAATGATTCACCTACATTTGGTTTGCGATAACACCGTGTGACTGCATCTACTTTGCTGAGTAGACTATTCTTGTAAGAACTTGTCTTGCTGTTATTCTACATACGGACTACCGCAGACTAAATTTCAGAATTCGGTGGGGGGGGGGGGAACTTCTCCGTTCTGAGAAGAACTGTCCTGCTTGCACCGTGACAATACTTTTGCCTAGTGTGTCACAAGATCTTCTTGTGGTTAATTTCACTGCGGCAGAGTGAGTAATTATTGGTCGAAACTTTTCGATTAGCCTAGAATTCTCTGTCCTGCTCTTTCTTCTTCATGGGCTCAGTATTAGTTGACAATAGTTGATAATAGTTGACAATAGTTGACAATAGTTGACAATAGTTGACAATAGTTGACAACCTTTGTGGTAGGATGGCCTTGTAGAGGTGCCAGTCACCATGTCCTCCTTGCCACTCACTGGCTTGATATTTTATGACATTTTTTTTAAATCCCTCTATTTCTACATTTTTTTATAGGCCTTTAAGATCATCCCAACTGTCTCTGCTTGCTTCTTCCAAATTTTATGGTCAAAGGTCATTCTCTAAAACCGCCCCAACTTTACGGAACAATCTACATGTACCTGTCAAGCTGATTCTGTGAACCATTTTAAATCTCTGTTGAAAACCCATTCAAAATGTTTGATTCTGGTTGTTTGTAATCTTCGTTCACTCATTGTTTATTTTGTTGTTCAATGCGCTTAGAGGCTTTTGCATTAGGCGCTTTACAAGTCTGTTATTAATATTATTATGCCAGTCATATTAATATATTTATGATTTGGTTACTTTTATTGACTAATTATTGTTTTGCCAGTGTAAAGCGTAATTAAGTGCCCCCCCCCCTTGAAACCCAAAACTTTGATACTAAAAATTACAAGACAAAAATATTAAATTTTATAAGTTTTTATGTACAAGTAGTAGGGCCTAAAGCTCAATGTTCACAACTATTTTTCTATTTACACGCAAACAATGTATTTGTTTTCACCTCCATATCAAATTATTTTATAAAAAATAACAAATGTCAGCATATTTCTATAGTGCGTAAAACTAAAATGGGCTTAAGAAAAATGCATGCAAAATACAGTTTTAATTGGCCAGAAGTCCCCCCTCCCTTGAAAAAAAACAACAACCAACAAAAACAAATGTTGCACCCCTTATCCCCCATCCTCCACCACCCCCAATCTTATTTTTTGATGCTGCTTGCAGTGTAGTGAGGTTGTATGGCAATAGCTTCGTGGTCGTAAGAAAGAAAGATAATACTACAGCAAACTACGTCAGAGACTGATGTTCTGATCATATCTAAAAACAATCAATCCATCCCCACACGACAAAAAATAAAGTGTAGGCTTATCTACCCCCATATCATATGGAATGATCAACAGAAGTAGAGTCATTGATTTGATGTCAAACATGATGTACATCAGAGGCGTCGCCAAGGGGGAGGGAGCCTGGGGGTACGTTCCCCCCCCCCCCCACCCACACAAATTTTCCAGTGGCCCCCAATAAACAAATGTTAATTGTAGATACATGCAATGCTTTAAAAAAAAACATGGTACCTGGGCCCCCCACGGAGAAGCTATGCCTCCATGTGCCCCTCCCCCCAGTGACAAAATCCTGGCTACACCGCTGATGTATGCAGTCCTACGCAGAACTTCCAATTTTATATTTTTATTATACCTCGCCACGATCCCTCAGCCTAATGTATGATTAATATTTCATTGATATTACCCCATGGATATAACGTTAATATTATTAAATAATATCACTCCATTGTTCATCTCTTGCATCTTCTGACTGCTTTCTGCCTCTCTCTTTTCACTTCTTTCTACTTGACTGCTTCTGTTACTCCTGTATACATTGCGTTGTATTGTCATTTGGCCTTTGCAGTTTGAGAAAGACTCTGCCAGGGTCGAACCGTGAGGCTATTAACGATTGTTTTGCATTTATAGTCCTACCATTACCACAGGTCATTTGATAGGTAAGCTCTTTGCAATCAGCTAATTCTGATTAATATTACCATGATTACTATATTATTATTACTATTAGCTTGGTAATACTAAACAGTAGTGTTTAAAAAATAGTAGCAACTACTGCTACTAGTACTTATAATAGTAGTAATAATACAAGTAACATAGAGCTCCATGCTACAGTTCACTCTACTCACTTATAAGTACTACTACTACTACTACTAGTACTAGACCCAGTAACTGGGGCGCTGTACTCCTTTTTTGAGATTTTGACATTCTCTGCTGCTACTGCTAGTACGACGGATAATGTCAAAATCTCAAAAAAGGAGTGCAGTGCCCCAGTTACTGGGTCTAAAGTACTACTAGTACTACAGTAATACTAGAGTAGTATTACAACTTAGTAGTTTTAGTACACTACTACTACTAGTATAGTAGTAAGTACAGTAACACTACAGATACAGTACTACGCTACAGTGTTATGTAGCACACGAGCACACCCATAGATATCATCCATGAAACTGTTTACCAACATGTCGTCGGCCGTCGTCTGCTAATAATCTACATTCCTTCCTCTCCCGCTCGGCTACTTTGTTTTTGTATAGCTCTTTTTCAGTTAGCTCAATTCCTAATCTCAGTTCTCAACACAACATGCAATGGCACACGAACCTGTTGCAGTAAAAAAAAAACTGTTCATGCCCATTTTGGCTGCACGACTGAGTGAAAGCGCCCCGTGAATGACCGGTGACACACAGCGAGTGCCACACGACTCGACTGCCTGTACTTTCTTTTTTAACCTATTGAACTGACGAACCAAATCAAACTTAAACAGTAATCTTACCATAAACGCTCCTGTTTATCCACGTGTTGACATCTGCAACGTTGACGTCCCAGCAGTAAAGCCTAGCCATATAAAGGGAGAAACTCTGCAAAAAGAGCGAAGAATTTAGCACTCGCCACTCTCGAGCGGACAGAACGAAATTTTGATGTTAGACGAACGTTGTCGAACAATTTGTAGTGTTTGTGTTTATTAGGATTTGAGGGCGCGCTGTCAAACACACGTGGATCAAGAGGTTAGCGACTGTTTTGTGTTTAATTATATACGACTGTTTTGTGTCCTATTTGTGATCTCGCCCCACCAGCACAACCGCACACCGGTTTGCGTGGTGCCGTAACTAACGGGGGTGGGGGGGGGGGGGTGATGTCCGTGCCCCCTCCCCCGGGTGCCCCCGGGTTCCCCCCTCCCCTCACCACCATTTGAAATCTGGACTTTTGAGATTAAAAATTACCAGAACAAAATGTCACATTTTATGAGCTTTTATGTAGTAATTTCAATGTTTTTAAAACTATTTTTTATTATTTACACGCAGAATGTATTTTGTTTTACCTCAGCACATCAGAAGAGCGCTGAAAAGGGGCTTGTTTAGGAAAAATACAAACGGAAACTACAGTTTCAATCGGCCAAAAATGCTCCTAAACAAGCCCCCTTTTCAGTGTTTTCTGACGTGTTGACGTAAAACAAAATACATTATGTGTGTAAATAATTCAAAATAGTTCTAAAAACATTGAAATTACTATGTAAATGCTTATAAAATGTAACATTTTACTCTGGTAATTTTTAATCTCAAAAGTCCAGATTTTAAATGGGGGAGGCACCCGCGGGGGGGGGGGGGGGGGGGGGGGGGGGGCACGGACATCAGTTGGGGGGCACGGGGGGGAGGAGGAGGAGGGAGGGGGAGGATTGGTGGCTTTGTCACCTGGGTCTGTCAAGACAGAATTAAAACTTGCTTTTGAAAGCAGCCTACAGTCTGTTTTACTTTTTACTGTCGTTTGACATCTATGATGTGTGTGTGTTTCCCGTGTTTTATTATATCAACCAACGGCTGATATGTGGTCCTGCTGTATATTCATCCTCTTCTTCTTCCTCATGATGTCGCGTGATCAGCATGAAAATTGATATATTTTCCAAGCCAATTGTAACCAAACTTGGACCTTTGTGGTTAAACCAGACTCTTCCCTCAAACCCCACCCCCTTTGTCTCCCTCTTCATTGTTCAACCCTTACATCTTCTGACTGCTTTCTGCATCTCTCTTTTCACTTCTTTATACTTGACTGCTTCTGTCTGTTACTCCAGTATACTTGCTTGTGTGTGTTTTGTTGTCATTTAGCCTTTGAGAAAGACTCTGCTAGGGTCGAAACGTGAGGCTATTAACAATTTTTTGCATTTATACAACAGGTCCTTGTGGTTGGTAAGCAGCTAATTTATTTATTTTTTTCATAATGGTACTGAGTTAAGGCTTTACAAGAGCCTGGATGTATGTAAATGAAATTAAAAACAATAACAACAAAAAATAGTATAAATATTCCACAACAAAATTGTGTAACGTCTGGAAAAATCTGGAGGAATCACATCCCTGAATTTCACTCAATCACCCCAGTGGTGTCAGTTTGGCTCCTTTTTCAAGTGAAATTGGAGCAAACTTCATAATGATTAAAGTTGACATACTTGTTTTTCATTCAAAAAACGAGTGTTTTTTTCACTCTTCTACATTGAGAGAGTGCAAAGTCTTGTTGGGCATATTCCTTGTTTTTTCTTTCTTTTTTTACATTTTTTTCATTCCTGCTGGCATGTGTACATTTCTTGAACTCTCCTAAGTGACAGTGCTGAAACATTCAAAATGGACTCCAAACTCCACATTACTTTATTAATTACTAATAGTATCATGAAGAAATATTATAATTTACAAATGTTACTTTATTGTATTTTGATACATATGATATAAATATTTTTTTTTTTGATGTACAGAGGTGAAAAAATACATATTGTGGAAAGAACTCGTCAGTACAGTCTAGATATATAAATGAAAGTAAATTATTATTCATTATAATTGTTATTATTAGGTTATATTATTTTCTATGTCTAACATTATGACATTATAAATTATCAAAGAGTACTCCAAACTGCGTCCCTACTATCGGCTACTCGGAAAGGTTAAGTTACGGGATGGAAAATATGAGAAATTATCCCAAAAGTGTGAAAGGAACATGGCTCCAACCCTGGGTATTGACCATAGAGTTATATATTATAAGAACTAGAGGGCGTACAAACAATGCGACATGGCCTGTCTGACAAGGAGCATTTTTGACCATTGAGAAAATGGCGAAGACCATTCATTTACACTGGTCACTCATCAGTTTACACAGCAAACATTTTCTAAGTGGACATTCTGATGCAATTGACCCACAGGGATTTTCCCCCATGGTGGGTCAGCGGAGTTCCATGCGTGACATTGGAGTGTTCCCTTCTAGTTCTTATATATAACTCTACGGTATTCACCCAATTCACTTTATGTCATCATCACAATAATCTTGATTGTGCTTTTTTTGGAGTCAATATTCCTGTGTGTTAAACAGTGTAATGCGCATTTAGGCCATGCAGCGTTTAAACACTTTACCATAATTCTTATGTGCAATTTGACTTCCAAAAATGGCGAGCGTGGCAGACAATATCCACGTGTGACGTTGGTGAACAGGGTCATTACCTTTTGTTCCAAAAACACCGCTACGATCAACAAAAAAATACATAGAATGACGTTCTGTGGCGTGTCGTGGCCGAGCGGATAAGATCACTGGACTCAAGCTCTGGTGTTTCTGATCAGCAGAGTGTGGGGTTGAGTCCCGTTTTTAAGCAAAAAGCCACTTAACCATTATTGCTGCGTCCTTCGGATGGGACGCAAAGCCGTAGGGCCCGTGTGTTGTGTAATGCACGTAAAAGAACCCAGTGCACTTATCGCAAAGAGAAGGGGTTCGCCCTGGTGTTCCTGATTTGATCGGCTGCAGATTGTGCCACAGCACCTTGTAAACCGTTACATGGTGCAGGAACAGGTCTCATACTTCAAAACGGAACTCTGCATTCCTTGCAGGAAAAAACACTGAACGCTTTGACGCTTATGCTTTTGACAAAACAAACTGTTTGAAACAATTACGGGAATGTTTGTTTTGTACAGACCCAGGATCTTGATTATCTATTCGGCCATTTTTTCCTTCTTTATTTCTTTTTTTTATTTTGCTCGTTCACTGCTCTGAGAATTTTCTATGAATTCCGCTTCCAAGCTATGGTAAGAGTAACTTATACTCGTAAGAAAAAAAAATTATGCATTTGTAACAAATATCCTTGTGTATTACAATGTTAACATTCTAAATAAATAATAGCGCACCACTGACTCTGTGCCAGTTCCTCCATCACAGAAATTACCTCTAAACATACAAAAGGTACTCAATAAGTTTGTAGTCAAAAAGAAGTTTCCTCTTCTGACTGGCACCCCCTCCCCACCCCACCCTCGCACAAAGATACTGACAAAATAAGGAGACTGCCAACACAGGCTAGATACAAGCATGATATTCAACCCTTGAAAAAGGTAGGATTTGATGAATCTTTCCATTGCCTTTTTCAGGCTATTTCAAAACAATCTTACTGTTTTTCCCAGGGGGTAAAATTGAATCAGAAATGATACTCAAATATAGAAGAACATCATACCAGTAGATAGCTCAGTTGGGCGATTCAAATCGCCCACTAGGAAACTTTTCTTTGCTCACCAAATAATTTAAGTATTCACCACCTTCACAAACTAACAAAATCGCCTATTTGTAAAAAACATATTTTGGCTAGCTTCTGTAAATCGTAGTGATGCCACTGAGTAAGAATGCTAAATAATTGCCCAGCTTATTATTATTATTATTATTATTGTTATTATTTATACTGACAATGTTGTTATTGGTTTAGTTTTTCAACAGGCATAATATAGAGACTGCCTTAGAGGCCTGGAAATGCACAGAGGACGCGGCCTCTGCTGGCCTGGTCTTGGCCTTGGTGCCCCTTCAAAAGTTTCCCACTTCAGATTTTGCCATGGAAGTGCCCTTTGCGAATTTGAAAGTGGCCTTTGCAAATTGAAAGTGGCCTTGCCCTCTCAAAGATGACATTTCCAGGTCTGGCATTGCAACATGGATTTGGATCCAAAACAAACTAGTTACTGTTTTTGCACTAGGTTAGATTGCATAATCCATAACAGAATCGTGGGTCAAAAAAAAAAAAATCAGCCCCAGTCTGAACCATCAGTTTTTAACTGAAACAGCTACACTTCAAAATTCTAGCTCTGTCAAAGAATGTACAGTTCGTCAAGTCGGTGCAACAAGGTCGTATCTCCTAAAGTATCATCAGGCCTGATACTTCACAGAGGCAACGGAGGCAATTGCCTCCATTGCCCCTGGTCATTGCCTTGGAGCCCTTGAAACGTTCTAATAGAAATTTACAATTTCCTCATAGAGGTGGCCTGTAACATGGAGAAAATGCCTTGGTGCCCTTGCCCTTTCAAGAATGAAGCACACAGGCCTGTATCATTTACATGAAACATGAAGTTTAGAATGTCAGAAGGTCGTATCTTGTTTAAAAAATAATTTGAATGTCAACTCAAAGTAAATGGACGCCGAAATACGACAGAAAAATCTTGCCCAGAGCATTTTTTTACACGAGATACGACTTTGTAACGGAATCGAGATCAACCTTGTTACACTGACACAATGACTTCTGGCTAGTGACCAAGATCCACGTCAAGATCTAAACAGTTTGAAACTGAGACAAACAGGGCGCCAGTTTCATAAAGCCTGTAAGCAGATATATATTATCCTGCTTACAGAGTTTCTATTTCATAACATCTGCTTATCGTAAGCAAAGTGAAAGGGCACGCTAAACATGCCGGTGACTTCTTGTAAGCAGATGAGTGACGCAATAATGCAAATCCAATGTGACTGCCCACACATGCTGCTACATCTTCCTGATCGTCATGAAATACACTTGTACTCGTGGCAGGCTTTCTGCTACAGCATGCACAACAATTTGTTTACAGGTAAATAACTTTATGAAAGTCGGCCATCATGTCTTGACCAAGACAAACAAATGCAGCTGGTCTGGAGATTGATCAGTCAACCTACAACACAATTAGTCAATTAGCCTTTCCCACGAAATATGCTAATTACAATCACGCATGCGTACAGACACTATTGGGGGACAAACGCCATAGAGTTGTGCACTAGGCAGACGCACAAACACGTATGCGTCATGCAACCATCAGCCCCATACAAAACGGCGCAATGTTCCTTCATTTTGCCAACCAGTAGTGCTACTCTCTAAAAATTTTCGATTGAAATTTACTCTATTCGATTGAAACTAGGGACAAACTGCAAAAGATTTGTCCCTGGCCTCAGTCGAAAAGAGTGATTTTCAATCTAATTAGAGTGATTTTTAATCTAACTATTCAAGAGAGTAGTGCGCACGTGCTATGTGCAATTTACATATTTCATGGGAAGGGTCTATTGCATATAGGATACAGATGTGTTACAACTTTCACCTGACACTGGTCAAAAAAGTTCATCCCTTTGCATAATACATGTATATATATATATATAATTTTAATAATTAAAACAAATAATCAAAAGGTAGAGACAGACTTCATTTCTCTACTATGTCTTGACTAATATTTCTATGTTCATCGATTGAAGAACTACCGGTAAGTTATATTTCACCCTCCTACTGTTGTTATTTGTGTTTTACAATACAACAATGTTTGTTAAGGCTGGTTTATAATTGGTCACACGATGATAATCGCTGGACGCTGTGACTGCTGGGCGCTGTGACCGCTGAACGCTGTGATCGCTGGACGCTGTGCCTTTTCATTGCAGTCTACGGTCGCTGGGGCATCGGCGTCAATTACAAACTGCCGTGCAACCATCACGGGACTGACTATAAACCAGCCTTAAGGCACTGTACACTCAGAACTTTCCAGAGTCCTGTGAAAAAAATCTACAGGCATATTACTTGGGTGGGATTCGAACCAACGAAATTTGCCATTCGAGAGCAGATGTCTTACCAACTAGACCACCGAGCTTGTCAAATAGCTAGACAGTTCAAATCGTACATTTTTAGCAGCAGGTACTGCACTGATTTTAGTAGATGTTAAATTTGCATCGGGGATAAAGAATGTTATTCGTGTGTTAAGCACTGTATACCCAGTACCCTCCCAAGTCCTGTGAACACAAAAAATCTACAGGCATAATACTTCAGTAGGATTCGAACCCCAACCTTTGCCATTCTAGAGCAGATGTCTTACCACTAGACCACCGAGCTTGCCCTCTTTTAACAGGTTGTTATGGTAGCACAACTGTGCAAAAGGACTATCATTGCACAGTGTATTATGTAAATGCATTGACCACGTGACATCACATTGTAGGCTGGCATAGTTTATCTATCATTCAAAACCACAGTGGATGATATTGAATAGTCAGACAGTGGGAGGGTTGACTGTGTACCATTCACCACATGACATATTGTAGGCTGGCGTAGTTTATCTATCATTCAAAACCACAGTGGATGATACTGAATAGTCAAGACAGAAATGAGGGTTGGCTGTTTTCCTATGTAGATGCATCCACCATGTGATATTATATTGTAGGCTGGCATAGTTTATCTATCATTCAAAACCACAGTTGATAATATTGAATGGTCAGACAGTAGGAGGGTTGACTGTGTACTGTGTATGCATTCACCATATGATATCATACAGCAGGCTAGCGTAGTTTATCCATCATTCAAAAACCACAGTTGATAATATTGAATGGTCAGAGAGTAGGAGGGTTGACTGTGTACTGTGTATGTATTCACCACATGATATCATACAGCAGGCTAGCGTAGTTTATCCATCATTCAAAACCACAGTTGATAATATCGAATGGTCAGACAGTGGGAGGGTTGGAAGGTTTATCTAAAGCAAAAGTTAATTTCTAACAACTACCAGGCTTAGGGTTCCATACCTGTAGGAGAAGCAAGGCCAAATTTCCAGTGACAGCAGATTGCCCGAAGCGGTATAGAATAGACCTTATGCACATGACCTCATTTGAGAAGGGCGCCCTCGGCTCGAGGTAAAAACATTGTTGCTTATTGGCCCATCCTGTGGGCAGAGCGCACACAGATGTGCATTTTTTTCCATTGTTGTATAATCGTTTTACCTCTAAGATGGCGGCGTGATGACATCAACGCCTAAGGTCTATTGTCCAGCACAATGGAATTAGTAACAAGAAAAGTTATTCCCTCTCTACAACGGTTCTCAACGAATGTGAATAATCTATTTTTGTCTTCTGCATGTTACCTCTACATGTACAATCAATATGAATGATGCAAAATGATGAAACATGACATAGACCTTGATCACACAGCAGCCATCTTTGTCAGATTCCCTGTATCCACAATGACACTGATAGTTTTAATTATCACTTCATAAAAAGGTGCCACACTATTTATTCCTTCCAGTCTCAGTTTGGTTACATTGGTCTGAATGGAAGAAAAAACAAAATGGCTGCCCCATGATAAAAGTCTATTAAAAGAAACCTTCTATTAAAAGAAGGACAGACTGAACGAAGGTAGAATGCATCATTGGTTTTTGGAAGAGCAACTTCCCCACTCTCTACTTTTCACTACACACACCACACAACTAACCAGGGAACATTTCATAAAAATAGGAGGTCACCTTCAGACGAACAGAGCACAGTGTTTGAAACATTGAGACTTATCCCACCTTTGGTTCTTCTCAAGAAACACCACTTCTGTCAGGGATTCTGACATGTTTGTCTCCGGTAAATTAGTTAATTTCTTACTTTCAAAACCATTCAAAGCTTCAGATCTTGGTTGGGTCACATTATCACATAAAACACTGAATGACGGATTTGAGCGTGGATCACCTGGTGTGACTTTTCACCACGCAACCCAGACAAAGTTGCAACCTGACATTTCCTTCAAGAAGAGATTCTTAAATGGTTGTCTCCCGTAAACTAGTTTATTCCTCACTTTCTGCACCATGCAAAGCATCAAATCTTACTTAGGTCAAATTATAAACACACCGAATGACAGATTAGTGCATGGTTCACCTGGTGTGACTTTTCACCACGAAACCCAGACAAAGTTACAACCTGTTACAATCAGTTACTCTCATCGAACTCATACTAGTCAACGATGGCTGGACTAATCTAGTCGACTACTCACGACCAGTGTATCGAGGTTGGTCGCATCGCTGGTTACCAATAGCCGCTTCATAACCACAGTGCAGAGAGGACCAGTTATCAGTAATGAGTGTTAACGTTGATTTCGCAATTTTCTCATGGTCACGTTGACGTGACATGACTTTGCATGCACTACGGACGTCACTAACCAACCACTAGTTAACCATTGGTACTTCATTGAACTTGCTCCATGTCAATCGTTAATGGAATTGTTGATTTTTATATTTCAATGACTTTGTGATCTTTACTTATTCATCTAAAATTTCCTCAAAAATAAATCTAATCAGTTCACAATAAATATTATTTTTTATTTGTAAACCTTTTTTTTTTTTAACAGTGGTCGAAATGAATTGAGGTCAAAAGTAGTCTGGTGCTCCTTTGGAATTGACAAAGTGAAATATGACATCAAGTTTATGAAGACTTTTTCCAAGCACATGGCAATATTTCAGACAATATTATTTCTCGGGACAACTCGTCCTCGTTCCAAGTTTACAAAAGATTAAAATATATGTATTATAGTTTGGCTTCTGACTGGACCCCCACCAAGCAAAGAGGTTTGGTAATGAACAGGAACGCCCACCAACATAGGGCTGGTTAGCTCAGTTGGTTAGAGCGCTCGTATGGTGTTTGAGAGGTCACAGGTTCGAGTCACGTAAAAAGCCTGTATCCGTTCGTTGTTCATATCCCCGCTACTGCCGTTTACCAGGTTGTTTGCATCTTACCCGGGGGCTGATCCCTGGCTTATCGGCAGATACGGTTTGGCTTCTGACTGGACCCCCACGAGCAAAGAGGTTTCGCATTGCACAGGACCGCCCACCAACATAGGGCTGGTTAGCTCAGTTGGTTAAGAGCGCTCGTACGGTACTCGAGAGGTCACAGGTTCGAGTCCAGCATCATCTTTGCTCATCCTTAATTTATATTTATGTATATGATATATATAAAATGTCAATAGCTTTTGCTGTTTGGTTTCTTTTTTGCTATCATTACCAATCATTTGTTATACCTTTTACTGACAATTTTCCAATAGACGTCGGCAATGAAAAAATGTAATAATTCAATCACCAATTATTTTTATGCTAATATAATCAGAGGGAGAAGAAAAGGAAACCAAATCTTGAACTCACAAGATAGCTCAAAAGCACTGTATGCACACAAGAAGCAATCTGAATACATATTGCGTTATAAAAAAAAAGTGAAAGTCAGTTCTAGACCTTAACAATTTGAAGACAATCCTTCACTTGTCTAGAACAGGAGGCCAGAAAGAGGAACCTTAAAAATCACTCCGAAAATACATCGACATCAATTTTGATTTTTAGGGGGAATTTCCAGTGGAGAGAGTAGCTCCGAAGTACTTATTTTGAAGAATTCATACAACTAAGCTTAAAAAAAAAACCACAAGATACAACCCGAGTATTCTCTAAAAAATAATATAACAGTTTCAAAGCAGCTTTATATTTCATTGGTTATTTTTCGTTCCTTAATAACTGATTGTATATTCTACAAATTGAATGCTGTTATTAAACAACTGTGGATTCCCTGGGAGGTTTCAATAATGCTCTTTTCAATGCTGGGTTTCTTCACAACCGACCAACAGACCTACAGTATCATGACATCATGTTCTATAAATAGACGGATGGAGTCTCTTTCTCAGCAGGTCACATGACCAGGCGGTGCTGCTGGGGTGCTCCTTAGGTATTGTAGGTCGGGTCAACCGAGGCCTCGACTTTGTAGGCAACCGTGATTTGAGAAGGCTGCCCTCAACGGCAAACTACAGAGTTCCACTGTCGTTAAAATGCTCAACAGAGCCTGCTCACTGACGTCACATTTATAGTAGCGATGCAGGAGGTCTGCCATGCTGGAGTACTACAAAGTGCTGTCCAGCGTTGCGTCTCGTAGCACATGTTCGTACAGTTCTCGTTAACGTGTGTGCGTGACGTGCGTGTGTAAGTACTCCAGCATGGAGAGCGGTAAAACAGTGACTGCGTCTGAGAAGGGTCTGTGGACAGACGGGTCTGGTTTCTCTCTCAGCAGGTCAAGTCACCAGGCATTGCTGCTGTGTTCCTCATGAAGGTCGGGTCAACTAAGGCTAGTTTTGTGGATAAGAAGGCGTGCATACAGTGAAGTAACTTCCGCAGATGAGGACATTCTAACTCCTGAAACGATAACAATAATAATAATACTATGGATTTATAAAGCGCACATTCTAATTTGCATTACTCATGGCGCTACAAATGATAGGATAACCATGAGTAGCTTTAAAACCCTCGCAGCAGCGGGGAGACAAAAAATAATCAAATTTTTACCAAATATGGTCATATTTTTTTTTTCAATGGGCCAATAAGGCCAAGATTCCATGTAATCCTCGCCCCTGGTATACCCCACAAGCCTGTAGACTCCCATTGGCCAGACCCTAACCCCTGCAGAGTAAGGAGTGTTGAAAGACAGCAGCCACCTCTCTCAGTGTAGTGACCTTCTGCTAAGGATCCTTGGCACAGGGCGGTATGCAATTTGTGAAAACAGCTTGTGCGGCACGTGGATCGTAAATAACACAAGTCTAAGTCTTGACTGGCACTCCAATTCACCCCCCACAGTGATTTATAATGGCTTTGGGCTTGCAGGGTGGGTTATTGACCTTAAAGACAGGGTGGACGAAATTTTATCCACCTGGATCCAACGAAGTTGTTGATTAATGGAGCTGCTCCGAGGGTTTTAAGGAGAATTCAAAGTTTTGCACTGTGTGACATGCGGTGCGTATTATTTCCATTAAATTATAATTCCACAAAATTATTTCCACAATACCATAACTCGTCGTGTGGCCAGTAAAAGGGCACAATGACAAGTTTCCGGTAAAAGGGCGTGAAGCAAATGATGTGCAATTTTGAGTTTCAAGAAAACTGAGCGGGGCAATTTGATCAATTTTTAACCGTTCAAAAGTCATGTTTAAATTGTCCATACTGTCCTAGTAGCCCTCACCGTGAGTGGCCTTTTTCAGTGAAGAAAAAGATAGCCAGTGGACTGAGATAAGAGAAGGAAATCATCACTAACCTGCGTTTCGACCTGGTCTGTGTTAGGATTGTGGAACTGTAGTTTCACTTTGGAAATGTTGTCATCTGAGGAGCCTTTCAACTGAGAGAATCGATATCTCCAAACAATTGCTTGCTTCAATTCAAATAAGAGAAATAAATATTAATAATAATACTGTACATTTATAATGCGCCATGTCTGTCATAAATGACACTCCTGGCGCCGAATTATCAAATCTGGTGGAGATTGTCACAAATGATTTTATGAGACGAAGCAACCATAATACAACGCCTTGAAAGGGATACAAGGTGAGGTGGTGCATATTGCTGCCAGACCATGCCAGAAACACCGGGGCAAACCCCTTCTCTTTGCGATAAGTGTACTGGGTTCTTTTACGTGCATTACACAACACACAGGACCAACGGCTTTACGTCCCATCCGAAGGACGAAGCAATAATGGTTAAGTGCCTTGCTTAAGGACACAAGTGTCACGAACAGGACTCGAACCAACGCTCTACTGATCAGAAACACCAGAGCTTGAGTCCGGTGCTCTTAACCGCTCAGCCATGACACGCCACTAATGCGAGAAGATGAATATATATGGCAACCGGGGCTGGGTGAAAGAGTGTGGGTTTGAGTTCTGTTCATGGCATTTGTGGTTCTAAAGAATGCTTTTTTTTTTTTTAAATCATGAAGGGATGGTGCACCATGATGCAGGCCTTGATCTTAACCGAGGCCATCGAGGCCATTGGCCTCATGCCCTGTCGAGTTGGTCGGCAGGCCCTTCAAAAAAATTGCACTGTCACTACCAACTTGGCCAGCATGCCCTCGTGCAATTTCTCTGATTTGGCCAGCAAAGGCCTGCCCCCGTTTTTTCTTAAGATCGAGGCCTGATGATGTAGTTTCATGGCTGCACGTCTCCTGCACCGGACTCAAGTTCTGATGTTGTCAGAGTCTGGGTTTGGGTCCCGGTCATGATCTTTGTTCTTCTGAAGAAAGTTGTTTAAATTACAAAAGAATCATGCAAGAAGTTACTAACAATGGAGTGTCGTGGTAGAGCGGTCAAGTTCTGGTGTTGTCAGAGTATGGGTTTTGGGTCCTGGGGTGGATTTCACGGAACTAGTCCTAACTTATGACTAGTCCTATTAGTTAGGACTAGTTACTCTTCCTAACTCAAGATAAGACTAGTCCTAGCGCTTTGTGAAATCCACCCCTTGTGGCTCTAAAGAATCTTTATCAAGTCATACAGCAACCTTGTTCCCAGGGGTATCGATCTCGCCGCTCCATTTATTTTAAGATGTTACGAACAACAGAGTGTCATGGCCGCGCCGCGGTCTTTAGTCTGGTACCCAGACCCAATCGTCTCTGACTATTCTCTGTCGATTTTAGGGTCCTGTATCACCCAATGTCACGTGACTCAAAAGGAGGAATTTTTCCTTTTCCGAAATATGAAATGTTCTGAACTTGTTGTTGTCTACGTTGAAGGTCGGACATTTCCGGGTGTGTATAAACCTTTCTTTTGTTGATCACCAAACCACACTGGTTGGAATGGACGGCAAAATGTTAGCAAAACATTCAATCTTGTGACAGACGTTGATACCTCTCAACATTTTTGCAAATAGTAAGAGAAAAACATGATTTCTTTAACAGTTTTATAACCCTACCTTATTTTGTGCATCAAATAACGTGAAGCCTGTGGACAGGTCAAACGTCAAACCCACCACCTTTTTGCGCCACGTACATCCATAAGTTTTTGTCTGAGGAGACAAACAGAGCTCAAATTACTCTTCCAAAGAAGAATGTACAGTTCATTTCCAATTGAAACTGTTGATAAGTTTAATTGATGAACAAGGATTATTTTAGCTTTAGCCTCACACTGGTGTGTGATAAGCACTGTACACTCGGTGCTTTCCCTCAAGTCCGGCAGAAAAAAACCAATGGGTCACTCTGGTTGGATTTGAACCCATTTCCCCAGAACTAGTGCAAAGAGTGGACCAACATAAACAAATTGCGTACTTTATTTCCAGCAAATATGTTTATACATGGATTTTTATTTTATTTTTTTTAATGCAAATTGCCCATCACAAGGCCCAAAGGCCACCCGAGATGTGGGTTACTTTTTGAAGGGATAGAAACCTGCCCCAATGCACAGAAACCAGACATGGAGAGATATAAACGCAAGTCTCTTCACAGCACAGCTAAGAACAGGGAGGAGTAAATGAATCCATTGCGAGACAAACATAACTACCTCTTCCCCTATTTGAAGCAATAATTGTTAAATGTCTTGCTCAAGGACACAAGTGTCATGACCGGGATTCGAACCCACATCCTGATGACTTAACCACCAGAACTTGAGCCCGATCAACTAACTGCTCGGCCATGACACGCTACAATGTAGGATTATCATGTAATCATCGTGAAGGCTGATTTATAGTTGGTCTTGCGATGATAATCGCCGGACGTTGTTATCACTGGACGCTGAGCCTTTTCATTGCAGTCTATGGTTGCTAAAGCGTCACAGTTGACTATAAACTTTGTTGCACTTCATTTTTACCATCATGTGACCATCGCGCAACCGACTATAAACCAGCCTTTAAGGCCTGGAACTACACAGAGGCCACGGAGGCCATGGCCTCCGTGGCCCTTCAAAAGATTTCCCGTAAAATTTAAGATTTTCCACTAGAAGTGCCCTTTGCAAAATGAAAATGGCCTTGCCCTCTCTTAGATGCGATTCCTGGCCTGCCCTTTTTAGTCTGTAGCGCCAGTTTCAAGTCAGAAAAATGCAAGCGGAACAATAGCATTCAGAAACAGACATGGTCTCTGTTGCCCTGGTCATGTTCCCTCAGAAGTGCCCTTTGCAAAATGAAAATGGCCTTGCCCTCTCATAGAAGAGATTCAGGGCCTGGCCTTTAGTCTGTAGCATCATTTTCAAGTCAGAAAAACTGAACAGGAACAATAGCCATCAGAAACAGGCATGCATTTTGACAAGGATATAAAATATTGAATCATGAAAATTATCCCTCATCAAGTTTCTTCAGAGATCAGTAGACGGAAAACTACCGATTAAATTTCCACTGGGTATATGAAAAGGGTAGCGGGTACTTACTCCTAGTTTTGAGACAACGGTATGCGTTGCCCGCTGGATAGCATTCTGCCATACGTTGAGCTCACTTCTACTCTGGGTGCATAGATAATGTTGGTTATCAAAACTCTCTCCTGTCTGCAGAGTGAAGCAGTGCGGCCTGTCGTCCAGTAGCTCTGCATCCTAAAATCATACAGTGTAACAATTGTGTGACTCACTGTACGGATATTAAAGTGTCACCAAACTTGCAAATAAATTTCACACTATGAAGTTTAGTCTCATGTCACTAAATTTGCAAATGAACTTTAATCAAGTTTCGGTCTCACTCTACAAAAATTTGTCAAAATTGTCACTAAATTTGCAAATAAACTTCAATCAAGGTTGTGACTCACTCAATAAAATTTAGTCCAATGCACTATATTTGCAAATCAAGGTTGTGAGTGACTCGCTCTACAAAAATTAGTCTTTCACTAAATTTTGCAAATAAACTTCCATCAAGTTTGTGACTCACTCTACAAAATTTAGTCTAATGCACTAAATTTGCAAATGAACTTTAACCTTAATCAAGGTTCTGACTCCCTCAACAAAATTTAGTCGAATGTCACTAAAGTTGCAAATAACTTTGTTTGTGGCTCGCTCTCTGAAATTTAGTCAATAGTCACTAAATTTGCAAATAAACTGTCATCAACTCACTCTACGAAAAATAATCTAATATTACTAAATCTACAAATAGGTTGAACAGCAAGGCAAAAAGAAGGAAAATGTGGAAGGCTACGTCTAACACTGAACTAACACAGCCAGATGATGATGACGGTTTATCAGACTGAATACCTTGTAAACTCTTGTGATGATTTCGTAAAGTTTGTACGTTCTCTCACATCTGACCCAATCTCTCGTATTCACCTGCGAAAAAAAAAAATCAAATAAAGTAAAATGGCGCTGTCAGGAGAAGACTGTGCAAGTCAACTTCGTATTCAAACATTTGTGTAAACCTTGGATTCCAACGTACATTGAAACAAAGTCACACACTTTAACGATGGCACGTGCTTGAATATGCCCAAGAATTGACAGTCTATACATAATTTCCACTTGGCATTACATGGTGCAAAGTCGTGTCGGATATCTTTTTGGGCATCGATACGTCATTATTTAAAGCACAACTATGCGCTATGCGTAAATACCGCGTGCTGTGTAAACACCGCGTGCCAGATTTTTATTAAAATAGAAAAATGATCTTGCATGATTGGGCGGAGAACCACTTGGTTGCATAGAGAAATTAGAATGCTTGATGCAGCTCAAAACCAAAACCAAGGTTGCCCGTAAACATGGCATATATTGGGAATTATCTGTACAGGACCTGGGGTGGATTTCACAAAACTAGTCCAAACTTAGGAATAGTCGTGACTGCTAAGAAGTCCTATAAATTAGGACTAGTTACTCATCCTAACTCGAGATCAGACTAATCCTCACACTTTGTGAAATCTACACCTGGTCTTGTCTCAAAATCTTTAAGACACAAGTGTCGTAACCGGGATTCGAACCCACATCCTGATGACTTAGCCACCAGAACTTGAATCCGTTGGACTTGGACTTGCTTATTACGAGAGAGAGTCACTTGTGACAGAAAGGTCTGAAAGAAAGTTTGTAAGTTTTAGGAGTGACAGTAATTGCTGACAAAAAGGTCTGAAAATGGGTTCCGGATTTTAGAAGGTATGTTGAAGAAATGGCATGTCCACCTTTTGGAAGTCTCTGGTGTTAATGAATCCAAGGAGCTTCTGGGAACTGTATCCCCAGCACTAGAGAAGAGATCAAAAAGCATGTTTTCTTTATATCTAAAGAAAATAACAGCTACCTTTTTTCACCAGGGAGACACAAAAAGGTCTGAATTCAGATGAAAATCTGAAATTTCTCAACCCTGGAGGTATGTTGAAGTGATGGCATTTCCACCTTTTGGGAAACTCGTGAACTTTTGGAAACAGTATCCTCAGTGCTAGAGAACTCTAAAAAGTCTGAAAATTTCTTGTCTCTGTACTTACTGGAGGAGTACTGAAAAGCAGGATATCGGAGCCCCTGATGGCAAGGAATTTGGGTTTCCAGGTGTTTAGCTGGACAGGAGTGGTGTGCCTCTCCCCAACCCATCCCATGTGGAGGATCTGGTCTGCTGGTGGAAGTAGGTTATTGGTAATCTTCATCTGTAAATGACGGAAAAGAATGGATTGAAACAAAGTCTGGTTATGTTAAAATTGACTTGTAAGTCGACTTCTAGGCACTTTAAAGGCTGGTTTATTAGTTGGTCGCGCGATGATAATCGCCGGACGATGTGATCACTGGACGCTGAGCCTTTTCATTGCAGTCTATGGTTTCTGAGGTGTCGACTATAAACTGCGAAATGCGTCAATTTTACCACCATGTGACCATCCCGCTACCAACTATAAACCAGCCTTAAGCACAAAAAGTTGCTAAGCACAACAAAATTATGCTTTCCAGAATAAGGTTACCAGCTAAAATACCATGTCACATGTACAAAAGGCAACCAGTATTCGGCTTACTTTTGCTTTGGAAAAAATTTTTCAGCAATATTTTCTGCTTTACCCTATCAGGGTTTGGCTTTTCTTTGGACTTACAAAGACAGGGGAAGGGTACATAGTGCCCCCCCCCTGGATATTTTCCAAAGATCTTGACCTATTTTTATAAAACTTGTCATAAACGTTCATTTTACCAAGTTCTAAATGATGGCAAAAAAAATAAAAAATAAAAATTTGCCATTACAGGGCTCTTTTAGTTCTATAATTATATATATATAATTTATATATATATTGTTTTTAAATGTATTTTCTCATTTTGAAGGTGAGCATTTTCATGTGCTGTACCAGGCCTGCAGAATAGACCTTATCCACTGGCGTCATCACTCCGCCATCTTAGAGGTAAAATGATTATGAGGCAATGGAAAACGCACAGCTATGTACAAGTGGCGTACTGAATGGGCCAATGAGCAGCCTTCTTTTGATCTCTAGCCGAGGGCGCCCTACTCAACTGACGTCATACGCAAAAGGTCTATGCTCTTCCAAATAAAACCAGGACCTTTCCAATGGTTGACACTTTCCAGAAGGGACCCAACACATTGCTGTTTGAGTGCCTCTGAATATCTCTACAATGGACGCATGGCGCAATAACACATATTAAACGAAGGAATGGAAAAACTAGTACAGCCTCATAGAATGGCGGGGGTCGTGGGTTCCAATCCCACCCGAGGAACATGCCTGTGGAATTTTTTTCACAGGATTCGGGAAAGTACTGAGTATACAGTGCTTAACACACATCGGTGTATGGGTAAAAAAAACAAAAAAAACAAAAACACACAAATAATACAGAACACCCTTAACGACAATAGACCGTTCCGGCCTGTCAATCAAACTGTGCGCATTGACCAATTGGATCACGCCTTTGGTCATGTGACCTCGGTCAAACTCGGTCACACGTGCAGCGTAGACGTACACAAACGAAGGTGTGTGGGCGGGGCTTGTTGCCAAAGCCGGAACGGTTTATACACATACAAGGTACTTACAGATTGTGCATTCAATGTTGCAATATTTGCGGAGATACATTTGAGCCAGTCGTTGAGCTCTGATGCATTGTGACATACAAGAATACCTGATGACACACCATCCATACCAACAAGTTCAAAAGAGTTGGGCCTAGCAAGCAGTAAAGGAAAAAACAAAACAAACGGAAAGTCTAAGACTTATTTTACAAAAGGGTGTCCTTTTTCCACAGATGTCTCCCCTTTTTAAATCTGTCTCGTTCACTAATTAATCATTTTTTCCCTTGTTCCCACATTTAACTTTTCGCTTTCGTGTTTCCAACTTCTTGTGGTTAAACCAGACTCTTCCCTCAACTCCCCCCCCCCCCCCCCCCCCCCCCCGTCTCCCTCTTCATTGTTCATCCCTTGCATCTTCTGACTGCCTTCTGCCTTTCTCTTTTCACTTCTTTCTACCTGCTTCTGTTACTCCAGTATACTTGCATGTGTGTGTTATGTTGTCATTTAGCCTTTGAGAAAGACTCTGCTAGGGTCGAAACGTGAGGCCAGTAAACAATTTTTGCATTTAAAAAAATTCACACATACAATCCAGATCAATGATAAAAGGGACAAATAAGAAAGCATTACCCACCGCTATCTCCAAAAATAAATTGTATTGGCTTTGCAGGCTGTTGAAATCACTCTAAAAGCATTTCGTTTTTAAAGAACTATTTTCCTACCCACAAATTTTTTCATTTTTTATTTTTTTTATTTTTTAAGGGAAATCAAACACCAGTTCTATGGATTTTAGATTAGAACTATATTTATTATTATTTTGTTTTTTTTTGGGGGGGGGGGTGGGAACAAAAGACAGATCTAGAGTCTGATTAAAATTATAAGAATATCATGTCTGAATAGTTAATACTTCTTGCAACAGATGGACAAGTTGCTGAACTGGACTGGACTGGTCAGTACTGGATTAAACTAGATTGGAAAGGTCTTCAAGCATGACACATACATAATTTCCTTTAAAGCACTGACAGAGAAGCCCATTGGTGATTTATGGAGTAGTTACACAAGTTCTACAGACAACTATGTTATACACTGTAGTAGTGTTTATTTCAGTACCTGAGCTTATCTGTCCCTGGTGTGTAGCGTGATATTCTTGCCGTGAGGAGCGGAATGGAGAGAAGATCCACCCATCTCTTCTCGGGCTTCGGTTGCTTGGCAACCGCCTCCTGCTGCTGACTCAACGCACTATTTCTTGTCTGTTGGTTAAAGATCCGTTCAAGATTTTGATTATAGGAACTTTGAAACAAAAGTATCCTGTCTGGATCCACACGATTGAGCATTGAGCTTTCGGTTTCACACATAAGATTTGTCCTACTTCTGAAAGGGCTGGACTGAACTGGATTTGACTGGTTTGGTCTGGGTTGAATTGGACAATACCGGACTGCCCTTGAATGAACCGGAAATGATAGGACTGAACTGGAGTTGAATGGAATACGTAAGTCATGATTGGAATGCAATGGATCATGGATATACTTCATGACTGGATTGAAATGGATTGGTAGGGGGATAGGTATTTACTGAACTAATGTAGAATGGACTGGAACAAACTGGATTAAACTGGAATAAACTGAACTGAGTTAGATAGGACTCCCAATTGAAGGGTTGAGATATAAATTGACTGAACTGAACTGGAATGGACTGGAAATAAACGGCCAGCACTGGATCAGACTGAACTAGACTACATCGGACTGGATTTCACTGAACCATGCTGGGAGTCACTGGATTCAACTGGACTGGACTGGTTGGTACTGGATTAAACCAGATTGGAAAGGTCTTCAGCATGACACAAAACACTCATGGTACTTACTTGCCAGTTGATGTCGTGGTTTTGTGTTGAGTTTGACTGCTCCGATTCTTTTTCATCTGCTAGTTTAGCTACGACAAAAAACAAAATACACAAATTCCATTGTTAAGCGACATGTTAACTTTTAGATGCAATAATTAAAACTCACAGGTGGAGCATAGTGATGAGGGACAAATTCAATCTAGTTTGCAAGCAGAAATTTTCTGCTTACAAAGCAGTCCTTAGCAGAATTTCCATTTCATATTCTTACCATAAAAGCAAAGCAAAAGACATGCTAACTTTCAGCATTTCTGGTAAGCAGATGCCTAACACAACAATGCAAATCTATTGTGAATGCACACACATGCTGTCTCATATTCTTGGTTGTTTGCGAAAGACAATAGACCGATCCATTAAGCCCCGCCTTCTAATGTATTGACCCAATCACAGCCTCGACAACGCCACTGAAAGTCCGTCAAAGGTCCGACATGCTAAAAATCACATTAGAAAAGTAAACAAACCGCCGCCATTGTTCTGACATACAACTGCACAAACAACTGTACTAATTTTTGTTTTGTTTTAATTTTTTGTGTTTCTGGTGGTGCAAATCCCTTAGTAGTGGTCCCTGTACAGTCGTGTGGAAGTGGTTTAACAGTGTTCCTGTCTGCATTGTTCTCTAGACTCAAGGCACTGCTCAAAAGGCCACGAAACTAAATCCATTACCGTTCACAAAAACCATGAACGTGTGTGTATCCGATATGTGTGTGGGCCGCAACCAAACCGCCCCTGCGATCGTGGCAAGAAAGTCACACCATGAGCTGTTACTAGGCAGTTGCTAAGGTAGGCGGGGCTTAATGGATTGGTCTATTATGGTTAGGCACACTTATTCTTTCGTAGTTAGCACAAAAAATAGCTATCAGTAGCTTCATGAAAATGGCACCTGGGCCCAGTTTCATGAAGCTGCTTAAACACAAAAAGCAGCTCAGCACAACAAACTTAAGCTTACCCAGAATAAGGTTACCAGCAAAAGTATATTACACAAAATACTGAGTGGCTCAGAGTGCAATGGGAGGAATATTATCGCAAGGTAGAGTTTTTTACTGTTCCATTTCACGAGGCGAAGCAAGGAGGTTAGAGTTAATTGTTCACCCCCCAAAAACGTAAGAATGGTTTGGTTGAATCCCTTACCAGCCTGTTTAAGGTATGGTGTTGCTGCTCTAAAATGCCTCACTGTTAGCACGACCTCAGAGCCTGCATTCTTTAAAGCTGCAACCTAAATCGTACACACACACAAAATATGATTACTATTGTTGTTGTATTCTTGTACCTTCCTGGTAATAAAACCAAAGGACTCTCAAAAGTAACTCGCCCTGTGACCCATAGGCCTGAAGATACCTTTGTAGAGATGGTGAAGTTGATGAAGAAGCGTCAGTTTTAGATGTGGGAGAAAAAAGCCCAAATAGGGAAAACCCACGCTTTCAGGTAGGGACTTGATTTAACCCAAGACTCAGGACCAGGGTTTTGAACTGGGGTCCACAGAGGTGAAAGGCAGGGAAAGAAACCACTGAGCCAACCTCAACATGTTACACTTCATCAGTAGAATTTGAAGCTTTTCATTGTCTCCCGTAAGCTACAATTTAAACATTTATGTCTTTGCTGGAACAAATTATTTTTATCCAGACACCGAAACCAAAAAAAAAAATGTTGTGTCACTCCCTAGAAATTTGTTCTATTAAGAATTTTGGGAGTGACACAAGAAAAGTTTTCTTGAAATAAGACTTTTCCTTATTTCAAGAATACCCTTTTGAGCAGTCTTCTTCTGGGAACAATAGTGAAGAAAACAAAACTGGAACTGTTATTCCAGAAACAGTGAATCTCTGTACAACCATAGAGCAAAGGGTACAACCATCACTGTAAGCCCAGACATGGAGCTTATTTTGTTAATATTTTAACTAACTCAGGGTTCTCCCCAGGATTTTTCAAAACTGTGGGGCATCCTGGACCCAAATTTTCAAAGTGTGGCCGAAGCATGCTAAATTGGTAACAGGTCCTTGGAATGTTTTTATTTAATGTTTATGGTTTGGTTTGAAAAGCTCTACTGTGCAATCTGGAGCAATGAAAATGGTTTAATGTTAGGATTTTTGTTTAAATTTGATATTAAAATCTATAAATAATTTTTTTTTAAATATATATAAATTTTTTGTTTTTGTGCATTTCGGCCGTAATTTCTGCATATCGGCCTGTAATTCGCCCGTATTGGCCCGATACGCTAGCTTGTGCATAGGGAGAACCCTGAGGATCTCCTGTAGAACACAAAATTAAACTCGGGTAAACTTGTAGATGAACAATAAATTAGTGCCTTTCTACATGTTCTGTACACATGTACTCTCAGACCCAATGATAAGAGGCGGTAATCAAGGCAATATATATATATATATATTACTTAAGAGAGAATTATGCATATGTGTAATGTGTATTTACAAGGTATTAATAACTATTAATAACTGTTATTGTAATGCAGCAATAACAGTTATTAATAGTTATTACTGCAAGTGGCTTGTCTCAAAGTGCCCATGGCGGCCTGCAGACGGTCATAAGATTTGACTCACTTCCATTCAACCACAAAGGTTGTATATTAATAGTAGCGGTCATGTCCTGAATTGACATTTTCCCCGTTTCCGATATTAACATACATACATGTACTGTCCACATTTTTTAATTTAACAACATTTCTGTCTCATATTCTTTAATGGGCTTAGGATATGAACAGTTTTTATGTTCTCCTACCAGTCAGGCAGATATGGCAGGCCTTGATCTTAACCAAGCCCACCTAGGCCATTGGCCTCATGCCCTGTCGAGTTGGCCAGCATGCCCTTCAGAAAAATTGCACTGTCACTACCAACTTGGCCAATATGCCCTTGTACAATTTCTCTGATTTGGCCAGCAAAGGCCTGCCCCCATTTTTCTTAAGATCGAGGCCTGATATGGGTTAAAGGTAGAATAGAAGATTGGTATTCATCAATATTTTTTATTATTAGTTTCAGTCTGAAAGCTTACTGATTATGAAGTCCAAAGCAGTCACCAATCTTCCATAGTAGTATTAATGTATGAAATACTGTCAAAGTCGAGAAAATTGAATTTGAAGACTGTGATTTTAATTTCAATTGTAACAATCAAAATTAAGGACATGTTGAAAAGTGTGCGTGGTTTTTACTATTTTCTCCCGACTTGGGCGACGGATTGAGCCCAAATTTTCACAGGTTTGTTTTTTCATGTATATATTGAATCCCACAAAGTAAGAACATTGCACTATCAGCTTTACCAATCCTATATTTTACCTTTAAGTGCAAAAAGTAGGTAAGCACAACAAACTTATACTTACCAGACTAATGTTACCAGCCAAAATATATCATGTGTCATATGTACCATTTGTGACGGGTTTCCTGCTCATTTTTGCTTCATATGCTTAATAGCAGAAAAAATATCGAGCAATATTTTCTGCTTAAGCAGCTCTATGAAAATGGGTCTTGGGGTTGATTTTCTGAAGCCTGTCGGCAGCTTTTTATTTATTCACTATTTTTTTTTTTTTTTCAAAGTAATAAATGTCTCATAAAAAGGAACATGAAACAGAAATGTTGTTAAGTTAAAAAAATGTAGACAGTACATGTATGTATGTTAATATCGTAAACGGGGAAAATGTCAATTCAGGACATGACCGCTACTATTAATATAGGACCTTTGTGGTTGAATGGAAGTAAGTCAAATCTTATGACCGTCTGCAGGCCGCCATGGGCGCTTTGATACAAGCCACTTGCGGCCCCGCCACCTCTAAAAGGTTACTGCTCATCCGTTCATTTCCAACAACTTACTGCTTCATCATGAGACGCTCTCTCTATGGACATTCCATTCACCTGGAGGGGGGAGGGGGATTAATGTTATCGAGTCATTATTAAGGAAGTGAACAACATTTAACTACGGTAATCATTCCTTAACTGCATCTTTTAAGGAGACATATAAGATGCACATGAGTGGATCCAACCAGGGGGGGGGGCAAATTTGGTTAAGCCTGTAAGCAGATGTTTTCTGTTAGCAGAGTGGCCCTTGACACAGTTTCTTCTTCTTAACCACTTCCTTACATTATTAGAAAAGCGTGCCGTGGCCGAGTGGTTAAGAGCACCGGACTCAAGCTCTGGTGTTTCTGACCAGCAGAGTGTGGGTTTCGAGTTCCGGTCGTGACACTTGTGTCCTTAAGCAGGACACTTAAACCATTATTGCTGCGTCCTTCGGATGGGACGTAAAGCCGTTGGTCCCGTGTGTTGCGTAATGCACGTAAAAGAACCCAGTGACAATTATCGAAAAGAGAAGGGGTTTGCCCCGGCGTGCCTGGTTTGATCGGCTGCAGATTGCACCACAGCACCTTGTAAACCGTTACATGGTGCTATGTGAAGGAACAGGTCTCATACTTCAAAAAGTAACTCCGAATACCTTGCTGGAAAAATATTCTAATCAGCGATGTGATCTACATGAAATGGCGCTTTATAAGAACTTACAATTATCATTATTATTAAAAGCAAGAGGTAAGCTAACCAGCTAATCTTGTAAGCAGGAGCCGATTTTATAAAGCCTATAAGCAGATGTTTACTGCTGATGAAGTGGCCCTTAGCAGAGTTCCTGTACATAACCACCTGGTTGTATTGCAGGCTGGTATAGTTTATAACTTACCATTCAAGACCACAGTGGATGGTATTGGATGGTCAGACAGCAAGGGGGCAAGTGGATGAAAGTTTTTTTTTTTTTTTTTTTTTTTATGGAAGTCGCCAGACACACAAGGCCAGTAAGCCACTCAAGGTGTGGGCTACAAATCAAGTGTTTTGTCCAGGGGCCGCTGCCACCTACTCCTGGGGCTGAAACAGGGTAACCCCCTTTACAGTCCGTAAGGATGTAGGCTTGGGTATCATCCATCAGAAGCCTGGCTGGTAGAGTAGAAGGCTCTACCTTCCCAACTTTTACGGAGCAATTGTGGTTAAGTGCCTTGCTCAAGGACACAAGTGTCGCGACCGGGACTCGAACCCACACTCCGATGACTCAGCCACCAGAGCTTGAGTCCGACGCACTAACCACTCGGCCACGACACGCCACAATGGCAAAGAGTCCTAAAGTATGTCATTGTGACTAAATAATGGTCAAGTGTCTTGCTTAAGGACACAAGTGTCAAGACCGGGACTCGAACCCACACTCTGCTGATCAGAAACACCAGAGCTTGAGTCCGGTCCACTTGACCTCTCGGCCACGACACGGTTAACATTGGAGGATAGGTTTGCGGTAGCACCATGTGTAAAATCTCTTTTTTGAGTGGTGGTGGCTCTGAGAAGAGCCGGTGGTCTGCTCAACGTTTCGGATAGTATGCTCTATCTGTCGTCAGGAGACTGCTGAATTAAAAAAAGAACTGCTGCTATATGTGGAGGAGTGCGCTGAACCGTGTGAACATTGGTTAACTGTATTGCATTGATGTACAATGCGTCTTTGAACAAGCAATAAGAAGTAACATATTTACTGATGAAGAACAGAACATACCGTTCGAAACGTTGAGTTTACCACCGGCTCTTCTCAGAGCCACCTCTTCTACTACCAAAAGAGAGAAATACATGGTGTCACCGCAAATATTTGCTCATTGTCTTCCACCATGCAAACCTTGAATTTTCATTAACATATTTACCTTTAAGATTGCATCCCCCACAAACAGGCCACCGGTCTGATCAGCTGAGGGTCAAAGAGCAAAAGGTTACATGAGTATCATTACAACAATCAATTTGCCCTTTCCCATGAAATATGCTTCTTACATTCACGCATGCGCATGGTCACTATTGGTGGGCAAACGCCATAGAGTTGTGCACTAGGCAGACGCACAAACGCGTATGCGTCATGCAACCATCAGCCCCATACAAAAAGGCGCAAATGTTCTTCCCTAATTTTGTTTGTTTGTTTGTTTGTTTGTTTGTTTTATTTTCCATTCACAATTGCAATTGGTACAACAATATTTAAAATAGAATAATATCAAAAAAGAAAATTAACTAAGATAAATAAATACATTATGAATGGGGGAAGCACTAAGCCTTCTGTATGGGAGCACCCCAAGACTGCCAGTAGTGTCAGTTCGCTCGCGTGATTTGCAATTTACATATTTCACGGGATTGGTCCATTACATGTGAAGTGTGCTTGCACAGCGATTGAGCATTGTAGGTCATCATTGACTGTAGTACACTCATCGGGGCACTATTTTACCAAAAGTAGCCAAGTACAAACAAAATTATGCTTACCAGAATAAGGTTACCAGCCAAAATAGCATGTCACATGTACAATCTGTGACTGGTATCCTGCTTATTTTTGCTTAGCACAAAACTTTTAAGCACTATTTTCTGCTAAGGAAAAATAGAGAGGATACCAGTCACAAATTTTACATGTGACATAGTATTTGGGCTGGTATCCTTATTCTGGTGAGCACATTTCTTGTTGTGCTCAGCTACTTTTTGTGCTAAGCAGCTCGACTGAATTGCATGTAGAACAGGAGAACAGTTTTCAAGATGAGATATTCAACCTGGCTTTTCAACTTCAATTCAAATCAAATCAACATAACATTCATTCCATAATATAATTCATTTTTTATTACACATGAAAATGTTGAGTTGAGACCCGGCTGATAAACACTTTATTTACTTCAACGAATCGTCATTACAACTCCTCTTAAATAAACTTCATTAAAGCTAAAGCAGCCTCCCCCGTCTTTGACAGCTGATAAAAATATTTGGCCTGGGCAGCCATCCAACGAGGCATCACCACGGTCCCCCACTAATAGCGTTGGACACCAGGCATGCGACCCAACCATCGTGACCGCTATGTCACCTGGAATGCCGCATGCACGAGCTGCACATGGAGCCGTAACTACTTTACGGTATGTTGTGAGGTACTGTCAATGCCATACTATACCATGCAGAAAGAAAATGAGCTGCAATTTATGCTAAAGCCCCAGCTCAACGTTGCCTAACCGACTGTCAATGTTTCCGTTCTTTGCACAAATCAAGATATTTGTAATAAAACCAACCTGTGAAAATGTCAGCTCATTTCGTTCATTTATGAAGGTTATTGGACTATTTCTATGAGGTATTTTCTTCTGGGATGAGAAATTTCAGACTTTTACCTGAATTACAAAATTTTTACAGTATTAAAGCCCCAGCTCAACATTGGTAAACTAACTGTAAGTGCTTCTATTATTTTCACAAATCAAGATATTTGTAATAAAATCAACCTGTGAAAATGTCAGCTCATTTCGTTGTTTCATTTGCGAGAAAATGGTAAAAATGCATTCAGCATTTTTGTACGCATTCCTTCAGGCAGAGTTTTCGTTTAAATGAGACGAAAACTAATTTTTGATCTTATTTCATGTATTTTTTTTTTAAAAAGATAACACTTCAGGCAGAAATGTTTCAAGGAAAGTTTTCTACTATCAGTATCTTTATACCATGTAAGGTACATGTACATCTGTGAACATTTTTGTTTTTCCTCTTACCAATGTTGAGCTGGGGCTTTAAAGGGAATTGTGCATTTTCTCAGAAGGGTGTAGGTAAGACAATTTTCGGACTTTGTTCTCCAAATTGTTTTTTGGTACCCACTGCTAATTACAGAACTCAAACTGGACTCAGGTCACCGAGCACGCTCGGTGGTCTTAAGGTCAAGACATCTGCTCTAGAATACGGGGGTCGTGTATTCAAATCCAAACCCTATTCAATTGTTTTTTTTCCTGAAGGATTTGGAAAGCACTGAGTATGCAGTGCTCATCACACATCGTTGTAGAAGTAAAAAAAAATATATATATATTATTCAAGATCATTTAAAGCGGACGGTCTCAAGTAAAATCTCGATCAATCAATCAAGTCGAGGCCATAAGGCAGCTCGAGCCTGCTCAGTGACCTTGGTCCAGATGTCAGGGTCCAGCATGCAAGACGGAGAAGCTGGTGTTTTGTTTCAGCATGTCAAAAAACTCTAGAAAACCCCTACAATATTATCCAAGATAGTTTAAAGCGGACGGTGTAAAGTAAAATCAAAAAAAAATTGTTATCCAAGATCGTTTAAAGTGGACGGTGTAAAGTAAAATCCTAAAAAATATTATCTAAGATCATTTAAAGCGGACGGTGTAGGCCTAAAGTAAAATCCAAAAAAAATGTTATCCAAGATCGTTTAAAGCGGACGGTGTAAATTAAAATCCCCAAAATATTATCCAAGATCGTTTCAAGCAGAAATATCTAGGACATGAAGCATGACATGCGTGTATTATAATGTAAAATTACTCAGAAAAATTTCAGAGTCCTTAGTTTGAATGTTTTTCTTTTTAATTGCAAATCCTAGCCACTAAATGTCTTCAGTAAAAAGCAATTAATTTGCCGAGTTGCTAAGTGAATTCCTGTGTGTTCTTATTTGAAAAGGTTGAATTCAACATCTATTAAAATTGTTAGTTGTTGCGGTTCCGCTGTTAAAGTATAGGACTCAAAGCATCTCCAGTTAATGAGCAAACTCGGTGGTCTGGTGGTATGACATCTGCTCTGGAATGGCAAAAGTCATGGGTTCGAATCCCACCTGATTAATATGCCTGTGCATTCTTTCTTTTTTCACAGGACTCAGGAAAGTATTGAGTATACAGCACTCAAAACACATAGGTGTATGGGTAAACACAAATATCATTCATCCCCTATGGAAATTTAACATCTACAAAAACGCTAAAAGATTTTTAACAACAATTTGCGACACCGTAACTTTATGCATTGGCCTAATGGGAGCTCCAGCCTCAACCTTTACACAAGACCTTGGGCGTGTGCACACATCTTTTCAGCATTGTTTAAGTAATTCAATAGTCATTCATGCAAAAATAGCGTAAGAATTACACCGTGGATCTGACGACCCATTTCTCCTGACTGAATAAAGCAATTACCGATTCGTGTGTGACGTTAACTAAATAACAATGATGGAAGAAAAACCTGGCGGTCCACAAAACTTCTGCCATAAAAGAAAATAACAATAATAATAGTGTAAACAAAATGCAGGCAATAGGGATAAGATTCGACGAATGTGAAAAATCCTAAAAGTGGCTTGTCGGCCTGTGTTCCCCTTTATTCTATACCAAGAACCAATCAGATGTCGTTACTTGTGTGTTTTGCCCTTACACCGATGTGTGTTAAGCACTGTATACTCAGTACTTTCTCCCCAAATCATGTGGGGGAAAAACAAACAAAAAAACACACGAAAAAACCCAGGCATATTCCTTGGATGGGATTCGAACCCACGATCTTTGCCGTTCTAGAGCAGATGTCTTACCAACTAGACCACCGAGAATGTCCAGCAGCTAGCGGCAGTTCGAATCCTACATTTAAGCAGCGGTGTACTGCAAAAATTTAATAGATGTTAAATTTGCATCGGGATAAAGAATATTATTTGTGTTTTACCAATATGTTACACTCCCAGAATGTTTGTAGACACTGGGTATCACCAGAAATACAAAACTACCCCCCCCCCCTCCCTTTGATGACTGCTTCACTTCTTTTCAGGAAAATTTGAAGGCTCTGTGGGTGATTCTGAGAAAATCCCGAAATCAGGAAAAATCCTGAGAAATCACATGGCTGAAGCAACACTGTAATGTTTGACTTTGCACACTTACAGATTTTCTTTTGAAACAGAGCATACCATGTATGTACATGCAGACCTCGAATTTCATTTTTGATGGGGCAAGACCCTTTTTCTTTTTCCAAAGAGCACAAATACGGGAAACTTCTGAAGGGGCACCTGGGCCAAGACCAAGGGCAACCAGTGGTGTAACTAGACATTTCCATTTGGGGGTGCAAGTGGGGGGCAAAGACACAATTTGGAGGGGGGCCATTTAATGTATCGAACCATTCATTTGTGAATTTTTTCGTTCTGACTTGTGGGGCAAGAGGGGCGGCGGGAAAAGGGTTCTGAGTGGAGGGCAGTCCCCCCTCTGCCCCCCTCTTGTTATTTTGTTATTTCTTTTATCATAACTCTTTGGACAATACAATATACGAGAAGAGGCCATCCAGGGAAGGGCAAAAGTGGAAGAAAAAAAAACTGTCATCGAAAAAGATTTAAATAAATTATACAATATAAAAATCGATAATACAGAATATACCGAAACTAAACATTTAGGTTAAAAAGAGCAGAAATGGTAAGAAATTCCTACTCCGAGGCTCTTGGAAGTCAGGAAAGTCATGGAAGTGAAGAGAAATTAAAAGACAAAATAGTTCACAGAGTTTCATGTTGAGATGACAAGTGCAACGGACTAAATGTAAGCAGATTCAAAGAGAGAAGTCTTGAGCTGGCATTTGAAGATCTGTAAGGAGTCCAGTGTACGGAGCTGATAGGAGAAATCATTCCATAGCTTTTTCTACATGTATCAGCTGATGAAGAATGAAATCTAGGAAAGTTCATCAGTAGTTTCTTTGATGATCTCAGTTTAGGCCATGGGTGGTATGGGCACAACATGTCTCTTATATACACTGGGGCTAGACCGTGGAGTGCTCTCCAAGTCAACTGTAGGATTTTGCAATGTTGATATCCATGTAAGAACTAGCCAGAGCTGTGCCATGCCGCCACAGGAAGTCGAACATTAATCTTGAAGAGGGGAGTGTTTTGTCCTTGGCAAGGAGCTCTGCATGGCACATATATACATGCCCATGCACGTGTTTTTTCTGGAGCATGAAGGCAATAGACTGTGTCAGTTCACGCTCCGTTTTGTTTCCTTGACATGTAAAAGTAATGTACGTGAGAACCTGAGGTTCCCTAAAAACGCACGATTTATTGCCACCTCAAAAATTCAAGGCCGGCCTTCTTTTCAAATTGCTCAGTCGAACCTGACATTTTCACAGGGGCAACTGAGACTGTTGTTATTATTATTATTATTATATCTTTCTGGTAATGAAACCAAGGGACCCTCAAAAGTGACTAGCACTGTGACCCGTAGGCCTGAAGATATCCGTGTAGAGAAGATGATGAAGAAATGTCAGTTTTAGATGTGGGAGGAAAACCCACAAATAGAGAAAACCCACACAATCAGGTAGGGACTGAAAACCCAAGCCAGATCCAAGGCTCCAGTCCGGGATTCGAACCGGGGTCCACAGAGGTGAAAGGCAGGGAAAGAAACCACTGAGCCGACCTGATGCCACAGTTTCACTGTTGTTTGTGTTATTAGCCCTTTAAAATTTTCCCTCAGACTTCTGATTTTCTCATGGAGGGGGCACTCATCTCAGGGAAAGTTGCCTTGCCCCGCCATGACTGAAAATCCAGGCCTGTAAAGCCGAGGGCATCATGGCCTTTTGTTGCCTCTGTGAAGAATTTTGTTGTTGTAAATGGCCTGCTTTTCAAGAGGCATCAGTGGAAAAAGGGGCATGGTAGCTATCTGTGTTGCCCTGGCGAAAGACGAGGCCCACATGTTAAGGAGCAGCGGGGGAAAAAACAGGGGCATGGTGGCAATCTCTGTTGCCCTGGGAAAAGTCAAGGCTTGCATTTCAAAGGGTATCGGGGAAAAAAACAGGGGCATGGTGGCAATCTCTGTTGCCCTGGGAAAAGTCAAGGCTTGCATTTCAAAGGGTATCGGGGAAAAAAACAGGGGCATGGTGGCAATCTCTGTTGCCCTGGGGAAAGTCAAGGCTTGCATTTCAAAGGATTATCAGGGAAAAAACAGGGGCATGGTGGCAATCTCTGTTGCCCGGGGGAAAGTCAAGGCTTGCATTTCAAAGGGTATCGGGGAAAAAAACAGGGGCATGGTGGCAATCTCTGTTGCCCTGGGAAAAGTCAAGGCTTGCATTTCAAAGGATTATCAGGGAAAAAACAGGTGCATGGTGGCAATCTCTGTTGCCCTGGGAAAAGTCAAGGCTTGCATTTCAAAGGGTATCGGGGAAAAAAACAGGGGCATGGTGGCAATCTCTGTTGCCCGGGGGAAAGTCAAGGCTTGCATTTCAAAGGATTATCAGGGAAAAAAACAGGGGCATGGTGGCAATCTCTGTTGCCCTGGGAAAAGTCAAGGCTTGCATTTCAAAGGATTATCAGGAAAAAAAACAGGGGCATGGTGGCAATCTCTGTTGCCCTGGGAAAAGTCAAGGCTTGCATTTCAAAGGATTATCAGGGAAAAAAACAGGGGCATGGTGGCAATCTCTGTTGCCCTGGGAAAAGTCAAGGCTTGCATTTCAAAGGATTATCAGGGGAAAAAACAGGGGCATGGTGGCAATCTCTGTTGCCCTGGGAAAAGTCAAGGCTTGCATTTCAAAGGATTATCAGGGAAAAACTGGGGCATGGTGGCAATCTCCGTTGCCCTGGGAAAAGTCAAGGCTTGCATTTCAATGGATTATCAGGGAAAAAACAGGGGCATGGTGGCAATCTCTGTTGCCCGGGGAAAAGTCAAGGCTTGCATTTCAAAGGATTATCAGGGAAAAACAGGGGCATGGTGGCAATCTCTGTTGCCCTGGGAAAAGTCAAGGCTTGCATTTCAAAGGATTATCAGGGAAAAACAGGGGCATGGTGGCAATCTCTGTTGCCCTGGGAAAAGTCAAGGCTTGCATTTCAAAGGATTATCAGGGAAAAACAGGGGCATGGTGGCAATCTCTGTTGCCCTGGGAAAAGTCAAGGCTTGCATTTCAAAGGATTATCAGGGAAAAAACAGGGGCACGGTGGCAATCTCTGTTGCCCTGGGAAAAGTCAAGGCTTGCATTTCAAAGGATTATCAGGGGAAAAAACAGGGGCACGGTGGCAATCTCTGTTGCCCTGGGAAAAGTCAAGGCTTGCATTTCAAAGGATTATCAGGGGAAAACAGGGGCATGGTGGCAATCTCTGTTGCCCTGGGAAAAGTCAAGGCTTGCATTTCAAAGGATTATCAGGGAAAAACAGGGGCATGGTGGCAATCTCTGTTGCCCTGGGAAAAGTCAAGGCTTGCATTTCAAAGGATTATCAGGGAAAAACAGGGGCATGGTGGCAATCTCTGTTGCCCTGGGAAAAGTCAAGGCTTGCATTTCAAAGGATTATCAGGGAAAAACAGGGGCATGGTGGCAATCTCTGTTGCCCTGGGAAAAGTCAAGGCTTGCATTTCAAAGGATTATCAGGGGAAAAAACAGGGGCACGGTGGCAATCTCTGTTGCCCTGGGAAAAGTCAAGGCTTGCATTTCAAAGGATTATCAGGGGAAAAAAACAGGGGCATGGTGGCAATCTCTGTTGCCCTGGGAAAAGTCAAGGCTTGCATTTCAAAGGATTATCAGGGAAAAAACAGGGGCATGGTGGCAATCTCTGTTGCCTCTATGAAGTATAAGGACTACAAGCCAAGGGGCTCTGGGGACAAAACAGCAGCATGATGGTGGCAATATCTGTTGCCTCTTTGAAAGATGACACCTGCATTTCAAGTGGAATCTTCAGAAAATAAGGGGGGGGGCATAGAGGCACTTGCCATCGCCTCTGCGAAGTTCAAGCCTACATTTCAAGGTAGCCTCCAGGGAAAAAAAACTGACGCTTAGTGGTGACAGTCGCTTTTTCGGATTTCATGTACGAGGCCTGTATTTTAAGGGGCATCAAGGCAAACATCTAGGGTATGAAGACACTTGTCTCTGTTGCCTCTGTGAAGTCTAAGCCCGCAGGACAACCCGCACCAAAGGCCATGGAAACAAGTTCCTCTAAGAGGCTTATATTTAAAGGGAAATCGAGGCAAACCTTAGGGGCAGGAAGGCCTTCACTGCCTTTGGTCTCATGGAGGTCAAGTTGGTTCCTTAAGGTTCTCAACTGTATGGTACTTATTATTCACAGAACAACACTACATCGATGTTCTGAACACTGATACAACAAACGCGTCGTTTTAACTGACTGCATATTTTGGTTCTAAAGGCTTACTAGAAGTAAAACAAAAATGCTTATTTTTAAAACGTCAGCTACGCCTAAGGATTAAATTTATGTCCACATAGCAAAAACACCACATTAAGGCTTGAGCCCGTCCTCGGGAATGAACTCTCCGGTCTTAGACGCTGCACGCAGCTTTCTCTGCTCTCCGACGCTAAGCAGTTAATCCCAACTTACCTCTTACAAATACAAACGGGGGGGCTTATATACTCGAGGCTATGTATCTAATTAGCTAAAGTGGCTGAGCATTGGAACTAAGTACTGTTCTTATTAAGATTGCATTTTACTTGTGGGGAGGGGAGTGGGACAGAGTGTAATCTCGTCTAAGCACAGCTTTTTTACTTTATAAATCTCGGTTGTACCTCACTAGAAATCAGTCACTTGTGACAGTTGTTTAAAGGTACATGTATGATACTTTTTAATTTTCTTTTAATTATTTTTTTTATGCAAGTTTTTTCATCATAAGACCCGAGAGCCACTCGAGGTCTGGGCTACAGAGGGGATAGAAACCTGCCCCCAATGCGCAGAATCAAGAGGTGGCGAGATATAAACGCAAGTCTCTTCACAGCACAGCTAAGAACAGGGAGGGGTAAATGAATCCGTTGCGAGACAAACATAACTGCCTCTTCCCCTATTTGAAGCTATTATAGTTAACTGTCTTGCTGACGGCATACAAGTGTCATGACCGGGATTCGAACCCACATCCTGATGACTCAGCCACCGGAACTTGAGTCCGATGCACTAATCCACTCGGCCACGATACGCTACGATTTGTGATAATCAAATTATTACAATGATGATTTTCATCTGAAAGCTTACTTCTTATTAAATTTTGGGGTGAACAAAGGAAACACTTGGTAGAATGGGGATTTGAACCTGCGAACTCCAGAGTAACGTGCCGGCACTCTACCAACTGAGCTATCTAGGCATGGGATGGCAGACTCTAAGCATCATCAGAAATACAAAACTACAGGTTTGGACACAATGTGGACTATTTTGTTCTTTGGTGACTGCTTTACATTCTTTCAAGAAAATTTGAAGGATTGAGAAGAGCTTGAGAAAATCCTGAAATCAGGAAAAATCCTTAGAAATCACATGCCTGAAATATGTCACCAATTACATGTAGATTCAATTTTAAAACCTTTACATAATCAAGGATAAGGTTGGCCTGAATTTGATTCGTCAATTTTTAATTTAGCAGCTGTCCACTTTCTGGCCATTTGTCACAGAATATTAAAACTCTCTTTCGGCTCGCTACAAAATAGAAAATTAGATTAGTCACAAAAATCATTTGACCTCACTTTTTTTTTTTAATCGCTGGCTCCAGAAAAGAAGGAAATAGGATTAACCCAAAAATTCTTGATCCACTTTTGAGGGGGTACGAAATCAATGAATTGCATTGTACATGTAAGAACACTTTTGTAGTCGGCAGCGAAGACGGAAAATGTTAAATTTGATTTCAGAGTACCTGATGAAATTATAATAATGGATAAAATCCAATGACTCAGTCCACATTTTACAATGACTTGAAAGGTTTGTTTGGAAATGTGTGTTATTGAAGGTAATGGGGCATGGTGTTTTATTCCTATATGATCGGTAGTGAGCTGCACCGCATGTTTCTTCTAAACCTAACATTTGATAGTCAATTGCGAATGCGAAACAATTTGTGCCATGAACAAAAGAACCAGATTCGAGCAAAAGACTAGCAAGAGTTAAGCCCCAGTTCAACATTGGTAAACTGATTGTAAATGCTTCCATTCTTTGCACATATTCAAGATATATATGTAATCAAACCAACCTGCGAAAATGTCAGCTCATTTCATTAATTCATTTGTGAGAAGATGGTCAAAATGCACTCAGCATTTTTGTACGCATTCATATAGGCAGGGTTTTCGTCTCACTGAGACGAAAAACTAATTTTGGATCTTATTTCATTTATTATTTGAAAACGATAATACTTCAGGCAGAAAAATTTCAAGGAAAGTTTTCTACCATCATTATCTTTATACCATGTAAGGTATATGTCAATCTGTGAACGCTTATGTTTTTCTTTCTTACCAATGTTGAGCTGGGGCTCTAGCATGGGAAAACACTTCTCAGTAAAATCTTGCTTTGATTTAGCAGTCGCTATCATACATAGCTTGACCATAACAATAACCCAAAATCTGACAAATGTACATCAATTTAAAAATGAACCCAGGGTCCTCCCCATAGCATATGGGGCCGATATTTTGACATTTACGGGCCGAAACCCAGGGGATAAAAAATTTATTTGTTGATTTTTTTTTTTCTTTTTAAATTTAAAGATAGGATCCATGCTCAAGCCAATTTTGCCTTGAAAATGAATTGACTCCAGGGAAACTTAACTTAAAAGAGCATGTCATTTTATAAAGAATAAGATTAATAAATCGCGTTTTGAAATTGTAGATGGCTATAAAAAAGTTGGTTTTATAACGCTTATCAGGGCCATGCCTGCTGCAACTGGTATCCAGAAGTCGGCTGTATTGCAACGTCATTTCTCCTGCATTTTGTCTATGTATCGCAGGGAACCCTGCACCATTTTTTCGTTTGATATCTCATTTGAAAAATAATAACTTTGGTCAACATACAAAAGTAGCAGTTCAACATTTGGATTCATTTATCAAGGTAAAATCAGCTTGAGCACAGATCGCTAAGAACAAATTCACAAAAGTTGTAAAATAAAACCATTTGAAAGCCCAAGATTGCACATTAAGCTTTTAAAACAAAAAAAATGAAAATCGACTGAAAATCATTCTGAGGAGAGGACCTTGTTTCAATTTAGTGTGCTTCGGCCAAACTGGCAAAATTTTGGTCCAGAATATCTCCCCCCCCCCACCCACCCAAAGAGGGCCCAGACATTCCACTGCTGAACACGCACAGACCACACACACGCCTTATAATGCTTTGTTTCACCCACACAAAGACAAAACATGGTCTTGAACATTTCGCCGTTTTCTGGCCATTGAGAGGTGGTTTTTGTGTAATCCCTGATGCCAAACCTTTGTCCTTTTGTTCCAAGAAGAGCATTACGTGACATTGAAAGGCTTCTACCATTGTTTATTCATTATATTTCGGCTCAATGGAGGCAAGTCAGAGTGAGCCGGCAATCGAGCCATGGTTCCGTGTTTACTACCACTCCTACGCCGTAAGTAACAGCCGATGATTTTACTATTCACGGTGCGAGGATTCGACATTTTCTCGGTTGAGAAAACAAAACGAACGATCCAATAAAGAGAATCTTTCTTCTCTAGGCATTGTCAGTCAGGGTTTCTTCGTGCCAGCGGTACCCTCAAAGAAACAAATATTCCAGCAATTCCGGCAAAAGAATCCCGCCAATGGGACGGACAAAAAAAAGAATCCCTGGTTAAGCACAACAAAATTAGGCTTACCAGAATAAGGTTACCAGCCAAAGTACCATGTCTTTGTACCATTTGTGACTGGTTTCCTGCTCAATTATGCTTAGCAGAAACTTATTAAGCACATTTTTTCTCTGCTTATTAGCAGCCCTATGAAATTGGGACCTGGCAATAATAAATTATTCAAGACAAAACCATGCCAATGATATTAGCAGCGTAAAAAATAACTCCCAATGGGTAGAAAACCTATCAGCGTTCTCCCTTAACAGTGGTCCCCTGGCCAAATGCCAGCTAAAACACCCGAGGACCAGTGAAAATTCTCTCCTAGTGGTCCGGCTGGCTACTTCAGTGTTAAAACATGCCCCGCTTTAGTATGAAATCGGGACCAGTGAAAACTCTGGCGGACCAGTGAAATGACAAGCTAACTAGTCCTGCTGGCCCGTCATTTAAAAAACAGTTAAGGGCGAACCCCTGCCTACCTGTTTGATCCTTGAAGATTCTTGACACCAGGATGGGAATATTGTGCTCTGAGCCGCCCTGAGTGCAAGAAAATCAAATCTAAGATCAGGTCAAGGAGTCAGGTCTTAATGCAAGAGGTACAATGTAATTTAAAGGCAGCGTATACCTTTGGTAATTACTCCACAAACTAATGACCATAAAAGCTTACTTGGTAAGAAGCACTGGAGAGCTGTAGATAGTATAAAACACCACGATTCCCTCTGAAGTAATGTGGTTTTAGAGAAAGACATAATTTTCTTCCCAAAGATTTGAATCTGACAAATGATTCAAGCATAAATGGATTCTCACGTAATGAAAAACATGCAGTTTTAGCATTTTGGGATCCTTCTGCGTGGAAATAACCGCTCCAGATTTTCGCCCATATCTCAAAAACACACTAGCATCTTTGGAAAAACATTTTTCACAGGTTAGTTTTGTGGTATAAATTTTCAGTTACGTAGGATTGAAACAAATGTCTGGTTCCAAATATCAAAGGTATCCCTTCCCTTAAAGGGAAAGTACATCAGCGTCATCAGTCAAATAAAACCCAAAGAACACTGAGGGACTCATTATCCATAAGCCAATGTCGTGAAATTACTGACAACCACCATTGAGGGCATTTAGCAGAAAAATTTCAATATGGCGGATAATCCAATGCTAAATGAAATACATTCAAAAATCAGGAAAAAATACTCAGGATCGGCTCACCATGTTGAATTTTCTTTTGAAATACTCTTCGGTTTATAAGATTTATCTTATTTTATAATTCCATGGGATTATCCTGCTGGGAAGTGACTAATATTTTCCATTGAGTTCCTTTTTTTTTCTGCCAAATCCTTCTCTATTTCAAGATACAACCCCTTGAACAATTTAGTCCCGCCCTCTTTTTCACCAATTGAATGAACAAAGACGCTCCCAGTCATAGATGCACTGATTACGAACTTTCAAATTGAAACTAATAATTCTCCCCCCTAAGCCACACAAAGTCCTTTTTGAATGTATGGAGGGGTAGTGTGTCATGGCCGAGCGGTCTAGTGCACCTGACTCAAGTTCTGGTGGTCAAGTCATCAGGGTGTGGGTTCGAATCCTGATCATGACACTTGTGTCCTTGAGCAAGATTGCTTCTCTTTACCCAGGGGTACCTGTGAGGGTAGAGGTTGGTATTGTGTTTGAAAAAGCCTCCAGAGCGCCACGGCAGCTTGGGGCTGTACACTCCCCAGAGAGCTGAGCAAGATTATAGGAATGTTATTAGCCCAATGACCAGGGCACTAATGTAAAGCGCATTGAGCTGTTATTGTGAAATGCGCTATATAAGAACTAGTTATTATTATTAGTGAAGCCACAGCCAAAGCCTCACAGACTCTTCAGCCGTATCCAATTCATTGAACAAAGACTCTCCAGGCATAGATGCACTCGAGATGATCTCCGTCCCTTGAAATCGGCATAACATTGCATACAAGTACGCACAAGTATGTAGCAAGTGAAACCATGCCCCCAAGTGGATCCTCTTGATGACTAGGAGTTTCTGCGTCTTTCGAACCCAAGGTTTTCACCACCGACCATATTTTCCCAGAGACTTTATTGGAGGGCGAATCGATGCAGTGCCACGGCAATACAATGAGCACACCGAGGAGTGTGATTAATAAACCATCCATTCAGCATCTCCACAATGCAGGATTGCCTCGTCCACTCGGGGTAACATATTGAGGAACTGATTTGTGAATTGGTTTTTCCCTTGAGTCTTTCAATTACACTGGTCTAGCCTCGGAAACTAAGCATTAAGTATCTTGCATTGTTGGTCACGGCCACATTTTTAAAGCCCCAGCTCAACATTGATAAACTGACCGTGAGAGCTTCCATTCTTTGCACAAATCAAGCTATTTGTAGTAAAAACCAACCTGTTAAAATGTCAGCTCATTTCGTTGTTTCATTTGCGAGAAAACGGTCAAAATGCATTCGGCATTTTTGTACGCATTCCTACAGGCAGAGTTTTCGTCTCACTGAGACGAAAACTAATTATGGAACTTATTTCATTCATTATTTAGAAAACGATAACACTTCAGGCAGAAATATTTAAAGGAAAGTGTTCTACCATCATTATCTTTGTATAGTGTAAGGTAATATATGTAAATCTGTGAAAATTTATGTTTTTCTTCTTACCAATGTTGAGCTAGGGCTTTAATGTTGAGCTGGGGCTTTAAAAACGGTAAAAGAAGACCTTGAAGGAAAAGGACGCCTTTGGTATTTGGGACTGTACGCTTGTTTCAATCCTATACAGTTGATAAATACCATAAAACTAACCTGTAAAAATTTTCTTTCAAAAGTTGGTAGCGTTTTTTTTTTTGTAGCAATTATTTCCACAGAGAAGGATCCCGAAAATGCTGAAACTGGTTCATGTATGAATCGTTTCTCAGATTCAAATTTTCGGGTAGAAAATTATCTCCTTCTCTAAAACCACATTACTTCAAAGGGAATCGTTTCCTCACAGTGTTTTATGCTATCAACAGCTCTCCAGTGCTTCTTACCAAGTTAAGCTTTTATGGTCATTAACTGTAGAGTAGATACCAAAGGTATACCTTGCCTTTGATGGGATAAAATTACAGGTAAAATGTACAGCAAAGCTCTAGGACTAGTCTTATCTCAAGCTATGATGAATAACTATTTCTACCTTATAGGACTAGTCATAAGTTAGGACTTGTCCTAAATTAGGACTAGTTTTTGTGAAATCCACCCCAGGATTGGTAAACAAATATTGTTTAGTTTTAAAAATGCTAGGTTCGAGTTTTTGGTCGATTTGACCCAAAAATGTTGATTTCAGTTTTAAATAGCTGGTTAAGAGATACACGAAAATTAAACGTTTTCGTTTAAGGTATAAAAATATCCCTCCATTGATTAGTGGTAGCAACTATCAAACCGAAAAAACTTGAAAATCAGCCATGTATAAATTTGCTTGAATATTACACAAATTTTGTGCATTGTCCATGGCATATGCAAAAGTTTCTATGTTTTTCGTTTTGAGACAGCATTATTTGTCAAACGTCTTTCAGAAGATTTGTTTTTCTTTTTTCTTTTTTTTTTTTCTGGGAAAATTGGGCCATGCAACTTTAAGGGGCAAACACAGCCATGCCATATGAGAGAGCAGTACCAACTATCTTTAAGAAGGTTACGCCTAGGAGCAGAGAACTTCTTAACAATTACTGTCCAGGACAAGATGAGCATCGGGCGTCTCCACCGAGAGCCAAATTGTGTGGCTTGAGAGTAAGTGTTTAATTATAGAGTGAGATGGTTTTTTTTGTGGGTTACCTTTGAGCACTGACATTCCGTGGGGGATGTTTCTGCATTCTTTATCTAGAATGACCCAAAGCTTTGCACTCGTGAGTGCCAGTCTTGGCTCTGTATAAACCAACGTTATTAACGCTGCCTTGAAGAAATAGGCCTACTACCGACAGATTAATACACGCTCATTCATTCATTACTACAAACCGCACACACAGATCATGTTGATTGGTGGAACACGGGTCACGCGTCATACTTTATTTTGCCATATATTTACATGATTTACTGCCGCGGCGTTAGCGCGTCCTACATCATTAATTTTTGGACGGTGTACATTGATTTTCGACGCTTAACTCACAGCAACGTTCGAAGAATAATCGATCCTGCCCGTTCCTCCAAACGGGGCAAAGTCTTGTCACAGCGTGTGAGGTTGGTGTCTACATGGAACCTTCAACGTTATTTAGAAGGTGTTGTTTTTAATTTTCAGAGTGTGGGGTGGACAAAAGTTTCTGTGTCTATTTTGTGTTTATTGTGAAAAAAAAATTAAAAATGACAAGCATCTATGTGTGAGGTACATGTATATGAAACAAACATTGAATGCAGTTTGTTCGTGCATGCATTCAATATGTGTATAATTTATCAATAAGAAACAATAGCAATCTGTTTATTAGTCCCATTAGTTACTCCAGTCTGAAGCCCTCTCTAACACTTCATGCGAATGCGAAGCAAATTTGACGTAACACAACAGTTTCGCCATTTTCAACTTGAGCGATTTGTTCATTGGGAATTTGTGATGACAAAGTCGCTTCGCATTAATACCTGAAGTATGAACCAGGCTTAAGAGACGAATATGCCCCCCCCCCCCCCCACCACCTCACACACCCTTACATGACAATTACGGCATTCTTTTGTTGTTCTATTATTCCCTTTTCTGAAGAAATCCTCTGTGGGGTAGCACTAGAACAAAGAAAACTTTGTGGGGTAGCATTGTTCCATTGTGTAAAATACCCAGTAAGTTGGCCTGTGTAAGGGCAAAGAAAACTTGCAATATTTTTTTTTCTGATTACTCTCTGTGTTTTTGTTTTGGTCTGACACCATTTTAGAAAGACTTGTTTAATCATTTGTATCACTAACCTTGATGCTAAGACCCAGACCTCCGACCTTGAGCCTCCTTAACTTCACTGTTCTTTCCTGCAAGGGATAAAACAATGATCAGTAACAAATAAAAACCAAGACATCCTGTAAACCAATAGCTCGATCCATTAAGCCCCGCCTACCTAAGCAACTGCCTAGCAACATCACATGGTGTGACTTTCTTGCCACGATCGCAGCGGTGGTTCGGTTGCGAACACACACTTACACACGTATCGGATACACACACAGACATGTTTTTCTTGAACGACATGGATTTAGTTTTGTGACCTTTTAAGCAGTGCATTGAGTCCAAAGAACAATGCAAACAGGAACACTGTTAAACCACATTTACACCACTGTGCAGGGACCACTGCTGTGGGATTTGCACCAACAGAAATACGAATAATTAAAATGGCGGCGGTTTGTTTACTGAGATTTTTAGCGTGTCGGACATTTGTCTCACTTTCAGTGGCGTTGTCAATGCTGTAATTGGTCAATACGTTAGGAGGCGGGGCTTAATGGATCGGTCTATTCACCTGACACTTCAAGAGAATGTATAAACTGCCTCACCGGTCTTCGCAGATATGGCATAACGGACAAAATACCACATGTCAACCTCTGACCGCCACTGGTTTCAGGATAAATTTGGATAGCCAATATTTTTTTCCGCTTTGCAACCCCATGAAATAGTATACCCCATGTATCCATTTTGTTTTTCTCCCATTCAAATCAATGTATCCAGACCGAGGCTGGAAGGGCAATTAGTCTGGTTCCTTTTTGAACAATGAACATTAGCAGCCATTACTGTTACTGGATGCAGGGAACATGACCAAGATGGTGGCAGCATGATAAAGGTTACCGGTTCCAGGGCAATGGAGCAGGGACCTGATTTCTTGGCTCTGCTTACCGCAAGCGAAAAATCAATGCTTACAGAAGCATACAAATCTGCGCTTAACCTAAGCATATTTCACAGGTAAGCAAGGAATGTTTGCCCATACACCATGTATGTACTTCAGGTTATTAAGCCTTCTTTACTTAAAGGGGCTGTGTCGTCATGATTATTGCAGTAAATGGAACAATCCAGTTACTACACACCCGTACGCATCGGCGGTCACATCACAGTTTAACAAAGACTGCACCTTTTTGTGATTTGACCGCAAGCGCGCGCGTATGCAGTATCTGGGTGAGAGTTCATCTTTCCATGTGCAGCCATGATATGGTTTTTCAAAACTGTGGGGCATTCTGGACCAAAATTTTAAACGAGTGACAAAAGCACCCTGAATTGAAACCAGGTCCTCGGAATGTTGTTATTTGATGTTTATGTTTGGTTGGAAAAGCTCTACAGTGCAGTCTGGAGCATTTAAAATGGTTTCATGTTATCATTTTTTTTGTGAAATTGATCTTAAAATCTAAAAGAACAATTAACAACAACAACATATTTTTGCGTATCAGCCGTTGTTTCTACGTATCAGCCCGTAATTCACGCATATCAGCCCGATACGCTAGATTGAACATGGGGCGAACCCTAAAACCAATGATATTACCACACCTTTAAAGCATTATCATTTTGTTATTGCCAAGAATAATACTTCAAGCACAAGCCTTGTGTGGGAAAAGAGGGCTTTCATTGTGTCACACTCTGATTGTGATCTTTGTATCGTCACTTCTTAATTATTTCTCCCCCCGATGCGTCTGTGAACCCCCCTTCATAACTTACCTTTGAAGAATCTACATCTGGGCCGTTCAGCTGTAGGGAGAGTCAAACAGACAACATATATTTCAGTTACATGGGGAATACCTTAACAGCCATGAACACAAACAACTATCCTGTATTAAGTGTGACGTAACTCCACTATAAGTCACGCCCACTTCACGCAAGCTGGCTCCATTGATTGCCAGAAGCCCACAGGAAATGCATTGAATTTTTTTTGTCTTTGATGATTTATGTAAGAGCAACATAATCTCTGGCCTTTCCTTTCACCTGTGTCTTGCTAAGACTCAAGGTTTTATCAGAAAATATCGGCTTATTTCATAAGAAATATCTTCGAACGAAGGAATGAGTGGTTTTTTGGTAAAATAACACAGTAACATGTGCCAGCTTTGGAAGCGGAAGTAGCAGATGGCACGCATGTGACATATTGACATACCAACAGGACTGATAAGATTTGAAGCTGTGCACGGTTTCGATAGTGAGACTAACAACTATACACACAGATCCTTGTAATTTGATTGGTGGAACACGTATCACATGGCATCCATTACTTTGCCATGTAAATTTACCGCCGCCAACAAATTATTGTTAGACAGGCGCTCATCCAATATGGATAATTATTGGATGCTTCGCAGCATTGTTCCCAAAATAATCGTTCCCCGCCCGTTTGTCCAAACCAGGCAAGGTCCTGTCACGGCAAATAAGGTCGGTATCTACATGAAGTCGGCCTTGCTGTTTAGAAGTATTTTTTAAAGTATCTATTTTGTGTTTATTGTGAAAAAATATCAAATGACAAGGAAAATAAAACGAATATTGAATGCGTTTTGTTCGTGCCTTATCACAGAGTCTAATCACTTGGTGGAATCTGGCCTTCTCACCTCGTGAAATGGAATAGTCCAGATTTCACCATGTGATTATATTCTGCGACAATGCATTCAAATGCATCCAATATTTGGCTAATATCTTCTTGAAAGAAGTAGTGATTCTGAGAAGAACCAGAGATGAGATTTGAGTCTCTTATCTCACCTCTGGTTCACCTCACAGTTGTCTCCTATAACTAGTTTAATTCTCACAAACAATTATATTATTAGTTATCACACAAGCGCGAGTGGAATACGGAAAAATGCAGCCCTTCTGCGTTCCATATCCAACAAGGCCACAAATGAATTTATCTTCAAGAAAACGCACCACTTTCAATGTACAGTGAATTTACCATAGGATTCTGCAGATGGGAGTTATAACAGTGCATAAGAACAGCGCTTTAAAGAACAGGGTATGATATGGGTCATGCAATATGACTATATCCCACACTCTTGTTGCTATGGATCGACCAATCAGAATCGAGGATTGAAGTTTGCTTGAAGTCCATATAAGTTATCACACAAGTGTGATATGCAAAAATAATAGCGCTTCTGCATCCCGAGACGCAGACATGCTATAATTTTTCCATATTCTACGAGGGCAGGTGTGATGACGAATTAATTTTCCAGCAAAGTTGACGCCCAATACATGCACCAAGTAAGAACAGCATTAGAATATACATGTATGCACCATAGGGGAGTTTGCAGCCGTGGATTATGGGTATATATATTTCACGGGTATTAACCAATCAGGATCGAGGATTTACGCGTGCTGGAAAGACAGTTAGCGAAAAACCACAAGGGAGTCTGACTGGATATTGACAAAATAGGGAGACCGCCAACATTAGGGATGGATAGCTCAGTTGGTTGAGCGCCAGTAGGTTAATCCGGGGGTGGCTGGTTCAAATCCCACTCCAGTCAATTTTTCTTCATTCGCCTCAAAATTGAACAACTACATGTATTTTTTCTAAGAAATGTTCTATCTTAAGGCCAGAACAAAAAAAAACTTTGAAGTTTGGGAAATAAACTGTACTTTGCTGTAATTCTGGTGACTAACTTTAAACAAATTCCACATTATCAGAATTTGACTGTATAAACAGGCCAGATTTGTTCTTTTAACAGTACAAAAAGGCAGTTCGTGGCCTTGATGAAATTCCAGGACTGATGTTTGCTACTTTCTGTATAAAACTTGTACAAATACCAATCATTTTGTAACATTATTTATCGTTGGGAATATTCTCACCTTTGAGAAAAAGGATGTCTTCAATCAAGTTTGGAACTTAAAATACTACAGTGTAAGCAAGGAACTTCTCTATTAATCACAAAATATAACAAAACGAGTCGCTGATGTTTATTTTTGTTTGTTTTTTTGGGGGGGGGAAAAGATGTGGACCTATTGTGACGATGGTTTCACAGGAATTACACCTCAAGAACAAACTGACTGCAGAAATCCACTCCTAACATTCTCCAGACACCAATGAACCAACGACCTTTCTTTCAAATCTTCAGATCCTTAAGTTTTCATTCAAGAATACTGCTTTTCCCTTTTTTTTTTCTTCCTGAAAGCGAAGGAGTAGCGATACGCTCGAAGCACTCCACATTTTATAATTGTATTAAACACTCCCTTCAATGAGTTAATGGTATAATTCTCCGATAGGAAACTGCACATGGGTGCTCTTTGCAAACAGAATGCACATTCAATGAAATAAAAGGATACTTGCGTATCTTGACCTTTACCTCAGAGGTCAACGAGCACGCTCTATTACAGCACGGCTTTAACAATCTGCAGCTGTTCTTCCCCAGTTATGAGAAATTCAATTACGGGTTTTTACAAGTCTAACCCTTATTGCCTTTTGGGTGTCAGTTTGGTTTTTTTTCTTCACTTGTCCCTTGGGTTGACTCATTAGATTAGCGTGTTTATCTACAACCAATAAAATGTCAGTGGAGTGGTATTGATGTCGTCTCAGGTTTCTTAAACGCTTGTTAGAATGCCTCTCTGTGTGACAGAATGATTGCATCAGGGTGCACAGGTAGATGTGAAGGGTTTTCAGGAGCGAGGACAAGGGTGGGTCACACAGGGGTTGAAGTTGACAAGCCTCCCTTAATATTCCTCTGCTATTTTGTACAATGTTTCCTTGTGGTTTTATTCTCTGTCTGTAATAAGACAATGAATGCTCCAGGGTAGTGTTTTCTGAGGTGGGGCTTCAATCCCGTTCACACTGAAGGATAAAGTGACATGCCTCCCTTGATATTCCTCTGATACTATTTATACTTTTACTGTATGTCTTTGTGGTTTATGCACTGTATGAACTGATGAATGCTCCAGGGTAGTGTGTTACCTGAGGTGGGGCTTCAATCCAGCTCACACTGAAGGATAAAATGACAAGCCTCCCTTGATATTGCTCTGATACTATTTATAATTTTACTGTATGTCTTTGTGGTTTATCCACTGTATGAACTGATGAATGCTCCAGGGTAGTGTGTTACCTGAGGTGGGGCTTCAAATCCCGTTCACACTAAAGGAAAAAATGACAAGCCTCCCTTGATATTCCTCCGACAGGTCCCTATTGTGCATTTTTCCAGTACATTTTTTTGTGTTTTTTATCCACTGTCTGCATAGTACAATGATACACCTGCAATATGGCTTCCATGACGTCCACACTGAGGGATGATATAGCAAGCCTCCCTTGTTTGTTATTCAACAAACTACATGTATACAATGAACGGACATGATAACTTCTGGCAGTACTCACTGGATTACAAAGTTTTTCTCTAGGTGTCTGTGTTTTACCCCGTTTACAACACGATGAATGTATCAGAATAGTGTTTCCTGAAATGGATCTTTAAAACCCTAACCTTCCTAAGTCCTCCATAATCTTCCCGAGGATTTGGAGGATTTTGGTTGATTGGGGCACATTCGAAAATCACCAGTTGGTGGATTATGAAGGATTGAGAAAGGTCGACATTTGATACTTGGAGGATTGGGGAAGCATACTTCAATGAGATCCTGGAGGACTGTGGTGGATTATAATGAAAATTTACTATGGAGGATTCTGGAGGATTCTGGAGGATTTCGGAGGACAATGAGTAATTAATGAAATTTATTCCAGTATATGTAATGGTATGCTGGGTACATGTGCTTTGTCTTGCAAATTCTACATTTTTATATACAAAGGATTCTTTATGCACAAACTCATTTTGGAAGATTTTGAAGGATTGAGGAAGTGAGTTTCATGCACATCTCATTTTGGAGGATTATGAAGGATTGAAGATCCTTAGTAATTAAAGCTAAGGAGTTAGGGTTAATGTGGTTCCCACTGACGGATAATATAACAAGCCTCTCTCAATATCCCACTGGAATTTTTCAAACAGGTACTGCATGAACTGACACCATCATAATGTACTGTATTTTAGGATGTACTTCTCGTCTTCTTTCTTAATAGCACATTACATGTATCTTCAAGCAAACTTGAATCCCCCACTCTGATTGGTCAATCCGTGGCAACAATAGTGCGATATCAAACCATATCGCACGGACCATATCACACCCTGTTCTAACGCTGTTCTAACTTCGCGTATTGCGCTACTTGAAGCTATACGCAAAACGTACAGCTGCAGAATTCACTGTAAACTCAAAGAGTTATCGCGTGATGACTGATGGGATCAGGAAAAGTGTGTAGCCCTAATGCAGGGATACAAACCTCTTTAACAAGCCTCCCTTGCTATTCCGCTGGCATTTCACCAGTGCGAATCACCGCCCTTGTTTAGGCCTGAGACTCTGAGTCAACCTGACGCACTTACCTCGTCTATTTCGACAGGACTGACCAGGAATGTTTCCTCTCGTTGCAAGGTGAGAGATTCCTTGGACATTTGAACCCGTACCAGCTCCCCATCTCTCTGTCCGTCCTTCAGGCTCAGATAACCAGTTTTGACCTGTAACAAGAAATCCAGTCAAAGAACTTCAACTATGAAACCAAAGAAACCCTCCTCAAAAGAGCTTACTAGTAATAATAATAATAATCTGAAGTTCTTATAATATTTTCGCGCTTTTCACACCCGAAGGGCGTCCCAAAGTGCACAGTAGTTATTTTTTCTACAGGGTGTGGAGAGTTATGTTTCGAATGGGAGACATTTGGACGGTCCTTTTTCACAGTCCTCACCAGTAGTACGCACGCTCAGAACTATGCGCGCAATACTGAGCATGTGCGCGCACGTTGTGTCTGCTGCCGCCAGCGTCTCAAAGGTCAGCCATTATAAGACCCATTTCATACGTATGTACAGCACCTTGTATTGGTTATTCTGAAGTTCCCTTTCTTTAGTGATTTGTTGTTGTGACAGTTTACGGCAGTATGCGTATGAGCAAACTTCAATGAGCCATTTTCGGGGAATCACAATTTCATGAATTTCAACAGAAAACCACAGTGTCTCCCTGAAATGACATCATGGCAACAGCGCCCTCGGTTGGCATGGAACATTTTTAAGTGTTTAAAGAAGTGCACTTTTCAATAAAATTAACCCAAAAATGGATGTCAAATACTTTTCATACACTTAAGGGGATTAGAAAGTGGCACAAAATATGTCCCTAAAAAATATTCACTTCAGGAGCCCTTTAAGCATTTAGCTTAAACAGCATTTTGGCCTCAAACTGATTTTCGCCACATGTATAATCAGGGCTCAAATTTGGAGGGAAAATACACAAGACTGCACTCCTCCCCCCCCCCTCCCCCCCCCCCCCCCCCCCCCCCCCCCCCGGGGCTTGCATCATTGTTGCTAAAAAACTTTTCCTGAACCACAAATTTGTTTACAAGACCAGAATCAAAATGAGAGCAAGAAAAGAAAAAGAAAAAAAGATTAATATGTAAACTGTTTTTATTTGAACAAGCACTACGAAAGAGAAGATTTATCCCATGAATTGTCTGTTGGGTAAGTATACTTCGACACTCAACAGAATTTGTTCACATCATTTTTTTTTCATTTATTTAAGATTTATACACAGTGAGGTATCATTATTAAAACTGAAAAACACAAGACAGCGGTACTTGTCCAGTCATGAGTTTACTGGCCCAACACTAACATCACTGGCCTCGGGCCGGCAGTCCAGTGTAAATTTCGATCCCCTAATAATACATGTAACTTGTTTCTGTGCTGATGAGGTAGAGTGCTTTTAAAAACAGGTCTCAGAAATTACTCCCCAGCCGACAGATTTGATCAGCACATAAAATCTAGCCCGGCAGAGAAGGCCTTCCCTAGATGTTTTCACTTCGTGAATCAACTTTTTTTTCTGCAATAATTTATGTGCAGTAAACAGCTCTCTAAAAAAAAATGAACAAGCTAAAAGTAAAAGCCCGTCTGTGAGTGTATTATGTATTGTGAATGTAGTAGAGACAGTTCTTTTGACCATCAATCATGTGTTGTAATTCATGTTTATTTAATTTACCTCATCTCTACATCCTTTTAATCTAATTCTATGCGGCAACGTGGATCTGAACAAAAATAATCCCGCAGGGGTGAAAAGGGAGGTGGGGGGGGGGGGCTGGGTTTCAGAATCACCCAGCCACACAATCTGATCTACTTTCAGAAATTTTCCGGCCAATCTGAGCACTGATTTATTGACACGCAGCAGCTCGGTTTTGCTTTCTTTGTAACGTGCCTGGAAGAAGTGGGGGAGTGTTTACCCAAAACAGCTCCCCCGAGGGCCGAAAGCGATCCGATCCAGACACTCCTGCGATTATTGAACGGACGCCTGGACGGGGAGGATCGAGTGCTCGTGGATTTAGGCAAAAAATTATTTGATTAGTTGATATCGAAGCGGGACGGAGGAGTGGAAAGGGCAAGAATGTCGTCTACGTGAGAAGCTGGAACAAGATGATCAAGATTGTTTCTTCTTTTCGTGTCGGATGTTCAGGGAATCTTAAACGGGAGTCTGGTCTGTTTTTTAGGAATACAGCGCAGTGTTGTCATGGTATTGTAACCAAAGTTGTGACAGCAGAACAAAGGAACACAATGGGAACAATGCCTTCCTCACATTGGATCTCTTTGTGTTTTAGTCCCCTCACATTTATTTAATGCACTTCGTCCATGGGAGAGTGTTAAGTTAAAGAAACAAAAGAAAGTCCTCACATTGAAGCAAATATACTCTCTTAATGTAAAAGAGTGAAATCATCACTCTCTTGCCCGAGTGGTGGTGTAATTTTCACTCTTTTTAGAGTGCAGTTATCTCTAGCTTGCTCTTTTAGAGTGAAATCTGAGTAAACTTCACTCTGAATCGAGTAAAAAAGAAAATGTTTCCACTCTAAAAAGCCTTGTTCGTCGTATGGCTCTTTTAAAAGAGTGGTATGGGGGACAACTCTTTTTAGAGTGGAAATACTTTCTTTTTCACTCGATTCAGAGTGAATTCACTCAAATCTCACTCTAAAAGAGCAAACTAGAATGAATTGCACTCTAAAAAGAATGAAAATTACACCACCACTCGGGCAATAGAGTGATGTTTTCACTCTTTTACATTAATGGAGTACAAATGTATGTAAACATTTGGTCTTCTACACATGTGATGTACATAGTCAGGCCTTGCGCTTAAGCTTTCTGTAAAGTAGCCCAAGGGGCTAGTAGACTGAGTATTTTATTTGCCCCCAGGAAGTTTTCGTGGGCCAAATTTTAAACACGTATTGTCATTAATGTATCTTCCTGATACTAATGGTAGCGATCACAACCAGTTTATGTACGCAGCGACACACTCATACTGTGAATGCTCCATGCTGATTGGTACATATGCGCGCTAACGCGCACTGTCGTTTCACGCACGCGTGCAGCGGCCATAGCTGCAGTGGTGTGAAAAAAACGATAAACGAGCCATGCTCTGTTAAGTGCAATATATACAATGTATAATCAAACAGAAAAAAAAGATGTTCAAATGTTGACTTTGAGTTTGATAGGCATCTTTCAATTGTGTTGAGTTTGGTAGTATACATTACCCAGAAGACAAATGAGATAAATCTTCTCTTATTGCTTGTAATAATTTTTAAAAACTAAATTTAAACAAAATCTCATTGTGATTCTGGTCTTGTAAAAACAATTCTGGTCCAGTAAAGATTTGAGAACCAAGCCCTGTGGTCTTGTGGATTGTTTTTTTCCCCACAAATCTGAGTCCTGGAGCTGGTGGCAATGAACTGGTGGCAATTGCTTCCTTTGGTATCCCTTGAAAATTCTCCTTCATTACAGTTCTCTCAAAATAGAGATGCCCCTTGCGTAGGATGTGTGAAGTTCAAGGCCAGCACTACATTCATGGCAGTGGTACAGTGATGTCATTTCTGAACTGCTGTAACTTCATTGTTGTCCCTCCTCGCCTCAACGCAATCAATGGAGTAAATCAAATCAGCGAAGAAATGCCTCCGTATTGCTTCAGATACAATAATGATCTTAATGTAATTTGGGAGTCACAGTGTACAGTGTGCATGAGGCATTTGGGAAGCGTGCATTGATTTGCCTTTGGTTCCCATTTGGGAGAATCTCCCACTCTGGCAGGGACGCGTGAATCGAGATCAATCACTACAAGATAAATTAAAGAAGTGAATTCAGATTTTTACCATTCTCTTATGGATTTCTTGTGATGAGCTCAAGGATGCCTCAAAAGCGAATTGCAGCTTCATTAGAAGCCCTATTAGAAGCCCTAAGGAAACTTAAATTAATAAAAATAATAAAAGTGCAATTTATAGAGCGCCTTACGTAGAGACCATCCTAAAGCGCTGAACAAAAAGTAAATGACTGGGTGATTTTAAATCAATTTTGGGGTGAAAAAAAAAACAACGCACAAAAGCGGGATTTGATCCAGCGACCCCCAGATTAACATACCGGCGCACTCTGTCTGAACTATTCAGTCAGGGCCCATGAAGAGGTTTTTTGTCACGGAACATTTTTGTGGCTTAATATATGGTTTGAAATGAACTATTTTGATGTGTCTGTTATGCGTTAATAAACTTTAATTGAGCCCCGAAAATGTGTGCCATCTGATTGCGCAATGATCCATGACGTAGGCTGTGGTAAAACATTTCAAAGACGACTCTGGTGCCGAGTGGTCAACAATGCATTGTATGTTATTGTCACACACATGGCCCTGGTCAGCCGTTCCACTGTCTACGTCACAGATTTTATGTTAATGAGGAAGGGTGGGCGGAGCACGGCAACCCCCTAATTTTAGAAATCGTTATTTCTACGATTAATACGCATGTAAAAAATGTGAAAAAAAAGTAAAGATATACTATAACAGGCATACTTTATTTTTTTAACCAATAAAAAAAATAATTTATGAGGTCTTTAATGTCATATGATAAGGCACGTAACATGTATAGGTGTTCAAGGTTTACGTAGACGTACAGCCTTCATCAAAACATCATCAGATGCCCTGTTGGAAAAGAAAGACCATACACACACAAATGATTGCACACATGTGACCTTCACTAATCAAATACCCTTCCCCCCCTAATTGCTCAAACTGGCAAAAATAATTTCTGCGCCAATATGAAACAAGAGTCCGCTGCCATGCACACGGGAAAATATTGCTGCAAATTCGAATTGTCTGCCGAACACACACGCACGCAAGAGGTAATGACTGAGGCCACGTAACAATATTGCAAATTTTGCATCTCCGGTTGCTGTGGCAACACAAGCCGCCTCTTTTGAAGAGGTGAATCGCAGAAGGCTTATGTCATGAAAGAGGGAATGGTGACACATCTTGGGACCATGAATTACAAACTAATCCCTTTTGGATTCTTAGTACAGTTTATGACGAGGCTATTGTTGCTTGAAGGATAAAACCCATTATTGCAGCACGTACATGTACTAATTCATCCAAGGTCTGCATTAACACATGATAATTCCAGGGTTTGAAATTCACACTGAGGCCAGAGGCCAGTGAGTTTAAGCATCGGGCCAGTAACCTCATGACTGGACAAGTCCGGGGGTCTTGTGTTTTTGGTTCAAATGTTGACATTCAGTCTGATCACATCTCTTTGAATTCTGTTGAGTATTGAAAAAATATTACTCATAACATAATTGAGATTATTATTATTATTATTATTATATATTTCTGGTAACTCATGTACATGGTGTTACAGCAAACTTGACTAGATTGTATCTCCACCATGCGAAGTTTCAAATCCAACTCATGTACATGGTGTTACTGCAAACCTTAATAGATTGTATCATCACCATTGCAAAGTTTCAAATCCAACTCATGTACATGGTGTTGCAGCAAACCTTACTAGATTGTATCTCCACAATGCAGTTTCAATCCTACTCATGTACATGGTGTTACAGCAAACCTTACTAGATTGTATCTCCACCAAGCAGTTTCAAATCCTACTCATGTACATGGTGTTACTGCAAACCTAACTAGATTGTATCTCCACCATGCAAAGTTTCAAATCCAACTCATGTACATGGTGTTACAGCAAACTTGACTAGATTGTATCTCCACCATGCGAAGTTTCAAATCCAACTCATGTACATGGTGTTACTGCAAACCTTAATAGATTGTATCATCACCATTGCAAAGTTTCAAATCCTACTCATGTACATGGTGTTACAACAAACCTAACTAGATTGTATCTCCACCAAGCAGTTTCAAATCCTACTCATGTACATGGTGTTACAGCAAACCTAACTAGATTGTATCTCCACCATGCAAAGTTTCAAATCCTACTCATGTACATGGTGTTACTGCAAACCTTACTAGCTTGTATCTCCACCATTGCAAAGTTTCAAATCCTACTCATGTACATGGTATTACTGCAAACCTAACTAGATTGTATCTCCACCATGCAAAGTTTCAAATCCTACTCATGTACATGGTGTTACAGCAAACCTTACTAGATTGTATCTCCACCAAGCAGTTTCAATCCTACTCATGTACATGGTGTTACAGCAAACCTTACTAGATTGTATCTCCACCAAGCAGTTTCAAATCCTACTCATGTACATGGTGTTACTGCAAACCTAACTAGATTGTATCTCCACCATGCAAAGTTTCAAATCCAACTCATGTACATGGTGTTACAGCAAACCTAACTAGATTGTATCTCCACCAAGCAGTTTCAAATCCTACTCATGTACACGGTGTTACAGCAAACCTAACTAGATTGTATCTCCACCAAGCAGTTTCAAATCCTACTCATGTACATGGTGTTACAACAAACCTAACTAGATTGTATCTCCACCATGCAAAGTTTCAAATCCTACTCATGTACATGGTATTACTGCAAACCTAACTAGATTGTATCTCCACCATTGCAAAGTTTCAAATCCTACTCATGTACATGGTATTACTGCAAACCTAACTAGATTGTATCTCCACCATGCAAAGTTTCAAATCCTACTCATGTACCGTAATTTTCGGCCCATAAGCCGCCCGGCCCATTAGCCGCAGTGCCCAAGAATTTCCAAAACAAGATTTAGGTGTCGGCCCATAAGCCGCAATACCCCATAAGCCGCAGCAGGTTTACTGCACTCACAGAGAAGCGCCGGCACTTCACACACAGAGGGGGCCGCGTATCTGCGGTCACTGTCTGACTACCGCTGGTTAATGAACCAATGAAAAGCCTAGAAAGCAAGTACGTCCGTCTCTTTTTCTTTTCAACCAATGGAAACGTCCAGAAAGAAAGTCGGCCTGTCTCTTTTTTCTTTAATACTTAATAGGAATACTAGCGCCGATAGCACAGGCACCCTTCTGACGGATTTCCCCCGAACTTCCCCATGGAAACTGGAGGGCCAGTTCCCAAGCAACAGATGGAACCATTCCTGTTCGCATTATCCCCCCGCTACTGACAGTGAAATTAGAGACGTTGAGATAAAGTCGTTAAAAAGTTTTGTTGTTAAGGAATAGACTTTTAGTTCAATAAAGTGTACTTCTACATTTAAAACAGACTGCAACTGCCGATTACAATTTTGTTGTTTTTTGGTGAAACCCTGAAAATGGTTTCCTTTCTCAAAAATGTCTCGTAAGTTTAAGGAATACTTTGTTAATTCAATAAAGGCTATCCCTATATGTGGACCAGACCGTGATTGCTTCTCATCTCTTTTGTTTTGTGGTAGCCCTGAAAAGGACTGTTTTGTTTTTGTTTGTCACACCAGCCAAATAAACCCACCAGCTCTTTTCAGAGCAACCAAATCTTCCAAAAAGAGATAAAACGTGACTACGTCTTTCCCGTCCCAAGTATGTAATAAAATAAACACCCTGCCTCCACAAGTAATAAATAATTTCCCAGAATAAAATATTTTGACAAAAGAAATACACGATTGTTTAGTATAGAGAAGTTTTCTAAATATGTCTATGCCTATGCATATTTTCCGCCCAAATATATAAATATTCCGCCACAACTAAAATAACCTGACAAAAGAAATATTATAATACTCAGACTGAAGAAGTTTCCTAAATAGGTTTAGGCCTACGCCCGGTAGAACAATATTTGTTGACAAAGGAAAGGAATAATTCCCCAGAATAGCATTTTTCGTCAAAACAAAAATAATGTTTCCTAAACAGAACTCATCAACGTTAATCTTTGGAATAAATCTTCTTTGAAAGGAGACCACTAAAAAAAGCCACCAGCTAACCTCAGTCGGGAGCGACAAACTTTAAAGAAATGCAACATCAAATACGGTCCGCCCACTTAGAGGACAATACAAGGATTTGTCATTCAATTGGTCGATCGGCCTCTTGTTGCTGTTAATTCAACCAATAGGCTGCATGCTCATGGGTGTGCATTACGTCCCGCTCGCAACAGGTCTCTGTAGTCACAAAACGCCAACAACAATACGTATCATTTTGTTTGCTGGGCTTGTTGCTTATCATGGTGAACAGTGCACGTGTTTGGTAAACGTTGGCTAAACGTTTCAAACGCCCTCATTGTTAATCTTATAAAATCCCTCCTTAGACTGGCTCCCGTCCCTCGTGCTAGGCTTGAGACTATGTATAGTGAACGGGCCCCAGTCTCCTAAACTTGAGATGTGTGTGTTTTTTGTAGCTCTAGCTCGGTCGCGTACATGTCTTGGTTGGATCATTATTCCTTCCTCCATCATGTCCATGGTTGAATATCAACGACATTCGTTACAACTAAACTACAGCCTTGATGTTTTGTGGTTAGTTTTGTTTCTCAATCTCACATTGCAAATTTTCTTGTCACGCTGAAATAATTTGCTTAATATTTATACAATGATTTTTGGCCGTTACTGACACGTCGGCGTATAAGCCGCCCGGCCCATAAGCCGCATGGAACTTTTTGAGGGCGAAAAACAACCACCAAGCCGCGGCTTATGGGCCGAAAATTACGATGGTGTTACTGCAAACCTTACTAGATTGTATCTCCACCATGCAACGTTTCAAATCCTACTCATGTACATGGTGTTACTGCAAACCTAACTAGATTGTATCTCCACCATTGCAAAGTTTCAAATCCTACTCATGTACATGGTGTTACTGCAAACCTTACTAGATTGTATCTCCACCATGCAAAGTTTCAAATCCTACTCATGTACATGGTGTTACAGCAAACCTAACTAGATTGTATCTCCACCAAGCAGTTTCAAATCCTACTCATGTACATGGTGTTACAGCAAACCTAACTAGATTGTATCTCCACAATGCAGTTTCAAATCCTACTCATGTACATGGTGTTACCGCAAACCTTACTAGATTGTATCTCCACCATTGCAAAGTTTCAAATCCTACTCATGTACATGGTGTTACAGCAAACCTTACTAGATTGTATCTCCACCATGCAGTTTCAAATCCAACTCATGTACATGGTGTTACAGCAAACCTAACTAGATTGTATCTCCACCAAGCTGTTTCAAATCCTACTCATGCACATGGTGTATTACACCAAGCACGGTTTCAAATCCTTCATTGTACACTATGCATATTGCTCGTATGCATGTATTTTTTTTACTGGAAAAAAGTGACACCTTAACCAGGTATATGGCAATATTTAAACAGAAACACAAGGTCTCTATCAAAAGGGTTGGAATTACCAAATTACACATGGAATTGTAAACCCAATCTGGACAAATTGAACCAAGTGTGAAATATAAATAACTGCAGCTGGTCCTTCGAGCTGACGGTGAGAGTGCGCAGTGTTGAAACAAACCTCAGCCTGCAGTTTAGGGTTACCTTTTTTTAATATTTGGCAACAAACAACTTATCAGTGATTGAAATTCAGTCACGGATAACTCAATGGCAGGAAAGGAATAAATAGTTGCACTGTTCTATAATATTTGTTTCTGTTCCGAGGAGAAAAACTGTGATATATATGGCGTGTCGTGGCCGAGCGGATAAGAGCAGCGGACTCAAGCTCTGGGGTTTCTGATCAGCAGACTGTGGGATCGAGTTCCGGTCGTGACACTTGTGTCCTTAAGCAAGACACTTAACCATTATTTCTTCGTCCTTCGGATGGGACGTAAAGCCGTAGGTCCCGTGTGTTGTGTAATGCACCTAAAAGAACCCAGTACACTTATCACAAAGAGAAGGGGTTCGCCCCAGTGTTCCTAGTTTGATCGGCTGCAGATTGCACCACAGCAACTTGTAAACCGTTACATTATGTAAAGGAATAGGTCTCATACTTCAAAAAAGTAACTCCGAATACCTTGCTGGAAAAATATTCTAATACTTCTTTGTTAAGCGCATTGGGACTCTGTGTGTAATACGCTATATATGCATGGTGTATTATTATTATTATAATGCCTTGAAAAACAGCACAAATTTAATGGGAGGAAAGGAATAATGGTAGCACTGTTCTACGATGTTTTGTTTCTGTTCCAAAGAAAGAAATTGAACAGTTGATCAATACAGTACACGAACTACATTCTACTCGGTAAAAGTAGGTCATTCAATTCAAATTCAATGCAATATCTTTTTTTACGCAAATGGTGTAACATCTTAAGAAAATTATTTGAGCAGAGGCAAAATCCAAATCATGGGGCTTTTTGATGTGTCTCGAAAAACAGCACAAAATCAGTCACCGATAACTCCATGAGAGGAAAGGAATAACGGTTGCTCTGGACTAAGTTGGTTGTTTCACTTCCTCAGAAGCCTACTGAGCAGTTGATTGCTACATGAGCAGGGGGGTGAGATGCTTATGTTACGCCCTAGATCAGTGTCAAAAAAGCCCCCTCCACTCCCCACTCCCCATTCCCACACTCCAAATACATCCCCAGTAGCACCACATTTAAATAATCAATCGCACTCCTTAGAATTTTTTTATTGAAGTAAAATCGAAATTGATTTTTATCGGGCAGACAAGGTAACGGCAATTGCCATGTGCCCAGTGAACCTGTTGGCCATTTTAAAGGTAACGTTCATTTCATGAAAAAGAGAAACCAGACTTTTTTCTTCCTTCTCCCAGCCTTGGTTAGGCTGTGTCCAAATCAATGGCTTCAGCTGTGGCTATAACCGGAGAGCTGCAAAGTCATATTCTCTAACAAGTGATGTTTGAAGCTTTGCATGGTGTGAAGGATAGGAAACTATAACTATTAAACTAGTCAAATTTGCGGGTACAACCATGTCAAAATCTCTTGTGGGAGGGGTGGTGGCTCTGAAAAGAGCCGGTGTGGTCTCGACGTTTGAATTTGATGAGAGGATGCTGATTGCTCAGGTGGATGAGAAAATCTTGACGTGCTGTCTTCCCGTGGGGCCAATTTTACTAGTTTACTAGTTACGGTTTCCTATATTCTCTAACGTTGTCGCTGCTGCCAATTCCCATAGCCATAGCTAAGCTGAGGTCACTTGATTCGGACTCGGCCTTACACTGATTTGAAGGTAGGGCCCGATGTCATGAAGCTGTTCAGCAAATAAATTGTTCTTAGCGTTTTTTTCTGCTAAGCAAACATAAGCAGGAAACCAGTTACAAACAATAAACATCACATATTTTGGCTGGTAACCTGTTTCCGCTAAGCAAGATTTTTCTGTGCTAAGCAGTTTTGTACGTGCTCAACAGCTTCATGGAATTTAGCTCAGTAGGCAGAATGTGTGATGAGACAAGATGGCGGGATAGTTTAGTGAATAAAGGTCAATTTATGTGGCTCTGTCTCGCCCATCAGAAAAATCATTCATAAAATGATCACAAGGCAATTTCAATACATCTTTGGCATTCTTATTGTATCCACAGATTAATACATGACCTTGTCAATGCATTATGTAGATGTCCCTTTGTACATGCATGTATGATGTACAAATGTACAAAGTTGTATACAGTGTAAAAATATGTGAAAGACTTAAATACTTCCAAACCCAAGCGCTTGACATAACCATAGCCCAGTAGTTTAAGCATTGGGACAGTAACCCACATGGCTTGAAATACCCACTGGACCACTGGCCAGAGTCCAGTAGTTTTAGCATTGGGACAGTAACCCACATGGCTTGAAACACCCACATGACCACTGGCCAGAGTCCAGTAGTTTTAGCATTGGGACAGTAACCCACAGGGCTTGAAACACCCACTGGACTACTGGCCAGAGTCCAGTCATTTTAGCATTGGGCCAGTAACCCACAGGGCTTGAAACACCCACATGACCACTGGCCAGAGTCCAGTAGTTTTAGCATTGGGCCAGTAACCCACAGGGCTTGAAATACTCACTGGACCACTGGCCAGAGTCCAGTAATTTTAGCACTGGGCCAGTAACCCACAGGGCTTGAAATACCCACTGGACCACTGGCCAGAGTCCAGTCATTTTAGCATTAGGCCAGTAACCCACAGGGCTCGAAACACCCACTGGACCACTGGCCAGAGTCCAGTAATTTTAGCATTAGGCCAGTAACTCCAGAATCAAAAAGGTCCTGCAGTCTAGTGTTTCTGTAGCAGACATACGTTTTAAAATTTACTAATAAGCTTTTCAAAAATACTAAAATCAACAAACAACAAAATATTTTTGATATGTCTTCTGAAAACATACAGTGAACAGTACGTAGTCAGCAAGTCGACTTCCATACGCCCTCCCAAAGAAAATGTCCTTGCTATGCCCCAGCATTTAGTACTTAACAAACACTTACAAATTTAGCCTTGGGTCTCTGGGTCGCTGCTCTGACTGAGTTCAGCAATGATTATGCAAGCTTAACAAAGGAACACTATATATGAAGGACTAACACTAGGGCGGCCTCTAGTAATGCGTCATCTCTCTGAATAGAATTATCTGTATGTTAATTTACGGTCACAATTATTTTTGCATAAAATTTGAAAAGCCCATTTCATCAAATGTACCACTCAATTTCCGGTTGAAGTGATCTAACAATTAAAAAAATACATATATCGTCGCCTCAGTGCTATAAGGTCGTTAATAGTGATTTCATATACATAATGATCAAAAGGTCGATAAATGAAAAATGGGTATATATTTATATAAAAAAAAAAAAATAAAATAAAAAAAAATCAAATCCACAACTAAATGTTTTACTTTTATGCCAATAATTACTTTGGAGACCACTATTGATCACTAAACCCATTCACCATCACAGCTCCAAAAGATGCAAAACCAACTTTATGCAAAACCCGTACAAACTGCACTAACAACTTTATAGTCCTGAACCGACGATTTATATATTTCAAGTAATAAAACACAAGGGAAACTGACCGGGTAAATTTTAATTCAATTTAAGGGTCAACAAAGAAAACAAATTTGTCTAGAACAGGATTTGAACCTGCAACCGCTGGATAGTCACGTGCCCGCGCTCTACCAACTGAGCTACCCAACCCTAATTTTGGCGGTCTCCCTATTTTGTCAATATCTTTGCTGAGGGATGCCAGTCAGAAGTCATTAAAAGGAAAGTTACGACTGAATCTCCTCGTTGAAAAAAATGGATATGAATGAACATCTTACCCCATGAACCACCCACAGTGGACTCCTGTGCACTGAGCGTCGTATCGGCAGATTATGACTGAGTTTAAGCATCAAGGGCTCCAGCCCTATCGTCAGCAGCAACTCGTCAAACCAAAGGGTCATTGTGACAACTCTACAACCGATCTCTCAATCCATAAGATATCTTTTTGAGAGGGATTCCTAACTTAAGATATCTTGAAGACAGTTTCTTAAAAATGCACTGGGCATGTTGAGGAATGCTGTCATGAAAAGAAAATTGTCTCTGGAAGCGAGTTCATTACGACGATGCCAGCTGGCTATCAGTAAGATTTTAATAAGTAGCTCATGGTCGGGAGAGAGGTGATAAACTTTGTCGTCGCTGCACTGAAATGAATTCACTCTATGAATACGAAACGAAGTACAAGTCACTCTCGCGAACACGACGTTCTCACCATCAAAATGCTTGGGAGTACATGTATAAAACGTAAGGTTTAATCACAAGTTCACATCCAAATCCAGACACAAATACTTAGGTGAAAGCATAATGGATGCTTTTACCCTTTCGTCTTTTGATACATCCTTATCAACCACATACCATCAAAAATGTTTAGTCAAGCAAAGCCACCAAATAAATTTGACTTTATACTTTGAGCTACAGATCCAACGACAATGACCTACTGCAGGTTCAATTGATTCACCACACAAGCATTTGCCAAGTTCTCTGACCACAGAAGGAAACTCTTTGACAAAGCACCAGTCTAATTTCAACATGTGCCTCCCTTTGAATTACACAGAGTTAAATGCATGAGAATGTATGGTACCCTCGCACCATGCACTCTCAGTATGAAGGCTCTCTCAGTAGTCTGTCTCCGAGTTGGAAGGTCACTGCCGAATACCAGGTCTAGCAAGCGGACCTACCAATCAATTTAACGCACTGTTTATTTTTCAAGTGCAGCGATAGTTTATACTTACAGGATGAGATTGTTTTGAAATTTACTTATCAGGGTGCCTCCCACCAAGCCTGAAAAGGAGTTACCTCGCCTTTTTTGAGATGGTTTTTAAAAAATCCATAAAAGAAACATCAATTTGGATTTGAGGAAAAATGAGAGCTACAACATTAAGACATATCCACACTGAACGGACCTTAGGAGAGCCGTGTTCTCAAAAGGATAAACAAGCTGAAGGTCGTTCATACATGTGCTGTGTGTGCCCTAATTACAAATTGCCGGCCAAAAATAGACACACAAAAGCTTTGACATTTACATGTTTGCCGTGTGCGTCTTGGGCAGTCATACAAATTAGTTCACCTGCTTGGCGAGACCCCAACAATCTCACAGAAGTCACTATCCTTTACAATGGTCTCCGATGACACCGCTAGACTAATGCTACACCGAGAGTGGTACTGACATCGTGCACCAGTCTATTTGGGATTCAAGCCTCAGTTTGAGTCTCGTAGCCTTATAGGAGAGGACAGCCAAGATGAGACCCCAGGACTGCTGGCAGAGTCCTTGCACACAGTTCAAAGAAAGGCAGGTCCGTGCGGCCTTACTGCCTGATCCCACCTTTCATCAAATGCATTAAGGCTGTTCACACAAGGTATAAACCAGCTTATCTCTCCAATTGCATCAAGAATTAAATGCAATAAAACTATTAAGGGTTGTAAATTCTACCCTGGTAACATAACACATAATAGTGTATGTCCACATAAAGCACACAATCAAACACTAAACCATCACCGATACACCTGTGCACGGTGTACTCCTCACTTCCTACATGTACCAAATATTCGTGCCTCAAAAGAAAAAGGTATCTTCCTGAATCTATTTTATGCAGAGACAATGCTAGAGTTTCCCCAAGTAAACACTGTAAACACACACACTTCGACGAGAACAGTAAAACTTCATAACCTCATCAACAGATGTAGAAATTCGCTCCCCCAGCACAAGTATTTCTGTAACTCTACATCAATCACTAATCAGCAGTTGAAGCTTTCCCATAGCTGAAGCCATCCAATCACACAACAAAATCCCTCCAATGAAGGGAAATTTTCCAGGTCAAAAAACGGCTGGTATCTCCCCTCTTGGACGAACGCATTTTTTAAAAATCAGCAAAGAGACAACGTATCTCTTGTGAAATGTATTCCGTACTGATCTCCGCAGAACCTTTATACACTGAAAAGTATCAGCAAATGAACGAGATGTGAATCGCTCTGAAACTTAAGTGCATCGAGAAGAAAGCCGAAGTAGCTTAGTTGCAGCCGACACCTTAGAAAGGAAGCAACATCAATCTTCCCAGCTTTGAGCATCGAGAAACTCTCACCAACTCCTTTGAATCTTGTTATTCCCTCGGCCGAATACCTGTGAGTTTGACCGACTTTCCCAAAAGGCTTTGTGACTGAAATTATAAAATGCGCTGCAAGACTAACAAATCACAGACACGAGGAAGATACAACAAAATCTGAAGCTGGTATCTCCAGAGTGGATGCTGCTCAACTTCATCCCACAATCTCTGACCCCACTTTGAAATACAAACCTCAGACCCCGAAAAAAAACAAAATCAAAACTGGATTTCAATTTCTAAGAAACTATAACCTGGAAATCGACCGATTGAAAACAGTTCAGAGTTGATTCCATGCATCACTAAACATCCAAATTCCTTTCCCAATATCTTGCATCAAAGGTAGATCTTGTTTATCCACAGAAACACAAATATTTCCGCGACAGATTTACTCAAACGAAACAGTTTCCCAAAAAATCGAAGACCGCTTTGAAATGAATGCACACCTCACCAGACAGCTGCTTCTGTTTTTTCCCCGATATCAACTACCAAAGGTTTTTTAAAGCATCATGGTAGACTGCACTCATCTATAGAAAATGAAATAAAATCCACGGGTTTGCTTTGCATTGATCCGTATGCCTCAACGTGAATTCCCAGCTGATGCAGTGCCTCAACGTGTGTGGAGGCTACTGGTAGAGTATTGAGCTCTACCGATTTAAAAATATCTTCTGCCCTGTGTGTCCTGATTGCCTGGGCTGTTTGGGTAATTACGTACTGAATGCCAAGTCGAGTGTGTAAACGATTCCGCAGCAACCGTGTTGTGGTGTGTTCCACCCTTGTCTGTGGTGTACGGCCGTTCATGATACATACACCCAACTTGTGTCAAATCAGCTGCTCGCAGAGTGCCGGTGATGATGAGAATCATAACCCAATCAGACGGAGGAGTGATGTCTGTGTCTTGTATGTTTTGTTTTTTTAACCAGTTACAACCATGGAGGTATACCTTGATTGTGTTTGATATTAGCTACACAATGTGATATCATAATGTATCTTGCTGATACCGTCAGTGCTATCATCACTGCACCAATCAGATTGGGAGGTTGTGTATGTGTCATGGGTTATTCATCAAGAACCACGGAGGAGGGATCCCTTGATTTGTGACTCGCATTCAGCTACAATGTGATATCGTGTACACCGCTTGCTGATGCTGTCACTCATGACTGACCAATCACAACAGGGAGTGATGTCTATGATAATTGGTTACATACCGTACACAAAGTGCAGTTAGGCAGCTCTGAATGTCTTCCGCCACTGTCTTCAATTTGCAAATATTATTGGCACAAATTACGTACAATTGCAGAAGAATGACTGCACATTTTCTTCGCTGTACATATTTGTGTACTTTTTTTGACATACAGGACAGGTTTCATGTTAGATATCCAACAGAGGTTCATTATACGTAATTGTCATGGTATAGTTTCACGTCTTAATACATTTCTCTACATTAATATTTATGGCATGTCTCTCGCTCAGTGTTAAAGCCAAGTCATAAATTTTGAAATATCTTAAATTTTTGAAATATAATAAGTCTCTGGATATGCTTCAAAGTGACAGTTAACAATAAATTACCTAAACACATTACAGTCCACTGTAAATCTCTGCAAGAAAACTCGAAAATCTGTTGTTGAGTTTTACAGCAACATCACCATCGGTCATGACGCTTGTGTCTTTGGGCAAGACACTCATAAATTGCTTCTCTTCACCAAGGTGTACGATAGGAAACCTTGAAAAACCTGGCAGTGTAGTGTGTTTGGTTGAAACTGATGTGACAATGGGTGACTTTTAAGCATGCTTTGAAAAAACTGATGCAGTAGATTGCAGCAGATATATGTACATAAAGCAGGAAACACACTGAAGTGTACCACTTTTCTACCGTCACATTAGCGGTTTTTCCATTGGTAACTTTTTTCCTTTTTTTTTTAATGACCTGAAACTACGCATATGTACCTATCAGCATGGAGGATTCACTGTGCGTGTGCGTCGACGCGCGCGTGCGGCGGCCATTACTTTGCGGTGGTGTAAGCACCCATGAACAAGCTGCTCGGATTAGTCTACAGAGCGCCTTATGCAAGGGCCTCAAGGTGCTTCACTTAAACAGCAATCAATCACAGCAATAAGTACAAAACTAAGCAAAGATTAAAAGTTACAGCAGACAAAAGTTGAAAAAAGAAAACAGAAAATATGTGATGTGTGTATTGAAAACCAAACGATGGGAACTACTTTACTATTCCAAAAAAGCAAGGATACACTTTCTTGGAGCAATTCTACATTCAAGAGCTGCCGACAATCTCTTGTATTCAATCTCAATAACTGTCCAGCTTATCAATCTGAATTTAAATACCTGCCAGTGTACACGTACGCACCTCGTTAACCACAAATACCTCACCGAGCCCTTTACGGTTCCAACTCAACGTCTGCTAGAAGCAATTTCAGCTCCTGAACTATTCTCTTCCATGTTTTTTCCTTCTTTGTGAAGACCCCTGAAAACCAGGTCGTTTGGGGGGTCTTCATCTTTATGCTTTGGTATTCAATGAGATTTCAAGAGGGGACGATGCCTCTGTGCTTTTTTAAAGGGAAGATTACAGTCCATCAAATTTCTAGGTCCAAAGAGTACTACCTCCTTAAAGCGTGGGTAAGATTTTAATATAAACTTCAATTTGCCTTTCACCGATGTGTGATAAGCACTGTATAATCAGTGCTTTCAAGTCCTGTGGAAAGAAATCCACAGGCAACTCGGGTTGGATTCGAACCCACAACTCCCGCATGACTAGAGCAGATGTCTTAACCACTAGTGGTATACAGTGCTTATCACACATTGGTGTAAGGCAAATTGAAATTTATATTCCTTCCCCCGATGCAAATAATAACATCTATCTAAAGATTTTAATAGATGTTAAAATTGCTGTGGTACCCGCTGCTAACATATAGTATTCAAACTGCCTCTAGCTGCCGGGCAAGCTCAGTGGTCTAGTAGTAAGACATCTGCTCTGGAATGGCAAAGGTTGTGGGTTCGAATCCCATCCGAGTAATATTTTTTATTTGTTTTTTGATGTAATTCGCTCATCCTAAGGCCCAAAGGCCACTCAAGATGTGGGTTACTTTTTGAAGGGGATAGAAACCTGCCCCAATGCGCAGAAACAAGACACGGCGAGATATAAATGCAAGTCTCTTCACAGCACAGCTAAGAACAGGGAGGGGTAAATGAATCTATTGCGAGACAAACATAACTGCCTCTTCCCCTATTACACTGTACTTTTTTTCACAGGACCTGAGAAAATACTGAGTACACACATTGGTGTTACATGCCTGATACTTCACAGAGGCAACGGAGGCAATTGCCTCCGTTGGCCCTGGTCATTGCCTTAGTGCCCCTTAAAATGTCCCAATTATAGATGTACAACTTCCTCATAGAGGTGCCCTTTACCATGGAGAAAATGCCTCTGGTGGCCTTGCCCTTACAGGAGAGAAGCATACAGGCTTGTGTGCATGGATAAAACACAAATAATATTGGTAAGATTGAGTATATACACATGTACATGTAAGTACTCACAGATTTGCACATAATTTACATGGTATGAAAGCTGGTCATGTTGGAAAACTTCCCTTAAAATATTATTGCCTGAACTGCTGTAGTTTTTGAGAAACAAGTAAACCAATTAGTTTTGATCTTGTTGGTCCGAAATCCAATATCTGAAACAGTGGAAACAGTGATGGGGTTTTCACTATATTCTTGTGACTCCGATGACAGATAGAGCTTAAACTTTCACTGGTATGTTACCTCGTGTATATGTTTGGTCATACAAAGTGCGGATACCGGTCTTTGACAATTACCAATGCTGGCCATGTGCTTTCATCTCAATATGCATTGGTTTGTGAACAGCACTCTATGTAGAAGTCCTGTTTTGTTTTTGTTTTTCTTGTGACAAATGCGTTTAGGAATTAATAACTCATCAAAACAGTTGCAAGATTGAAAATATATTGACAGTTCAGTGTGAATGAAGGAGTCTGCTTTCTTATGGTAGGAAAATTTAAAAGAAAATAATACAAAGCAGTGTCTGAAACAACAGTTTGAAAAATAGTTCAACTTCAAATGTGATTTTCTTTAAATACAGAATTTGGGCTGTGTTGCATATTCGTCACTCCCTGAAAAAGGTGACGAATAGACTAAAACAAGTCCCTTAAGCATTGGCCCAGAAATCCCACAACAAAGTCCTGTACTCTATAGGGTGTTTCTAAAGATACTTGTTTTAGACTTACAAATGCACATTTCAAATGTACAAACCCCCTCCTACTAAAAAGATTCAGCAAAAATTATTATTATTAGTTTTTTTTCATGTATCTGTGACCCTTATTTGGTTTTGAGTCGAATTAATTAGATACGGGGGAAACGTAAGTCTCGTTTATGCTGGTTTATTCTGCAAATTGGTGAAGAGAGCAAAACATTCATGTAGGGTAAGTTCTTGCAGCAAGATCAGCACAAACGAGACTTAAGCTTCCCCATATCTACTTAACTCGACTCAAAACCAACTAAGGGTCACATATCTCTTGCCCAGTAAATTTTCTAAGCCACACGACCTACATACAGTCTAGTGGAGATTGCTTCACATTCAAGCCCTGTGGTACAATGTGAACATGAAAAGGAGCTATACCATTCCTTTAAACGTTTTAACATTTAAGTTCCTCTAATTGAGCATTTGATAATGCTGTCAGCGACATCCAAGAGCTTAGGAAGTAGTCAGGGAGCTACCCACCTTAATCCCAGTCTCGATTGATGGAAACTAAATTGTTTTTCTTATGAGGTCTCCTGGTTTACTCAGGAAAATACCTGGTACACACAATTTCTGCTCTAGAATGCACTTATTTTTTCCTTTGCCCTGGGGTTATTTCATAGCTTTGTATACATTTTTGTGCGGGCACAGAATGAATTTGCTAACTAGAAACAGGGACTGATTGTGCTTACAATTTTCTGCTTCCACAACAGTATGCAGGAAACCGGTCACAGACGGATTGTGTGATATATGGTATTTTGGCCTTTTTCTGGTGGGCAAAAGCGTCTTGTGCTTGGCGTGTCGTGGCCGAGCGGTCAAGCGCACTGGACTCAAGCTCTGGTGTTTCTGATCAGCAGAGTGTGGGTTCGAGTCCCGGTCTTGACACTTGTATCCTTAAGCAAGACACTTAATCATTATTTCTTCCCCATCGGATGAGACGTAAAACCAAAAGGTCCCGTGCGTTGTGTAAAACACGTAAAAGAACCCAGTACACTTGTCGTTACGAGAAGGGGTTTGCCCAGGCGTTTTCACTAATACTCCCATCCACATAAAAAAAAAGTCCTGTTTGCCCATGGGGAATAGTATTTCCCATTCAACAGTCAGTCCGGGTATTGCCCTAATTTAAGCTGCGCATCAAGCTTGCTTGAAATTAACTGGTTAACGATAACGCGCGCATGGAGTACAGAAACATATAGCACGTCTGTGTCACAAGGTTGGTGTCCACATGAAGTCATCCATATAAGTGAGGGTTTTGGGAATTTTCAGAGTGTGAGGTGGACGAGGAACCGTGTCTTTTTTTGTGTTTAATGTGAAAAAAATCTATTACCGTGGTGTAACAATAAAATCTAAAGATAATTTGGAAGGCAATGTGTGTCCCTTTAAACCCAGACTGGATTCCTTTTCGGGCTATTCAGACTTGACTAGCAGCCTCTGGTGTCGTTGCGGTCACCGGCAACTCTCTGTGGTCTCAGCCAGATCACGACAAGTATGCCCCCCCCCCCCCCCCCCGTGTTTAATTTAATTACGACCTGGTTCCATCACCACCGGTGCCCATAGGGTACTGCTTGGTGTATTTGTATGCATGACCACAGACACAATCAGGAGCATTCTGCAATGATCTGATAAATGGTATGTTCCTGATTTGTCGCCAAATCTGAGAATTGAAATTCGTGGTCCTGCTTACCACACAGAATAGACCTTTATCATGGTGCGGCCGTCTTGATTTTCTCCCATTCAAACCCATGTAACCAAACCGAGGCCGGAAGGGCAAATAGTCTGGTTCCATTTTGTACAATGAATATTAGCATCTATTACTGTTATTGGATACAGGGAACATGTCCAAGATGGTGGCAGCATGATAAAGGTCTATTCAGTCCTTACTGGTTCTTAAACTTGCCGCACACTTGAAGTGTAGAAATTGGCAGTAAGCAGTGCCACGAAATTTGGTCCTGCACGTACATGGATCTGTCTTACTGTACAAAGTCTTAGCACCCATTACCCTACCCCTAAACTAACAACACAGCACCTTATACCACGCCCTATATGTGGCAGACATGGCAGAGGGAGAACCCCCTGATCCCCCCAAAAAAGTGTTCCCATACTCCAACACACTCTTCTTGTACAGAAGTAACCCCCTAAAGTCCTCAAAAGAATTCCAGAGATTTCCAGATCACAATGACGACACCATGGAGGGGGGGGGGTACACCCTGCCACATATCCAGCACCAAATGCAGCACACTGTCAGCATTTTTTCTCAACTTTCCACATATTTTCATGGCCACTTATTAGTCTTTAAAAAAAAAACTTTTCCCACCATTTTCAAAGAATACATATTTCCCCTCTGAACAACCACAACCTCCCCGCCCCTGAACCAAAGGATCTCTATATGTCGATAATCTAACTACTTACTGTTGCTATTATGCCAATTAAGGTGTTTATAAGCTTTCCCCGCTGATTTAGTATTCCGATTTTTTGTTGGTGTGTCTCACTCGGTAGTCGGGTCTCACAATTTGATGCCAAAAAGACGACAGGTTAGGGGCCTGCGCCTCAGTGGAGCTGAACCATGGACACATCAGGTCAACCTTTATCATCCATGTCATCTCAAACTCCAACTAGGGGACGCCCACTGAAAAAATCTGCTGAGAAGCGTAAGTCGGTGGCGGAGAAATTGCGCCCCAAAAAATGTTTTCGTCAAGAGCAGCGGAAAAAGGCTCTTTTGGAGTCAATATTGTTGGCAACACCAAGTGTAAAAGATGGATTTTGCTCAGGGATATGTCGGGACATGGTGAAGATGAGTCATTCACAGGGTTGCTATTGGACAGGTGAGAAAGAATCGAGAGCATTGATGTCACTCAAAATCTTGTACAGGGGCCTACATGTATTTACTGGCTAAGTGATACGCTGAGGGTGTTTTCAAAATTACATGTCGCGCTAGGGACAAAGGGTACCTAGCGTTCGTCTGCTAGGTTTACCAGGCCACTGGCTGCTGGACGCCAGCCTGACGACTGGTTACAAGGCATTTTGTGAATAATTTGGACAGCGGTATTTACTGCTGGAAATACGTCTATGTTCCGCGGGTCAGATGTCGGGGGTCAGAGGCCAAATTTTGTTTTTATAATCACTACTCACGAATAACAACACATTATAGATGTTTTATTGCATGAACAACTCTTAAAAAGGATAAAGAACATTTCCAAACAACAAAATTTCATGACATTTGAGGGCAATGTGACCCTTTAAGTGGCTCTATGAAATTGGGGCCTTGTCTTAGCCATTGTGCATCTTACAATAGCTCGATCCATTAAGCCCCGCCTACCTAAGCAACTGCCTAGCAACAGCACATGGTGTGACTTTCTTGCCACGATCACAGCGGTGGTTCGGTTGAGGTCACACACACGTATCGGATACACACACGTAAAGGGTTCCTGTGAACAGTATGGATTTAGTTTGTGGCCTTTTGAGCAGCGCCTTGAGTCCAAAGAACAATGCAGACAGGAACACTGTTATTGTTACACCACTTCGACACGACTGTACAGGGACCACTGCTGTGGGATTTGCACCACCAGAAACACAAAAAAAATTAAAAAACAAAAGTTAGTACAGTTGTGTGTCAGAACAATGGCGGCAGTTTGGTTACTTTTCTAATGGGATTTTGACGTGTCAGACTTTTGTCGGACTTTCAGTGGCGTTTGTCAAAGCTGCGATTGGTCAATACATTAGTAGGCGGGGCTTAATGGATCGGTCTATTGTTCCCACAGACTTTTTTAGACTTTCCGACAGTAATATCCTTTATTCATAATGCTTCCACCGTTCGTTTTTGCATGCTTTAATTAATGTCAAATCAATACATGCACATGGCAATTCTCATGCGCTGTCATACTGTTTTTTGAACTGAGGCAAGCACCAACAATTAACGTCCATGGTCGTTTAGTTTGTATTATTGAAGATCAATGTTGCACTGGAATTGATGGTGCATGTCTGCTCGAAAAAAAGCCTGAAGCGGAACTGATGATAAACGAACCTGGAAGGACATATGTTTGTTTTTCTTTTAGGCTATTTACGTATTTAGTAGTACAATGTCAAGCTACATGTATTACTGGAAACAGAAATGTGCTGAACAAAAGTTTTTGTAGTATTATTACATGCCTGATGTTGGATATTGATGTTATGTTATTCTCGTTGGTCAATCAAAACGGTGTGTTCATGTGATAAATAATAGTAATACGCAATTCTTTTATATCGCTTTATTACATCCGATGGGCGTCGCAAAGCACTCAGTATTTTTTCCTACAAGGTATGCGGAGTTACATTTTTAAGTACAATGTATGAGACCTGGGGGGTAGATTTCACAAAACTATTCCTAACTTAGGACTAGCCCTAACGTATGACTAGTCCTATAAGTTAGGACTAGTTACTCTTCATAACACAAGATAAGACTAGTCCTAGCGCTTTGTGAAATCCACCTGTTCCTTTACATGTAGCATCATGTAATGGTTTACAAGATGCTGTGGCGCAATCTGCAGCCGATCAGACCAGGAACACCGGGGCCGAACCGCTTCTCTTTCCGATAAGTGCACTGGGTTCTTTTATGAGCATTACACAATACACGGGACCTACACGGCTTTACATCCCATCCGAAGGACACAACTGTCACGACCGGGATTCAAACCCACACTCTGCTGATCAGAAACACCAGAGCTTGTGTTCGGTGTTCTTACCCGCTCAGCCACGACACGCCACGTACATGCTACCTGTTTATTTGAAATGTACCACTTTTGTTTACACTGTTCATGTTCCCCTCGTGCAGGCCTGATTGCTTCATTCTTGAAAGGGCAAGGGCACCAAGGCATTTTCTCCTTGATAAAGGGCACCTCTGTGAGGAAATTGTAATTTCTATTGGAACATTTCAAGGGCACCAAGGCAATGACCAGGGGCAACGGAGGCAATTGCCTCCGTTGCCTCCAAGAAGTATAAGACCTGCTTAAGGCTACTTTATACATGTACCTGTAATTAATGTCTACCAAAAGGTTGATTCAAAACGAAACTTTCAATATGATGTATTAATATAATTTTTAGTTGAAATAGAATCAATAAATTCTGTTCCCCCAGACTGCCTCTGCCTCCGCCAACAACAAAAACCACATGAGTAATAAATGGTAATAGTACTGTGAAGAAATTTTCTCTCCTCAATGATATACATGTACTCTACACAGTCCTGACATTGTGCCATTGAAATGCCTGCCGCCTGCCTGCCGCTGGCGAAGGATCTCTTAATGTCGATAATCTAACTAATTACTGTTGCTATTATGCCAATTAAGGTGTTTATAAGCTTTCCCCGCCAGAAAGGTGAGGCAAGGGACACTTCGACGACATTTACAGCACTGGGGTCTCGTGTTTACAAATTGTACATGTACTTGTTTAAAGGTAAACTGTAGGATTGGTAAAGCTGGTAGTGCATTGTTCTTACTTTTGTTTAAATCAATATATACATGACAAAACAAACCTGTGAAAATTTGAGCTCAATCCATTGTCCAAATCTAGAGAAATTAGTGAAAAACCGTGCACACTTCTCAGCATGGTTGTAACACATTGTCCGTAATTTCGATTGCTACGACCGAAACTAAAATCCGGGTCTTCAAATTCTAATTTTCTCGACTTCGACAGCATTTCAGACAGAAACATATTTATGGAAGATTGGTACTGGTATGAACTTCATAATCAGCAAGCTTTCAGACTGATACTAATTAAAAAAATGTTTGATGAATATCAATCCTGTATTCTACCTCTAAGTTATGTGTTACATTGTACACCAAAACAGCTGTTGGTGATACCAGTATGGGTACTCTCTTACTCTCTTTGAATCAAGATAAGGCAGGGCATTTATGATGGTGCCAAAAACAGCTGCTACTGGTGTGCCTATTCTCTTTGAATCAAGATAAGGTACATGTTAAGCTGCCAGTAGCACACATGTACATATTCACAAAGAATGTACACTGTACATACACAGCATTGATACAGTTGGCCCAACTGGAGTTCTTCCTCTCTTGCTACAGTTGGCCCAACTGCAGTTCTTCCTCTCTTGCTACAGTTGGCCCAACTGCAGTTCTTCCTCGCTTGCTACAGTTGGCCCAACTGCAGTTCTTCCTCTCATTGCTACAGTTGGCCCAACTGCAGTTCTTCCTCTCTTGCTACAGTTGGCCCAACTGCAGTTCTTTCCCTCTTGCTAACAGTTGGCCCAACTGCAGTTGCAGTAAAAAGTAAAATGAAAACACTTTTATCAAATCAGACTGTTCATGATGTTTAATTTATAAGCACATGCTCTGAAGTACCTTTGAGGATTCACATCGTGCATTCCGGATTGCAGGATTGGATTGATGGACTGATATTTTTGTCACATGATCAAAGCAAATCAGGGATGAGAGTGGATGAAAAAAAAAAAATCCACAAAACACTGGTGGAGGTTTGGTGGCTACAAACCATGCCATAAAGGTTGGTTTATAGTCGGGTCGCGTGATGGTCGCATGGTGGTAAAATTGACACACGACGCAGTTTATAGTTGATGCTGATGCCTCCATAGACCGCAATGCAAAGGCTCAGCATCCAGCGATCACAGCGGCCGGCCATAATCATCATGTGACCATAAACCAGCCTTAACCCGTATTAATGGCAGCATTCTGTGTTTAAATGCAGACGGGGCAAGCACCTCGGTGTGGTCAAAATACAGTACAAGTACTGTGTTAAGGCTTTACAAGGGCCTGGATGTATGTAAATGACATTTAAAACAAACAAACCAAACAAAAACAACAAATTCTGAAATCTGGAAAAAAATGAGAGAAAAATCTCCTTCCTAGCAAATAATCACCACATCGGTAGTTCAACTCCTGCTGTAAATAAAATGCTTTTTGTGTGTATAGTGTAGGAGATCTCTTGTTCTAAATCTGCTTCTCCACTTCAAATTTCCCAAAAAAACTAATGCCTCCAGAACACTCAAGGGTAGATTTTAAAAGCTGAAAATAACGGAAGCTACGATTCTGAAGACTCATTAGCACTCTGATCTTATCCTTGGATCTACACGTTTACCATTTCCAACACTACACTAGACAAACAGTCTTGTGTTTTCAGAGACATTTTCCTAACGGAATCATGGCGCAATATGACGAGGTCCCCAGCAGCTGGCATAGCGTCAAGGTCATGAATCATCTGGTAAATTCTTAATTAAAAAAAAAAGGCACCAAACCGCGCAAACTTCTAATAATGATCAGGTTTTGGGAAACGCAGCACCAGGCCAAATTTCATAACTGCTTTTTTAAAGAGTGTGTACAACGTTGGTGACATTGAAAATCTAAATATTTACAATTTACACATAATAATCATACCAGAGCCTTATAGCGCACATATTTAATGTACCACCAATTAGGTACTTACAAGAAAAAGCCCCCAGCTCAACATTGGTAATCTGACTGTAAATGCTTCCATTCTTTTCACAAATCAAGATATTTGTAATCAAACCAACCTGTGAAAATGTCAGCTCATTTCAATGTTTCACATGCAATAAAACGGTAAAAATGCATTCAGCATTTTTGTAAGCATTCCTATAGGCAGAGTTTTCATCTCACTGAGATGAAAACTAATTTTGGATCTTATTTGTTTTATTAATTAAAAACGATTACACTTCAGGCAGAAATATTTCAAGGAAAGTTTTCTACCATCATTATCTTTATGTTTTTATACTTACCAATGTTGAACTGGGCCTTTAAGGTACTTATTATATTATTTTTAAAACAGGTTTTTTGAATTGTTATTATTATCTTTTTTATTGCAATACATGTATGTACATGTATGCAGACCTGATACTTCACAGAGGCAACAGCCTCCATTGCCCCTGGTCATTGCCTTGGTGCCCTTGAAATGTTCCAATAGAAAATTACAATTTCCTCACAGAGGTGCCCTTGATCAAGGAAAATTGCCTTGGTGCCCTTACCCTTTGAAGAACGAAACCATCAGGCTTGATGTATGGTACCCATTTATGCACTCATAAGGGTTTACAAGGTGTTGCGGTGCATTTAGCAGCCACTGCCAGAAACACCGGGGTAAACCCCCTCTCTTACCACTAAATGGGTTCTTTTATATGTACATTACACAACACACAGGACCTACGGCGTTACGTCCCATCTGAAGGATGGAGCAATAATGGTGAAGTGTCTTGCTTAAGGACACAGGTGTCACGACCGGGACTCAAACCTATGCTCTACTGATCAGAAACACCAGAGCTTGAGCCCAGAGTGCTTGACCAGCAGGGGGGGGATTCACAGCGATTCACAGGATTCACAGTGCGTGTGCATCGACGCACATGTGCGGCGGCCATAGCTGCGGTGGTGTAAACGACCACGAACGAGCTGCTCGGATTAGTCTATAGTTCTCGTATAGGAGCAATCTCCATGGGCCATTGTTGGTTTCATACACGAGAACAAAGAACCATACAATGTTCTCAAAGTGTATGGTTAACCATGCCCGTGTGTACAACAGTTCAATTTCCAAGCTTAGAGTAGGGTGGCTAATGTGCAGCAAAGTGTAGTCTTTCAACTGTGTGTCATGTGTGGTTGTTGGAGAAATCTAATTGCATTGGCCAACAACGATCAACAGAGGGGGTACAACTCTCTTCATGGTGATACACTTCGGCGTGTTCCCAGGGACAACAAAACTGTCTGCATGTTTTCGAAACTACATATGTACATGACTGCTGGGTATGGTGGATGTACATAAAATTGAACACACAAATTAGTTGCTTAACTTCCTAAAATGTCCTACTTGAAAAAGTCAGATCTGCTAAATTCTACATAAATCCAGTAGAAATTTGTAATTACCTCATAGTCATAGAGGTGACCTTAACTCAGGGAAAACTGCCTTGCCATTACATGTATAACAACGAAGGAACTCTGGAACAATCCTCCCCCAGCCTCGGAACTCTGCAAACATCTCCCCCCTTGAACTAAGCCCAAAACAATCAGTCTTTATTCAAATGTTCTCTTGAAACCATGTTTTTCCAACATGATTGTCTTTTCTTTGTATTTATGTGCCATGAGCGCCATTTATGGTTGGATACCAGTGCTCATTTGGTGCTCAATATGCGGCAGGGTGTAACCCCCCCCCCCCTTCCTATTGTGTCTTCATTGTGTTCTGGAAATCTCAGGAATTCCATTGAGGATTTTAAGGGGCTGCTTCTGTACAAGAAGAGTGTGTTGGAGTATGGGAACATTTGGGGGGGGGGCCTCCCTCTGCCACATACCGGGCATGGTATATCGGTGCTTTACCAAGTTGTACATTATTATTATAGTGGCGTATCGAGGCCCAGCAGTCCAGCACACTGGACTCACTCAGGCTCTGGTGTTTCTGATCGGCGGGGTGTGGGTTCGAGTCCCGGTCTTGGCACATGGTGTCCTTATGCAAGACACTTTTAAAAACCATTATTGCTGCGTCCTTCGAATGGGACGTAAAGCCGTAGGTCCCATGTGTTTGTGTAATGCACGTAAAAGAACCCAGTGACACTTATCGCTAAGAGAAGGGGTTTGCCCCAGTGTTTCTGGCAGTGGCTGCTGAATGCTTCGCAGCACCTTGTAAACCCTTATAAGGTGCTACATAAATGGGTCTCATTATAAAAACTCAAAACCTGTCTTAAAGAAAAAACTTCTTGATACCTAATTGTTGGTAGACACATGCGCTATACAAGACTTCGGCATTGTTATTATTATTATTTATTATATTGTTAACCAGTTGCCGTGGGGAGTCTTCCATTTTTTCCTGTCCAGCCTGACTGGATTATTTTCTTGGAATTGCCAGAATCATTTTTCTTTGAGTGAGAGTACTACTGGCACAAAGAAAACCTTGACTTGACAAAAAGCCAAGAGAACAAAGATTCTCTTCACGGCAACGTTTTCTTTATCGTGAAAATGTCAAATACGTGTAACGTGAAGTTGCAAAACCTCGGCCAAGAGCTATGGCATAGGATTGGTACTAAACCTGGAACCATGGCTGGATCTCCGGCTCACTCTGACTTGCCTCCATTGGGCCGAAATACAATGAATAAACAATGGTGGAAGCCTCACGATGTCTGGTAATCCTCTTCTTGGAACCAAAGGCCAAAGGTCTGGAAATACAGATTACACAAAAACCACTGCACAATAGCCAAAAATTGGTAAAATATTCAAGACATGTTTTCTCCTTCTGTGGTTGAGACAAAGCGTTAGGCGGCCTTTGCGTGCTCTGTGCCTGCTCAGCAGTGGAATGTCCGGGAAACCTTTGTTCCGGTATTCCAATTTTACACAATGGCGTGTTTGAACGTCGTCCGTTTGCTGCCTCGAACAATTTTTTCGGGAATACACGTCAGCTGACACCAACTGGTTAAGTACCAGGGCCCAATTTCATTTAAAGCCTATAAGCACAGAAACTTGCTAAGCACAGAAAAATCTTGCTTAGCAGAAACAGGTTACCAGCCAACATCGCATTATATTTACACTGTTGCGACTGGTGCCTCACTCATTTTTTGCTCAGCAAAGAAATTTGCTGAGCAGTATTTTCTGCTAAACAGCTGTATGAAATTGGCTAATGTACCAGGTTTGCTAGCTGCTCACCCACTGGACTGTACGATGTATGTTTCAAAATTCTGAAATCTTATTATCACCGTAATACAGTGACAGGTCGACACCTGCATCAACGTGCTCTGACATTGTTCCGCTCGGAATTTTAATTAAAGTGTCCATGTACCACCAAATGTACAGCGTACCTCCTGATATTACTAACTGATTATCACACTCGGCTATACATGTACTAACAATGTACACGGTGAGATTTGAAAACCTGCGACAGACTCGTGTGCACACGAGTAGGCCCGCAGGGAAATGTTTAATTAATTTGAGTCTCATAAAAATTTACAAGCTGTTTTTTAGATAACGCATTTATTGTCTATGCATAGACAATAATTATGCATTGTCTAAAAAGAGTAACGTAAATTTTTAATGAGACCCAAATTAATTACATATTTGGGTCTCATACAAAATTTACATGCTCTTTTTACTTTTTAGACAACGCAAAATATATTGTCTGTGCATAGACAATAAATATACGTCGTCTAAAAAGCGCATGTAAATTATTATGAGATCCAAATTAATTATACATAATCCATAGCTATGGATTAACATATTTTGTTAACCTTATACAAAATCAGAAATATCATCCTGACTACATTTGCATACTGTTAAATACAAACTATGGAATAAACAAATTCCTTCCTTCATGATTGTACACGCTATGTAAATTTCTTAAAAACACACGTGCAGCACAAGGTTATTTCTACAGTTACAGACCTGTCACCTGCTTTTCTTTTTACAAAAAGAGCGACCCTGAACTATTTTAACTCATTCCAGGGCATTTCTTGGCAGGCAAGATACACATACTACTCTGGTAGTCTGGTCATATGAGAAGTTTTACATTTTGTATTGTGTTTACCGTTAAGAAGAGTATTTACCATTGCTGATTTAGTTTTACGATGCCCCTTTCCTCATATGGAAATCACAGCGCAATTTCCATAAAATGTAAGATGCAGGCCTTGCGCTTAAGCTTTTTGTAAAGTAGCCCAAGGGGCTAGTAAACTGTGCAGTTTACTTGCCCCCAGAAAGTTTTTGTTGCCCAAATTTTATAATATGTATTGTCATAAATGTACCTTCCTGATACTAATGGTAGCGATCACAACCAAATTTTAGTGGTCAAATGAAGTTACATTCACACACTCAAAAATAAATTAACACATTTCTAAAATGTATAAATTCACATCTGCAAAGGAAGAAGTATGAGCATTATATACAAGTAAGTTGCACAGTTTTTAGTAGCCCACATGGCAAGTTGAGAAGTGGTGTTTATTAGCCCATAACAGTTTTTACTAGACAATGTATGCCGGGCTAGTGCTAAGCGTGAGCCCTGAGATGTTACGTTACTTCTCCACTGAGCTATACAAATTGTGCCTGCAGGAACGTCCAGAGCTCAACCTGCTATCATTTTAGTGGTTTCTTAACCTGCCTTTCACCTCTGTGGACCCCGGTTCGAATCCTACTTCGGACTGGAGCCTTGCACACATGGATTGGGTTTTTGGTCCCTACACCACTACATGGGTTTACCCTGAGTTGGGTTTTTTGCTCTCAAACATAAAAAAGTGAGATTTCTTCAACATCTTCTCTTCATAGGTATCGCCAAGCCTGGGGGCTACTCAAGGCACTTTATCAAATTCCTTGGTTTTATTACCAGAAAGATATATATTTATTTTACATTTCTCTTTTTATGCTAGTCACCAATCACAGAGCCTAAAGGCAAGACATGGTGAGATGTATCAACGCAAGTCTCTTCACAACACAGATAAGAACCGGGAGGGGGTAAATGAATCCGTTGCGAGACAAACATAACTGCCTCTTCCCCTATTTGTGGCAATTATAGTTTAAGTGTCTTGCTAAAGGACACAAGTGTCATGACCGGGATTCAAACCCACATCCTGATGACTCAGCCACCAGAACTTGAGTCCAATGCACTAAACCACTCGGCCACGACAAGCTACACTAATAATTATCAAATCATCATGTTGTGCTTCCTTGACCAATTTTGAATTCATAAATCTTGTAATCAGTCTTCATGTCATTTAGGAGTCCCTGGTTTAATATCATGGAGGATTGAAATACACTTGTACATGTGTGGCTGCGGCCAAATTCCCACGGGCCCAGACGCTAATTGGCTCACGCAGAACAGAGCTGAAGGGCCTCCATCATGCAAGGTGTGAAACTGTGATCGGAAAGGACCAACACATCTTGTTGTCGTTGACTTCACTCATACGATGAACGTACACGTACATATGTAGGTCATGTGAAAATGGGGGTTCGTCTATCTACATGTACTTGCGTTGTAAAATTGCATATTGATTTTCAACAGAAAGTGGCGTGGTTTTTTTTTTTTTCTTTTTTAAAGGAAGACTGGTTATGCATCTGCAAAGTAGGGCTATAGAATCCCTGACCTAGGCCTAATTTCATGGATCTGGTCAATGTAAGCGGAAAGTCGGCAGTATCTAGCCAAAAAATCTACGCTTGTAACGTTGTGTGTTTGAATTTGTATTTGCACAGAAACTTGTATAGTCTCAAACAATTCACACTGGATAGTTAACAGGGATGAGATTTGACGAATGTGAAGATTCCTGAACAATGGCTTGCAGGCCTGGGTTCTCCCTTATTCTAGACCCAGAACCTCTCAGATGTTACTATTCAAGAGGTTTACAGACGTATATTTGGTTTGCGTTAACACCATGTGATTATATCTACTTTGCTATACAAAGTGGATAGTTCTTGTGAGAACTTGTCTTGTTATTTGGCATGTCTTGGCCGAGCGGATAAGAACATCAGACTCAAGCTCTGGTGTCTCTGATCAGCAGAGTGTGGGTTCGAATCCCGGTCGTGACACTTGTGTCCTTAAGCAAGCCACTTAACCATTATTGCTGCGTCCTTCGGATGGTACGTAAAGCCATAGGTCCCATGTGTTGTGTAATGCACATAAAAGAACCCAGTGCACTTATCGGAAAGAGAAGGGGTTCGCCCGGTGTTCCTGGTTTGATCGACAGCAGATTGCGCCACAGCACCTTGTAAACCGTTACATGGTGCTAAAGGAACAGGTCTCATACTACATAACTCCGAATACCTTGCAGGATAAATACTGTGTATGCGCCAGGAGTGTCAATACTGACAGACATGGCACAGTATAAATGTTCAATATTATTATTATTAATATTATTATTCTACTACCGCGGACTACCGCGCACAACGTGGACTATTTCTTTCTCCCTTCGGTGACTGCTTTTACTTCTGTCAGGAAAATTTGGAGGCTCAAGGAGATTATGCGCAAAATCCTGAAATCAGGAAAAAACCTGAGAAATCTCATGCCTGAGTTAATTAAGTTTGGGGCAAATCTGAGTCTCCTCAGGCGTTCTTTTGATGCACTGTTTGGTTTTTTATTCTTCACTGTGGCAGACCCCCATCTCTCATTTTATCTTTGATTGTTTCTGTTTTTTAGTAGGTTTTTTGAGTGATGAACTTTTGATTGATGTTCCTACTCCCTTTTGATGTTTTACTCGGAGCCTTCTTTTTTAATGATTGAATTTATCATCTATTTGTTAATTTTTTGAATTTGTTTCCCCTGTAAATGTATCTTCTTCTTTTTGTTTTTTGCGGGGAGAGCAATTTTGTTTGTATTTTTTAATTGTTCTTAACGTAATCTGTTTTATGATGGCCAATTGAAAATCATCTTCGTGGTGACATGGCTACCATCAATAAATAAAGCTATTATTATTATCATTATTTCACAGGGTAGCATAAAATGTTTGTTTGAGAGCTTGCGTCATTTGACGTCATTTTGCGTTACCCAGCATACCTCGCTGACACAGCTAGCACAGAAATTTGGCGTTAACTCTGCTAGCGGAAAAGGGTGACCGCAAGCACAGAATTCAGCGTTAAGCAGCGTCGCGACATTGGGGTCTCGTTCTGTTGTACTAAATGTACACCATGCACGCACGAGGACATGATTGCTTGTCCCTGATCCTACGTCTATGTCATCAAAATGCATGCGCCGTCTAAAATGTCGTGTAATTTGCTAAAAGGTTTACCTGTAAGATTTTTACTACAACCAGACCACCTTGCAGTGATTTGAATGGAACCAAAGGGCTGTCCAAGGTTTTTGAATGCAACCACATCAGGAAAAAGTGTCAGCATATTCTTTCTGCGATGTGCTTTTAAGGCCACATAAAAAATAAACCAGTTTCTCGTCCCCTCGTGCTTGCTTTTTTTCACGGCCGCCTCAATATTGTTTCATTTATTTTGTTTCGTTTAAAGGTGCAATACAGGATTGGTGTTCATCCAAATTTGTTTTTGTTAGTATCAGTCCGAAAGCTTACCAGTTGTGGTGTTCATACCAGTACCAATCTTCCATTGAAATATTTCTGTCTGAAATACTGTCAAAGTCAAGAAAGTAAGAATTTGAAGACCCAAATTTTAATTTTTATTCTAACAATCGAAATTAAGGACAATGTGTTTACATGCTGGAAAGTGAGCACGGTTTTTCACTATTTTCTCCTGACTCGGGACAACAGATTAAACCCAAATTTTCACAGGTTTGTGTTTCTCATGTGTGTTACTGAATCACACAAAGTTAGAACACTGCACTATCAGCTTTAGGCCCCTACCAATCCTATGTATTAAATATTTATTTTGGGGAAAAAAAAGCCTGGACGAGAATCAGTTTGGTTTTTTGTTTCCTTTCTTTTTTCCTTTATACTTTGCCGTACCATTTCTACCTAATACAATGTGGTGTGCATGCACACTGTACATGCTTCTATACAAAAATGACTGAAGACCTGAATGCTCCTGTTGCATAGCCACGACGAAAAAAAAAAAAAAAACAATCGCCAAAAAAACTTACGTCGCCAGAGGGTGCTATTATTCCAGTAACTGCTTTCCCTCACGAACCGCTATAGACTAATCCGAGCAGCTTGTTCATGGGCGTTTACACCACCGCAACTATGGCCGCCGCACGCGCGTGTCAAGGCACATGCACTGTGAATTCTCCATGCTGATTGGTACATACATGCGTGCTGATGACGCGCGTGTCGTGTCACGCGCGCGTGCGGAGGCCATGGCTGCGGTGGTGTAAAACACCATGAATGAGCTCTGCTCGGATTGGTGTATAGAGCGACACAGATAATAATAGTATTGCCCGCGTGGTGGTCGGTGGTCGTGTAATAGCTCAGTGAAAAGTAACAATAAACCGAATAATAACGTCTTGTACCAAGACTAGGTCCTCACTGCCAATTTCATAGCCCCACGCAAAAAAAACCTTTCAGATCTTTTAAATGGGTATTTTGTACCAATTGTGGGGAAGGGGGGGGAGAACATTTAAACCAATTTTATATGCATTCCTGCAAACCCTTCTATTTCAGAAATATTTTCAGAAAGAAGAGAGAGAACCTGCACAAAAAATGTACAATTTGTCTATTATGCAAATTACTTAATTCATACACAGTACCTGTACAAAAAATGTATAATTTATCTATTATGCAAATCAATTCATTCATGCAAAGTACCTGTACAAACATATGAATTATTTATTTACATATTTATGTATTTATTTATTTCGGTTTAAAACATACACTGTACATGCATGAACATTCACCGTCGATAGCATGCATAACATATGCATAAACTAACCAAAATATTATAAGCATACGTGTACATTTTTTTAAAAACTGTATTACCGTTGTATGTAGGCCCTACTTCTACGTCATACCAGGCCAAATTACATATAAGTGATGTGCCATCCCTCATAATGTACAATGTTGAGGTACATTATGCACATCTTTTTGTACTACAGAGCCATGGCTAATTTGTGTACACTTATGTGTGGCTTTACTGTATTCTGTACTGCACTGTACTGAATGTAACACAGTAAGATTCAGGGCCGAGAATCGTATTTACCGACAAGATGGTATGGAACTTGGATCCAAATTTTGGGAGGTACATGTAGATCAAAATGATGGTATATCCACCTTTTGGTTACCCCTTGAGTTATAGATTTCAAGGAGCTTCTGGGAACAGTATCCTCAGTGCTAGAGAAGTAGATCAAAGAGCAGGGCTTCTTTAAAGCCCCAGTTCAACATTGGTAACAAGAAAAACATAAATGTTCATACCATACATGGTATCAAGATAATGATGGTAGAAATTACTTTCCTTAAAATATTTCTGCCTCAAGTGTTATCGTTTTTTAAATAATCAATGAAATAAGATCCGAAAATTTGTTTTCGTCTCAGTGAGACGAAAACTCTGCCTAAAGGAATGCGTACAAAAATGCTGAATGCTTTTTTACCGTTTTTTTCGCAAATGAACCAACGAAATGTGCTGACATTTTCACAGGTTGATTTTATTACAAATATCTTGATTTGTGCATAGAAGCACACAGTTAGTTTACCAATGTTGAGCTAGGGCTTTAATACTGAAAAAAATAACTACTGCCGGTAAAAATTTTGTAATTCAGGTAAAAGTCTGAAATTTCTCATCCCAGAAGAAAATACCTCATATACAAAAAGTCCAATAACCTTCATCAATCTGTATGTAATGTGCATGTACACATGCAACTGAGCACACTACAAGATCACTGATGCAATCAGTTTCATTACCCCGTCTGTCTTTCCACTCCACAGACTGGTTCATCCGTACAGCAAGAAGTTGGCTTATAAATCCAATGAACTGAAATGCAATCTGGAGAATTAATAGGAAGTCATGCGTGTATGGACTGAACATGAACGTCAAAACAAGAGCTTTTTTTTATTGGCAGTAAGACAATTACAAACACTGTGTAACTTGGCAATACAATGCATGCCTTGTGCATGTAGTGGAGATAACGGCCTCCATGCACCTGTTCTCTGTCTTAGTGCCTCTTGAGTGGTCCAGCAGGAACTTAAAGGGACATGTCAAATGGAGTTATCATTCGTTACTTATTAAGAAACGTAATTTTTGGACTGTAAATACATCTTTTTTTCCCCCGTAAAAAAAAACGTTTCTTGTAAATATTTGAAAATTAATTTTGACGATTTTCAAGTACTGACCCCGCCCCTGCAATGGGAGCATTAATTTGCATAAACATTTATAAGCAAACTTTTGATGTACTTGTAAGGTCGGGAGCTTCTGTTGCCTGTGCATAGCCTGACCACACTGCCGCCCGACGTCTTGTGTGTATTTTGAATCGCTTGGAAGTGAACACACAGCGCAGGTATAATTAGTAATATCAAGTGAACAGACTAGGGCCTTCTTTTTCCCCGACCTTACGTCATGAAGACTGCCAGGCATTCATTTTTTAATCGACGGATAAACACTTTTAACGACCTCAAACAACAAAAAACAAGTTTAACTCACTTTTTTTCATAGAACAAAAGCACACAATGAAAAGAAATTTAGCCTTTTCGTTTTAATGGACCTTAAACTTCCATATTCCGAATTTCTGGAGGCTAGTTAAAACATGGAGGCCTTCCTCCATGGTTAAAAGTACATAGTGTACAAATATTGACTGCTTCAAGTGCTATGGTTAAAACAACTTTGCTTACCAGAACAAGGTTAGCAGCAAAAATACCATGTCACATACTTGTCTTCAACTTTTTTTCTTGGCTTAGTAGAAAGATGTTTAGCAATATTTGCTGCTTCAGCAGCTCTACGAAATTGCGCCCTGCACTCCAACGATGGAGTCTTCTAAATCCATATCAACTGAAGCACAAGAACGACACGCATCATAAATGTCAGCCAACTCCTTACGTCATCCGTCACTTCTAGAACTTTGAGTTAATTATGTAGGACAGACTTGCTTGCCTTCTGGGCGATAGTATTATTGATATTCAATAAGGGTGTTGTATGAATGAGGAGATATTCAGACGGCCACGGTGTCATAATCCCAATTAAAGAATAATCCATGCTGAGCAGAGACGAGGGGACCTAAATTTATGATAAACATGGGATGCCCTTTTACAATTTACTCCAAGCAACTGCTAAAACTAAAAGTAGAAGTTTCAAATTTACTCATGAATACATGTACCTTTTGGCACCATGTCACAAAGAGCTTAGACCAACATGTGGTCTTGTGATTGACATTGATCTTGAGCTGTGTATCAATCTAAAGTGTTAACCAAAGTGTGATGTCACAACACAAATTTTCACAATAGCAATTTTTATATTGACAAAAGATGAATCTTAGTGTTTTGTCGAGATCCAGCCTGGCAGTACACAATGAAAATACATTTAAATGAGATATTTCCAATTTTCCAAAAGACGCAAACTTGCAATGTGTATCAGACTAGTTAGATGAGTATGAGTTTTCAATCACCTCAAAAAGAATAGACCGATTGTGCGACCAATGTTTACATGTCATCATGTGACCTATTGTGGGTACTACATGTATGTCATCTGAGCTGATGGCAAACTACCTGCAAATACATGCAGTGACCGACAGAGTCAAACCAAAAGTCGGCTTTTGGTAATAATAACACTCAGTTACTAAGCCATTTTATCTAAGTTGTATGTTGTCACATTCATATTAATCACATTACTGTTTCATTAACTACCAGTATTCTACTACAAAAGAGGTTTATTTTGAGTTATGTACTACCGGCATCGGAGGACTATGTAGCCACCCGCCTGTTATTTTGTTTGTAATGTAGATCTAAATCACTGTTAAAAAGGGTAAAGAACGTTGGTAAAGTGAGCATTATACCTAGCCTTGCCAAATTTCAATAGGCAAAGAGATCACACAGTTTTGGAAAGCAATTTCTTTGGATAATTCAGCTTCAAAATTTTGAAATTCTTATGTTGAAAAGTGAGTGATTGCAGCCGTCTGGGCCAAACATTCCGTCATGCACTAGTACACATCGTGCACATTTATACCTTACTTGTACAATTTCCAAGACTTGCTGGAACTGTCTTTACTGGCTTTATTCAGCCACTCGAAGGTCTCTGGTACTAACTCTGGAATATTTTTCACAGATTTCGAGAAAGAAAAAGCCTCATTCGAATAAACAAATGCAACAATCATCATGTACCATACCGCATTTTCCTATGGAGGTCGTGTTTGTTTACATTTAATACCCACAATAGGTCATGTGACACGGGTCCCGCAACCAAATGAGAAAGACTCTGCTGGGGTTGAAATGCGAGACCATTACCAATTTTTTTGCACAAAGAATTAAAACACAGGCCAGGTAACATGTTTTTACTGTACACGTCAACAATGCACTTAGGATCATGCATAGTAGCAGTTCTGCCAAGATGTGAAAGTTGACAGGTCCTGTGACCCTTGACCTTTGACATGACCTGAGCTTCCTTTTCCATCATACTCACTCCACACAGCCACAAGCTGATCCTGACAGTGATGACCTAACATTCTTTCACAGGGTATAGGACAGACCCCTGTTTACAGAGTACTCCAGGCAAAGTTCACTCCCATAACAAGGCTAATCTCTCAGTGCAAAGCTAATATTTGTTTTTCCTTCCCCTAAATAGTTGAACCTACTTCAGAGGGAGATCTTGCTCGCTCAGAGCTCCAACCAAAGCCGTGAGCCCCGGGAACTGACACTGTTTTCTTATCAGCATCCTTTTGGAAGCCCTTCTGGTGTGGGTTTATTTTAGGAGTCAAATCTTTAAAGTACAATCTCCTTTTGTTCCTATGCAAACTTTTCTTCACGTTGTTTGTTAAATTTTCCTCTTGTTTCCATCAAGCAGGTATCGTTCTCTTTCAACTCGTACGAACCGGCTCGAAAAATCCATTTCACCCAGTGCTATTCATCTTTTCAACTCTCAAAAGTCCAGATTTCAAATGGGGGGGGGGGGCACCCGGGGGGGGGGGGGGGGTGGCCCTAGTTACGCCACTGGCCCTTGCCATTTCAAGAACGAAGCAATCAGGCCTGGGGGTCGACTCAGGCTCCCCCCCACCCCTTATCCCCCCCTCCTTTTAAATAAATAAAAATTGACATTTAGAGTCAGCCTCCTGTTCGAGCCAATAACACTGACACTTCTTTCCAAGGGGAAACTGCCCCCCTGAATATTTACACCGTCCACCTCGGGCATGGTGGCACAAGTGTTCTGCATATTACGACAGGTAAACGCTCAGTGCATCCACGACAATGCGGTACCGTGCGTAAAGTTTGGAGTTGACAGTGGTTGAGGTAGTACGTGTGAGATACTGTATATACATTACATGTACATTACTTATGATGTCCATGGATGTGACGTGTGTGTGCATACTGTTCCTGGCATACATATGCAGGCCTGATTGCTTCGTTCTTGAAATGGCAAGGGCACCAAGGCATTTTCTCAGTGATAAAGGGCACCTCTATGAGGAAATTGTAAATTTCTTTGGAACATTTCAAGGGCACCAAGGCAATGACCAAGGGGCAACGGGGGCAATTGCCTCCATTGCCTTCGTGAAGTATCAGGCCTGTACATGTACATGTACTTTTTTAAGGACAAGGCAGTTTTTACAGTGGCCTACTAACTAGACATTGCCATTTTTTTGGGGGGGGGGCAAGTGGGGGCAAAGACAATTTTTCAGGGAAGAGCTATTTAATGTTAATGTATCGAACCATTCATTTGTGCATTTTTTCGACCTCACTTAAGAAAGCGAGGGGGGGCAAGGGTTCTGAGGGGAGGGACCTAAACCCCCCCCCCCCAACCATGTGACAGAACACAGTCCGACATTCTGTAGATCCAAAACTTTGACAATGGCGAGTGTGTTTCCGCTGGTTGTATTTCCAGTATGCAATTTTTTTTTAATCACTACCAATTACAACGCACACTGTACATATGAAGGTGTTTTATTGCATGAGCAACTCTTCAAAAGGATAAGGAGTCAATTCCAAACGGCAAAATTTTAAGAGATTTGAATTTTAGGCAATGCCTCCCTTTAAACATCATGAACCGTCAGATTTTACAAAATGATGTTTTCATTTCACTTTATAGACTAATGTGTGCATTTTGGTTCTGAGTCCTCTTCAATAATGCAAGGAGAGAAGTTCATACATGTAACTCTCTCGTCAAATTTCTTAAAATGAACGACTGCATTCTGATTAAATTCAGGATTTTCAACACTAAACATGTACAGCAAAATACTGTTAATTACTGCTGCAAACTGAAATTCTGAAAATCAATTACATCAATCAAGCAACATCTCACAAAGTTCACGTTTAACAGATCAGATCGTTTACGAGCTTTGTTAAAAATTAAATGGAATACATAAGTGGGACAAGTTGGGTCTGATAATTCACGTAGGCAATGGAAGCAATTCGTTGCATTTGACTCAGTTAGGTAGTGATGAATCGGAAAAACGTATTTACAGTAAATCAAGTTTTAAGTAGAACATATTTTCAATCACAACATATTCGCATCCAGGGTTTTCCAGGCCTGATTGCTTCGTTCTTGAAAGGTCAGAGGGCATCAAGGCATTGTCTCCACAGTAAAGAGCACCCCTATTGTATTTTAAGTGTTATTGTGTACATGTATGTACAAATGTTCTAATTCGGCCTCTGGCCGCGAATACATTTTTATGTTGTGAATATACCATTTCAAATCAAATCAAATGATCTATGAGGAATTTGTAAATTTGTACTGGAAGATATCAAGGGTACCGAGACAATTTTACAAGGGGCATGGAGGCAATTGCCTTTGTTGCCTCCGTGAAGCATCAGGCCTGCGTATCTTGTTGCTTTCTTCCCTAACTCCCTAACGTTAATTACTAGGGACCTTCCTCAATCCTTCATAGTCCTCCAAAAATGAGTTGTGCATGAAACTCACTGCCTCAATCCTTCAAAATCCTCCAAATGAGTTTGTGCATAAAGAATTCTTTGAATATAACAATGCACAATTTGCAAGACAAAGCACATGCACCCAGCATACCCTTCACATACAACAATAAATTTCTTTAATGATTCATTGTCTTCCAAAATCCTCTGAAGTCCTCCAGAATCCTCCATAGTAAATTTTCGTAATGCCCTAAATCCACCATAATCCTCCAAATCTCATTGAAGGATGCTTCCTCAATCCTCCACACTCCTCCATGTATCAAATTTTGACCTTCCTCAATCCTTCATACTCCTCCAATTGGTGATTTTCGAATGTGCCTCAATCAGACAAAATCCTCCAAATCCTCCGGAGGATTATGTAGGACTTAGGAAGGTTAGGGGTTACAGTTTACTTTAGGCCTGTGCCAGGTATCCGGCTATCCGGGTACCCGAAAGCCAACATCATTACCCAAGTTCCATTTTTCCGGTTCCATTACCCGAAATTTACGTTGAAAATGTTTAGCATTTGGACAAAAATAAATAAATAAATAAAAAATCAAACAAACCGTCTGGGACCGGGGTAGTACTAGATCGGGGTAATTAAAAAACCTTCCTTATGGATCGCAACACTGAAAATATTGTAAATTTCTTACAAACCACGCCGGCAGCTAGGCAACATGCGGGATAATTGTTCTCGACAGCTGATTGGGCCGCACAACAGCAGCCATTAGAGGTATCGTCATTGCCCGACTGAATGCATACGTGCGTGCAAGACATGGCAAGCTCATCCCCCAATGTGATTCCACGTTCTTTATCAGGAGCGTGAACGACTTAATGTTGAGCCCGCAACCATGCGTCATTGGGAAATTACGGTCGCTGTCGGCTACGTGCACGATATGACGGATGCTTGGACATCACACAAGGTTATCGGTTTGTATGAATGAAATGGGCGGGATCAAATCATGACCTGTTGAATATATGTACAATTTTACATTAACACAAATCATGGTCTCTAATGCAGAAATATGGGGCTATAAACGACAATTATGAGAATTAATTAAGAAAAGCTACTGTTAATTTGATTTGAAAGTTGTTGCGAATTATCACTTCAAAAAGGGAGATCGTGATTGCATTATATCGATAACATTTAGCACTTGAAAATTAGGCGCAATGGGTAGAAAGTGAGACATGTACACCATGGTTCTCGTGAGCTCTTCACATCAACTGATTTCCAAACTCTTACTAACGTGACTAAGAGGCTGCAATGATGTTTGAGAAGTTCAGGATGGGGGTGTGGTCTCCGATCCGGCCCTTCTCATACTCCTCATTCATTTACACATGCACACTACCCCATTCAATCCCGCCCCGAACTTGTGTATTTGTATATTAGTACAATGATTCTTTTAACGGGTAAGGCTTACTGGTAAACGGGTAGGGCTTACTGGTAAACGGGTAGGGCTTACTGGTAAACGGGTAGGGCTTACTGGTAAACGGGTAGGGCTTACTGGTAAACGGGTAGGGCTTACTGGTAAACCATACGCAGTGACAATCGGGTACTCGAAACAAAAAATATCCCAAAACGCACAGGCCTAGTTTACTTTTAGTAGGCCTTGTAGTTTGTCTTTGTATTTGTAATGTAAGTTAACATAAAACTGTTTGAAATAATTGTATGGGAGCCTCTTTAACATAAAACTGTTTGAAATAATTGTATGGGAGCCTCTTGAACATATTCGTCAGAAGAGGAAAATCACAAATTGCGACTGCCATGCTTACTCATTCCGAGCATGGGCTTATTCATCAGTATGGAAAAAACACCAACGCTACCTTTACACAGTTCGCCAATGTGGAGCATTTCAAATGGTTTTATGCTACGATTTTTTGTGAACTTGATTTTAAAATCTATTAAAAAAAAAAAAAAAAAAAAAAAAAAACTTTTTTGTTTGTTTCGGCTGTAATACCAAGTATCAGCCCATAATTTGCGCATATCGGCCCGACACGCAAGCTTGCTCATGGGGAGAACCTCATGGGCAAAAAACGACACGTGAACAGGGATCGATTTAGACACTAGCCCGGCGTACAAACACTAGTCAAGAGTGCTGTGGGCTAGTCAAACTTGCTTCTGGCTAGCCCGGCCGGGCTAGTCAAAACTGAGTCAGATGACTCCTCTTTCTAAATGTACCCTGTCAGTTTTCTATGTGGTGTAATTGGTCAGGCTAGTGAAAATTTGTGAGGGTTAGTCAAAACTATATCTGACTAGCCCGGTGGTCTAGTCAGGACAAAGAGTTAGCACAAGCCCTTGTGAAATGTGATTCGGAAGGGGAAGAGAAAAGAAACAAATTTTCAAAATGTACTCACCTCCGTCATGGCTGCTTGGCCAAGAAGTCCAATGTCGAAGCTATCATGAAGATCTGGACTTCTGTTGTTTAGTGAGTAGAGGTAGTACACTGTTTTTACACACAACTAGGACCTTTGACCTGGTTGTGATGATGTCACATTATGACCTCTGACACCTTCTGGACTTTTTGCTCTTTGTGTGAACTCTGCGGAAGACAAACAAAGGAGGTGACTACGGTGAGTACGGGCAATAGTAACAGCTTGCAAATGATGTTGAAAAGCAGGATGAATAGGAAAGACAATGAGGGTTCGATTAAGGACCATAACCAGTGGTTGGTTAGTGACGTACGTAGTGCATGCACACTAAGGTTGAAGCGCGAACGACTCTAGTCATGTCGCGTCCACGCAACAATGAGCAACGGTGAAATTAACGTTATCATTGTTTTTCTGATAACTGGTCCCCTCTGCACTGTGCTTATGAAATGGCTAATGATAGCAAGCGATGCAACCATCCTTAACAGGCTGGTTGGGAATAGTCAACTAGACTGGTCCAACCATTGCTGACTAGCGTGAGTTTGATCAGAGTTAGTCGGACTATGGTTAACTACGGTCCTTGATTAAACTTGCTCTACTATGAAGAAAGGTAAGGACTGAAAAACCATTCCACATGCAAGATGTTGGTCCGAGGCAGGATTTGAAGCGGGGTTCACAGAAGTGAAATCCCCATCTCAACACTGTCTTACAAACTCTACACAAGGTACAATGTAAAAATAAAGCAGATGCATCTTTTGCGGAAAACAAGGAGATGGCAGGGAATCTTCAAAAAAAATTTCCAGTTCAGCGTGACATGATTTTTTCCTTGGACTTGCTGGAATCATTTTTCTTTGAGAGTACTGCTGCCACAAAGAAACCCTGGCTTGACAAAGCTAAGAGAACAAACACTGTCCTTGAGCTGAAGTACCGGGATTTGTTGTTTCTCAATCGAGAAAATATCATATTAAATATACAAATGTATATCGTATTTGTTTCCGAAAGGCGATGCCGATTTAAGGATTCTGAATGACGTGTGTTTGTTTGCGCGCAGACAATGGATATATGTACGCACATGTACTTTACATCAGCAATAAAGTGTGTGGATGGTGAGTCTGAAAGCGAGAACAATTGGCTAGTCCAGGCTCTGCTGGTTGGGTCTCCAGCATGACAACCTTACTGATGAACAACTTGGACAGTCTTTGGTAAACTTTTGCTTGTTTTTTCTTACAAATATTTTCTCGATAATGTTTTTAGCGCTCTAAATTGATTCATTACACAATGAAGATCAAATCTGTGTTTTTAGAATACGTGTATCATGATTTCTGAAAGTGGTAAAAATTTTGCAAATCTTGTCACTAGTCTGACAGAAATGGACGAATTGGCAACACTGGGTAATTCATATGTGTTTTATCTCGTAACCCTCTGGTCTCCGACCAATAGGAGGAGGGAGAGTTAAGATCATCGTAACTAGTGAAGAACATGAAGAACCTCAATAGTTCGTGTAAGAACCTCAATACAATACTACATTACTACAGCTCTAGGTAGGCAGGTTAGAAAATGCATGATGGCGCCCTTTTGTGAGATGGTAATTTAAGATTGACGGAAACTGTGATGAAAATTTTTAATTTGGGGGCTGCTTTTTAGTGACCAGAATGATTAAAAACTGTACATGTACATGTACATAGCCTGCATGCTGCGCATTGGTCCGGTGGGGGGGATCGGTGCTTACACACACAGGCGGTGAGTTTGCATGTACATGCAAGCTGGAGTGGCCGATACGCATACGACAGCCATGGCTCGTCCAGATGCGTGTTTGTTGGGTCACGCTGATTGGTTGTTGCCAAGCAAGTGCGACGTTCAAAATCACTAGTTGGCCCCGCTATGGATTACGGATATATTCTGTCAGTCTTTTGGTAAGTTTTTGTCGTTTTTTCTGCCAAATATTTTCATGATGTTGTTTTAAGGGTTCCAGATGACATTGTCATACAATAAAGATCAACTCCATGTGTTTAGAATGTCTGTCATGATTTTGGAAAGTGGAAAAAAAGGACGAATCTGATCACGAGTCTGGCAAAAACTGGTCAAAACTGCCAATACCATCGATAATATCAGTCTTGGTTCGTAACCCTCCGGTCTCCGACCGTCGGGAGGATGGAGGGTTACGATTATCGCAACTAAAAGTAATGGAGCACCAGACTAGTTTGCCCAGGGTTACAAGCGCCCACAAAAAGCTGTAAAGCTGTTGATCTGTAAACAAAACTACTCCATGAAAAATTTGGATTTTTACAAAACTGTCAAATTTTTTTCCGAAAATTTCTGACTGTCAGCTGATCTTCAAGTGCAGGAGCATCACATCAGTAAGTTTTTTTTAGGATAAGCATTGACAAGGCAGGGCGGAGAGAAATCCATAACTGCCAACAGATTTTATAAATGAGTGGAAGTAGGGCCAAGGATACGAAGTGGATTGGCCCTATTTATGGGGCTAGTCGGACCCCTCAGTCTCACTACTCTGCTGCTCTGTCAGTGTCAGTGTCAGTGTCACTCAGTCTGTAGACTTGGTCAGATAAGATGACAATCCAGGACTGCAAATGAACTCAATAAACCTCGAAAATTACCAACAAATCAAGCAAACTATAGTTAGGCTCCTGTAGTTATACTGACAGTGACAGTTAAAGCTCGAACATCTTTCAAAAAAGTGGGAATTTTACCTTATTTCTGATCTGCCAATTTCCCCTCGTAAACTTCCAAGTTCATCAGTAAAATGAAAGTGAATTATTTGCATGAAGTCTAGACGTCGTCAACGCGTTATAATCGAATAAGAAATTACGTGAGCCGGGTCTCTGTCTAACCCCATCGCTAAAATTTTTACAGACAATTGGTGGCGCTCTTGAACATCGGCCCATGATGATGTAGTAAACAAACAACGGCGGTCTACATAATCTCCACTAACTAACTACAGCTAGCAGTAGTGCTCCTCCCATGAACACACAGTCATCATGACGACTTTCATCGCAAATATTGAGCAACTTTCCTCTAGAGTTATTCGTGTTCTGGGGTGTAACGCGAGACCTATGACTCTTCAGGGTACAAACACATACATCGTTGGTACTGGCAAACGGTGAGCATGGGGGGCAGAACGATAGAAACTAGTGTTGAGCGCAATGTAGTAACCCGCGCAATTTCAAACTTACCGGCGCAACGTAAACCTTGCACGGGTAGGACAGATTGAACAATTTTCGCGCAAGCTTCCAACTTGCGCTGGTTTCAAGTTTGCGCTCAACACTTAACCATTTTTTTTAAGTAAACGACCACATGCGGTGACTGTCAGGACTGTCCATGATCAATCTTGTTTGACTTTGGTCTGTCTTTTTTTTATTTTTAAGTATAGTTTTATCCCTTTCTCCATGATCTTGTTCACCATGATTTTTAGTTTTTACTAACATTTACAAGCGATCTTTTTGTGTGGTTTATTTTGGCTTTTTTACCTCCCGTCCATAACTGAACTCATTTGATTTTGAAGCTTGGATTTTGGAGGAAGGGGCTTCGAGGAAGGAATGCTCATTCCCTTTAAAGGAGCAATTCAGAATTGGTTTTTGCAAAAAGAACAGTGTAAGCACTTTATGTAATCCACCATTTACCTAAACTGACAAACCTGTAGAAGTTTGAGATCAATCGACCATCTGGGTCACAAGAAAATAGTCAAAAACCGATTACACATTTCAGTGAAGTCGTCATGAATAATAAAACGCTTCTGAGCGATAAACTCCAATCGGAAAACTAGTTTATCTATTTCTCATCAAATGTGGCATTTCAGACAGAAATATTTCAAGGGATATTTTTTTTACTATCATCGACATTACACCGTGTAAGTTTTATGTATATCTGTGATCTTGAAGTATATTTTGTCTTACCAATTCTGAATTGCTCCTTTAAAAAAGGCTTTCTCTATCCTTTGGCATTTTGTTTTCTGTACTTGGTGATTACCGGAGGCCTTCAAATCCTATGTTTTATTAATTTTTCTTAACCAGCCGCTTCCTCTACCCTCAGGCCCCATTTCTGCCCTTCAATTGTTCATCCCTTGCATCTTCTGACTTCTTTCTGCCTTTCTCTTTTCACTTTCGCCTTTCTCTTTTTGTGGCGTGCCATGGCCGAGTGATTAGTGCATCGGACTCAAGCTCTGGTGGCTGAGTCATCGGAGTGTGGGTCGAGTCCCGGTCATGACACCTGTGTCCTTGAGCAAGGCACTTAACCATAGTTTCTTTGTAAAAGTTGGGGAGGTAGAGCCTTCTGCTCTGCCAGCCAGGCTTCTGATGGATGATACCCAAGCCTACATCCTTACGGACTGTAAAGGGGGTAACCCTGTTTCAGCCACAGGAGTAGGTGGCAACGGCCCCTGGACAAAACAGTTGATTTGTAGCCCACACTTCGAGTGGCTAACTGGCGTTGTGTGTCTGGCGACTTCCATAAAAAAAAAAAATTTTAAACGAACTTCTTTCTACTTTGTCTTTGACTGTTTCTGTTTACACCAGTATTTATAGGCCTACTTGTAATTTGTATGTGGGGGAGTGGGTGTTGTGTTGTGTTGTCATTTAGCCTTTGCTTTGAGAAAGGCTCTTGTAGGGCCGAAGCGTGAGGCCATTAAAAACGTTTTGAATATTTTTTTTTATGAAACAGACGTTTTCTGATTGACACCGGCGACGACGATAAGCCAGAATATCTAAGCAACCTGAAGAAGACGCTCGTTGATCATAATACCAGCATACAGGAGATACTACTGACACACTGGCATCCTGATCACGTTGGAGGGATCCCGGATGTCTGCAAAAAATTGCAACTTGGTCAGTATGGAGTGTCGTGGCCGAGCAGTTCAGATCACCGGACTCAAGTTCTGGTGTTGTTGGCAGCAGAGTGTGGGTTTGAATCCCGGTTGTGGCACTTGTGTCCTTGAGCAAGATACTTTACCATAATTGCTTCGGATGGGACATTAAGCCGTGGGTCCCGTGTACTAGGAAAGGCAGTGCACGTAAAAGAACCCAGAACACTTATCGTGGAAGAGTAGGGGGTTTACCCCGGTGTTTCTGGTTCACATGGCAAGCACCCTTATCTACAGGTTTCCTCAGGCTTGAGAGCTACAGTGATTAAGTTCACTTATGAGGCATCCTTGGTTTCATTACCAGAAATATATAATGTAGACCAGGGGCCAATTTCATAGCGCTGCTTAACGGTAAGCAAATTTTTGAGTTATCTGTAGCAGAAAAATTTGCTTAAGGGTAAGCGTATTTCACAGCTTAGCAAGAAAATTGGACAGCCAGCTTGCGTGTTCAAGGATTTGCATTGTTATGTCATTCATTTTCCTACAGTAAGCACCGGAAGGTTAGCATGGCTTTTCGTGTGCTTACGGTTAGCAGCGCTATGAAATGGGAATTGCACAGTAAGCACAAAATCAGTCGTTAAGCAGCTCTATGATATTGGCCCAGATGTACATGTAGACCTAGCTGTAATAATCGTAGTAGATCTTGGGCATGTCAATTAGACCTAAGACTAAAAGAGCTACACCAAACCATGTGTTAACATTTGGCAGATTTTATCTGACGTTTTTTCAAATTTTGTTTAAAGCTCCGTCAGTGAGTATCAGCAAGCTGCCCCGCAATCCTAGTCAGCCAGAGACCGTTGAGGGAGCCGATCTTGACTACAAGTATCTTGAGGATGGGCAGGTCTTGCGGACTGAAGGAGCAACACTGAAGTTTGTGATTTCATGTCGTGATAGTTAATATAAAATTTTAAAAACAAAGTAGATAATTATCAAAAGCAGAAACGATTAGTTTCAATATGAAAACTCACTAACAACAAAGATCATACCAACACTATCCCCCCCCCACAATTAATTCCGTTTGAAAAACTGTCCAATGTCCAGAAAATTGCATCTTTGAGAGGGCAAGGTCATTTTTATTTTTAAGCTGTTAAGCTGTTTTTTTCATAGAGCTGCTTAAGCAGAAAATATTCCTTAACAAAATTCTGCTAAGTGCAATTTAGCAGGAAACCAGTCACAAATTGTACGTGTGAAATGGTATTTTGGCTGGTAACCTATTTCTGGTAACCAAAATTGTTATGTACTCAGCTACTGTTTGTGCTTTATAAGCAGCTCTATGAAATTGGGCCAAGATTTGAAGACAACCTCCCCCCCCCCCTCGCATGAAATCCCTTACAAAGCGAACCATTTTTCATTCAAATCAAGACCATCAATTGTAATAAATCTTTCAGAGTTTGGTTGATTGATGTTTGTAATGTTGTTTATTCTCATCAGTTGAATCTTGACTATACAGTTTGTTGTTATCCTTACAGTCCAACAAACGGGTGTGAGATTTCAGCTTTTAAGCTGATTTCAGCTTCTTCTTTTTAGATTTTTACTCTGAATTTGAGCTTTTTTGTACACCTGCTCTGTACAAAAGTATGGGAACTTTTTAAATTTCAGCTTTTTGCTAGATGGTGTCAGCTTTTTTTTGTGGCCACTCACACCCCTTAGCCACCTAGCAAAATAAGAATAATACCAGAGTCCTATAGTATATAGTGCACGTATCTACCAGCAATTAGGTACTCAAGGTGTGTTATTGTCATTTTTTACGACAGGTTTTTAAAGTTTTATGAACTATGAGACCCATTTACGTAGCATCTTATAAGGGTTTGCAAGGTGCTACGGCGCATTCAGCAGCCACTGCCAGAAACCAAATCACTTGGTGGTAGTTTTTTTTTTTCACTGAAAAATAAAAATCGTTTGTGTTGTAGTTACCAATCACTGATAGGTGCAATGGAAACTTTTAAAACAAGGTCCTGCAACGAGTTTTCTGATTTTTTTTTATCTTGCTGAAAACCAGGGTTGTGTACACTCCTGGCCACACTGATGATCACATGGCGCTGTTTCTTGAGGAGGAGAATGCCATCTTCACTGGAGATTGTATTCTTGGAGAAAGTTCTGCCGTAAGTATCCATCCCCACCTCCCTCCCTCCTTTCTCAGTATCAATGGGAGACTGGCATCAGGGACACTGAGGCAAAAGCAGACCTACCAGATCAAATTTAAGGGCCACGCCACACAGGGCAATTTTACAGGCAACCAGTTCCAGGCAATCTTCAAGAAGAAGAAAAACCATTCACGCATCAATTTCTACACAATTGTCTTGGGGACAGTAAGACAGTGTAGAAAGATATCTTGTTGTAATGCCAAAGTGTTCCTTTTGCAGGCAGTGCAGTTGGTTGCCTCCAAGTTGCTGTTATTCTCACTCTGGAATTGATGTGGGAAAACGTGATACAAATTGAAAAGTTTCCCATGTGACCAGTGTGAGTGCTTCGCCTGCCAGAAAATTCCCTGGAATGTACAAGTTCACTCTTTTATGGTTATATGGTCTGTTCCCTTCGTCATGTCAGCTGTCATTTGCTATTATATAACACCCAAGCAGATCCTCGTCATTTGATTGGAGGATGGTCGGTCACGTGATAGCAAATAAGCGTACCATTGCACGCTACGTCATTCACCGTGCATTTTTCGTTCCATTCACCGTGCATTTTTCGTTCCATCCGATTTGTTCCATTGCACGCTCGCCCGCCCTCCATTGACGAAAGTGACCATTCGATTAAAAGTGGCTGAAGCTTATTATACTTTATAGTGTTATCCTCCAATAAAATGACAAAGATCTACTTGGATGTTATATAAAACAAATAATGAATGTTTTTCATTCGTGCAATAGTAAGAATATTTTCATGAGTTGAAAGATGGAATGTTCCATTCAACTCGGCTTCGCCTCGTTGAATGGAACATTCCATCTTTCAACTCATGAAAATATTCTTCCCATTGCACTCAAAAACATTCATTGTTTGTATACAAGATGGAAAAACACACTGGGTGTATTAAAACGTCTGGAATCTGAACTTTACTTACCCTAGACTCCCCGCCTCCCCTCCTCTTGGCTGTAGGTATTTGAAGACCTTTTCACCTATATGAAGTCGCTGGAACGTATTCTATCTTACAAGGCGGACGTCTTGTACCCCGGCCACGGACCTGTTATTCAAGATGCAGTCAACAAGGTTCAGATGTATATCGCTCATAGGAACATGAGGGAGAGACAAATTGAGGACGTCTTAAAGACCCACAAGGAAAAGGCTATGACGTCCATGGAAGTTGTGAAGATAGTATACACTGTGAGTTATGAATGGAGTGAATATAATTTTAATGATAACAGTAGTTGCATTTCGTCGGTCGCACCACGAACCGCCGTATTGTGCTCAACAGCCAAAATTCAGTGTTATAAGATTCAGGGCAGGAATGTAGGTGGCATATGGGGTCGGGAACAAAATCACTTCAGATATTTTATACGCTTTACATAAAAACATGTACCGGTCCGCAACACAAATCAGTATACTGACTTTGTGACTCGGACAAACTCTTCTGATGTTGTGTTTTTTGGGGGGTTGGTTTTTTTTTTTTATCACACATCAAACTGCGAAAGCACAAACAACAGGGTGAGTAGATGATGAAGAAATGTTCAGTTTTAGATGTGGGAGGAAAACCCCAGTCTCGTTCCAAGACCATGGTGTTAATGCGTACACACAACTGAGATTCAACGGGTTAGGTGCAATGTACACGTGCATGTATGTAATTAATGAACCAAAGAGGGAACCGTTTCAAGTTCAAGTCTGGTTTGGAACTTGTGTCAAGTCGGTCTAGTCCCGGACTTGTATTGTTCTATTCTCCTTGTGAGGGGTAGCGGTTTGTCTTGGGATTAGCACCCTCTGTTGCTGATAGTTAGTGGGCGATAGTGAGCGGTATGCCTGTGGTGGATCGTGGAATGTAAACAACAGGAAGGTCTTGAACCAAGACTAGGGAAAACCCACGCAATCAGGTACAGACTGAAAACCCAATCCATAAGCAAGGCATCAGTCTGAGGCGGGATTCGAACCGGGGTCCACAGAGGTGAAAGGCAAGGAAAAGGAAACCACTCAGCCAATCTGACCCCCTTATAAACATCAATTTTCTTGATGTGTTGATTACAGGAGACTCCAGAGGTCCTACACTTAGCAGCAGCCAACAACGTTGATCAGCATCTCTCCAAGCTAGAAAAAGAAGGAAAAGTTGGTATGTTGAACCATCTCCTTTCAGTTTTTTTTTTCCGTAAAAGACAAGTACAACAAAGGTTGTACAGTCCTGATACATAGTACAAGATTAATTTCCTTGGCTCCCCTCTATGGTGTGCGTACAGACAATTCATATGTACATGAATCTAGTGCAGTTAAGATGGCGCAACCACGATATGCTCAACTTTTTGAGGGTGGATTTTTAAAACGTTAAGCTTTGTATCAACGCTTTGAACACTTTTGTAGGAAATCACCAGTGGAATTTTAACGGTAAAACTTTTATTTAGTAAGTAATATAACTCAATAGTGTCTCAAAAAAGCACTTGCCCGATCGGGCAGACCATTCAGATCATCTAGGTTGCCCGACAAAATTTCACCGTGTCCCGGGCTATCGGACAGGCGATTTGTCGAGGCCTGATGGAGGCAATTGCCTCCATGTCACTGGAGATTGCCTTGGTGCCACTTCAAAATGTTCCTGTAAAAAAAACCCACATATTTCCCTCGTAGAGGTTGCCCTTTATTAAAGGTAGAATACAGGATTTGTACTCATCAAAACAAATGTTTTTATTAGTATCAGTCTGAAAGCTTACTGATTATGAACTTCATACCAGTACCAATCTTCCATGGAAATATTTCTGTCTGAAAAACTGTCAAAGTCGAGAAAATGGAATTTGGAGGCCCCCGATTTTAATTTCGATTGGAACAAACAAAATTACGGACAATGGTGTTTACATGCTGAAAAGTGTGCATGGTTTTTCACTATTTTCTCCCGACTTGAATGACAAATTTACAGGGAGAAAAGATGTCTGTTCACATTAATTCACCAACTTTTTGTAATGTTTATTTTGTGGATTTTTCAAATCTTCCTGAAATTTTGGGTGATGCTTTCGAATTTTGTTATTTGTGACGCGTGTGTATTTTTAATCTTTTCCTCTCGCCTTCAGACTTTTGCAATTTTACAGAGTTTCTTGTACTTTGCATGCATTTTTATATTGTAAAGCGCTATGGTCTTTTTGGAAATGCGCTGCATAAATCTTTGTAGTAACAGTAATAGTAATTTCTTTTAAAACGATTGGCGAGTGTGAAAATGTAAACAATTTTTTAACTTAGACTTTTTTGTCTGTCCCTTGCAGTGAAAGATGGAGATGATAATGGCTACCGGTGGAGTAGTAAGCTTTAGTAATAATTCATTTTAAATAAAAAAATAAAAAATAAAATATTGCATCTGCTGCAAGCTTCTGATAGCCATTCATTTTGCAAGCCTCATTCCAAGGTTTAAGTGAAACAGTGGTTTTTGCTTGGTGTAAAGGCTAGGGATGAGATTCTGAAAAAAATTAAAATGCCTGAAATTGTTTGTCATGGAACGTTTGGTCACGTAACGCATTGTTTGTACTTGAGAAGATGTTGAACTTGCAGCTGAAAAGGCCTTGAAAAAAGTCTGAACTAAAAAAAAAAAGTTGGAAATTCAAAGTCGCAATGTCGGAATTCCGCCAAAAGTCAGGAGAATCTCATCCCTGAAAGGCCATGTCACAAGAGCCAATTCACAGGCAACGAGCTCAAGGCCATCACCTATATGAACTGTCGTTTAATTTTTCTTGGAGATATGAACCCATCAATGCAACAAGGTGGTATGTCACATTTTTGGTGAAACCGAGTGAAAATATGCAAAAGGTGCTTTATTTTGGTATGAATAAATGGTAAAAAGTTAGTATTTTCTCCAAAAAATAATTTAACGATTAAAGATGTCATAATTTGACGTATCTTACACACGATGTTGTTGCTCTGAAGAATTATGACGTCAATCCCCATCGACTGCACGTGGTGCAAGTTTGTGCAACAACCTCGTATCTTCAAGATACGACCTATTGACCAGTCTAAACCACACATATTCGTCTGTGCAAAAAGGTTGTATCAAAAATTGTCATGGTAAACAAGGCATGAAACTTGTTTTATATGTGATTAAGCAGAGATATAACTTTTAAAGTAATTGCTTTAAATTTCTTCATAAATCCTACGCACAAGTGGACTTTATACAACCAGTGATTGTTTAAAACGTTCCTAAACCTTGAAAAGAACCTTATGCAAAACCAATGAAATCCAAGTTACCACCTTCTTGCACTGAGACAAGGATCTTAAGAACACTGTTAAAAAAAATGCTCTCTCATGCTATCAAAGTGTTCCTACGGTATGCTGTGCATTAATACTATATTCACTATATGCTGTGCTAGTTGCGGTAATCATAACCCTCCATCCTCCCTCCGGTCACCGACCGTTGGGAGGATGGAGGGTTACGATTATCGCAACTAATGTTGTGCCTCCAAATTGCCAGTAAAAAAAAAAAATGCACTTAAAAAATCAAGCAATGGGAAGGTTAAAGGCCCAGGCTCATCAAGAACAAATAGCCGTCGGGTATCTCTTTCAATGAGAAAGGCGACTCAGTTACATGTTGTATGTGTGTACATGAACATGTACGTGAACTTTCCGTGCCACGAAATTGGGCTGTCAGGCAATGATTGCAAGTCTGCACCTTTAAGCAACACGTTTTTTCTTGATTAACGTGTACGTGTAAAGCCTTCTTCACGTCGTGCCTATACGTTATAAAAGTGCGTGCTGTGGCTACAGGTGTATTACGCCTAGCTAGGCGTTCACATCGTCAAAAGGACACTCTATTCGTTTTCTCGAACGGGAAAGAAAAAAGATTGCTATGGGAAGGTTTTTTACAAATCGGTTCTTCTTCATCTGATCTACCCTGACAAGGGGCATTCATTAATATTGGTGTTCGTGTCCCTCTACACGACGTAGATGAATGCACAGCACGTGGCTTATTGATTTGAGCTTCCACCGGCATGGCAACATAAAATTTCAAAGGACTATACAATCGCCTTGCCGTATGCGTCATGAAAAACGTGTCACTTAACATGGATTAATTTACGAGGTAAAAAGAACTAAATCAAACTGTCAACCAAGTGGATTTATTAACAAATAAATTTACACTATTGTAGAAATTATATACAAATCTATTGGTGTATTAAATAAATAATATGTATAAATATTTTATAAAAAGAGAAGGGAAGTTAATAAAAAAAAAATTGTTAAAAAGTACATGTATTAACGAATATCTTTCTGTCAAAATTGTCTAACGGCCACAGGACTGAATGTGTTATGTGACAAAAAGGTCTCTATCAGGTTGAAACAGTGTTTTTAAGCTGTGCAATAAATTTAAAAAGAGGTGCTCCAAGGTCAAATGCAGTATTGTGATGCACTCATTTTCCAATAGATAGATTCCTTATGAAAGTGGGGAAAAAAATACAAGTCTCCAACCTCATGTTAAAATAATGGTGTAAAATGTATTTGATACTCTTTCAGAGAGAAATTTGAAACATTACGCCATTGGATATCAACAACACATGGGTCTACATTTCAAAGAGGTCCAAAGGTCAAATTCAATGCCGTTTTGATTGAATATCATTAAAATTCAGGAATGAACTAAAACAAAATCCCTGTACAAAAACTGTACAGACCCGTATATTTGAAATGTGACGTCACTGGATGTTTTTTCGATGTTGACAAAATTTGCACTGGACGGGTAACCAAATACAACTTGGCGTTTTACACCGTTTTTGATGTTAGAGACTTGTCATTTTTCCCCCTTTCTTTCACAAGGACTCTTTTAGAAAATGAGCATGAGTGGACATCAACAACAAATGGGTCTACATTTCAAAGAGGTCAAAAGGTCAAATTCAATGCCGTTTTGAAAATTCAGGAATGAACTAAAAACAAAATCCCTGTACAAAAAATGTACAGACCCACATATTTGAAATGTGATGTCATTGGATGTTTTTCGATGATGACAAAATTCTCACTGGAAAGGTACCAAGTACAACTTAGCATTTTACACTATTTTAACGGGTGGTTAAAGACTTGTAATTTTGTCCCCAACTTCCATAAGGACTCTTATCTATTGGAAAATGAGTGCATCACAAAACTGCATTCAACCTTCAAGCCCCTCCTTAACTGTATAGACAGGTTCATGCGACTTGCGTGTACACCATGCAAAAGAGAAACGATTTTAAATACCTGGACGGATTGTTTAAGACCGCGAGTCTATGAGATCTAATAATAAACATCTTTTGAAGGAAAACCCGGACTAAAACATCATGGGGGGGAGAGATCGTTTACCTCTGCAGCTCCTTCATTGTGGAATCATTTACTGGATCATATTAAACTTTCTCCATCACTGGCTTCGTTCAAAACTTCCCTCAAGACTCACTTAATGAGGACTGCTGAATAGCCTACCATCTTCCCCTCTACTGATGTGTTGCTGCACCATGAGCATCTTTTAGATGGATACCAGCGCATGATAAATGTTCATATTATTATTATTATTATTAATAGATGTTAGTACCTGAAACAATAAAAAAAAATAGTGGCATTCTCAAAATGAATACAACTTAAAGTTTCTCTCCCATGTGTTTCCAGAATATAAAAAGAACTTCCAGCATTTCTCAGCTTGATCCTTATCATTCTATTTGCTGTCGTAGTCTGGTGTCATTTCCTCCAAAGGTCATGCTCACTTCCTTGACACTGGTTCACACCACTTCCATAACAACGCATTAAATTGTACACTGCACCGAGCACAAACTTGTCGCGATAGTATCAAAATCCAGCAAAAATAATGGTTAAAATATGGTGTAGTGCTTTGCAGTAGGTTGTAATCATACTAGTGAAAGTCATAAGTGCAGTTGTTTTCTGTTCTCAAAGGAGAACGATGCAGATTACTAAAACATGGGTTTCAACATGCTGAAGCTTTTACCATTGATTTGTATGGGAAATGCTGTTTGTGTGGACCAGATTGCAGGAACCAGTTGCTATGGTAGCGGTTCGGTGACCAGGGGATTACGAAATGACTACGGCAGCGAATTGGCTTTTTAAAGACTCTAAAAGTAGCTGTTGCAAACTGCTTACCAACCACAAGGACCTGTTGTATAAATGCAAAAAAAATTCTAAATTGTCTCACATTTCGACCCTAGCAGAGTCTTTCTCAAAGGCTAAAAAATGGACTTTAAAAATGGACGGAATTACAACCATATAAAAAAAACAACCAACATTTGAAACTTGACCACGGCACACAGTAAAAACTCAACTCTTGGCTTGTACAAGGCAGTCACAACTGATTAAAAAGAGTTCATTTTTGGTCTCAAACCTTCAAACATTTGCCTACAAACTGATGACTGTCCATACAATCACACACGTTTTCAAAATTTGTAAATTTGTCAACAAATAACACACAAACAAAACTAACAATTTCAATAACTTCATGCTGTTCAACCTTTGTGTTTCTTGCGTTTACAACAAGTGTGTATGAATATAATAAGAGTCCCCTTTTCACATCATGGCTTCAGCTGTGACTTTGGCTTCATCAGCCATTTGGAGCCATGTGCTAATCACCATAGCAATTCAAAATGGCTGACAAAGCCAAAGTCACTATTTCTAAAGGAAACTCTGGCTGGATTCTGTCTGTAATTCAGCAACCTAAGATCAGGGCCCAATGTCATGCAGCTGTTAAGCAGAAAATACCGGTCACAATAATGGTAACTTTATGGATTTTTGGCTGGTAGCCTATTTCTGCTCAGCAATATTTTCCTGTGCTTAGCTAGTTTTCCTGCTTACAATGTTTATGAAATTGGGCCCAGGGCCCAACTTCATGGAGCTGCTTAAGCAGAAAATATTGCTTAACAAATTTTATGCTAAGCAAAAATGAGCAGGATACCAGTCACAAAATGGTACACATGACATGGTGTTTTGGCTGGTAACCTAAATCTGGTAAGCATGGTTGATGTTGTGCTTAAGCAACATTATGAAATTGGGCCCTGGGTCCAACATAGGGCTGCTTCAGAAGACAACAGTGCTTAAACATTTTCTGCCAAGCAAGAATAAGCAGGATACAGTTGCAAATGGTACATGTGACATGGTTTTTACCTTATTTAGGTAAGCTAAATCGTTTTGTGCTTATTTACTTTTTGTTTTAGCAGCTCTATGAAATCGGGCTTAGGCATGGAACTTTTCAGCTGATCAGCTGATGTCCTCGTTTTTGGTTTCTCAGCTGTGCCATTGAAAATTGAGAAACACAGTCAACGTCTTGCTGTGCCTTGTGCTTTCCTTTTTTCTTTTTTTCTTTGACAAAGTGCCTTTGCATGCCTGCAAAATGCTTCCTCACTCCCAGGGGCTCCAGATATGATCTTGGGGGATGATCACCATCTTTTGTCTTGAGAAAGGTGACTCCTCCAGTGAGAAGAATCTTGAATGCTCCCTCCCTCCCAGGTGCTACACTGTTGTTGGGGTGGAGGGTGAATATCATCTTTATCTATTCTTAACCAGTTGCCGCCGGGATTCTTTTTGTTGTTGTCCTGTCCCCCTGGCGGGATTCTTTTGCCAGAATTGCCAGAATCTTTTCTCTTTGAGGGTACCGCTGGCACAAAGAAACTCTGACTTGACAATGCCAAGAGAAGAAAGATTGTCTTTTTTGTTTTCGCAAATTCAAGCAACGTGAATTGTAAAACATCAGCCGTTACCCACGGCATATGAGTGGAACTAAACATGAAACCATGGCTCGCTTGCCAACTCACTCTGTCGTACCTCCATTGAGCCGAAATACAATGAATGAACAATGGTGGAAGCCTCTCGATGCCTTATAATCCCCTTCATGGAACAAACGGACAAAGGTCTATAATCGGGGATTACACAAAAACTGCCTCTCAACGGCCATAAAATTCAAGACCTATTTTTGTCCTTGTGTGGGTGAAACAAAGCGTTAGACGGCGTGTGTGTGGTCTGTGCACGCTCCAGAGTTGAATGACCGGGCGACGGTGGTCCGAAATTACATAATGGCGTCTTAAGACGGCTTCCGTTTCTAGGCAGGGTAAACATAGGTGTGTAAACACGACATCCGGCTACAACTGGTTAAATGCTTCCTCGCTCCCAGGTGCTGCACTCTTGTTGGGATGGAGAATGAAGATCACCTTTATCTATTCTTAAGAAGATTGGTTCTGGCAGTGACAAGAATTTTAAATGCTTCCTCGCTCCCAGGTGCCAGGCTCTTGTCGGGATGGAGGATGACGGCCATTTTACGATATGCCTTATTGATGTCATCTCTGAAAATAGAATTATTTAAAAAAAAAAATTAGTAGTTTTGATTTGCAGACGAGTACATTCATTCAATTTAACATTATAGTTTTATAGAGTTATTTTCATTTTAATCCTTAAAAAATTATACGGCCTATCCTGTTGGTAAGTGATGATGTTTTTGAGCCAAAACTGCAGTGTAATGAATATTCATGAACATGTATGTATACATTTGTTTACATTGCACTTCTGGCTCCAAAACGTCATCACTTACCAGCAGGAATAACCTTTTCCGATCTCTGTAATGACCCAAAGGATGGTCTTGAAAGCATAAAGTTATCATCAAACTTGTTCCATGGGTGCTTGCTTAAATAGACCTTATGCGTCTGACGTCATGAGTCCCATAGAGATATGTACAAGCAGCACCCTCACTGAGGTCAAAACGGCCGTAAGTTTACTGCAGGAAGACGGCTGTGCATACCCTCTATAGCTGTGAACAAGGGCAGATTATCCTGTTTTCCAATCTATGGTGAGTGTTTTGGGGCTCCTTTAAACAGAACAAAACTAGGGCGGGTACCTTGCTCAAAGACACATAAGCTACAAATGCTAAACGTTTGGAAATAACAGTATGGCACCTAGACCTCTGTCAAAATGATGCTCCACATGTTTTTGTTACTTCAATCTATACTTATATCGGCCCTGCGAAGCAGGCTGATATATTGTGATGCAAAAATTCTTTCTTTCTTTGGTCAAACGGTCACATGATCAAAATAAAAACGGTAATAACTCCTAAACTATTTGACCAATTTTACCCAAACTTGGTCAAATTAAGCCATGACACCTCCCCTATCTATGGATGGTAAAACAATTTGGCCAGTGGTCCTCTGGTGGTTAATAGTGGTCATTTTATGAATATTTACAAAATGCGTCTTCTCCCTCATTCTTTAGCCGATTGCAGCCAAACTTGGTGGAATGCTTCATTGCCTCATGATACATTTGGGGTGTACACAGATTTTGGCCAGTGGTCACCTATCGGTCAGCAGGGGTCATTTTATAAAAAAAACTACCTAGTCTCTGCTCAAGAGCTTTGTGACACCTGCCCTATCTATGGATGGTGAAACAATTAGGCCAATGGTCATCTGGTGGTCAGTAGTGGTCATTTAATGAATATTTATAAAATGGTTCTCCCACATTCTTTAGCCGATTGCAGCTAATTCCCATGGCCATCATCTAGTTCATAGGGCTGATATTCGTGCTTCGTGAAGCACTAAAGCTCTAGTTATTTCTTGGATTCAAACAGTACTTTTTCTTAAAGATTACTTAATTTCACAAGACTGCTGTTAGTAGTAGAAACTTTAAACCTTTTGAATTACGTACAAAATTAAAGAGTGTCTGAAAAAATGGCTTTTGCTCTGGCTAAATTACTGCTTATATCTATAACTTAAAGCCGTGTCACATGGGGCAATTTTAACAGGCAACTTGGAGGCAACCAACTGCACTGCACGCAAGAGGAACACTCCGGCAACAACTTTCTATCCCCAAGAAAATAATGAGGAAACTGAAATGTGAATGACCTTTCTTCGTGGAGATTGCCTGGAACTGGTTGCCTGTAAATTGCCTCGTCTGACATGGCCTTAACCCTAACTCCCCAGAGTAATTTACTAGGATCCTTCCCCACTCTAACAAATTCCAACACCATATGGGTAACTCAACACCCAAACTGTGGTACTCTGATTATGGTTGTATGCCTGAACCCATTTAAAGCATGATCAGTTTACTCATGCAGTCCTCAGTCCAACAAAATACAACAAAACCTGCTGTTAGAGTTTGATGGAATAGGGACTGTAAGGGTTAATATTTCCTTTGCAGCAAGCAGCCTTAGCCGCAGACACACAGCCACTGCCGAAGATATTCAGTCTAGCTTCATCCCTACTTACTTTGATGCACCTGGTCTGATACCCAGCCTCTCGTAGTCATTGCTACTGTTCTTAAGCCTCTGTACGGTCTCCACCTGCTCCTTGGTGTAGCCAAGAGTAGTCTGGATCCGCACTGCTCTACCGCCATTCTCGTAGGCAGTAACCAGACCACTGAACAACTCCTGCAGGGAGATGTAAACAACTTTATTAAAAAATATCAACATTCAAATTTAGCATTTCAGTTTGCAAATTCTCACATAAATACAAAAGCACATTGATTATTTACTTATTAATTACTTGATTATTCTACGTAAGCAGTTCATTTAAAAATGCAAGTATGAGGAAAAACCTCTCCTTTTTCAGTCATTTAAGAATCTTGTGAAATTGATGGAGAGGATAGAACTTAACAATGCTTTGAAGAGGGGCAAATGGTATCCATGAAAAAATAAAATTAGCTGTTGCAAACTGCTTACCAACAAAAAGGACCTGTGAAATACATGCACAAAATTGTTAATGGCCTCACATTTCAACCCTAGCAGAGTCTTTCTCAAAGGATAAATGACAACACAACACACACATACAAGTATACTGGAGGGACTAACAGAAGCAGACAAGTGGAAAGAAGTGAAAAGAGAGAGGCAGAAAGCAGTCAGAAGATGGCAAATGTGGCTTGTCGTGGCCGAGTGGTTAGTGCATTGGACTCAAGCTCTGGTGGCTGAGTCATCGGAGTGTGGGTTCGAGTCCCGGTCATGACACTTGAGCCAAGGCACTTAACCATGATTGCTTCATAAAAGTTGGGGAGGTATAGAGCCTTCTGCTCTACCAGCCAGGCTTCTGATAGATGATACCCAAGCCTACATCCTTACGAACTGTAAAGGGGGGGAAACCTGTTTCGGCCCCAGGAGTAGGTGGTAACGGCCCCTGGACAAAACAGTTGATTTGTAGCCCACACCTCGAGTGGCTTACTGGCCTTGTGTGTCTGGCGACTTCCATACAAAATTTTTTTTAAAAAGGCTTGAACAATGGAGCGGTAAACAAAGTTGGGGGGACGACAGAGGGTTGTAGAGAGAAGAGGCTGGTATTCATTAAGGAACCTTTCACCTTCTTAATAGCCTCTTTAATTGTATTTCCGTATCCAACGAATCATGCTTGTGATTTTTCTTTTCGGTATTCTATTTTCCTCGTTCCTAGGGGATCAAAAGGTTCTAGGATGATCGGGGCGGTGAGGAGGATTGAGCCACTCCTCATCCATGAAATGTCCCATATGATCAGCATCTCAAATAGGCTCTCCTAATTCAAACTCCTACTACCTGGCTTCACGTTGCCAATCCCCGTTTCAAACTGTGGGCAGAGGTGTGAAGGCAGGTTTCTGGTGCCTTAAAACCAGATAGCTCTGGGCAGGTGGAGCTCGTTATCCATGGGAGGTAGTCCACCTAGGAGACGGCCACTCTGATCTCAAACCCGGGTTGGTGGGGCTCGCAGCCTTGGTTGGCAGCCCACCGTTTCCTTTCTTGTTTGTACCTTTTGTAATTTTCTTTCCTTCTAACTTCTTATTTCATGAACTGTTATTTTGAGAAGTGATTGTTGCTTTACCGAAAAAAAAGAAGGAAAGGAAACACATTGATCCATCCACCTCTACAAGCTCTGGAGAGTTACATACCTGGAAGGCATCACCAACCCCTTCACCAGTCAGCGCCGACGTTTCAAAATAATGAAAACCATGTTGATCTGCCCACAGTCTTCCTTCTCCCTCCTCTATTTGCCTCTGGTTTCCCCTGTCAATCTGAGCACAAATGATGAAGTCAAGATTTCAGGAAATGCCAAGTTAAGAATCTTGAGTAAGGAAGCTCATACTTTCTTTTATTATTATTAATAGTTTCTGGTAATGAAACCAAGGATGCCTCAAAAGCAAACTTAATCGCTGTAGCTCGGAAGCCTATTTAACCTAGTTAACGATGCTTGCCGTTTGAACCAGAAACACAGGGGTAAACCCTTACTCTTACACGATAAGTGCTCTGGGTTCTCTGACATGCACTACCAATCCTAGTACACAGAACCAACGGCTTAATGTCCCATCCGAAGGACAAAGCAATTACGGTAAAGTGTCTTGCTCAAGGACACAAGTGTCGTGACTGGCCAGTCCGGGATTCGAACCCACATTCTGTAAACTACAGAACTTAAGTTCTGTGGACTAGACCGCTCGGCCACGACACTCCACACTCCTCATTCTTGTCGGCAACTATTTTGGTTGTGTAGCAATTTCAGCTCTAATACTACTACTATTAATAATATTTAATAATAATCAGTATATTCATATAGCACCTTCGCCATAGGATTGAAAGCACTGTTACCATTAAGCCAGATTGCTATCTTATTATGTGAAGTGTGAGACCTTTCACACAGCAACTTGTAAAGGTTTACAAGGTGCTGCGACGCAATCTGCAGCCTACCACGCCAGGAACACCGGGCAACAAACACCCTCTCTTAATGATAAGTGTACTGGGTTCTTTTACGTGCATCACACGACACACAGGACCCATGGCTTTACGTCCCCATCTCGTCTGGAACCTGGACTATCACATACCTTATTAGCACAGACACAGAAGAAAACTTTCTCCATCTCGGATGGGGCGCCAATCTCTTGTTTCATTTCTGCCAGCCAGGAATCGAGGGCCTCAAAACTCCCTCTGTTGCATACGTCATACACCAACATCGCTCCCTGGGTGTCTTTATAAAACTCATTTCTGACCTGTAGGATATGTACATTCAGTTCAGTTCAGTAGTGGTTTTCTTAACAAATTTACAAATTGCATCACCAGCTGAATTGCAAGTAAATTTACAGAGGCTTAAGAAAAAAGAAAAAAAAAATATGTACTATGTATGTGCAGTTCAAATAAATTGCTGATTACAAAAAGGAGGGAAATCTCAAGTATTATTAAAATTATGATCAAGTTACGGTGAATTTACAAAAGGTTGAAGTAAATTTACGAAGATTTAAAGCCATTATACACTATTGGTAAAGTGTCTGGAAATACTTCCATAAATTATGAGCATCAAGAGTTATTTAATAAAATCAACCTACGAAAGTTTCAGCTCAATTCATTGTTTCCTTTACGAGAAAACAAAACAAAGTCATTCAACACTTTTGTATTCATTCTAATGGCCGGAGATTTCGTCTCATGGGACGAAAACAACATTTGTGGATCTTATTTCACTAATTATTCGAAAACGATAACACATCAGACAGAAATATTTCACAGGAAGTTTTCTGCCATCATCGTCTCTATACCATGTAAGTTATGTGCAAATCTGTGAAACATTTTGTTTTTCGGTGTTCTCAAAAGTGAATATGGGCTTTAAGAAAGAAAAAATATATATATATAAATATACATTTAATGTTAAAATAAATACAGATTACAAAGGAGGATACATTCAACTGCGTGGATTAAAATTACAAACAAGGTATGGTACTGCATTGGTTTTTTTTTTCTTTTTCTTTTTTTCAGTGTTTAATTGTTAATGCTATACTTGAACACAGTTAAACACGGGCTGTATCATCATGATTATAGCAGTAAATGGAATAACCCAGTTACTGCGCGCACCGGCGATCACATCACAGTTTGACAAAGACGGCACCAGAGTTCTCCCCAGGATTTTTTAAAACTGTGGGGCATTCTGGGCTCAAATTTTGAAAGTGTGGCCGAAGCATGCTGAATTGGTAGCAGGTCCTTGGAATGTTTTTATTTAATGTTTATGGTTTGGTTTGAAAAGCTCTACTGTGCAATTTGGAGCATTTAAAATGGTTTTATGATAGGATTTTTTGTGAATTTGATATAAAAATCTATAAAAAAAAAACAAATAAAAAAAAATTGCGTATCAGCCGTAATTTCTGCATATCGGCCCGTAATTTGCGCGTATCGGCCCGATACGCTAGCTTGTGCATGGGGAGAACCCTGGCACGCTTTGTGATTTGACCGCAAGCGCGCGCATGTGCAGTATCTGGGTGAGAGTTCATCTTTCCATACACAGACACTGGCCTGCTGTAATTATGGCGACACAGCACCTTTTATCATGTTTTCATGTTTGTACATAAATATGTTAGCATTTCAGATGAAAACAAATTTGCATGATGACTGGCTCAAACCGTTTGCCAAAAAAGGCTTTCTTTGATGTACTTTACTGACTATTAGCAAAATATCCTGAGCAAAAATATTTGTCAAGCTGTCTAAAATATGGCCTCATCTATTCAGGACGAGAATATGAAAGCCTGCCTACTTTACCTCAAAGAAGATGGGATGTCCAGCCATGTCGAATATATTCACTTTGACAGTACGATCCTTGACGACAAGTCTAAAACAAAATTTGAAAACATTGTGTAGAGATAAACCAGTAAAAGAAAAACATAACATAGTTATGTACTATTATTATATCTTTCTGGTAAGGAAACCAAGGGACCCTCAAAAGTGACTAGCACTGTGACCCGTAGGCCTGAAGATACCTGTGTAGAGAAGATGATGAAGAAATGTCAGTTTTAGATGTGGGAGGAAAACCCACAAATAGGGAAAACCCACGCAATCAGGTAGGGACTGAAAACCCAATCCACATGCAAGGCTCCAGTCAGGGATTCGAACCGGGGTCCACAGTGGTGAAAGGCAGGGTTAAAACCACGGAGTCAATCGGAATGCCCAATTTTTGGCATTATATCATATCCGCTACTCTTTGGTAGCAGTCTGGTAAAAAACTGACAAGTGACTAAAACAAAGAATTAAAACCATTTGCGGACCTGAAATTTCATGTGTGAGAGGGCAAGGCCATTTTCATTCTCCAAAGGACATTTCCATTGGAAAATCTTAAGTCTATGGGAAACTTTTGAATGAGCACCAAGGCCAAGACCAGGGCAACAGAAGCCATGGCCTATGCCGCCTCCTTGTAACTCCAGGCTTTTGTGTGTACAATTAAAAACATTTGATTAACCTAGTATCCGTGCCAGTGCCATTGCACTCGTATAAACATTCATTATTAGGTAACATTAAAACGATCAATCAATAGTCACCCATAGGTTTAAAATGACTTACTTTGTAACTCCGTAGTCAATGCCTATTGTTGCTAAATACTTGTTGACAAATCTCTTCTCACAATATCTCTTAATAATGCAACTCTGAAATGAAACAGTAAAAAAAAGAAATATTTCACAACATTTTACAGGAAAAAAGATTGCACACTCTCGTGTCTGTCTTAAGATTGTCTTAACAGGACTTTCAGCTAAGCAAAAGCAGCAACAGCAAATGTTGTGATAATCGTAACCCCCAATCCTCCGGATGGTAGTAAATAATAATAATACTAATACGCAGTTTTTATAAAGCGCTTTATCACACCCTATGGGCATCTCAGAGCGCTCAGTATTTTTCTCCTGCGAGGTATGATGAGTTACGTTTTTGAAGTATGAGACCTGTTCCTTTACATAGCACCATGTAATGGTTCACAAGATGCTGTGGCGCAATCTGCAGCCGATCAAACCAGGAACACCGGGGCGAACCCCTTCTCTTTGCGATAAGTGTCACTGGGTTCTTTTACGTGCATTACACAACACACGGGACCAACGGCTTTACGTCCCATCCGAAGGACGAAGCAATAATGGTTAAGTGTCTTGCTTAAGGACACACGTGTCATGACCGGGACTCGAACCCACACTCTGCTGATCAGAGACACCGGAGCTTGAGTCCAGTGTTCTTATCCGCTCGGCCACGAGTAAATCGGACAGTTATGACGAACCGTAGGTTATAATAAAAAATAAAAAATAAAAAATTGTATATTGTCAATATTTTAAATGTACCCAATTGTGTTCATTTAACTGTTAAAAAAAAACTTTTAATTTGTTTCAACACATGGTCCGCAATTCGTCGTGCTCTTATTGTGGCATGTCGTGGCCGAGCGGTTTAGTGCATCTGGCTAAGTCATCAGGGTGTGTGTTCGAATCCTGGTCATGACACTTGTGTCCCAGGCAGCTAGAGGTAAAACGGGTACCTGTGAGGGCAGAGATGGTTCTTGTGATTGATTTAGCTTGGTGCACTACATACTTGGCAGCACAGGCTGTATACTCCAAAACTGAGATGCTTTAATGAATGAGTTAAATGGCCCAGTAACCAGGGGTAATAATGTTCGAGCGCCACGAGCATCACTGAGTGACAGATTCGAGCACTTTACAAGAAGCCACTATTATCATTTTTATTATAATTTAGGTCAAAGCATGGAGGTTTTTTCCTTCCTCTTTCCACGTTTACCTTGATCACTTATCAGGCCTGCACTTGATTTGTGCAGGTTGCTGGAATAAATTATAAGAAACTACCCACAAACACAAACATACATGGGTCATTCCATGAATGTGGAACACTAGGGACACTGTTACATCGTTACCACCTATGCAGGCCACCGAGGCCATTGGCCTCATGCCCTGTCGTGTTGGCCAGCATGCCCTTTAGAAAAATTGCACTGTCACTACCAACTTGGCCAGCATGCCCTTGTACAATTTCTCTGATTTGTCCAGCAAAGGCCTGCCCCCATTTTTCTTAAGGTCGAGGCCTGCTATGAAGCTTTTTCACCACTTCACTAGGCTACTTGGTCACTCTTGCTTTACATAGTAAAAATACCACCACACAGGAATCATGAAAAGGTTTTACTGGAATACTGTGGTGTAAAATAAACGTGATAAAGTGCCTGCACTGATGTAACAGGGACACCATGGGTGTGACAATGGTGTCCCCGTTACATCGTGACATATATCCTTAATTTTCTCAGCCATGTGTACGTTAATAATATAGCCATGGAGGAAGTTATTTTTTTATGGATTTGGCATCAGGTTTCTGTTAAACATTGTAAATTTGCTTATTACTTTCATAATATTGAAAAATATGAGTTACCAGTAGACCCAGTAACTGGGGCGCTGTACTCCTTTTTTGAGATTTTGACATTATCTGTCGTACTAGCGCCCCAGTAAGGAATATGTAGTAACTGCGACGGTCAGGAGGATTTAAATCACCTCTGTTAAAAAAAATGTCTTTGACTCAACAGAATTGCTCAAAATTCGCCTACTGTCTTCTCCAAGTGTTTATGGTGTAATAAAATGCATTTAATTGTACTCACGATCATTTTCTGTTCTCCAAATCGATGATTTTTAGGGCCTCTGACAACCCTGCCGTTACAATCGCCATTTTGATTACTAATGTTACGACTGTTTACTGACTTGAAAAAAGTCGTATTAACTCTGCGGGGACCACGTGTTCGCTGATGCCCGGACTTGAATATTGTTTTGCGCAGTCAACGCAGGATACCAGCTGTGTCAACGACCCCCCACAATGGCAACATTGTACAGCCCGCGCTCGGCAATCATGACCAATGGAACTTTGATATGCGTGATAGTGGGCTAAAAATCATCGATTTGGAGGACCAAAAATGATCGTGAGTACAATTAACTGCATTTTATTTCACCGTAAATACTTGGAGAAGCCAGTAGGCGATTTTCAAGCAATTCTGTCGAGTCTTTGTCGCAATTTTGACAATTTTGTAACTGATTCAGAAAAAACCCGCTTCGGAGCACTTTCCAAATATACCACGGACTGGGGCGCTAGTACGACAGATAATGTCAAAAATCTCAAAAAAGGAGTACAGCGCCTCAGTTACTGGGTCTAACATATTCCTTACTGGGGCGCTAGTACGACAGATGTCAAAATCTCAAAAAAGGAGTACAGCGCCCCAGTTACTGGGTCTAAGTTACCAGCATGGTGTCCCTGTAGAACTAGGGTGCTGAACTCCTTTTTTGAGATTTTGACATTATCGCTAGTAAAAGTACCGATATGTCAAAATCTCAAAAAAGGAGTTCAGCGCCCAAGCAGTTACAGAGTCTAGTGTTCCTGTTATCTACTGTTGTTAAAACCTTGAATTTTGTGAGATACTTTCATTATTCAACACCCAAATAAAAGGATATTATTGATAAACATAAATTAAAAACAACATTTTACAAAAATTACAATAATATTGTGTCCCACCTTCATGGAATGAACCATAATTATGACAACACACAAGTTAACCCACACAAACACAACCCACATTCCACAACTTCAAGTTCAAAACACAACGTCTAACCATAGAGCAAGCGTCTATTTTACTCACTTTGCCTGACTCTGCATTCCCCATGCTGATTATCTTGACACGGATGGTCTTTTTGAGCCCGTTGCTATCCATGATGAAATAATTATTATGCGTCTCTACCGGTACCGGTTTCAAGTTGGGTTGTTGTCACCATTCTTTCGCAGACTCCATGTCCATCGTGCAATAATCGGAACTTCGAAAAGGCTACTCACTCATGCTGTTCATGGCTAAAATGCCGTATCCGGCTGTTACTCTATGTCCATGGTCATGGAATTTAAGTACAAGATTATTTGTAAAGAATTGGTCCTTGTTTACAATCTTCGAAAATAAATTGATTAATAAATTTGGTTGCTGAAACAAGCAAGACTTGTCAACCTCAACGATCTGAATCTTTGGATTGGGAAGCACTGAGCACCAATCTCGATACAACCACAGCAAAATTTGATTCTGGAGTACGAGTGTCACAACTCAAGTTTTTAGTCAAACACCGGACACGACCGTCACTCAGTTACGGGCACGGGCGCCACGGGTTACACACAGTCTAAACTAGTCATTCGTGCAGTTTCGTAAAACAATACAAGGGGGTTTGGCGGTGGGGAATGTAGGCCACAAATAAACATTTATCCATGGAATCATAAAATACAAATTGTTGCTTTATGTTCATTTTGTTGTCATCTATGATTTTCGCCGAATGTTTTCTCGTAGACCTACCCCCCCTGTTTGGGGGTCAATTAGAAATAAATGATTAGTAAATCAATAATGATGCACGCATGTTTGCATACAGTATTCATACAACTCTTGATTATACACCTCTGTGTCTTTTTCATTAACTTTTATAGTGATCTACCCGGCAGCAGCATGGGTGCCAACAAAATAGCATACAACAGGTAGCCATCCGTTTAAAAATATAAATAAAAAAAAAATTGATACTGTGTGTCTCAGCCGATGAAGCCACGGGGTTGGAGGGGGAGGGGGGCTGTAGGAAACGTGTCAACCTCCACCCCAGGTGCCCCATTAAATAAAAATCAAGATTCATGTAATTCATAAAAAAAATGACCCCGCCCACCCCCACCCCCCCCCCCACTGAATAGCAATACCTGTACCCCCCACCCCCGTAAAAAAAAAGAATCATGGCTACACCGTCGATGTGACGCCTCCAGAGATACAAAGAGTACAACATTCACTTCGTTCACCTCCGATTGTACGTATAGACCTTATGCATTGACGTCATCACGCCGCCATCTTAGAGGTAAATCGATGATGTAACAATTGGAAACACAGAGATTTGTACGCGCGGCGCACAGGATTGGCCAATGAACAACCTCATTTTGACCTCTAGACGAGGGCGCCCTACTTAAATGTGCATAAAAAGGTCTATTGGCTAAAAACACGGCAAATCCAGGCAGTAAAATAACCATAGGCATGTCAATCAATAAAACCACACTTCGAAACGGTCGTGGTTTATTAAACGGATACAGGGTGAATCAAGCCTTATTTATTGTCTTATCAGGCAATATAATAGCCCCCGTGATTTTACTGCAGTTTTCTCGAAAACACAGCAACCTTTTCGATGAACAATTTATTTACTGTCCTCACAAAAATGAAGGAAAAAAACTACGGGGGTACTGGTCGGCCTTTTAATCACACGTAAAAGTTGATTTGTCTTATCTTTAGTCCACATTTATTTTACTTTTCAGTGTGATGTAGAATAAGTGAAAAGCATGTTTAAAAAACAACATTCCCGCACCGCCAATATTGGAGACTTTGGGGCCGCTGCAGCAGACGATCCAGATAGGCCTAAACTCTTAAAGCCCCAGCTCAACATTGGTAAACTGACTGTAAATGCTTCCAATTTTGCACAAATCAAGATATTTGTAATAAAATAGTAAAACCAACCTTTGAAAATATCAGCTCATTTCGTTGTTTCATTTGAGAGGAAACGGTAAAAATGCATTCAGCATTGTGTGCGCATTCTTATTCCTAGTTTGCGAGTCTCACTGAGACGAAAACTATCTATGGATCTTATTTCATTAATATCTAAAACGATAACACTTCAGGCAGAAATATTTAAAGGAAAGGGTTTTTTTCATCGCTGTCTGTATACCATGTAAGATATATGTTAATATGTGAACATTATGCTTTTCTTCTTACCAATGTTGAGCTAGGGTCTTAAAGTCTTCAAAAACAAATAATGTTATTTTTACTGATGGGGAGTGAGTGCCAACTATAGGCCTGGAAATGTCAAGTCCCATGTACCATGCACCAAAAGTTTCTAGGCATAAACTAAATTGTTCACAAGTTGTGAATGGGTGAATCCAGTGGATGAATCGGCCTCTCCGAGTTCGGGAAAAAAAAATCTCAATTCCCTTCATCTCGGGCACTTTTTGCTTTCGTGAAGTCCAAGCTCGGCCTTGCAGATATTCCTGTGTTTTCTCTCTTTGACCTGTACACTTCACCGTACCTTGAGAATTCCCTCTCGCACGTACTGCAACGGGATCCGCTGGAGTCGCCCCCTGGTAACCTGAACCAATGGTTACCTCCCGGTCCTTCGACGGCTTGCTCGCAATCTGCTAACCACTGCTTCACCCTCTCCCGTTTTCTTAGATCTTTCAGGGAACTCGTCGAGTCAGTTAGTGCCTCAGGAACGTGTACCTCAATCAAGTTCGCCTTGAAGGCGTTTTGAGTGTTCTTCTGTTCCACGATCTGCACGTTCCTAGATTCCACCTGGTTATCAAGTTGCGGGTATCTATTGATAGATTCCGGCTGCGGATGATGGACGACTATCATCCCCGCTTGATTTAAATGTTTCGACACGCCATCAGAGGTGAGGCCATAGCTTGTTGATCGCGTAGTCTTTTGCTTTTTAGTTGTATTCCGTTTTGATTTCTTTCTTGTCGAGGCTATAGTCGGCCTTGCGATAGGATGGTCAAGATCGTGCTCGTGAACTGCTGGCAGCTGCTGGGGTACCAGGGCAGAGTTGGGTGGAGCAAGTAGTCTTTCCTCCTCGCTAAGGTTACGCATTCTCTCGTGCCACCATTTGAACTCTTCGATCTTAGCGCTGTTAAATGCATGCAGTGAGTTCATTTGATGTAGGGTTGGTAGGTCTTGTCTGTGCGTGGAATGACCGGTTTCGTTATCCTGCTTGGCGAGTGGATGCAGCCGATGAGTCTTACGTCCTGCCTTGTTCTTCCCCTTGGCTCCTCGTGTACTCTTCCACTGAGGTAAAGCTCGTTTAGGGAACGGCTGCAAGTCACCAGCTCCAACATACTCTGGTTCCGACTTGACGAGCGCGATCGGTTTCTGTTCCAGAAACTCCACTCCTGTTGCAATACTAACGGTATCGTTGTGATGATGACGGTTTGACAGTACCGTCTTGTCCTTCAAATCTCGCTCCAGGTACTCTTGGACTTTCCTCCGGATCGACGGCAGCACGATGGGCTCCGTGTGGACCGTTCTCGGCGATGCGTTGTTTTGCGTCGTGCTGCCGTGGCTGTATCGATAGACGCTACCATTTACCTTGATGATGTTCTTCTTCAACGCAGGATGCATGTCACCAGATTGGATGTTTGCCTTCCGTGGGGCTAATTGTCGACCATTTTGTGTCAGTTTCGGTAGGTGCAATTTTTGTCTTGCCTGTGAGTGCTTTGGGTTCATGATTTACTCGACGAGCATGCTCGGGTAATAATACATCTTTCCTCATAATCCAGCAAGCTAATTCAGCAGAACTTCCTGTTTCACAGCCGGCTTCAATGCTACAAAAGTTCAGCACACACTCCGAACGATTATGTCGTTATAATTTCCAAACTATGCAATAACGAATTCGTTGACGAATTTGTGACCTTTTCGAGACAATGATCTGAGAAACTAATCGAATGCATTAATCGAATAATGTATTCCAAAAATATGATCGGTGACAAATTCCAACCGATTACGGTTGTTCAGCAAATGCAAATACAAATCCTACTTTCAAGCTGTCATTCGCACCTGTGGCAGCGAACACGACCGGGGAGTACGGAAGTGTTTTCCCCGTGAGTGTACAACAAAAAAACACTCTTGTGTGGCACAGTCTCGTGGTACGAGCGTCTCTTACACTGGACGAGTTCGGAATTCTAGAAGCCCCGTCCGTTGATGCCCGGGTTACCACGAGCTGTGAAGAGGTTTTTTTAAGTGAGGTTGTATTGCCGTACTGGATTGCTTCCACACGAGTACCGTGCGGGTTGAATGTAAACACAACCCATTCAATATTTAACCAAGATCGTGATTATGGATGTGTGATCATTGTGGGTCTTTTTTCTTCTTCGGGTCATCAGATAGCTTAAAGGTTGTTCATTGTACACACATCCCATGATAGAGAATGTTTGACATTGTATTATCAAATAATGCAGAGTTGTTCAATGAATGATGTTGTGTACATAACTATAAAATATTCACAATGATGCAATTATGCCATTTAATAGAATGAATGTACAAGGTCAAATGTTGTTTTTTCAGGTAGGCTCTGTCCCTACGCTATTCTAAAAACAGCGAACTAAATTTGGGGGATTTGTCCATTCTTTTCACAAACAACTTAGTCCAGTGGCTGAGTGGAAATTCGTGCATCACTTTGTGGTAAAAGCATGAAACTTGGCACACGTGTATTTATACAAAAAGTTTGAAAAGTTAGACACAAAGTGCCGTATCTAAACTGACCTGTAATGACCTTGGCGGCCATATTTCAATACTTTGGGAAGCACGAGGTATAACAACTATATGTTGGTGTTTAAATGTAAGTAAGCTGGCTCTAAGAGTTCAGAAAGCATTCTGAAAGTGTACAACTTTTAGGTTTCCCATTTTCAAAATGGCGGCCACATTTTTTTCAGAACGGTGGCTACTTCGCATAATGACATGCATAACTTGGGAAGTAAGAGGTCTAGAATCTTCATTTTTGTGTCGATAGGCTGGAAGGGTCTAACTGATTGAATGGAAGGTTTTCGAAAAGTTCAGACCCTCAGCTCAACCATTTTCAAAACTATGAACCAATACACTGTACTGCATGAAGGAACTGGAATATCACATTCAGATATGTGATGCATGCTCGTTTTATTATTACCTTGTCAAAAAAGTCCACCTATTTCACAAGAGTTGCACTGTCTTAATGTAAAAGAGTGAAAAAACACTCCTTTTGTCCGCCACACCACTCTTGCAAGGAGCCATATGGCGGACAACTCTTTTCAGAGTGAGGAACATGTATTTTCACTAGATTCAGAGTGAAATTCACCCCCACTTTCGCTCAAAACAGAGTGGTGAAGAGTGAGTTTCACTCTCAAAAGAGCCAAACTGACACCACTCTGGCAAGCGAGTGAAATGTTCACTCTGTTACATTTAGAGAGGCACTGGTTATCAGTAAATAACATGATACAGTATAGAATATAGCTCTTTGTGTTTAAATCTCTTACGAACAGTGTCACTGCATATTATTGAGAAACATAATTAGCTTAAACCTACAACAATGCTCCTGGCAAACTCCGTTCTGACAATTCAAATCTCCTCATTGAGCCCAGATCTAACCGTTCAAGGGTTACTAATCTTTTTCTCGTGCCTCCATCTCATATTTTTTAATGAAGCATTTGCCTAATTTTATTTTCTGTGTTTTCTGATGTATCCTTGGATATTTTTTTAGTAATCTTTTATTATTATTTACTAGCGTCATGAACACTTGTTGATTTGTGTGCTTTATAATTGTCATAATTCAATGTTCATTTATATCCATACTCACATCAAAATACAGTATCCGATTGTTAAATAACACAATAAGCTTATAGGCACATTAAGGGCATGAATAAACAAAGTTTGTAAACTAACAAAAGTAACAAACTAACGATGGAAAGTAGCCTTAGCTTCTGGCCCAAACTGGTGGGACCCACTAATAATGAAAATACAAAAGAAAAAAAGAAGAAAAAAATAATACTATTGTTATTATTAAGATACATTTTTCTGACAGTGTCTTGCTATATCCAAGAATAAAATTTAATAGACCTTTTGCATTGACGTCATCACGCCGCCATCTTAGAGGTAAATCGATGATGGAGCAATGGAAACGCCGAGATTTGTACGTGCAGCGCATAGGATTGGCCAATGAACAACCCCATTTTGACCTCCGATAGGCGAGGGCGCCCTACTCAAATACGTCATGTTCAAAATGACGTCTATTGAAACAGCATTTTTCTCTTCTTTTTATATTGTCGGGAGCTGGGTGCCTTCAAAGTGCCTCGTGCGGCACGGCCCTCTTAAACCCAATGTCGTGAAAAGTTGTTCTAGGTGATAAACTCCATTATAATCTCATATAAACTGACCTTATTAAAAGCGTGTTATCAATTACAGCACATCCATTGTGTAATTTTTTATTAAGTCAACAGAATTATACATAACGATCCTGTTGACTTAGTCATGATATCCAATGCTGTATACACGAAGAAGCTTAGTGTAATGCAACGAGATAAAATGGTGCTTCAATTATACTGTGTCATGTTTTAATATGGTTTCTTTCAAAGCTTAAGAATACTGTTTTTTTAAATATAGGATTCAAACTGCATCACCGGGCAAGCGGTGGTATGGTGTGACTTCTTCTCTAGGATGACAAAGGTCGTGGGTTCGGATCCCAAGAGAGAGTAATATGCCTGTGTTTTGTTTTTTTCACAGGACTCGGGAAAGTACTGAGTATTACAGAGTGCGTAATACACATCGGTGTATAGGTAAAACACAAATAGCATTTCAAAATACTAACTGAGAAAATAGAATCAGTTGTTGCCAACAGAGTACCAACCAAAATGAGCTGTTGTATCAATGGAAACAAAATGTGAATGGCCTCACGTTTCGACCTCAGCATGGGTCTCTCTCGAACCCTATGAGCAAGACTCTGCTGTAGTAGAAACGTGGGACCATTAACACTAGTTTTTGCAAAATACTAATTGTTGAAGTAACTTTTGAAAAGAAAAGCTAAAAAAAACCAAAAAAACATTAGCTATAGGTTTAATACAAACAGAATGCGAGTTTACATGATGAAGCAACATTAATATTGTTATTAAAGTTTATAATAATTCGTGTTTTTTTTACAGGCACATCATATTAATCACTGAGTACTTCAAATACGATTTAAGAATTTTAGAAATTACAGTTTTCAAAGGTTCAGACAATAGTTGTTTAACCAGTAACAATAAAATATCACTCCTTTTGAAGCATTAAACCACATGCTGCTAGAACGTCCTATTGTACTGTTTATGTCCGGAGAATAATATTAATCTATATACAATTAATGTAACGTTCGAATTCATTTTCAGAATTGTTGGCTGTTGGGAAAAATACTCTGTTTATTATTGTTTTATTTACACGTGAATATGCAACCTTTTTTTATATTAAATTCTACAATTTTTACAGTAATACAAAACAACTGTGTGCTTCTCAGTTGGTTTCAGCAAATGTATTTTTTTTATTACGTTTTATTGTATAGCTTATCTATCTGTTTTTGGTTTTGGTTTTGTCTTGATCCAGCTGTCCGTCCGTGTGTTCTTGTTCCTGTTCCGTCTGTCTGTCTGTCTGTCTGTCCATCATACATCTCGACACAAGCCTCGGCTTTAACAAGATGTCTCTATACACTCTTAACACTGAAGAGTTGAATCCAACACTTACATGTGTGCGGTCAGTGACTACACTTTCAAAGTGTTAAATCCAACATTTTAAAATGTTAAATCCAGCATGTAAAACGTTTAATCTTGCCTTTATACTGTTAATGCAACATTGAAAGTGATGATTCGTCAATTTCAATGAAAATTTTTTGAAAATGTTGAATTAACACACTGTTGAATTCAACTCTTTGGCATTTGATTTAACATTTTAAAATGCTGGACTTAGCATTAACAATGTTGGATTCAACACTTTCGAAGAGTAGACACTGACAGCACACATGTAAGTGTTGGATTCAACACTTCAGTTTTAAGAGTGTACTCATTACGTGTTATTTATGTAAGTGTTGGATTCAACACTTCAGTTTTAAGAGTGTACTCATTACGTGTTATTTATGTAAGTGTTGGATTCAACACTTCAGTTTTAAGAGTGTATTCTAGTTTCTCTCTGTGTTTTCATATTTTGGTTCTGTCTTGACCCAAATATCCGTCCGGTTGTCCTTGTTCTTTATCCTGTCCAAAGATATGTCCGTCATGTATCTCGCTACAAGCCTTTGCTTCCATTTACTTCCTCCATATTATAGCCTATCCATTTCTCCTCTTTGTCGATGACTTCCTTGTAAATAATAGTATCTATGCTCGCAATATTATAATTTCCTTCTTTTGGTAAATCGAAATATATCAGATAGAATTGAATTAACTTGAAAAGAGCCTCTACAAAAACAGGTGGCCTGTACAGTAATCTACCAAGGCCCCCCTGTCTGCCATCCTAGATTGTGGCTAACCATGGGTTTCTGTATCAAATAGCCTACACCCCAATTTGGTTGTTTTGTTACAGAACTCATCCTGTCAAGATCTGAATAATGCCTTATAAAACAGAGCGTGTTTTAATCGATAACCAATATACTAATAGTATATTGGTTATCGACTAAAACGCGCCCCTGTTTTATAATACATGTGTATTCCCCTAATTATAATATTCAGTGTATTTTTAAATACCATTACTTCTGGTGAACTTCTGCAGTTATATTGTGCCATTTAGTGTCGTTACCAGACTTTTATTTATTTTCTTTTTTTGGAGGGGGAAGCTAAGCTGGAGCTAAGATGTAATTTTGGGGACTTTTGATGTATTGAATGTATTCATTTATTCATATTTTCGATATCATTTGGGGGAAAGGGGACAAGAGGGGAGCCTCCGCACCCTGCCCCCCTCCCCTCTTGCTACGCCACTGGGCCCAATTTCATAAAGCTGCTTAAGCAGAAAATATTGCTTAAACAATTTTCAACTAAGCAGAAATGAGCAGGATACCAGTCACAAATTGAACATGTGACATGGTAGTTTGGCTGGTAACCTTTGTCTGATAAGCATAATTTTTTGTGCTGGGCTACTTTTTGTGCTTAAGCAGCTCTATGAAATTGGGCCTAGTGGACCCAATTTCATAGAGCTGCTTAACGGCCAATTTTGTGCTTACTGTGCAATTTCAATTTCATAGCGCTGCTAACTGTAAGTACAGGAAAAGGCATGCTGACCTTCCGGTGCTTACTGTAGGAAAATAAATGACGTAACAATGCAAATCCATGGTGAACGCGCAAGTTGGCCGCCTAATTTTTTGCTAACCTGTGAAATACACTTACGCTTAAGCAAATTTTTCTGCTATAGTTAGCACGAACATTTGCTTACCGTTAAGCAGCGCTATGAAATTGGGCCCAGGTGTCATCGTAGTTTCAAACTTCTCCAACGCTCACATAGACAAATGGTTCCATGGATGGCAAAAGATAAGTCAATGGTTACGGAAATTTTTCCCGGTAATCAAGCTTCTGGTCAGTTATATTCCTGCCAAGGTAGAGACTGATCACTGCAAGAAATAGCATTACATGGTGCCCTGTGCGCTCGTTGTTTATCTCACTGGAATAACTCAAGAGTTGATCCCAAAACTTCTCGTTGTCAAAGCTTCTCTGCCGCGAGAGGGCGTACGTGAACTGAGACCAGATGTAGTCGATGCTGAAACTTCCCACAGCGAGTAGTGGGATAACGAGGAGCATTAGCTTTTCGCTGAAGATCAAAATGTTGATGAGCAAATTCTGCCGGGCGATGATAATCTTTGCCTCGCTGTAAACTTCATAGTTCCAACTGATGTGGACGGTTATTCCTAAGACGGCTGAGGCCATGACGAACGGCATCAATACATCAATCACGTCTCTGAGGAGGCAAAATTCACGGCTGATCTCTGCAATGCGACACCTACACCATTTGAGGTTTCCCTCGTTGCGTTTGATGAAGACCAACACCAGGTTCAACTCTGCCGCCAGGGCTCTCCGCATGACAAGAACGTAGTACCAGAAGGACGCGAACAGCGGAAGCCCAACGGGTGAAATGATGAAATCCGTTATGGTTTTCAAAAGTATGAAGATATCGTCAGGGATGTGGTCAGTCGTGGTCAGAGTTCCATCGACGATGACCCCGAGTGTACTGTTGTCCGGTCCCGTCAGGAACTGAGCAAGATTCACGACCTGCATGGAATCGTTAACAATTACCCATGTGAAGCTGAAAGACAGGAACAAAGCCTCGGGTAGCGGGAACCTGCGACCGGTCAGGCATCGCAATCGCCTTGCTGCGTAGTCCAGATGAAATACTTCACACCAGGAACCGTCTGTCACGTGTGCCCATTGCATCACGTTAAATACCGCACACGCCAGGCTGACACCAGCGATAACCACGCAGTATGTCAAAAAGGATACCAGGTGATTCACATTTTCGATACTTCCCCAAAAGTTATGGATGTATAGATACAAGCTGACGAGCGACACGCCAAGGAATAGTATTATGCAAAGAGAAGACAGGATACCACACAGACGGCTGTTTAGGTACCTCGGAACTGAAACGATAACAATGGTGCATTGTACAATGTTATTCTTAGTCCTATCGGTGTGACGGATAGGGGAAATATTTGGGGGAATTGTGCCTTTGATGATCCATGAGCTCTGGAGCTCTGTCAGAGTATGTCATGAGAAAGACATAATTATGGTTATATAGGGGCAGACTTGAATTTTGAAAAAAATATAGGTAGAAAAATCAAAATGACTGCCTTTGCTTGTTTAATATACTACTTATATTTTTTTCTAAGGCCAAATCTGCGATGGCCTTATAGGCAAAATATCTTTCTCATGCCCTTGTTCATTGCCCTTGTTCATTGGGCCTTAAGCATTCCTGAAACCCTCTCAACTCCTCTGGAGTATGCAGCACCACCAGCCATATCGTCACACAGGTTGCTAATCATCACATCAACAATCTCTACTCCAGCAGGTACCTATAGTCTTGATTGGCGACGTTAGTTTTTGTATTAGTCACTGATAGAGGGCGCAACATAGATTAGCTCGGCGGGATTAGCTCAAACTGGTACTGGTCAAGTCTACGAATCAGGATCAAAACTAGCGATCCGTATGTTTGTTTGATACAGATGTCTTTTCTCCAGTAATTTGTTTTTGCTATGCGAAATCCAGCGAGTCCGTTCGTTAACAAAACGAACGTCGCCAATCAAGACTAGCAAGTACCCAGTTACTCCTGGGTGATGATAAATCAACAATCTCTACTCTAATAGCAGGTGTTGTTAGATATATTCCTGGTGGGTGATGAGAAGCAATTCTATTGTCTTGCCAACGAACACATGACCGAGATTTGAACCGGCCCACACTCTGCGGACTCGGCCATCAGAACTATACGAATCTGACAAAGGGGCGGGGGAATGAAGATTGGGAATTTTTATCGTCCATAATCGCTATAGCTTATTATCCTTCTCACACTCAAGAAACGTACCTGCTTTAGAATATGCGCTGACTATTGCCCCGTCCGCGTTCCATAGGAGACTTAAGCACACGTCACATCTTCTGCCTAGTCTTGAGACACCAGCCGCTTCGCTATCCTCTGCGGACTGACTGTCATTCACATCAACGTCTTTGTCCGATTCAGTGCCAGCGTTGTCATCTGTGAATAGACGTAAATATGAAGGTTCACACTGCAAAGCCAATATTGCTTGTCATTTTCCTCCCCATAACCAAATAGTTTCAAAAATAAATATTAACAAAAATGGAGCACACAAATCAACCTAGTGAAAGGCGCCCTACAGGCTGGTTGCAGTACAAAGACCCCACACTTTTATCCCCAAAATAATGGTATGATGAATGATGCGGAAGTTTGAAGACAAAATCTAAAAACCAAGGTGTCAAATCAACACTTAAAGAGTTTGGTCATGTGGCAACACTATAAGAGGTGTTAAATGTAAATGAATTGAAGAGTTGCATTGTACACTTTTAAAAGTTAAACCTTAGCTTCTGAAACGCTACTTTGACACCTGTATTAGTTGAATCTAACTTTATACAAGTGTTGTCACTTACCGAACCCTTTGGGGTGTTGATTTAACACTTTCGTCTTTTTTTTTAGTGCAGACAGCCAGTTTAGAAAAACAATCGAAACTTGTGACTCAAGGCACATACACTGCAAAAACTGGGGGTGTTAAATTGATTCTCTCGGTATCTTTATGTGACAACATGGTGTTAGTTATCCCCATTGCTTTATCAGTGGTAAAACCAACACCATGGTGGTGTTGTCACATTGTAGATATCGAGAGAATCAATTTAACACCCCAGTTTTTGCAGTGTATGCAATAGGTCAACATTGTACAGAAAAAAAACCCGATGGTGTCAACATAAAAAGTGACAAAAAGATGGCAAGATAAATACTTTGAGAAAGAAACCCATCAAAATCTTTCTCCCAAAATGCCACGTCGGGCGAGAACATCATAATAACATTAATAATACCGAGTATTTATAGACACATTAAACAAGAGGTCTCTATGCGCTGAATGTGTAGAATATATCCTAAAAACAAAGCAAAGACACACAAAAAGCCAGCAAAAGGTGAGCAACATACTGGTATTCCTGTCTGTTTTATCACCCAAATTGCATTAAAGTGAACGTGTGTTACGAATCCATCATGTCCAACATTATGTCCATCAACCGATGTAGACCGTTATGTCCGACTCATTATGTTCGACAAATCTTGTCAGACATGTAGGTCTACGTCGTACACAGTAATAAATAATAATAATAATAATTAGCATTTATATGGCGCTGTACAAAGCACACAGCGTCTGACAGATTATTGTCAGTTTTTTACGACAGGTTTTTTTGAAGTTTTTGAATTATGAGACCCATTTATGTAGCACCTTATAAAGGTTTACAAGGTGCTGCAGCGCATTCAGCAGCCACTGCCAGAAACACCGGGGCAAAAACCTTCTCTTAGCGATAAGTGTCACTGGGTTCTTTTACGTGTATTACACAGCACACGGGACCTACGGCTTTACGTCCCATCCAAAGGACAAAGCAATAATGGTTAAGTGTCTGCATGCTTAAGGACACAATTGTCATGACTGGCACAGTGGTGCTTATAAACAGGCATGACCCGTTATGTCCGACCCATCGTATCCGACGAATCTTGTCGTACACAATGTATGCACGACAGACAACTCTAGATCTTACCTTCAAATATGCCCTTGATGCCTTCACATTTTCGGCGACAAAGCAGACACCGTCGGTTTCCCCGTATCGGTCTACCCTTGAAAACTCCCAACAGAGTCAGCGCTACAAGCAGGCACCTGGGCCACGGCGGGCTTTGACATTCGGTTACATTGTCGTCTTCCATGAGGACAGCGGTTAAATACACCTCTACAGTTTTAATGAAACTATAAGAGTTACATTGTCGTCTTCCATGAGGACAGCGGTTAAATACACCTCTACAGTTTTAATGAAACTATAAGAGTTTTGAAAAGCATCCAGGCCTAAGTCATGACTTGAAACTAAAATGTATAGTGTTTTCTCAGAAGCTGGGAACACCAACGTTCTTATTTCGGTTGCTGTGATTTTAACACCCGGTTGTTCCACAGGCAATCATACTGATTCCAAACGAGTGCGTGTAGGCGCGGCTATCATATCCAATTTCAACCCTTAATATGGTCTTGGTTATAATAACTTACGTTGATATCATCATAGTTTCAGTTTTGTATCTCACTATGTCAACTACGAAACGTTTCCGCTTAAAGCGCCTTCAGCTATTAGGGTGAAAATGACCATAATTTGTTCAGCTCTCTGCTCAACATAATAAAACATGAATACTGTTGACATTCTCCTGAAGACGAGCAGAGTATACTGTACGAAACGTCGAGACGACAACACGGCTCTTTTCAGAGGTAACACTCCTCCCAAAAGAGATTTGTGTACACAATACCCGCAAGTTTTATTTAAAGTCACTTACTTGTTGTTGTTGTTGTTGCTGTTGTTGTTGTTGTTGTTGTTGTTGTTGTTGTTGTTGTTGTTGTTGTTGTTGTTGTTGTTGTTGTTGTTGTTGCTGTTGTTGTTGTTGTTGTTGTTTCATACTAAATTCTTCCTCTCTGACAAGGTCAGTGATTACTATCATTTATTAGTTATTTGTTGTGAAAATAGTTAAATAAATATATTTTATATTGATAATGAATCGCTAATTTGAGAGTGTTTGGTGCATTGAGCACGCGATCATAACCACCAGCGTGATATTCACTTTAATGTGTATTGGAAACAAGAAGTTCCGTAAAGTAATCCTGCAGTACTACGTGATGTCTGTACAACGATACTGCACAGAAACTTGGCAAAGATACAAAAGGACCAAAATGAAATTGATGATCATTTTGATGATAGGGGTTTATTTATTTCATACTTATGGCAGCAAGGAGGAAGTCGGGAAGTATATAAAGTCAATGAGGCTAATAGGCGCATTTCATCATAACAACACGGCACCGTACTGAAAAGGTAAGATCGTGCGATTAGCGGAGTAGTTGGACTTGAGTCAAAGACTCCCCCTCGACTCGCAATTTCCGTGACTCGGATTCGACCCGCATGACTAGAAACTCGGACTTGGACTCGACCCGAGTAATTCGACACTCGGACTTGGACTCGACCCAAGTGATTCGACACTCGGACTTGGACTCGAACCAAGTGATTCGACACTCGGGCTTGGACTCTCCCGATCGACTGTGGAAACTCGGACTTGGACTCGACCTGAGTGACTCGACACTAGGACTTAGACTCAACCCGAGTGACTCGACACTCGGACTTTGACTCGACCCAATTGACTCAGATGAACTATTCCATTTCATGAGGTGAAGCCAAGTGCACTGGAAAAGCCAAATTTTACTGAGTGATTAATGTCTGCGACAACACGCGAACCGAACGCATTCAATAATCATTTTGTTATAGACCGTGTAACCTGTGGCGTCACATGTTTACAAAAGAGCCACAGAGTCTTGACTTCCTGTGATTTGTATAATATAGCTCGATGGAAGACCGCATCAAATGTTATATTTTATGGAGATTGCACCGTCCGACTTTTATCAGCTTTTGATACGAAGGAAGGGGGCACATCTCGAAGCTTGTTCAGCTAGTATTTTTTATGACTCTCGAATGTATGTGGCGATTACGACACAATGTGAAAAGTTTCCCACATGACCAGTGTAGTATCTTGCCTGCCAGAAAGGCCCTGGAATGTACAAGGTCAGTATTTTTGTGAACAAACTTTACAACGCACACATCCTTGTCATTTGACCTTTTTTTCACCATAAACACAAAATAGACACGGTTCCTCATTCACCTCACACTCTGAAAATTCTAAAAACCGCTTTTAAACAACGTGGACGACTCCATGTAGACACCAACCATGTCCGCTTTGACACGACCCATGCCTCGTTAGGGACGAATGGGCGGGGACGATTATTTTTGGAACGACGCTGCGAATTAAGCGTCGAAAATCCATATTCGACGTCCTATAATTATCTATATACGACCGGTCCAACGTCGCGGCAGTAAATACATGACAAAATAAAAGATGACACGTGACGCCTGTTCCACCAATCACACGACAAGGATCTGTGTGCGTGGTACGGTATCTAATACTTAGGCCTATTTGGGAACACCGAAAAACAAAATGTTCACAGATTTGCACATAACTTACATGGTATAGAGACGACGATGGTCGAAAACTTCCTGTGAAATATTTTTGTCTGAAGTGTTATCGTTTTCGAATAATTAGTGAAATAAGATCCACAAATGATTGTTCGTCTCATGAGACGAAAACTCCGGCCGTTAGAATGAATACAAAAACGCTGAATGACTTTGTATTGTTTTTTCGTAAAGGAAACAATGAAATGAGCTGAAACTTTCACAGGTTGATTTTATTAAATAACTCTTGATGCTCATAAGGTATGGAAGTATTTCCAGACACTTTACCAATAGTTTATAATGGCTTTAAACAGTAACACGTCAACAAACTTGGAGGGAGAGTCAACGCTATGGATCAAGTGCCAGTTGAACGCAATGCCGTCAGTTCACCTTGGCCAAAATTTCTCTTGGCTGTTATGTCACTGCTGGGAGTCTTCAAGGGCCGGCCATTAAACGCTTGCAGACCATGTTACGATTGCCGCCGCAAACGAGTAGATGGTGATAACGCAGGTGATAATTATTCAAGTAAGTGGTACTGCAGAGCTCAATGAGTGTCATTCAAATTATCCCGATACGGCTTGACCATGACCGAGTGCGCACTTTACGTAGACCCTAGCCGTATCATGTTTGTACTAATGCTTCGAAATCTAAACATTTACCATCACTTTTTAAAAACAAGACAATGCACAAGTGAGAATAATTATCTAGTTATTGATTTTATTACTGTTTTGAAGATAATTGGTGATTTTTTAAACCTTAAAACAGAAATTTTATATCGTAATCTCCCCACTTTGCCATTGATTTACACGTTATTTCGATAAGGAGTTTGCCCACGGTTTGGGGGTAAAGTCTGGTGCCGTCACAATTACGGTACCCAAGCGTTGTTTTCCATAGGTGCTGTCCGTCTATGGGTTCTTTATGTCTGTGATCGTAACCCTTCACCCGGACATAGTGAACCAACCTTCAACACCAAAATTCAAGCTAACTTTAGAAGAACATCTTAACTAGCTTAATTTCTACCTCCATAGTCTGCACGATGGGAGATTCTGTGTCCATCACGTTTTGTGTAAGGCCGCATTGCGTTATGGGATTACGTAGACATTTGCTACCGGTCCCTGTATTCAGTCAGAACGAAAACGATGTAGGGACCGGGAACCAGTCTACGGTGATGACGACAAAGGCGGCGCCAGACCTGTGAATCTTAATGGGGAAGGCGTAGTAGATTTAAGTGGGGACGTTATAATTTAAGGTAATTTTGTACTGCTGAAGGTAATTTTCGTGTCGGGATTTTTTCCCCTGACAAATCTATCGACGACTGCGGCAAACATTCGTTTTGGCTTAGTGTCATTTTCGGTCCTCTGGAAAAATAGTGATGAGAATTTGGGGTTGGAAAGAAAGTAACTGGATGACGTAACTTTATCCTGATGCAGTCATCTGGTAGTTATCGTTCGAGCCAACGTTACTTTAACCGAAACAGTGGACATTACTTTGGCTTTCGTGTTAACATTCATGACTAGTTAAAGCAGATGAGAAGTTTCAACAAAAGAAGGTCGGCATCAAGCCTGCATTCTGGTTTGACAACCGCCATCTAAAACAATTGCCCTCTATCACTGTCAACAAGTTTAGGGTGTGATACACTATTTTAAAGAACTTGTATTTTCTTTTGGACAAAGTTGATACAAACTCCGACGAGGTGTCCAAGAGCGGCGAAGATCGCTGTGTGGAAAACACCGAAGATGCTGATGGTACTAGACCGGGCAGCAAATGCGCTGTGTGCTCCAGTCTTCTATGGAACGCCAACGGGGAAATAGTCAGTGACTACTCAAACGCAGGTTTGTGCAAGATTTGAGGCGGTAAACCATTGGGGGAAACACTAAGCGTGCACCCCACTAAATCGGGAGAAAATAGTCCGTCGGCCTCATGAATTTTTTGTATAGTCCCTCAAAATATTCCATACTAGAAAGATTTGAGAGCCAAATAAAATGGGTACAGAGTAAAAACTTCGCACAATTTTGTGACCGGGGGTTGTTGGCTTCTAATCGAGGGACGTTGGATGACCTTGGCCCTGAAAAGAATGGTCCTATTTGCTCATGAGTGTAGGGCCATTTTTCAAGATTGATGCTCGGACATTTTGAAATTTACACAAGCATAGGGGTGTTTTCATTTGGACGGAGAATAACTCAACTGGCCTTGGGACAACCCATGTCAAATTGACCAGGAGGGTGGAAGTTTAGGACTTAGTGAATATTTTTCTTTTTATTAAAAAAATAAAAGCTGTTAGAAGCTGTTAGAAGTATTTTAAAAGTAGTTTTGAATATTTATGGTTTTGCATAAGCGGGGTTCACCCCCTAACTTTGTGGAGTGTGAACTCAGGCAACCCCTGTTATCCGTGCGCTACACTGAGTACCTTTGTATCATGATGCTCGAATTAGAGCCACTAAACCTGGCCTTCCTGCAGGCACAATTTATACATGATCTCAATGGAAGAAAACATCAAATTTCACATTTTTTATAAAGGTTATTTGGTACGATTTTTTTTTTCAACTTTTGTATTAAGAAAAGGGGCACATCTTAAAACTGGTTAAGTTGTTATTTTTACGGTTCTTTGTTTGACGTGGTGATTGCAGTAACTTTTGTTTTAGATTTTCTAATAACATGACCACCAGAGCGCGATTTCACGAAGCACTAATAATTAAAAGTTCATCTTACGATGGGGTTGTCAATATCCCCGTAGTGGTTGAGATTTTGACATCACAATTTGCTTAGCAATTAAGACCAGTACACGGTTAAGATCAATCTTAGCTCTTTGTGAAGTCAGTTCTGCTGGTTAATTGTTTTAGTGGCAGATAAATGTGACATGATCTTTATCTTTTGTTTTGTGTGTCAACTTTTTTACACAATGGGTTTCTTTGTATCTCTGTTCAGTACCGGGTTGGCTTAACAGCACCGTGGGTGGCGTCCTGTCTAACTTGTTCATTCTGATGTTCCTGTGTTGCTCCACGTTCACGATGGGATGGTACGTGTTTACCTATTGGGGTCAAGTCAGCAGAATCAATCAATTAGTCTCCTTATTGTCCTTTGGTGACATCATAGTCGGAGTTGCCCTGGTGTGCGCGTTATCCAACGGGGTTCAGTACCGTCGCCGAGGTCTAGTACTAGATTGGTCGTGGTGCGACGTCCTTCACCAGGACTACATCGTGAGACGGCTGAGATGCCTGAGTGGCCACAGGTTATCCTTGCCCAATATTTTGTTTTTGTTATTCAGCGCGGTATGGCTACTTGCAAATAATACCATGCAGGTCATCATTGTGGTTAAGAATACTATTACCACAGCCAATGGTTCTATACAAATCAATAACTCGTACATCCCCTTGATAGACTTTTCATTAGTCGAACTTACGGAAAGTCCGGCACACAACGATCTGGCATTCAAGATTTTAAACACGGCCATGGTGATCTTCGTCGTAATCATCGGTCTCTCCATCTACACACTCTTCTGGTATAACATACTCGTCATGCGCTCAGCTTTGACAGCTGAGTTGAATCTGGTGATAGTGTTCATCAAACGCAGTAAGGGGAACATAGACTTGTGTCGTCGTCGTGTATTTGAGGTCAATCATGACTTCCGTATCCTGCACGGGTTGTTGGCGACGCTGATGCCGTTCATTGTCGCTTCTTCCGTTCTGGGACTCACAGTTCACATATCCTGGAACTATCAACTCTACAGTGTCGAAATGAAAGACATCGCAAGTAAGAACCTGATGGTTAACATCTTCATTTTCAGTTCGAAGTTGTTCGTTCTCATCTTACCTGTCCTTGCAGTGGGTGGGATCAACATCGACTTCATCTGGCAACAGTTCAATTACGCTCTTAAGCGACAGCGAAACAGTCTTCACGAGGAGTTTTGGGATCAGCTTTTGAGTTTTACTACCGAGCTACAAGACGAACGTAAAGCTGGGCACCACTTGATGCTATTTCTTTCGCTGATTAGCTTATACCTTGGGCGCAATTTGACAGAGCAGCACCTTGACTACAGTGGTGGAAGCGGGCTCCTGTAGTGGATCAAGAGCAGACTGCATTTGACAGCCTAAGCTGACCCTTCAATAACACTAATTATAAGCCCATGGACAGAGCATGTGACAAGGATTAAGTTTTGGTGGGAACTAAAAATGAAACTGCTGGTAACAATCAGAAAGAGATAACTGCAATTTCTTGGACACGTAATGAGGAAAGAAGGTCTTGAGAACTTAACAATCACGGGGCGCGTCGAAGGGAAGAAAAGCAGGGGGAGGCAACGGCTAACCTAGGCCTACTTGAAAAGTCTAAATCACCGGATGGCGGACATGGTATCAGAAAGTGAAAGAGTACACGTGAAGGAGCAGGAGTTGCTGAAAACAACAAGAAACAGGAAACTGTGGAGAGCCATGATCGCCGACGTCCTGAAGGGACATGGCACCTAAAGAAGAAGAGAATGTTCTTGCACAAGGGACTTTTCTTGTACCCTTGGTGATGTGAAAGACTTGTTTGACTGTCAGTGTCAGCTTTTTTTGAAAATTTTGTTTGTAATGTATTACGGTAATTTATCATTCTTTTGTAATCAAGATACTTTAGTTTTTCTAAATGTTCGTGCGGTCAAAACGTTAGGCCCCAACTTGACGTTTTTGAAAAACTTGCTACAGCTCTGCCGTTGACGGCGGGGCTTAATGGATCGGTCTATTAGACCGAAAGCCCCGCGCCTAAACTTATTGACCAACAGCAGCATTGACCACTGTACACGTGGGCAGCACAATGCGCGTATCATCAATGCAACACTGCACGACATGAACGCGTGCTATACGTACGCGCACGCATGTTTACATTATCCAATAGGATTTTATCGTGTCGGACTTTCGGTGGCGCACCCAAGGCTGTGATTGGTGAACACGTACGGGGGCGGGGCTTAATGGATCGGTCTATACCGTGACGTCCAAATGGCGCTCACATAGCCATAGTAGTGATGACGTCACGGGGCTTTTTGTGAATCTTACCAAAAAGCGTTGGAGAAGGGTGGTCAACATTATTTTTTTTTTAAATAATTGTTATACCATTTTGCGTATTGATCAAACACTTATTGTTATTATGATTTTCAGCGAAGACCACTTGTTGACGTTTCTGCAAGCTGGTCTATAACGTTTTCTAAGGCCTTTTTTTAGTCATTGGTTAGCCGTAGCCCAGACTGGTTGTTTTTTACATTCTTGCATTAATGTGATTCTGTACATAAATATTATGTCTCGGGTGGGTTAGGCATGAGATAGATAAAACGTACGCTAATAGGTCAAATGGATGGACGCTGTAACCGAGAAATATTCAGTTTTGCTCTCATTAAGTTAAGGCCGGATATGCATGTAAATAAATCAAGCCAGAAATATTAAGAGTGGCGTGTCGTGGCCGAGTGGTTTGTGCGTCGGACTCAAGCTCTGGTGGCTGAGTCATCGGTGTGTGGGTTCGAGTCCCGGTCATGACGCTTGTGTCCTTGAGCAAGGCACTTAACCATAATTGCTCCGTAAAAGTTGGGCCTTTTGCTCTACCAGCCAGGCTTCTGATAGATGATACCTAAGCCTACATCCTTACGGTCTGTAAAGGGGGTTACCCTGTTTCAGCCCCAGGAGTAGGTGGCAACGGCCCCTGGACAAAACAGTTGATTTGTAGCCCACACCTCGAGTGGCTTACTGGCCTTGTGTGTCTGGCGACTTCCATAAAAAAGAGAGAGTTGTTTATAAACGAACATTTAACAAAGAATAAGGTCATTTTCTAAGATAACAATAAACTATCTTTCTTTAAAAAAAAAAGGAAGCTTAATTTAAAGTAGTTTTGAACGTAGGTGTGTATTTTCGGCGTTTTTTTTTTCTTTAAATATTAGTTACACTTCTGTACCCCCAGGTTATGCCCAAACATTTAATACCGATTTCAATTTGGGTTCTGTATACATTACTACACGATAATTTAAGGTTTCCATGGATATTCAGTGTTAGAGTCGAGCTCTCCAATCCAGCTACCGAGTTATCCAAGTACTTAGAGGCCGAGTTAGAGCCGAGTTCGGACCAAGTTTCAAGTACCCCTGTGCAAGAGTTCGGGTCCAAAGTACCGAGTAGGGGTTCACTCAGGACGACCGAGTGTAATGCCGATTCAGAGTGCCTGAGGTCGAGTCCGAGTACAGAAGGCCGAGTCCGACTTCGAGTCAGACTCATGAACAGTATACACAAAAGTACACTGAAAAAATGGGGGTTTTAGAATGATTTTAATTGGTGTTAATTTTACCAAGATAAAGCAATGGGATAATTAACACCGTGTTGGTGTTGTCCTATAGATAGGCCTACCAAGAATATCAATTTAACACCCCGGTTTATGCAGTGATGTTATTTGTAATTTTTACCCACACACCAATTGTTAAGCACTGCTCAGTACTTTCCCTCGACTGAGTGGGGTTCGAACCCACGACCCCGCCATTCTAGAGCAGATGTCTTACCAACTAGACTACCGAGATTGCCAGGCAGCTGGAGGCAGTTCAAATCCTATTAGCAGCGGATACCGCAACCATTATTATATAGATGTTAATTTTTGCACCGGGGATAAAGAATATTATTTGCAATTTTTACCCATACACCAATGTGTGTCAAGCACTGTATAAAACGCAGTAGGCCTACAGCACTTTCCCGAGTCTTGTAGGAAAAACATTCACAGGCATTTTCCGCGGGTGGGATTCGACCCCACGACCCCCCGCCATTCCAGAGCAAATCCCCGATTCAAAAAAATTAACATCTATTAAAAAATAACATGTATCATTTATACTAGCCCTGTAGGCCTTTACTTTCCTGTAAATGCTACAGTCTGTATCTCTGTACAGCATAGAGGAAGAGCCCTACAAATAGCAAGTATTATAACGTCGCGCAATTTTTCTGCACCAACTCTATCAACATTTATTTAGTGTAAAATTCTTTGCAACACATCAAACCAATCAGTCTTTCGTGATTCAGCACAGACACCTGGGGCTCGATTTAACAAAACACTAAGACTCATCAGTTTGTCAATTTTTTATTGATTTGTATCGTGACATCACACTCTGCTTAGAAATTAAGACAGATTCACAATTTACGAACAATCTTGGCACTTTATAAATCAAGGCAGTGTTGTTTAAAGGGAAAGTTTAATTATTATACGTCCTCTGGGGTCGAGGTGAAACCAAAACATTTCAGTCAGCCCGTGACCAAAATTTATGCAGATTTAATTGAGAAGTAGACTGGTTCCCGGTCCCTACATCGGTTACGTTCTGACTGAATATAGAGACCGGTAGCGGGTAATGAAAATTAGCATACACCTGGCAGATTTCTACCAGGTATATGCTAATTATAATTAGCATAGGTCTACGTAATCCCATAATGCAATAAGGCCTTTACACAAAACATGATGGGCACAGAGTCTCAGAATCTCCCATCGTGCAGACTAACATCGTTAAGATGTTGTCTAAAGTTAACTTAAATTTTGATGTTGAAGGTTGGTTCACTTACATGTCCAGGTGAAGGGTTACGATACACACGTGTGCTAGTGTCGAACAACATGCACACGTCACAAACTTCATCTCTAAAACTAGAAAATTACCACTGCGCCCGCGCAATCGAGGGCCAATCAAAAGCGCCATATCGGTAGTAGCTACCGGTCCCTATATACAGACAGAAGAGAACAATGTAGGGATCGGGAACCAGTCTAATTGAGAAGTGGGCGATTTCGATGGAAAGCAAAAGTCACACTTTGACCTTCAAACTGGCTGGACTGGAAGTTCTAAACCCTTATTATCGTCCTCTGCAAAGTTGTAGCACATTGGATTTTCATGTTTTTGAGAAAATTGTGAACATCATGCTGGATGTAATTCGAAACAAGAATTATTTTGTCTAGAACCACTTGATTTTCACCAGAGAACGATCATAATATAACAATTGTCACGTGATGCACACATTATCCTACATTCATAAATAGTCAGTTTATCCATTCTGATTGGCCGAGAGGGCATCACGTGGCCATGTTTAAACGGGCGATATAAACACGGTAAAAAGTGTTTAAAACCGGCTAGCCTTTGCAAACGTAAAATATGGCCCCTGAATCAGGATAAGAAGTATACGTGTTTCCAGCTTTTGGGTTTATGTCGTCATCACCTGGTCTCTCAATTGTTTTTTTTTTATCAAAGAAGCTGATGTATCCCCGAAAGTGGGTGGGTTCTGAAACTTAGGGAATTTTGGGTAATATATAATATTTAAGACCAGTTTTAAACAACTTTCTGTTAAAGACTAGTTTTAAACAAAACAATGAAATCAATCATCATGAAAGAGCCTAAAAACTTGTGTAAATGTCGTCTGCTCTTTTTGGTCACTGTTTACATAGTAAAGAATGCAATAATTTTAAATCACATTTTCCTGCATTCACACACGTACAAACACATATTCATGATAAAAATATTCATGATAAAAATATCGCCAGCGACAATGACAAACTACATACCAGATGCGTATTTTGACCTACAACAGCAGCAATAATACCGGTACCGATGTCGGACATGACGAAGACCCCTGCCGTAACACACACGGTTCGTAACGCCGGTGTAGCGCATCGCGATCCGGGTGGTGCAGTACATCTGAACACATCCAACATGCCCGCACAGTCCCTCTTCGCAGGATACACTTTCAACAGCAGTGTTGTTGTCAATGTTCGTGAACAAGTATTGCGAGAGTTCGAGTACTCGCGATGGCATGGCTGCATGCTGCGCCGCGACGCTACGGTTTTCAGCTGTTCTATTTCCACAGAAGTTTAATTATTTAAAAGTCAAAATATGTTAAGGGAAATCCATATTTATTGCAGAAAAATTATCTATGTTTATTTTTCCATTTATTTTTATTATTTCCAGTTTGTTTTTAATTTATAAAGTAATAAAGAAGTTGCTGAAATGTTTTTAAAATCATTATTATGTTTTCTGTTTCTAACTGGTGTGGGAAACGGACAGCATAGTCATTTAGTCTGGTTTCCATATAGTGACGTGTGATTCCCAATGATTATCAGAGGCAGAAATAGTATCGACATTCCGTTCAAGGAATTGGCCCGTAAATATGGATAGAAATTTAACGCAGAATCGAGGTGAACTGAGTCTAAACTGTCAGATTTGTTCCCAAATTTTAAAGGTTTTTGCATGTTTTTGACAGAAAGGCATTTATGAATGGGAATAAAGGTGTGATGAATCGGTTTTTAACTATTGTTTAAAACCTCTGAGGGTCGTGGTGGCCGATAATTGCCCTCGCCTTCGGCTAGGGCAATTATCGGCCACCAGGCCCCTCATCGTTTTTTAAACAATAGTTAAAAACCTCTTCATCACACCTTTATTCCCTTAGTAATTGTCGATTTTGAGGATTTTCTGCGCCAACATGTCAACATCCACGAACTCCCTGTGCCTAGGACATAATTGTATTTAAAACGAAACATGGGCTCGGGACTGCCGCCGATTGGCACAACCCTCAAACGTTGACCAATCTATACGAAAACAGTAGACATTTCCCATGAAATATGTAAATTGGACATCGCGCGTGCGCACTTACATTTTGGTTGACAAAATGTGTGCCCTTTTGCATGGGATTAATGGAAGCTTGACGCGTAAACGCGTGTTTATGCGTCTGCTTTGTGCACATTTCTATGGCGTTTGCCAACCAGCAGGGTCTGTGCACATGCGTGAATGTAATTAGCATATTTCATGGCAAGGTCCATTATGTTGATATCGTAATACAAGCGCAGTTACCTACTCCAGATGATCGGGTTTAGAGCGGTCAGGAAACGTGGTAAGTAGAGGAACGCGTTGACGTTAAAGCCCCAGCTCATCATTATTGTAAACTGGCTGCAAATGCTTCCATTCTTTGCACACATCAAGATATTTGTAATAAAACCAACCTGTGTAAATGTCAGCTCATTTCCTTGTTTCATTTTGCAAGAAGAAAACGGTAAAAATGCATTCAGCATTTTTGTACTTATTCCTATAGGCAGAGTTTTCGTCTCACTGAGACGAAAACTAATTTTGGATCTTATTTCATTTATCATTTACAAACGATAACACTTCAGACAGAAATATTTCAAGGAAAGTATTCTACCATTATTGTCTTTATACCATGTAAAGTATCTGTAAATTTGTGAACATTATGTTTTTCTTCTGACCAATGTCGAGCTGGGGCTTTAAGTGTATGAAAACGTATTGACATCCCGTTTTGGTTAATTTGATAGAAAAGTACACCTCTTTATTTAAACATTTAAAACTATCCATGCTTTTCTGGACAGCCGAGGGCGCTGTTGCCGTGATGTCATTTTCAGGGAGCCACTGTAAGTCACTATGTGGTTTTCTGTTGAAAATGTGAACCAAGAAATTTGCTTATTAAAAGCATTTGTGTGAAAAGTTTGCTCATGGCTTACTGCCATGAACTGACAACGAATCTCCAAAGAAAAGAAAGTTTACGACAGCGAAATATCCAAGTTTCTGTCAATTTTTTTGTGCATAAACTATTGCAACATTGAGGTTTCTGCCTGATATGTCATCACATTTTTGCTGATGAATATGGAAATTCGCATGAGCATACAAACCAAAAATCACCAAAATACCCTTGAAAATGGCAAAATGAAATTGAAAATAAAGTTAAACGGGATATAAAGGTGCATTTCCAAGGATAACATTAAACAATTACATTAATTCATGGGCCCTGCAAAATCAATAGATGTGTTTTTGTTTCTGTATCGGTCAGGGTACTAAACCAAAGATTATAGAGCAACGAAGGATTATAGAGCGCCACAAAGGCGCAAAATGGGGAACTGCTGAAGCTCTATCTATTGTTGAAACGTGATATACGCACGGGCGCCATTTCAGCAAGTGAATTCCTAGACTGGTTCCCGGTCCGATCCCTACATCGTTTTCGTTCTGACTGAATATAGGGGCCGGTAGCGGGTAATGAAAATTAGCATATACCTGGCAGCTTTCTGCCAGGTATATGCTCATTAGAATGAGCATATTATGTCTACGTAATCCCTTGATGCAATTCGGCCTAACACTAAACGTAATGGACACAGAATCTCACATCGTGCAGACCACTCCTGTGCTACCGAAGTGTTTCTTTCGCATGCGGTGCAGTTGGTTGCCTCCAAGTTGCCAGTAAAAATTGTTATGTGTGACGCGGCCCTATGGATTACTGGCAACACAAAAACATGGGGGAAAATACACGATTTTCTTGGTAGAATGAGGGCGCAAAAAATGTTTAACATTCTGGTTGTTTTTCTTCAAAAGAGCCAGGGCTAACTTTAGATGTTGTGTTTGCACTGAACATCCATGGATACGTAGTGAAGGTCATTAATGAATAGGCCTGCATTTTTTACTGCAACAGGGCGCGCTTTTTAACTAGTGTGGTAAACCAGGTACAATTGTCGACTACTGCTTATAAAGCAGTTAATATACAACTTTGAAGTTTTTTTTTATTGACAGTTTTAAAATGTAATCAGTGTAAGATATTAGCTTTGAAAAGTTGTATGTTCAATGTTTTTAAATAAGTTTGTACTCTTGCTGTCAAAAGTACGTCCCGTTAAGAAGACTGTGTGAGAAAGAAGGAAAAAAACAACATTGGAAGGTGTAGTGGAATTAGGAGGAAAGAGAACTTTGCATGGTGTCTTGGCAATCGCTATATCGTCTGGAGGAGTAAGGGGCATGATCTAACAAGATCACTTTAATTTTTGGCGCCCTCGTTCTATCGCTCAAATTGTGCAATTTTCCCGTGTGTTTGCGTGGCCAGTTAACCATGGATTTGCAGCATCTTATACTTACGGAGCCCCTAAAGGAACATGATGGGTGAAAACAAAAATAATAAATGAACACAAAAATAGTTTGAGCTATTCATTTCGTGCGCTCGAAATCATCATTTCGTGCACTTGAAATAAGTTATTTCGAGCACTCAAAATCATTTCGTGCATTCGTATACACCAAAACCAAACAGTGCAATCATAAACAGGAATGGAAAATGTCAACGAGCGTGCGCGTACTTATAGCGCGCACGTTCATGTCCTGGGCCCAATTTCATGGCTCTGCCTACAGTAAGCAAAAAATCGGCGCTTGCGGAAGCAGAACATTCCGCGCTTACTTAAGCGTATTTCACAGGTTAGCAAGGAATTTTTGCTTGTGCGCATGCGTAGTTCACTTAACTAAGGATTCCGTGCTTACACAGCTATTGCAGAAATTTGGCGCTAACCTCGTAAGCGGCGAATGGTCTTTGTAGGCGCAGAATGACGCAGTAAGCAGAGCCATGAAATTGGGCCCTGCAGTGTGGCATTGAAGAGACGCACATTGTGCTGCCCACGTGTACATTGGTGATGTATAGCCAATGCTGTGATTGGCCAGTATGTTTAGGGGGCGGGGCTTTATGGATCGGTCTTAATTGTGAATGGTTTGTCTGGGAGCCATGTCTGAAACTGATTGCCTCTGTAAATGTGACCGATCAATTAAGCCCCGCCCACTGTGCACGCGTGCCATATATGCCCTAACGTGTTTGTTGGACTTTTGTTTGCGCAATCATGTCTGTGATTGGTCAGTACAGCAAGGGCGGGGCTTAATGGATCAGTCTATTGTCTCGCGCACCTTTTATTTCTCTTTATATCAACAAACTTCCGCATTATAAAATATACTAAAAATAGACCCTGATGGAAACAATAACATTTCACTATCGATATTGTATAATTTTACTTACATCTTAATTATTTTCTGTTAGTGGGAGAGGGAACTGCTCCGACCTCGACATTTTCAGTGTTTTATCTGTCGATGTGGTTATACTAAACCCGGAAACGTAACAAACTGTGACATTTACTTCCTTCTTTTATGTTTTTGTTTCATCGGTTTATGTTTTAGTTGCAATGTATTTAGAAGCAACCTAGCACTCTCAGTCTCATTTCATCGATATCGACTTCACAGAAGTAGCACCTCCAAAGCCGAAGGCATGCAGTATTTGCTGTTCTTATTTTGTCAAACCTTGATTTAGTAACAGCAAAGTTCGGTTCTCATTTTGCGGTCTAAGGTTTGTCCAACATTGTTAGTCATGGATGTTGTGGTCACTGATGAAACAAACACGTCTGCTTGTACTGCAAGTCCTCCATGGCCAAAGTTCTTGGTTGCAACCTTGACTCTACTTGGAGTGTTTCAAGGCCGACCACTTCGAGTGGCCAGACGATGCATTCTCTGTCGAAGGGAACCCTCCAACGACGACGACATAATGAGTAAGTTGAAATAATCTTGCTGGTAGTTTCACGGCGAGTTTGTTCTTATAAACAACCATTGTCGTCGGCTGGTTTTACTTTTTTTCTGCAGTCCCGAAATTGCCACTTGGATCTCCGAGTACGAGTATTAGTGTAAAACAAAATCTCGCAAACATGAGGTTTAAACAGGTTCATTTTACAACTGCAGATTTTTCATTTTTTTTTATATTTTAAATTTACAGCCTAGCTTTACAGTCCAAAAAAAAAATGAAGGAAAATACCTAGATTCTGTAGCTACAGATGTTCCATTTATCATTTCCTCCCCCAAATTGTCAAAAGTATACTCCAGATTGTACAAATAAATCTCATTTTGCAAGGGAAGCAATTTCAATATGAATGAATTCCGGTTGTTTGTGTGCAATTTAATGTACATTTTCATTGGTTTGATTTTGGTAATAATAATCACCACAAAATTGTACTAAAAGACACTTCAATTGAATATTATATTTCTGTTTCCTGTTTAATCACCACAATATTATTGGGTTTGAGAAACAAGGGATAAACGAATCTTTATCATCTTCCCTTCACCGGCCAGGTTTGAGGAACAAGGAAGAAACAAAATACATCTCTTTCTATTCGACGGCCAGGTTTGAGGAACAAGGGATTAAAAAATATCACCTCCTTAATTACTGAAATTATTAGCACTCGATCCACAAATAGCTGTCGGGACAAAAACCTTTTTTCCCCCAAATCTTCCAGTAATGAAGCATGCATTGTCATTAAAAGATGCGCTATTTTCTTTTCGCATAGTATGACGCAATAATGTTTGAGTAAAAAATGTGTAACAATAATTTAGCTAAGAAAAGGTAAATAAAAAGACTGTAAAATACGTTTTAAGAAGTGCACCGATTTTTTAATTCGTTCTTGTAGCAATATTTTATGAAGAAAACAGCATAACTTCAAGAAAATTAGCTACAGATTGAAAAAAAAATGAAAATTGTAGTTAAAATGAACCTGTTTATAAAAAAAAACATTTGTTCTTTTGATTAAGTTTAATAACTTTTAAACATGAATCAGAGATGGCTTCATTTTACTTTTTTCAGGAGCTTCATTCCTCTATTCCTCGCATTGTTGACTAGCAGAGTTAGTCGAACTATGGTTAACTATGGTCCTTAATCGAACTTGTCGGACATAATCGTACAGATATAATGGTTTGTCGGACATGGTATTATAAATCAGAAATGATATTAGTCGGACACATTGAACCGGACAAAATAGTTTGTCGATCATAAGTCGGATACAATGTGTGAGTCATAATAGTTCTGTCGACTGTCAGACACACTGGCACAATGTCGGTCAATAGACCGATTGCGCGACAATATTTACATGCGGTCACGTGACCCCCTATTGGGTATGACGTCATACAGCTGATAAAAAAATACGTGTAAAAGCATAGGCCGTGACACAGAGTGAGTACGAAAACAGTCAATTTTACTTTTTAAACGACGAATTTAATCAGCTCCTTTATTTAAAGTAGTATGTTGTGGCATTAGTTTAAATCACATCTCTGTTTCATAATTTAGCAGGATTCTACTAAAAAGAGGTGGTTTTTTTTATAGCCATGCACTACCGGCGTCGGAAGACTATTATGTAGCCATCCGTCTGTTATTTTCTTTGTAATGTTGGCCTAAATCACTGTAAAAAAGGATAAACAACGTTGGAAAAGTGAGCATTAATACATAGCCTCGCAGAATTTCAAATAGGCAAAGGAATCACATAGTTTTGGAAAGCAATTTCTTTGGAGGATTTCAGCTTCAAAACGTTGAAATTTTTGTGTTGAAAAGTTTGTAGTGATCGCGGTCGTCTGGCCTAACGTTCCGTCGTGCGCTGTACACATCGTGCACATTTGTACGGTACTTTTACAATTTTCAAGACTTGCTGGAACTGTCCTTACTGGCCTTATTCAGCCACTTGAAAGTCTCTGGTACAAACTCTGGATTCTCTTTCACAGATTTCGAGCAAGAAAAGCCTCGATCGAATAAACTAAATGCATCAATCATCGTGTACCGTACCACCCTTTCCTATGGAGGATTACGTTTGTATTTACATTATTTTTATACCCAACAGGGGTCACTCGACGTAGGTCGCGCAATCGGTCTGTTGGACTGGAACATTACTGTAACATTTTATAGCATTCACTCTCGACGAATATATCGTCACTGACACAACGAACTAGCACACACGTAGATACCAGTAAAAAAAAAGTAGCAATCGGAGAAAACGGCGTCTAAAGCTGAACGCTTTTTAAAACGCCACTATCGATATATCCTTAAAAATTTCAAAGTGTTTTCAATTTCTCATTGCTGACTCTGGATGCTTTGAACTTGATAAATATACTGCTTTTGTCCGCGTTGCATTCTAAATTAACAAGCAATGAAGGAAGAAAAGTGTGTGTGTTAGTTCGTGAAACCGAATAAGAAGCAAAATAGACTATTTCCGTTTTCATGAACTTGCACTTTCCAATCATAATGTGAACTTGTGGGCGCGCGCGCATGTCCTTCGCGCACAAGTTGGGTGCTAGTTTGTGAAATCGTTTTGTTCACATTTGAGTATGGTGTGCGCCGTGCATTTCAATGGTAAATGGAACCTGTGTGCTAGTTCGTGAAAACGAAGATTGTCACTTTCGTGCAAATGTTGCCATACATAATTATTATAATTAAAAAAGTAAAGCTCTTGAAGCTTTGAAACTTCAGATTATGGTAGGTCATGACGAATGTTGTATAAACATGTACAAAACTGAAAACTGAAAAAAATATGGTTTTGTACACAAGGTGTTAGTTCGCGGCGTCGGTGACGATGTTCGACGTTCGTCAATTTCATTACAGGTTTCCAGATGGCATTCGACACTGCTGACAAGGAAGCTGGTGCCGGGAAAACCCCCGACACAGAGGGCAATGAGGTCAACGATGGAGGAGTATCAACAGGAGACGGTAACTGTGCCGTGTGCTCGAGTTTCCTATGGAACGCGAACGGGGCAACAGTAAATGATTTCAGTAAGGCAGGTAAGCGTAATAACCTTCGTAATCCAGATTTCTGCAGATAGATAGTACAAAGGGGTCACAAGGGCAATTTGTTGCATAACATAGACTAGGAATCAAAATAGAAAAGCTCAAGTGGCATTTTATTAAATTCTATTTTTTTTTTTTTTTTTTTTTTTTGCCACAGGGGTAAAGGCTGTACAAGCTTCCCCTTACCTAGATGATAAAACTTGCATTGAAGATGGCATCTATAGTCTATGGGACAAAGAACATTACATTGGGTTATTATTGTCACTGCTGGCCGTTTTCAGATGGCTTCCATGTGGCTTGATGGCTGGGAACTTGTTTGGTTAGGGCTAAAGGGTCGGAGTCTGAGAGTGACCGTGTTGACCCAAGTTGAAATATTACACGCTGTTATTAATACATGTATCGGAACCATTCACCTGGACATTATAGTGGCCCAACCTTCAACATCAAAATTCAAGTTAACTTTAGATAACATCTTAACGATGTTAGTCTGCACGATGGGAGATTCTGAGACTCCGTGCCCTTCATGTTTTGTGTAAAGGCCGCATTGCATTATGGGATTACGTAAACCTATATGCTAATTATAATGAGCATACACCTGGCAGAATTCTGCCAGGTGTATGCTAATTTGCATTACCCACTACCGGTCCCTATATTCAGTCAGAACGTAAACGGTGTAGGCACCGGGAACCATTTTAATGGGGTCATGCTCAGTATTTTCCCGAGTACTGCGGGAAAAAGTCCACCTGGGCTTCGAATTGGCCACTGACAACAACGGCACAATAATATGAACAATGGACCCCACAAGGATATTCTTTAGAAAAGGGACAATAAGTTGAACAATGAAGTACCCCGCGCGCTGGTTCTGTGCAGGTGGGTTTGCCACAGGGTGGGGGTGAAGTCGTGGGTTCAAATCTCATCCAAGTATAGTATCACGTGCCTGCGTATACCGTGTGCTTATCACACATGGTGTATTTTAGTGTAAAAACGAAAGATTACGGAGCGCCGTAGGCGCAAGATGGGGAACTCTGGCTGAAACGTGAAATCTCACTGGACGCCATTTCGGCAAGTACTCTATAGATACAAGAAGAGATCACCTCATATCAGTGCAGACAATGACCATTGCTATCAATGGGAAACAAAGCATTCACTTGCCGAAATGGCGTCCATAAGTATTTCACTTTCCAACAATAGATAAAGTCCCAGTTCCCCATCTTGCGCCTTTGGCGCTCTATAATCTTTGGTAAACACAATTAATAAGTTTAAGTTCTGTTTTCAGTTCCAGAACGGCTGAACAGTACCTGCTGTGGCATTCTAGCAAACCTTCCCATTGCTGTGTTCCTTGTGTGTACCATAGTCGCATTGCTTTGGTACATGATCAGGGATTGGGGTAATTTCCACCGTATCACCACTCTGCTGTCAGTCTTATCCTACGTGTCCATTCAACTCGGGGTCGCCCTCATCTGCACCGTTTCAAGCACCATGCAGTTTATCCACAGGATATCTGGGAAGAAAACTGACTCTTGGTGGGAGGTGCTACATCAAGACTACATCGCCAGGCGTTTGGTGTGTTTGACTGGTCATCGGTTCCCTTTACCTGGTGTGATGTTCCTCTCGTTCACCACAGTCTGGATTCTGATAATAAACTCTCTGCATATCGAAAACGTTGTTCGCTTTTTCAGCATGACAGTGAATCACACAGATAATGCCACGACTATTACGGCAGACAAACGCAGTTTAAATTATAATATCTTTAAACTCTCCATAATAATTGGCATTTCGATCATTGGACTTCCGCTATTCGCATCCTTCTGGTACTATGTCTTCGTCATGCGAAGAGCTTTGACGGCAGAATTCAACCTGGTGCTGGTCTTCATCAAGCAGCACGAAGGAAATCTCGGCTTGTGTAGGTGTCGCATTGCAGAGATCCATCATGAATTCCGTCTTCTCCGGAGTATCCTGGCGGGACTGATGCCGTTCGTCATGGCTTCGGCAGCGCTTGGCATCACCGTCCACATGACCTGGAATTACGAAGTGTACAGCGGGACAAAGACAGGCCTCGCTCATGAGAATTTGTTATTCAACATCGTCATCTTCAATGAGAAGTTTTTGGTGCTCATTCTCCCCTTGCTTGCAGTTGGTGGCCTCAATATCGACGAGGTATGGATTCAGTTTAAATACGCCCTCTCGCGTCACAGGAGCTGCAGCCATGAGGTGTTCTGGGATCGTCTTTTGGATTTCTGCTCAGAGATACACGAGGGAAATAAGGGACATAACTTGACGATTATTCTGTCGGCCATCAGTGTGTTTCTCGGCCAGAATATCACAAACCAGCAACTAGATTATCGCGGAGAACTGCTAATTTAGGCCTAAATTACGTGGACAACATAAATAATATACATTAACCCTATCAGGACCGGGGGGGGGGCACAATGTTCCCCCCCTACCAATTTTTTTACCGTAACTTTTTAACGCTTAGTCCGATCACCGCGAAATTTTCTGACTTTTCCTAAAATATATCTAGGATCATATTGGCAAAAAATAAATGATACCGAGGGTTAGCTGTTGCCATGGCAACCATTTGTTTGACCTTGGGTCACACGATTTTACTGTTTTTTAGTGATTTTTAAAACTTTTTTGACATAATTTCCACTTATTTTATGTTTTTTTGCCAGAAAAGTGATAGTGGTGAGTCACGTGATAGTCTGAAATGGTTTCGGGAATTCAAAATGGCCGCCATTTTTGGCGGCCATCTTGGATTTTGTGTTTTCAGCCTGTAATTAGGGGGTCAAATTATATCAAGTTTTTTAAAAATGGAACATTTTCAACCTGCTAATTTATTACTTTTCAGACCCAAAAAATGTTCAGATTTGTCAATCATGCCTTATTATTTCTCCCTGGGCCCTTGGCGGCGGCCATTTTGATTGTTAAGTGAAAAAAATGCAAAAAAAACATTTTTTCCCGAAAATGGGATAAATTAATGAATTATTATGCCCCCTAAAGATAAATCCAGTGACTAAATTAGGTTCAAATTATATTTATCTTGTTAAAATGTACAAGTTTGCCAAGTTTCAAAACATTCGGACAAAAAATACAGAAGTTATGGCAAAAACACGATTTTTGACCAAAAATGGGCAAAAATCAGTCAAAAACGCCCTCTAGTGACGGTTTTTTGAACTTTTGTGACGTCATCATGTAGAACTCGGTGAAATGAACATTTGTGGCAAGTTTCATCAAAATCAGTCGAACACTTTGGAAAATACGGAGGGGGGGGGGGCACTATGCGCCCCCCCCCGGTCCCCGTACAACCAAAAAAAAGCCCGGTCCTGATAGGGTTAAGTATACATGACGTTATTCGAGTATGGGCGCCTTCGCCTGTAGGTCAAAAGAAGGCTTTTCATTGGCCAATCCTGTGCGCCGTGCGTACAAGTCTGTGGGTTTCTATTGTTTCATCATCGTTTTACCTCTTTGTTGGCGGCTGGATGACGTCAATGCATAAGGTATAAGTGACTCAGCCTATGTGAATGAGACACTTTGGGGTAAAAATGTAAATTTCAATTTCATCATGTTGGGCATCTTCCAAGGATTAAAACGACACCACACTGACCTCTACAGAGTTTACGGTTCCAATCCAGAACAGTCAACTCTGTAGAGGTCAGTGTGGTGTCTTTTTAATCCTTGGAAGATGCCCTACATGATGAAATTTGGACCTAAATTTTTACCTCAAAGTGTCTTATTTACACAGGCTGAGTCACATATTGTTAAAGACCAGTATCTTCACTTTTTTGTGAACGAACATTTAAAACCAGTGAAAGTTTAAGCTCAACCGGTCATAGGAGTCACAAGAAAATAGTGGGAAAAAAACAACCAACCAACCAACCAACCAACAAACAAACAAACAAACAAACAAACAATCCAACAAACAAACAAACAATCCAACAAACAAACAAACAACCAACCAAACAAACAAACAAACAAACAACCCAACAAACAAACAAACAACCCAACAAACAAACAAACAACCCAACAAACAAACAAACAAACATCGGGTATTGGGGTCGCAAGATCAAACTAATTGTTTTACTCATTTTGATAGCGTTTCAAACAAAAATATTTCATGGGAAGTTTTCCACCATGACCATCTTTAAACCATAAACATATTATGTATATAATCTGTGTACATTTATATTTTCGACCTGACTATACACGCCCCAAAGCCTCAGCTCAACATTGTTAAACTGACTGTAAATGCTTCCATTCTTTGAACAAATTATGATATTAAATTTTTGTAATAAAATCAACATGTAAACAACTCATTTCGTTGTTTTATTTGCGAGAAAACGGTAAAAATGCATTCAGCATTTTTGTACGCATTCCTGTAGGCAGAGTTTTCGTCTCATTGAGACGAAAACTAATTTTGGATCTTATTATTTAAAAACGGTAACACTTCAAGCAGAAACATTTTAAGGAAAGCTTTCTACCAACATTTTATCTCTATACCATGTAAAGTATAAACATTTTATATTTTTCTTTCTTACCAATGTTGAGCTGGGGCTTTAAAATGCCACATAATATTATGTTAACCACAGAAATGCAGTTCCCTCCCAGCAATCTAATGCTATACTTTTGAGGACGCTAGGTGGCAGCAGACTTGTCAGGTAAATCCATTGTTCACGGAAATGTGCGCGTGTTCATAACTACGTAGGCCTAAGCAATGACAATAAACCTGGTAAGTCTTCTGCCACCTATCGTTCCAGAGTCTTCCAATCGCAGTGTTTTAACACAGCTTGCATGATTTAAAAATAGTATTTTAGTGTTATATTTTATTCCTAACGTAATCTGCGCTGGATAATTGTTATGGAAATCTCGCTATACACGTATCGGTAAATTTATAGCGCATTGAGACATTATTATGAAATGAGCTTTTAAGAACTATAGTATACACATATGGACTGGCTATGAGGGCAATAGTGCACGTCTATGCACCCTGAGGGCCTGTGAGTGACCAGGAGAGGGTCCTATTTCCCGAGGCCGAGGGCCTGTGAGTGACCAGAAGAGGGTCCTATTTCACGAGGTCATTGCTCTTATAATCATCTGTCTTTACTATTAGAGTTATAAAGTATTTCAGCCCAATTTATTGCACCAAAACATTTTTTATAGCGTCAAAATGGCTATTTCAAACTCTAAACAATAATTATGAATGTTGGGCCAAGCAACTTTAACGGTGCTCTCTTTTTATTTCATTATTTCATTGACAAAAGGATTGTTGCATTGGACATTTTCACACATTATTTTCACCGGTCTTCGTTTTTACAGAATAAAAACTCACATCAGCTGTGTGGTGTGTTGTATCTATCAATCTGCTCAGTAACATCTTTCTCACATAAAATAATGTGTCGATCTATCAAATTCTTATGAGACGATCGTTTAATCTGCACCCTACTTGTAAATAACACAAAATTGACATTGCCAATTTTTGTTTTTAATTCTGCGCGTCGCCCCAAGCACGTGACATTTAACTGCGTCCATGGCGAACCAAAGCTTTTTCTACACAGGCAGTGGAGCGCGCGCACGCACGTCCGATCTAGTTATTATCATCTATGGTTATTATGTGCCACACTACACAACGTGAACACGCGCGCTATAAGTATGCGCACGCATGTTTACATTTTCCAATAGGATTTTTATCGTGTCAGACTTTTGACTTTCAGTGTAGTATCCAAGGCTGTGATTGGTAAACACGTATGGGGGCGGGGCTTAACTCTGCGCTGCCATTGATGCTTGAATTATATTCCGATGGAGTGACGTACTATTTTCTATAGTACCCTACATACACGCGTGTCATGTTACCAATATTTATTCAAATGCTTTTCTTGACATAACCATCTTCTAGAGGTGTCTCCCTCACTATATATTCATTTTCAGGCCATTCCAAAAGGTGGCTGACAGCTCCTAATCAGAAAACAACCCTGACGCTAAGCCCCGCCTTTGACACCCCCCCCCCCCGTCGCCCCCAACTTCACCCCAAATACACACACCACAACCATGCCACAACTAACAGTCGACTGGTGTTTGATCACAACTTATTCCTAGAAGATATTATCTACAACCTCCAGGCCTCAAGCATTGAGGAAGGAAAAGACCGTAAGTCTACCCACCCAGACATCAAAGGCTGATGAACTTTCAGTATCAAACAACAACACTAAAGCCCCGCCTTCCCCCACCATCCCCAGCCCCAATACAGACTCTGGATTGGTTCAAAAGGGATACACTAGATGTCAGGCCAGGCTTCAACCAAGTGTATGAATCATTGATGCTGCGGCAGACCATTATCAGACCACACATCTGGCCTCGTGACACAGCGCAATAAACAACAAGGCCGTATTGCTTAGCGCAGGGGTTGAAATGGACTCCCCTGGGGCATGACTAGCTGATGGAATGTTTTGGCAGAGTACCTGGGCCGATTTTAACGGGGGATACCCTGTTTTGAAGGGAATTGACTGCTTGAGGAACACATGGAGTTTCAAAATTGTTCAAATTTAATTAAACAAGTTATTCAAAAAACACTAAAAACCGACTGTCAAAAATAGTACCCTGTTCCATTGGATCGGTCTATTCGGACACGACCCAAGTTAGTATGGTTCCCTGACCAAAGGTTCCCTGATAACTCTTGTTAAAAATCTTAGTTCAGACATCATCATACAGTTATATAAGAACTAGAGGCCTACAAACCATGCGACACGGCCCGACAAAGAGCATTTTTGACCACTGAGAAAATGGCGCGGACCATTCATATACACTGGTCACTCATCCGTTCACACAGCAACCATTTTCTAAGTGGACATTTGTATGCAATTGACCCATAGGGATTTTCGCCCATGGTGAGTCAGTGGAGTTCCGTGCGTGCCATCGTGAGTGCTCCCTCTAGCTCTTATAAACTCTATGGACATCATCCACATTTAAAAATAGATCATGACGCAACATATATAAATATTCGTAACTTGTCACCAACGGTGGATAATGTCATTGGATAAAAAACCCACATAAAAAACAACCGCTGATGACGCGCTTTGTTTACTTTCAAAAAGCCTTGGATAATCAGTTTGTAAAAAATGTTACACAATTCGAAAAATAGTGGTGAATTTGTTGGAACCAAAAAAAAAAATAATGGGATGTGTTTTCCTTCATATAGTTCAAAAACAGTTGGCCGTTCATGCCAACCAGCATGGTTTTGTTCATCAACAAAAAAAGGTCTACACACGGCCGGAAATGTCCGACGATACTGTCCAAAAGTTGACGAGGAGTTCGAAACATCTCAAATACTTTCGAAAAATGAATAATTCCTCCTTTTTTGTCACGTCGCATACCGGACCCTAAAATCGACAGTGAATATTCGGCGATTTTTGTGTCTGTGTATACCAGACTAGGCCCAAGTCTGCTGCCACCTTGCGTCTCCGGTAGTCTCCCATTAATTTGATGTTATCACAACTTGAGTCTGTTTAGCACGCTTGTGTATCAAACTGGCAAAGTGTACTCTCTCATCATACTGACAATTTCGAGGAAATTTGTATTTGATTTGAGGTCTTGTATAGTTGGTAAAATCACCAAGAACAATAAAAACGCGTAATACTCACTCGCAGTCACTTACACAGTTAACTACCATCAACTTTTTTAAACCTCGTTTGAATTTTGCTATTTTTAATGTTTTTTTGTTTTTTTTTACATTTCTTTTAATTTTTTTTTGCTTGTCTTTCCAAGCAGCTTCAGCTTGTTGAAAATTTTTATGCAAAAAAGGTTATTTTTTCAACTCACCTGCTTTTTCACACAATTTTTCGATTTTTTTGTTCTTTTTGGTGTTTTTTTTTAAATGTACTTTTGCTAAAACTACTTAATGTTACTGACGACAGGAAACTATGTGATTTTTTTTTCTTTCACAAAACTGAACCCTTTCATTCATGGTGACTTGTTCGCATTTTCACAGGATGCCGGCTGTGATGCCGGCGTCTTGTGTCCAATCAACAATGCTATATTTACAGCGTCTATCTTGAGTCTAGGCAAGAGGCCGCCGAATGAAAGGTTTGACTTGCTTGCTGTGTGTGCCTGCTGCTGCTGCTGCTGCTGCTGCTGCAGTTCAGCTTACTGCTGCTGTGTCAAGCTGGCTGGCTTGGTGGGATTCTCCTTGGCCTGGTGAGCCTTCAACACATTCACAGCGTCTTCCACCTACAACCAAAATTAGATCAAGTTTTTAAATCCTATTCAAATCTCCTGTATATCAACAGATTATGTTTAAAACTAATATTCATAGGAATCACCTTAAAAACATTTTTTTTTAAACGTACATATATATATATAGAAATTAAGTATGACCCCCACAGGTATAATATATAAATTATTACATATAATATATATAATTTAAATAATAATTATAATTAATTTTTTATATAAATTAAGTACGACCCCACGAGCGAAGAGGTTTGGCATTGCACAGGACAACCCATCAACATAGAGCTGGTTAGCTCAGTCGGTTAGAGCGCCCGTACGGTATTCGAGGTTGTGGGATCCAGTCCGGCATCAGCCAAATTTTCTTTGCTCATCCCAATTTATATATAAATTAAGTATATCTGTATATATAAATATATCTATATATATATGGCAGGACAAATCTCATAATCTTCAAGCAAACTTGAATCATTGGATATGGGACACAGAAGTGTTATATTTTTCCGTATTCCACTCGCACAAAATTACTTACATATCATTACGTGGTTATGCAAACATGCAACTTAAAGCAAAAAGGAAAAAAAAAAAGGAAAAAAAAAAGGACTTGTTTTTACAGTATTTTAAAGTTTTCTATGGCACATTAGGTCAAGAAAAGAAAAGAACACGAAACCAGCTGTTAAGTTGCATGTCTGAATTATAGCATGTTATTTATAGTGTTATGACAGCTATTTGCTGAAAAAGCAAAATTTCTTTCAACCATTTTAAGCACAACAAACAGAATTTATACACAATTACAAAACAAACAAGCAGGCTGACATATTTGAGACTTTTGAAGCTATCTCAACATTATTTAAAGTATAGAAAAAAGTGTCAAGATCAGCGTTCCAAAGATAAATGGATGTGGACAAATATGGACAACAAACAGGATATTTTGGACACCTTTTAGGTAGTGGTGGCACTTTAAGATGAACCAATTACAACATACACAGCATGGGCTTATGTAGCAAAAACTACTTCGTCAGTTGCAAGGGTGTCACCAGAGGCAGAGCCAGGATTTTTTCCCTGGGGAGGCACAAGGGCGCATTGCTTTTCAGTGGGGGGGGGGGGGGGGCAGGTACCATGTTATTTAATGAATTACATTTACCTTCATTTTTTTATGGGAGGGGGCACCTGGGGGGAACTGGAAATTTGTGGGGGGAATGTGTCCCCCCCCCCCCCCCACAATTGGCTATGCCGCTGGGTGTCTAGTATTCACTTGATGTTTGGGAGGGGAAGGTATATAGTGGGGATGATGGAGACGGTTGGATTGTAATATGCCATGCCTGATATGTAGTATTTTGCTATACTACACAAGGAAAATCATTCACTGCTGCAGCCTGCCTTACAATCCATTTGGTGCTCGATATGTGGCATGAGCCCCCTGGCAATATGTCTTTATTTTGTTCTGGGAACTGAGGGAAAGCAGGGTGGAGTTGGGGTTCTTCTGTACAAGAGGAGAAAAGTGTTTAACATCGGGGGGGGGGGGGACTCCCTATGCCACTAAAAATGTATCAGTTGATACTCAAAAATCATTTCTTGCTACTCAATATTAGCATTCAGTATGCATAAAACATGTTCAGTCTAAATGTTTTGCTATGCAAAATTTCTAGACAAAATCGTTTCCCTGTCCACTACTTAAGAGACAAGGGAAAGTTGGGACAGTTCAGGAGCTCTAAAACAATAAAATGAAGAGAAACATCAGCCGTCAGGATTTTTTGGGGCTTAGCACTAAGGTGGCGCATCAAATCTGCAGTTCATTCAGCTTACCTTGGCGCTAAGGAAATCGTAAGACTCCAGCATGTGCAGCAACTCGGAGTTATCAATCTCGAGCAACATGTCAGTTATCTTGCCAGCAAGGTCCCCGTGGGTGCGTTGGATCAACGGGAAAAGACGCTCGCCCAACATCTGCTTCTGCTGCTGCGGAGTGGCAGACGCCAACATACTGGGAGTCAGGGGCTCCTGGCCGGACACTTCAATGGCCTGTGGGGGCACAGCCTATAAAGTGGAAGAGAGGACAAGACAATTTAGCATTATGACATTTAGCCCTGACATCTGGGCAAAATTTCATGGCTCTGCTCACCATGGAATTCTGCGCTTACGCACTGCCATGGCCCATAGGAGTACGTGCTCTACAAGGGCGCCGTAAGCGCAACATTTTTTGGTAACCAGCGCCATGAAATTGAGCTCTGATGTTACACTTTGAGGCACATTAACAATTCTTAACCAGTTAATGCCTGATGATGACGTGCATTTTGTATTTTGGGGGTGAAATTCGAAGCCCAGAATAAAGGTCACTCGCACATTCCACTATGGAAAGTGCACACAGCAATGCACTCGCTGTTTAACACTTCGGTTCACCCACACACAGGAGATAGATGGTGATTTAGATTGGAATAATTTCTGAATAATTTCTGGCATAATAACTTGCTTAGTCACAAGTTGTCGCTTAAATTTGAATTCCTTCTATTAAAGAGACAGTTGCAAGGTCACATGTTTTGTTGCAAGCTTTTGCGAAGTTACATATGAGACGGCGAACACCCATACACAATTCTGAATGAATGTCTATGGCACATTGGTACCAGGGTTTGCTCATCTGGAGGTTGCTATATAACGTTGTGTGCCCGGCGAAAGGGCGTAACGCCTTACGCCCTTTTCCCGGGAACATAAAGTAGTTTGCCCAGTACCAAAAGGACGTAAGCAACAAAATGGCTCCTGGCATGAAAAATATATCATTTTTGTTAGTTTTTTTGCTAGAATTACCCTGAAGACATGTTTCCCAATTCCCCATGCAGAATTTAACCTTTCTAGAATGTCTTTTGCATGGCAGCATGTTTACCAAACTTTCCCGCTCCTAATTCTTAATACACAAATTTTAACATAAATTGCCTACATCCTTCTGCCGGGAACTTTCCCTTACGTCCTTTTGCCGGACACACGAAGATAAGAACTGTAAATTTGTGTACAGACATGAAACTGTAAACGTTGTGATTCTGGAAGGTCACAAACGGGGGTGACAGATGCAATGCCCTTTTGAGAAACTCCAAGTATGCAAAGCGTAACTCGGGAAGAACTTGCCACCCAGAAGAACTTGCCTCCAGACGCCGGGCAATCTCGGTAGTCTAGATGCAATGCCCTTTTGAGAAACTCCAAGCATGCAAAGCGTAACTCGGGAAGAACTTGCCACCCAGAAGAACTTGCCTCCAGACGCCGGGCAATCTCGGTAGTCTAGTTGGTAAGACATCTGCTCTAGAATGGCGGGGGTCTTGGGTTTTGAACCCAATCTGAGGAATATGCCTATGAATTTTTTTTTTTTTTTTTTTTCACAGGACTCGGGAAAGTATTGAGATTCAGAGAGAACAAACAAATGCTCAATCATTTCAGAATCGCCACAAGCGCAGCATGATTTACGATCACTGTATTTTTATTTGCATGTACCTGGCCAGTATAATGATTGTTACTTAGAGTAAGTCCGAAACTGTACCAAGTTATAGCACTTTTAGCCTTTGAGACAGACTCTGCAACAGGTCCTTTTGGTTGGTAAGCAGTTTGCAACAGCAACTTTTATTTTCTAAGTTTTAAGGCTGTGTAATTTGCAATAGCTCTTGTGATACACATTGTTAACAAACTAGATCAGAACTTCAATAATTTTCCAAAGGAATTTACTCAAACGTTGGTAAACTGAAAACAAATTGTGTATAATTCTACAAAAGCGCCGACAAGAGAGCAGGATAGAAAATATTTTGGAAATTAATGTTTCGTATAAACAAACCTGCTTCAGAGCCTCGAAGTGAGCCTTGAGCTCAGCTTGACGCTCGCTCTTCCTCTGGGCACGTCCGGCAAACACTCTACGACCATTGACTGCCTGTGAGTTCATCTCTTCAACGCACTATAAGCAAATACCAGTACAATTCAGCAGTGTTAATTATTTACTGTTGTGTTTCAATTCCATTTTTGCACAACAGTTTGGAAACCAGTTATCTCAACATATATACCAATTATTCAGCACAGTGTCCATGAAGAATAAACAGTACTTGAGTTTGTTGAGTACAAGGTCTGCAAAGACTGTCAATATTTAGCTGTTCATTTGATGTTTTTGTACCAAAAAGTGTACGCACGATTGTAGCCAAGCATATCTGCAACATTTCCTGCCACCACAATAATCAATGACAAAAGAATCAATGACATATATATAGGAGATACAGTTCAATTCTGCTAAAAAATTATGTCTACACAATTCCCCAAGTATTTAAGAACAACAAAAAAACAAAAAATTACAACAGTATCAAACACATGGAGGCGAAGTCACGTTTGTTGGAAAGGACAAAGTGGAGCCAAGCTAAACAATTTCAAACTCCTGCTAACACAGATGAATGGCCCTCGGCCATCCGGTATGATTTGGTTGTGCATGACCAAGTTTGCATTCGGCAGCAGGTTACAAGCATAACTGCAGTTTTGCAAAATGCAGTATCCTGATGATGCCACTATAGTGTGGTCAAATATATTACCACGTCTGTTTTATTTTGGGGCTCGCTCGCAGGTCGCCATGGAGCGTAAAAGACGGTCCATTAATAGATGGGCAAAATCTCAGTGTGTCAAAATAAATGGAAGGGTGCTAGATCATCCAAATTTTAAGTGGTCTAACTGAGTGCACCCGATATCGTTTTGATGGTGTACATCTTTCTCCTGTTGGGAACCAACTCTTTAGGGCTGATATTTTACAGTGTATCAAGTCCCTTGTGTAGAGTTTAGTGCTCTTTGGTCGTATTTCCTTGTGGGCCGCGTGTGCGCGTGTGGCATACATTGGTTCAGGAAATGGACAGCCAAAGTAACAAGTCATTCTGTTTCCTTCACATTGTAAGCTTTTGCAAATTTATTCATTTAATTAGTGGCAGCTAGGGTCAAGTTAATTACACTTTTGTCTGACACATCAACAGCACCCTTAGTTTTCACAGGGGTGCTCTTCCGACCGACTTCCGCGGTGGAATGTTGATGGGTCAGAAAAGTTTTGAAAAATTGGTTGTTATCAGGTTTTACTGGTATTATATGAAGGTGTTGTAAATGTTATTTATGTCCAATGGGTAAAGCTGCCCTATAGTGCAAGAAATTGCAAGTGGTATAGCTGGGACTGCAGCCCAGGGGTCTTTGGTGCCCGTGTATTGGTCTGGGCGGTTGTGTGTGCCCAGGGGCTTTGTGCCCAATTGTTTACCTGGGGGTGTACCCAGTGCATGTGTTGGTGTTTTTTGCCAGTTTGCCCAAAACAATTGGTATCCGGTGTTTGTTTTCTTGAAATAAAACAAAACCTCCCCTTTTTGCTGTGACATTTGTCACTAATCAAAGAAACTGGTGTTTTTGGTTTATTATTACGGACTCTGAGTATAAATATCAATTATTCAGCACAGTGTCCATGAAGAATAAACAGTACTTCAGTCCGTCGAGTACAAGGTCTGCAAAGACTGTCAATATTTAGTTGTTCATTTGATGTTTTTGTAACAAAAAGTGTTCATATACTATAACTGTGGCCATGAATATCTGCAACATTTCCTGCCACCACAATTATCAATGACAAAAGAGTCAATGACATATATATATAGGAGATACAATTCAAGTAAACTCAAATAATTATGTTTACACACAATTTCCCAAGTATTTAAGAACAACAAACAAACAAAGTTACAACAGCATCAAACAAAGACTGTCAATATTTAGTTGTTCATTTGATGTTTTTGTACCAAAAAGTGTACGCATAATTGTAGCCAAGCATATCTGCAACATTTCCTGCTACCACAATAATCAATGACAAAAGAATCAATGACATATATATAGGAGATACAGTTCAATTCAGCTAAAAAATTATGTCTACACAATTCCCCGAGTATTTAAGAACAACAAAAAAAACCAAAAAGTTACAATAGTATCAAACACATGGAGGCGAAGTCCTGGGACCAGTTTTATACAGCAGCTTAAATCACAAATGGTAGCTGAGCACAAAAAATTAAGCTCACCACATTTAGGTTACCAGCCAAAATACTATGTCATGTGTACAATTCATGACTGGTATTCTGCTCACTTTTGCTTAGCAAAATTTTTTCTGCTATAAGCAGCTCTGTGAAATTGGGCCTAGGTAAGCATAGGCTTGTAGCACCTTGTCTGCATAACACTAAATTTAAGTAATTGGATGAACATACATTGCAGCAAATTGAGGAGCAGGTAAATGTAAACAAGTAGTGAGATGGAAGGAAATGTGTGTGGAGTCATTTGATTCTCTTTCTGCTATAAAGTAATTTTCTGAAACCTACCTTTTGGGCGGCTGAATGGTCCTCAAAGCTGACAAAGCCAAAGCCCTTCCCACGGCCAGATTTGTCGTCTAACATGACCTTGGCGGAAGCCACTTTGCCGTGCACCTCGCACATAGTCTTCAGCTTTTCATCGTCGATGTCCTCGCCAAAGTTCTTGAGGTATATGTTAGTGAACTTCTCGTGCTGGTCGCCCAAGTGAGCCAGGCGCTCTTTGCGTGGGACAAAGCGCCCTACGTACCTGCACATGAAAAAAAACCATATGAATGAATACCAACTCGTTTCTCAAAGACAGGAAGCGGTGACATTTTTGACATGTCACCTTTTAAAATCTGAAACGATATGCATATGAAATTTTATCTTCCAGTACGCACTAATCCTCAAATCAGATTGCTCAACGGGAGTGTGATAATAATCGTATCATACTCCCAGTAGTCTACATTGCACTCTGCGTATTGCGAGTATCATGCGTCACGCTCTGTATACAGACAGTGCAAAATGATGTTCTAAAATGTGCGCATTGCACGTTTTGCTATTCATCAAATAATGCTCAAAGTTGTACTATCTTCCAGTTGACTGGAAGATAAGTTAGTTACATGTGATAAATAAGTTACATGTGAGAGGTTTGCAGATTCTCCAAATCATGGAGGTGATCACCTGTTATTTATCACGCCTGCTTTCACCAAGTCTTACACTAAACTGACTTTGTATAGACCGTGCAACTCTTCCGATTGCAGAAAACATGGGACCTATTGAAGTTTACTTGTTTGTTTTCTCCACATGTTAAGCCAAGATTCCCCCAAAAATGTTTTAAATACACGCAAGACTTACACGGTCGATTGCACTCTATTGATCAGAAACTCAGAAACTGATTGATTCATTGACCTATTATAAGATTTGTCTAAACTCTTTGAAAATTGAGGGGGGGGGGAGGGGTGCGAGGGGGGCTCTGCAAGCCAACTTACACTTTTTTGCCGTTCAGCAACATACCAGACACCTTGGCTATGGCTTTCTGTGCGGCTTCTTCAGTTTCAAAATGTACAAAGCCGTAGCCCTTGGGGCCGTCCTCTCCCAAGGCAACCTGCAGATCAAGCAATTTTAGTCATCAATTCGGCCATTGGAAAAAAAAGTAGGAAAATTTCACCGAGTACAAGGGCTGACCTACATGCACACATGGGAAAGACTTGTAAAGACTTATCAGGCATTTAAGTAACAATCTGACCGATTTTACTGAGGTCAAAAAAATCAGAGGGCTGTTTAAGGTACAAAGAATATCATGGTATGCCCGTCAATTCTATTATTTTCTCAGAATTGTCAGAATAATTTTTCTTTGATAGTACCACTGGCACAAAAAAAAATTGAATTGACAAAGCCAAGAGAACAAAGATTCTCTTTGAAGCACTGGGATTTGAGATTTCTCTATTGAGAAACATGTCATTTTGACATGAATTGAAAAAAGAAAAAAATGAAAGGGAAAAAAGGACCTTGCAATAAGCTCACTGAAGACAACTTTATTATCATCGGTTGGTGGGTGCTACATGTACCTGTACTTATAGTTTATACAGACAAAACAAAATATGTAAAGACCACAATAATACAAACCAAAATTGTAAAAGGGTGCAGAAAAATGGTACCAATTACAAACCTCGCAAGACAAGATGTTACCGAAGGCAGAGAAGGTATCGTAAATAGCCTTGTCGTCGATAGACTTGTCCAAGTTCTTGATGAAGACAATGCCTACATCGGAGCGACGCAATGAGGGACTGAGCTGAGACCACATAATACGTATTGGTTTTCCCTTCAATGTGGTGTAGTTCATTGTATCAAGAGCTCGCTCGGCTGTACAAAACAAATTTGTTTCAATGTTCCAATAGAAATTTACAATTTTCTCATTGAGGTGCCCTTTATCAAGGAGAAAATGCCTTGGTGCCTTTGCCCTTTCAAGAACAAAGTGATCAGGCCTGCTGTGCTGTACACAGAACTTACTGTGTTCATATGTGGACTGTGAAAATGCATTCAACACATGATATCATGTTGCAGGCCGACATAGTAATACTACTTCTCTTCTTCAAAACCACAGTCGATATTGAATGGTCAGACAGTTTTTACACTCAAAAGCATTGAGCAGCTTTGTAGGAAAGTCTTTTGAAGTTTCTTGGCCTTGATGATGGCCAGAGCACACTATTTATACAGGCAGAATAATCTATAAACCCCATTTTTTTTAGACACGAAGAAAACAATAATTTTTTTAATGTTCCAAAATCCTGAAATTCATGCATACATACCATCAGCCGGTTGTTGGAAGTTAACATATGCGTATCCAAGAGAGCGGCGAGTGATCATATCACGACACACACGGATCGAGAAGATAGGCCCTGCAGAGGAAAACTTCTCAAACAACATGGTCTCTGTCACGTCTGGATGCAAGTCCCCAACATAGAGGGATCCCATCGGGTAGTTGGCACCTCCAGCAGCATTCATTTTGGATTATTTGTTTTTATCTGTAAAGCAAACAACAAAACAAACCCATTGATTTTCTTAAATCTGCAGAGCAGTCCATAGTCATAATAACATATTTACTTTGGCCACGCCAAAGGAATGCCATCAACCCACTTTCCCGAACTAGTATCTGAGCAAGGATTATGAGAAAGCGACCATGGGCAGGACCAACCGAAAGATGGACAGACTGTATAAATCTTAAAGCAGACTGTCTCACAGTGGCTAGCACCAGGCCGACTTGGGACAGGAAAGAGGACGGAATACATCAGGCAGATGCTACCACTCAACCTATCGAAGTGAGTTACACACCTATGTTCCGACACACCCAATTTCCAACTGCTCCACATATGTTTCAACACTCCTATAATCCAACATCCCCCCTTTCAAAAACCCCTGCTAATGTATGTTCCAACAACATTCATCATACATGTTAGTTGCGATAATCGTAACCCTCCATCCTCCCTCCGGTCTCCGACCGTCGGGAGGATGGAGGGTTACGATTATCGCAACTCGTAACCCTCCATCCTCCCTCCGGTCTCCGACCGTCGGGAGGATGGAGGGTTACGATTATCGCAACTACATACATGTGGGACTGAGTGACCAAACAATATGCATTTCAGGGCATCTGAGAACAAGCAATTCTTTTTGTTAGAAAACGGTAGTTGATGTCAGATTCGTAAACAATCCGCTTCGTCACAGTTCCCACATACATTACGGAGTGGGGCGCTAGTACATGTAGTAGTATGACCAGGTACGACCGATATAAAAAGAAGTACAGCGCCCCAGTTACTCGGTCTACTCCAGACTCTCAGCATGCTCAGGCAATGAGTCTGACCAAGCAATCATCGAGGGGAACATTTTGGCAAAAAAAAAATGTAATCATCGAGGGGAACATTTTGGCAAAAAAAAAATGTAAGTCTGAATTCGAAAGTTAATGTCACATTGTTGTATGTCAGACAGAGGGTGGTTCATAGGGCCAAGAAGGGGAGGTGGTCCAGAGCAGCGAATGGGCATCCTATTATGTTATTATATAGGACCTGTACAGCATAAGTAGAGCAAAACAGGCATGACAGGGCAGACTCAAACTTTCAAGAAATGAGAAATTATAAAATTGTACTTATTTTTATTGCCAACTGTCACTGACTCCGAGTCCTTATCAGAAGTGACTCAAGAACTAACGAGTAACGTTAGGCCTATAATACCATTAATAGGCCTAGTAACCATTGGAAAAAAACAGCAAGTAGCCTAGCCCTAGCTACCGTATTTTCCTGTGTATAAGGCGCTCGGCGAACAAGGCACAGGGCCCCACAAAGGCCCCATTAAAAAATAAATCTTTAACGTAAAGGCGCACCGCCGTAAAAGGCACATCATGACCGGCGACATGTAGGCCAGCTTGTCCCTACCCATTGTCGGTAAATCGCCTCAAAGGGTATAGCGCACTATAAGCACTCAAAAGGGGGGGGGGCTGGTCTTTAAGCAAACTCAAACGCTTCTTACTGATGTTCAAAGGTTTAATCAATGCTTCAGTCACTCTCAATCACCATAAATCACCTTGAATCACCGTGAAAACTGAAAAGATAAATTACAAAACTAAATTACCACCTTGGTATTAATAACAACAAAGGCATGATTTTAAACCAAAGTATTTCTGCAATAACTGAACACTGATTCTGCATTTCTGGCATCTCCAATATTATCTATGAAAACTCAAATGCAGTCCTAAACAAACTATTTTGGGACCCAAAAGCATCCTTAAATAATGATAATGCAAGTGACATGACAATACTAATGACTACTACATGTATAGAATAAACCTCACCGATCAGGCCTCTAGACCAGCTGAACTTCCAGCATAACCCTGGGTACTATATGGCTACTGGGACTCTATTGGCCTAAAGAAAACAATGAGAGTCACTTAATGCAATAAACAATAGCACACAAAAAAAACATACCCATATACCCACATGTGCATGTACACATGTACTGAAACATCCCACGTGGTCTCAAAAGATCACAAAAATAGACCCAAATTTGTGTATAAACAATGACAAACTATGGCAATGATCATACATATACTATCTATGATATAGTAAGCAACAAATAGCATAATCCTTTCTTACCCATAAATATCTCATAAGGGGCAAAAAGTAGCCATAAAATATATCGACGAATCGACGAACTTAAAATGAGTCTGATGAAAATCAGCCTGGCAAATCTGATGCGAGAGGGCGCTACGCAGACTTTACTTCTAGTCAGCCGAACATTTTATCTAGCGCCTGAGGCCGACACTTACACTCCCACCAGTTACTAAAATGATTTATGAACTACAATACCCATTTAACCTAAAAGCAAGAATAAATCATGAGTACTTCTAAGTCACAAACAAAAAACTCCTAAAGAAACTTGTCCATTCAGGTTCCTTGTCCCAACTTGGACCTCGACCTTCCCGACTAAGTCATCCTCATCTGTGGTAGTTTCCACAGCGACACCCATAGGCCACTTGTTCCGAGGCACTTCTGGTTCCAGTAAGAGGACGATGTCTCCAACAATGATATTCCTTCTTGGTTTGGTCCAGCACTGTCTGCAATTAAGGTTCTGGAGATATTCTTTACGCCACCTACTCCAGAACTGTTCGATAAGGTATTGTACCCTTCTCCATCTCTTCCCGAGGTACATGTCTTGAGGCACAAATTTACCTGGCAGCTGCAGTGGTACATCGGGCTTCATTGTAAGGACATGGTTAGGTGTCAAAGGTTCCAGACTGGTTGGATCATTGATAGTGTCGACTGATAGGGGGCGGTGGTTGACTATGGCCATTGCTTCATAAAACAGCGTACGAAGTGAAGAGTCATCTAATCTTCCAGGACAAAGTGCGACTACTCCACTAAGGACACTTCTGATTGTCCTTATCTGGCGCTCCCACACTCCTCCAACATGGCTAGAACAAGGAGCATTCATGACGAAGTCACAGTCTTGGTTTGCTAAATAGGACGCCACTCTATCCGTGTCGAGCTCTTTCAAGGCTCAAGTCAATTCATTTTTCGCACCGACAAAGTTGCTGCCTTGATCTGACCTGATTTGACGAACCTTTCCTCTTATGGCGATAAAACATCACAGTCCGTTGATGAAGGAATTGGTCGAAAGATCATCGAGCATCTCTACATGAACTGCTCTAGAGCATAGACACGTGAACAGAAGGCCATATCTCTTAAAGTCTTTGCGACCTTGTTTGGTAATGAAGGGGCCAAAACAGTCCATGCCGCAGAACAAGAATGGCGGCGATACTTCGACACGATCCCCAGGCAGATCTGCCATCTTCTGCTCCTGAGTGGGTCGCCGATTTCTCCTGCAGATCACACACTTACGAATAAGACTCGACACCACCTTTCCACCACTGACGATCCAAAACCCATTGGCTCTAACTTCATTTAGAGTGATGCCACGGCCTTGATGATACACTTTCTCATGGAAGTGAGCAGCGATGAGTCTAGAAATGTAACTGTCCTTCGTAAGTATTACTGGGTGCTTAGCGGAAAGTGGTAGCGACGAATTCCTTAGGCAACCTCCTACACGCACTATCCCAGACTCATCAGTGAAGGGATCCAGACCCTTAACAGGGGGTCCCTTTTTGAACTCACACTTCTGCACCAACTTAACCAGGAATAAGGCTGATTCTTGTCGTTCTTGGACACTGCTCATGCTACTATCTGTATCTCCTTTTGCTCTTCTTCGAAGTCTGGCAACAGCTCGAACTAACATAGGCCAGCTGGAGAACTTGGACAGCAGCGACAAGATGAATGGATCCATTGATTCCTCTGCGGCTGTGCTGAGGACTGTCGATTTCCTTACTTCTGGATCCTCAAATGTCAATTCAGGTGTTACTCTAGACGGGATCTCATAATCGGGGCTCCACAGGAAATCCGGACCTGTGTACCAGGATGAGTGCTGAAGAGCTGACGCTGTGAGGCCTCTTGAAGCATGATCAGCTGGATTAGAGTTAGACTCGACGTAAAACCACTGATCAACATTCGTACTCTCTCTGATCATTTGCACACAGTTGGCTACGAATGTATGGAAGCGTCGCGCCTCATTGTTGATGTATCCTAGGACTACCTGGGAATCAGTCCAGAAAACAACTTCTTCATTTGACAGGTGGAGCTCCTCCTTCAGAACTTGACTTATCTTCACTGACACAACAGCTGCCGTTAACTCCAGGCGAGGAACTGTCGTGATCTTGGATGGAGCGACTCGAGATTTGCCCATCAGAAGTGTGCAGTATACCCTGTCCTGCTGATCCTGAATTCCTTCTGAGACAGGAACATTGGCCATAACCCAAAGTGCTGGCATCTGAGAAGTGGTGCAGCTGAGTAGACTTAACCTCTCCAAATTGACTCCGCTTTAGGCAGCGTGGAATCCGAATCGCTGCAATATTTGGAAGGTCCGACATCCACTTCTCCCACCGTGGTCCTAACTCTGCAGGCAGAGGATCATCCCATCCACTCCCGTTGCGACACATATGTTGCAGCAGCATTTTACCAATAAGGACGAATGGCGCCAAAAGTCCGAGGGGGTCGTAAACTGATGCAACCAATGACAAAATTCCACGACGGGTAAAGGTTGCCTCTTTGGTCTGGATCTTGAAGAAGAATTCATCCTTCTGCACATCCCACTGTATGCCCAGTGTGGAGGACAGGGGAAGATCATCCTTGTTAAGGTCGACTTCCTTAACTGACGCAGCACGTTCTTTGGGAGGAACAGATTCCAGTACCTCTCTTCTATTGCTGATGAATTTGTGTAGATGAATACCGCCTTTACTACACAACTCTCTGGCTTGTTGGATGAGTTGGATTGCCTCATCGTTGGTCTCGGTACTGATCAGTCCATCATCTACGTAGAAATGGTGTCTGATGAACAGGGCTGCAGAGGGGAACTCTTTCTCGTACTTCTTAGACAAAAACTTGAGTCCATAGTTGGCACAACCTGGCGATGATGTGGCTCCAAATATATGGACCTTCATCCTATAATCCGTTGACTTTTGCGTAAGATTTCCATCCTTCCGCCAAAGAAATCGTAGATAGTCTCGGTCTTCAGGTCTGACAAGGAACTGGTGGAACATCCTTTCAATGTCGCAGGCTATGGCTATAGGATGAATTCTGACTTAATACTCCCACCAAGGCATTCGTCAGGTCAGGGCCACTTAGAAGGTGATCATTCAGGGATGTACCACGGTGCTGGCTCGAACGATCAAACACGGCCCGAATTTGTTGGGCTTCTTTGGGTGATAAACGCCGTGATGAGGAATGTACCACACTTCGCCCTCTTTCACATCAGCTTGGGCTTCTTCTGCATCGCCATGTGCAATGACATCCTCAACAAAATTCACATAATCGTCATGGTACTTCTCATCTCTCTCCAACTTGCGTTTGAGATGACCAAGACGGAGAGATGCTTGAGCTTTGTTAACCGGCAGACATGGACGAGAGCGGAACGGCAGGGGCATTTGCAGATGGCCATCGTCAAGTTGCGTGATAGAAGACTCTAAGATGTGCAAAAATTGGAGATCCTCCTGTGAGACTTTGGCCCCCTTATCGTCCGAGAAATCCCTTTCGAGCACAGACAATATGTTCTTAAATACAACAGGACTCTCTTTGGACATCACTCTATGGCACAGGCTCGTAGCTCCAGATCGACCTCCCACCACAGACCATCCTAGATCGGTTCTCACTGCATAAGGCTGGCTATGTTGACCAGTCACCGTCTCTCTTGGTGTAAGAGCTTCTGGACAATTAAACCCTATCAGCATCCCAATCTCACAGTCTTGCAGGGGTGACAGTTTGTCAGCAATTGACTCCAGGTGAGGCCACTTCTCAGCAGTCTGTGTAGTTGGAATGAGTGATCGTTCTGCAGGAATAAAGTCTCTGGTGTATAACTTAGGTATAGCAATGACCTTGCTGGAATGCAAACCTCTAACTACGATGTCTTTAAAAAGACTGCAGTCCGATACTGTTGAACTCGCTGTCATCGTTGCCAATTTCAACCGGACTGGTTGGCCTTTGATACCAAGACTCTTTGCCGTAGTAGTCAACATAAAGGAAGTGTCGCTCTGCGAATCCAACATGGCATAGGTGAGAACTTCACGAGCTGCATCTGAGGCAGAAGCTACCCACACTGGTACTATCATCGACGTACATGTAGCATTACCGCCCTTGTTGGCACAGCAGGACACAGCAGAGGTCGGTGTTTCATTTGTTTCCCTCGCAGGGATCTCGCTTTGTGGCAGTTTGTCATAATGGAGGGGAGTCGGGTGAGAACGTTTACACTTCGCACATGTGGATCGCCTCTTACAGTTTTTGGATTGATGACCCCTTCTCAAACATCCGTAGCACAGACGATTATCATATATAAACCTTTTCTTCTCCTCCATTGACTTGTCTCCGAACTTTGAACACTTATGGATGGAGTGATGAGGGCCCTCGCAGGGTGGAGGAAGATTGGCTGGATTGCTCGAAAGAGGAGATGCTGTGGCTTGATCGGAGGCTTGTGTCGCCATGACTTGATGCCTTGGCCGTTTTGTCTCCCTCCTCGGGCTCTCTTGAGGCTTTAACAAGTATGGCGATGTTATCGGGTTACAGGCTACCTCAGCTTCGTCTGCTACAAAGGCACAGAACTCCTTGAAGGAAGGATACTCCTGCTTCTTCAGTGAAGTAGTCACACGTCGATTCCATCGCTTCACAGCCCATACAGGTAGTTTGTTAACCATTTTCCTATTCTCTTCACAGTCATTCAAAATGGACAATCCCTTGACTTGTGGTATGGCGTTGTTGCAAGCTGAGAGGAAGTCAGAATATTCTCTAAGTGCCTTAATTGGCATCATTGTCTTCCACTTTTGGCCAGTGAACAATTTTTTCTCTGAAGGCTCTCTGAATAATAAAGGGATCCCCATATCGGGTGTTCAACTTGGACCAAGCGTCCCGATAGGCCGACTCGTCTGAGCGAAGAAATGCACCCTGGATCATTTTAGCTGCTGCTCCGGAGGTGTACTTTCGGAGATAAAACAACTTATCTGTAGCTCCAATGTTTTTGCGTGCGATCAGCGCATCAAACGCATTTTTCCACTCAGGAAACTGTATAGAATCTCCGCTGAATGTGCTTGGCTCCGGTACAGGCAATCTTCCAAGGGAGATACTTTCCTTGAAGGCTTGCATCATCGTTGAAAGATCAATGGCTGGTGCTGTTGGTGCACTGGGAGGAGTTGAACCACCACTACTAGAAGTCTGGAGAGGGGTGTGAGCAGGGCTAGTTTCTTCCCGATGTGTCGATGTTACAACGCTCTCATTATTGACTGTACTCTGCTCTTCCTCCTCATCTTCATAAACCTTATATCGAGCTATAGCAATCTGGATCTCTTTCTCAGCCTTGAATCTCTCCAACGTATCCTCTTCTTCCCTCATCTTTCTTTGGAATTCTTCTTGAGTCTGGTTCAGTTTATCACGCTTGGCCTGGATTTCATGAAGTGACTGCAGTGTAGCCCTTTTTGCTGCTACCTCAGCCGCTGCATGAGTTTTTGAATCATGTGATGCCTTGGAACAAGCGGAACCACCTAATGAAATCTGATCCATATCCACATCTTGATCCGCAGCAGTCTCTTGCTCTTTTTTATCTGATGCTGACATGGCTCAAGATATTGACATGTACCAATAACTTATGAGAAAAACACAGTTATGTAATGTGTAAAAGGTAATACTCGAAAATATAAGCTACATATACCTCTTTAACTTAGCTCAAAATAGCTGGCAATAAGTATACAATTCACAACAATAACAAAAGTCAGCCACTCATTTTTAGTCCTTGTGAAACTCTACTGCATATTATGTGCAAGTCCGTTGTACTTGACCAAAATTGTTCTTTGAAATCAAGCAGGTAGAGTTTAAACTAGCACCAGTCCGTGGAATGATGGCTTGGACATCCGTGTATAATGACGGCACTGGGGTAGGCAGGCTCTGGGGAAGACTCTCACAGGTAGTACGTCATGACAATGAACGATCCAAATACGTGGAGAAACATCAGAGGGTTGAATAGCAGTACATCCATCATGGGGCACCGTTTTCACTATAGCGCGCTATAAGCACTCGAAAGGGGGGGGGGGCTGGTCTTTAAGCAAACTCAGACGGACGCTTCTTACTGATGTTCAAAGGTTTAATCAATGCTTCAATCACTCTCAATCACCATAAATCACCTTGAATCACCGTGAAAACTGAAAAGATAAATCACATAACTAAATTACCACCTTGGTATTAATAACAACAAAGGCATGATTTTAAACCAAAGTATTTCTGCAATAACTGAACACTGATTCTGCATTTCTGACATCTCCAATATTATCTATGAAAACTCAAATGCAGTCCTAAACAAACTATTTTGGGACCCAAAAGCATCCTTATATAATGATAATGCAAGTGACATGACAATAATAATGACTACTACATGTATAGAATAAACCTCACTGATCACGCCTCTAGACCAGCTGAACTTCCAGCATAACCCTGGGTACTCTATGGCTACTGGGACTCTATTGGCCTAAAGAAAACAATGAGAGTCACTTAATGCAATAAACAATAGCACACACACACAAAACATACCCATATACCCACATGTGCATGTACACATGTACTGAAACATCCCACGTGGTCTCAAAAGATCACAAAAATAGACCCAAATTTGTGTATAAACAATGACAAACTATGGCAATGATCATACATATACTATCTATGATATAGTAAGCAACAAATAGCATAATCCTTTCTTACCCATAAATATCTCATAAGGGGCAAAAAGGAGCCATAAAATATATCGACGAATCGACGAACTTAAAATGAGTCTGATGAAAATCAGCCTGGCAAATCCGATGCGAGAGGGCGCTACGCAGACTTTACTTCTAGTCAGCCGAACATTTTATCTAGCGCCTGAGGCCGACACTTACAAAGGGGTCATTGTGTTGGCCACTTGCTGAACTGATGAACCGTGATGAGCATGGCGTGCCGCAATAAAAACTATTCAATTTGATCACGGACGAGTCAGTGTCAAGCAGAAAATGTTCCCAGACAAATGGAAACCTATCATTAGCGTATACTTTTGTTGCCCCGTGTTATTAAATGCATTGGAAAACTATGTTATTGGTCTACAAGTAAATTATTTGCTCACCTCATAGATGTACATGTACCTCCATAAACAAGCCGTTTTCTCGGACGTGATCACGCAACGCGCTCCCCTCATTCATAAAAAATGGCAAACATTGTCCAATAAGCATGTAACAGGTACGTGCGCGTGCTTCTCCCCATTGCTCACCACGGGATTTCCCCTCAATGTGCAATAAGTTTGCGGAGTGGATTTTCTGGACCCGTGCAACGCTTGATGAGAGTTGAAAGAACACATAGAGCCTAGTTTTGGCGAGATCTGATTTCAAAAAAGAACTGTAGCCATGTAAACGTGAAGGGCAGAAAGTTTCGAATAGGATTTTGTACATGTCACTCTATGAGGTTCGTGGAGACGATAGCGGAACAAGTATAACCATTGGTCTACATGTAGTTTCTCATGATAAAAATAAAAATGTCTTATGGTACGACCCTCATTGTTTTGACAGTGAAAATGCACATTTTAAATAAGTTTAAAACGTAATATAAAACTCACCAGATAATCTGACGGCCTATACTACAATAGTGGCAAGGCTGAGAAGAGCAAATCTAACAGAGAAAAGGGCAAATGCTTGTCTTCAAAAAAAGCACACTCTCCTAGACACAGCTAACTTCCTCGTTTCAGAATTAAAGTGAAAAGCAACCGCTGTATCACAAGGCGCAGGGTTGAAATTATCATAATTTAAGCCAACGTCATAGAAGTAGGTGTGGCTAATTGTGACTGACTTATTCATTATAGTTTTCCGGCAAGAGGCGCACGGTCCGGCAGGTTTTGATACGGTTCATGTGTTTTGTTTTACTTTATTAGTAGTGTGTAATGTTTTAACGTGTATGGGGTTGAACAGGAGGGTGTGTTGCATACCGTGTTGCATGCAGAGCTCTCTTGTTTTATGCACCAGACCCGCAAAACAGCCATGGCGCGAACTAATTTTGATGTTCAGATTACTTCCAACTTATGATTTTTCTAAACAAAGTATTCCCAACCTTCAAGAAGCCAAACAAACACCCAAACTAAACTAAAGCTTCGGCGATCTGTTGTTAGAACTGGGAGAGGAGGGGGAGGTGTCGGATTGCTCTCCCCCACTGACCACTATCCCCTCCCCCGGTTTGACCATGGTTTGACTCATCTTCTCGCTTGTTTATCACTACGTATCGGAGTTCTACAGAAATACATTATTTGGAAGAAAAACTTCTGGTTTAAATTTCCTGGGTACACGACATATGTATACGGATGGTAGGTATTGTAAGATCATGAGAAATATTTAAGAAATGTGCTTCCCATACAATAAAATAGGGCAAAATTTTCGGACGATTGTCCTTCTTTAGGGCTGGACTTCATGTAAGCGAACTTCACATTAACTTCATGGTATGTACAGTAGATACTAGGTAGAAAAGAAGGCCTTACATGTACGATACATACAGATACGTACATGTACATATGAATACACATGTACATATATTTGTACATGGACATGTACATGTATGTACATATACATGTACATGTACAATCATGCCTGGCCGGCCCGCGATTTTTCCCCGTACCACACGCGAATAGGAAGCCACAGCGAGGCGTCCCGATTGGTCGGTTGCTAATGTATTATGCATGTTAGGTCACAAGAGTTCGTTTTATGTGCTATGACGCGTACGAAAGCACAGCATAAGTGTTTGTACGTTATAACTAATAAATAATCGAACAGGGTCAGGAGGCAAGGAAATGCATGAAGTGGGACAGCTTAAATTATGATAATTTCAACCCTGCGCCTTGTGACACAGCGCTTACCGCACAAAAGGCCTTGGCCGTGGACCAAACCGTGTCACCTCTAACGTTATTGTTACGCCGTCCACAAAACATAATACTTTTTACATTCATACAAAGAATCATACGTTTGTGATTAGATTACGTTGCATTAGTTCTCAGTATGAATATGGAACAACTTTTAAATAAAATATTTTGGTAAAAGTAGTTATTCTAAGAAAATGTTGCACTACTTTAGTATTGCGGAAAGCAACTTCTTCATGAGGGTAACTAAATACCAAGAGGCTTAGTGCCATGGTCAGGAGGCAAGGAAATGCATGAAGTGGGACAGTGACTCGCGATTGTAGGTTTCTTTAACAGCAAAACAAACAAAAAAACACATACATAAAAACACTCTATTGATCAAAAGTGACCGAAAGCAAAGAAAATCAATCAAACACAGCTTAAAAGAAAATAAATAAAACACAAACAAATCACAGTAAAAGCTAACCCAATACCAAACCACAGTACCCAAGAAAGTTGCAGATTGAGATCAAAATAGCTTTAAAGACCGAGTCCATAGCAGTAATAACTTGTTCAAACCAGGCAAATTAAACTACCAAAATAATGGGAGAGCACAACCAAAAGCTGATGATGCCCCTTGCACTGCTATAGGCTGCTGTCTGAAGCCAATTATTACTACAAGGGGTGACTAACAACACACTCAATTACACAAGAGGCTAAATTAACCAAGTGTGTGAACAGTTTTAGGAGAAACATAAACAGTGGAAAGGTAATCAACTCTAACGTTTATACAAGCTTTGTTCTACACCCGTGAAGTCCCGAAAAAACAGGTGACCCATAATACCCTGTCATTTAAGGCTCTCCACAATATGGTGTTCTAAAGGCGACAACGGTGCCTCGCGTCGTGCCATTGCGTCGCCTGTTCCGTCGCCCGTCGCGTCGTGCCGTCGTCCGTCGCGTCACCTGTTTTACAATGAAATAATATATTGGGTTTTAGTGCCGTCGCCCGTCGTGTCGTGCCGTCGTCCGTCGCGTCGTGCCGTCGTCCGTCGCGTCGTGTCCTTTGCGTCGCATGTTCCGTCACCCTTCGCGTCGCCCATTGCGTCGTGCCGTCGCCCGTCGCATCGTGCCGTCGCCCGTCTCGTCGTGCCGTCGCCCGTCGCGTTGCCTGTGCCGTCGCCCGTCGCGTCGCCTGTGCCGTCGCCCGTCCCGTCGTGCCGTCGTCCGTCGCATCGCCTGTGCCGTCACCCATCACGTCAGGCCGTCGTCCGTCGCGTCGCCTGTGCCGTCGCCCGTCGTGTCGTGCCGTCGTCCGTTGCGTCGCCTGTCCAGAAAGTTCTGCCTCCAGGTGGCGCTGTTGTGCCTACGGCGAAAGCATGGTCATAGTTCGTTCAAATTGGACATGATGGAGGCAATTTTAGAGTTTCTTGACCTGCAACACCTTTGTGATACTTTCCTGTCGAATAAGGTAAGCTACTTTTTTTGTAACGACGCGATGGGCGACGGCACGACGCGATGGGCGACGGCACAGGCGACGCGACGGGCGACGGCACAGGCAACGCGACGGGCGACGGCACGACGCGACGGACGACGGCACGATGCGACGGGCGACGGCACGACGCGATGGGCGACGCGAAGGGCGACGCAATGGGCGACGCACGACGCGATGGGCGACGGCACAGGCGACGCGACGGACGACGGCACGGCGCGATGGGTGACGGCACAGGCGACGCGACGGGCGACGGCACAGGCAGCGCGACGGGCGACGGCACGACGCGACGGACGACGGCACGACGCGACGGACGACTGCACTAAAACCCAATATATTATTTCATTGTAAAACAGGCGACGCGACGGACGACGGCACAATGCGACGCACGACGCGTCGGGCGACGGCACGACGCGACGGGCGACGGAACAGGCGACGCGATGGCACGACGCGACGCAACTTTGTCGTCTTTAGAACACCATACCACAATCCCATTTCTTAACACACACATTCTTAGGCTACCACATCAAGGTCCCCCACATTACTGACCAGAAACTCCCCTGTTGGCCACTAGTGCACATCAGCAGGTAACTTAAAATACCGTAGAAAAAGGACCCCACATACACTTAACAAGCATCTCAGATAGAAGTGACCTTGGTTATTCCTTGCTCTATGGTTATTCTTGCGGCGTCTGGAACACAAACACCATGCTGAACTTGCTGCTGAGTATTCCCTACATAGTACATTACAGAGCACGAGGAGGGTCTGTAGGCTACTTTACGCCAATCACACACAACTTTCGTGTGAAACAGCCTGGGACCTAACATGCATAATGCATTTTGTAACTGACCAATCGGGACCCTTCGCTGTAGCTCCTTATTGAGCATGTGGTATGGGAAAAAAATCGCGGCCGGCCCGACACGACACACGTGCAGCCGGCCCAAGAGGTTGCTGTTGCATATGCAAAACTCGTGACGTTGGCTTAAATTATGATAATTTCAACCCTGCGCCTTGTGACACAGCGCTTACCGCACAAAAGGCCTTGGCCGTGGACCAAACCGTGTCACCTCTAACGTTATTGTTACGCCGTCCACAAAACATAATACTTTTTACATTCATACAAAGAATCATACGTTTGTGATTAGATTACGTTGCATTAGTTCTCAGTATGAATATGGAACAACTTTTAAATAAAATATCTTGGTAAAAGTAGTTATTCTAAGAAAATGTTGCACTACTTTAGTATTGCGGAAAGCAACTTCTTCATGACGGTAACTAAATACCAAGAGGCTTAGCCCGCGAAAATAATGAATTAGCGAGAAACACCATCCTCTACCGACATTAAATAGAGGCGAAAATAATAATGGGTCCATTTCCTCACAGTTAGATCATTGCATGATAAGAGTGCCAATTGTACGGCCTTGTCAGTAAACGGCCACACAGTAAGGTGAATTGAATGCATGATACGTATGTGCCAACAACACTTGGGAGACGTCTTTGTCGGAAAGCAAGGCACCGCAGTAAGGTGAACTGAAAGTCCGGTAAGTCTGTACCAACAAAGATTGTTAATGGCCATTGTCGGAAACCACGGCCATGGCCGTTAAGGTAAATGAATACATGAACATCTTGCAGTCAAGGATGTTAGGGCTCCATAAGGGCTGTTTGGTTCAGATTTTTCCAAAAGCACCAAATTTGGCCCAGATGTTGCCCATACCATACTCTTTCGATTTTTGACGGGCGCCAAGACGGGCGACCCACGGGGCGGCCATATTGGCAAAATCCAATATGGCCGCCATCTGGGTCAGAGGTCAATCACGATTAAAAAAAGTGAAAGGGCTAAAATAATAAGTTATAAAACTTTTTATGGGTTTTCAGGGTCGAGGAATCTGATTCTGACGTTAAAATGGAATGGCTATTTCAAACTCTAAACAATAATTATGAATGTTGGGCCAAGCAACTTTAACGGTGCTCTCTTTTTGTTTCATTATTTCATTGACAAAAAGGATTGTTGCATTGGACATTTTCACACATTATTTTCACCGATCTTCGTTTTTACAGAATAAAAACTCAGATCAGCTGTGTGGTGTGTTGTATCTATCAATCTGCTCAGTAACATTTTTCTCACATAAAATAATGTGTCGATCTATCAAATTCTTATGAGACGATCGTTTAATCTGCACCCTACTTGTCAATAACACAAAATTGACATTGCCAATTTTAATTTTTTAATTCTGCGCGTCGCCCCAAGCACGTGACATTTAACTGCGTCCATGGCGAACCAAAGCTTTTTCTACACAGGCAGTGGAGCGCGCGCACGCACGTCCGATCTAGTTATTATCATATCTATGGTTGTTATGTGCCACACTACACAACGTGAACACGCGCGCTATAAGTATGCGCACGCATGTTTACATTTTCCAATAGGATTTTTATCGTGTCAGACTTTTGACTTTCAGTGTAGTACCCAAGGCTGTGATTGGTCAACACGTATGGGGGCGGGGCTTAATGGATCGGTCTATTCGGACACGACCCAAGTTAGTATGGTTCCTGACAACTCTTGTTAAAAATCTTAGTTCAGACATCATCATACAGTTATATAAGAACTAGAGGGCGTACAAACCATGCGACACGGCCCGACAAGGAGCATTTTTGACCACTGAGAAAATGGCGCGGACCATTCATATACACTGGTTACTCATCCGTTCACACAGCAACCATTTTCTAAGTGGACATTTGTATGCAATTGACCCATAGGGATTTTCGCCCATGGTGAGTCAGTGGAGTTCCGTGCGTACCATCGTGAGTGCTCCCTCTAGCTCTTATAACATAAATCTATGGACATCATCCACATTTAAAAATAGATCATGACGCAACATATATAAATATTCGTTACTTGTCACCAACGGTGGATAATGTCATTGGATAAAAAACCCACATAAACAACAACCGCTGATGACGCGCTGTGTTTACTTTCAAAAAGCCTTGGATAATCAGTTTGTAAAAAATGTTACACAATTCGAAAAATAGTGGTGAATTTGTTGGAACCAAAAAAAAAATGGGTTGTGTTTTCCTTCATATAGTTCAAAAACAGTTGGCCGTTCATGCCAACCAGCATGGTTTTGTTCATCAACAAAAAAAGGTCTACACACGGCCGGAAATGTCCGACGATACTGTCCAAAAGTTGACGAGGAGTTCGAAACATCTCAAATACTTTCGAAAAAAGGATGAATTCCTCCTTTTTTGTCACATCGCATACCGGACCCTAAAATCGACAGTGAATATTCGGCGATTTTCGTGTCTGTGTATACCAGACTAGGCCCAAGTCTGCTGCCACCTAGCGTCTCCGGTAGTCTCCCATTAATTTGGTGTTATCAGAACTCGAGTCTGTTTAGCACGCTTGTGTATCGAACTGGCAAAGTACTCTCTCATCATACTGACAATTTCGAGTAAACTTGTATGTGATTTACAAAAGGCCTTGTATAGTTGGTAAAATCACCAAGAAAACAATAAAAACGCGTAATACTCAATAATCGTGATGAAAACAAGCTTACTTTATTAACTTGACTTTTTTAAAAACAAAAACAAAAACAAGCAGCTATTTTAATCAGGAACAAAGCATAAAAAAACCCATTGTGCACAACTTTAGGGATAATCGTACGTGTATTTCGATTGTTCTTATACAAGAAATTGCTTCATTTCCCCTTAAAAATACATGTAGACATATGTAATTAATTTCACAAAGCAACTGCAATGTACCTGAGACTGAATTGACATTGTACTGATTTCTGAGCAAGCTGAAAGAAATGTTCCAAAATATGAAGCTCAAGGCAGCACGGTTAAGCAATCGCTGAGGTTTATAGTGGTTCAGTGTTGAACCAACTGAAAGGGGGCGAGTTGCCTTCGGATTGGGCTCTTTTTTTTGGGGGGGGGGGGCTGCAAAAAGCGTTTGTTATGAAATGAATATGAAATGAAGACTATTTTTCGGAACATTTCAACCAGTTCTCGGTTACACTGCAATACCCTCAAGATCACATAAAATGGTTACAGATTGCAAGATAATGGGGCGGAGTTTGAACGCCCCTTTCCACTGCCTCTCAGGAGGAACTTGCAAATAGTGTCACGGTCCACCGAGTTTGCCGAGCTCTGTTGCGCGTCAGGTTCTTCCCCTATTCTTGTGCAAAATTAAAATCATTTAAAAAAAAACAAAAAAAAAAAAACATAGGGATCTATAAAGAGGAAGGGGCTTAGATATGGGGCCCCAACTTCATACAGCTTGTGAACCAACAGATAAACTTTGCTTAGCATAGAAAATTTCCCCAAGCAGAAACGGGTTACCAGTCAAAAAAGCAATGTACTTGGTACATTGTTCTGAATGGCTCACTGATTATTCTCGTCTCGCACTGCTAAACAGCTTTGTATTACCGGGCTCTGTAGGTTTTGGATTCATGAAGGCACAAAACTCCCCAAATAGAAACAATTTGTTCGTCCTCACCAAAAACATTTCAGTCGCAGGTATTTATCCCGTTCTCGAAACACATGTTTTTCTTTCAGCAATTAAAATACGTGCGGGGAGAGGTTACCAACATTACAAACGTTTTGAGAAGTTCATCTAGATTGAGAACGCACCAACATAGGTCCAATTTTCCCCCTCGGAACTATCAAGTTGAAAACAGCAATACATACCGAAATGACCAAATACCAACTAGAACATTTTGCTTTCAATTGAGCTTTTTCTCTGAATCATTTTATGGTACATTTTGGGAATAATATTTTGTTTTTCTTCAGTGAGATAATTCTCACATAATGTTCCACAAATTAATGTTTCTAAAAAGAAAAACCTCAAATTTAAAGGAAAAGTTGTAGTTTACAACAGATCAGAATAAAAAAAGACAAATTTCAAGTTCTAGCGAAAAACAAATAACTGAAAGAGCAAAAAACTGTTAAATAAATTTGCAACTTTTTTTTATACCGTTTTACATTTTTGTAATATTTTTTAAGACTATTTTTCCGTTTTTTTATTAGATTTTTTTCCTTTTTTTAAACACCATTACAACTGGTGCGGCTTAATTAGTCTGGTTACCTCTTGTTTGTTTGTACTGTTTATTTTTTTTGAATTTTCACTCTCACAGAGTCCTTCAGGTTGGACTCGCAGTCACTTACACAGTTAACTACCATCAACTTTTTTAAACCTCGTTTGAATTTTGCTATTTTTAATGTTTTTTTTTTTTTTTTACATTTCTTTCAATTTTTTTTTGCTTGTCTTTCCAAGCAGCTTCAGCTTGTTGAAAATTTTTATGCAAAAAAGGTTATTTTTACAACTCACCCGCTTTTTCACACAATTTTTCGATTTTTTTGTTCTTTTTGGTGTTTTTTTTTAAATGTACTTTGGCTAAAACTACTTAATGTTACTGACGACAGGAAACTATGTGATTTTTTTTTTCTTTCACAAAACAGAACCCTTTCATTCATGGTGACTTGTTTGCATTTTCACAGGATGTGGTGTAACTTAATGTGGAGTTGGTGCAACAAGGTTGCATTTTCCAAGCTTTTACGTGGAAACACACGCGATATGACTTGCAGAATCGAGTCACGACATTGTAGCACCAACATGTCGAAGATATAATGCTGAGATTGGGCATATTCACACGACTAAACTAACCAGATTGTCCATTTATATCAACAAAAGAATACTTTTGTTACATTTTTTCGGATTAATCTGCAATCTGGATCATTTCCAAAACTTTGGTGACGGGATTTTTTAAAGTTGGTAATCATGTATGTTTTTTGCTGACTGGTAAAATTTCTCGTACGACAAAGAAATCTCTCCAGATCAATTGAAAAGCAATGTGCCAGACAAGTAGAAATTTAAGAATGCTAGATATAAACGGTGATCCAAGCAATGGTGATCAGTGTGAATATGCCCAAACGTTTCATTGACTGATGTCGATTTTTTTTGAGTGTTTTAAACTCCACCTGTGTAGGAAGCTTATACTCTTGATTTGTTATGATTGATTGGTTAGAATAAATCAATGGATGCCCACTCATCAATGCTGGGATACTGTGATGCCGGCGTCTTGTGTCCGATCAACAATGCTATATTTACAGCGTCTATCTTGAGTCTAGGCAAGAGGCCGCCGAATGAAAGGTTTGACTTGCTTGCTGTGAGTGCCTGCTGCTGCTGCTGCTGCTGCTGCAGTTCAGCTTACTGCTGCTGTGTCAAGCTGGCTGGCTTGGTGGGATTCTCCTTGGCCTGGTGAGCCTTCAACACATTCACAGCTTCTTCCAGCTACAACAAAAGTTAGATCAAGCCTTTAAATCCTATTCAAATCTCCTGCATATCAACAGATTATGTTTAAAACTAATATTCATAGGAATCACCTTAAAAACATTTATTTTTAAACGTACATATATATATATATATAGAGAAATTAAGTATGACCCCCACAGGTATAATATATAAATTATTATACATAATATAGATAAATTAAGTATATAAATTAAGTACGACCCCACGAGCAAAGAAGTTTGGCATTGCACAGGACAACCCATCAACATAGGGCTGGTTAGCTCAGTCGGTTAGAGCGCCCGTACGGTATTCGAGGTTGTGGGATCCAGTCCGGCATCAGCCAAATTTTCTTTGCTCATCCCAATTTATATATAAATTAAGTATATCTGTATATATAAATATATCTATATATATGGCAGGACAAATCTCATAATCTTCAAGCAAACTTGAATCATTGGATATGGGACACAGAAGTGTTATATTTTTCCGTATTCCACTCGCGCGAAATTACTTATATATCATTACGTGGTTATGCAGACACGCAGCTTAAAGCAAAAAAAAAAAAAAATAAATAAAAAAATGGACTTGTTTTTACAGTATTTTAAAGTTTTCTATGGCACATTAGATCAAGAAAAGAAAAGAACACGAAACCAGCTGTTAAGTTGCATGTCTGAATTATAGCATGTTATTTATAGTGTTATGACAGCTATTTGCTGAAAAAGCAAAATTTCTTTCAACCATTTTAAGCACAACAAACAGAATTTATACACAATTAAAAAACAAACAAGCAGGCTCACATATTTGAGACTTTTGAAGCTATCTCAACATTATTTAAAGTATAGAAAAAAGTGTCAAGATCAGCGTTCCAAAGTTAAATGGATGTGGACAAATATGGACAACAAACAGGATATTTTGGACACCTTTTAGGTAGTGGTGGCACTTTAAGATGAACCAATTACAACATACACAGCATGGGCTTATGTAGCAAAAACTGCTTCGTCAGTTGCAAAGGTGTCACCAGAGGCAGAGCCAGGATTGTTTCCCTGGGGAGGCACAAGGGTGCATTGCTTTTCAGTGGGGGGGGGGGGGGGGGCAGGTACCATGTTATTTAATGAATTACATGTACCTTCATTTTTTTATGGGAGGGCGCACCTGGGGGGCACTGGAAATTTGTGGGGGGAACGTGTCCCCCAGCACCCCCTCCCCCCCCCCCCCCTGGCTATGCCGCTGGGTGTCTAGTATTCAGTCGATGGTTTGGGAGGGGAAGGTATAAAGTGGGGATGTTGGAGACGGTTGGATTGTAATATGCCAGGCCTGATATGTGGCAGAGGGAGTTCCCCCCCACCCCCCCACCCCCCCCCCCCCCCCCCCCCCCGGATGTTAAACACTCTTCTCCTCTTGTACAGAAAAACCCCAACTCCACCCTGATTTCCCTCAATTCCTGAGATTCCAATAAAAAAATGAAGACATATTTGCCAGGGGGCTCATGCCACATATCGAGCACCAAATGGATTGTAAGGCAGGCTGCAGTAGTGAACGATTTCCCTTGTGTAGTGTAGCAAAATACTACTAAAAATGTATCAGTTGATACTCAAAAATCATTTCTTGCTACTCAATATTCGCATTCAGTGTGCACAAAACATGTTCAGTCTAAATGTTTTGCTATGCAAAATTTCTAGACAAAATCGTTTCCCTGTCCACTACTTAAGAGACAGGGGAAAGTTGGAAAAGTTCAGGAGCTCTAAAACAATAAAATGAAGAGAAACATTAGCCGTCAGGATTTTTTGGGGCTTAGCACTAAGGTGGCGCATCAAAACTGCAGTTCATTCAGCTTACCTTGGCGCTAAGGAGTTCGTAAGACTCCAGCATGTGCAGCAACTCAAAAGAGTTATCAATCTCCAGCAACATGCTTGTTATCTTGCTGGCCAGGTCCCCGTGGGTGTGTTGGATAAACGGGAAAAGACGCTCGCCCAACATCTGTTTCTGCTGCTGCGGAGTGGCAGACGCCAACATACTGGGAGTCAGGGGCTCCTGGCCGGACACTTCAATGGCCTGCGGGGGCACAGCCTTTAAAGTGGAAGAGAGGACAAGACAATTTAGCATTATGACATTTAGCCCTGACATCTGAGCAAAATTTCATGGCTCTGCTCATCGCGGAATTCTGCGCTTACGCCCTGCCATTGCCCATAGGAGTACGCGCTCTACAAGGGCGCCGTAAGCTCAACATTTTTTTGGTAACCAGCGCCATGAAATTTAGCTCTGAAAAAGGGCGTAAGGCCTTACGCCCTTTTGCCGGGAACATAAAGTAGTTTGTCCCAGTAACAAAAGGACGTAAGCAACAAAATGGCTCCTGGCATGAAAAATACATCACAAAGGCGGGTGATAGATGCAATGCCCTTTTGAGAAACTCCAAGTATGCAAAGCGTAACTGGGGAAGAACTTGCCACCCAGAAGAACTTGCCTCCAGATGCCGGGCAATCTCGGTAGTCTATTTGGTAAGACATCTGCTCTAGAATGGTAGGGGTCGTGGGTTCGAATCCAACCCGAGGAATATGCCTATGAATTTTTTTTCACAGGACTCGGGAAAGTACTGAGTATACAGTACTTAACACACATCGGTGTATTGGTAAAAAAACACACAAATAATATTCTTTATCCCTGATGCAAAAAATTAAAAAAATTATAAGAACTTACCGCTTGGGCAGCATTGGCCATGGATGGCACCAACTGAGTGTTGCGAGCAGTGGCAGGCACACACTTCATGGCTCTGGGCTGGACACCACTAACAGGTACCGGTATGTTGCCACCTAGACGCATAGGCTGCTGTGTCTGAGCTGCAATGCCTGTTAAGAAACATCAACTACATTAAAAGGTAGAACATATCATGGGTTTTCGGCAGAGATTCATTCCTAATCTAAACACACCATCTGAGGGACCGTGCAAAACATTAAACAATTCCGTCACAGCTGTATTTTATTCCGTAGTTAAAGAGTTAATAGCTTTGAACTCACCAGTGGCTACACGCTGAGCCGATGGAGCAGGCTGGAGTGGCACTCTAGGATGCACTGGTCTAACAGGTGCTGCACCAGTCGCAGCTGCATGAGGATTGCCAGCAAACTGGTGCCTTCCTGCAGCGGGCATGGTTTGGAATGGCTGGCCGCCTGGACGGGCCTGGGGTTGTGGCCATCGTGGGTTGCGTACATGGGCTACTTGACTGGCTGCGTACATACCACGCTGAGCAGGGGTAATTGTGGGGGCGTAGAAGTTGCCGTAATTTGGATACACTTGGCCGACTTGTTGGGCGGGCTGTGAATTTAAAATAAACAATTCATGAAGACGTTGCAGGGAATACATTTCAACAGTAAAGGGAAGGAGTAAGGATATTTTCGTTATTGGTAAGGTTAACATATTCTTCCAATAGAAAATCATTAAGCTAAGCCTGTGCATTAACAGTTATATTTGTAAACGTGTAACCATTTCTGAAACGGTCGGTTGCACGTGTAACCGTCCATTTCAGAAACAAAATTTTGACTTAAAAAACGTTTACATGCTGACGGCGCCTATGGTCAAAACACTGCGTCTTCATCACAATATTTTGACTTTAAGCAATCACCCCGCGGAAAAAAAAAAAACAAAACAAAACAAAACAAACCAAGAACAAATCTTTAATTATAGTGTAAAATACTCTTTTTGTTCATCCAGGGTACCATTTTAGCAAACTAAAGCCTATATGTTGCATATTTTTTCGTAAATTTGCAATTTCCAATGAACTGTGCTTCACTGACCACGCCTTTGACCGCTTTCACGTGCGCACCAACGATGACAATGCTGTGTAAACATCTCGTCGTTAGTGCACCAGCGCTGTCCCAAGCACGCGCACACCCGTCTAGTCTTAGATGAAGGCGTTTTGTCAAAATGGCTGGTATACTTCAGCAACAGAGGGCGCACTCTCTCATTCTATCGTGTTGTTGTGAAAGCACCCTCTAGTTTTCAGTGTTTCTTGCATTTAATGTAGCACGCACAGTAGCGAGATAACAAAGACTACCAGCCTGTAAATTATTGGAAACGATGTGACTGCTTACATGTCGCACATAATGTGTATTCTGCGTTGCGTATATCATGATCACAATGTGGTCTGCGCTTCACGGCACCAGCCGATCAGTCACTTAACTGTGTAACCAGCACGTGCTTTCATTAAGCCCATTGGGTCATCTAATAATAATAATATTAAACATTTAGGTAGCCAAATCCATCAATAAAAATGATTTGGGGCTCGACATGGAATACAAAAAATACAACCTTAAAAAGATATCAAAATAGGTAACATTTAAAGGGGCACCTAGGTCAAGATTTGTTTATCTCTTCCTTTGTTTTTTGTTTTGCTGGGTACTCACTGTCATTCGGATTCCAGTAGATACAGGCTGCATGATCTGATTAGATAGCTGAGCTTTACGCTCCTTCTTGCGTTGTGCCAGAGCGACGTACAGTGGCTTGGCAACGATGATGCAGCCGTTCATTTCGGTCACTGCCTTGGTGGCTTCCTCGGGTGATGAAAAACAGACAAATCCGAATCCTTTGCTGGTACCCGTTTTATCCAACATGACCTGTGTTCATAAGATGCACATTGAATCATTTAATATCTTATTTTAAACGTAGTGCTTCGGATTCCTACTTGATACAAACATGTAACTCAAACTCCTTTACATGATTTACTAAGATCCTTCCTCAGTCTAACACACTCTGGGGAACAAAAATAAGTAAAATAAGTAAATTCTGTGCATTACCTTGGCACTTGTGATGGTTCCGAACTTGGTGAACTCCTTGCGAAGTTTCTCATCATCAAATTCATCGTCGAGATTCTTGATGTAGAGGTTAACACCCTGATAACGATTGCTTCGCTCCTGAGATTCAGAGAGAACAAACAAATGCTCAATCATTTCAGAATCGCCACAAGCGCGTCATGATTTACGATCACTGTATTTTTATTTGCATGTACCTGGCCAGTATAATGATTGTTACTTAGAGTAAGTCCGAAACTGTACCAAGTTATAGCACTTTTAGCCTTTGAGACAGACTCTGCAACAGGTCCTTTTGGTTGGTAAGCAGTTTGCAACAGCAACTTTTATTTTCTAAGTTTTAAGGCTGTGTAATTTGCAATAGCTCTTGTGATACACATTGTTAACAAACTAGATCAGAACTTCAATAATTTTTCGAAGGAATTTACTCAAACGTTGGTAAACTGAAAACAAATTGTGTATAATTCTACAAAAGCGCCGACAAGAGAGCAGGATAGAAAATATTTTGGAAATTAATGTTTCGTATAAACAAACCTGCCTCAGAGCCTCGAAGCGAGCCTTGAGCTCAGCTTGACGCTCGTTCTTCTTCTGGGCACGTCCGGCAAACACTGTACGACCATTGACTGCCTGTGAGTTCATCTCTTCAACGCACTATAAGCAAATACCAGTACAATTCAGCAGTGTTAATTATTTACTGTTGTGTTTCAATTCCATTTTTGCACAACAGTTTGGAAACCAGCTATCTCAACATATATACCAATTATTCAGCACAGTGTCCATGAAGAATAAACAGTACTTGAGTTTGTTGAGTACAAGGTCTGCAAAGACTGTCAATATTTAGCTGTTCATTTGATGTTTTTGTACCAAAAAGTGTACGCACGATTGTAGCCAAGCATATCTGCAACATTTCCTGCCACCACAATAATCATTGACAAAAGAATCAATGACATATATATAGGAGATACAGTTCAATTCAGCTAAAAAATTATGTCTACACAATTCCCCAAGTATTTAAGAACAACAAAAAAACAAAAAATTACAACAGTATCAAACACATGGAGGCGAAGTCACGTTTGTTGGAAAGGACAAAGTGGAGCCAAGCTAAACAATTTCAAACTCCTGCTAACACAGATGAATGGCCCTCGGCCATCCGGTATTATCATACATTTGGGCACGAATGATTTGGTTGTGCATGACCAAGTTTGCATTCGGCAGCAGGTTACAAGCATAACTGCAGTTTTGCAAAATGCAGTATCCTGATGATGCCACTATAGTGTGGTCAAATATATTACCACGTCTGTTTTATTTTGGGGCTCGCTCGCAGGTCGCCATGGAGCGTAAAAGACGGTCCATTAATAGATGGGCAAAATCTCAGTGTGTCAAAATAAATGGAAGGGTGCTAGATCATCCAAATTTTAAGTGGTCTAACTGAGTGCACCCGATATCGTTTTGATGGTGTACATCTTTCTCCTGTTGGGAACCAACTCTTTAGGGCTGATATTTTACAGTGTATCAAGTCCCTTGTGTAGAGTTTAGTGCTCTTTGGTCGTATTTCCTTGTGGGCCGCGTGTGCGCGTGTGGCATAAATTGGTTCAGGAAATGGACAGCCAAAGTAACAAGTCATTCTGTTTCCTTTACATTGTAAGCTTTTGCAAATTTATTCATTTAATTAGTGGCAGCTAGGGTCAAGTTAATTACACTTTTGTCTGACACATCAACAGCACCCTTAGTTTTCACAGGGGTGCTCTTCCGACCGACTTCCGCGGTGGAATGTTGATGGGTCAGAAAAGTTTTGAAAAATTGGTTGTTATCAGGTTTTACTGGTATTATATGAAGGTGTTGTAAATGTTATTTATGTCCAATGGGTAAAGCTGCCCTATAGTGCAAGAAATTGCAAGTGGTATAGCTGGGACTGCAGCCCAGGGGTCTTTGGTGCCCGTGTATTGGTCTGGGCGGTTGTGTGTGCCCAGGGGCTTTGTGCCCAATTGTTTACCTGGGGGTGTACCCAGTGCATGTGTTGGTGTTTTTTGCCAGTTTGCCCAAAACAATTGGTATCCGGTGTTTGTTTTCTTGAAATAAAACAAAACCTCCCCTTTTTGCTGTGACATTTGTCACTAATCAAAGAAACTGGTGTTTTTGGTTTATTATTACGGACTCTGAGTATAAATATCAATTATTCAGCACAGTGTCCATGAAGAATAAACAGTACTTCAGTCCGTCGAGTACAAGGTCTGCAAAGACTGTCAATATTTAGTTGTTCATTTGATGTTTTTGTAACAAAAAGTGTTCATATACTATAACTGTGGCCATGAATATCTGCAACATTTCCTGCCACCACAATTATCAATGACAAAAGAGTCAATGACATATATATATAGGAGATACAATTCAAGTAAACTCAAATAATTATGTTTACACACAATTTCCCAAGTATTTAAGAACAACAAACAAACAAAGTTACAACAGCATCAAACAAAGACTGTCAATATTTAGTTGTTCATTTGATGTTTTTGTACCAAAAAGTGTACGCATAATTGTAGCCAAGCATATCTGCAACATTTCCTGCTACCACAATAATCAATGACAAAAGAATCAATGACATATATATAGGAGATACAGTTCAATTCTGCTAAAAAATTATGTCTACACAATTCCCCGAGTATTTAAGAACAACAAAAAAAACAAAAAGTTACAATAGTATCAAACACATGGAGGCGAAGTCCTGGGACCAGTTTTATACAGCAGCTTAAATCACAAATGGTAGCTGAGCACAAAAAATTAAGCTCACCACATTTAGGTTACCAGCCAAAATACTATGTCATGTGTACAATTCATGACTGGTATTCTGCTCACTTTTGCTTAGCAAAATTTTCTGCTATAAGCAGCTCTGTGAAATTGGGCCTAGGTAAGCATAGGCTTGTAGCACCTTGTCTGCATAACACTAAATTTAAGTAATTGGATGAACATACATTGCAGCAAATTGAGGAGCAGGTAAATATAAACAAAGTGAGATGGAAGGAAATGTGTGTGGAGTCATTTGATTCTCTTTCTGCTATAAAGTAATTTTCTGAAACCTACCTTTTGGGCGGCTGAATGGTCCTCAAAGCTGACAAAGCCAAAGCCCTTCCCACGGCCAGATTTGTCGTCTAACATGACCTTGGCGGAAGCCACTTTGCCGTGCACCTCGCACATAGTCCTCAGCTTTTCATCGTCGATGTCCTCGCCAAAGTTCTTGAGGTATACGTTGGTGAACTTCTTGCGCTGGTCGCCCAAGTGAGCCAGGCGCTCTTTGCGTGGGACAAAGCGCCCTACGTACCTGCACATGAAAAAAACCATATGAACGAATACCAACTTGTTTCTCAAAGACAGAAAGCGGTGACATTTTTGACATGTCACCTTTTAAAATCTGAAACGATATGCATATGAAATTTTATCTTCCAGTACGCACTAATCCTCAAATCAGATTGCTCAACGGGAGTGTGATAATAATCGTATCATACTCCCAGTAGTCTACATTGCACTCTGCGTATTGCGAGTATCATGCGTCACGCTCTGTATACAGACAGTGCAAAATGATGTTCTAAAATGTGCGCATTGCACGTTTTGCTATTCATCAAATAATGCTCAAAGTTGTACTATCTTCCAGTTGACTGGAAGATAAGTTAGTTACATGTGATAAATAAGTTACATGTGAGAGGTTTGCAGATTCTCCAAATCATGGAGGTGATCACCTGTTATTTATCACGCCTGCTTTCACCAAGTCTTACACTAAACTGACTTTGTATAGACCGTGCAACTCTTCCGATTGCAGAAAACATGGGACCTATTGAAGTTTACTTGTTTGTTTTCTCCACATGTTAAGCCAAGATTCCCCCAAAAATGTTTTAAATACGCGCAAGACTTACACGGTCGATTGCACTCTATTGATCAGAAACTCAGAAACTGATTGATTCATTGACCTATTATAAGATTTGTCTAAGCTCTTTGAAATTGAGGGGGGAGGGGAGGGGGGGGGGGCTCTGCAAGCCAACTTACACTTTTTTGCCGTTCAGCAACATACCAGACACCTTGGCTATGGCTTTCTGTGCGGCTTCTTCAGTTTCAAAATGTACAAAGCCGTAGCCCTTGGGGCCGTCCTCTCCCAAGGCAACCTGCAGATCAAGCAATTTTAGTCATCAATTCGGCCATTGGAAAAAAAAGTAGGAAAATTTCACCGAGTACAAGGGCTGACCTACATGCACACATGGGATAGACTTGTAAAGACTTATCAGGCATTTAAGTAACAATCTGACCGATTTTACTGAGGTCAAAAAAATCAGAGGGCTGTTTAAGGTACAAAGAATATCATGGTATGCCCGTCAATTCTATTATTTTCTCAGAATTGTCAGAATAATTTTTCTTTGATAGTACCACTGGCACAAAAAAAAATTGAATTGACAAAGCCAAGAGAACAAAGATTCTCTTTGAAGCACTGGGATTTGAGATTTCTCTATTGAGAAACATGTCATTTTGACATGAATTGAAAAAAGAAAAAAATGAAAGGGAAAAAAGGACCTTGCAATAAGCTCACTGAAGACAACTTTATTATCATCGGTTGGTGGGTGCTACATGTACCTGTACTTATAGTTTATACAAACAAAACAAAATATGTAAAGACCACAATAATACAAACCAAAATTGTAAAAGGGTGCAGAAAAATGGTACCAATTACAAACCTCGCAAGACAAGATGTTACCGAAGGCAGAGAAGGTATCGTAAATAGCCTTGTCGTCGATAGACTTGTCCAAGTTCTTGATGAAGACTTTGCCTACACCGGAGTGACGCAATGGGGCCTCTGTCTCGTCTGGATGCAAGTCCCCAACATAGAGGGATCCCATCGGGTAGTTGGCACCTCCAGCAGCATTCATTTTGGATTATTTGTTTTTATCTGTAAAGCAAACAACAAAACAAACCCATTGATTTTCTTAAATCTGAAGAGCAGTCCATAGTCATAATAACATATTGTAACGAAATATTGGTTGCGTGCTGCAGGGGATTTCCCTTGCTCTGGGTGCTGGTGATCGGGCTACGGTCCGTTCACTAGCAAGCGCAGCTGGTGCCCGGCGTGAACGTATATAAGCGCGTTGCACAAGCACCGCGTGCTCTCTTTCCGGTCTGCGTTGATGTGGTTCGGGTCGGCTCTACCCTTGCTGCTGCGAAGCCCGAGTTGTTGTTGCCATAAGGGTGAGTAGCTGCACTTCTTGCTTGGTATCGGTCCCTATGTCCGATTTGATTGATTACTGCCACTCATTTGATTATATTTGTTGTGAATTTTGATTGAGAAAAGCCATTGATCTTAGCTTCGATTGCAACTGAATCAACAGCCAATCAGCCTTACAATTACCGCCTAATTAGGTACATCTAATCAGCGCCTAAATAGGGAAGCATTAAGTTACACAATAAACCAGTTCAGACAAGGTAGATGACCGGTGTATAGGTAGTGACTGATTTTCGGGTGTCAGCCCCTGTGTGGTGTGAGCGTGTGTGCATGGTGAGCCAGTTACCTAGGCGCCTGGAGGTAGATTTCCCCCAAACGAGTCTGCCCCTCAGGCCTCGGCGATAGCCGCTCGTCGTGGAGGCCCGAAGTCCCTTGGAAGCCGGCGAATCAGCTGGGAGATTCCGTTACAATATTTACTTTGGCCACACCCAGGGAATGCCATCAACCCACTTTCCCAAACTAGTATTTGAGCAAGGATTATGAGAAAGCTACCATGGGCAGGACCAACCGAAAGAAGGACAGACTGTATAAATCCTAAAGCAGACTGTCTCACAGTGAACATCATCTCTTTTAGAGTGGCTAGCACCATGCAGGCCGACTTGGGACAGGAAAGAGGATGGAATACATCAGGCAGATGCCACCACTCAACCTATCGGAGCGAGTTACACACCTATGTTCCGACACACCCAATTTCCAACTGCTTCACGTATGTTCCAACACTCCTATAATCCAACATCCCCCCTTTCAAAAACCCCTGCTAATGTATGTTCCAACAACATTCATCATACATGTGGGACTGAGTGACCAAACAATATGCATTTCAGGGCATCTGAGAACAAGCAATTCTTTTTGTTAGGAAACGGTAGTTGATGTCAGATTCGTAAACAATCCGCTTCGTCACAGTTCCCACATACATTACGGAGTGGGGCGCTAGTACATGTAGTAGTATGACCAGGTACGACCGATATAAAAAGAAGTACAGCGCCCCAGTTACTCGGTCTACTCCAGACTCTCAGCATGCTCAGGCAATGAGTCTGACCAAGCAATCATCGAGGGGAACATTTTGGCAAAAAAAAAAATGTAATCATCGAGGGGAACATTTTGGCAAAAAAAATGTAAGTCTGAATTCGAAAGTTAATGTCACATTGTTGTATGTCAGACAGAGGGTGGTTCATAGGGCCAAGAAGGGGAGGTGGTCCAGAGCAGCGAATGGGCATCCTATATATTATTATATAGGACCTGTACAGCATAAGTAGAGCAAAACAGGCATGACAGGGCAGACTCAAACTTTCAAGAAATGAGAAATTATAAAATTGTACTTATTTTTATTGCCAACTGTCACTGACTCCGAGTCCTTATCAGAAGTGACTCAAGAACTAACGAGTAACGTTAGGCCTATAATACCATTAATAGGCCTAGTAACCATTGGAAAAAAAACAGCAAGTAGCCTAGCCCTAGCTACCGTATTTTCCTGTGTATAAGGCGCTCGGCGAACAAGGCACAGGGCCCCACAAAGGCCCCATTAAAAAATAAATCTTTAACGTAAAGGCGCACCGCCGTAAAAGGCACATCATGACCGGCGACATGTAGGCCTAGGCCAGCTTGTCCCTACCCATTGTCGGTAAATCGCCTCAAAGGGTATAGCGCACTATAAGCACTCGAAAGGGGGGGGGGGCTGGTCTTTAAGCAAACTCAAACGCTTCTTACTGATGTTCAAAGGTTTAATCAATGCTTCAGTCACTCTCAATCACCATAAATCACCTTGAATCACCGTGAAAACTGAAAAGATAAATTACAAAACTAAATTACCACCTTGGTATTAATAACAACAAAGGCATGATTTTAAACCAAAGTATTTCTGCAATAACTGAACACTGATTCTGCATTTCTGGCATCTCCAATATTATCTATGAAAACTCAAATGCAGTCCTAAACAAACTATTTTGGGACCCCAAAGCATCCTTAAATAATGATAATGCAAGTGACATGACAATACTAATGACTACTACATGTATAGAATAAACCTCACCGATCAGGCCTCTAGACCAGCTGAACTTCCAGCATAACCCTGGGTACTCTATGGCTACTGGGACTCTATTGGCCTAAAGAAAACAATGAGAGTCACTTAATGCAATAAACAATAGCACACAAAAAAAAAACATACCCATATACCCACATGTGCATGTACACATGTACTGAAACATCCCACGTGGTCTCAAAAGATCACAAAAATAGACCCAAATTTGTGTATACACAATGACAAACTATGGCAATGATCATATATATACTATCTATGATATAGTAAGCAACAAATAGCATAATCCTTTCTTACCCATAAATATCTCATAAGGGGCAAAAAGTAGCCATAAAATATATCGACGAATCGACGAACTTAAAATGAGTCTGATGAAAATCAGCCTGGCAAATCTGATGCGAGAGGGCGCTACGCAGACTTTACTTCTAGTCAGCCGAACATTTTATCTAGCGCCTGAGGCCGACACTTACACTCCCACCAGTTACTAAAATGATTTATGAACTACAATACCCATTTAACCTAAAAGCAAGAATAAATCATGAGTACTTCTAAGTCACAAACAAAAAACTCCTAAAGAAACTTGTCCATTCAGGTTCCTTGTCCCAACTTGGACCTCGACCTTCCCGACTAAGTCATCCTCATCTGTGGTAGTTTCCACAGCGACACCCATAGGCCACTTGTTCCGAGGCACTTCTGGTTCCAGTAAGAGGACGATGTCTCCAACAATGATATTCCTTCTTGGTTTGGTCCAGCACTGTCTGCAATTAAGGTTCTGGAGATATTCTTTACGCCACCTACTCCAGAACTGTTCGATAAGGTATTGTACCCTTCTCCATCTCTTCCCGAGGTACATGTCTTGAGGCACAAATTTACCTGGCAGCTGCAGTGGTACATCGGGCTTCATTGTAAGGACATGGTTAGGTGTCAAAGGTTCCAGACTGGTTGGATCATTGATAGTGTCGACTGATAGGGGGCGGTGGTTGACTATGGCCATTGCTTCATAAAACAGCGTACGAAGTGAAGAGTCATCTAATCTTCCAGGACAAAGTGCGACTACTCCACTAAGGACACTTCTGATTGTCCTTATCTGGCGCTCCCACACTCCTCCAACATGGCTAGAACAAGGAGCATTCATGACGAAGTCACAGTCTTGGTTTGCTAAATAGGACGCCACTCTATCCGTGTCAAGCTCTTTCAAGGCTCAAGTCAATTCATTTTTCGCACCGACAAAGTTGCTGCCTTGATCTGACCTGATTTGACGAACCTTTCCTCTTATGGCGATAAAACATCACAGTCCGTTGATGAAGGAATTGGTCGAAAGATCATCGAGCATCTCTACATGAACTGCTCTAGAGCATAGACACGTGAACAGAAGGCCATATCTCTTAAAGTCTTTGCGACCTTGTTTGGTAATGAAGGGGCCAAAACAGTCCATGCCGCAGAACAAGAATGGCGGCGATACTTCGACACGATCCCCAGGCAGATCTGCCATCTTCTGCTCCTGAGTGGGTCGCCGATTTCTCCTGCAGATCACACACTTACGAATAAGACTCGACACCACCTTTCCACCACTGACGATCCAAAACCCATTGGCTCTAACTTCATTTAGAGTGATGCCACGGCCTTGATGATACACTTTCTCATGGAAGTGAGCAGCGATGAGTCTAGAAATGTAACTGTCCTTCGTAAGTATTACTGGGTGCTTAGCGGAAAGTGGTAGCGACGAATTCCTTAGGCAACCTCCTACACGCACTATCCCAGACTCATCAGTGAAGGGATCCAGACCCTTAACAGGGGGTCCCTTTTTGAACTCACACTTCTGCACCAACTTAACCAGGAATAAGGCTGATTCTTGTCGTTCTTGGACACTGCTCATGCTACTATCTGTATCTCCTTTTGCTCTTCTTCGAAGTCTGGCAACAGCTCGAACTAACATAGGCCAGCTGGAGAACTTGGACAGCAGCGACAAGATGAATGGATCCATTGATTCCTCTGCGGCTGTGCTGAGGACTGTCGATTTCCTTACTTCTGGATCCTCAAATGTCAATTCAGGTGTTACTCTAGACGGGATCTCATAATCGGGGCTCCACAGGAAATCCGGACCTGTGTACCAGGATGAGTGCTGAAGAGCTGACGCTGTGAGGCCTCTTGAAGCATGATCAGCTGGATTAGAGTTAGACTCGACGTAAAACCACTGATCAACATTCGTACTCTCTCTGATCATTTGCACACAGTTGGCTACGAATGTATGGAAGCGTCGCGCCTCATTGTTGATGTATCCTAGGACTACCTGGGAATCAGTCCAGAAAACAACTTCTTCATTTGACAGGTGGAGCTCCTCCTTCAGAACTTGACTTATCTTCACTGACACAACAGCTGCCGTTAACTCCAGGCGAGGAACTGTCGTGATCTTGGATGGAGCGACTCGAGATTTGCCCATCAGAAGTGTGCAGTATACCCTGTCCTGCTGATCCTGAATTCCTTCTGAGACAGGAACATTGGCCATAACCCAAAGTGCTGGCATCTGAGAAGTGGTGCAGCTGAGTAGACTTAACCTCTCCAAATTGACTCCGCTTTAGGCAGCGTGGAATCCGAATCGCTGCAATATTTGGAAGGTCCGACATCCACTTCTCCCACCGTGGTCCTAACTCTGCAGGCAGAGGATCATCCCATCCACTCCCGTTGCGACACATATGTTGCAGCAGCATTTTACCAATAAGGACGAATGGCGCCAAAAGTCCGAGGGGGTCGTAAACTGATGCAACCAATGACAAAATTCCACGACGGGTAAAGGTTGCCTCTTTGGTCTGGATCTTGAAGAAGAATTCATCCTTCTGCACATCCCACTGTATGCCCAGTGTGGAGGACAGGGGAAGATCATCCTTGTTAAGGTCGACTTCCTTAACTGACGCAGCACGTTCTTTGGGAGGAACAGATTCCAGTACCTCTCTTCTATTGCTGATGAATTTGTGTAGATGAATACCGCCTTTACTACACAACTCTCTGGCTTGTTGGATGAGTTGGATTGCCTCATCGTTGGTCTCGGTACTGATCAGTCCATCATCTACGTAGAAATGGTGTCTGATGAACAGGGCTGCAGAGGGGAACTCTTTCTCGTACTTCTTAGACAAAAACTTGAGTCCATAGTTGGCACAACCTGGCGATGATGTGGCTCCAAATATATGGACCTTCATCCTATAATCCGTTGACTTTTGCGTAAGATTTCCATCCTTCCGCCAAAGAAATCGTAGATAGTCTCGGTCTTCAGGTCTGACAAGGAACTGGTGGAACATCCTTTCAATGTCGCAGGCTATGGCCATAGGATGAATTCTGACTTAATACTCCCACCAAGGCATTCGTCAGGTCAGGGCCACTTAGAAGGTGATCATTCAGGGATGTACCACGGTGCTGGCTCGAACAATCAAACACGGCCCGAATTTTGTTGGGCTTCTTTGGGTGATAAACGCCGTGATGAGGAATGTACCACACTTCGCCCTCTTTCACATCAGCTTGGGCTTCTTCTGCATCGCCATGTGCAATGACATCCTCAACAAAATTCACATAATCGTCATGGTACTTCTCATCTCTCTCCAACTTGCGTTTGAGATGACCAAGACGGAGAGATGCTTGAGCTTTGTTAACCGGCAGACATGGACGAGAGCGGAACGGCAGGGGCATTTGCAGATGGCCATCGTCAAGTTGCGTGATAGAAGACTCTAAGATGTGCAAAAATTGGAGATCCTCCTGTGAGACTTTGGCCCCCTTATCGTCCGAGAAATCCCTTTCGAGCACAGACAATATGTTCTTAAATACAACAGGACTCTCTTTGGACATCACTCTATGGCACAGGCTCGTAGCTCCAGATCGACCTCCCACCACAGACCATCCTAGATCGGTTCTCACTGCATAAGGCTGGCTATGTTGACCAGTCACCGTCTCTCTTGGTGTAAGAGCTTCTGGACAATTAAACCCTATCAGCATCCCAATCTCACAGTCTTGCAGGGGTGACAGTTTGTCAGCAATTGACTCCAGGTGAGGCCACTTCTCAGCAGTCTGTGTAGTTGGAATGAGTGATCGTTCTGCAGGAATAAAGTCTCTGGTGTATAACTTAGGTATAGCAATGACCTTGCTGGAATGCAAACCTCTAACTACGATGTCTTTAAAAAGACTGCAGTCCGATACTGTTGAACTCGCTGTCATCGTTGCCAATTTCAACCGGACTGGTTGGCCTTTGATACCAAGACTCTTTGCCGTAGTAGTCAACATAAAGGAAGTGTCGCTCTGCGAATCCAACATGGCATAGGTGAGAACTTCACGAGCTGCATCTGAGGCAGAAGCTACCCACACTGGTACTATCATCGACGTACATGTAGCATTACCGCCCTTGTTGGCACAGCAGGACACAGCAGAGGTCGGTGTTTCATTTGTTTCCCTCGCAGGGATCTCGCTTTGTGGCAGTTTGTCATAATGGAGGGGAGTCGGGTGAGAACGTTTACACTTCGCACATGTGGATCGCCTCTTACAGTTTTTGGATTGATGACCCCTTCTCAAACATCCGTAGCACAGACGATTATCATATATAAACCTTTTCTTCTCCTCCATTGACTTGTCTCCGAACTTTGAACACTTATGGATGGAGTGATGAGGGCCCTCGCAAAACATGCAGGGTGGAGGAAGATTGGCTGGATTGCTCGAAAGAGGAGATGCTGTGGCTTGATCGGAGGCTTGTGTCGCCATGACTTGATGCCTTGGCCGTTTTGTCTCCCTCCTCGGGCTCTCTTGAGGCTTTAACAAGTATGGCGATGTTATCGGGTTACAGGCTACCTCAGCTTCGTCTGCTACAAAGGCACAGAACTCCTTGAAGGAAGGATACTCCTGCTTCTTCAGTGAAGTAGTCACACGTCGATTCCATCGCTTCACAGCCCATACAGGTAGTTTGTTAACCATTTTCCTATTCTCTTCACAGTCATTCAAAATGGACAATCCCTTGACGTGTGGTATGGCGTTGTTGCAAGCTGAGAGGAAGTCAGAATATTCTCTAAGTGCCTTGGCATCATTGTCTTCCACTTTTGGCCAGTGAACAATTTTTTCTCTGAAGGCTCTCTGAATAATAAAGGGATCCCCATATCGGGTGTTCAACTTGGACCAAGCGTCCCGATAGGCCGACTCGTCTGAGCGAAGAAATGCACCCTGGATCATTTTAGCTGCTGCTCCGGAGGTGTACTTTCGGAGATAAAACAACTTATCTGTAGCTCCAATGTTTTTGCGTGCGATCAGCGCATCAAACGCATTTTTTCCACTCAGGAAACTGTATAGAATCTCCGCTGAATGTGCTTGGCTCCGGTACAGGCAATCTTCCAAGGGAGATACTTTCCTTGAAGGCTTGCATCATCGTTGAAAGATCAATGGCTGATGCTGTTGGTGCACTGGGAGGAGTTGAACCACCACTACTAGAAGTCTGGAGAGGGGTGTGAGCAGGGCTAGTTTCTTCCCGACGTGTCGATGTTACAACGCTCTCATTATTGACTGTACTCTGCTCTTCCTCCTCATCTTCATAAACCTTATATCGAGCTATAGCAATCTGGATCTCTTTCTCAGCCTTGAATCTCTCCAACGTATCCTCTTCTTCCCTCATCTTTCTTTGGAATTCTTCTTGAGTCTGGTTCAGTTTATCACGCTTGGCCTGGATTTAATGAAGTGACTGCAGTGTAGCCCTTTTTGCTGCTACCTCAGCCGCTGCATGAGTTTTTTAATCATGTGATGCCTTGGAACAAGCGGAACCACCTAATGAAATCTGATCCATATCCACATCTTGATCCGCAGCAGTCTCTTGCTCTTTTTTATCTGATGCTGACATGGCTCAAGATATTGACATGTACCAATAACTTATGAGAAAAACACAGTTATGTAATGTGTAAAAGGTAATACTCGAAAATATAAGCTACATATACCTCTTTAACTTAGCTAAAAATAGCTGGCAATAAGTATACAATTCACAACAATAACAAAAGTCAGCCACTCATTTTTAGTCCTTGTGAAACTCTACTGCATATTATGTGCAAGTCCGTTGTACTTGACCAAAATTGTTCTTTGAAATCAAGCAGGTAGAGTTTAAACTAGCACCAGTCCGTGGAATGATGGCTTGGACATCCGTGTATAATGACGGCACTGGGGCAGGCAGGCTCTGGGGAAGACTCTCACAGGTAGTACGTCATGACAATGAACGATCCAAATACGTGGAGAAACATCAGATGGTTGAATAGCAGTACATCCATCATGGGGCACCGTTTTCACTAAAGCGCACTATAAGCACTCGAAAGGGGGGGGGGCTGGTCTTTAAGCAAACTCAGACGGACGCTTCTTACTGATGTTCAAAGGTTTAATCAATGCTTCAATCACTCTCAATCACCATAAATCACCTTGAATCACCTTGAATCACCTTGAATCACCGTGAAAACTGAAAAGATAAATCACATAACTAAATTACCACCTTGGTATTAATAACAACAAAGGCATGATTTTAAACCAAAGTATTTCTGCAATAACTGAACACTGATTCTGCATTTCTGACATCTCCAATATTATCTATGAAAACTCAAATGCAGTCCTAAACAAACTATTTTGGGACCCAAAAGCATCCTTATATAATGATAATGCAAGTGACATGACAATAATAATGACTACTACATGTATAGAATAAACCTCACTGATCACGCCTCTAGACCAGCTGAACTTCCAGCATAACCCTGGGTACTCTATGGCTACTGGGACTCTATTGGCCTAAAGAAAACAATGAGAGTCACTTAATGCAATAAACAATAGCACACACACAAAAAACATACCCATATACCCACATGTGCATGTACACATGTACTGAAACATCCCACGTGGTCTCAAAAGATCACAAAAATAGACCCAAATTTGTGTATAAACAATGACAAACTATGGCAATGATCATACATATACTATCTATGATATAGTAAGCAACAAATAGCATAATCCTTTCTTACCCATAAATATCTCATAAGGGGCAAAAAGGAGCCATAAAATATATCGACGAATCGACGAACTTAAAATGAGTCTGATGAAAATCAGCCTGGCAAATCCGATGCGAGAGGGCGCTACGCAGACTTTACTTCTAGTCAGCCGAACATTTTATCTAGCGCCTGAGGCCGACACTTACAAAGGGGTCATTGTGTTGGCCACTTGCTGAACTGATGAACCGTGATGAGCATGGCGTGCCGCAATAAAAACTATTCAATTTGATCACGGACGAGTCAGTGTCAAGCAGAAAATGTTCCCAGACAAATGGAAACCTATCATTAGCGTATACTTTTGTTGCCCCGTGTTATTAAATGCATTGGAAAACTATGTTATTGGTCTACAAGTAAATTATTTGCTCACCTCATAGATGTACATGTACCTCCATAAACAAGCCGTTTTCTCGGACGTGATCACGCAACGCGCTCCCCTCATTCATAAAAAATGGCAAACATTGTCCAATAAGCATGTAACAGGTACGTGCGCGTGCTTCTCCCCATTGCTCAGCACGGGATTTCCCCTCAATGTGCAATAAGTTTGCGGAGTGGATTTTCTGGACCCGTGCAACGCTTGATGAGAGTTGAAAGAACACATAGAGCCTAGTTTTGGCGAGATCTGATTTCAAAAAAGAACTGTAGCCATGTAAACGTGAAGGGCAGAAAGTTTCGAATAGGATTTTGTACATGTCACTCTATGAGGTTCGTGGAGACGATAGCGGAACAAGTATAACCATTGGTCTACATGTAGTTTCTCATGATAAAAATAAAAATGTCTTATGGTTTGACCCTCATTGTTTTGACAGTGAAAAAGCACATTTTAAATAAGTTTAAAACGTAATATAAAACTCACCAGATAATCTGACGGCCTATACTACAATAGTGGCAAGGCTGAGAAGAGCAAATCTAACAGAGAAAAGGGCAAATGCTTGTCTTCAAAAAAAGCACACTCTCCTAGACATAGCCCCATACATTGTGCCAATACGCTGGACTCCCTCCGCTTCTTGGCCCAACGAACCCTATCCTCTAGGACCAGACATCAAATTTGAAATCGAAACTTACTTTTTTTGGCAATTTTAACCCTCAGTGATCGGTCGGTCATTATTGTCAGAGTCTTTAAAAGATTTCCGCCGCCCTCCCCGTGCGATAACTCCTAGGCTTTTGGTGGAATTTTATGACAAATCTCCGTACAGAAGTCCATGTGAACGACGGTGTAGAGTTGCCATGATGGTTGCCGTTGCGCTAGTCTCTTTCGTGTCGCTATGTGTGTGTAGTCGTTCGTCGTCCGTTGCCGAACGCCCGTTGCCGAACGCCCCTTACCCCCGTCCCCCACCTCCCACTAAAAGTAAAAAGGGTCACATTCGTCACTAAAATTGCAGGCTGGCCTTGTCCAAGGCGACTGAATGTCGCCCGGCTGCAAACGATGTGGATAGTTTTACAGCAGCTGTCCCGAGTGTAATGCACGCAATTAGTCAGCACATCCAAGAACGTTTACCACTGCTCGAAACCTAGACGTCACCACTTTCAGGTAAACGTCGCAAAAAGACTGCTGGAATAAAGACTAGCGCAATATTACTACGAGTTATAGCGCCCTCACTCGCTGAATAGCGCAACGGCAACCATCATGGCTCCTCCACACCGTCGTTCACATGGACTTCTGTACGGAGATTTGTCATAAAATTCCACCTAAAGCCTAGGAGTTATCGCACGGGGAGGGCGGCGGAAATCTTTTAAAGACTCTGACAGTAATGACCGACCGATCACTGAGGGTTAAAATTGCCAAAAAAAGTAAGTTTCGATTTCAAATTTGATGTCTGGTCCTAGAGGATAGGGTTCGTTGGGCCAAGAAGCGGAGGGAGTCCAGCGTATTGGCACAATGTATGGGGCTATCCTAGACACAGCTAACTTCCTCGTTTCAGAAGTGAAAAGCAAGCGCTGTATCACATAGCCCAGGGTTGAAATTATCATAATTTAAGCCAACGTCATAGAAGTAGGTGTGGCTAATTGTGACTGACTTATTCATTATAGTTTTCCGGCAAGAGGCACACGGTCCGGCAGGTTTTGATACGGTTCATGTGTTTTGTTTTACTTTATTAGTAGTGTGTAATGTTTTAACGTGTATGGGGTTGAACAGGAGGGTGTGTTGCATACCGTGTTGCATGCAGAGCTCTCTTGTTTTATGCACCAGACCCGCAAAACAGCCATGGCGCGAACTAATTTTGATGTTCAGATTACTTCCAACTTATGATTTTTCTAAACAAAGTATTCCCAACCTTCAAGAAGCCAAACAAACACACAAACTAAACTAAAGCTTCGGCGATCTGTTGTTAGAACTGGGAGAGGAGGGGGAGTTGTCGGATTGCTCTCCCCCACTGACCACTATCCCCTCCCCCGGTTTGACTCATCTTCTCGCTTGTTTATCACTACGTATCGGAGTTCTACAGAAATACATTAATTGGAAGAAAAACTTCTGGTTTAAATTTCCTGGGTACACGACATATGTATACGGATGGTAGGTATTGTAAGATCATGAGAAATATTTAAGAAATGTGCTTCCCATACAATAAAATAGGGCAAATTTTTCGGACGATTGTCCTTCTTTAGGGCTGGACTTCATGTAAGCGAACTTCACATTAACTTCATGGTATGTACAGTAGATACTAGGTAGAAAAGAAGGCCTTACATGTACGATACATACAGATACGTACATGTACATATGAATACACATGTACATATATTTGTACATGTACATGAACATGTATGTACATGTACATGTACATGTACAATCATGCCTGGCCGGCCCGCGATTTTTTCCCCGTACCACACGCGAATAGGAAGCCACAGCGAGGCGTCCCGATTGGTCGGTTGCTAATGTATTATGCATGTTAGGTCACAAGAGTTCGTTTTATGTGCTATGACGCGTACATAAGCACAGCATAAGTGTTTGTACGTTATAACTAATAAATAATCGAACAGGGTCAGGAGGCAAGGAAATGCATGAAGTGGGACAGCTTAAATTATGATAATTTCAACCCTGCGCCTTGTGACACAGCGCTTACCGCACAAAAGGCCTTGGCCGTGGACCAAACCGTGTCACCTCTAACGTTATTGTTACGCCGTCCACAAAACATAATACTTTTTACATTCATACAAAGAATCATACGTTTGTGATTAGATTACGTTGCATTAGTTCTCAGTATGAATATGGAACAACTTTTAAATAAAATATTTTGGTAAAAGTAGTTATTCTAAGAAAATGTTGCACTACTTTAGTATTGCGGAAAGCAATCTCTTCATGAGGGTAACTAAATACCAAGAGGCTTAGTGCCATGGTCAGGAGGCAAGGAAATGCATGAAGTGGGACAGTGACTCGCGATTGTAGGTTTCTTTAACAGCAAAACAAACAAAAAAACACATACATAAAAACACTCTATTGATCAAAAGTGACCGAAAGCAAAGAAAATCAATCAAACACAGCTTAAAAGAAAATAACTAAAACACAAACAAATCACAGTAAAAGCTAACCCAATACCAAACCACAGTACCCAAGAAAGTTGCAGATTGAGATCAAAATAGCTTTAAAGACCGAGTCCATAGCAGTAATAACTTGTTCAAACCAGGCAAATTAAACTACCAAAATAATGGGAGAGCACAACCAAAAGCTGATGATGCCCCTTGCACTGCTATAGGCTGCTGTCTGAAGCCAATTATTACTACAAGGGGTGACTAACAACACACTCAATTACACAAGAGGCTAAATTAACCAAGTGTGTGAACAGTTTTAGGAGAAACATAAACAGTGGAAAGGTAATCAACTCTAACGTTTATACAAGCTTTGTTCTACACCCGTGAAGTACCGAAAAAACAGGTGACCCATAATACCCTGTCATTTGAGGCTCTCCACATCATGGTGTTCTAAAGGCGACAACGGTGCCGCGCGTCGTGCCATTGCGTCGCCTGTTCCGTCGCCCGTCGCGTCGTGCCGTCGTCCGTCACGTCGCCTGTTTTACAATGAAATAATATATTGGGTTTTAGTGCCGTCGCCCGTCCTTTGCGTCGCATGTTCCGTCACCCTTCGCGTCGCCCATTGCGTCGTGCCGTCGCCCGTCGCATCGTGCCGTCGCCCGTCGCGTCGTGCCGTCGCCCGTCGCGTTGCCTGTGCCGTCGCCCGTCGCGTCGCCTGTGCCGTCGCCCGTCCCGTCGTGCCGTCGTCCGTCGCGTCGCCTGTGCCGTCACCCATCAGGTCAGGCCGTCGTCCGTCGCGTCGCCTGTGCCGTCGCCCGTCGTCTCGTGCCGTCGTCCGTTGCATCGCCTGTCCAGAAAGTTCTGCCTCCAGGTGGCGCTGTTGTGCCTACGGCGAAAGCATGGTCATAGTTCGTTCAAATTGGACATGATGGAGGCAATTTTAGAGTTTCTTGACCTGCAACACCTTTGTGATACTTTCCTGTCGAATAAGGTAAGCTACTTTTTTTGTAACGACGCGATGGGCGACGGCACGACGCGATGGGCGACGGCACAGGCGACGCGACGGACGACGGCACGACGCGATGGTCGACGGCACAGGCGACGCGACAGGCGACGGGCGACGGCACAGGCGACGCGACGGGCGACGGGCGACGGCACAGGCAACGCGACGGGCGACGGCACGACGCGACGGGCGACGGCACGATGCGACGGACGACGGCACGATGCGACGGGCGACGGCACGACGCGATGGGCGACGCGAAGGGCGACGCAATGGGCGACGCACGACGCGATGGGCGACGGCACAGGCGACGCGACGGACGACGGCACGACGCGATGGGCGACGGAACAGGCGACGCGACGGGCGACGGCACAGGCAACGCGACGGGCGACGGCACGACGCGACGGACGACGGCACGACACGACGGACGACGGCACGACGCGACGGACGACTGCACTAAAACCCAATATATTATTTCATTGTAAAACAGGCGACGCGACGGACGACGGCACAATGCGACGCACGACGCGTCGGGCGACGGCACGACGCGACGGGCGACGGAACAGGCGACGTGATGGCACGACGCGACGCACCTTTGTCGTCTTTAGAACACCATACCACAATCCCATTTCTTAACACACACATTCTTAGGCTACCACATCAAGGTCCCCCACATTACTGACCAGAAACTCCCCTGTTGGCCACTAGTGCACATCAGCAGGTAACTTAAAATACCGTAGAAAAAGGACCCCACATACACTTAACAAGCATCTCAGATAGAAGTGACCTTGGTTATTCCTTGCTCTATGGTTATTCTTGCGGCGTCTGGAACACAAACACCATGCTGAACTTGCTGCTGAGTATTCCCTACATAGTACATTACAGAGCACGAGGAGGGTCTGTAGGCTACTTTACGCCAATCACACACAACTTTCGTGTGAAACAGCCTGCGACCTAACATGCATAATGCATTTTGTAACTGACCAATCGGGACCCTTCGCTGTAGCTCCTTATTGAGCATGTGGTACGGGAAAAAAATCGCGGCCGGCCCGACACGACACACGTGCAGCCGGCCCAAGAGGTTGCTGTTGCATATGCAAAACTCGTGACGTTGGCTTAAATTATGATAATTTCAACCCTGCGCCTTGTGACACAGCGCTTACCGCACAAAAGGCCTTGGCCGTGGACCAAACCGTGTCACCTCTAACGTTATTGTTACGCCGTCCACAAAACATAATACTTTTTACATTCATACGAAGAATCATACGTTTGTGATTAGATTACGTTGCATTAGTTCTCAGTATGAATATGGAACAACTTTTAAATAAAATATCTTGGTAAAAGTAGTTATTCTAAGAAAATGTTGCACTACTTTAGTATTGCGGAAAGCAACTTCTTCATGACGGTAACTAAATACCAAGAGGCTTAGCCCGCGAAAATAATGAATTAGCGAGAAACACCACCCTCTACCGACATTAAATAAAGGCGAAAATAATAATGGGTCCATTTCTTCACAGTAAGATCATTGCATGATAAGAGTGCCAATTGTACGGCCTTGTCAGTAAACGACCACACAGTAAGGTGAATTGATAGCATGATAAGTATGTGCCAACAACACTTGGGAGACGTCTTTGTCGGAAAGCAAGGCACCGCAGTAAGGTGAACTGAAAGTCCGGTAAGTCTGTACCAACAAAAATTTGTTAATGGCCATTGTCGGAAACCACGGCCATGGCCGTTAAGGTAAATGAATACATGAACATCTTGCAGTCAAGGATGTTAGGGCTCCATAAGGGCTGTTTGGTTCAGATTTTTCCAAAAGCACCAAATTTGGCCCAGATGTTGCCCATACCATACTCTTTCGATTTTTGACGGGCGCCAAGACGGGCGACCCACGGGGCGGCCATATTGGCAAAATCCAATATGGCCGTCATCTGGGTCAGAGGTCAATCACGATTAAAAAAAGTGAAAGGGCTAAAATAATAAGTTATAAAACTTTTTATGGGTTTTCAGGGTCGAGGAATCTGATTCTGACGTTAAAATGGAATGGCTATTTCAAACTCTAAACAATAATTATGAATGTTGGGCCAAGCAACTTTAACGGTGCTCTCTTTTTGTTTCATTATTTCATTGACAAAAAGGATTGTTGCATTGGACATTTTCACACATTATTTTCACCGATCTTCGTTTTTACAGAATAAAAACTCAGATCAGCTGTGTGGTGTGTTGTATCTATCAATCTGCTCAGTAACATTTTTCTCAAATAAAATAATGTGTCGATCTATCAAATTCTTATGAGACGATCGTTTAATCTGCACCCTACTTGTCAATAACACAAAATTGACATTGCCAATTTTAATTTTTTAATTCTGCGCGTCGCCCCAAGCACGTGACATTTAACTGCGTCCATGGCGAACCAAAGCTTTTTCTACACAGGCAGTGGAGCGCGCGCACGCACGTCCGATCTAGTTATTATCATATCTATGGTTATTATGTGCCACACTACACAACGTGAACACGCGCGCTATAAGTATGCGCACGCATGTTTACATTTTCCAATAGGATTTTTATCGTGTCAGACTTTTGACTTTCAGTGTAGTACCCAAGGCTGTGATTGGTCAACACGTATGGGGGCGGGGCTTAATGGATCGGTCTATTCGGACACGACCCAAGTTAGTATGGTTCCCTGACCAAAGGTTTCCTGACAACTCTTGTTAAAAATCTTAGTTCAGACATCATCATACAGTTATATAAGAACTAGAGGGCGTACAAACCATGCGACACGGCCCGACAAGGAGCATTTTTGACCACTGAGAAAATGGCGTGGACCATTCATATACACTGGTTACTCATCCGTTCACACAGCAACCATTTTCTAAGTGGACATTTGTATGCAATTGACCCATAGGGATTTTCGCCCATGGTGAGTCAGTGGAGTTCCGTGCGTACCATCGTGAGTGCTCCCTCTAGCTCTTATAACATAAATCTATGGACATCATCCACATTTAAAAATAGATCATGACGCAACATATATAAATATTCGTTACTTGTCACCAACGGTGGATAATGTCATTGGATAAAAAACCCACATAAACAACAACCGCTGATGACGCGCTGTGTTTACTTTCAAAAAGCCTTGGATAATCAGTTTGTAAAAAATGTTACACAATTCGAAAAATAGTGGTGAATTTGTTGGAACCAAAAAAAAAATGGGTTGTGTTTTCCTTCATATAGTTCAAAAACAGTTGGCCGTTCATGCCAACCAGCATGGTTTTGTTCATCAACAAAAAAAGGTCTACACACGGCCGGAAATGTCCGACGATACTGTCCAAAAGTTGACGAGGAGTTCGAAACATCTCAAATACTTTCGAAAAAAGGATGAATTCCTCCTTTTTTGTCACGTCGCATACCGGACCCTAAAATCGACAGTGAATATTCGGCGATTTTTGTGTCTGTGTATACCAGACTAGGCCCAAGTCTGCTGCCACCTAGCGTCTCCGGTAGTCTCCCATTAATTTGGTGTTATCAGAACTCGAGTCTGTTTAGCACGCTTGTGTATCGAACTGGCAAAGTACTCTCTCAACATACTGACAATTTCGAGTAAACTTGTATGTGATTTACAAAAGGCCTTGTATAGTTGGTAAAATCACCAAGAAAACAATAAAAACGCGTAATACTCAATAATCGTGATGAAAACAAGCTTACTTTATTAACTTGACTTTTTTAAAAACAAAAACAAAAACAAGCAGCTATTTTAATCAGGAACAAAGCATAAAAAAAAACATTGTGCACAACTTTAGGGATAATCGTACGTGTATTTCGATTGTTCTTATACAAGAAATTGCTTCATTTCCCCTTAAAAAATACATGTAGACATATTTAATTAATTTCACAAAGCAACTGCAATGTACCTGAGACTGAATTGACATTGTACTGATTTCTGAGCAAGCTGAAAGAAATGTTCCAAAATATGAAGCTCAAGGCAGCACGGTTAAGCAATCGCTGAGGTTTATAGTGGTTCAGTGTTGAACCAACTGAAAGGGGGCGAGTTGCCTTCGGATTGGGCTCTTTTTTTTGGGGGGGGGGCTGCAAAAAGCGTTTGTTGTGAAATGAATATGAAATGAAGACTATTTTCCGGAACATTTCAACCAGTTCTCGGTTACACTGCAATACCCTCCAGATCACATAAAATGGTTACAAGTTGCAAGATAATGGGGCGGAGTTTGAACGCCCCTTTCCACTGCCTCTCAGGAGGAACTTGCAAATAGTGTCACGGTCCACCGAGTTTGCCGAGCTCTGTTGCGCGTCAGGTTCTTCCCCTATTCTTGTGCAAAATTAAAATCATTTAAAAAAAAAAAAAACCAAAACATAGGGATCTATAAAGAGGAAGGGGCTTAGATATGGGGCCCCAACTTCATACAGCTTGTGAACCAACAGATAAACTTTGCTTAGCATAGAAAATTTCCCCAAGCAGAAACGGGTTACCAGTCAAAAAAGCAATGTACTTGGTACATTGTTCTGAATGGCTCACTGATTATTCTCGTCTCGCACTGCTAAACAGCTTTGTATTACCGGGCTCTGTAGGTTTTGGATTCATGAAGGCACAAAACTCCCCAAATAGAAACAATTTGTTCGTCCTCACCAAAAACATTTCAGTCGCAGGTATTTATCCCGTTCTCGAAACACATGTTTTTCTTTCAGCAATTAAAATACGTGCGGGGAGAGGTTACCAACATTACAAACGTTTTGAGAAGTTCATCTAGATTGAGAACGCACCAACATAGGTCCAATTTTCCCCCTCGGAACTATCAAGTTGAAAACAGCAATACATACCGAAATGACCAAATACCAACTAGAACATTTTGCTTTCAATTGAGCTTTTTCTCTGAATCATTTTATGGTACATTTTGGGAATAATATTTTGTTTTTCTTCAGTGAGATAATTCTCACATAATGTTCCACAAATTAATGTTTCTAAAAAGAAAAACCTCAAATTTAAAGGAAAAGTTGTAGTTTACAACAGATCAGAATAAAAAAAGACAAATTTCAAGTTCTAGCGAAAAACAAATAACTGAAAGAGCAAAAAACTGTTAAATAAATTTGCAACTTTTTTTTATACCGTTTTACATTTTTGTAATATTTTTTAAGACTATTTTTCCGTTTTTTTATTAGATTTTTTTCCTTTTTTTAAACACCATTACAACTGGTGCGGCTTAATTAGTCTGGTTACCTCTTGTTTGTTTGTACTGTTTATTTTTTTTGAATTTTCACTCTCACAGAGTCCTTCAGGTTGGACTCGCAGTCACTTACACAGTTAACTACCATCAACTTTTTTAAACCTCGTTTGAATTTTGCTATTTTTAATGTTTTTTTTTTTTTTTACATTTCTTTCAATTTTTTTTTGCTTGTCTTTCCAAGCAGCTTCAGCTTGTTGAAAATTTTTATGCAAAAAAAGGTTATTTTTTCAACTCACCCGCTTTTTCACACAATTTTTCGATTTTTTTGTTCTTTTTGGTGTTTTTTTTTTAAATGTACTTTTGCTAAAACTACTTAATGTTACTGACGACAGGAAACTATGTGATTTTTTTTTCTTTCACAAAACAGAACCCTTTCATTCATGGTGACTTGTTTGCATTTTCACAGGATGTGGTGTAACTTAATGTGGAGTTGGTGCAACAAGGTTGCATTTTCCAAGCTTTTACGTGGAAACACACGCGATATGACTTGCAGAATCGAGTCACGACATTGTAGCACCAACATGTCGAAGATATAATGCTGAGATTGGGCATATTCACACGACTAAACTAACCAGATTGTCCATTTATATCGACAAAAGAATACTTTTGTTACATTTTTTCGGATTAATCTGCAATCTGGATCATTTCCAAAACTTTGGTGACGGGATTTTTTAAAGTTGGTAATCATGTATGTTTTTTGCTGACTGGTAAAATTTCTCGTACAACAAAGAAATCTCTCCGGATCAATTGAAAAGCAATGTGCCAGACAAGTAGAAATTTAAGAATGCTAGATGTAAACGGTGATCCAAGCAATGGTGATCAGTGTGAATATGCCCAAACGTTTCATTGACTGATGCCGATTTTGTTGAGTGTTTTAAACTCCACCTGTGTAGGAAGCTTATACTCTTGATTTGTTATGATTGATTGGTTAGAATAAATCAATGGATGCCCACTCATCAATGCTGGGATACTGTGATGCCGGCGTCTTGTGTCCAATCAACAATGCTCTATTTACAGCGTCTATCTTGAGTCTAGGCAAGAGGCCGCCGAATGAAAGGTTTGACTTGCTTGCTGTGAGTGCCTGCTGCTGCTGCTGCTGCTGCTGCTGCAGTTCAGCTTACTGCTGCTGTGTCAAGCTGGCTGGCTTGGTGGGATTCTCCTTGGCCTGGTGAGCCTTCAACACATTCACAGCTTCTTCCACCTTCAACCAAAATTAGATCAAGTTTTTAAATCCTATTCAAATCTCCTGCATATCAACAGATTATGTTTAAAACTAATATTCATAGGAATCACCTTAAAAACATTTATTTTTAAACGTACATATATATATATATAGAAATTAAGTATGACCCCCACAGGTAATAATAATTATAATTTATATAAATTAAGTACGACCCCACGAGCGAAGAGGTTTGGCATTGCACAGGACAACCCATTAACATAGGGCTGGTTAGCTCAGTCGGTTAGGGCGCCCGTACGGTATTTCAGGTTGTGGGATCCAGTCCGGCATCAGCCAAATTTTCTTTGCTCATCCCAATTTATATATAAATTAAGTATATCTGTATATATAAATATATCTATATATATGGCAGGACAAATCTCATAATCTTCAAGCAAACTTGAATCATTGGATATGGGACACAGAAGCGTTATATTTTTCCGTATTCCACTCGCGCGAAATTACTTATATATCATTACGTGGTTATGCAGACACGCAACTTAAAGCAAAAAGGAAAAAAAAAAAAAGAAAAAAAAAAAAAAGAAAAAAAAAAAAAAGAAAATGGACTTGTTTTTACAGTATTTTAAAGTTTTCTATGGCACATTAGGTCAAGAAAAGAAAAGAACACGAAACCAGCTGTTAAGTTGCATGTCTGAATTATAGCATGTTATTTATAGTGTTATGACAGCTATTTGCTGAAAAAGCAAAATTTCTTTCAACCATTTTAAGCACAACAAACAGAATTTATACACAATTATAAAACAAACAAGCAGGCTGACATATTTGAGACTTTTGAAGCTATCTCAACATTATTTAAAGTATAGAAAAAAGTGTCAAGACCAGCGTTCCAAAGATAAATGGATGTGGACAAATATGGACAACAAACAGGATATTTTGGACACCTTTAAGGTAGTGGTGGCACTTTAAGATGAACCAATTACAACATACACAGCATGGGCTTATGTAGCAAAAACTACTTCGATAGTCGCAAAGGTGTCACCAGAGGCAGAGCCAGGATTTTTTCCCTGGGGGGGGGGGGGCACAAGGGCACATTGCTTTTCAGTGGGGGGGGGGGGCAGGTACCATGTTATTTAATGAATTACATGTAACTTCATTTTTTTATGGGAGGGGGGACCTGGGGGAAACTGGAAATTTGTGGGGGGAATGTGTCCCCCCCCCCCAATTGGCTATGCCGCTGGGTGTCTAGTATTCGGTCGATGGTTTGGGAGGGGAAGGTATAAAGTGGGGATGATGGAGACGGTTGGATTGTAATATGCCAGGCCTGATATGTGGCAGAGGGAGTTCCCCCCCCCCCCCATGTTAAACACTCTTCTCCTCTTGTACAGAAGAACCCCAACTCCACCCTGCTTTCCCTCAGTTCCCAGAACAAAATAAGGACACATTGCCAGGGGGCTCATGCCACATATCAAGCACCAAATGGATTGTAAGGCAGGCTGCAGTAGTGAACAATTTCCCTTGTGTAGTGTAGCAAAATACTACTAAAAATGTATCAGTTGATACTCAAAAATCATAATTTGCTACTCAATATTAGCATTCAGTGTGCACAAAACATGTTCAGTCTAAATGTTTTGCTATGCAAAATTTCTAGACAAAATCGTTCCATGTACAGTACTTGAGAGACGAGGGAAAGTTGGAAAAGTTCAGCAGCTCTAAAACAATAAAATGAAGAGAAACATTAGCCGTCAGGATTTTTTGGGGCTTAGCACTAAGGTGGCGCATCAAATCTGCAGTTCATTCAGCTTACCTTGGCGCTAAGGAGTTCGTAAGACTCCAGCATGTGCAGCAACTCGGAGTTATCAATCTCGAGCAACATGCCAGTTATCTTGCCAGCAAGGTCCCCGTGGGTGCGTTGGATCAACGGGAAAAGACGCTCGCCCAACATCTGCTTCTGCTGCTGCGGAGTGGCAGACGCCAACATACTGGGAGTCAGGGGCTCCTGGCCGGACACTTCAATGGCCTGTGGGGGCACAGCCTATAAAACGGAAGACAGGACAAGACAATTTAGCATTATGACATTTAGCCCCGACATCTGGGCAAAATTTCATGGCTCTGCTCACCGCGGAATTCTGCGCTTACGCACTGCCATGGCCCATAGGAGTACGTGCTCTACAAGGGCTCCGTAAACGCAACATTTTTTGGTAACCAGCGCCATGAATTTGAGCCCTGATGTTACACTTTGAGGCACATTAACAATTCTTAACCAGTTAATGATGTGCATTTTGTATTTTTGGGGTGAAATTCGAAGCCCAGAATAAAGGTCGCTCGTACACTATGGAAAGTGCACAGAGCATGCACTCGCTGTTTAACGCTTTGTTTCACCCACACACAGGAGATAGATGGTGATTTAGATTGGCATAATTTCTGAATAATTTCTGGCATAATAACTTGCTTAGTCACAAGTTGTTGCTTAAATTTGAATTCCTTCTATTAAAGAGACAGTTGCAATGTCACATGATTTGGAGCAAGCTTTTTGCTTAGTTACAATAAGAGACGGCGAACACCCATGCACATTTCTGAATGAATGTGTATGGCACAATGGTACCAGGGTTTGCTCATCTGGAGGTTGCTATATAAGAACTGTAAATTTGTGTACAGACATGAAACTGTAAACGTTGCGATACTGGAACTTGCCTCCAGATGCCGGGCAATCTCGGTAGTCTAGTTGGTAAGACATCTGCTCTAGAATGGCGGGGGTTGTGGGCTTCGAACCCAATCTCAGGAATATGCCTATGAATTTTTTTTTCTTTTTTTTCACAGGACTCGGGAAAGTACTGAGTATACAGTACTTAACACATCGGAGTATTGGTAAAAAAACAAAAAACAAATAATATTCTTTATCCCCAATGCAAAAATTCAAAAAAAATTATAAGAACTTACCGCTTGGGCAGCACTGGCCATGGACGGCACCAACTGAGTGTTGCGAGCAGTGGAAGGTACATACTTCATGGCTCTGGCCTGGACACCACTACCAGGTACCGGTATGTTGCCACCTAGACGCATAGGCTGCTGTGTCTGAGCTGCAATGCCTGTTAAGAAACATCAACCACATTAAAAGGTAGAACATATCATGGGTTTTCGGCAGAGATACATTCCTAATCTAAACACACCATCTGAGGGACCGTCCAAAGTTGTCAACATTTTTCAGGCCGTACAGAGAGTACTACAAGAGTAGTAATCATCATTTTATCAAAATTTATTTTAACATCATTCATTTTACACACCTTTACAAGTCGTACATGTATGATGTTCCATTAGTAGGTTCAAAATTAGTAGGAGGAATGTTGCCGGTGTTCGACACAATGTCGAAGTCCAGCAGAACGTTCTGGTGGTCCACTGGATTGCCTACAAGAACGTTGTTCCGTGCCTAGAACGTGCCTGACTTGAGAGATGCTCCGTGATCCTCATGAAGTATCAGGCACGTGATCGCTTAGCAAGATTTTATCCAATGCTTTTTTAACTTTTTCAATACGGCGCGCCACCCGCTCACAGCGGCTTGGTGAATTACTTCATACGCCAAGCAAAACATTAAACAATTCCTTCACAGCTGTATTTGATTCTATAGTGAAAGAGCTAATAGCTTTGAACTCACCAGTGGCCACACGCTGAGCAGATGGAGCAGGCTGGAGTGGCACTCTAGGATGCACTGGTCTAACAGGTGCTGCACCAGTCGCAGCTGCACGAGGATTGCCAGCAAACTGGTGCCTTCCTGCAGCGGGCATGGTTTGGAATGGCTGGCCGCCTGGACGGGCCTGGGGTTGTGGCCATCGTGGGTTGCGTACATGGGCTACTTGACTGGCTGCGTACATACCACGCTGAGCAGGGGTGATTGTAGGGGCGTAGAAGTTGCCGTAATTTGGATACACTTGGCCGACTTGTTGGGCGGGCTGTGAATTGAAAATAAACAATTCATGAAGACGTTGCAGGGAATACATTTCAACAGTAAAGGGAAGGAATAAGGACATTTTCGTTGTTGGTAAGGTTAACATATTCTTCCAATAGAAAATCATTAAGCCAAGCCTGTGCATTAACAGTTATATTTGTAAACGTGTAACCATTTCTGAAACGGTCGGTTACACGTGAACCGTTCGTTTCCAAGATTTATTCTTAAAAAACGTTTACATGTTGACGGAGCCTGTGGTCAAAACACTGCGTCTTTATCACATTTTGACTTTGAGCAATCATCTCACAAAAAACTACCCCCCAAAAAAACAAAAACAAAAAAACAAAGAACAAATCTTAAATTATACTGTAAAATACTCTTTTAGTTCATCCAGGGTACCATTTTAGCAAAATAAAGCTTACATGTTGCATATTTTTTCATCAATTTGCAATTTCCAATGAAATATGCTTCACTGACCACGCCTTTGACCACTTTCACGTGCACACCAACGATGACAATGCTGTGTAAACAGCTCGTCGTTAGTGCACCAGCGCTGTCCCAAGCACGCACGCGCACACCCGTCTAGTCTTAGGTGAAGGCGTTTTGTCAAAATGGCTGGTATATTTCAGCAACAGAGGGCGCACTCTCTCATTCTATTGTGTTGTTCTGAAAGCACCCTCTAGTTTTCAGTGTTTCTTGCATTTAATGTAGCACGCACAGTAAGGAGATAATGAAGACTACCAGCCTGTAAATTATTGGAAACGATGTGACTGCTTACATGTCGCACTATGTGTATTTTGCGTTGCGTATATCATGATCACAATGTGGTCTGCGCTTCGCGGCACCAGCCGATTAGTCACTTAACTGTGTAACCAGCACATGCTTTCATTAAGCCCATAGGGACATCTAATAATAATAATACTGAACATTTATGTAGCACCAAATCCATCAATAAAAATGCTTTTGGGCTCTTTACATGGAATAAAAAAAAGATATCAAAATAAGTAACATTTAGAAGGGGTACCTAGGTCAAGATTTGTTAATCTCTTCCTTTGTTTTTTTGCTGGGTACTCACTGTCATTCGGATTCCAGTAGATACACGCTGCATGATCTGATTAGATAGCTGAGCTTTACGCTCCTCCTTGCGTTGTGCCAGAGCGACGTACAGTGGCTTGGCAACGATGATGCGGCCGTTCATCTCGGTCACTGCCTTGGTGGCTTCCTCGGGTGATGAAAAACAGACAAATCCGAATCCTTTGCTGGTACCCGTTTCATCCAACATGACCTGTGTTCATAAGATGCACATTGAATCATTTAATATCTTATTTTAAACGTAGTGCTTCGGATTCCTACTTGATACAAACATGTAACTCTAACTCCTTTAAATGATTTACAAAGATCCTTCCTCAGTCTAACACACTCTGGGGAACAAAAATAAGTAAAATAAGTAAATTCTATGCATTACCTTGGCACTTGTGATGGTTCCGAACTTGGTGAACTCCTTGCGAAGTTTCTCATCATCAAATTCATCGTCGAGATTCTTGATGTAGAGGTTAACACCCTGATAACGATTGCTTCGCTCCTGAGATTCAGAGAGAACAAACAAATGCTCAATCATTTCAGAATCGCCACAAGCGCGTCATGATTTACGATCACTGTATTTTTATTTGCATGTACCTGGCCAGTATAATGATTGTTACTTAGAGTAAGTCCGAAACTGTACCAAGTTATAGCACTTTTAGCCTTTGAGACAGACTCTGCAACAGGTCCTTTTGGTTGGTAAGCAGTTTGCAACAGCAACTTTTATTTTCTAAGTTTTAAGGCTGTGTAATTTGCAATAGCTCTTGTGATACACATTGTTAACAAACTAGATCAGAACTTCAATAATTTTTCGAAGGAATTTACTCAAACGTTGGTAAACTGAAAACAAATTGTGTATAATTCTACAAAAGCACCGACAAGAGAGCAGGATAGAAAATATTTTGGAAATTAATGTTTCGTATAAACAAACCTGCTTCAGAGCCTCGAAGCGAGCCTTGAGCTCAGCTTGACGCTCGTTCTTCTTCTGGGCACGTCCGGCAAACACTGTACGACCATTGACTGCCTGTGAGTTCATCTCTTCAACGCACTATAAGCAAATACCAGTAAAATTCAGCAGTGTTAATTATTTACTGTTGTGTTTCAATTCCATTTTTGCACAACAGTTTGGAAACCAGTTATCTCAACATATATACCAATTATTCAGCACAGTGTCCATGAAGAATAAACAGTACTTGAGTTTGTTGAGTACAAGGTCTGCAAAGACTGTCAATATTTAGTTGTTCATTTGATGTTTTTGTACCCAAAAGTGTACACATAATTGTAGCCAAGCATATCTGCAACATTTCCTGCCACCACAATTATCAATGACAAAAAAATCAATAACATATATATAGGATACAATTCAATTCAACTAAAAAAATTATGTTAACACATATTTAAGAACAACGAACAAACAAAGTTACAACAGTATCAAACAAAGACTGTCAATATTTAGTTGTTCATCTGATGTTTTTGTAACAAAAAGTATAGGCATAACTGTGGCCAGGAATATCTGCAACATTTCCTACCACCACAATAATCAATGACAAAAAAAACAATGACACAGGAGATGTAATTCAATTCAACTAAAAAGTTATGTTTACACACAATTCCCCAAGTATTTAAAAACAACAAACAAACAAAAAGTTACAACAGTATCAAACACATGGGGGCAAAGTCCTGGAACCAGTTTTATACAGCTGCTTAAATCACAACAATTAAGCTCACCAGATTTAGGTTACCAGCCAAAAAACATGTCGTGTGTACAATTTATGACTGGTATCACTTTTGCTTAGCAAAATTTTTCTGCTATAAGCAGCTATGTGAAATTGGGCCCAGGTAAGGATAGGCTTGTAGCACCTTGCCTTTGAATAACACTAAATCTAAGTAATTGGATGAACATACGTTGCAGCAAATTGAGGAGCAGGTAAATGTAAACAAGTAGTGAGAGGAAACGAAATGTGGTGTGCAGACACTTGATTCTCTTTCTGCTATAAAGTAATTTTCTGAAACCTACCTTTTGGGCGGCTGAATGGTCCTCAAAGCTGACAAAGCCAAAGCCCTTCCCACGGCCAGATTTGTCGTCAAACATGACCTTGACGGAAGCCACTTTGCCGTGCACCTCGCACATAGTCTTCAGCTTTTCATCGTCGATGTCCTCGCCAAAGTTCTTGAGGTATACGTTAGTGAACTTCTTGCGCTGGTCGCCCAAGTGAGCCAGGCGCTCTTTGCGTGGGACAAAGCGCCCTACGTACCTGCGCATGAAAAAAAACATATGAACGAATACCAACTCGTTTCTCAAAGACAGAAAGCGGTGACATTTTTGACATGTCACCTTTTAAAATCTGAAACGATAAGCATATGAAATTTTATCTTCCAGTACGCACTAATCCTCAAATCAGATTGCTCAACTGGAGTGTGATAATTAACGTATCATACTCCCAGTAGTCTACATTGCACTTTGCGTATAGTGAGTATCATGCATCATGCTCTGTAAACTGACAGTGCAAAATGATGTTCTAAAATTTGCGCATTGCTCGTTTTGCTATTCATCAAATAATGCTCAAAGTTGTACTATCTTCCAGTTGACTGGAAGATAAGTTAGTTACATGTGATAAATAAGTTACATGTGAGAGGTTTACAGACTCTCCAAATCATGGAGGTGATCACCTGTTATTTATCACGCCTGCTTTCACAAAGTCTTACACTAAACTGACTTTGTATAGACCGTGCAACTCTTCCGATTGTAGAAAACATGGGACGTATTGAAGTTTACTTGTTTGTTTTCTCCACATGTTAAGCCAAGATTCCACCAAAAATGTTTGAAATACGTGCAAGACTTACACAGTCTGTTGCACTCTATTGATCAGAAACTCAGAAACTGATTGATTCATTGACCTATTATAAGATTTGTCTAAACTCTTTGAAATTGAGGGGGGAGGGGAGGGGGGGGCTCTGCAAGCCAACTTACACTTTTTTGCCGTTCAGCAACATACCAGACACCTTGGCTATGGCTTTCTGTGCGGCTTCTTCAGTTTCAAAATGTACAAAGCCGTAGCCCTTGGAGCCGTCCTCTCCCAAGGCAACCTGCAGATCAAGCAATTTTAGTCATCAATTCGGCCATGACATTCGGCCCTTGGGAAAAAAAGTAGGAAAATTTTAGTGAGGGCTGACCTACATGCACACATGGGATAGACTTGTAAAGACTTATCAGGCATTTTAGTAACAATCTGGCCGATTTTACTGAGGGCAAAAAATCAGAAGGCTGATTAAAGTATGAAGAATATCATGGTATGCCTGTCAATTCTATTATTTTCTCGGAATTGTTGGAATAATTTTTCGTTGATAGTACCACTGGCACAAAAAAAAAAAAAATTGAATTGACAAAGCCAAGAGAACAAAGATTCTCTTTGAAGCACTGGGATTTGAGATTTCTCGAGAACATGTCATTTTCACATACCATGAATTGAAAAAAGGAAAAAGAGGGGAAAAAATGGCCTTGCAAAAAGCTCACTGAAGACAACATCATTATCATCAGTTGGTGGGTGCAACATGTACTTATACACACAAAACAAAATACACAAAGACCACAATAGTACAAACCAAAATTGTAAAAGGGTACAGAAAAAATGGTACCAATTACAAACCTTGCAAGACAAGATGTTACCGAAGGCAGAGAAGGTATCGTACATAGCCTTGTTGTCGATAGACTTGTCCAAGTTCTTGATGAAGACGTTGCCTACACCGGAGCGACGCAATGAGGGATCGCGCTGAGACCACATAATACGTATTGGTTTTCCCTTCAATGTGTCGTAGTTCATTGTATCAAGAGCTCGCTCGGCTGTACAAAACAAATTGGCAAAGAGGTAATTTTTAAAATTTGCGTCACCAACTAACTACCACACATTGACAGCATGACACATTGAGACACTAATCTCTGCTCATCACAGATTCAAATTTAAGACCTCCTAACACTTGCTAACATTTTCCAGCAAGTTGACCCACCATTTCACAGGCTGTGTGTGGCTGCAAAGCTGTGCCAGGCCCCATACTTCATGGAGGCAATTGCATCCATGATGCCCCTGGTCATTGCCCTGGTGCCCTTGAAATGTTCCAATAGAAATTTACAATTTCCTCATAGAGGTGCCCTTTACCAAGGAGAAAATGCCTTGGTGCCCTTGCCCTTTTAAGAACGAAGCAATCAGGCCTGCTGTGCTGTACACAGAACTTACTGTGTTCATGTGTGGACTGTGAAAATGCATTCAACACATGATATGTTGCAGGTCGACAGAGTTATACTTCTCTTCTTCAAAACCACAGTAGATATTGAATGGTCAGACAGTTTTTACACTCAAAAGCATTGAGCAGCTTTGTGGAAGAGTCTTTTAAAGTTTCTTGGACTTGATGATGGCCAGACCACACTATTTATACGGGTAGAATAATCTTATAAACCCTTTTTTGTTTTACACGCGAAGAAACCATTATTTTTTGTAATGTTCCAAAATACTGAAATTCAAACATACATACCATCAGCCGGTTGTTGGAAGTTAACATATGCGTATCCGAGAGAGCGGCGAGTGATCATATCACGACACACACGGATTGAGAGGATAGGCCCTGCAGAGGAAAACTTCTCAAACAACATGGCCTCTGTCACGTCTGGATGCAAGTCCCCAACATAGAGGGATCCCATCGGGTAGTTGGCACCTCCAGCAGCATTCATTTTGGATTATTTGTTTTTATCTGTAAAGCAAACAACAAAACAAACCCATTGATTTTCTTAAATCTGAAGAGCAGTCCATAGTCATAATAATATATTTACTTTGGCCATGCCCAGGGAATGCCATCAACCCACTTTCCCGAACTAGTATCTGAGCAAGGATTATGAGAAAGCGACCATGAGAAGGACCAACCGAAAGATGGACAGACTGTATAAATCTTAAAGCAGACTGTCTCACAGTGAACATCGTCTCTTTTAGAGTGGCTAGCATCAGGCCGACTTGGGACAGGAAAAAGGACGGAATACATCAGGCAGATGCCACCACTCAATCTATCGGAGCGAGTTACACACCTATGTTCCGACACACCCAATTTCCAACTGCTCCACGTATGTTTCAACACCCTAGACCCAGTAACTGCGAACACGCAATCCTGGCAGCGTTTATACTTATAAAAAAAACAGTCGTTGAGTATCACGTTCACAATGGCGATCCTCTCTACTGGCAAATTTAATAGTAGGCTAAAAATCATTGATTTGGAGGACAGAAAATGATCGTGAGTACAATTAACTGCATTTTATTTCATCTTAAATACTTGGAAAAGCCAGTAGGCGATTTTCAAGCAATTTTGTTAAGTCTTTGTCGTAATTTTGACAATTTTGTAACTGATTCATAAAAAATCCGCTTCGCCGCACTATCCAAATATACCACGGACTGGGGCGCTAGTACGACCGATAATGTCAAAATCTTAAAAAAGGAGTACAGCGCCCCCGTTGGGTCTACCAACACCCCTATAATCCAACATCCCCTCTTTCCAAAACCCCTGCTAATGTATGTTCCAACAATATTCATCATACATGTGGGACTGAGTTACCAACACACAATTTCATTAAGGGTTTTTAAGTCTAGGGCTAACACAATCTTATGTGCGGTTTGCCTGAAAATAGGGGTGTCAGAACATAGGTTGAGTAGTTGGCTATGTTCCAACTGCTCAACCTAAAAAAATCCGCTTCATCACAGTTCCCACATACATTACAGACTGGGACGCTAGTACGACCGATAATGTCAAAATCTCAAAAAAGGAGTGCAGCGCCCCAGTTACTCGATCTACTCCAGACTCTCAGCATGCTCAGGCAATGACCAAGCAATCATCAAGGGACACATATCGGCAAAAAAATGTAAGTCTCAATTCGAAAGTTGATGTCACATTGTTGTGTGTCAGACAGAGGGTGGTTCATAGGGCCAAGAAGGGGAGGTGGTCCAGAGCAGCGAATGGGCATCCTATATATTATTATATAGCATTTCGGTCACTTCGTACCCAAGTCACTTCGTACCCAAACCACTTCGTACCCAAGTCGCTTCGTACCCAAGTCGCTTCGTACCGAAGTCAGGCGCGACAGCACGACGAACAAATACACACACATAGCCACAAGAAAAAAACTAGCGCAGGAGTACGAGTCATAGCGCCCTCCTGCAGCACATCCGCGCAAAAAAGCAACTGCAACCATCATGGCTCCTCCGCCTTCGTTGACATGGGCTTATATCACCGAGATTTGACATAAAATTTCAGCAAAAGCCTAGGATTTATCGCACGGGGGATTGGCGGAAATCTTCTCCAGACTCTGTGAGTCTGACATGTCTGACAGCAACGACCGACCGATCATTGAGGGATAAATTTGCCAAAAAAAGTAAGTCTCTATTCGGAAGTTGATGTCTGGTTTTAAAGGACAGGGTTCGTTGGGCCAAGAAGCGGAGGGAGTCCAGCGTATTGGCACAATGTATGGGGCTAAGCTAGACCCAGTAACTGGGGCGCTGTACTCCTTTTTTGAGATTTTTGACATTATCTGTCGTACTAGCGCCCCAGTCCGTGGTATATTTGGAAAGTGCTCCGATTCGGAGTCCAAAGCGGTTTTTTTTCTGAATCAGTTACAAAATTGTCAAAATTGCGACAAAGACTCGACAGAATTGCTTGAAAATCGCCTACTGGCTTCTTCAAGTATTTACGGTGAAATAAAATGCAGTTAATTGTACTCACGATCATTTTTGGTCCTCCAAATCAATGATTTTTAGCCCACTATCACGCATATATCAAATTTGCCGTTAAAATCGCCATTTTGAACGTGATACTCAACGACCGTTTCCTTATGTGTATAAATGATGCAAGGAAGGATTGCGTGTTCGCTGAGGCCCTAACTTTCATTTTGTTTTCCGCGCAGTCAACGCAGGATACCAGGCTGTGTGTAGCGCCAATGTTCGCTGATGCCCTGACATGCATATTGATTTGCGCAGTCAACGCAGGATACCAGGCTACACAGCTGGTATCCTGCATTGACTGCGCAAATCAATATGAATGTCAGGGCATCAGTGAACATTGGCGCTACACACAGCCTGGTATCCTGCGTTGACTGCGCGGAAAACAATATGAAAGTCAGGGCCTCAGCGAACACGCAATCCTTGCAGCGTTTTAGACATAAGGAAACGGTCGTTGAGTATCGCATTCAAAATGGCGATTCTAACGGCAAATTTGATATATGCGTGATAGTGGGCTAATAATCATCGATTTGGAGGACCAAAAATGATCGTGAGTACAATTCACTGCATTTTATTTCACCGTATATACTTGGAGAAGCCAGTAGGCGATTTTCTAGCCCCATACATTGTGCCAATACGCTGGACTCCCTCCGCTTCTTGGCCCAACGAACCCTGTCCGTTAAAACCAGACATCAACTTTCGAATCGAGACTTACTTTTCTTGGCAAATTTATCCCTCAATGATCAGTCGGTCGTTGCTGTCAGACATGTCAGACTCACAGGCAGAGTCTGGAGAAGATTTCCGCACGATCCCCCGTGCGATAAATCCTAGGCTTTTGCTGGAATTTTATGTCAAATCTCGGTGATATAAGCCCATGTCAACGACGGCGGAGGAGCCATGATGGTTGCTGTTCAGCGCGGGTCGTATTCCTGCACTAGTCTTTATTCCAGCAGTCATTTTGCGACGTTTACCTGATAGTCGTGACGTCTAGGTGTCGCGCAGCGGTAAACGTTCTTGAATGTGCTGACTGATTGCGCGCATTGGACGTCACCACTTTCAGGTAAACGTCGCAAAATGACTGCTGGAATAAAGACTAGTGCAGGAATACAACCCGCGCTGAACAGCAACCATCATGGCTTCTCCGCCGTCGTTGACATGGGCTTATATCACCGAGATTTGACATAAAATTCCAGCAAAAGCCTAGGATTTATCGCACGGGGGATCGTGCGGAAATCTTCTCCAGACTCTGCCTGTGAGTCTGACATGTCTGACAGCAACGACCGACTGATCATTGAGGGATAAATTTGCCAAGAAAAGTAAGTCTCGATTCGAAAGTTGATGTCTGGTTTTAACGGACAGGGTTCGTTGGGCCAAGAAGCGGAGGGAGTCCAGCGTATTGGCACAATGTATGGGGCTAGCGATTTTCAAGCAATTCTGTCAAGTCCTTGTTGCAATTTTGACAATTTTGTAACTGATTCAGAAAAAAAACGCTTCGGACTCCGAATCGGAGCACTTTCCAAATATACCACGGACTGGGGCGCTAGTACGACAGATAATGTCAAAAATTTCAAAAAAGGAGTACAGCGCCCCAGTTACTGGGTCTAGGGCTAAGCCCTAGCTACATAAATAAAAGTACTAAGCTAGGCCCGTTTACTTTAACTAAACATTTTTAACACAAGTCACTCAAGAAGTATACACATGTCATGATACATGTTATTAATTAAAAACATTCATGACATTAAGCCTATTGTATGTATCATAATAATATTAGGCTTACGTGAACAAAAATGTTGATATTTTCTTTCAGACAAGAGTAAATTTCGCAATATCTTCCTAACCACACGTTCAACAAGAGAAATTCCATTCATTCGGCCCACATGCACGTGAACCTCCATGCGTCAACCAACGACGACCGACGTGCTTGGTTGGTGACTTTTCATTCAGTTTCATTTTTAGTTCCAGATGTGACTTACTTTTACAAGTAGATAAGCTGAAAATCCCGTAGTTTCCTCGTCAGCAGCAAGCAACAGTAGTTTCTTTACTTTTTTTTTATTTGGTGGTTTTTTACTTTTAAACTTTTTTTGTATTTTTTATGTTCCAAAGGAACGTTTTATTTAAAATGGGGTTGTGTGAACGTATTCACGACACACACAACACTCCGCGTCAATGTTGTAGAGGGAATAAAAATGGCATTGCTTCCTTATAAACGCGTCAAGTCCATATCAATCCGCGTGACGTAATAACTTATTTTGTAAATCCTCTGATACTTGTAACTTTTACCTTAAATGATTACGGTTAACTCACCAGAAATTTTTCAACAATCTTTTTTATTCAAAATCTCATTTTTTATATTGGAAATATATGTTTTCACGAAATTATTTCCGTATACGGGGGACTTTTTATGGTCGTGAATGTGGAGCAGTTCGTAGGTTGTTCCGTTTAGTATGGTGCAACGAGGTAAGTAAGTGTAATATGCATATGCAATGACTAGGTACCAGTCGGAATCCAGCTTCTTCCAGTTTAGCTGTTCGCGCGGCTCCGCCCCGCCCGCAATTTTTTTTCTGCAGTTCAGAATTGCCATCCTCGAAAAAAAAATCAATTTTTTTAAAGCTTCCCTGAGGATTGATTCCCTTATCGTTTTGAAGAAAAAAAAATCCCAATTGAAAATCATTTATAACAGTGGCACTTTTGGATTGCAGAAAAAAAATTAAGTGCCCCGCCCCGCCCCACCCCACCCCCACGGGCCGTGTCGTCTGTTTGAATCAAGCGACTTCGGCTACGGCTATGGCTGTTAGCTGAAACAACAACGTTGAAAATAAAACTTTTCGGCGTTCCGGCCGTAGTCGGCCACTGCCAAAATAATTCATTCGGACACGGCCATCGCCGCCCCCCCCCCCCCCCCCCCCACCGCCGACGGTGTGGGCTGAAGGAAGTTGATTCAAAAGAGGGCGCTACCAGACAGACTTTCTAAACAATTCGGTTGCCGTATATGGGGGACAGAATCTCCGGCGGGTGCGGGGGGGGGGGGGGGATGAGGATGGACAGAATCTCAGCTGCCACACCGGTTCTCAGGGACCGAGCGAACGTCAGGTTGTTACTGTATCGGTCCGACCTATGCACAATAATTAGTAGGTGGGCCTAGACTTTCAACAGCAGGGTGCATAACTCTATGAGGCATTGGTTTCGGTTTCAGAGGCAGGCGAATCTAGATATTAATTTTGCATGGGTGGGGGTGGGGAACTTGGCGACCATTAAGCCCCGCCCCCTAAACATATTGACCAATCACATCATTGGCTATCACCACTGCACACGTGCGTCTCTTCATAAAATGCCACAGTATAAAGCCAAAGAAGAAATTGACGAAGAAATTGAATCAAAGATGCATGCGCGTGACAAGCCCTTGATCTCCATTCCAACTGAATAGGACACGTACTGTTGTACGTCATGCATATAAACGCGCGCGTTTTCAAGAGTGTTTTGAACATTAATCTCCATTATACTACTTTCAATGATTTTGAAAATTCAAAACGCGAGTCGTCACACTACTCTGTGCGCAACGCAAACAAATGAAGTGTGGTGTGGTGTGGATGTAAATTACTTTCATAATAAGATTTTACTTATTTCTACGTAGTTTTTGAAGAAAAGAAAAATGAAATAAATTTAATTAATATAAAGGTTCCGATACAGCAACGGTGAAGTGTTGTGCTTCAATAGTTGGTTATCGGAACACAAAACGCATAGATGTTCCGAAAAGTTGGATTTAATCCATAAGAAAGTGCTTTGTCTGCAGTCATTATGTAACTATACCTTTACAACATGGCCTTTGTCTTCTTACCTGTGGTCTGTTTTTGATCACTGCACATTAAAATAACTAGATCCAAATCACAAATGGGTATCTTCTAGTTCCAACCTTGTTTTTTTCTTCCGCAAACTCCTTCGTGAAGTGATCATTAGACGTTACGAAAACTTTATCATGAACGGAACATCGTTTCAGGCTTTGTGCGAGCAAAACAAGTCCCTTGCTTGCGTATTTTCACCATTGATCTTCAGTATTATTAATGGGGATCAATGGTTTTCACTTGTACTGCTGAAGGCTGGTTATAGACCTTTCCATTGTTGATAAACAAACCGTGGTTGGCATGGACGGCCAAATGTAGCAAAACATTCAAGCCTTGTAGACAGACGTTGTGACCAAATTCAACATTTTTGCAACTTACTATTTTTAAAGAAAACACATCCCATTATTGGTTGGTTTGTTTCCAACAAATTTTGAACATTTTTTGAATATTTGTGTTACATTTTTGCAAACTGTGATTATCTGTTTTTGCTTTGCATTGACGGCTCCCCGTAGTTTTTCCATCTTGGTTGGCAAAAACTCGAGCTGTGACATTGCAAAAGAAAGGTCTAAAGTTTGTCGCACGTTGATAAACGCAGGACGCTGCGAACGCTGGACGCTTGGCGTCAGCGTGGACTTTAAACTGCGTTGCGCGTCATTTTACTGCCGCGCTACTATCGCCGGACCACACCTTGCCTCACCCGTTGAACACTCAAAATGTCAAACGCGCTCGCCGTGTCCTATCCAGTAGAGTCAGTATTAAGGGAGATCAATGGGCAGGCCACATATTATGGAAAGTGTAGTCAACACTGACGAATGGCTTATCTTATTTTATTCGTAGAAAATTGTTTAATTTTACAATATTATTGATCGTCAAGATTTCTTAAATCACAACATTTAATTAGTTGTGACAGAAAATTCATTAGTCAATACTCCAAAAATAGTTAATCATGTAATTAGCCAAACAATATAAATAACTAGTCTTGCACTTTTCTTCATTGGTCACTCTCAATTTGTCAATTATTCAGCATAGACAAAATCTTCGTTTAATTTAAAGGTTGGTAAAACTGCTTTACAAAACTATCAAAGGGAACGTTGCCTTCGGATTGGGCAACTTTGGGTTATAAGAAGCGCTTGTTTTGAAATGAATAATAATATGGTTGGAAAGATATTTTATATGTAGAATTGGCCTATATAAAATTGTGTGGTTTCTGTTTAATTTCGTGACAGAGCACGGTCCACCATTTTTGTAAAACAAAATTTTTGACTCCACAAAATGGCGGACCGTATACATTCATGTAAAGTGTTGTTCCGCTATTTCCAGAGGCAAAATGTATGTTTTGCATATCATGTTGTGTGAATTTGACATTTCCTCAGTTGAGAAAACAAAAATCACAATGCATTAAAGAGAATATTGTTCTTTTGGCATCGTCAAGTCAGGGTTTCTTTGTGCGGTACTCCCATGAAAATTATACCGGCAATAGACCGTATTTTTGACAGCAAGAGGGCGCACTACTAATTCCATTTTGAAAGTACACAAATATTTCAAAACATTAAAAATCCAAATTTTCCAAGCAAATATCTTACGCTGATTACATTTTAAAACTTTCAATAAAAAAACCTTAAACAGTTGCTTTATTAGAAGTCTAATTGCATCTGGTTTACCACACTATTTCTATGGTTTGATCCCAAGTTTACCCCTAAGGGCGCCCTCTTGCAGGCAAAAATAAGGCTCATTCCGACAAGATAATTTCGCCAGGGGGACAGGAAAAAACAAAAGAATCCTGGCGGCAACTGTTTTTTAACCGCTCGGCCACGATACGCCATACACACAAGTCGGAGAATGTTACAACTGCGGTACATACTATGTGCCATGCTGGATCCCAGAATTGAAATTATTTTTTAGGTCTGTGTCTGGACGGGTTTTGAGTAGAGGCAATGAGAGATTTTCGAACGCTAGGTGGCAGCAGACTTACCAGGTAACTTTACATTGTTTGCGTATAGTTCTGAACGTAAGCGTATATCCAAGATCAATGAATTTACCTGGTAATTGCCACAAATGTCTCCACTTCATAATCATTTCAGGTCGTATACTTGGTGCCTTGAATCCTGGTGGAATAAGCAGTCAAGACAACCACCACCACAAGGCCGCACTAACATCCGACCAACTGCTATTGCTTTCAAGTTATTTATCAACAATCTCGAATAAAACTAAAATATAGAAAAAGTGTAATATATTAAATGATTTATAAGCTTAAAGGTATTATAAAGGATTGGTAAAGCTGATAGTGCAGTGTTCTAATACTTTGTGTCATTCAGTATGATTAAATACATAAAAAAATGTGAAAATTTGGGCTCAATCCAAGTCGTCCGACGTGTTCCAACTCACTGCCGACTCTACAGTGGTCTGGCTCCCTGACCAAATATCCCTGACGTCTTTTGATTAAAAGCTTATGTCGGGCATCATACACGTTTAAAAGATATAAATATTCATTACTTGTCACCAACGGTGGACGATGTCATTGACTTTCGGCCGAAATGACCTCAAACCCAGTTAATCTCAAACCGAGTTCACATGCAGGGAATGATTTCCTTCAGCCATTTTGCATAGCAAAATATTTACACTGAACACGTTTCATACACAACGAGTGCTAATATTGAGTAGCACATGATGGTTTTTTGAGGAGCAAATGATGATTGTTGAGTAGCAACCGAGGCATGTTGTGGAGCAGTTTTCTACGTTTATACGAGTGCAATCTCTCACTTCATCTGTATCCTAAAACTCCTGTGTGGTCACTGTGAAAAAATATTCAGGCAAGTCTGAAATCAAGATCTGAATTTTGTTGATAACGAGAAAAACACTGGTTTATCCAGTTTCAATTTATTTCTGCGCCAAGACAGACGCGCTAATGATTCAATAGTACATAGAAAAAACTTGTCAATAAAAATGCCAATGGTAAGCCTAAGGGAGGAATGCGAAATTAAACCAGCGGTAACTTGAGGTTAGCCTAGAGGTTTTTTGAGGTTCTCTAGGGTTATCCGGGGTTTAACCTCGAATTACCGCTTAGTTCTGCATTGCTCCCTTACAAAAACACATAAAAAAGAAGAAAAACTGTTGAAAGTAAACCAAATCTTCCTGAGAGGAGGACAAAAGCTCAAACAATTTGCTTCGTCAACATCAATAAATGTATACATGTAGTTGATGATCAACCTTCAGAAACGGGATGCGTGTCGCACCTGGTAGAGCAGTGGTCCAAAGATGGAACCTTGGGGTACACTGAACTAAACAGCAGTACAAATACGACCTTGGTTCTTGGCAAAAGCCATCAAACTGCTGTGTTTCAAAATATTTTTAGAAACAAATATCATACAGATGTCAAATACAAGATCTGCAAATTATTTTCTTGTCACAAACAGTTTAGTCATGACTTTGGTTACACATACTATAGTTAACTAAGGTACTATAATCAGTCGAGAGTCTTCATGCCTGTGGATTTATTAACCCCTACCCTCCCAAATACTTCTTTATCCAGTTTTAATACGGGAAGAGGCAGTTATGTTTGTCTCGAAACAGATTCATTTACCCCTCCCTGTTCTTAGCTGTGCTGTGAAGAGACTTGCAGTTATATCTCGCCATGTCTTGTTTCTGTGCATTGGGGCAGGTTTCTATCCCTTCATAAAAGTAGCCCACACCTCGAGTGGACTTTGGGCCTTGTGATGGGCGAATTGCTTAAAAAAAAAAAAAAAAAAAAACCAATCCTCTTTGCCTAAATGAAGGATTCAGAAGGACTGAGGGCTGTAGGCTCAAGAACCAATTGCTTATCACTGGGTCAGGCATTCCAATCTAAGTCCAACACCTTGGTGTAAAGTGAGAATATTGGAGAATTGAGGTCACCTGTAGGCAAGTGGGCCTGGGGAGTAAGGGTTACAACTAAATCAGAAGTGAACCCCAAAAAAGGATGACCAAAATGTGGTTCCCTTTACATATATAACAGTCAGTATCTGTAGAAGAACATTCTCTATTCCTCCTCCACATCATCATCTTCCTCCTCACTGAACTCCTCCTCATCCTGCTCCCCATCACTTCCACTTCCATCCTCTTCCGTTGTTCTGTAACTCGTTGCGTCTGTGATCTCTGAGGTTTTCAAGTCTTCAAATGTGCCGCTGTTGGACCACATGCCCAGAAGGTCGATCTTGAAATCAACCATTGTGTTGCCCAGAAGTTTCTGCAACAGGACAAAATTGCATGATTTATACAGGCGACTCACAATGCAGTGCGCACACTACAGTTTGCCTGGGACTAAGAGGGGCCATTTTCCCTGTGTATCGTGGGGGAAAGGTCGGCATTAATACCCTGGTTGCTGGGCCATTTATTTCATTTCTTAAACCATCCTTGCTCCCTGGGGAGTATGTAGTATAAGCTGCCAAATATGTAGCACACCAAGCTTAACCGATCACAAGAACCATCTTTGCCCTAAGATGTACCCATTTACTCCCATTATAGTTAAGTGTCTTGCTCAAGGACACAAGTGTCATGACTGGGATTCGAACCCAATGATTTAGCCACCAGAACTTGAGTCCGGTGCACAAGACCGCTCCACCATGAAAGGCTATTTAATTGTAGGCTAACAAAATCTACTAAAACTATTAAAGGGGCTGTGTCGTCATGATTACAGCAGGCCTGTGGCTGTGCATGGAAAGATGAACTCTCACCCAGATACTGCAAGCGTGCACTTGCAGTCAAATCACAAAGGGTGCCGTCTTTGTCAAACTGATGTGACCGCCAGCGCGCACACACGTGTAGTAACTGGGTTATTCCTCTTACCGCTATAATCATGACACAGCCCCTTTAAGCATTATGTAAATCGTATTTGCCCAAACCATAGACAAAGAACCCTGAGCTAAACTACACTCTTTGTCCCTGTGTGAATGTGGCATACCAACACCATGTGACCAGTATGGAAAATAATATATCTTTTTAGCCTTTGAGAAAGACTCTGCTCGGGTCGAAACGTCAGGCCATTAACAATTTTGTGCATCTGTACAACAGATCCTTTTGGTTTGTAAGCAGTTTTCAAATTGTGACATGTGTGTATAGCAAAATGGTGACCTACAGTGTACCTGTACGGACAACTGGAGACCTGCCTGAATGGAAAACTGGGGACCTGCTTGAACGGAAAACTGGGGACCTGCCTGAATGGAAAACTGGGACCTGTCTGAATGGAAAACTGGGGACCTGCTTGAATGGAAAACTGGGGACCTGCCTGAATGGAAAACTGGGGACCTGTCTGAATGGAAAAATGGGGACCTGCTTAAATGTAAAACTGGGAACCTGCCTGAATGGAAAACTGGGGACCTGCCTGAATGGAAAACTGGGGACCTGCCTGAATGGAAAACTAGGGACCTGCCTGAATGGAAAACTGGGTACCTGCCTGAATGGAAAACTGGGGACCTGCCTAAATGTAAAACTGGGTATCTGCCTGAATGGAAAACTGGGAACCTGCCTGAATGGAAAACTGGGGACCTGCTTAAATGGAAAACTGGGGACCTGCCTGAATGGAAAACTGGGGACCTGTCTGAATGGAAAACTGGGGACCTGCCTGAATGGAAAACTGGGGACCTGTCTGAATGGAAAACTGGGGACCTGCTTAAATGTAAAACTGGGAACCTGCCTGAATGGAAAACTGGGAACCTGCCTGAATGTAAAACTGGGAACCTGCCTAAATGAAAAACTGGGTACCTGCCTGAATGTAAAACTGGAGACCTGCCTGAATGTAAAACTGGGGACCTGCCTGAATGGAAAACTGGGGACCTGCTTAAATGTAAAACTGGGAACCTGCCTGAATGGAAAACTGGGAACCTGCCTAAATGAAAAACTGGGTACCTGCCTTAATGGAAAACTGGGGACCTGCCTGAATGGAAAACTGGGGACCTGCCTGAATGGAAAACTGGGGACCTGCCTGAAAGGAAAACTGGGTACCTGCTTAAATGGAAAATCAGGGACCTGCCTGTTTGACAAAGGGGTGACCTGCTTTCTACGGCAAAAATGCATTGAGTCGTATCTATACTTTTTATTGGTCAATCTAAATTTACTTAGTAACTGTATGGCAAATTTTACCATCACATTAAAATAATTTTGCCACACACAAACACAGAGTAATGAAATGGCAGAACTTCCATAAAATGGTCTCACAACTGATCTGAACAGATTATGACGTACTCGCCATTCTTTAGGTTATATTTCTATGGCCAGTTTCAAAACCACGGCTTAGGCTTTGGCTCTGGCTTTGGCTCTGGCTTTGGCTAAATCCGCCTGTTGCAGTCCCGTCCCAAAAGTGTACACTTTTAAAAATTAACCACAGATCTCTAGCAGGAACCTTAGCCCAAAGACATGGTTTCAAAAAAGGCCTTTGGTCAAAAACGAAAAGGATATCTCATCCAGAATTCTTGGAAAATGCGAACGTTCTTCAGGGTTATCCAGAAATGTGTAAAACGTTTTTTTCAGTTGTTGCCCAATATCTCTGGTTTGCACTGCTTTCACAGTTCATCAAAATGATCAATGTTCATCAGTAAACTCAATTCAAAATGGCTCTCAAAATTCATTTAATATTGTCCTCATTACTTTTTTTGTTGATTGATAGTTGTAATCATAAGCTTTGTTCTCTTTGTGTTGCACCTTGAGCACCTCTTGATGGAACTGTGCGCATTATAAATCTACAGTATTATTAACATTATTAACCCTCCTACTGCTACACCGTTTGAAACCATTCAAAGTTTCCGTATACTAATTTCCTCATTGGTTTTGTACATGACCATTGGTTTAGCACTGGAAGCAGTTCGTGCACAAGTGAATGAGTCACTATTCATGGTCACTCAAGCAGGTGAATGGTTTTGGATCCTCAGTCAACTCAGTGCCAAATAGGCCTTAGAGTAGGAGGGTTAATAAGGGTTTGGTGCGGCTTACCAGTATCCTAGCCTGTTCAGGTGTCAATGAGTCCCCTTCTTGACACACTGTGTGTTCACCAACTAGCGTTATTACACCTGAAAAGCAATATCAATATACTATGCATAAAGTCACTAAACAGGATTGGTAAAGCTGACAGTGCAGTGCAGTGTTCTTACTTTGTCTGATTCAATTTATCAATGAACAAACAAAAACCTGGGAAAATTTGGGCTTAATCCGTCGTCCGAATCAGGAGAAAATAGTGAAAAACCGTGCACACTTTTCAGCATGTAAACACATTGTCCTTAATTTTGACTGTTACAACCGAAATCAGCTGTTGCGTTGTTTTAAGTTTTCAGATTCAGTTTTTTCAAACATGACAGCATTTCAAAGGGAAACATTTCACAGAAAAATTGGTTCTAGTGTTAACTTCATGAACAGTAAGCTTTCAGACTGAAACTAAACATTGGTTTTTACCCTGACCAATCATGTACACTGCCTGTAAGCAATAAACAGACAGTTGAAGTCAATGTCTGTATGACACCTACAACTACCATGAACTGCATGTTTATTAATTGTACCACGTAAACACAAAATTTGTGCGACAGTTTGGGCTACAAAAACCCAACAAACTTGAAAATAAAATTCTATAGGTCATGAGTTGCAGAGATGAGACCCTACGTCATGACTGAAGAGGCCTTTGATCAAGACCTTTGTGGCTTAGACAGCTATGTAGCCACGAAGACCAGCTCAGTGCATACGTGGCAAAGCCACAAGGACTTTTTCCAACTTGATTTTGCGTTTTTTTGGTGTTGAATTATTCATAAAGTTTCAACAGAACTTATTCATAAGTTTTACGCAATTAAGAAAAGCGATGAAAGGTCAACCAATCAAAATGTGGATGAGGTAATTTATGCTGACCCCATCGCTTCTGATTGGCTGGGAATTTCGCTTCCCCTGTACGGTAGCAAAAATCAAGAAACGAAGAAAAACATTAGAAATTCCTGACAAGTTGGAAGAGGCCCTCGTGGCTTCACCACTTGGTCTTCGCTTCAGTGGCTCCTTGGCTACACATTGTCTAAGCCACGAAGGCCTTGACAAAAGGCTTTGACTCAAGCAGTTCATAATAGTTGCATGCGGTAAATTTAGCTGGAAATCTGGCTTCTCTACCAGTATGAAAAAGACAAAACCCACAATGCCATTTTTCTACCAGTGCAGGCAAACTTTTGCGACACAGGAACATGATCAATATGCTAGGTTTCTGTTGTGTACCAAGCTCTGGTCTGGTTAAGTAATCGTCTGTAAGAGATGTTAACAAATGCTCCAAACAGCTCAAGATAACTGGAGTGATTTTCAGTCCACTTGTTCTGAGATGTCAGGATTTATAACCTGTCAAAATAATCGACTTACAAGGGGGAAACTGCCTCCCCAAGCATCAAGCCCACAAGTGACGTCAATCCTTCACTATCTTTCACACTTATATCACCTCCCACCAACATTTTTGGACCAGGATATGATTGGTACCCCTGGCCAAGTGATTAGGGCCTACAGTCCTCAATCCTCCGCAGTCCTCCAACTTCATGAAGAGGATTTTGGAAGATTTTGAAGGGTCATGGTTAGAGTATTCTTATTTCAAAGTCAACTCTCACAAGAAAGAGTCCCCCCAAAAAAACCCTCCAAAATAGAACAGAATCAATCCTACCCAAAATCCTGGCTTTGCCATTAACACAGACCTTTCTTAAGTGAAGTTGGAAGTCCAAGTTTTCTGAGATGAGGCTCCATGGAGTGTGAGAACTGACTGAGTGGTCCCTCGTCAAGAACCACAGTAGACTTGGCTATGTTTCCTGATCTTGCAAAATCCGGCTCCACAAACGTCTCAAACCATCTACGAAATATACACATTCATCAAAATTTTCAAAAAAGCACTCGAATTCATCACACTTTGCACTTAGGCTCTATCAACAAAATAACAACAATTTATAATGTGTACAAATTTAACCTACGGGGCACGAATGTTTTCCCATAACACTAAGGCATACCTGTGTGGAAGGTCATCAACATCCAATTAGTGTAATTAACTCTATTTATGCTCCCACATTGTTCCCCATATCTGATGCACCAATGGCAAAGCATTAAAGCAAATCAAAGTGGGAACCTACATGATTATGGTCACACCAAAGTCATTTGACCCATGACACCCAGCACATTAATGTAGTGACATGCAAATTAATCCATCGCACGCGCAAGCTGCTTGCAAAGGGCGAGCGCGTACGCGATTAATTTCCATTTGTAAGTAATCATATCTCGATTTAGAAAACAATTAATAGCAAAGATTGGAATCAGAAAAATAAATGTAACAAATAGAAGGGAGTTGGAGAGAGATCGTTAACAGGAGCGGAGCTCCGAATAAACTTTGTCATCAGATTACCATTATATCAATCAATATCAGTGTCTTTCGTCAACTTATTTGTGGTCACTCTTCCTGCTCATTAATATTTCCACACGGACCAATGAATGAACCCAAGGAATAGGAGAATCCTAGTTAAAATCTCTACATTAACAAAGGCACAATCCCCATGCAAGCTCCAAGGGGTGGATTTCACAAAACAGAACAGAAAAGGGAGGTCATGTAAACACGCCATTGTGTAAAATCGGACGACCGGAACAAAGGTTGCCTGGACATTTTGTTTTTAGAGCCTGCACAGAGTATCGCTCAAGGTGCAAGTCTTCGTTTCAACCACACAAGGAGGACATAATGGTGTTGAATATTTTGCAGATATTTTCCCATTATACAGGGGTTATTGTCTAATCCCCGATTCCAGACCTTTGTCCTTCTGTTCCAAGAAGAGGATTAGGAGACATCAAGAGGTTTCCACCATTGTTGGTTCATTGTATTTCGGCTTAATGGAGGTAAGTCCAAGTGAACTGAGATTCCAGCCTTGGTTCCGGCCCTGGGACCAATTACTGGCCGTGTCTCACGGCTGAGATTCTGCAATTCATGCTGAATGAATCTGATATTTTTCTCGAAAGAGAAACAAAAAATCATGGCACCTCAAGGCAAATCTTTGTTCTCTTGGCTTTGTTTAGTCAAGATCTCTATTCTCAAAGAAAAATGATTTGGGCCGTTCAGAAAAATTAATCCTGTCAGAGATTTTGAGAACATTTTGAGAACCCCGACGTTAACTCCAGTGGTGTTTTGAACTTACTCATTAACTGCCTCTTTGGATTCATTGGTGAATAATAATCCAACATTTCCTTGTAGTCTTCTACTGAGCATGTGTAAACCGTCTCTGTATTCGCTTTCCCTTTCCTTACCGAGGGCCATGGCGATCACTTTGTTCTTACCGAAGAAGAATCTGTAAAGCAAGTGACAAATTATTTATATTAACTCTTACTCCCTAGGCCTTTTTGCCTACAGGTGACCTCAATCATCCAATATCCTCCTCTCCTATGACACTTCACACCACCTTGTTTGGACTTAGATAGCGTGTCGTGGCCGAGTGGTTAGTGCGTCAGACTCAAGCTCCGGTGGCTGAGTCATCGGAATGTAGGTTCGAGTCCCGGTCATAACACTTGTGTCCTTGAGCAAGGCACTTAACCATAATTGCTCCGTAAAAGTTGGGGAGGTAGAGCCTTCTGCTCTACCAGCCAGGTTTCTGATAGATGATACCTAAGCCTACATCCTTACGGACTGTAAAGGGGGTTACCCTGTTTCAGCCCCAGGAGTAGGTGGCAATGGCCCCTGGATAAAACAATTGATTTGTAGCCCACACCTCGAGTGGCTTACTGGCCTTGTGTGTCTGGCAACTTCCATAAAAAAAATTCTTTTTAAAAAGATCAGATTGGAATGCCTGACCCAATGGTAAGTGACAGGGGTCTTTTTATAGCACACAAATCCACCAACAATCTGTTCAAAATGCTAAAACAGTACTCAAAAGAGAACAACAACTAGAAAAACAGAACAAGATTACCTGCTGTGTTTCCACATGTTCCTCACATCTTTAATTTTACTGTTGCGCATGTTCTCCACAGAGAAGAGGAAGATTCGTGCATACTTGTCCACACATTCTCTGACCTGTGGCAGAAAACAAAAAAACATTTAACAAAATGTAAATTCAATATCAAACAGGTGCTCAAGAAACTTCAGAGAGAAAATCTGTGTGAGATACAATGATGTTGATGGGTGAGGCTTTGGATACTTCTTTTTCTCAGCACAAAACTAAATTTCCCTGTGCACTTAGATGACTGCACAAAGCCAAAGTGCCCTTTATGAAAACAACCTCTGTGGGAACGTTTCAAGCAGTAGTTGGAAATCAAATAGGGCGCAGGCCTGGAATTACAAGGAGGCCATGGAGGTAATGGACTCTGTTGCGATGGTCATGGCCTCGGTGCCACTTCAAACAGACCCTTCCAATAGACGAGAGGTATCAATACGGCGCGCTACCCATGGTGGGGAGGTTGCCCTCAAGCCAACACTTTGTCTGAAGCCAACTCTTGAAAGCACCTTGGAATTCTTGAATTTAGTCAGATTCACTGTACCTCTTCAATCAACTTCTGCTTCAGCTCCAGACCTTTCTTCCGTGTGTTTGTCAACGACACTGTGTGTAAAAGAGCAACCAACACATTTAAGAAGGGACATTTAGTGAGACCATGGAGGTTATTTTCTACCTTGTTTGAGAAAAGTAAATTGGTGGATTTTAATACATCAATTATTTTTAAACTTTATAGAGGGGGAAATTCAGTCCATTTTTTTTCTTTTCATGAACCATGAACACACCATACAAAAAATACAATAGTTGTGATAAGCGAAACTCTCATAGTCATACACCGGTATGCTGGTATGCGGTGCGCTGGTCCTATGGGCTGGTTCCGCGTACCAGTTAATTTTGCAACTCCGGTGGCCATATTTGTTGCAATACTGTTTGAATGGGATCTGAATTACGGTGACTGATAATTTATCACTTTTTAACAACTTTTAGTTTGCGGAGTGGATTTTCTGGACCTGTGCAACACTCGATGAGAGTTCAAAGAACACATAAAACATAGAGCCTAGTTTTGGCGAGATCTGATTTCAAAAAAGAACTGTTATATGTAAACGTGAAGGGCAGAAAGTTTCGAATAGAATTTTGTACATGTCACTCTATGACTATGAGGTTCGTGGAGACGATAGCGGAACGAACCTCAGTCAGCGTTGTCAAGCCAAAAATTGCCTATTTTTCTTGATTTGGACACTTTGTAATTGTTCAAAGTGCCTGTTCCTTCCTGTATACATTCTGTCAACCTTTCTGTACAGGTTAGGATATTATAATTAATTTGACCTAAATATAATATTTTTATTAAGTAAATTAAGGGCGATAAAGCTGAGGACATGTAAATTGTAAAGTGGCAGCCGGATACGGCATTTTTGCCATCTTGTCAATAATGTAAGTCTTTAGTCTCTAAACATACTTAATAAACTAGATTAATGTTCAATTGACTTACCTTTTCTGTCTCTTTTTGACTTCGGCATTGCTGAATCTTATTTTTTTATCATGTGTTTTGGAAACAAACACTAATGTCTGACCATTGACTGTACTGCCGGTAGCACAGCACATGGGTTAGAAACACTATACACTACACCGTACACGTGTGCTTTCGCAACATGTCATGCTGTACATGTACACTGTATGTGTGTATGTGTAAACGATATTGGAAAAGACGTCTGGGAATCAAACTCTATTTACTAGGTCCCGACTAGTAGATTAACCGATTCCACAAATTTGAGTTGATTCGGATACAAAATCCGTTTGGAATCGATTCTAAGTTGTTCCAAAAACTTGGCGTTGGCGCCCTCGCAGGGCGGATCCGGGCGGGGCCAGTACGTAGGTTAAGGGCGGCTAGGACCTGCATTTTTTCACCCAATATAGAAAATTGAGTTGACAATAGTACTCTGAGCTCCCTGGCTGCTCAGAACCCTTGAACCCCAAGTGATCGAAAAACACAAATTTGATACATCAACAATTAATCCCCACTTGCCACCCCCCAAAAAAGGGTTGAGTTAGCCTACGTCACCGGTGGAGGTCTTCGTGTGATGGAACTGACACATTTTTTCTGAAAGAAATATCTCTGAAGAGGATTTGAAAATGAACTTTAAAATCAAGAGCTTTCCGAGATTGGAGCAATTACTTTTCCCTCTGAGGCCAGACATGCGCACATTTTCGTTAGTGTATTAATACAATTTCCAGAGCATTAAGTGTCACAAAGGAAGGAATTGTATTGAAACAGCTTATAGGGCTATGGGCTTTGGGAAGAGCATGTCGGAAGAGCCTGGGGTCACTGGGGAAAATCATTTCTGCAATCAGTTAATAAAACGCACTTTTATGCCAACTACTTATTAACCTGAAAAGGTAATTAATAATTTTCTTAATAGCCTTGATCTTAGCATTGCATACGCCCGTCCGTCAGACCATCCTGCAGCTACTATTCATTCAACGCCCCAAGGCTAGCAGCCCACCCCACTTTTCTTTAAAAAAATATATATAAATATTAAAAAACAATGGACCGGGGGATGGGGTTTAAGCTGAACTGAGATGAGTTTGAAGAGTAGGGAACATTGTCAAACCTACCACAAGTTAAGCTTGGTGGAACAAAACAATTGTTTGTATACAAAAAGAAATAGGTGTCTGCATGCAAACATGCGGAAAGAAGAAGAAAAAACTTTGCCCGCTCTAAATGCAAAAATAATGTTTTTTAAAATAAAAACTTCAATAACATTTGTTTTATTGCCCTTTATTAAACATGGATGGGGTAATCCTCATTGACAACCCCTTTTAAAAATAATGAATTATTGCTATTGAGGAAAACAATATTAATATTTCATTCTGTTTTTAACTTCCTAAGCAGCGTGCTCTGATCCCCACCCCCTTCATTGTCGGCCGGGCCCGAGCCGCGTGTGTGGAGAGAGTAAGTGTAGTGAAACATTACTTTGAGAGAGTGCGTGGATCATCTGGTTGTATAAATTATTGATTATTCTTATTTCTCTACACGAGTGATACCTGGGTGCCGGTGAACTAGCTACGTGCAATAATTACATGCCACAAGATAAGAATGCTCCAGAATACTTCACCGATGATCTCATTCATGCCATTGACGAATTTCTCCATACTCTGACCAATGGTGCCCGTGGTAACAGTGACGTTCTAACCAGCCCGTGTGATTCATCGCTGGAAACCCCTCACAAGGAACTGCATTTGGCTAGCCACTATGCATGCGCCAGTGCAGTGCTAGGAGGAAGGGTCTTCCGAGGAAGTGATGCGGCTTCATGTAGTGCACTTGATAAAACATAAAAACAAATGCATTTAAATGATTTCTCGTATCGCTTTGAATCCTCATAAATATTTTATTGTCATCATTTGATGTTAGTTTTACCGCGAAATATCGTTGCAGAAAACAATTGGGAAAATGGTGGTAGCGTAAGAATATTTGTATTAATTGTGGTGTGAATAGGCACTGTAGTAGCCGCCATTTTATGATCCTGACCCGACTGTCTGCTGAACTTGAACCGTGAATATTCTGTATTTCCTTCGTCAATTGTCAATTTTTCCCTTGGTTTCAAGATGTCGGGTGAGGGTGGTAATAAAAGAGAAGAGTTGGTACAACGTGCCAAGCTTGCTGAGCAGGCAGAGCGATATGATGACATGGCAGAAGCCATGAAAAGTGTGACAGAAAGTTTTGGAGAATCATCAATCCTGACTAACGAAGAGAGGAATCTACTCTCGGTCGCCTACAAAAATGTCGTTGGCGCACGGCGTTCGTCCTGGAGGGTTATCAGTAGCATCGAGCAGAAGTCAGACAGCAGTGATAGAAAAAGGGATATGGCAAAGGTGTACCGGGAAAAGATTGAGAAAGAATTGAACGACATCTGTAAAGATGTCCTGGTGAGTTGACAAATGTCATGAAGTGTTGGCCCTGACAAAAATGACAGCCACTTTACGTTCACTTCTTCAGTTCACTGTCGATGGCATGTCATGATTGTTCTCATGTCAAAACGCTACATGACAAGGCCAATGACATAATAATTTGATAATTATATGGCAGGTACACCGTGAAGATTGTCGTTAAAAAGGCAATGGTTTTTTATAAACTAATCAGCCAACACATGAAACATGGCTAATGTAATTGTAATGTTAAAAATTAACGTTAGTAAAATTGTCAATAAATAATTTAGATTGTGACGTGAGATGTGACCTACTCCTAGAACTATGAGGTTCGTTCCGCTATCGTCTCCACGAGCCTCATAGAGTGACATGTACAAAATCCTATTCGAAACTTTCTGCCCTTCACATTTACATGGCTACAGTTCTTTTTTGTAATCAGATCTCGCCAAAACTAGGCTCTATGTGTTGTTTCAACTCTCATCGAGCGTTGCACGGGTCCAGAAAATCCACTCCGCAAACTAAACGTTGTTAAAAAGGGATAAATTCTCACCGTAACTCAGATCCCATTCAAACAGTATTGCAACAAATATGGCGACCGGAGTTGCAAAATTAACTGGTATGCTGCTATGCGGTGCGCTGGTCCTATGGGCTGGTTCCGCGTACCAGTTAATTTTGCGGCTCCGGCCACCATATTTGTTGCAGTACTGTTTGAGTGGGATCTGAGTTACGGTGAGAATTTATCCCTTTTTAACAACGTTTAGTTTGCGGAGTGGATTTTCTGGACCCGTGCAACGCTCGATGAGAGTTGAAAGAACACATACAGCCTAGTTTTGGCGAGATCTGATTACAAAAAAGAACTGTAGCCATGTAAACGTGAAGGGCAGAAAGTTTCGAATAGGATTTTGTACATGTCACTCTATGAGGCTCGTTGAGACGATAGCGGAACGAACCTCATAGTTCTAGGAGTAGGCCCTTCCCCATGCCATGGTAGACCCAGTAACTGGGGCGCTGTACTCCTTTTTAGAGATTTTGACATTCGACCGATAATGTCAAAATCTCAAGGGTACAGCACCCCAGTTACTGGGTAAAATGCCATGGCCATGTATCTATCAACTATCATCAATCATGATTCATTGTCATTTTGTATGTATTTTTGTCATAATGAGTGTAAAAGTGGAGTCTGTTTTGAAGATTTGAGTTGACTTGTTGAGTACATGTATGGCCGTCAAGACTAAGTAACTTAGTAAGGTCCATGGACTCAATCCAGTTTTCTGCGTATTTTAGTCCCTATTTAGTATTAACAGATCTGGTAGCAGCCAGCAGTAAAAATAAGTAAACTAAGTAGGCCTAATTTTGGCTACTTTAGGAAATTCTAATGTAGTATTGTAACCAGTATGGCCAGGGTTTTTAATGTTGCATGCAGTACATGTATATTGATAGAAATGGGCGTAGTGGACATGATACGATCACAACACAAGTATTCCAACCATGGAGAAAGGCAGGCCTACTTGTGATAACCGTATCCATCCCTCAATCCTCCTGACGGTCGTTGACAGGAGGATTACGACACACCATGGGTAAAAAATGACTCTTTTTCATCACTTGTCGCTTGCGACTTGATGCCCAAACTTCATGCACGCTTCCAGTTCTGGAAGGTGTGTAGAAGTTCGAGCGCTTGAATTTGAATGCAGCGCTTTTGTACTATCTTTTGGCCGGCTAAGGGGAGGGTATTCTATTTCATGTATGGGTGACATGGTATTAGACCTACTCATTAGATCGTCCAAAAAATTGCCAAATTTTTAACACATGGTCCGTTGTAACTCTTCGTCTAAGGAATGTGACCAAGAGGTACGATTATCGCAGCTTGGAGGAAGGAAGGACGGTCAAATTTCAGGTGTGATTGAGTTGTGTGGTGTGGAGGCTGGTTGTCATGTATATTTGAGTTCGGAAATTGGCTTTTTTAACTGTCGTTTTCTATTGTCACAAGTGTTATAAATTACTTTTTAATTTGATCATGGAGGAAGGAAATTCCTCTGTGATTTGATCAGATTAATCTAATCTTATTTTTTACATGGGTGCTTTTCATTTGTGAGTTTTGTGTGTGTAAATGTATCGCTCTGGAATGTTAAGATTGTGAAGAGTCAAGACACTGTTCTGGTATTTTTGACTGTATGGCGGCTGTACATAATTGTAGTGTAGTGGGACTTGAATTTGCAGAGGCAAGTTGAATGGCTTAGATTGTCTAGATAAATCTGCAGGTCGTACACTTCCTTTTTTAAAAGGTCAAAGCAGTTTTGCTGTATATTGCACCACTATGAGGGAAATTTAAATGTGTGTTGGGCATTGTAAGAGGCATGAAGGCAGTTACCGAGGCCTTACCTTCGGGAAATACATAGTATAGGTAAGGGATGTCATCCTGTGCCTATACATGTACACGTTCATGTTCATGAATGTGCCTACACATGTACATGTCCATGTACTGTACATCTAAATATTTATAGGTGGTCAGGGCTCGAATTTGGGGTAAAATTCCACAAGACCACAGGGCTTGTAGCTCAATATTTTTACTGGACCAGAATTTATTTTACAAGACCAATGAGAAAGAACTTTCTACAAAGTTTCAAATGGAAACTGTTTTTATTTGAACAAGCACTAAGAGAAGATTTGTCTCATTTGTCTTGTGGGTAAGTAGATTTTGATACTCAACAGAAATGAAAGATATTGATCAGATTCAAAGTCAACATTTTGAACATCATTTCTCATGTTTCTTTTTGTTAAAGATATTACACAGTGAGGTATTATTATTCAATTGAAAAACACAAGACTGCTGGACTTGTCCAGTCTTGAGTTTACTGGCCTGAGGCTTAAATCATTGGCCTCGGGCCTGTGGTCCAGTGTAAAATTCGAGCCCTGAGGTTATGCCACGTGTTGTCTCGACCCATCCCTTTGACCTTTAGAGCAAGTTCAAAGTGTTGTGTCTTTTCAACCTTAACCTTTGATGTGGGTTTTGTAAATTTAGGGACCACCCCACATAGTGATGTGTTCATAAGGATTGAATGCCTTTAACAAATTAGCAACATGTGTTGGAACAAAGTATAACTCCTGACCCTTGGACTTAAAATAAAAATGATTGTCGACCTCAAATACAAAAGTTCAGCCCTCATGGTGGAAGGGCAGGGTTGGGTGAACACTTCAGGCCTTTTGACACTATTAACTATTGACACTATTAACGTCCGATCCATGTCCGTGTTGATCCATGTCCGTCCGATCCATGATCCATGTCCCAACTCCGTGTTGACTTCAGTACAGTTCAAATCTGCTCTGCTTTTATACTAGCCCTGCGCGAAATCAGCTTGTTGGTTACACGTGTAATTTTCGACTCTTGTGCTGTGCGATCATTTCACACAGCCAGGGTCCTACATGGATTTACATTGTAAGAAGGGAACTACCATACTGCATTACTGTGGATGGCGCTACATACTCGACATGGATTGAAAATGAACCCAGGAGTGTTCACACTACGGCTTTGGACACGTGTTGGAATTTCCTACACGGATCAAGAGCTCTCAACCCACCTCCCCACCAGGGTTGGTTTCGACACGGGTCGAGGGCTCTACATGGGGGTCAACGAAAAGGTCAGTCAAACATACACAGATTGGAACCGTGTCCAACACAGAGATTTGTCATAGTATAAAAATTCTTTAAGTCACTGTAAGTCGTTGCATCAACATGTGAGCGTTCAGGAAAAAAAATTGATAGCCTTCAAACAACAATATTTTATTGAGTTGCAGTAGAAAAAGACGAAATAAAAAAAATCAGATCAGATTCAGCATCGAGGGAAAAAGTCCTTAGATTTCCCTGCCAGGAATTTGTTTTCAGCATAAGGGTTATGCAGTGGAATTTGACATGCAGTATCCCACTGTATCAAATATCAAAAAAATGTTGCTGTGCACAGATCTGTGCAAAAAATAACATTTAATAATGCAGAAATTAATATTCAGTGATTATACAAATGTAAATACAGTACATGTAAGACATTTGTACAAATATTCACTTTACAGAGTAGTTAGTAAATGGAAGGAAATAAATCCCCCATTTGTTGATGTTACAATCTACCACCATTATTGATATGCTTCCCTGTTGATCACTGTTTTTGGATGAATGTAGGCTTTCTTATTCTCAGGCATTTTAAGTATGGTGACCAGAGCTCTCCCCATGCACAATCTAGCATAAATCAGGCCGATGCACACAAATTACAGGCTGATACGCAAACAAATAATAATACTTATTTTGATTTATGAGATTTTAAAATCAAATTCACAAAAAAAATTAACAAAAACCAATTTTAAATGCTCCGGATTGCACTGTAGAGCTTTTCAAACCAAACATTTACACGTCAACAAGTAAAAACATATCGAGTACCTTGTAGCTATTCAGGGTGCTTCAGCAACACTTTCTTCAAAATTTTGGTCCAGAATGCCCCCCAGTTTTGAAAAACCCTGGACTGACTTGCATGTACATTTATGTACACCATGATTACATGTATTCAGCACACTCCAATTACGAATAATGATGATGCAGTCTAGCCCCATGTACCAGATAGACCCAAAGTAACATCAATTAATCTGGCTCTAATTAGCAGAGTTGGATCATAGAGCAAGGGTTGAATGTTACCTCACAGGGAAATTCGTCTTAATGAGTTTAGCATGACCAGCTGGCCCATTGCTCTTAAGAAGGTATTGTCCATGAAAGTGTAAAAAAAAAGAAGAGATTATGTAATCAATGTCTGAGACTTTATTAGGACTTAAAAAGAGTCATTAATTTGTGAATTTTCCAACTACATGTGGGTGGTGCAGCCTACAGTGTGCATAAACATGTTGCAGCTAGTTACATCATACATTTCAGTAATGTTACAAAGCATTTGAACAAAAATTGTTATCAATGGAGAAATGTTAGTCTGAAAAATCTGAAGTTTTTTTCTTTTACGATATTATGGCAAAGAAAGTCCTGTCAATATCAGTTTCAATAGCGTTCTGACAAAATCCAGAAAAGGAATGGTACATGTACATGACTGGCTTTCCTTAAACTTGACACGCTGAAAATTACATGTGAATTGTGCAGTACCCACGCCCTAAAGTTTGTCAGTATACATTTGTACAAGCATAGAGCAGAGATAAAAATTGTCATGATTTAGTAGTCTTGCATTTGCCAGGTTGTAGCTACATTGTGAAGATGCTCTGCCTCTTAGCTCTTCCTGGTGACATGTTGCATGCGTTGTGTAAGGTGGCCAGAAGGTGGCACATCAGTGCACAGAATTAACTGTATACCCAGTAATACTGGTCTGACCTGTGCAGATGTACATGTATGTATTGACCACATGATATCACATTGCAGACTTGCATACATGTAGTTGACTTAATGTATAATTCACAACCACAGTGGATGATATTGAATCGTCAGACAGCAGGAGGAGGGTTAATAAATTCATGGGAGAGTCCGTTTAAAACGTCCCGACTGTGTTTTCTTTTGTAAGTTGAGAATCACAATGCTTTGGACATCAAAAGCTTGTTGTTGAGAATGCAGTTGAAGTAGATCGTTCAGGGACAAGATTGTTGACAGTTGACCCCTTTATTGCGTGTCAGAGGATGTTATAACTTTCAAGGATCCAAGATACAGTAATGGAATTGGTTTTAACATAATTTCACTGATGCTAGAAGTATGTATTACCAAAAGCTGTGATGTAATGAAATTATGTTGATAAACCCTAAGGTCGCAATCATCACCTATCTCGACCCTTTCACTGAAGAGAAATCTGAGGTGGATATGGCCAAGAGAAACGCAGGTCTGATTGCTTCGTTTTATGAAAGGGCAATAGTACTAAGGCATATTCTTCTTGATTAGAGGGCACCTCTATTACTTGGGAAATTTCAAATTTCTATTGGAACATTTCAAGGGCACCAAGGCAATGACCAGGGGCAATGGAGGCAGTTGCCTCCGTGAAGTATCAGGCTTGGAAACATGTACAATGTGGAATGCATGAATGCACTCCCACAAGCATGGTGTGTCTTGGGAATAACACGCAAATTGCAAAATACATGTAGCAAATGGCACGTCAGGTATCAGTGTGCTAGATGTGAGACCTAGTTTTTCAGCTCCAGGGGGATGGGATCTCAAAGTACATGTTCAGTGCACTATTTTACCTACATGAAATTTTATAATTTAGACACACACATTTGCCCAAGGGCTACTTTTCAGTATAAAATATTCAGAAAATCATCCGTGACTTTTGCATGTGTACTTCATAGTTTGACGAGTGAGAGTCATGCTAACAAGTAGAGTTTAATGCCATTCATGTAAAGTGGTTTGTTTGTTATGAAGTAATACATTAAAAAATCATTAATTCACTGGTGATGCTCGGTTGAAGGTTTTCATATGCAGAATATTTGTATAGTGATGGAACTAGCCTTAGTCCTCCATAATCCTTTGGAGGATTTGGAGGATTTGGGTTGATTGAGGCACATTTGAAAATCACTAATTGGAGGATTATGAAGGATTGAGGAAGGTCAACATTTGATACTTGGAGGATTGAGGAAACATCCTTCAATGAGATCCTGGAGGATTGTGGTGGATTTAGGGCATAATGACAATTTACTATGGAGGACTCTTGAGGATTGCGGAGGACAATGAATAATTAGGGAAATTTATTCCTGAATGTATAATGGTATGCTGGGTACATGTGCTTTGTCTTGCAAATTGTACATACAATGGATTCTTTATATGCACAAACTCATTTCGGAGGATTTTGAAGGATTGAGGCAGTGATTTTCATGCACAACTCATTATGGAGGATTATGAAGGATTGAAGAAGGTCCTAAGTAATTAAAGCTACTGCTAGGGAGTTAGGATTAAAACAAGTTTATTTGCTTAACATACAAACAAATTGTATGAGTCCAAGAAACAAGAGAAGTTAAGCATGGTTAGAAAACCGTTTCTTCATCTTTGTTTGGCATAAGACTTATTTGTCACTCATCATTTGCTTGCTAACTACATGACCCCTTGCAACAATGTCACACGCAGCTAGTGTCTGCAGTGCCCGCCGCTTTGGAAGTCAAATTGCATGTAGAAACTATTTGGTAAGCATGGAAATGTGTCGCTTAAAATGCGCACTACTCTGTATGAACACATGCTACCAAGATTATTCTGATGATGATGTCACAGGCCTCATTGCTTCGTTCTTGAAAGGGCAAGGGCACCAAGGCAGTTTCTTCTTGATAAAGGGCACATCTATGAGGAAATTGTAAATTTCTATCGAAACATTTCAAGGGGCACCAAGGCAATGACAAAGGCAATGAGGGCAATAGACCTTTGTCATGGTGCGGCCATCTTGATTTTTCCCCATTCAAACCGACGTAACCAAACGGAGGCTGGAAGGGCAAATAGTCTGGTTCCTTTTTGTATAATGAATATTAGCATATATTACTGTAATTGGATACAGGGAACATAACCAAGATGGTTGCAGCATGATAAAGGTCTATTGCCTCCGTGAAGTATCAGTCCTGACTTGGAGTGAATTGGGTCAGTAGGCATCTGCATAACTAATGTGTTGTTGATTACCATAAAGTCAATATGTACTTGAAGATCCTCGGGCTACGATTAACCGTGGCTGTCCCTTGCTTTTGAAGTGGTTTGCCACGGTGACCTTTTACACAGGCCTGGTACAAATTTACATTTTTCTCATAGAAGTGTCTTTTCCCAAAGGTGTCTGTGCCCTTTCTGTAGCAAACTTCCAAGGCCTGCATCATTTGATTCAAGCTGCAGATGCTTTACTTGTAATTGTTAATGTATACCGCATCTTCCTAGAATGTATCGTAGACTTGGGTGTGAGCCCTGGCTGTAAGGCAGTTTGAGGTTCACTGGCTTCTGACTGGCACCCCCGAACAGAAATATTGACAAAATAGGGAGTGCCAACATTAGGGCTAGATAGCTGAGTTGATAGAGCGCCAGCACGTTAATCCTTAGGTCGCAGGTTCAAATTCCGTACTAGTAAATTTTTCTTTGTTCACCCCAGAATTAAATTAAATTTACCAAGTTAATTTTTCCTTGTGGTTCATTCCTGGTTTTGATAAAAAAAAGTTATACATTGTGTAAATACAATTGTATTTAATGGTTAAATCATGTTTCTGTATCTTAACAGCATTTGTTAGACGACAAACTCATTAAAGAGGGCAACACAGATGAGAAGGGAGAGAGCAAAGTATTTTACCTAAAGATGAAGGGTGACTATTACCGGTACCTAGCAGAGGTTGCACATGCTGACAAGAAAGCAGGTGAGAAGGCTTTACACAACAAACACAGCACATGGTGGGATGGGCCCCCATTGGTAGTAGGCCGGAAATCTCTTCAGGAAATGATCCAGGCCCATTTTTCATGGAGCTGCTTAAGCAAAACAAATTGCCAAGCACAAAATAATTATGGCCTACCCAGAATAAGGTTACTAGCTAAAATACCATATCACATGTACCGTTTGTGACTGGTTTCCTGCTCAATTTTGCTTAGCAAAATTTTTAAGCGAAATTTTCTGCTTAATCGGTTCTATGAAATTGGGCCCAATTTCATAGAACTGATTATGCAGAAAATTTCGCTTAAAAGATTTCTTTGCTGAGCAAAAAAAAAATGAATGGTGAACCAGTTGCATTAGTGTAAACTTAATGGCATATTGGCTGGTACCCTGTTTCTGATAACCATGATCTTTCTGTGCTGTGCAAGTTTTTGTGCTGACAGGCGTTATGAAATTGGGCCGTTGTCACAGAGTTGGAATGACATTGGCGCTATGATTTCTGTTAACCTGGTCTCGGCCTTCTTGCCCCACAACAATCTCCCCATACAGTTACAATGTTTCATACTACAGCATGTTTGCATAGTTTAACCTGAAGGGAGTTTGTACACCTCCTTTTTGGGAAGTTTGCTTTTGACTGACGGCATTAAAAGAAATGAGAATGGGCAATCAAGTTCCAGAGTAGAAAATACTTTTGAAGTATTGCTAAATTTCTTTGTTGACATTCAGGCAGTTGCCTCCATGGAGTTGATGTTGTAAAAACCTTTTTTCAGACCAGTGATTAGTCGGGATTTTTCTTGATTTGAGAGCTTTTCGATGACCTCCCCTGACAAATGTTCTTGAAAGGGGCAAGCTCAACCGCACAGAGATGAAAACCCGGCTCTTATTTTGATCAAACCTGTAGATTTTTATTATTGGTGACTTACGAGTCTATTGACCCCTTGCACGCTCGTCACATACAGCGACTGTTCAACGCTCGACACTGGGAGTCAATAGGTATACGTGTAAACGCCACGTCGACTGAAATGCGTACCACACCGTATAACACACAGTGACATTGCCTTCCAAATTGGTGCAACCAAGATTATTGTGATGACGTCAGGTGAATTGGGTCAATAAACCTCTGAAATATAACATCCTATATATATTTCCCCAAGGAGCTTATCAAGTTTTCAGGACTTTTCCTTTCACATGATCTCACCCATGCTTTATAAAATTTGTTTGCCTTGTTCAACTTGTGTTTGAGTCCGCCGTAGAAATTTGTTTTTGCAATGACTTTTTGTTCTGTTTCATTCTTTCCCTCTGCAGAAATCACTAACGAATCAAAACAAGCGTACGAAAAGGCATTTGAACTAAGCTGTAGTGAAATGCAGCCAACACATCCGATCCGCCTTGGTCTGGCTCTCAATTTCTCAGTATTTTATTATGAAATTGTAAACAATCCAACTGAAGCGTGCAAGCTTGCCAAACAGGTGCGTATACAGTATTAATGACCAGAATAGTTAAGAGTACACTATTAACTAGTAAACTTGCGGGTACATCCATGTGTTGAATCTCTTTTGAAAGGAGTGGTGGCTCTGAAAAGAGTCGGAGTGGTCTCGACGTTTCGATAAGTATACTCTGATCGTCTTCAGGAGAAGACGTTCAGAAGATGATCAGAGTATACTGATCGAAACGTCGAGACCACTCCGGCTCTTTTCAGAGCCAACACTCCTTTCAAAAGAGATTTAACACATGGTTGTACCCGCAAGTTTACTAGTTAATAGTGTATTCTTATTTTCCTACACCATGCAAAGCTTCAAACATCACTTACCAGAATAGTTGTTCAGGGATGAGAAACTTCAAACTCTGAATTTTTTTTATGTCTGCCTGGTTGAAACAAAATTAGCTATTATTTTCTTCAGATATAAAGAGGTTGTTTTCTTTGATCAACTTTCTCTATTGCTGTGGATACTGTAAGGGTATCCTCAGTTCCCAGAAGGTCCTTGAAATCTACACTCCAGAGGTTACCAAAAGGTGTAAATGGTACCTTTTCAAAATACTGCCTTAAATTTGGATCATAGTTCCAGATCTTTTTGTTAGAAATGTCTCTCCTGATCGTAAGAGCAGTGTGTCTGGCTTTGGTTTGAGATTTGGTTGCGTGGTTGTGCAATAATGTTGTATCTCGATTATGCAACAACGCTGAATCTCAATTGTGCAATATCGTTGTATCTCCCATGAAAATGCACTATGCAAAAACGTCGTATTTCGGTGCCTATTGCAGAGATGTAATTCTTCGGACTTATGTCGGAAATCCAGTCATGCGATTATGAAAATCCAACTACAAATTTAAGTTCCGATTTTCCGCCTTGGATGCTTTATTTTGAGAGATCCGACTTTGTATTTGTTTGTTTCAAAAATGAAACATCAAAGTTTAATGGGTTAATAAATGGTGGGAATAAAGTGCCCCGAAACCGAACTGTTGTGATGATGATGTACACAATACACACAGTCATGTTTCGAGCGACACTCAAAAATGTGTCACATCATTTCCAATGATTGGGTTGGTAGTCTTTGTTATCTTGCTACTTTGCATGCAAGCAAAAGCAAGAACCATCGTACGCTACTGGCCACTTTCATAACAACATGATAGGGTGAGAGCATACGCCCTCTGTTGCCGAAATGTAGTAGTGTATTAATAAGCAACAACATAAAAAAAAAACTTGTGCACAACTTGATAACTTAAGACTATTTGTTATTGTTATGCTCTGTAATAAATAATTGAGATTTTGAAAAAACAGGTGCTTTGTAAGCAGAAAAACGTCTGCTTGCATGCCTTGTGAATTAGGCCCAGCTTGTAAATTCAAGTTCTTAGATATAGACAGTGACAAAGATGGCTAATCAGAGAAAAAGTTAATGGCAAACTCTTTTTTTACTTGTCTTGTGTTTGTGAATGACGGTTTGGGCTTGGTTTTGATTGTGTCCAGGCATTCGATGAAGCCATCGCTGAACTGGATTCACTGCAGGAAGATTCATACAAGGATAGCACACTCATCATGCAGCTGTTAAGAGACAATCTCACGGTATGCCAACCCTTATTCATACATTACAAAACCACATCTTTTCAAGATGACTTGTTTATCCCTAGTGCCAAGTGTGGAAACGCCCTTTTACTATCGGTGCGCTCACTCCTGCCCAACTGGCTCATTCCACAAAATTTCACAGGAGACTGTGGAGACCAAGTCCACAGTTCACAAGCCATGGGGTTTCCACATGGTATCCGCTGTACAATGCCAGCCTTGATGGTATGGTACTTCATGGAAGTCTGTAGTACCTGTGTATAGGAGTGGGCTGCAAGTATGTTGGGGGGGGGGGTGGTGTCAATCAGTATTGCCTTGGGCATGATCCTTCCTCACCTCTGTCAGTGATGCAAAATGAATCGTCAGTATTTTTGTATTTAGGAATGGCTTGTTTTCTCGTACCAGGCTAACTATTACGAGTACCTCAAGCCTCTTGCAGACATGTAATGCATCTGTCTGCCATTTTTAGAGTCAACGCACTTATGCAGGCCTTGATCTTAACCGAGGCCTCCGAGGCCATTGGCTTCATGCCCTGTTGAGTTGGCCAGCATGCCCTTGTACAATTTATCTGATTTGGCCAACAAAGGCCTGCCCCCGTTTTTTTTAAGATCGAGGCCTGCTTATGGTGCTGTGAAGAAATATCTGCAAAAGTCATGTACGCACAAAGATGTAGGGGCCCTGTGTGCCTTACACCAGCTTTTGGCTTTAATATTTTTGATCCACAAGTTGTAAGACCCATTGTGTTCCTTTCTTTCTCAGTATGGGGTTGGGAGGGGGTGGGGGTGCAAGTTTTAGGTTCACTTAAAAAATAGTCCATCCAGAATATTTTTGGATTTACCAGTTACGTTCAGTCATTTCAGTGGCTACTTGAGGCGTGGAATTTTTCAGGTGATTTCCTTGTTTGGGGTTTCTCTGCCGTGCCATTGAAAATTGAAAAACACAGTACAAAGTCATGCTGTGTTAGGCACTTTTCCTTTTTTTGGGGGGGGGGGGGGGGTTACAAGCTGCAGTTGCATGCCTGCTATTTGTGCTTGAGGTTTAGCCAAATTTTAGAGCTGAGGCACCTAAATTTACTGCAAAGTGGATGGCATTCTATAGGAAGAAGTATTTTTAAACACCAGCATTAAACCAAGTGAAGTGTCTTTGATGGATTTTATGTCAGTTTCGGTTGGCAATTGTCATCAAAATTATTGAACGCATCACATTTGCTTCATAACGAGTGACCTTGAGATTTCAGGGCATTACATGTGAAGGTATAATATGGGAACTCTGGCATTTTGTACCGGAATTTCCACATTAAATTAACCTTTACTCCCTAGGCCCTACTAAGGTGAACTCCTCAATTCTCCATTATCTTCCACTCTTTACTCTTTCACTACGGCGCAACGCTCACAGCGACTCGGTGAATTACTTCATACGCCGGAGAGCCGCTGCCAGTGGCTCGAAACTAACAAAATATTGAACAATTCCGTCACAGCTGTACATATATTCCGTAGAGAAAGAGTAAATGTCACTTCACACCAACATGTTCGGATTTAAATTAGATTGGAATGCGTGACCTGGTTATAAGCAATTTCTGTTTGGGCCGAAACCCCTCTGTCCTTCTGATTCCTTCATTTCGGCAATTATGATATAAAATGATTGAGGAGGGGTTAGGGTTAAGGATTTAAATAAAATGACAGCCGAGTAAGTTTGGAAATGTGCCCTCTACTTCAATCAATTGTTTAGAAAAAAATGTACAAACGACAAAAAGTTCAGACTTAGATGAGCTGTGTACATTTGTGCATACCAGATATAGAGGATCTTTCGTAAACATTTGATGGCATAAATCTCATTGTCTGTAGACTGCAAGTCGTATATTTTGGAATGTAGGACGCCGTTCAAGGGCAAGAATTTGTTAACTTCTCACGTTTAAGTGGTTTAAATTGGAACCCAGAGTTCCCAAAATTATGTGGGAAACCTACTGGTCTAAACTGTGCCTCAAGATCTCTAGACTTCCAGAGTCCTTCAGAACCAACTGGAGGATTTTAGAAGACCACAAAGCACATTCGTCATTCACCTATTCATTGGGAATGCTACGCAACTCATAATCGGTTGATTTTTGAAGATAGAGGCCTCCTACACAGCTCATACGGTTGATTTTGGAGGATTGAGGCTGTAGGCATCCTACGTAACTCAGAGTGGTTTCATGTTGTAGGATTGAGGCAGTAGGCACCCAACTACCATAAACTCAAATTGGTTGATTTTGGAGGATTGAGGCTGTAGGCATCCTACACATCCAAACAGTACATGAACTCGATTGATTTTGAAGGATTGAGGCCGCAGGCCTCCTACGTAACTCATAGTGGTTTGATGTTGTAGGATTGAGGCAGTAGGCACCCAACTACCATAAACTCAAATTGGTTGATTTTGGAGAATTGAGGCTGTTTCCAGCAGTGAGTGTCAAGGGGAGTTGAAGTTTTTAAATACTGGCATTGACCGGTCATTTTAACAAATATGAATGATTATAATGGAATCCTTTGTTTTCTTTTTTTTTCAGTTGTGGACGTCAGACAATAACGAGGGAGACGACCAGGGTGAGGCGGACTAGAGTCAAGGACTAGAAGTAAATGTAGTGTGTTAGTGCCCATGATGTTTTGCTCATGCTGAGAATGTAGACAAAAAAATATATAACAAAAAAAAAAATCAAAAAAAAAAAAACCCTTCAAAATTCATCTGATCACCATCCAGCACAGGTTTTTGTTTTCCATTCTCAGGTGTCTCGTCCTGATTTTTCCCGTTTTTGTTAATAGAAAATGTAGCATTTTTATCAGGTTTGTATCATTTGCAACACATTTATTTGCTATCAACTTGAAATGTAATTAAAGGGTTTCTTTTTGTCGATTTTTTTTAATTTGGTTCTTCAAATGGAAACAAATACCCTATCTACATTAATTTATGGTTTGAAAACAAAGCACTTGCGCTCGAGATGTGTTACACTAGAAATGTATTGTTGTTATGAGTACCACAGAAGTACTTGCTTGCGGAAGCAACTTGCCCAGAAGTCAACGACTGTAGGTATGGTATCAGACCATTTCTGACCGTTTAACCAGCAATGATCAAAAACGTACACTTCCACTCAGCAATTAGCCTAAGACGGAACCGTCGAATTTTTTTTCTATTTCCCTTTCTTACTATAAAACATCTTGGTCTTGGTCAGCGATGTGTTTCCTAGCGTAGCAAAAATGTACGAGAACCATTGACTTGATAGCCGCAATGAAGAAATAACGCTTGCCCCGTGTGATGTAACACTGGGCTTCAAGGATAAAGTTATGGAAGTGGTATTTACTTAATTTAACTAAGTAGTATGTAGTGTATATTTTATCCAAGCAAAGCCTTTCATGATTGACATGCATTATAGGGTTAGAGAGTTTGCCATAGTTCACACGTCATCCTCCTCCTCGGTGTTTAACCAAAGAACAAGCTGCTTGTTGCCCACAAGATTTCAACCTTGTCCGTGTGGAGCTGCAATCAGAGGGCCATTGATTCTTCATTGCACTGATTCCAAGTAGTAGTTATGCTCGTTAATCGTGCTGATACATAACTATTCTTGGTCTACCAGCAGGCTTTAATATGTATGGTAATAAAAAAAAAAAAATTAAAAAAATATTTAAAAAAAAAAGTATTAAAAAAAAAAGAAGAGAGTAGCCAAACAGAAATTTAAGATGTTCTTACTGATAACATTTAGTGGTCTCCTGTAAAAGTGGCTTGGTGTTGATGTATATTAGTGCTAGATATTAGTGACTGACTTGTACTATTATTAATTGTCTAATTCTATTATACTAGCTATCATTTTTAAGCTGTGAACAAGGGACAACATGTTAAGATGGATGGCAACCTGTTTGTTATTATGTACAGTCCAAACTCTCATTTATCCACCATTGTTTAATAATGTACGTAGTTGATGGCATTACAGGTGCTTATGTTGGCACGGAGAGATATGGTCCTTGTGTAGTGTTACAATGATTTTGTGTCTTCATTTTCGGGGGTAATTTTCTCGTGTTTCTATCATGAACCCATTGATGATCTGCTCAGTGTACTCTTAAACTATTGATGGTTGTTTGCCTGTGTACTTGCTTCAGTATTAATCAACAACAAAATTGTGTAACGTAATGAATGAATGATTGTTTGTTTTGTTTTGTTTTTAATTGTTGGTAGGGCCAAGAAGATCTTGTATCGGTTCGATCACATTGCCTCGTCGAAAATGGCACTTGAACAAAACAGGGCATTTGGTAAATGTGATCTTTTTTATGAAGTAGACAATTGGTATTTGAAAGAAAAGAAGGGGGAAAAAAACGTCGTGCAGGTCATGTCTGTAGACACTCGGTAATTGAGGTTCCTTTAAAGTCCAACTGCTGAAGTGATAGTTTGGCTTGTGTCCAAAATGATGGCTCTGGCAGTGGCTATGGCTACAAAGTCCTATCCTTCAATGATGTTGTTGCAGCCGACAGCCATAGCCCTTTCAGAAGCCGCTTGATATGGACGTGTTAAAACAAGTTCCACACTATCTAGTCTACCCTGCCACCGTTTGTTTTAATTTTTTTAAAAAAAATTAATGGCCAACATACGTGTAGTTGATCACATATTAATGGGACCAGACTACTGCATTACCGTGCAAATCTTTATCACGGTGAAATGGTTACTTGTTTTTAGAGTGGGTAAAATTGTTGAACACTCCACGTACTCGTAAAGTGCATATCTTTTTTTTGTGAAATGTTATGTTGTCCCCCCCATTTGTGTAAGGTATTCATGTCGGTGATATAACAAGCATGGGCAATACATGTATGACAAGTTATTGTTAAACTGTTTCACAGCATCTCATTGGATTTACAGTTATAGAAAGCCACATTTGAGAACAAGGAAATTTAAGGATTGCACAAAATCAAGCCCTGGTCTGTCTTCACATTTAAAAAGCTGCAGGTTTGAATAAAGCTAGACTTATTTTACATAATAATTTGAAAATGCATATCTATATTGTAAGTTGAATTTTTTTTTTATTTGGTTGTTTTTTGTCCCAGTTTTTTTTATGTTGGTTAACATTTAGTGAAATATCTATGTCTAGATCAATGACACTGTTTGGTTAATAAATTTTTATTTTCCAAACTTGGATACTCAGTGAGCAAGTAATAAGGAAAACAAAAATTATTTAAACTTGCATCTGTTGAAATTACATATGTTTGATTCAACTAGCAAAACAAAGCTGTAAGTTTGAATGTTTTTTGTTTTGTTTTGTTTTTTTCAAATATGAAAACTGATTTATTTGTGCCAATGTTTAACCACATCTTTGAAAGTAGAACTAGTTTGGTGTATGTATAATATAAAAAAGTGGAACTGTAAGGATGGCAAATGACGAACAAAAAGTGCGATATAGGCAAATACCAAATGGGTTTCCAGTCAAAAAATGCTAGTATTTGAGCATTGGTATTACCTGTATTGTAGCCGACCACAAAACTATTATCTACATTATCATTCGCTTCAGGTTTTTCAAGATCTCTTATTTCTAGAATTGTTCACTCGATGTCAATTTTGATAAGCCACGGAGTAACTTATGTGTGCATCACACTTGACGCTTAAATCTTGTAATCCTCACGTGTGACTAGAATGTGGACTCGTTACAGGCTGTGTATTAATGGATATAAATAATATAAAAAGAAAAACTTAAAAAAAAAAAAACAACTGCATGTATTGCTACATCTGCTTTTCAATTATTGCAAGTTGGTTACCAAAAAATTTGTCTGCCTTCTGTGAGGATTTTGTTCGGGTAGTGTTTTTTGTCCATTACTGGTGCATTGAGACCAACGGCAACGAGTTTGTGCATTAAAATGTGACAATCATCAATGGAAATTGAATTGTTGATTGGTAATTGTTCTAAAGTCAACACCAAGTGTCTTTTGTCTATTAAAATAAGCTCAGCAACAGACGTTTTAACAAACTCATAATTGTAATGTCCGTGCTGAAAAAAAAGAAAAACACAGATTCCCTACTAATACATTGCTGATTCACTATTAATATTCTTGGCGACCCTTCATATAGACTAATCTGAGCAGCTTGTTCGTGGGCGTTTACACCACAGCAACTATGGCCGCCGCACGCACTGTGAATTCTCCATGCTGATTGGTACATATATGCGCGCTGACGCGCGTGTCGTGCCACATGCGCGTGCGGAGGCCATGGCTGGCTGCGGTGTGGTGTAAAACACCATAAACGAGCTCTGCCCGGATTGGTGTATACGAATGCCTTCATTACTGCATGAATGTCAAAAGTTGTGTAACCAACCTCCTGGTCTGTTGAATTGTTTCGACTTGTTCTTAAACACCAGTAGAATAAATGGACATGAACCATTTCAAAAACAAAGGTGTATCTGTTATGTATCTGTCACTTGTCTTCAATTCATAATGCATGTGGTTGATCGAAGGTATTTTACACGATTGGTTGTTGTGTAACATACTTTCAGTGAATTTGATACGACAGCCCAGTAGCACCAAAAGAAAATAAATTTGGAATCGGTTACGGATTTTTCAAATACTTATCACAAATTCTCAATTCGTTAAACGGATGCTAGTCTGTTTACTACGTATTCACAATCTTAACAAATTCAATATCCTTTATTAGCTTCACCCTTTATTACGGGTTCATCCGTTACAAATTCACATTTCCGTTGTTCCGTGATCACAACCCCGAGGGCCCAGTGTTTTGTTCTAAGGTATGCGGAGATAGGTTCGAATTATAAGAACCATTTATTTACATAGCGCCATGTAACAGTTTACAAAGTTCTGTGGTGCAATCCTCAGCAGGTAAGAAAACACGGGCAAACCCCTTCTCTTCACGATAAGTGAACTGTTGGGGCACAATATTGTACCATTTTTTCTATTAGACCTTATGCATTGACGTCATCACGCCGCCATCTTAGAGGTAAATCGATGATGTAACAATGGAAACGCAGAGATTTGTACGCGCGGCGCACAGGATTGGCCAATGAACAACCTCATTTTGACCTCTAGACGAGGGCGCCCTACTAAAATGACGTCATGTGCATAAGGTCTATCATGGGGCGCATTGCGGGGAAGAGAAGCAGGGGGAGGCAACGGCTAACCTACTTGAAAAGTCTAAGTCAATGGATGGCGGACAGGGTTCGAGAAAGTGACAGAGTACCCGTGAAGGAGCAGGAGTTGCTGAAAACAGCAAGAGACAGGAAACTGTGGAGAGCCATGATCGCCGACGTCCTGAAGGGACATGGTACCTGAAGTCAGAAGAAGAATGACCTTTCAGGTGAACCAAAGATTTTGGTTCACAGAAAACGTGGGTTTACATTTTATTCATGCGGCCGCAGCTTGTGTATGATCTTCTTAGTAGTGTATTGCACACCACTGATCTACACATGTATTTCAACTTCTAATTCTATGATTATACTGTCAGAGATCAGTGGCGCACACCCCGTCCATGAAAGCGATGTGTGTGATAGCGTCCTCTGTTGACATATGTTGCAAATAAAGAATACAGGAGCGTCACGAACCAAGACTAACTCCAGGGTAAATTTGGTCCCCTTGCCTGGAAGTGTCGAAGTGTGTACTGTCAGGGCCAGGCACCACACTAAATTATGTTATTTTGAGAATTAGAAAAGCACGTGAGGAGATTTACGAACGATGGATGGACGGTATTTCCAATGGTGAGGTTCAAACTCTTCTCTAACTAAGCTAAATTGAAGATTGCAGATCATGGCTTTTATTTTAATTTAATTGCCCAACATTGTGCCGCTGGTGTTATTGACTTTCAATACCTTTTTTAAAGCAATTGTCTAACATGTTTTTGAGCATGCAATGTTTGAAATTGCCTGTCTAATTTCTACCTCCATGCTCTGTCAACAAAACAACTGCAACTGGTCCTCGCTCTAGACTAAATTAAAATTAAAGTAGGCCTATACCGTTCTCTCAGATTCTGTCCATTTCGACCAAGTTTCCGGACAGGTAAGATGAGAAGTAAGAATATAATTTGACATCACAAATTCAGGGAGATATAGCCTAATTTATAAAGTGGCAGACGGACTGAGTGATGGCGAGAATCTCTGCCACCTATCGGCCAGCAAGTGAAGTGGTCAGATATTGATCCAACAAATTTGCCAGTTTTTAGTACTGGTACTCATGATTATTGATACCGGTACTAATACAGTCAGCAAGTACAACTAACTAGGCCCTAATTAGCCTATTTTTAATGATATTATTAGTAACTAGCACTAGTCTAGCACTCAGCAGAGTATGTTTTAAACTTTTAGTTAGAATGCCTGCACCGGCTAAGTTTGATTAAACACTTACTCAAGTACATGAGTAGCCGAAGACAGCCAGTACTACTACTACAGTGTCAAGCTTCGAAAACTGCTATGTAGCCAGCAGCAGTAGCCCAGTGGGCAGGGGAATCACTCCTGCCAGTGCCTGCTTATCAACCGACGTGCTCCGTGTTTGAATCCCTGATGATACCATCCCCCCCCCTCCCCTCAAAAAAAAAACAAAAACAACAACAACAAAAAACACAAGATTATTCTTCTTTTGTTATTAAAAATTGACTCTTACAATCCAAATGGATGATTATTACTGTTTTTTTCTCTTTCTGATTTGTGGCTCTCGAGGACTTTTTTAAAAGGGAAAATTGACAAAAAAAGGAAATGGTCTGATTCCCATATCATGAATACGATGACACGACGACAATGGTGGCGTGGAACCAGACTAACATTTCTCAAGGTTAAATTTTGAAGTCCCCCAAAAATAGTCACTGTGGATGTTCAGTGCCGTACCGGCTTTCTAATAAGAGAAAGCTGGTGCCGGCAAAATATAGGCATAGAAAGCCTACCTGTAAGTTGTCTAATTCCAAAAGGATTCAAGTGTTAAGTAGTATACATGCCATTGTCAAATGAATGAAGTTGATCACACTTTCCTCACTTGGTCTTTACGTAAATAAAACTAACAGTTTAGTAAAATAATACGCTTACTTTATTCCAGTGGATGGCATCTTCAGTTCAGAGCGTTAGATCCTTCACCCATGATTGCCAGCCACAAACTAAGATCCTTATCTTCAGCATCCCTACCCATTGTCCCATCTGTGGTCACGATGTTGATGCACCTAGTGTGACATCCCCTGTGGCACGGTATCCGTCACCGTTTGTGTCAGCCCATGGGGTGCCCTTCTCCTTGGTCATCAAGCCAACGGTTGGTGATTTTCTCACGTGAGTAGACATTGTAACTTTATTATACCACATTAGGGTTCTTCATATGCCAGAATCTTCTCGGAAGAAGACAAGAATTTTGGTCAACAGTATGAACAGCTTGTAGGTTAGTTGCGTTAACTTTAACCACCCCAGGTCAGTCAAAATCCAACAGGGGGTATTGTCAGGCCTTGATCTTAACCGAGGCCACCGAGGCCATTGGCCTCATGCCAGCAAAGGCCTGCCCCCGTTTTTCTTAAGATCGAGGCCTGAAATAGGGAGACCGCCAACTTTAGGGCTGGATAGCTCAGTTAGTAGAGAGCTGGCATGTTAATCCGGAGGTTGCAGGTTCAAGTTCCGTTCTTGTCAAATTTTCTGGGAAAAAAAATCATTTTAGATAACAGTTTTGATGGTCAAAGAGGAATGATGAAATAAAAGGCCGAATTACAGTGACCTCATTTTATGGGTCACAATGACAATAACCGGTGAAGCGATAAGTTTATATACTCACTGACCTCAAACCATCAACTGCTGTTAGAAAATATTAGAAAGGTTGCAAAAAAAAGAGAACGAACACAATCAGTGCTTGGGAGAAATGGTGGTTCTGGTGGTGGGTGTGGCGGGGGGGGGGGGGGGTTGGAGACAGGATGCACCATAGACTTGTACATGTACTTCATGTACTTTGGAAAATATTTGTGCAAACGTTTCTATTGTACATGGTATTTGTTGGTCAAACTTCTTACTTAAGCTATACTCTATTGTGTTTCATCCACGCAGGTCATATGGACAAGGCAAATATTTACACGCAGGATTAACTACTTCTAAAGGTAGAGTGGTACAAGAACTTTAAATTTTTGATTATTTTCTAAAGAAACAAAACAAAAATACTGAGAATGTGTATTATGTAAGCATTCATGTAAAAAGCAGGTTTGCAGTAATTTCACTGTCAGTTTATGTGAATTCTGTTTTTTATGTTGTGGGCTTGTCCCCAAACATTTGTAACCTTAGTAAACATCAATAGACCAATCCATTAAGCCCCGCCTACTAACGTATTGACCTATCACAGCCTTGACAATGCCACTGGAAGTCCGACAAAAGTCTGACATGTTAAAATCCCATTGGAAAAGTAAAAAAACTGCCGCCATTGTTCTGACGCACAACAGCACACACATCTGTACTAACTTTTGTTTTGTTTTAATTTGTTTGTACTTCTGGTGGGGTCAAATCCCACAGCAGTGGCCCCTGTACAGTCTTGTCGAAGTGGTTTAACAGTGTGCCTTTCTGCATTGTTCTTTGGACTCAAGGCACTGCTCAAAAGGCCATGAAACTAAATCCATTACCGTTCACGAAAACCATGTATATATAAGGGTATTCGATATGTGTGGGCCGCAACCAAACCACCGCTGCGATCGTGGCAAGAAAGTTGCACCATGTGCTGTTGCTTGGCAGTTGCTTAGGAAGGCGGGGCTTAATGGATCGGGATCTACTGTTGGCATTAACCCCTTCCACTACAGGCCTAATGTGGTCTGACTTGAGGATGGAACCCTACTTAGGATCAAGTCAAAGGAAAAATGTCCACATCCACTGCAAGCCTTAAAATTAATTTCAAATTGAATTGTGAATCCTGCTGCATGGTCGCTATCTGGCTAAAAAAAACCCAGACCTCTCTGTGTGAGAAGCAATAAGTAGAATCTCGTGAAACAAAAACTCTAGCCCCAAAGCCGAATTCATACTTCACACGAAAGCGAATACGAAGCGAATTTTGGTGACGCAACAATTCAGCATTCACTGTTTTTCAATTGCAACTCAAGAAAAATCCTTGTGATAAGTAATCGTTATTTGGGGCATACAGCCCTCAGTCCTTCATTTTGGCAAAGAGGAAAAATCCTTGTGATAAGTAATCGTTATTTGGGGCATACAGCCCTCAGTCCTTCATTTTGGCAAAGAGGATTTAAAAAAATGACAGTTGTGATGGTCAAAGAGGAATGATGAAATAAAAGGCCGAATAACAGTGACCTCATTTTATGGGTCACCGTGACAATAACCGGTGAAGCGATGAGTTTATATACTCACTGACCTCAAACCATCAACTGCTGTCAGAAAATATTAGAAAGGTTGCAAAAAAAAAAGAACGAACGCAATCAGTGCTTGGGAGAGATGGTGGTTCTGGTGGTGGGTGTGGCGGGAAGGGGCGGCGGGAGAGGATGCACCATAGACTTGTATATGTACTTCATGTACTTTGCAAAATAAAATTAACTTAAAATTAAATTGTGAACCCTGTCGTTATCTGGCTAAAAAAACAGGTCCCTGTGTGAGAAGCAATAAGTAGAATCTCATGAAACAAAAACTCAAGCCCAAAAGCCGAGTTCATACTTTACACGAAAGGGAATGCGAAGAAAATTTTGGTGACGCAATAATTGTTTTTCAATTGTAACTCAAGAAAAACCCTTGTTCTAAGCAATCGTTATTTTGGTAAAGAGGATTTGGGTGGGTAAGGGTTAGGCTTCATGAAGAAATAGCAGCGCAGTTTAATTTCTCAATTCCGTTTGACCTATATTTGCAGGATCTGTGTACAGTTTTGATGAATCAGGAGTTCATTTGGAGTCTACAGGATGGTCTCAGTGTTTGACTGTGCCTTTAGTGGAGGAATATGATGAGGACATGAAGAACGTCTGGGATGGGAGACTAGCAGATGCTGCTGCTGACCCTCAGTGGTGTAGAGAAAGGTTGGTCCAAAATAAGTGCACCATTGAACAATAATAATAACTAGTTCTTATATAGCACATTTCACAATAGACCTTATGCGTGTGGCATTACTATGAGCAATTAGTACAGGAAAGGGCGCCCTCGCCCTGAGGTAACAACAGCTACGATGCTGCGATTGACGTCATAGATGTTGGCGAACGCATGGTCTATAACGTATCAATGTGGTTTACATTAGTGCCCTGGTCATTGGGCCAATAACATTCCTGTAATCTTTATTAGCTCCCTGGGGAGTATTCACCGCCCCGAGCTGCGGTGGCGCTCCAGAGACTTATTAGAGATAGTTATTTTGAAATTGATCGATTTTTCCTTCGTCTTTTTTTTCCTGTCAGATATGAAGATGATGGACACAACTGCTTTGATTTTGTTGTAAGCTTCTTGAATTTCATTGGCTGCAATCCAATCCAACCAGAATGCAATCAGCCCATCACAAGAGAGAGTTTCTGTCGCGACCTCATCATGTCGGTGACCTCTAGAGCAGCTGGGTACATTGGAATATATCGGAGTATTGATAAGTATGGTTTCCTAGTTCAACAAACTACAAAAAGGTGACAGGGAACGGCAGATTATTACCGTTCAATATTATACAAATAATGAACGTTTATGAGTGCAATGGTAAGAATATTTTCATGAGTGGAAAGATGGAATGTTCCATTCAACAAGGCGAAGCCGAGTTGAATGGATCATTCCATCTTTCCATCTTTCAATGAATCATTGCCTTTTTCTTTTATGTTTTTATTTTTATTTTTATTTTTGGGAGGTTTCTTTGTGAGATTGTTTTTTTCTCACTTTTTCTTTCTTATCTATTTAATTTGTTTTTCTTGCTTGGGAGATTCTTCTTTTGTTAAAAAACATTTTCTCTATCTATTCCCTTTTCTATTCTTTATAATTGTTTCTTTTTTTTGTGCTTGAGAGGAAGTTTTTTCTTTCACTTTTCCTTTTTCTGCTTTCTTCATGCTACTCGGTTGATGAGGAAGATGGTGGTGAAGCTGTTCTCTCTTGTATCCTCATTCTATTTCTTACTTTTGCTTTTTCTCTCCTCCCTCTGCCTGCTTCTTCCGTGCCCCCTTTTTCTCTCCGTGCTTCTTCTCCTTCTTGCTCTCTTCAGAAGATGGCACAGTTGTTTCTGCTGATTAGGAATTTGTAGCGGTTGGCTTGCGGGCATCATCATGAAACTTGATGAAGCACGGTCCAGGGTAGAGGTTTATCATAACACTAGGCATCCGTACTTTGTTGTTCTGATGCCCACTGATGGAGTGACAATGTCTTGTGTTCCTGCCTCTTCCCTCAACATCTTGTTAACATGTTGGCGTTGAGCCTCTGTTTTAAGTGACTGAGGTCAACTGGGGGGTGTCCATGTTTCTTTGGAAGAACGTGCAGCGGAGACTTCCTTTACCAATGTAGCTTGTGACTCTGGAGTGGGCCGCTCGGGTATTGTCTCCATTGAAAGAAAGGTCTGTAGTGTACCCAATGGTGTTTGTTTCTGCAGTATGACATCATGATGGAATGAGTTTTGAACCAAGATGGAGGCTTTTGCTGGAGGATCTCTTTTTCAGTCGAATGACTGATGGTTGGGGGTGGGGATCTTTGGCCTTTGGGCCTCCACATCCGGTTCGAATACAACTGTAGTGTCTCGAGTCGACAGGCCTGGTGTCACTCTGCAGGTCACCTCGATAACACTCCTGCTGGGTATGGTGACACCTTCTCTACCAACCTTGACACAACAGATCTCTCATCTGGTTGCTCTTCTTGGATGAGGCGTGCAAGCGCTGTCACTACTCTTCTTGCCATCGATGGGAATGCCGCTCTTACAGCGTGAACAGGGTTAGAATAAGGGGTGTCTCTTTTAACAATTTCTTCGATTACATTGTAGCCAATTATGGACACTCCAGAAGTTGCCCGTGTCACCAAAACTGGGACTTTAATTTCGTGCTGCTGTAAGGTTTAGGTCAGCTCCTCCAAGCAGCTCACAAACTTGGCTTTTGGCAAGTGAACTGCCTGCCGATCAGCGGGTATGATGGTGACCTGGGCTCCTGTGTCCCATAGTGCCTGGGTCCTTGTCCCGTCTATCATGCAGCTCACCATACATCTCCTACCTAACTAGTCAGCTCTTAGTAAATGAGCCCTGGTTAATCCACTGACCTGGCGCATCAAGGACTGGCAGAACTCCTGGGCTGACTTCTCCATCTCTGGGCCAAATCTCTGCTTCGGACTCTGTGCCTTGGTCTCTCACTCGATTTCTCTTCCGCCCCTTTTGATCTTGTCATCCGCCACGACCAGTTATTCTCCTCAAACTACCAGGTCTGTGGACTCGTCTTACTGCAGCATTGGAGTTGGGTTCATGGCGCATCAAGGACTGGCAGAATTCCTGGGCAGACTTCTTCATTTCTGGGCCAAATCTCTGCTTCGGACTCTGTGCCTTGGTCTCTCACTCGATTTCTCTTCCGCCCCTTTTGATCTTGTCATCCGCCACGACCAGTTATTCTCCTCAAACTACCAGGTCTGTAGACTCATCTTACTGCAGCATTGGAGTTGGGTTCATGGCGCATCAAGGACTGGCAGAATTCCTGGGCAGACTTCTTCATTTCTGGGCCAAATCTCTGCTTCGGACTCTGTGCCTTGGTCTCTCACTCGATTTCTCTTCCGCCCCTTTTGATCTTGTCATCCGCCACGGCCAGTTATTCTCCTCAAACTACCAGGTCTGTGGACTCATCTTACTGCAGCATTGGAGTTGGGTTCATGGTGCATCAAGGACTGGCAGAATTCCTGGGCAGACTTCTTCATTTCTGGGCCAAATCTCTGCTTCGGACTCTGTGCCTTGGTCTCTCACTCGATTTCTCTTCCGCCCCTTTTGATCTTGTCATCCGCCACGGCCAGTTATTCTCCTCAAACTACCAGGTCTGTGGACTCATCTTACTGCAGCATTGGAGTTGGGTTCATGGTGCATCAAGGACTGGCAGAACTCCTGGGCTGACTTCTTCATCTCTGGGCCAAATCTCTGCTTCGGACTCTGTGCCTTGGTCTCTCACCCGATTTCTCTTCCGCCCCTTTTGATCTTGTCATCCGCCACGGCCAGTAATTCTCCTCAAACTACCAGGTCTGTGGACTCATCTTACTGCAGCATTGGAGTGGGTTCATGGCGCATCAAGGACTGGCAGAACTCCTGGGCTGACTTCTTCATCTCTGGGCCAAATCTCTGCTTCGGACATCTGTGCTTGGTCTCTCACTCGATTTCTCTTCCGCCCCTTTTGATCTTGTCATCCGCCACGGCCAGTTATTCTCCCGTCTCTCCAACTACCAGGTCTGTAGACTCATCTTACTTCAGCATCGGAGTTGGGTTCTTTCTTATTCTCGTCATAGTTTTAGACTTATTTGTGCTCTCGGAAATTCATGTTTTGAGGATGGTTTGTGTTGAACTGTCTTCCATTTTCGCCATGGAAGTACCACCAGCGCCTCGGAATAGTTTACTAGATAGATGGCGCTCTACAAATGCTATTATTATTATTATTATTATTATTATTACTATTATTATTATGGTTGCTGACAGGCGCTGTCGTTTAGCATTATATCAGATACAGTGCGGTAACACACCTGTCCTGTCGGAGGTGCCAAATGTTTTACCCACGGGTCGTTAACAAAATGTTCACTCCTTGGTGGGCATTAAAGTTTTGAATAAAATGATGAAATAAAGAGTATAATTCGGTGAGTATGGTCTTAAACTTTTAATTGATTGTTCCTGTCACTGTCACATCATCCAGTATGGAGGGATAGCTGTGGGGTAAGACCCACTACCAACTCACTGCAGTGTTTCTAGCCTGCTGATTGGTTCAAGTTTTGCTGTTGAAAATTTACGGGGGCCATAATGGGACTTGTACATAAGTTTTATTTTTCATTAATGTGGGTATTAGTTTGATAGCATTACTGGTCAAATAATAAGCTGTTGTATTTTTTGCCGTGAAGACTGCCCATACCTTTGCCAACCATGTTTGGCAAAATTCGCGTCTGTATTATTGTAAAAGAAAGGTCTGTTTATGATGCATTTGCATTGGTTACAACACGCACCACATGAAAATGACCTTTGAGAAAGTTCAAGTTGTGACCAAAAGAAAGTTTGAGATATCAGATCTGGGCTCATTTTCACAAAGCACTAAGATTCATCTTAAGACGAGTTGTCATTATCGCCATAGTGATTTGTATTGTGACATCACACTTCGCTTCGCAACCAAGATTGATATACACTTAAGATCAATCTTAGCTCTTTGTGAAATCCAGCCCTGAACTTGTGTATGCCTCGACTGCAGTCATTGTTTGTAGACTTCTTATTTTTAAACTTAAAAAAAAAAGAAGTAAAATACACACTAAAATGCATGGCGTTACACTTTAACAGGGCACTATTAAGACCTTGTTACAAGGGGCAATTTTAACAGGCAACTTGGAGGCAACCAACTGCACTACACGCACAAGGAACACTTCAGCAGCACATGAGACATTCTTCTAGCTGTAACTTACTATCCCCCAAAAATAATGAGAAAACTGAAATGTGAATGGCCTTTCTTCTTGGAGATTGCCTGGAACTTGTTGCCTGTAAATTGCCTCGTGTGACATGGCCTTTAGGGTTGAATGAAAACTAGACAACAGGAATAAATGTACTGCACTCACTACAACTGCTGTATCATTCCTTTTAAGATTTTAATTCTGATGTAACAAACTCTTGCTGGAAGCCACCTTTTATTCAATTTTAAAAATGCAAAGGGGAAAAAAAAACATTTGGTGCTCAATATGTGGCAGGGTGTACCCCCGCCCTCCTATTGTGTTTTTATTGTGTTCTGGAAATCTTCGGAATTCTTTTGAGGATTTTAGGGGGGGGGGGGGTGCTTCTGTACAAGAGGGGAAGAGTGTGTTAGAGAATGGGAACATTGGGGGGGGGGGGCTCCGTCTGCCACATATCCGGCATGGTATAGGAAAAAAGCTCACAAAGGCATTGTCACTTGCTGATATTTATGAGGGTAATAAATTCATGTTATTATAATTTACAAAATGTTACATTGCTGACTTGAAACACTTGTGCAGCTTTTCAGTCTTCATTTGGTATTCAATATTGATTAAATAATTTTTGACTAATCACTGAGGGCGCTTTATTAGATATAACCTGTGAAAATTTGGGCTCAATCCGTTGTCCGAGTCGGGAGAAAATAGTGAAAAACTTTGCATACTTTTCAGCATGTAAACACATTGATCTTAATTTTGATTGTTACAACCGAAATTAAAATTGGGGTCTTCAAATTCTCTTTTTTTCTGGACATTGACAGTATTCCAGACAGAAATATTTCTTTTGCAGATTGGTACTGGTATGAACTTCATAATCAGCAAGCTTTCAGACTGATGCCATTAAAAAAATTTTGAAGACCAATCCTGTACTGTACCTGTAAGCTAAAAACAATACGTAGTTCTGAGTTTGCTCTCATTTCCGAGAAGAATGGATTTACCTGGTAAGTCTGTTGCTACCTAGTGCAGTCTGTTGCTACCTAGTGCACTAAAAGTCTTGCAGTGGTTATACATAATGAACATGTGTGTTCAGACCTGGAATTTCATCTTCATGCATGAAACTCCATTTCCTAGAAAAAAGGGGAAAAAAAAGAGAGGAACGTTCCAGGTACAGAAAGACTCTGTTCTGTTTTTCAAGTTTTAATGGCACAGCTGAGAAACCAAAAACGAGGATACCGGCTGAAAAAGTTGCAAGCGTGCATCTTTGAGAATTGAAGCCCAAATCTGTTCTTTTCACCCAACATGGCCTCAATGCGAGCAGCAATGAAGAAAGATTGACCATGGGGTTAGGTTTTGTTCGAGCACTAATAATTTTTGAATACATATTTGCTAAGGCAAATAATTTCTTTCTGAAGGCAGAAAAAATGGCTGAATCTAGATTATGTATTTTTAAAGCCAAAGGACCTACAGGTTCAGAGAATTTTTTTAAAACTTATTTTAATTTATGTAACAAAGGTGTACGAATCAGGGCACAATTTCAAAAACATCTCCACTACACCAGAGGTCTTGTAACTCGTAACATTCAGTGGACTTGAAATTCTTTTTACAAGAACCAAAATATTTCTTTATTTTTTGTATTCCCTGAACTTATAGAAGGTTCAAAATTGAAAAGCTTAAAGTATACATAAGAAACTAATCAGAATAATACCTGTAAGTTTTGGAGGAAAAAAACATACCAGACTGCAGGCCTTGTCCAGTTGTGGGATTACTGGCTAAGTGCGCAAATAAGTTGACTCTGGCCAGTGGCCCACTGGTCATTTCAAGCCCTGGCCCAGTGCTAAAATTACTGGACTCTGGCCAGTGGTCCAGTGGGTATTTCAAGCCATGTGGGTTACTGGCCCAATGCTAAAATTACTGGACTCTGGCCAGTGGTCCAGTGGGTATTTCAAGCCCTGTAGGTTACTGGCCCAATGCTAAAATTACTGGACTCTGGCCAGTGGTCCAGTGGGTATTTCAAGCCATGTGGGTTACTGGCCCAATGCTAAAATTACTGGACTCTGGCCAGTGGTCCAGTGGGTATTTCAAGTCCTGTAAGTTACTGGCCTAATGCTAAGATTACTGGACTCTGGCCAGTGATCCAGTGGGTGTTTCAAGCCCCGGTTGTTACTGGCCCATTGCTTAAATTACTGGACTCTGTCCAGTGGGTATTTCAAGTCCTGTAAGTTACTGGCCTAATGCTAAGATTACTGGACTCTGGCCAGTGATCCAGTGGGTGTTTCAAGCCCCGGTTGTTACTGGCCCAATGCTTAAATTACTGGACTCTGGGCCAGTGGGTGTTTTAAGCCCTCTTGGGTTATTGCTTAATAAAATAGGTCTCTGGCCAGTGGTCCCGTGGCTATTTTGAGGCCTGAAAATTCTATAAAGCTTCATAATTTGATTGAAAAAAAATTAATTCTTCAAAACATTTCTGATTGAAGAATGATTTGAGGTACATTGATTAATATCACAGTTATTGTATGGTATAAAGATCAGTGTGGATCTACCATCATCTGTATTTAGGATGCAATTCGCAGTGTTTTTGACCGCGCGAGGGCGTGTATGAACCAAAATTGCGTGATGCGAAACAAGTAAAATGAACTGTTTTTCACTTATTTATTTTCCTATTTATACAAGGAAACATACAGGCAGTCAAAATAAAATAAAACTGTAATTGTGACGTGAGGAAATTCGCCGCTGAAAGCGCCCTCATGCGGTAAAACACAGCTATTGGCGAATAAAAAATACTGAAATGTTTACAATACTTATCAAATATGTATAATAATATATGGATTTATATAAATTGTAAGTAAAGAATAAACCATGAGTATAAATGTACAGTATAGAAATTGTCTGCCTTCTCTGTTTTTGGTTAGTTTGGCTTTTTGGTTTGTCATTTCTAAGGAATGTGGTGAGTGAAACATTTGCTACCCCTTACCACTCCTAACTAATAAAAAATAAGCAGTTGGTTCCATTCCATTTTTTCATGAAGCATTGGACAGGAACGCAATTTTATGAATTTTAAGAAGAATCAGTTTTTACATTTGCAAAGGATACATTGATGGGAGACTTTTTGAGGACACCAGATGGCAGCAGACTTACCAGGAATTGTCCTCGGGGGGAAATGTGCGCATGCTCATAACTAATAGAGAGGTTTCACGTGACGTCACCTGAGACCTTTTTCTAATGCTGCGTGCACAAACCAGACGCTGGAAATCATCCAGCAGACGACGCGCCAGCCATTGAGTTTGTACATGGCTGGACCCAACATGGCTGCGAAACGAACTTTTCCCGGGGTCATGCAACCTCTTTATAAAAGCAGTGGCAATTTACCCGGTAAGTCTGCTGCCACCTATTGTTCCAAAGTCACCCATTAGTTTGAAATCACGTGATCACAGAGCTCAATTTCATGGCACTGCTTATTGTGGAAGTTTGCGCTTACAGTCACCATTTTCCGCTTACGGGGTTAGCACCAAATATCTCTAGCTTTGCTAGCAAAGAATGCTTAGTAACACAAAGTGGACAAGCACACAATTAAAATTCCTCTTTTCTCATGAATTTTCTGCCTAAATGTTAAGACTGGAATTTTCTACCATAAATTTGGTAGGAGGAGCCATGAATTGTGGCCAAGAAAGCAGAATCGGTGCGCTGCCCGCACCAAATATATAAACAGACTGCCATTGTGACCCATTGTGACATAGGACTTAATTTTTTTATATTATTAAATATTGCTTAGGATATTTACCTGCCAAACAATCGCAGGGCACCAGTTAGAAAAAATATACATCACACGATATTTTGGCTGGTAAGCTGTTCCTGCTTAGCAAGATTTTACTTTGTGTTGCAAATGTATGTGCTTAACAGGGCCCAAATTCATTCTCTGCTTACCGCGGAATCCTGCGCTTACCGTCTATAGAATTATGCGCTTTACATGGCTCTATAAGCACAGAATTCCACGCTAAGCAGAGTCATCAAATAGACCGATCCATTGAGCCCCGTCTACCTTAGCAACTGCCTAGCAACAGCACCTGGCGTGACTTTCTTGCCACGATCGCAGCGGTGGCTCGGTTGCGGCCCACATGTATCGGATACACACAGACATGGTTTTCGTGAACGGATTAGTTTCGTGGCCTTTTGACAACTGTACAAGTACCACTGTTGTGGGATTTGCACCACCAGAAATACGAAAAAATTAAAAGCTTAACAAAAGTAAGTACAGTGTGTGTGCTGTTGTGTGTCAGAACAATGGCGGCGGTTTGTTTACTTTTCTAATGGATCTGTAACATGTCGGACATTTGTCAGACTTTCAGTGGTGTTGTCAAGGCTATGATTGGTCAATACGTTAGTAGGCGGGGCTTAATGGATCTGTCTATTGGGCCCAGCTCAGTGGATGAATAAACCCCTCCATACACCTTCTGGATTCCTGATCCTAATGAACGTATGGTGGGTTTCTTTTTATTAAGGAATTATACAAAAATATCCGAGTTGTATTGTGTTTAAATATAACATTTGATAATTTCTAGGAAGACGTCATTTTAGTTCAAGTATCCCATCATGCTTGAGTTATCCTCCGTTCCAATATTTAACGGGGACATGAACAGAAGGAAGCAGCAGTCTATTCTGATCAGACAGTTGGAGACAACTCAATGTTGTGGATATGATACATACATGTAGAATGGGAATATAAGTTTTTAAACGTACAAATACCGTACTTGAAGCCCCAGCTCAACGTTGGTAAACTGACTGTAAATGCCTTCCATTCTTTGCACAAAACAAGATATGTGTAATAAAACCAACCTGTGAAAATGTCAGCTCATTTCGTTGTTTCATTTGCGAGAAAATGGTAAAAATGCATTCAGCATTTTTGTATGCATTCCTATAGACCTTTATCATGGTGCGGCCATCTTGATTTTCTAACATTCAAACCAATGTAACCAAACCGAGGCTGGAAGGGCAAATAGTCTGGTTCCTTTTAGTACAATGAATATGAGCATTTATTACTGTTATTGGATACAGAGAACATGACCAAGATGGTGGCAGCATGATAAAGGTCTTTAGGCAGAGTTTTTGTCTCTCTGAGGTTTTTGTCTCTCTCAGACGAAAACTAAATTTTGGATCTTATTTCATTTATTATTTGAAAGCGACAACAGTTCAGGCAGAAATATTTCAAGGAAAGCTTTTAACTATCATTTTTTTCCATACCATGTAAAGTATATATGTAAATCTGTGAACATTTATGTTTTTTCTTCTTACCAATGTGGAGCTGGGGCTTTAACAGAATGTTTTTACAGAGATGTATTACAGAGACTCCAGAAGTACAACATAATTTCCTTAGCTTCGGCGTTGAGTTTCAAGCAGCGAAAAAAGCCGTTGACATTACAAGTTGACAAATAATCAACTGCAGTTTAAGCAGACTTGAAATAAATTATTTTGCTAAGCAAAACTAAGCTGAGTACCAGTCACAATATAAATTACGTGGCAGTTTTGGCTGGTAGCCTGTTTTCTGCTAAGCAAAATATGTCTTTGCTAAGCAGATTTTTATGCCTATCAGCTTTACAAAATTGGGCCAGGAATTATGCAGAAACGACTGCTTACATATATTTGTTTGCTCTGCAAAAAACCTTCGAACCTGTCAAAAGCAATACATACATCACACATACATCACTGGTTTTGCTGACATGGTCCATAAGGAAGCTAGTTATGCATAGTAAGGTCGCAGTGGGTTATACAATTTCAACTCGTTAACCATTCACTACAGATGGAATAAAAGTACATCATTTCATGAAACAAACTTTGCAAAAAATTATCACAATTAAGAAGCAAACATTTTTACTAAATTATTGTAAAACACATGTCAGAACTGGATTAATATATATAGGTAGTACAATTTGCAATGAATAATAATAATAATGACAATAATGGGGATATACATGCATATTGAAGGGGCTGTGTCGTCATGATTGTGGCAGGCCAGTGGCAGGCAAGATACAGCACACACGCACTCTTGTTGCGTTCAAATCACAAAGGGTGCCGTCTTTGTCAAACTGTGATTTGAACGCCGGCACGCACGCGCACGTAGTAACTTGGCGATTTCATTTACTGCTATAATCAAGACGACACAGCCCCTTTAAACACAACTATACACAATTAACCAAGCTAGTTGGTGTTACTGTTCACCGCAACTAAAAAAAAAAAAAACAATAAAGGGTAACATTTTGCTATCGTCACGTTAGCAGTTTTCCCAATGGTTGTAATTTTTTTTCAGTACTTGAAACCACCCAAAAAGTGTTTCAACATGTGAATGGACATGCAGGCTTGTACCTCGTACTGAAAACAATTTGAGTTGATTCATTTGGTGTTGTTTTTAAGATTTTTAAATCGCCATACAAAATTTATAGACCTTTCTTACGTTGATAAACAAACCACACTGGTTGGCATGGAAGGCCAAATGTAGCAAACATTCAACTTTGTTGACAGACGTTGTGACAAGTTTAAGCATTTTTGCAAACTTTCTATTTACAGAAAATACATTCCATTGTTGATTGCTTTGCTTCCAATAAATTCAACACTATTTTTGTAATATTTTTTACAAATTGTGATTATCTGTTTTTGCTTTGCATTGATGGCTTCCCATAGCTTCTCCAGCCTTGGTTGGCAAAAGCTTGGGCTGTGACGTTGCAAAAGATCTATAAGGCAAGCATGTAAACGCTGCGTCGCCTAAATTATGCATTACACCAATAAAACACAGGGACATTGACTCATTAACGACTGTCTTGTCCTTGGGATTTTGTTCAGGTGAGGAAAAATCCCCCGTTTTAGACCTCCGGTTGGGGAAGTGGCAAAGGAACAGTTGACGGGCCGATAATCTGGCCCATTAGATCCCCCTTCAAAAAATCTCTCTAAAGATATTCAAACAAGATTATTGTGATATTGTGATCGGTGGGTCAGATCAGTCCTACACGGTCCCTGATACATTGGCAACAATGGACAGCCCCTTATCACGAGCTCCAAAACCTGCGATATTGTTTTAACAATCTGGCATAAAGCACCTTTCTGTCTCCCTCTCCATCCAGCATCATCCCACTAACCTACAATACCATTTGACATTCACAACGCCACAATGACACCAGTCTTGATTGCTTACACACATACAGTGATTCTATTTAAAAAAAAAAAAAATTAAAAATGAAATCACCGTACGTAGTAGAGGTTGAGGGCGCTATTTCTACAAGTCGTCTTCCCCGATACCAGCTTCAAAGATGTCGTTCTCCACCACATACATCGGAGAGTGCTGTTGCTTGGCAGACACCGACACAGACTGTAACTTATCCTGTTGAGGACAAAAGGAAACTTAACATGGTACTTTGACTCATGCATAATAAGCACATAGCGAGCTACGATAAATGGGTACGCATGTCTACAGGGTTGAGGCAGTTCCAATATGGGGGATGGGGGGGGGTTTCTGTCTAAACATCTTATTTTGGACCTATTCTTCGATATGCTTTCCAGGTTTGGCATAGTTCCATAAGCAGACAATAGACCGATTGCCCAAACAACGTCACGTGACCTATTGTGGGTATTAAATGTAAACAAACACGACGTCCTCCATAGGAAAGTGCGGTATGGTGCATGATGATTGTTGCATTTGTTTATTCGATCGAGTTTGTACCAGAGACCTTCGAGTGGCTGAATAAAGCCAGTAAGGACATTTCCAGCAAGTCTTGGAAACTGTACAAGTAAAGTATAAATGTGCATGATGTGTGCTAGTGCAGAACGGAACGTTTGGGCCAGACGACCGCGATCACACACTTTTCAACTCAAGAATTTCACAGTTTTGAAGCTGAATCATCCAAAGAAATTGTTTTCCAAAACTGTGTGATTCCTTTGCCTATTTGAAATTTTGCAAGGCTAGGTATAAATGCTCACTTTTCCAACGTTCTTTACCCTTTTTGTACAGTGATTGGGCTTACATTACAAACAAAATAACAGGCGGGTGGCTACATAGTCGTCCGACGCCGGTAGTACATAACTCAAAATAAAGCTCTTTTTAGTAGAATACTGGTAGTTTATGAAACAGTAATGTGATTAATATCAATGTCACAACATATAACTTTAATAAAATGGCTTAGTAACTTTGTTATTATGACTAAAAGCAGACTTTTGGTGTGACTCTGTCAGTCACGGCATGTATTTGCACGTAGTTTGCCATCAGCTCAGATGACGTAGTACCCACAATAGGTCATGTGATGACATGTAAACATCGGTCTATTGTGCAGTAGAATTGAATGTGCTCAAAAGGGGCCTGCCCAATTAGTGTTGGCAATCAGAATTATCACAGCTATACAAATACTCTAGAGCTTTTAGGCATGTCCGCACTAGAGTCTAGAAGAAACACATTATTCCTCAAGTTTGGCAACAAATTACTGAACTCCAGTAAATTTAGAAATATGCTTCCTCCGCAGAAATCAAGTTGTTAGGTAAGAGAGCTAGGAGAAAGCACCTCCTGGGTGTTATTAATACCCCCACTGTAGAACCCAGAGGTGTAATACCTCCACCATCCCGGCTTTGGCAAGAATTTTATACATTGTCTTTTGATATTTGGTTTTTAGCTATTGTAGTTTTGTTAAAATTCAATTTGACTGCAATTTTTTCTTGGAATTTAAAAGTAATTTTAAACAATTTTTAAAACAGGTCATCTCAGCTGTTTCGTGGCTGCCGACCATGAGAGTTTTCATCAATAAACCCAAAATAATAACAATAATAATAACAATAACAATTTCCCATTGAGTTTATGATTTAATTCCCTTGGCCTTCGCCATTGCATCAACAAATCTTAACTTGGGGTGTTGCCTCTCTCTTCATTTAATAGACCAATAACCTAAAACTTCTTATAACACATCTCACTTCGGGATTAAAAATCCTTTTTCCCCCCGTAACCCGTGCGGGATTATTTTCAGTCACAAAGCAACCATCCCTCCCTTTAAGAGTTCATACTCACTGAAATCTTCTTGACGGACCCCATAGCTTTGGACGTCTTAGTTGGACTGGTATCTGAAGGGCTCTGGAAATAGAAATCATACGATTTTCCTGAACAATTTAACCTTGGAAAACATTTGTTGAACTACTATTTGATCATGTATTTCAAGGACGGTACATCACCGACTTCTCTGGGAAAGTGTATTCCTTCCATTCTAAAACTGACTGGTGAATATTTTGTAATTGTCGGGCCAGGGAACTTAATCGAGAGTGGATTCAACAACATTTTCGTCACTGTTATGACCCAAGATTATAGAGCGACGAAGGCGCAAGATTGGGAACTCGGTCTAAAATGTGAAATCCCACTGCACGCCATTTCAGCAAGTAACTCTATTGATGCAACAATTAGATCAGTGCAGTTCAGAGCAGACAATGACCATTGCTATCAATGGGAAACAAATCATTCACTTGCTGAAATGGCGCCCATGCGTATTTCGCGTTCCAACAACAGATAGAGCTGTTCCAGTTCCCCCATCTTGTGCCTTCGGCGCTCTATAAACTTTGGTTATGACCTACCTGGGGAGGTGTGTGTGGGTCAATGGCTGGACTGGATGTTGATGATGCCACGATGACCCCTCCATCACGACCTTTGAACTGTCTCTCCGGCCCCTTCACTCTATCATGTGGCTGTAATCATAATAATAATAAAAATAATACGCAGTTTTTATATAGCGTTTTATCACACCCTTTGGGCGTCTCAGAGCGCTCAGTATTTTTTTCCTGCAAGATATGATGAGTTACGTTTTTGAAGTATGAGACCTGTTCCTTTACATAGCACCATGTAATGATTCACAAGGTGCTGTGGCGCAATCTGCAGCCGATCAAACCAGGAACACCGGGGCAAGACCCTTCTCTTTGCCATAAGTGTCACTGGGTTCTTTTACGTGCATTACACAACACACGGGACCAACGGCTTTACGTCCCATCTGAAGGACGAAGCAATAATGGTTAAGTGTCTTGCTTAAGGACACAAGTGTCACGACCGGGACTCGAACCCACACTCTGCTGATCAGAGACACCAGAGCTTGAGTCCAGTGTTCTTATCCGCTCGGCCACGACACGCCACGACCAATAAATCAACAAACAAAATAGCCAACGGTAACCAGTCAAGTGTGCCAATCACAAACAACTTGATCCATCATTAACACCCTCAAAGTGTAATTTCAAGGTCAATCACATCCCCAACTGGGCTACCCAGAAATTTCTGGATGCATAATTAGGCGCCTGCTGGTCGCCTAAGAGCTCAATAGAAAACCCTCCAGTGCAACCCACTGACTCAACAGATGGTTCCATTTAACTCTGCGGGGCCTGAGACTTGGCAGAGGTCACTCGCACAATGCTATGCGCAATAGATGCTGATAGCAGATTTTATGCATAGGGCTATAGGAGCATGGTGGGACCCAGCACATTTTGCCAGTCCCTCCTGACCAAGTCATCGACCCTAGTTGATTGCCACCCCTTCTGGAATGTGTGGAATGGTCTAGCTGAGGATATCATTAACTATGACGTGGCTGGTTTTTTTTCCATGGGTGTGTGGTAATGTTTTTCTTTGTTTTTGAAAGAAATTTCTGGCTAGGCCTCTGGAAGCAGGATTTATGTGTCACTCTGGTTACCTGCAACTATGTTTCTTTTTAAAACCACAGCTTTGGCTTCAGCTTTGGCCGAGGCTCTGTCCACCTCATTGCAAAAGTGCACAATTTTAAATTACTGACGGAGCCTAACAACAATGTGGAAGGCTAATCATCCTTACTCACAGTTGAGAAGTTGAGGCTCTGTCCACCTCATTGCAAAAGTACAAAATTTTAAATTACTGATGGAGCCTAACAACAATGTGGGAGGCTAATCATCCTTACTTGCAGTTGAGAAGTTGAATTGTGAAGGACATGGCTACAACATGGTCGAGCTGCAAGCATGTAAAAGCACCTTTAGCAGCCAGCCATAACGGCCCATGTTTGACCACAAAGCACAGACAGAGATAATAATAATAATAATAATAATTTGGAAGGCTAATTACTTGCAGCTGAGAAGCCGACTTGCGAAGGACGCAGCTACGTGTTTGAGTTGCAGGCATTTAACTTAGGGTGCCTTTGGCAGCCAGCCACATCAACCCATACATGACCACGAAGCACAGCCTGAGATCGAAAGTGTTTGGTTTTTCTGGAGGGAGGAAAACCGGACGGCCTGGAGAAAAACCCTCATGGCACAGGAGAGAACCAACGCACAACTCTACTCACATATGGCCCTAACCGGGAATCGAACCAGGGACACTGTGGTGAGAAACGAGTGATTTACCCACTAGCCCCCCATGCCACATAAAGACAAAAGCTGAAGCCATAGTTTAAAAAAAGGGCCTATAAGGTGTTGCATCATAGATCAATATGGAAAGTAACATTTGAATATGTTTTATAAAATTCACATGGAAAGATCTTGTTGACACTGGCATTCCAAGTGTACAATGTTGATGTTGTCAATAGCCTACAGACCATTATCGTGTTGCTGTCAATCTTGCTCCCCGTGTTAAATACCATTAATGAATACTGGTTCTCATTCTATTGAAAAGATGCCAGACAGACTATTTTTGCCCTTCCAACTATTGTTTGACTGGTAGGAAGAGCAAGATGGCAGCACCATGATAAAGATATATTGTGGAAGGTTCAGTGGCTACCAACCACGCCATAAGTTGTATCAATGGCAGCATTCTGTGCTTAAATGTAGATGGGGCAAGCACCTTGGTGTAGTCAAAATACAGTACAGGTACTGTGTTAAGACTTTACAAGGGCCTGGATGTTTGTTAAAGACATTAAAAAAATTAAAAAATATTCATTTCTTTAAATTTTGTTATCTCCATGAAAATGTTTTTTAATCCGGATATCAGGAAAAATCTGACAAAATCTCATCCCTGTCATACCCTCTTGATCCGACCGCCTCGTTTGAACAGCAATAACTCATCCACCATGTCCTGTAGGCACAGACTGATCAGGATAGCCTGGTCACTGGTTATGACTATCCATCGCAGCTTGTCTTTGCCGATGAGGTACTCAAAGGCTAGCTCCAGCTGGGCCGGGTCCCCCTTGGAGTCTTCCCCCTCCTTCACCTGAAAAAAAAAACATCATCATAAAAATCAATCTGTGACATGGGCCGACTCTGGATTTTGCAAACAGTATGTAGGGATCAACCCAGTCAGTGAGATATCGTCACCGTTTTCAAGAACAGCCACTTTTCTTTATGTGCGCGGGAATAATATAATCAACGTTGAAGTTTTGTTTGCGTTTAAAACGTCATTCCACAGGTTAAAAAAGTACTATTTTTCATCAATGCGATGTTAAATGATACTCAAGTACACAATCGTACCTATAGAATCGTATTTTTTATATAGAGAAATGCTGAAATATGATTAAATATTAATTAAAGATAAGCGACTGTTCGTGAAAATGAAAATTCGCCTCTTTGAAGATGGGATTAAAAGATAAGTGGCTGTTCGTGAAAACGGTGACGATATTAGTCTGTAGCAGGATGATACAGGGGGGTCAGGGTGGGGTACAGGTTTAAGTGGTGGTTGTGTGTGGTAGTGGGGGGGGAGAGGGATCTTTTGCCTGAAACTGAATTCTTCCAGGAATTTAAAGATTAGGATCTGCTAATTCCAACCCTCCCTACAAACAGACCATAACTTTGTTTTTTCCCTAAAAAAGAGGAAACTGAATGAAGAACTAATTTCTCAAAAATTTTAGCATTTCAGGCAAAAATATTTTAAGGAAGTTTTCCACCATGACCATAGGAATGGTTTAGGTTTTTTTTTTTTTTAAAGCGTTTCAGTTTATGTATTCTTTTGGTGCTAATATTGCCTCTCATTAATTTTCATCTGACCGTTTTTGTTTTTATTTACTGTTTACATTTTTTGTTCTGGTTTAATCTCTTTTTAAAGCTTTTGTTTATATTTTGTAAGATAACTTTTTATGTTACATCGCTGCAATTCAGCAATTACAAATAAACCATTTCAAATCAAATCAAATCAAATCAAATCTTTATGTGAAAATCTTGGGGGAACATTTATATTTTCAGTCTTACCAATGCAGTGCACATGCTTGAAGACAAAAAGTCTAGCTCCCTGACTTACCGACGTAATCCTCCAGCATCTCATGCGAGTTATCTTGAAGCTGCCCTCCTTACATGCACCGTTCTCCAGCCTGAGTCGGAAGACTAGTTCTCTATTGCCAGCGCTGACTACTGCGGGAGTGTTGAGGGCTGGGTAGTCCACCACACAAGGCTTGAACTGGATGAACCCATAATCCTTCAATGTCCTCGCAAACTGTAAATACTACAAAGGAATTTATTTACTTATTTATTTGTTTCATTTCACGGGTCAGTATAATAGAACAAGCACGTCAAACTACTAAAGGAACATCCGCAAAAGGAAAGAGCAGAATCGGCTAGAGAGCACGACGGATTGCCTAAAATTTTACTGGGATTTGAAACTTCACGTGGTGGAGACACAATCTTGTACGTTTTGCGGTAACATTGTGTGCAAGAAACTCTGTTATGACATGTATGAGTTGCGGTGGTTCTGAAGACGATCAGAGCAAACTGATTGAAACAGTGAGTTGTTATACCTCTGGTTCTTTTCAGAACCATCACAACTCATCAGAGTTATTCATATACATGTACATAGTGTTAAAGCAATACTAATAAAACCATGCTTTATAAATTGCGCATATCACCGTGAGGTCCCTATGCACTGTAGAGGGGAAACCAACAGTACAAAGTGAACAGGTATGTTTTCACCCGGGTTTTGAACTGTTCTGATGTTTTGGCCTGTTTAACAACGTCTGGAAGACTGTTAAAAAAAAAATCCATTGTAAGGAAATGTTCGTGAGCTCAGAACTACATCAACGATGGAAAACTCACCCGGTGAGCCTGCTGCCACCGAGTGTTTCCAAAGTACCCCATGGGAGGAATCGAAACCTACCTCTTTACGCGAGCCTTTAGATTTGAGCTTTTCTAATCTCTTGATCTGATCTGGACTTGCTTGAACCCAGCCTCTCTCAATATCGTTCACAACCTGAAGAATAACAACCAAAAATAAGAGTTTATAATGCGCCGTCTATCTTGGTTTACCTATTACGAGGTGCAGAAAAACAAATGACTAGGGGCCAAAAACAAAACATTTACAAAGTAGCCTAGGGTTGTGCATCCATGTTTATTCGCCTAAAGGTTTAAACGGGACTTGTGAATTCCGTTTAACCGTTTCTACCAAATCCAATTCAAAATGAGAATTGGAACTACAGCGCAGGGTAATCCTGATCTTCGGAGCCAGCTCGCTATTTTTGAGTGTAAAGGAGGAGCAGATGTCAACACACTTTCCCGGAGTAAAAAAACAACAACTTCATATTAGCGTGTCATGGCCGAGTGGTCTAGTGCACCGGCCTCAAGTTCTGGTGGTCAAGTCATCAGGGTGTGGGTTCAAATCCTGGTCATGACACTTATGTCCTTGAGCAAGATGCTTTACTATAATTGCTTCTCTTCACCCAGGGGTATAAATGGGTACCTGCGAGGGTAGAGGTTGATACGTGATTGAAAAAACGTTCGGAGCGCCACGGCAGCTCCGAGCTGTATACTCCCCAGAGGACTGAGAAAGTTTACAGGAATGTTACTGACCCAGTGACCAGGGCACTAATGTAAACCATTGTAAACAGGTAAATAAAATATGGAAATGGATTTCACCGTTTAAACGTAAAATCAAGCGATGGAATTTATCATGTACTTACTTGTACATAGAGAAGTTGTAATCCCACACTGTCAGCTATCAGATCATCGTCATATGAGGCATCCCAATAACTGCAGAAAAAAAACATGCAAACCAACATCGACTGCTCAGTTTCTCCTCCAAAAGGTAATCGAATAATCCAATTTCATAGGGCTGCTTAAGGCCCCAGCTCCACATTGGTAAACTGACTGTAAATGCTTCCATTCTTTGCACAAATCAAGATATTTGTAATAAAACCAACCTGTGAAAATGTCAGCTCATTTCGTTGTTTCATTTGCGAGAAAATGGTAAAAAATGCATTCAGCATTTTTGTACGCATTGCTATAGGCAGAGTTTTCGTCTCACTGAGACCAAAACTAATTTTGGATCTTATTTCCTTTATCATTTAAAAACGATAACAGTTCAGGCAGAAATATTTTCAGGAAAGTTTTCTACCATCATTATCTTTACACCATGTAAAATCTGTGAACATTTATGTTTTTCTTTCTTACCAATGTAGAGCTGGGGCTTTTAAGCACTCAGCACAAAAAAAACTTGCTTACCAGAAAAAAAGTAATGGGACTGTGACAAATGACACCAGCCTTAACTCCATCTTGAGTGATTTACTAGTATAACAAAGTCCAACACCATATGGTTACTCTACATCAAAATTGTTGGACTCAAATTTTGATGGTTTGCCTGATCTTATGTAAAGCACATTTAGTTTACTGTCTTGCAGTCCTCAGTCCAACAGAATCCAAAAACAAAACATGCAGAGGCTTTGGATTTTGATGGGTTGGTCATGTTGGTATTGGTTAGGGTTAATCACAAAGTAACTATCTCTCAAAATTACACTCTGACATACTTCTTTCTCAGGACAATCTTGTTCTTGCCGACTGCCGACTTGAGGGAGATAAACGGGGACTCAAAATCTTGAAGTCTTCTGACAACTGCAGGAAGGAGATAAAAAAAATAATAAAATTGTAACCTCAATGCAAGAACCCTGGCAATGAACTAATTAACAAGTCCAGCAAATGGCTATTGGCTCATAATATGTAAGATTTAACTCTTTGACTCTGCAATTTCTGCTCGCGTACGGACGGCATTGTTTTTTGTTTGTCATTTGATACTGTACAAAATCGAGGCCATAAATGGCTTTGCCGTCCATTTGAGTTGTGGGCGTGCAGCCATAAACGGACTTAACGGAGTGAAAGAGGTAATGGGGTCTTGCAAGCTTAGGTCATTGAACATGTTAGCATGTCTGTACCTGCCAATATTTGAAATCTGGAAAAAGGGACGCATAGTGGGTTGTCAAATGGTGGGGTACACGGTTGGGTAGAGGGTCCAGGATCTGGGCTCATTTCGACTTGCAGCAGTCGATCACCTCAGATCTGGCCTCATGTTACAGCGCCCTCTAGTTGAGATGGTGTCCGACTCAGAACGCTGTATTTTGTGTTAAATATATATTCCTCCCCTGAAATTTAGTAGGTCCCGGTTTTTAAACTTGGAAATCAGGCCAGTCCCGGGAAAAAAAATGGGACGGTTGCAAGGTATGCTTAAGTCCATACAAGGGGTTAATTCAAAACATTACTGTCTCAGCCCTCTCAGGTTTCCATTTACACACCTGGGTTAAGAGAAGCAATTATGGTTTAAGTGCCTTGCTATGTACTCACTTGTTCCTCGTTCATCATCTTCATCTTTCTTGACAAGAAACAAAGCAAAGTAGAAGACCAAGTCGCTCTTAAGACTTATTTCAGATGCCACTGCCTGCATAAGACCCATGAAAAAAAAAACAATACGATCATTTACCGGCGTTAAACCCTCCAAACTCTTGGTTACATTTTCCAGCAACTTGACCAACCATTTGATACCATTCAACTGTACAGGTTGCGTATGGTGGCACAAATGTGGACAGAACCAACTGAGCACATGGTGTGAACTGTGTACATGCGTCCAGCACATGATTTCGTATCGCAGGCTGGTATAGACCTTATGCACATGACGTCATTTGAGTAGGGCGCCCTCGTCTAGAGGTCAAAATGAGGTTGTTCATTGGCCAATCCTGTGCGCCGCGCGTACAAATCTCTGCATTTCCATTGTTACATCATTGATTTACCTCTAAGATGGCGGCATGATGACGTCAATGCATAAGGTCTATTACAGTGTTTTGACCCAATTCACCTGATGTCATCATCACAACAGTCCATGTCACTGTCTGTTATCCAGTGTGGTGCGCATTTTAGGCGACGCAGCGTTTACATGCTTACCTAGTGACTTCCAAAATGGTGAGCATGGCACAGTCGCGGCGTGTGACGTGCGTACAAGGGGTCAAAACATGTACCATTCAAAATTAAGGTGGATGGTATTTTATGGCCAGACAATAGGTTTGACTGTGTACTGTGAAAAAATCTATGCATTCACCACAAAGTCATGGTATCATATTTTCAGGCTGGTATAGTAAATCTATCATTCAAAACCACAGTGGATGATATTGAATAGTCAGACAGTAGGAGGGTTGATTGTGTACTGTGTGTAAATATGCATTCATCACACGATTTCACATTGCAGGCTGGCATACATGTAGTGTTACTATCATTCAAAACCATAGCGGATGATAGTGAATGGTCAAACATTAGGAGGGTTGACTTTGTACTGTGCAAACATTCCCACATGATATCATATTGCAGCCTGACATAGTACATATACATGTATCATTCAAAACCACAGTGGATTATTAGAATGTTCAGACGCTAGGAGGGTTGATTGTGTACTGTGTGTAAATATGCATTCATCACATGATTTCACATTGCAGACTGGCATAGTTCATCTATCTATCAAAACCACAGTGGATGGTATTACTATTAGAATGGTCAGACAGTAGGAGGGTTGACTGTGTACATGTAAATGCAATCATCACAATAGTATACTGAAGGCTGACAAAGTTTCTCTGTTGTTAAAAACCACAGAGGATGATAGAATGCAGGCCTTGATCTTAACCGAGGCCACCGAGGCCATTGGCCTCATGCCCTGTCGAGTTGGCCAGCATGCCCTTCAGAAAAATTGCACTGTCACTACCAACTTGGCCAGCATTCCCTTGTAAAATTTCTCTGATTTGGCCAGCAAAGGCCTGCCCCCGTTTTTCTTAAGATCGAGGCCTGGAATGGTCACACAGATAGGAGGGTTGACTTTGTAGAGGCAGTCACCACATGATATCATGTTGCAGGCTCAGTGACAAAGTTTCTCTACCATTCAAAACCACGGTGGTAAATCTATCGACATGATTGAATGGTGATATACAGTTGGAGGTTTAACCATCACTTATATTGGTTAATGTCATCAAGTTCCAACAAAACCCTGAATTCAGACAATACAGGAAGTGTTTGATCAGACATGTTGATCTTCTGTTGTCCGTTACCTTGAAGTCATTTCACACCAGAATTAGGGACAAATGCTGGGAAGTTGGATTAAAAATAAAGTTGCTTGTAGGTTTGGGCTCAAACTAACCACCAGAACACAGGCCAGAGTCCAGTGATTTTAGCATTGGGTCAGTAACCCATAGGGCTTGAAATACCCACTGGACCACTGGCCAGAATCCAGTAATTTTAGCATTGGGCTAGTAACCCACATGGCTTGAAATACCCATTGGATCACTGGCCAGAGTCCAGTAATTTTAGCATTGGGCTAGTAACCCACATGGCTTGAAATACCCACTGGACCACTGGCCAGAGTCCAGTAATTTTAGCATTGGGCCAGTAACCCACATGGCTTAAAATACCCACTGGACCACTGGCCAGAGTCCAGTAATTTTAGCATTGGGCCAGTAACCCACATGGCTTAAAATACCCACTGGACCACTGGCCAGAGTCCAGTAATTTTAGCATTGGGCCAATAACCCACAGGGCTTGAAATACATGTACCCACTGGACCACTGGCCAGAGTCAAGATTTTTTTCAGCGTTGGGCCAGTAACCCCCGTGGTGCTGCACTGATTACTCACCTCAAGTACATCATCCGTTTGATCCATGGACATGATATTAACAGAAATCTTACGTCCATTCATCAGAAAGACGTCCAGCTTTGCTTCTACCGGCTTCTCTTTCCGAGTTTCTTTCTGTGCGCTCAACAGGAAGCCATTGAAGAGATCACTGTTGGCTACTCGTTGGTCCTGACTCACTGTACGGAGGCAAACAATGAGTGATTAATCGACAGGCTTGATGCTTCACTGAGGCAACGGAGGCGATTGCCTCCATGCCCCTGGTCATTGCGTTGGTGCCCCTTGAAATGTTCCAATACAGCTTCAGGTCTGATAGGCTACTCCATGGAGGCAACGGAAGCAATTGCCTCCGTTGCCCCTGGTCATTGCCTTGGTGCCCCTTGAAATGTTCCAGCAGAAATTTACAATATCCTCATAGAGGTGCCCTTTATCAAGAAGAAAATGCCTTGGTGCCCTTGCCCTTTCAAGCAATCAGGCCTGCCCTCAAGAGGTGCCCTTTACCTGGACAAAAATGATATCTTGACCTTGTAAGAACAAAGAGTACAGTATAAGGCCTGAATCAAACAGCCAAGAACTACAGAAAAAGGGACGACCCAGCAATAGGCCTGGGTGGCCCTTGTAACCTAGAGGCTTCCTCCAGAAATACATGTACTAAACTTTTATTTATGACAGACCAGCCAAAGGATATTATTATGACCTTCACAGGAAATGAGATCAACGACATAATTCATAGGGAAAATTACTCCAAACATTATTAACAAGGCTGAATAGGCTTTGAATACTAACTGCATTGTTTGATTTCCCCCCCCCCCCAACTTTATTATGTTTAAAGGTGCTGTGTCGTCATGATTATAGCAGGCCTGTGGCTGTGCATGGAAAGATGAACTCTCACCCAGATACTGCACACGAGTGCACTTGCAGTCAAATCACAAAGGGTGCCATCTTTGTCAAACTGGTGATGTAAATGGGTTATTCCATTTACTGCTATAATCATGACAACACAGCCCCTTTAAGTCTGCTTCCTTGTCGAGTTGTTGACATTTTACTACGGAAAGTATGCCACCATGTGTCATGCAGAGTTTCCCCTGAACTGAGAGAGGTGGTGAAATCTTAACTCAATGATTGAAGTAACAGTCTGAAAACTGAAAAGAATGCAGCGACACAGTGCTCAAACAAACTCCATAAGCCAGCTCGAATAAAGTAAATGTAATATATGTGTAATACGAAGTCTGGGGACTCATATGTACCGTGAAGGGTCCAGAGCGACTGTTACTTGAAATAACTGAATGCACACAAGTTCTGTTATCTTTCCGCCATGTGTGTTGACGATTTATTTGTGACCCGACTGACCTAACCTGTACAACTAATCTGATGAAGATTGTGCCGGCACTGAGAAGCATTGTGGGGGGGCCACTGAACTTAAAAGGGTGCCACCACGCATCTTCATCGCAGAGACAGTTTTGGTAAAACGATATGACATTAACTAACGCTCCAAAGAATAACTCCTCACATTGATATACTTTTACTTTATTCTTACCCAGCTGAATGTATTTTTCCAGTTTTTGACGCCTCTCTTCAATATGTTGTTGATTTAATGATAGAATCTTCTTTGGGGGAAACTTCTGGGCACCGAGAAACCCGGTCCCAAACTCTTTCTTGATTTGCTCGTTGAAGTCGTGCAGCTGTGAGTAACGCAACGAGCAATGGAACACACCATTCACATGAAGGTTGTAACCCTGGAATGAAAAGAGGAAAACAGTTATAATCAGGGTTTTGTTTTGTTTTGTAAAAACCCAACCCTGACACTTTGTTCTCTTAAAGGGTCTGTATACGTTTGGTAATGGCACTAATAACTCACTTGGTAAGAAGTACAGCAGCTTTGGATAGCATTTACTGTATTTTGAGAAATGTTTCACTTTGAAGTACTGCAGTTATGGAAAAATACCTCACTTTTTATCCCCACAAAATTTGAATCTGAGAAGCGTTATGGCCGTAACGCTTCTCAGAATGTGTATTCCAATGACGGATACTTCTTCTGCGTGAACACAACCGCTCCAGCTTTTTTGGTGATATCTCAAAAACGCTGCAACCTTTTGAACTGAAATTTACACAGGTTAGTTTTATGGCATATATCTACAATTATATAGCATTAAGGCAAATGTACGGTTCCAAAAACCAAAGGTATACTTTGACTTTAAAGGCTAGGCAAGTTGTCCTTTGCAAAGGGTACCTCTATGTGGAATGTAAAAAATTTGTATTGGAACAATCAAAATGGCAATTGAGGCAATTGCCTCCAATACCTCCGTGAAGTATCCGGCCTGAAAAAAAAGTTTCTTTTCTGAAATACTTTTTTGGGGAAAAAGGGACGATCCATGTGATTGAATAAAGAAAATAAATTAACACAAACATGTATCCCCAACCCATTAAAATCCACTGCATGTTTTGTTTGATTCTTTTGATTTGAGGACTTCACTATTTATTACAGTTTAGCACTGTTATAGTTTTGAGCTACCATATGTGTTGGATTTCGTTAGAGCTTGAAGATAGGAAAAACTTCCCCCATGGTTAGAGTGAGGAAGGGTCCTGTAGTACAGGTAAATCACTCAAGGAAGTTTAAAAACACAACTTTTTACATTCTTTATTTTTTTTTTTCAAGTTGATGATGATGAACTTAAAGTTTAAAACTACAACCCACTACCTCCCACCATCGCCTCTAGATAAATGAGGAAGATTTTTACTTGTATCTGCTAGTGCTAAGCACCGTGCACAACTGCACAGTATGTTTCATGCCGGTAATCCATGGTATTTTAGTATAAAAAAATTATAAGTATTTTATACTTATTTGGATCCCAAAAATCAAGAATCAAGAAACTATATAGAAGACACACAGACAGAGATGATTGAAATGCAGTGAAGAAACCACTGAGCCAACCTGAATGCCCCATTAAAATTAAATATTAATCATACTATTTACTTCAGTTCAAGTTTCAACTAATAATTAATATTAACAATATCATTATTTGTATCAATCTCAATCAACAATTAAACTTTTTATCATTTATATGTCTATATTTCTAAGACTATTTTATTTTGTTTTATTCAACCATCATGACCATGATTCAATATTTTTATTGACTTACTGTATAACTAGAATTACCCTCACTGTATTCCTGTGTGTCTGGGATTGAGAAATGCATGGTTGACCAGTAAAGAGGCTCTCCTCAGCCTATATAGCGTAAGATTGTCAGAGTATTTTGACTTTTTCAGACAGACGGGACCGCCCGGCCTGACCACCACACTGACCCGTCTCCGACGGACCTCGGCCCTGGGGCGCGCTGTCTGGCTGGATCTCCAACAAAAAATCGCACTGATTGTGGGTCACACAGCAGATGCACGGCTGGATGGAGGAAAACAACCAAATAAAGTTGCAACAGACGGTCCAGTTTAACGGTATGATTCAAACGAAACGGACACGTGAATTCTGAGTGCAAATACTTCCTTTTCCGTGTTTTAAAACGAAAACTTAGTTTACAATAACATCACTTTCCCGTTCAGACAGCATTCAGACAGGATGCTGGTCATCTCGCCCCCAAACACTCTCGCCCCCAACACTCTCGCCCCCAACAATCTCGCCCCCAAACAATCTCGCCCCCAGCCTTTGACAATCTCGCCCCCTGACAATCTCGCCCCCAAACAAAGTCGCCCCCTGATGATGACTGGAAGTTCTGATGACTTAGGGTGTAAACTTAGAAATTAATTGATGGGAGATGTTGTCGCAATGCTGTCAAAAACTTGTATGATATTTTGTCAGAAAAGTATCGGCTTATAATCATCCACTGAACGAAGTTTGAGAAGGGTATTGAAAAATCACAAGAAAAAAGGGTGAAATGCTCTGCAACTAATAACCACCGTCCCATTGATCTCTTCCACGGCGGCGGACTATATAGTTTGCGATCGATCGATTTCGGTAATCAGTGAATCAAATCAAAGTGGCATTTTTCAATGTGCACCCCAGCTTGTCAGGTGACACGTTCAATGACTGACAGTTTGATTTTGTCTCCACGAAATGCCCCTGAGTGCATTAAAAAATTATTTTTATTCAAGAGTGAGAGACAATTTTCAATAAGAAATCACAGAACATCTTAACAACAACATGTACCATTCCTTACTACGAGGGAGATCATTCACATATTCTTTGTTTTTTAGTTTACGCATTTTCCTTTATTTTCGAAATCGACTTTAAGTGAACACTTTATTAACTTCATCATGGTTAAAAAGTCGACTTTTCCAATTTTTTCTTCAGATTGTCAGGGGGCGACTTTGTTTGGGGGCGAGATTGTCAGGGGGCGAGATTGTCAAAGGCTGGGGGCGAGATTGTTTGGGGGCGAGATTGTTGGGGGCGAGTTTGTTGGGGGCGAGAGTGTTTGGGGGCGAGATGACCGGCCTCCTTCAGACATACTGCTGCGGAGCCAGACGACGACGACCTGACACCCTCCCTCCCACTTTGTTTTGGTCAACACGATTTATTTATAAGTATGCCCTTTATACCATATAGTTAGTTTTAAAAAAATGAAGATCGATAATTGATCAAACTTATGGCTTTGAATTACTTCAAAAATATTTTAGATGAATCTTTATTTTCATTTTGTGAACAAGGGAGGTTTTAAACTTTAAGTTTAGTTCAGTTTCTAGAACGAGGCAGTTGGCAGGTCATTGGGCCATTGGGCCGCTAAGGTCATACGCGTGTACACATGGCATTTGCACTGGTACGGATTAGTGCATGTTGTACATGTACATGCATGACATGAGATGTACATGTACAGCGATCCTGATAGCATTAACTAAACTGGCCGGCATATCGGAAAAGTAACTGAAACCCACTGTTGAGCAGGTGCTGAATTCATAAGTACCCTCAAGTTTATTGACCATCTAAATAAGAAAGAGTTGTCGATTCCATCTGCCACCATGCCACCAGTTCCACAAGCACAACCAGCCGCAAAACCAGAAGAAAGTGTCGATGGAGTCAAGGCAATTTTGTTGGGGCCGCCTGGTGCGGGGAAAGGCACACAGGTAAGATGAGACTCAGTAAGACCCCCGGGTTGGGCTGGAGGCTAGCCCCATAATTAGTGCCAATACGCTGGACAACAATATACCTCTGCTTTTTTACCCTACGTACGAACACTCGGACCCACAATATGACATCAACTTTCGTATCATGATACTTTAATTGACAGTGCGGGGGGGGGGGGGGGGGTCAATGGATGGAGTGGCAAAAAAAAATGGCATGCAGTGCCAGTCCCAGTGCTTTTGAACATGTTGTCAAATTTGTATTATTTTTGATCATGATAATTGTATAAAATAATAAAAATTAGACCTGGTAACTTGGCCACTGTACTCCTTTTTTGAGATTTTGACATTTTTTTTATTGACCGATAAAATGTCAAAATTTCAAAAAAGGAGTACAGTGCCCAGTTACTGGGTCTAAATAATGATAATAATAATTATACTGTTTATACAAATGTCAATGATTGAATATAGATTTTGGATATTTTTCTGATCTGGCTTTCTTTTACATTTATTTTTCGTAAATGTTAAGCTAAGAAATTGTATAACAACACCCTGTTGAAGCTGTTATTAGTGGATTATGCCTCACGTGTTATACTTTATTTTGCCATACATGAGTTACTGCCAAGATATTATTGGCCCATCCTACATTAATAATTTTTGGACACCGGTGTACATGGACTTTCGACGCCTAATTCGCAGTTCTGGCTCCCAAAATAACAGGCATGTGATTTCTCAGGATTTTTCCTGATTTCAGGAATTTCTCAAAATCTCCTTGAGACTTTAAGATTTTTTGAAAGAAGTAAAGCAGTCACCAAAGGGAGAAAGAAATAGTCCACATTGTGTCCAAACCTGCACCTGTAATTGTGTCCAAGCCTGTACCTGTAGTTTTGTATTTCTGGTGATGCACACTGTTTGTAAACCTCCTGAATTGTAACATTCCTCCGATGTCATTCCTGAAATAACCCTTCCTACCTGTTCATCCAATCGAGGCAAGGTCTTGTCACAAGGTTTGTGTCTACATGGAGTCGTCCACGTTATTTAGAAGTTTTTTTAAAGAATTTTCAGAGTAGGGTGGACAAGTTTCTGTGTCAATTTTGTGTTTGTTTTGTTGTAAAAAAAAAAATCCATTGCCCCTGGGCCCTGGTCATTGCCTTGGTGCCCTTGAAATGTTCCAATAGAAATTTACAATTTCCTCATAGAGGTACCTTTTTAGAAGAAAATGCCTTGGTGCCCTTGCCCTTTCAAGAGCGAAGCGATCAGGCCTGGTGAACCATCATGAGTAATTGTAATCCTAGATACCTCCGTGGCAGTGGCAAAAATGTGGGCACAAAAAAGTGAACCAATTTTTTTTGGAGGTACTTCTGGTCAATTAAAACTGTAGTTTACATGCATGTATCACATTTTTCTTTAAGAAGCCTTTTTTCAACGTTCTTGTTTTGCCATTTCCTGTTTGGAGATAATCTCAGTGTGGAGGTTAAAAACAAATTGTCTGCGTGTAAATTATAAAAAAAATAGTTTTAAACATGAATTGTAGTTGTCACACGCGTGCTCGTGGAATACTGGAAAACATATCCCACAAGGCCGAAGGCCGATTTGGGATATGGGACGCAGACGCGCTATATTTTCCCATATTCCACGAGCGCGTGTGTGATAACGAATTTATCTTCCATCCAACTGGAAGATAATACAACTTTGAGCGTTATTTTTATGAAGAGCAGCGTGTTCAACTCGCAAAGTTTAGAACGTTTTTTTTTGCACTGTCTGTATATGGAGCGTAACGCATGATACTCGCATTACACAGAGTGTAGACTACTGGGAGTATGGTTTATAATCACACTCCCAGTGAGCAATCTGATTGGATGATTAGGGGCAGACTTGAAAATAATGAGTGATACGTACCATATATAAAAGCTTCTAATTAAAATGTAATAAATTTTTTTCTGGTATTTTTTAATCTCAAAGTGTGGGGGGGGGGGCACAGACAACATTTGGCATGCCCTAGTTTTCAGTTCATCAGTCATCAGAGTTACAAGAAAATAGTGAAAAACTCCCTTAAAAGTCTAGATCCATGTATATTTTCACTGTTTTCAAACATCAGTTTTTGAACTCGCGAGATAAAACTCTTTGTTTTATTCATTTCTCAAAAACTGTGGCAGTTTAAACAAAAATATTTCAAGGGATGTTTTCGACCATGACCATATTGACCATCTAAATTATGTGCATATCTGTGAACTTTTGTATTTTTAGTCTGACCAATGTTGTACACACCCTTTGTGGCATCAGTTACATTGAATAGCTGTGATGATCGTAACCCTCCTCCCTCCCGAGAAGGTTTCTGTATCTGTCTGAGATGTGGCACCCAAATCTAAAAAAAACCAACTTACTTTATACTCTTTATTCATCTGCTCATGTAGTGCGATTTTAAATTAAAACCTGATACATGTAAGTGTTAGAGAGTTGAAATAGGTATGTTATAAAAATTATCAAAAGCTAGCCCCAGCAAACATCGAACTGTTTTTCTCTGATGTGAAAAGTATGGGCGAAGGAACCCAAGGAACCCCTCCCCCATAAAGGATTTTGGGATGCAATGTGGTCAGCAGACCAGACATACTAAAATGTGGTTAAAAAGGGACACGTTGCCTTCGGTTGGGTGCTTTTGGGCTATAACAAACATTTTGATATGAAATAAATATGGTTGGAAAGAAAAAGTAGAATGTATAATGACTCTACATGTAATAAATAGGCCTTTCCCTGTATGTGGTTTTTGTTTAATTTCGTGACAGAACAAGGTCTGCCATTTTGTAAAACCAAATTTTTGACTCCACAAAATGGCAGACAGTATGTTTCTATGTAGAGTGTGGTTCCGCTGGTTTTATCCGTTTTATACGCAGCATCTCATTAATTACAACACACTATACATGTTTTATTGCATTAACAACTCTTAAAAAGGATTACGGAGCAATTCCAAAGAGCAAAGTTTTAAAAGATTTGGAAGCAATGTATCCCTTTAATTTGTCAATGTTCAGTGTAATTCTTAGCATGTGCAAACTTCCGAGAATAACAATAATAATAGCTAGTTCTCATATAGCGCCGTTCACAATAACATTTCAGTGCGCTTTACACTGGATTCACCCAGTTCTGAAAATCTGCTGCCACCTAGGGTTCCAGAAGTTTCTCCCGTTCCACACCAGCAGAGCAATACTACAGTACAATACTACATGTACATTTAGTTAGTAGAATTATTGTACAGTGCACATTGGTGGTAAAACCTCTTTTTCCTCCCGTCTTGGTCTCAACCAATCAAAACTGGAGGCCAGACAGTAAACAGTATGTAAACAGTAGGCTCTAAGATTCCAATTCCATTAGTTTGGATGTTGATGCTTATGGAGAATGTCAATTTGAGTTTTTTTCTTGTAAACAGTTTTAAAACAAGTATAATAAGCAAAGCATTAAGTATTTAGTGGAAGGAATCAGTGGCATAACCAGGGGGGGGGGGGGCAGGCTTGATCTCCCTCCACCCCGCTGAGACCCCTTGCCCATCCGAATGAGATCGAAAAAAATGCACATATAAATGGTTTGATACATTAAGTAGCCCCCAAAATAATGTCTTTAGCCCTGCTAACAAAACAAAACAAAACAAACAAACAAATCAAGATAAATAAATAAATAAATAAATAAATGAATAATAATAATAATGATAATAATAATATAAAAAAAAAATAATAATAAAAAATGAAAATGTCTGGTTACGCCACAGGAAGGAATACACACAGTGTAAAGAAAAGTTGAAGCAAGGATATCCTGTATCTTTTCATCCATACATGTTGAGCAAGGCTGGATAACTTTCGTTTCTGCATCCTTGATCCGTATGTAAAACAATTGATACTGTAAACTGGTAAAGTGCACGATCATGATAGTACTGTGATAGTACTGCGATGATCAGTATGCACAAATCTGATCACTGTATCTGTACATTCACTGGTTTATGTATGTTACTGTACACATAGTTAGGCCTACATGTATATGGCCATTTTAATTTTTTTTTTAAATGAATAAAAAAAATAAATAATTACACATCTATTTCAGTATTCACTACATGGTTCATAATACAATTTTTAACAATTTTTAAGTGCTATATTAAATACACAATTTTCATGTGTATTGTAACACCGATATTTTAATGATCAAAGCATGTTTTATCGAGTAATCTGTTATTTCATCTAGTTTTTTTCTTCTTCAAAAGCTTAAGACTAGTACAGATAAAATTTCCACCGGTTAGTGTCATATTAATTGAAAAAAAACAATTCAAAATCTAAAGATACAATCTTTGTCATTTCTGTAGTTTATGAGTATCAACAGATTAAAGGAAAGCTAACAATATTTTTTATTTAAACTTGAAGTAGAGGACTTGTAAGTGACTCACAAGAGTACTGACCGATGAAGTGATTTTAAGTTTACATTTTTTATATATATATATTTTTTTAACCAATCAATTTTTAATTAATCCAAAGTAATTTCATCGAATGACAATTAATCCTCACCATATCGAATGGTTTAGTCAGGTTCTCCATACTTCATTTAATCAAACGAGGAACCCTGGATCCCACGCCCTACATAGTAATGACACTCTTGACTGAGTGCATACCACACAGTCTATGAATACCAAAGCTGCATTGCTGACTAAAACATCTGCACGGATGTGGAGGCAGTCTGCATCCTGATGCATCAAGCGTGTCCAATGTGTTGGACAGTGTGCTAGATTATAAACTGCACAGCACGGTGTAGGCCTGGATAGATTTAAAGGAAGTGATCTGCATTATATTGGTATCCTTGTCAAGTGACTGTCACTGATACAAACACAATGGCAGCAGCCGCAGCTATTAAGGGCCAACATGGAGGACCAGCACCAGAGGGTGAGATGGAGCGTGATCAACCCCGGCAGACCCGTCCCACTGAAAGGACTGGAATTATTGCAGTGTTATTGGGACCGCCGGGGGCTGGTAAAGGTGTGCAGGTAGGGCTAGATTTGGCCATGGTCTGATGGTAGTGTTTATAGAGGGTATGTTCAGCCGTTTTCCTGCAGTAATTTTACGGCCGTTTGGACCTCATTGAGGGCGCTGAGTCCCATAGAGATATGGGACTCATGACGTTGGACACATAAGGTCTAATGTCACAGAATTTTCTTATTCCTTTTTTTTTTTGACTGGGCCAGTGAGGTACGTACATGTATGCCCAAAACATATTTGGCTCTGAAGTGAATCTTCTTATATTCATAAACGCCCCAGACAGTTTAGGCAGTCCTATTGGTTGAAAGGTGGTCACATGACCAGTTTACGACCGGTTTTAAACGGCTGATAAAGACTCTGGAACTGTGAATGTATTTGGTAGTAACTACCTTACGCGGGTGCTCATTTATGCGTAACCCAATCAGTCTGTTCTGTAAATTTAAAATTCCTGTCCTGTTCTCATACTCAGGTTTCACGAAGGGTCAACGGTTGTGCGTACGCGCACCGTGTACCAATAGATTTTTACATTGAGTATTGGTATGTATTGATGGTGTGTACTGTACATGTACAGATACTGTGCACTTCCTCCCTCAATAGTTCAATTTAATCCAAAGGATTAGTGACACAATGGGTCTTTTCTCTGGGTCTCGTGGGGTGGGGCTCTGTATACCATACACTGTAATGTAAATGTAATAATAACAATAATAGACAGGGTTCTCCCCAGGATTTTTCAAAACTGCGGGGGGGGGGGGGGGGGGGCATTCCGGACCCAAATTTTGAAAGTGTGGCCGAAGCACACTGAATTGGTAGCAGGTCCTTGGAATGTTGTTATTTAATGTTTATGGTTTGGTTTGATAAGCTCTACTGTGCAATCTGGAACATTTAAAATGGTTTTATGTTAGGATTTTTTTGTGAGTGTGATATTAAAATCTTAAAAAAAAAAAATCTTAAAAAAAAAAAAAAAAAAAAAAAAAGTTGCGTATTGGCTGTAATTTCTGCGTATCGACTCATAATTTGCACGTATTGGCCTGATACGCTACATGTAGCTTGTGCATGGGGAGAGCCCTGATAGAGTACATAAATGTATGCACCATGTCTGTCATAAATGACACTCCTTGCACCACAATGTTTTATGAGATGAAGCAACCACGATACAACAACTTGAAAGGGATATTTTGGGATACATATACTAATAACTATACATGCATACTGTAAATCAACACATCTTCAAGGCCACAAAAAATTGTAATGTAGGTAGTTATTGTATGCGTCCCAAGTTTTGTTTCTTCCTTCAGTGCTTTATGCTTGATTTGTGTACATCTGTGTTGTAACCAGAATTTTTTATTTGGTATTGGGGGGGGGGGGGGCAAGCAGGGCCAAAGACATTGGGGGGGGGGGGCTAATTGGGGGCAGTAGGGCCAAAGACATTGTGGGGGGGGGGGTGTTATTTAATGTATTGAACCGTTCCTTTGTACATTTTTTTCGATCAACAGGGGAGGGCAAGGGTTCTGAGCCGGTTGCGCAACTCGTGTACATTGAATTTGAACCGTCGTTTTTAATGCATGCAACTGGATGCAACTGGTTATTAATCAGTGTTGTATAACTCGTTACTCACACTTGAGTCTCATTTTTTTAATTGCTCGGACCTAGACTCAAGTTATGATGGTCAATGACTCAGACTGGGACTTGACCTTCTGGGCTGTTTGTGACTCAGGACTCAACAGCAAAATGTTAATTATTTTAAAACGTGTAAATTGCATAATTGGGCAAAGAGTGAAAAGTGAAATCCTCCTTTTGAATGGCTACTACTGTTCAAAGAGTTTTGAGCTTCAGGTTTAAAGTTGCATGGCCCAATTTTTGCCCAAAATATTGTTTTCAGAATGTTTTTCTTTAAATGAATTTTGAAAGATGATACCGTTTCAAAATGAAAAACATACAAACGCTTTCACATCTGCCATGGACAATGCACAAAATACATGTAACATGCAAAATTGTTTGTTCGCACATGTAGCCAATGGATGTGAGATAATGGCAGGATCCCGACAATAATTCATTTTCAGTTTTTAAATTTTTACCTCTAATCACTGGCGGATTTTTCTTGTCATGCTTGTTGAGGAGATTCCAGGAGAAAACTGTATTTGAGCTTTCTTAACCAGTTGCCGCCGGGATTCTTTTTGTTGTTGTCCTGTCCCCCTGGTGGGATTCTTTTGGCGGAATTGCCGGAATCGTTTTCTTTGAGGGTACAACTGGCACGAAGAAACCCTGACTCGACAATGCCAAGAGAACAAAGATTCTCTTTATTGGATCTTCCGTTTTGTTTCTCCACGGAGAAAATGTCAAATTCACACTGCGTGAATTGTAAAACATCAGCTGTTACCTACGGCATAGGAGTGGAACCAAACACGGAACCATGGCTCGATTTCCGGCTCACTCTGACTTACCTCCATTGAGCCGAAATACAATGAATGAGCCGAAATACAATGAATAAACAACAGTGGAAGCCTCTCGATGTCTCGTAATCCCCTTCTTGGTACAAAAGGACAAATGTCTATGATCGGGTATTACACAAAAATTACCTCTCAATGGCCACAAAATGCAAGTAAAATAAAGATCTTTTTTGTCCTTTTGTGGGTGAAACGAAGCATTAGACAGCGTGTGTGTGGTCTGCGCACTCTCCAAAGTTGAATGAACGGGAGACCTTTGGTCCGGTGGTCTGAAATTACGTAATGGCGTCTTAAAACAGTTCCAGGTAGGGGAAACATTTGCGTGTATTCACGTCATCCGGTGTCAACTGGTTAAACTTATCGTTTGTACTCTTGTCTCTCTACCCAACCAGGGTCCCAAGATTGCAGAGAAGTACTGCGTCTGTCACTTAGCGACAGGTGACATGCTGCGAGCCGTCATAGCATCAGGATCAGACCTCGGCAAAGAAGTGAAGTCAGTGATTGACAGCGGTGCGTTGGTCAGTGACGACCTGGTAGTCAAGATGATTAACAGCAAGCTGGACACCCCTGAATGCGCTAATGGTTTCTTACTGGACGGCTTCCCCAGGACGGTGGTTCAAGCCCAAATGGTAAATGGCCAGGGCCCAATTTCATAGAGCTGCTTAAGCACAAGAAGGAGCTAAGCGCAATAAAATGATGCTTACCAGAATAAGGTTACCAGGTTACCAGCGAAAATACCATTCCACACGTACAATTTGTGGCTGGTATGCTGCTTATTTTTGCTCAGCAGAAAATTTCTAAGCAACGTTTGCTGCTTAAGCAGCTCTATGAAATTGGGCCCAGGGTCTTATTTCATGTCTGCGCTGTTAAGCAAGAAATTGGCGCTTATAATATCAGAAAAACTTGCACTTAACATAAGCGGATTTCACAGGTTAGCAACGAATTGTTGCTTGTGCGCCTACCTACTTCATATTACTAAGTATTCTTTGCTTAAACAGCTAACGTAGAAGTTTTGTGCTTACCCGATAGGCAGAAAATAGACATAAGTGCAGAATTTAGCAGTAAGCAGGGCGTTGAAATTGGGATAAGATTTAACTAGTATCAAATCAAAGTAGTTTAAATTTAGAGAGTAAGCAAACTGGCTATTTTCAAAGCCACATCTTTCAAAGATGATTACCATTATAACTAAAGTGAGATCAAAACTAAAATTGTACATATAATAAACCCTACTATGTTTGTGTACTTTACTTCAAAAGATGTTAAAAAATGCTTTAACTACAGTTTGGTTGAGCGTTTTCATATTTGTTAAAATTGATGATGTGACTTTTTTGAAACAAGTTGTAATCTACTTGTTCTTAGATTTATTTTGGTTTGATTTTTATTTGATTTGATTTAAATTTAATTTACTTGATTTTGATTTGATGTGATGTGATGTGTAATCACATTTTGATTTGATTTGATTTGATTTGATTTAAAATTGTTTGATTTGATTTGAAATGATTTGATTGATTTTGATTTGATAGTTTTTTATTTTTTGATTTGATTCTGTTTGGTTTGATTTGATTTTTGATGTGATTCAATTTGAATTGATCTGATTTGAATTTTGATTTGGTATATTTTGATTTGACTTGGATTTTCCTCTCAGCTGGATAGCCTTCTAGATTCCAGGAAGACGCAGCTTGACTCCGTGATAGAGTTCGACATTGAGGACTCCCTTCTTATCAAGCGCATCTGCGGTCGCCTGATTCATCGAGCCAGTGGACGAAGCTACCATGAAGAATTCAATCCACCCAAAGTGCCTATGACCGATGATGTAGGTATACTGCTACGGGGTGTAGCTGCTAACAAGTTTACGTTTTCACAGCTTTGGCGTGTCATCCCCGAGCGGTCAAGCGTACTGGACTCAACCTTTTTCATGTTGAAATCCGAGTACACAGTAGTGCTTAACCCTAAGGGTTCTAAATCCTCCAAAATCCTATTCATGAAGTTCTCTGGCTTTGTGGGATATTATGATACAGCAGCCCCAAATCACTAATGCTTATGGCGGGTCGTGGCTGGGCGGTTAAGAGCACCGGACTCAAGCTCTGGTGTTTCTGATCAGCAGAATGTCAGTTCGAGGCCTGGTCTTGACACTTGTCTCCTCAAGCAAGACACTTAACCATTATTGCTTTGTCCTTCGGATGGGACGTAAAGTCATTGGTCCTGTGTGTTGTGTAATGCATGTAAAAGAACCCAGTTACACTTATTGCTAAGAGAAGGGGTTTGCCCCGGTGTTTCTGGCAGTGGCTGCTGACTGCGCTGCAGCACCTTGTAAACCTTTACAAGGTGCTACATAAATGGGTCTCATAATTTCAGAACTTCAAAAACCTGTCTTCAAAATAGTTTAATAAGCGCCTTTAGTACCTAACTGTTGGTAGATACGTGCGCTGTATAAGATTCCGGTATTATTATTTTCACATTAATTTTAAAGGGATATTACACTATAAGTTTTTAGCAGAGTGCGTTCATTTGAACCCTTTAGTCTTCAAGCTGAAACATTTGGGTTTTTTTCACTGAGATAGGCAGCAGTGAAAAAATGTCATTTTTTTCTTGTGGCCACATCTGGTTTTTAAGTTAGTTCTCTGTTGGCGGGACAGACATATCCCCATACTGGCTTGTTGATCAGTCTTTTTTTTCTCTTTCCTTTTTTCCCCTTTTTAATCTTTCTCCTCCATTCTGTGCATTCTACATAGTGTTCTGTGCTTTTGATCATTTATGTCTGTCAAGGGTGCAATTTAAATTGGTAATTATTATAAAATTATTATCAAAAAGTTTCCTTTGCGTTTGCCTTCATCTTAAACAAGATCTTGATCTACACAGTGACTGGTATGCGCTTTTTCAGTGCTCTTGTTCATGATGCCATTTTACTATTTTTTGATAAGATCATCTGATGTGGAGGTAAAAGCTAATAATATCGTCTTTGTGTAAATTTAAAAATGTTGAGTATCGGACATCAGTTGGGGGGGGGGTTGAATGTCCGGGTGAAAAAAATGATACAAAACAGAAGTTTGGTTTTGTTTATGAATTGTCAGTTCTATGTGATCATAGGAAACATTGGTTTTGTTTATGAATTGTCAGTTCTATGTGATCATGGGAAACATTGGAAAATGTCACTTCATGTTATGACCTGTACTTTGACCTTTTAGATTGAGTGCAAGTACCTGAAGGTCAAATCTCGCAGCAAACAACTGCGGCCGGCATTTTGGCACAAGCCACTTGCGGTCGCTATTATCTCAAAGCTGTTAAGACTGAATGTACATTGTAAACAATAAGGACTGATTTCAACTGTTGCAGGTTACCGGTGAGCCATTGATGAAGCGTTCAGATGACAATGAAGCCACGCTGGTATCTCGTCTAGCAACCTACCACAAACAGACGGCTCCGTTGATCGACTACTACAAGAAGAAGAACATCTTGGATTCGATCGATGCTTCCCAGTCACCGGCTTCTATCTTTACTACCATCCAGGCGATATTCACTAAAGCAACTTCCAAAGACAAAGTGATGTTCTTATAACTTAAAGTGCATCTACAGATTAGTTTCTGTAGACCCAAATCAGACACATCAAGCAACTACCCCACTGAACAGCATGACAGCTGGGCCCAGTTTCATAGAGAGGCTTAAGCACATAACAATTTGGCTTACCAGAAATAGGTTACCAGCCAAAATATCATTTCATATATGTACCATTTGTGACTGGTATCCTGCTTATGTTTGTGTAGCAGAATATTATAAGCACTATTTTCTGCCTAAGCACATCAAAATTGTGCTGACCAGAAATAGGTTACCAGCCAAAATACCATGTCGTATTTACCATTTCTGACCGGTATCCTGCTTATTTTTGCTTAGCAGAATTTTTTAAGCACTATTTTCTGCTTAAGCACTTTAATTGGTTTTAAGCACAAAACAGTGTTGCTTACCAGAAATAGGTTCCCAGCCAAAAGTACCATGTCATATGTACCAGTTGTGACTGGTTTTGTGCTAAGTCTTGCTCAGCAGAAGTTTTGTTTAGCATTATTTGTTTTCTACTTAAGCAGCTCTATGAAATTTGGACCAGGTATGGTTCAAGGCGATGTTTCCAGCACTGTGTGCTATGTAGGCAGTGCATTAACCCCCCCAACTCCAATAGACCAGTATCATGGTGCGGCCATCTTGTTTTTCTCCCATTCAAATCAATGTAACCAAACTGAGGCTGGAAGGAGAAATAGTCTGGTTCCTTTCTGTTCATTAAATATTAGCATTCATTGCTGTTATTGGATACAAGGAACATGACCAAGATGGTGGCAGCATGATTATGGTCCATTGAGTGATCTACTAAGATCCTTCCTCATTCTGATAAAATTCAACATCTTGTTAACTCGACACCCAAACTGTTGGACTCTGATTAATGAGTTAGTGAGCTGAGTAGTGAGAGAGTTGCGACAAGGAGGGGCCAGTTTTCTTTGTTTACCTGGTTGCTGGACACCTTTGTCGGTCCAAATGTAACAACCAGCAGTCACTGCCGAGTCTGGCACCCTGTGTGTGCACATGCATTTTTATTGACCCAAACCCGCAACTCCCTAAATACACGGCTCTACCCAAACTATTCCATCCTTACCAGTACTTACTCAATGAACCCTGTAAGTGTTCAAAAAGGGTAGCTACAAGACGTGTCTGCAAAAGGGCAATATATATGATTTAAATAAATGGGTGCAAATGGGGGCTGCTTTATGGCCAGACTTTTTCTTCGATAGATAGCATATTACAATGAAAACTACCTGTATACAAAATATTAAGAAAAACATGTATCTTGACTTTGAATAAAAAAAGGGACTTACAAATAAGTCGTCTTTTGAAAAATTAAACAACTTATTTGTTGAGGAAAGCCATAGAAATTGAACCTGGAGAATGCTGATTACATCATCCGTGCAAAGAAGAAATCTCAGTGGGGAAAAATTCATGCACGCAGCCGTTTTGGCTGTATGGCAAATTGCAGATTTCCTATTGGTCGATCTGGTACAGTTTGCCATGTCACATGGTACTGATACTTTTTTTCTGCTGCTAACATAGATGGCGTACACAGCAGACACAGAAGAAGACTGGTACCCTGTCTTTATCTGCAAGGAGAAAGACAGGCACTGGTCTTGCACACGAAATGATTTCTGAAAAAATGGACGTTAATAGTACAGTAGTAAAAACAGACCTTTAAATGTTCAAGCAGGCCTTGATCTTAACCGAGGCCACCGAGGCCATTGGCCTCATGCCTGTCGAGTTGGCCAGCATCCCCTTCAGAAAAATTGCACTGTCACTACCAACTTGGCCAGCATGCCCTTGTACAATTTCTCTGATTTGGCCAGCAAAGGACTGCCCCCGTTTTTCTTAAGATCGAGGCCTGGTTCAAGCTCATTTGATCAGGGAGATTTGGTGAAAACTATGAATATTTAATCACCTAGGATTGTACTTGTTCCTGCCCGTGAGTCAGTTGAGATAAATTTAAATTCATACAAGACTGTTTAACTTCTCAGGTTGTCCGGTACCTCTGGAATCGTTTCTTAATTTTCAGACAGTAAGTCACTCTAAAGTGTTATTTGTTTACCCTTCAAGAGTTGGGAATGAAACAGAGGTTCAATTTTGCAATGTCAAAGTTTTTGATAACTGTAACCTTGAAACTCTGCATTTTGAGAAATACAAGCTAGAGAGGCTTGAGGTTACACCTTGGAAAAATATCTCCCAAGAGGTGTTTGCAATTAAGTATTACATCGTTCTGGTAAATGAAGAACCTTCAAAAGTGCCCAGCAGTGTTCTCCGTAGGCTGGAGATACCTGTGAGGAGAAGATGTTGAAGAAATCTCCATTGTAGATGTGGGAGGAAAACCCCAATTGGGGAAACCCCATGCAATCAGGAAGGGGACTGAAAACCCAATCGAAGCGGGATTCGAACCGGGGTCTATGGCAAGCCAAATGCCCAATAATGCGATAAACACTGTTTTTCGAGAAAAACTCCGTTTATCACTCGATAAACACTGTTTTCCGCCGATAAACAGAGTTTTTCGCCGATAAAGTTTTTCAAGATAAACTTTGTTTATCAACTGATAAACACTGTTTTTCGAAAAACTCTGTTTATCGCTCGATAAACACTGTTTTTCGAAAAACAGTGTTTATCAAGCAATAAACATAGTTTTTCGATAAACTATGTTTATCGCCCGATAAACAGTTTTTCAAAAAACTGTGTTTATCGCTCGATAAACACTGTTTATCGACTTATTGGGCATTTAGCTTGCCATAGGGGTCCACCAGAGGTAAAAGGCAGGGAAGAAACCCCAGAAGAATCTGAATGGAAACATTTATATTTTGATCTTTGTAGTCCGATTAGCAGGTTTGTTTGAAGACAGTCACTGCATACTGTTCAAAATGCGAGTTGTTAAACCGACGATTCTCTCCAGCGCCACAATCTCTTTGAAGAGATATTAAGCCAGGGTTTTGGTCGCAGACCTCTCTTGCTTAACCCCGTAGAGACCATTCACTTCTGTATGATCTTCACCATGTGCCCTCACCATCACCATACGACATGGCTAATATTGTCAAATTTTTTACTCCATTTTTTTTTTCAGTAGAATTTTCTGCGAAAAATAATACTAAACGTAAATTTTGTTTGGTTTGAGATATATGTAGATATTATGTTAACTTGGAAAACTTTGTCAATTTGGGAGATGACCTTGACTTTGATCTTTTTCGTTGAGTGGAAGTAGATCAAATCTTGCAGCGGCTAACAACATTTTGGTACAGGCGGCCACTATGGGCATTTTGGTATTGGCCACTTCCAGCTGCTATCGGCATTTTGGTACTGGCTGGTACTGGCCGCTTCTGGCCGCTATCAGCATTTTGGTACTGGCCGCTTCGGGCCGCTATGGGCATTTTGGTACTGGCCGCTATGGGCATTTTGGCACAGACCACTGGTAGCCGCTATAAACTTTTTTTACTGGCTGCTTGCGGCCACTGTGGTCTCTTTAAGGGTTCAATAGAATTTGTTTGAGAATCCATCAAATAGTAAACTATGCCTTGAATTGACCAAATTGCAAAGTGTTTCAAACAGTGTAATCATATTATGCAATTTTCCATTCTAATATGGTAGTTAATGAAGTCGAGGCATCACTTGAGTTGAAGTGTGCAACTTAAGTAAATGTCTTTAAAGGCGGTGTATACCTGTGGTATTTGAAATCAGATGTTTGTTTCAATCAAGTGTGATTGTTGATATATACCATAAAACTAACCTGTGAAAATTTAATTTTAAAAAATGGTAGCGTTTTTGAGATATTGGTCAATAATCTGGAGTGGTTGTTTCCATGCAGAAGGATCTGAAAATGCTGAAACTGCGTGTTTTCCATTATGAGAGAAATAATTCATGCATGAATCGTTTCTCAGATTCAAATTTTTTGGCCGGAAAATTATCTCTTTCTCTAAAACCACATCGTTTCTCACAGTGTTTTTTTTTTTTACTATCAACAGCTCTCCAATACTTCTTACCAAGTAAGCTTGTATGGTCATTAATTTGTAGAGTAATTACCAAAGGTATACATTGCCTTTAAGAATTGTTATTTTTTTAAAGATTTGTCGTTTTTCAAGGATTGGGAGTGAATCACAGTGGTTTGTTCAATGCATGTTAAAAAAATACAATATAAAAAAAATGCAGGGATCCACATGATGGCCCAGGATGAATTTTTAGTTTAATTAAAAGATCAAAACAGTCATACATTGTAATGTACTTGTAACAACGGATTGCCATTATTTGGAGTTATCCTGAACTTGTTTATAGCGCCATTTATAATGCGCCATGTCTGTCACAGATGACACTCCTGGCGCCAAATTATCAAATCTGGTGGAGATTGTTACAAATGGTTTTATGAGACCAAGCAACCATAATACAACACCTTGAAAGGGATACAAGGTGAGGTGGCGCATATTGCTGCCAGACCATGCCAGAAACACCAGGGCAAACCCCTTCTCTTTACGATAAGTGTACTGGGTTCTTTTATGTGCATTACGCAACACACGTGACCAACGGCTTTATGTCCCATCCGAAGGACGAAGCAATAATGGTTAAGTGTCTTGGTTAGGACACAAGTGTCACGACCGGGACTCGAACCCACACTCTGCTGATCAGAAACACCAGAGCTTGAGTCCGGTGTTCTTAACCGCTCAGCCACCACCACCGTTAAAAACGGAATGTTATGAGGGCTCAACGCAGGTATACTAGGCAGAGGGAGTCCCCCCCCCCCCACCCAGAAAAAGAAAATGCTCCCATACTCTAACACACTCTTTCCCTCTTGTACAGAAGCACCCCCCTCCCTAAAATCCTCAAAAGAATTCCAGAGATTTCCAGAACACAATGAAGACACAATAGGAGGACGGGGGTACACCCTACCACATATCGAGCACCAAGTAACACCAGGAACCATTTTCATAGAGCTTTTTAAAGATGATGATCAGGGGTGGATTTCACAAAACTAGTCCTAACTTTGGACTGGTCCTAACTTATGACAAGTCCTAAGTTAGGACTAGTTACTCATCTTAACTCGAGATAAGACTAGTTCTAGCGCTTTGTGAAACCCACCCCAGTGCTCCTTTAATTAAATGAATTGAGTCCAGCGGTAGAAATTTAAAAGGGCATGTTATTTCCTAAGGAATAAAACGAAATATTCTTTTGACCTTGCAGATGGCTATAAAAATGTTGTTTAGGAAACAATTGTCTCTGCCAACCACCCTACCTTAAAATGTGTACGTTGGTCATGCCCCGCTGCTGGTACCCAGAAGTCAGCTACATTACAACATTTTGCCTGAATTTTGTCCCGAGTGTCAGAAGCCACCGCTGTAACTGAGCAGGCACCCCGCAGAGTTTGTTTATTGTGCTCCACACAAAAATTTTTTTTTTTTTTAAATTAATCGTTGATGGTTTTTTTTCGTTGGATATCTCATTTGATAGCTAATTACTTTGGTCATCCTACACAAATAGCAATTCAACAATTTGGATTTATTTTTCAAGGTAAAATCAGCTCGAGCACGGATCATATATCTTTAAAAAGTATCTACAAGGTTACCAGCCAAAATGCCATGTCACATGTACTATTTGTGACTGGTGTCCTACTAATTTTTGCTTGGCAGAAAATTATTGAGCAATAATTTCTGTTTTAGCAGCTCTATGAAATTGGGCCACCCAGGAAGGGTGGACATTTAGATGGAGAATATCCAAGTGCTTTTTCCAGAATACTTTGCTAAGATCTAAAAATGTCCATCAGGGCAGCATTCTTTGGTGGCAATCAACACTGACTGTTGTCAGGGTTAACACTGAATCCTAAATAATACACACATCCTACACCTGTGAATCCATTCAATAGCTCAAAGAAGAGCGGAAGTTTTCTGCGTTTTTGAAGTGCAGACTTTTATTTATCTTTCGGTATGCATGCAGTAGGAAAATTCCCTGTCTAATCATTATAACATGTTCATCTTTAAGGGGCATGCACGACATTGGTGTTGGATCCCTGATTCCAGACCTTCATCCTTGTTTTGTACTAACGAGGATTACAAGAGATCAACAGACTGCCACCATTGTTTTTCATTGTATTCGGTATATGGGAGGTTGGTCTGAGATTCCAGCCAACCATGGCCGATTATTGGCCGTGGCTTACAGCCAAGGTTTTGGGCCTAGTCATGGTTGGCCATTCCATAATTTCACAAAAGAGAACGAGAAATCCCGGCGCATTTTATCAGAACGTTTGTTGTCTTTACTTTGTTTAGTCAGGATAACATTGGGACAATGATATTCTCAACAACAAGATTTGTAAAACACGACTTCGAAAGGTCCGAAACCTTTCGTATACTATATTATACTGCGCTGAGGCACGGTAAATCTTTTTAAAATACCGACATGATATAGGTACATGTAAGTCAAATTTGCAGCTACCTTAAGTAAATAGTTTTTAACGGCAGGCAATGCAACAAAATCTAGTCCAGATTCCATGAACTTTTAATGCAACGTGAAGTGTTAAAGGAATTCTGCAAATTCCACAAGTGAAACTATCAACTGGAAACCCTAGCCACCAGAGGCAGCCGCTGGTTGAAAATAATGCGCACTTCTGAAGAACGTGATAGAAGCGAATGCTATGAGAATAATATTGATTTCATTTGACAAAACCTGTTCATGCCAGTATTTTTCTACAAGAGCGTTTAGTTTTCATACATATTTTGTGTTATGTATTATATTTTAAATCCTTCTGGTAATGAAACCAAGGGATCCTCAAAAGCGACGAAAGAACTGTAACTCATAGGCCTGAAGATATAGAGAAGGCAATGAAGAAAATGTTCAGTTCTAGATGTGAGAGGAAAACCCTAAACAGGGAAAACCTGCACAATCAGGTAGGGACTGAAAACCCAATCTACATGAGGTGGGATTCGAACTAAGGTCCACAGAGGTAAAAGGCAGGGAAGATGCATGAACTCTCTCCCGTCTTCTGGTATAATATTTACCGTTGAATCTATGAGTCACTAGCCATTCCGATAACGGGACTTTCTGAGTGCAAAGTTTGGGCAAGTGTTGATCCTCGTTGAACTGTCTTTTATTGAATGTATTAATATCAAGCAATCAATCAATCGCTGAGCATTTATAGAGTGCCATCACTTAGTTTCCTATTCCTAGGCACTTGGCGAAGTGAAGAGAACGTAAAAGGCTAAATAGTTCACAGAATTTCATGTGGAGATAACAAGTGCAATGGATTAAATGTAAGCAGATTTGAAGAGAGAGGTCTTGAGCTGGCTTTTGAAGGTCTGGGAGGAGTCAAGGGTACGGAATCGACAGGGGAGATCATTCCATAGCTTTTTCTATCACCTGATGAAGAATGAGGTCTAGGAATGTTCAACAGAAGTTTGTTTGATGATCTCAGATTATGCCAAGCATGTCTCCTAAATACTCTTGGGCTACACCATGAAGTGCTCTCCAAGTCATTGGCAAAATCTTGTAATTGATTCTTTGAAAAGAAAAAAAACACTTGGCATCTCTTGTAGATTTGTTGAACTTCTTAAGTCTGCAAGAACATGATGGGTTATCAGTGACGAGACATTTCAGACTTTTGTCTGAATTCAGACTTTCTTCTGTCTGCCTGTTGAAAAAAAAGAAGCTCTTCTTTTCTTCAGATATAAAGAAAACATGCTCTCTGATCTACTTCTCTTGTGCTGAAAATACTGTTCCCAAAAGCTCCTTGATAACTTTAACTCCATGGGTTGCTAAAAGGTGGAAATACCATCATTTCAGCGTCTCTCCCAAAATTTGGATCTTAGTTTCAGATTTTCTTTTTGTCAGCAAGAAGTCTCATCCTTGGGTTATGTTTCTACATTCTTGACTCTTAATACGACGGGTACGGAGGTGCATGGTAGCATGCCAATCTCGGTGATCACCATGGAGATGAAGTCAGGTGGTGTCACATCGTAGACGAGGTTGAGAATGGTCAGGGACTGGATGTTCCTCCAGTCCCTTAGGTACTGGGTGGGTTTCCTGATCTTTACTAGATCATCTGGATCTCCTGTACCAGGAAAAAAAAAAGTCGCCAAGGATTAAATCTGTTTTATTTAATATTATCTTCTGCTTCTTATTTTTTTTATATTTAAACAAAGTTAAGATTTAAATTGAAATAAAATCGATTCATACTACAGAGCGCCCTCTACAGTTTACCTAGGAGAGGCCAATTTTCCCTACAAGAAGTTGACTTAAAAAATCACACCCGCAACTCAGAGCCATGCAGGAAGTTTGGGACTTTGAAATGGTTGATACGAATGCGAATAAAATTACCACAAGTGACAAGGCCTAACCATGTACTAACAATAATAATGGGCATCATTAATAGGAAAGAGGCAGTTATGTTCATTTACCCCTCCCTGTTCTTAGCTGTGCTGTGAAGAGACTTGCGTTTATATCTCGCCATGTCTTGTTTCTGCGCATTGGGGCAGGTTTCTATCCCTTCAAAAAGTAGCCCACATCTCGAGCGGCCTTTGGGCCTTGTGATGGGTGGATTGCATAACAAAAAAACATTGAAAAAATCATAGTGCAGGTATACGCCAATTCTAACACTCGTGGTGCGTCAATGGGCCATTTATTTTATTCCTTAAACCATCTCAGCTCCCTGGGGAGTATACAGCCTGTGCTGTCAAGTATGTAGCGCACCAAGCTAAATCAATCACTAGAACCATCTCTGCCCTCACTGGTACCCATTTACCCCGGGTGAAGAGAAGCAATTGGAGTCAAGTGTCTTGCTCAAGGACACCAGTGTCATAACCAGGACCAGAGTATACAGTGCTTAACACACATCGGTGTATGGGTAAAAACACAAGTAATATTTGTTTATCCCCGATGCAAAAATTAACATCAATTATAATGGTTGCGGTACCCGCGGCTAATAGGATTCAAACTGCCTCTAGCTACCAGGCAACCTCGGTAGTCTAGTTGGTAAGACATCTGCTCTAGAATGGCGGGGGGAGGGGGGGGGGGGGGGGGTCGTGGGCTCAAATCCCATGGGAGGAATATGCCTGTGGATCTTGTTTTCACAGGACTCGGGGAAAGTACTGAGTATATAGTGCTTAACACACATCAGTGTATGGGCAAAATGACAAATAATATTCTTTATCCTCGATGCAAAAATCAACACATACTATAATTCTATTTACATACTACGATACTTACCTAATTCATTGAAGACAAAGCTATCTGTTTGTACACGCTCACTGAACTTGTAGGTTTCGCAGCAGACAAGAACAGGCACGTTATAAGCCTTGGCTACCATGGCAACGATGGAGGATCCCACCCTTGACATGACGTAACCATTGGCCAATAAGGCATGAGCTCCCAAGAACACCTTCGATACCTAGACAAGAAAATAAATCACTTCTTGGGGTGAACAAAGAAAAATAGAATGGGTTTTGAACCTGCGTTTATGTGCAGGTGCTCTACCAACTGAGCTATCAAGCCCTAAGATTATAGAGCGCCATAGGCGCAAGATGGGGAACTCTGGCTGAAATGTGAAATCTCACTGGACGCTATTTCAGCAAGTGACTCTATTGATACAACACTGATACGTGCGGACCAGCGTAGACATGGATAATTGCTATCAATGGGAAACACAGGCATTCACTTGCCGAAATGGCGCCCATGCGAATTTCACTTTCCAACAGTAGACAAAGGCCCAGTTCCCCATCTTGCGCCTACAGCGCTCTATAATCTTTGATCAAGCCCTATGTTGGTGTGCTCCCTATTCTGTCGATGTCTATGTTCGGGGGGCACCAGTCAGAAGTCATACAACCATATACTGACGTATAGCCGGGGACCGATCAAGACAACCTGGGAAACATCAAAGTAAGGGAACCACCTTAAGGGGATGCAACTTTGTCTTTAAATCTCAAGTATTAAACCACAAGGGAAACTGACTGGGTAGTTATAAATCAATTTAGAGACGAACTATCGGATGGGACGTAAAGCCGTTAGTCCCATGTGTTGTGTAATGCACGTAAAAGAACCCAGTACACTTATCGTAAAGAGAAGGGGCTTGCCCCGGTGTTTCTGGTATGGTCTGGCAGCAATATGCGCCACCCCACCTTGTATCCCTTTCAAGGTGTTGTATTATGGTCGCTTCGTCTCATAAAATCTTTCGTAACAATTTCTTCTAGATTTGATGACAGACATGGCGCATTATAAATGTACACTATTATTACTATTATTATTATTGACCCCTAGCACCAACATCACACGTGGCATCAGAGAACTCAGCGAGGTTTACCCATTTACCCATTTGTCTACCACAGAAAAAGAATTGGATGGAGATGCAAACAAAATTTCTACATCCGAGGAATGTTTTCCGAATATCTGTCCTGGAATCATTTTGACAAGACCCCCGTAGCAGCTGCCACTTCGGACATGGCCCAAGGAACAAACCTCTTGCATCATGTAGGAGACTGCACTGATCAGGATGTAGGTACACTTGATGCCATGCTTCATGAGGCGGCGTACAGCCTCAATGCCTTCTGACTTGGGTCTACTATCGGCGACGATCACCCGGAACGTCTTGCCGGCTTCGTGGGCGTCACAGAGAACTTTATATATCAGGGAAGAACTGCGAAAGACGACAACAACAAAATGGCTTTGTCTTATTAATTTTGAATTGTTGCCAATAAAAGACAACGACCATTTTGTCATGTCGGGGCAATAAGATCTTATCATCGGCTCAGGACTATAAGGTCATTAGTGCAGTTTGTATGGATTTCATCAAATTGCATTTGCATATTTTGGAGCTCCTGGTAAGTGGAGCTTATTGATCAAGAGTGGTCTCCAAAGTAATTGTTTGGCAAAAAGAAACATTCCTTTTCGAAGAAAAAAACATTTATTTGTGGATTTTGATTGAGTTTTTCAAACTTATACGCAGTTTTCCTTTAACGCCCTTTTGATCGTTACAGATATGAAATTGCAATTAATGATCTTGTAGCACTGAGGCGACGTCATGATGACTTACAAACTTTTTGCAAACACAATTTGTTTTGTAGGGCAACAATGTCATATCTTTGTCTAAATCTCACGGCTGTAAACAAAACCAATGGAGTAAGAAACCCAAGTGGATGATACTGAACGGTCAGAGAGTGGGAGGGTTAAGGTCATGTCACATGAAGCAATGGAAGACTTTTTTCATCGCTGAGAACAATAGAAAAGGACCGATCTGTGGGACGCCCGCTATGGTCTCAAAAGTCTCTCATTCACAGGCAACCAGCTCCAGGCAATCTCCAAGAAGAAAAAGCATTCACATTTGATTTTTCACACAACATTATTGGGAATGGTAAGACATTGTTGAAAAAATTTATCCAGTGCTACCAAAATGGTCCTTTTGCAAGTACAGCAGTCACTTGCCTCTACGTTGTCTGTAAAATTTGCCTCGTTTGATAAGTCCTTTAAAGACGCCCCCTCGTCACCATTACCCGACGACTGTTTCTGTGACACAAAACGATCTTGTACCTGTACCTAGTTTACGTACAACGCATACACAGGTCAAAGGTGATCTTTCGTGGCGCGAATTCGTTTGTCGGGCGTTGACGAGTGGGCGACTTTAATAAGGGCCATGTCACACAGGGCAATTTATAGGCAATCACTTCCAGACAATCTCCACGAAAGAAAAACCCATTCACACGTCAATTTCCAAACAATTGTCTTGGGGACAGTAAGACGCTAATATGAATTTTTTTTTTATAACCAAAGTGCTCCTTTTGCATACAGTGCAGTTGGTTGTCTCCAGGTTGCCTGTAACAATTCGCGCTGTGTGACATGGCCCTATTAAACTTTGCACTGACATTGTTTTACATACCATGTGTATATGAGGATTACATCTCCATCTTTAATCTTCTTGATCGCGTCTTTGGAGATGGCCACAGCAGCCAGGATAATCTTATTCACATAAGAATCAATGCACGTATACAGCAGTTCCTTCGCCTGCAGAAACAAAACAAAGATCTCAACATTTAATCCCTATCCATCTGACTGGGCCCACTTTCATAGACCTCATTAAACTCAAGGAGTAGCTAAGCACAACCAAATTATGCTCACCAGATGAAGGTTACCAGCCAAACTACAACGTCACATGTACCGTCTGTGACTGGTATCTAGCTTATTTTTTGCTTGGCAGAAAAATGTTAAGCACTATTTTCTGCTTAATTAAGCAGCTCTAAGAAATTGGGTTCTGCTAGTCACAGGAACTAAATACTGTTCCTGAAAAAGCCCATGTAGCACTCATCTGCAACATATCCAAAAAAACTATACACTGTTGGAAAGAGTTTTCTTCAAAGCCCAGTTCAGCATTGGTAAGAAGAAAAACATAAATGTTCACAGATTTACATATATACCTTACATGGTATGAAGATAATGATAATAGAAACTTTCCTTCAAATATTTCTCCCTGAAGGGCTATCGTTTTGAAATAATAAATGAAATAAGATCCAGAATTAGTTTTCGTCTCAGTGAGATGAAAACTCTACCTTTAGTAATGGGTACAAAAATGTTGGATGCATTTTTACCGTTTTCTCGCAAATGAAATGAGCTGACATTTTCACAGGTTGGTTTTTATTACATATATCTTGATTTGTGCAAAGAATAGAAGCATTTACTGTCAGTTTACCAATGTTGAGCTGAGGCTTTAACCCTCCAACTACATGTAGCAGTGTTTCTCAACCTAGACAACCAACCCGTACCTCACTATGCCACAAACCGGTGGCATTTTGAGGCACACACATGCTGATGTAGAGAGTAGAGCCATCGCCCAAGGTGCTTCAATGAGAGTGGTAAACTGGAGAAGCCACCAGCCGTGCTCAATAGACCGACCCATTACGTCCTGCCTACCTTAGCAACCGCCTCGCAACAGCATACACAGGGGTGTGAGTGGCCACATATCAACAAAAAAGCTGGAAACATCTTCTAAACAGCTGAAATTTAACAAGTTCCCATAGTTTTGTACACAGCAGGTGTACAAAAAAAGCTGAAATTTAGAGTAAAAATCTAACAAAAACAGCTGAAATCAGCTTAAACGCTGAATTCTCACACCCCTGCATACAACAGTGTGTACATACCTTTGCATCCGTCATATCCTGAGGTATCTGACTGATCTGCAGCTTGACATACTTAATTGCATTCCCCATACTCACTGACTTAGGACGACATACGTTCAGAAAGCTACAATCAAACCAAACAGATATGATGTTACATTAAAGATTATAATCCATGCTCAGGCTGAAAAATGAATCCAAATGGTCAAGTGTTATTTTTGTAGAATGACCAAAGTTGGTCACTTTCAAATGAGATATCGAACCAAAAGATCCATCAACAAATAATGACAACATGGTTAAAATCCGTGCCGCTTTCGCACAAGCTCAATTTTTCACTGACGGTGAGAAGAGGCATAAAATCACGCCCTGCATCTCACCTGATGTATGGTTTAATTTTACTCTCCAAGTCTCTGGATAACTCCTTCTGAGGTGGGGTGGTGTAGTCGGCTATGACTTGCTTGAAAGCGTTCAACATGGCTATACATCTGCAACGACATCAAAGCAAAAAATAAATAGATTATAAGTTTGGGTAGTTCCCAACACGTCCATACATTACGATTGTTCTTTTTTACCTCACTTTATATTGAAAAGTGTGTTGCTATTTATCACTCACTATTGGTGCATGATTGTTGTGTTCTTTGTGCTTTTTTGGTTTGTCTGCGGTGTCTGAGAAATAACGGTTATGTATCTTGCTTATGGGCACAAGTGTCACGACCGGGAATCAAACCCACACTCTGCTGATCAGAAACACCACAGCTTGAGTCTGATGTTCTTATCCGCTTGGCCAAGACACGCCAATACATTGACATTGATGCTTGTGGCGCGGTACAAAACATTTAAAATAACATATTCCAAAACAACATAACAATTCCACAATACAAATACATGTAGTCAATATCTTAAACTAACATTATAAACAGCACAAGGAATACCGATCAGATGGCACTACATGTATTCTAAATAATCTACCTCCCAAGAACTGCATGTTTAGGGAACGACTAATAATAAAGAATCAAATGAATGAAGACGTCTAGTGGGCTTATATTCAGCAATTAGGCTTCTGTTATAGTAGGGGGCAGACCCATGCAAGGAATGAAAAACCATCAACAACAACTGAAAACTTATACTTAAGACTTGAATGTTATGAGTCAAAGACAAATACAGATGGGGCTGAGGTCTGCCATATCCATTCTCTTCCACACCCAGCAGTGATCCTACCTTGCATTAGCTCCGCAGATAATCCCCTCTGCATATTGTAATCCTAATCTCATAATAGCTGGATGAATCCCTCCGCAAGCGAAGCTCAGCCCTCTAGTGATTGATACCTGTCTCTCATACTGATCAAGATGAGAGAAGAGACTAACTTTACGCTCAATTTCGGCTCGTTGTGGAATCTACACATATGCACAAAAATAAAAAACACAACTCACATTATACATCTTGACATAATTTTGTATTTATTTATTTATATAATTTTGTATGCAAGTTTGCAATTTTCAATTTTCAGCTAAGCACAAATGAGCAGTATACCAGTCATAGATTGTACATGTGAAATGGTATTTTGGCTGGTAACCTTATTTTGGTGAGCATAATTTTGTTGTGCCTTGTTGCTTTTTGTGCTTAAGCAGCTCTATGTAGGCCCAGTGCATTTCAATAAAGGTGCCTGTTTTTATTCTGACAAATGAAGACAGGGGACCAGACCCTTCAAGCAGTGGCCCAACATCAAATCTCGCCCAATGGAACCAGTGTATTTCAACACTGGTGCCTGTCTTCATCCTGAAGCATGAAGACAGGGGACCAGTCTGCAACCTACCTGATGCCTCTCCAGCCTCTTTGCTCTTCTCTTCTGCACCTTCGGGTCATCTTGCTGTAACTCATCAGACACACGAGGGGGTTCTTTCTTGGATAAACTTGAGGCTACAACGAAGCCAGTATCAAATGTGGTCAGTATCAAGAGAGTCACAGATCAGACCTAACAATAATAATAATAATAATTTGGGAGGCTAATCATCCTGAGAAGCTGAATTGCGAAGAACGTGGCTACACGTGTTCGAGCTGCAGGCATTCAAGGGACGGGTGCCTTCGGCAGCCAGCCACATCAGACGATGGAGCACAGTCTGTGATCGAAAAGTATTTGGTTTTTCCGGAGAGAGGAAAACCAGATGGCCTGGAGAAAAACCCTTGTGGCACAGGAGAGAACCAACGCATAACTCTACTCACATACGGCCCTAGCCAGGACTCGAACCAAGGACAGATTGGTGAGAGGCAAGCGATTCATGCACACGCCACCCATGCCACCAGGTCATACTTAACATCATCATTCACCTCAAACGGAAATGTTTTTGAGACGTTTGCGGATAGCAGATTCACCAGGATTATTTTAAATTGTTTATGTACATTTAGTTCTGAGCATCAGGGTTCGAAATTTACACCAGACTGCAGGCTCAAGGCCATTGTTTTTAGTGTTGGGCCAGTAAACTCATGACTGGACAAGTCTGGCAGTATTGTTTTTTTTTTATTGAATCAAAAAAACCTCACTACTGTGTAACATCTTTAATCTTAACAAATGATGTTCAAATGTTGACTTTTTGAGTCTGATAAATATCTTTCAACTCTGTTGATTATCGAGGCACATGTACAGGCCTACTTAATACCCATATCAGACAAATGAGGTAAATCTTCTCTTAGTGCTTGTTCAATTAAAAAAGTTGAAATATCACATTTTTATTCTGGTCTTGTACACAAATTTTCTGGTCAAGTAAAACTTTTGAGCAACAAGTCCTGACTGCATGAATCCAATAATAATCAGTGGATAGAACTGGTCTCCTAACCTACATGTAACTAGTGTCTTAATGATCTACCTGTTAAGGTAAATAATCAGTAAACACTCATCGTTTTGTAGCAAGCATGGCAGCAAGGAACTGATGCATTCATTTGTTAATGTCTAATGCAATGCAGTGCACATGCGCTGTAAAGAACAAAAACCCTTTACAGTCTGGCAAACCTTTAACTACTTACCACTAACCACATTGCACTATACTTAACTGCCATGTACTCTTCCCTAAAAGCACCGCTCTCCAACTACATGACCCTCTGTCCATTAGCACTACTCACCAACCCAACTCGTCCCTCATTGAACTACTGTACATGCACTTTGTCCTCCCTCTTTCCATTGGCACCCCTCCCCAAAACCAACTCGTCCCTCATCCAACTACATGCACTTTGTCCAACCTCTTTCCATTAGCACCCCTCCCCAAAACCAACTCGTCCCTCATCCAACTACATGCACTTTGTCCAACCTCTTTCCATTAGCACTCCTCCCCAAAACCAACTCGTCCCTCATCCAACTACATGCACTTTGTCCAACCTCTTTCCATTAGCACTCCTCCCCAAAACCGACTCGTCCTTCATCCAACTACATGCACTTTGTCCAACCTCTTTCCGTTTGCACTCCTCCCCAAAACCAACTCGTCCTTCATCCAACTACATGCCCTTTGTACAACCTCTTTCCATTGGCACTCCTCCCCAAAACCAACTCGTCCTTCATCCAACTACATGCACTTTGTCCAACCTCTTTCCATTGGCACCCCTCCCCAAAACCAACTACATGTACGTCCCTCATCCAACTACATGCACAGTTTTATACAACCTCTGTCCCTTGGCACTCCTCCCCACAACCAACTTGTCCCTCATCCAACTACATGCTCTTTAAACCAATAATGATAACAAAGTACAACTCATGTTCACTACATAAAACCCTATCTCCTTAGATTACTCTCTATGGATTATTAGCATCCTTTCTAATCAACATCTAACACCATAAGGTAGTTTATGGACTGTTGGTCTTGGATTATGTTCTTATAAATACCTGATCCCATGTTAAATGCATTTAATCAGTTTATTTGTCATGCTTGTACAGTCCTCAGTCCAACAGAATCAAACACGACATGCAGTTATACATGTATTTTAAAGGGTCAGGATGGTTTTTGTTATGCTTCGATCATTTACACCAGTATCACTGATTGCTGGCAAAAAGTCTTCCAGTCAGAAGATAAAAACATAAAGGTTAGTTTTTTGACGAGAATGTTTACCTTTTCCCCTCCTTTTACTCAGAATAAATAATGGTTTGTTTGATTAGGGATGGGGCAAGAATACTTTAGAAGTGAGCTGGTTTGAGAAGACATGTATTATTTGGCTGAATATACCAGTCTTCAACTCCCATACACTGGAATGACAGACTGCCACAAAGTACCATACATGTACCTACCAGGCTAGCATGGGTTTCTTCTGTTTGAACAAGCTGGTAAAGACCAATAACGCGTAAGACGTTACTATGAGCATTTAGTACAGGGAAGGACACCTTTGCGGTGAGGTCAAAACAGCTAAAGCGCATGTTCGATGCGAAAGCATTAAAGGTCTACTATGTGGTATAACCCCATGGCCTGTGTACCGCGGACTTGGTCTCACCAAGTCTCCTGTGGAACTTGATGGCAAGGGCCAGTTGGGCAGGGGACTACCCCTATGAACCCAAACTCGTCACTAACCACACCATGACCATACATACAGGGTTCTGCCCAGGATTTTTTTAGTGGCGGAAAAAAAAAATGCGGCCCATTCCACAGCGTGTGAGCCACGTTGAGTCGTGGAAAAACAGTTTACGGCATAGCACGGTCTCGGTGTATGTTCATTTTCCGTTGTATTAAAAGCTATGAAATAGGGTACGTGATGATGAAACTGGTATCATGTTATGCCAAGCGTAAAGCTATGATCAGCGTAACTGGAAACCATTGCAAAATCAATGCGGTCCGCTGGAAAAGACTCGAAGTTTCAAACTAACGTACGTTAATGTTAAGAGGTACTCAAAACTAATGGCTTTGGATACACCTTTTTACTGGTAATTACAGAATTTTACACGTTTCTGAAAATACGTGAAAGGAAATGGGCAATTTTAAGTCAAAAACTTTGAAAATGAGTGATGGTCGGAAAAAGAGAAAATCTCGCCAGTGGTGGTCGGGGAATCTTGAGTGCTGGGCGGGTTTTCCGGCATCGACCATCGTGGGCAGAACCCTGACATAATGTCAAACATGCCCAAAAGTTGTCTGAATTTTTTTGTAGAACATTGGCAACAGCAAAGCACAGAGTAATGGCATGGAAAAAGCACCCACAGGACACGAAACACTTCATTTACCAATGGTCTAGTTTCATTCAAGGCATTGCGCTAAATTATTACCCGTGGTAAAATGGACAATAACGAAGGAATGCCACAATCATTTCATCATAAATAACATATATTTTTGTTTTGCTTTCAACTTTAAGTCCAATCCAGTGATAAACCCAAATGATATTCATGTAATGTACAAACCACCAAAATCAACCCAAGGGGTAATTTAAAAAAAGAGAGAGATTTTTTTAAGGCACTCGGTGATAGCAGGTCTTGAAATTCCCACTACATTACTGGCCAGGGTCCAGTAATTTTAGCATTGAGCCAGTAACCCAAAGGGCTTGAAATACCCACCGGACCACTGGCCAGAGTCCAGTAATTTTAGCATTGGGCCAGTAACCAACATGGCTTAAAATTCCCTCTCGACCACCGGCCAGAGTCTATTAATTTTAGCATTGGGCCAGTAACCCACATGGCTTAAAATACCCACCGGACCACTAGCCAGAGTCCAGTAATTTTAGCATTGGGCCAGTAACCCACATAGCTTGAAATACCCACTGGACCACTGGCCAGAGTACAGTAATTTTAGCATTGGGCCAGTAACCCAAAGGGCTTCAAATTCCCTCTCGACCACCGGCCAGAGTCTATTAATTTTAGCATTGGGCCAGTAACCCACATGGCTTAAAATACCCACCGGACCACTAGCCAGAGTCCAGTAATTTTAGCATTGGGCCAGTAACCCACATAGCTTGAAATACCCACTGGACCACTGGCCAGAGTCCAGTAATTTTAGCATTGGGCCAGTAACCCACATAGCTTGAAATACCCACCGCACCACTGGCCAGAGTCCAGTAATTTTAGCATTGGGCCAGTAACCCATATGGCTTAAAATTCCCTCTCGACCACCGGTCAGAGTCCAGTAATTTTAGCATTGGGCCAGTAACCCACATGGCTTAAAATACCCACCGGACCACTAGCCAGAGTCCAGTAATTTTAGCATTGGGCCAGTAACCCACATGGCTTAAAATTCCCTCTCGACCACTGGCCAGAGTCCAGTAATTTTAGCACTGGGCCAGTAACCCACAGGGCTTGAAATACCCACTGGACCACTGGCCAGAGTTCAGTCTCAGATCATGTATATGTAGTGCACGCAGCTTCTAAGGTCTGAAGCGGCATTTGCAGTTGACTTACATGTATGTGCGGGAGAGTGTCACAAAACATGAGATGGTACCTTAACCAAGATGATGTTAACTTCTTGTCAGGCAAGACACAACTGTTCACTCAACAATATTGTTTACTAGCTGTTCAAGCACAGCAATAGTGCTCAGCACAATAAAATCTTGCTTAGCAGAAACAGGTTACCATCCAAAACACCATGCAACATTGTTTGTGACTGGTTCCCTGCTAACTTGTGCTCACAAAAATTTGCTAAGCACGATTTTTGTGCTGAACAGCTTTCAGTCCATTTCACCATGCTTGTCACGACATTTTCCGCGCTTTGGTTTTAATACAGGTTTGGGAACAAACACAAGATCACTGTTTGCATCTGGATTTAAAGGGACTGTGTCGTCATGATTATAGCAGGCCCGTGGCTGTGCATGGAAAGATGAACTCTCACCCAGATACTGCACACAATGGGTGCCGTCTTTGTCAAACTAAGATGTGACCGCCGGCGCGCACGCCCGCGTAGTAACTGGGTTATTCCATTTACTGCTATAATCATGACGACTCAGCCCCTTTAAATCTGTTTTAAAGTAGACAATGGTACCAGATATTTCAACAGTTTGGAAGTCCAATGCAAATGCGGCTTCAGATGGATTGGTTTGACATGAGATGCTGAAAGATTTGAAATGATTGCATATTAATTTGAAGAGCATCCTATGGATACATACCACTATCAGTCAACTGAGGGCTTCCTACCATTTGACCTACAGGTAGGGGTCAAAAGATAACGTCATTGCAAGGCATCTTCATATCCACTTACAATTAACCCTCCTACTCTTGGTACCATTTTCCAATGAGTTGACCGATCATTGGAAACCATGCAACTGCACGGGTTGTGCGTGGTGGTACAACTTTGCACAGAACTGACAGTGAACCTGTGCGTACTGTGCATTCACCACGTGATATCATCGTGCAGACTGGTACAGCTTATCTATCATTTAAAACCACAGTGGATGATACTGAATGGTCAAACATTAGGACAGGTGTGTGTACTGTGTAGATACATTCACCCTATGCTGGCCTTGATCTTAATCGAGGCCACCGAGGCCATTGGCCTCATGCCCTGTCGAGTTGGCCAGCATCCCCTTCAGAAAAATTGCACTGTCACTACCAACTTGGCCAGCGTGCCCTTGTACAATTTCTCTGATTTGGCCAGCAAAGGCCTGCCCCCGTTTTTCTTAAGATCAAGGCCTACCCTATGATATTATAGTGCATCTCAGCATAGTTTATCTGTCGTACAAATCCACAGTGGTCGATACTGAATGGACAGGCAGTAAGACATTCACCGTGTAGTTACATTTACCACTGCAGGCTGGCATGGTGGATACTGAATGGTCAGACAGTAGGAGGGTTGACTATGTACTGCATGTAGATGCTTTCACCACATAATATTTATCACAGACTGACATAGTTTAATAATTATTCTGAACCACAGTGGATGATATTCATTGGTCCGACAGTAGGAGGGTTAAGGTTTTCCGTAATGTACATACGTCCATTGTACAAGCAGCTGTTTGTAACCTGACCTGACCCGACCCTAACCAATGCTTTAATCCATTGTTACCTACCTGGTCCATCTGATGATATTGATTTTGAAGCTCTAGGTTTGGTGTGAGTCGTTACCCCTGATGATCCTCCAGGTGGCGCCCCTGTCGACCCACCATGAGCCCCTCCAGCTTCCTTGGCTTTCCGTTGTCTGTCTGCCTCCTGAAATTAAAAGCACACCTTTTTCATGTTGAAATCCGAATACACACTAGTGCTTTTTAACCCTAATGGTTCTAAATCCTCCAAAATCCTATTCATGAAGTTCTCTGGCTTCGTGGGATATTATGATACAGCAGCCCCAAATCACTATTGCTTATGGCGGGTCGTGGCCGGGCGGTTAAGAGCACTGGACTCAAGCTCTGGCGTTTCTGATCAGCAGAGTGTGGGTTCAAGTCCCGGTCTTGACACTTGTGTCCTTAAGCAAGACACTTAACCATTATTGCTTCGTCCTTCGGATGGGACGTACAGCTGTTGGTCCCGTGTGTTGCGTAATGCACGTAAAAGAACCCAGTACACTTATCGTAAAGAGAAGGGGTTTGCCCTGGTGTTTCTGGCATGGTCTGGCAGCAATATGCGCCACCTCACCTTGTATCCCTTTCAAGGTGTTGTATTATGGTTGCTTCGTCTCATAAAATCATTCGTAACTATCTCCACCAGATTTGATAATTCGGCGCCAGGAGTGTCATTTATGACAGACATGGCGCATTATAAATGTACAGTATTATTATTATCACTGGAACATTATAACAATAATGTGTATATGCGCACATTATCAAGCCAAGAAGGCCTCTCAAAGCGCCTTACGGTATTATTACCCCTGTTCATCAGGCCCTAAGCATTCATAACTTCATCTCAACTCCTTTGGAGTATGCAGCACCGGCAGCCAAATGATCGCACAGATTGCTAATCATTCACATCAACAATCGCTACCCTCACTGGCACCCATTTACTCCTAGGTGATGAGAAGCAATCAATTATTGCAAATTGTCTTGCACAAGGACACAAGTGTCATGACCAGGATTCGAACCCAAACTTCGGAGAGCTAGCCATCGCGCCACACCTGCCAGCAGCCTAGGGTTGCGACCACACTTAAGGCAAAAATGTAACAGAGAATGGTTTCGCTTGATCCCAGCTCTGTACATGTAGAGTTGAGTCATCCCAACTGTAACACTCAAGTTCCCAACAATAGTTGGGACGAGTCTCAAGTTGGGACCGGACATTAACAACATCATTTAACACCGACCTGCTTGGCACGTCTTTCAGCCTTTAGTTCTGCTTTACTCTTCTGAGCTCCCTGAGACTCTGATGCTCCTGCTGCAGGTGTCTTTGTTGGTTTCACTCCACCTGCCGCTGCTGCTGCTGCTGCTGGTGTCGCTGGTACTGCATGGGGTTTACCTGCTTGGTCTAGCTTGCCTTGCTCCTGCAATCGCTTCTGTCTTCTTTCCTTTTTGGATAGTTTCTTGGACTTTTGGTCCGTGGTCTGGGCCGACGCCTGCAGAGATGAGGGTTTGGTATCCATCACTTGAAATGTAGGGCGTGGAACTCAGTGCAGTGAAATTTTACTTTTCAGGCTGTCGTCTTGTCGGACTGTCGTCATGACACTTTAAGATAAGACAGGTAAATTAATTAGAAATACATACCATTATGCATTCAAGGTTTTTTTCCCCAGTTTTTAAAAAAGGAAAACAATGTCCAGGAAATCAACAAACATATGTTTGTTGTTGTATGGGAAACTCACAGTAACTGCATTATAATATCCTCAATCAAATATCAGGCCTCGATCTTGAGATAAACGGGGGCAGGCCTTTGCTGGCCAAATCAGAGAAATTGTACAAGGGCATGCTCGCCAAGTGGGTAATGACAGTGCAATTTTTCTGAAGGGCATGCTGGCCAACTCGACAGGGCATGAGGCCAATGGCCTCGGTTAAGATCAAGGCCTAGAATATGGTATATTAAGGATTAACAACTCCTTAATATTGATTAAAATCTTTTTGGTTGAAATTGAATTTTTGAAGTAGTTGAATTTTATCGTTTGTTGACGTAAAGTTTATGAAATGTAGTCAAAACTAATAAAATTGATTGGAATGTTAGAGTCAGACAGGCCTGATACGTCATAGCCCCATACATTGTGCCAATACGCTGGACTCCCTCCGCTTCTGAACAGCAACCATCATGGCTCCTCCGCCGTTGTTGACATGGGCTTATATGACCGAGATTTGACATAAAATTCCAGCAAAAGTCTAGGATTTATCGCACAGGGGATCGTGCGGAAATCTTCTCCAGACTCTGCCTGTGAGTCTGACATGTCTGACAGCAACGACCGACCGATCATTGAGGGATAAATTTACCCAAAAAAGTAAGTCTCGATTCGAAAGTTGATGTCTGGTTTTAAAGGACAGGGTTCGTTGGACAGGGTTCTAATTATATTATGATATGCATGCAATGGGGGGCGGGGGGGAGGGGCTCACTGTATACAGCCCATGTACATTACACTTCTGTATGACGTGATATAGTTGCGATAATCGTAACCCTCCATCCTCCCGACGGTCGGAGACCGGAGGGTTACGAACCAAGACTGATATTATCGATGGTATTGGCAGTTTTGACCAGTTTTTGCCAGACTCGTGATCAGATTCGTCCTTTTTTTCCACTTTCCAAAATCATGACAGACATTCTAAACACATGGAGTTGATCTTTATTGTATGACAACGTCATCTGGAACCCTTAAAACAACATCATGAAAATATTTGGCAGAAAAAAACGAAAAAAAACTTACCAAAAGACTGACAGAATATATCCGTAATCCATAGCGGGGCCAACTAGTGATTTTGAACGTCGCACTTGCTTGGCAACAACCAATCAGCGTGACCCAACCAAACACGCATCCGGACGAGCCATGGCTGTCGTATGCGTATCAGCCAGTCCAGCTTGCAAACTCACCGCCTGTGTATGTAAGCACCGATCCCCGGACCGAGTGTGCAGCATGCAGGTTATGTATGAACATCGTGCGTGCACAAACTATACAGCTCGTAGTACCGTGTGCTGCTCCGTACCCCCACACGGCCAAACGCATGGCCGATACGCATACGACAGCCATGGCTCGTCCGGATGCGTGTTTGGATGGGTCACGCTGATTGGTTGTTGCCAAGCAAGTGCGACGTTCAAAATCACTAGTTGGCCCCGCTATGGATTATGGATATATTCTGTCAGTCTTTTGGTAAGTTTTTGTCGTTTTTTTCTGCCAAATATTTTCATGATGTTGTTTTAAGGGTTCTAGATGACGTTGTCATACAATAAAGATCAACTCCATGTGTTTAGAATGTCTGTCATGATTTTGGAAAGTGGAAAAAAAGGACGAATCTGATCACGAGTCTGGCAAAAACTGGTCAAAACTGCCCATACCATCGATAATATCAGTCTTGGTTCGTAACCCTCCGGTCTCCGACCGTCGGGAGGATGGAGGGTTACGATTATCGCAACTAGACGTGATACTGATGATAGCCTTTGCGGGCATTTGTACACTATCCAGATCCAGATGCCATATTTTTATGCCATCAATCAGATCATGATCAGATTCGGATATGCTCAGTATGGGACGACAAGGAATGATTCAAAAATTCAAACAGAAATACGTAGCTGTTTTAAAAATAAATAGACGTAGTGATACTGTTACGATATTGTATTTGTAGTGATGTTACGTGTGAGCGGCTAGTGCTAATAGTAGGCACGGTCAATACCAATAGAGGGCGCCCTTCGCGCCGTGTCACTATTTTTGTCCATGGCGAATGTGGAAAGGTCGAGTTGGTAGCGCTGTGTGTGTGTGTGAGAGAGGTGTATGACATGCGCTGGGATATTGGATTTCATTCGATGTCACACGGTTCATTCATGAAAATAACCGGATCTACTTTCAAGATGGCCTTTTGCTGAATCCTTGTATGCCCATCGTAGAGAAATCAGACGACATTTTTCGAAGAATTTGTGGAGAAGAAAGACTGGTATGTGCTGATTTTTACGCTTAAATTGTGTTAAGGCCCAAATTTGGAACATATATTAATGAAGAAAAATATTGCCTGAATGACAGCTCAAAATAAGGGTATTTAAGCTATCCAAATATTTTTTTTTCAAAACGTTTGGTCATCGCGGTCAGTCGCGATCGGCTTTCAAAGGCAGTGATCCATGGCGGGAATTTTCAAGAATTTTACGGGTTCGGGGATCGGGAGTGGAGGTCACGTTATGCGTGCCGCTGATTGGCCAACATGACTGAACATTCTTTATGCTTGAACTTATATACCAAACAAAACCAAAGTTAAATTCAATGTTTGAAATAGTTTTGTACAATTTATTCAAGAATATACCAAACAAATATATTCATTAAAAAAAGAGGAAATTATCACCTGATCAAAATTGTTATTGTGTGAGGCTTGAATTGAAAATTCACAGGGCCTCTGTGACTGTAGTGTTTTTTTTTTTTTTTTTTTTTTTTGCTGGGGGGGGGGGGGGGAGTATGGGGATGCTTGTAACTTTAGCCATCCTTGCTCTACTCTATGCATTAGCATCTCCATTTCATTTGGAAAGAATATTAAAATTGGGTCTATTACCAGATACACTAGAGTCTATTAGAATTTTAATCTTTCTTTATGAGTCCCGGGGTGTACGTGGGGCCCTCACGTTTTTGAATGTGATCATAATTCATTTGCACTTTTGCATTTAATCAACTCGATCGACTGCTGCTAATATTAAATTGAATAATGCCATTTTCTTAATTGCTTTAGTTTTTTTGTAAATTAAACAAAATTAATTTTGAGGGGCAGTACTAATGAGTTTTAGTTAGATGGAATCCTCCCAAAAACTAAGCGACATTACATTTTGAAAGATATAGGCTACAATTAGTGGGCCTACAATTTCAGTAAAATAAACTTGAAAACTTAAAGACTGATTCTAAAGGAATTTTTTTTTACTATTATTATTATTTTTTTTTTAACCAAGATCATATTTGGAACTGACACCATAGCAGACACATGCATTTCTGATTTAAAGGGCCAGTCACACTGCTGTAATAACTGACGATAACAGAAATGATGATAAGATAACACATTCTATTGGTTTAGTTGCACCACGCGAAATATACGCGCATGCTTGTTCAACCAATCGAAGGTGTTCATTATCAACATTCTTGTTCTCATCATCAAGGCCTATGTGACTGCTCTTTAAATGCATTTTTGTTTCCATTCGTGCAGGTCAAATCACTCCTCAACTTGCTAAGGCAAACCAAACTTTGCTTGCAGTACACCTGCTATCTAATTCTCAATATTAATTGCACATTCTGAACCAATTGCACATTGAACCTCAACTCGCTCGTCTTGCAAATAGACCTATCCCCAGCTTATTCTTTAATTGTCAGGGTAGGGGGCTAGCTTGCACCACTCAAAACAGCTTTTGTTATTGCACTCTGCTTCACATTGCACCCATGAAAGAAAACTTCATCTTAATCTGCACTGCATCATCTTGCAATTAATTTTGCATACCATCTTGCCATGTCATCCTTGCCAGTGTGCACGCCAGAATGTCAACTTCCGGCAGCTCTGTCTTTGGGACCACTCTCTGATAAATTGTCACTTACTTCTGAAAATTGGCTGGAAAAGCTACATTCTGTTGACCTCCAAAGTTTCAACAATGGTTTAATTTTGGAATTAAATCAGCAGCTGGGTAAGCAGCAGGTGGGTGATAGAAATGCATCATTTGCCACGATAATCTCTTCTTTGCAGTCTGTATACAATGTAGATTTGTGTTGGATAGACTCCAAACAACTTCAGCAGTTATTCACTTCACTGAAACACAAGAGATCAACTCTCCTGAAGAGCAGGTCATCAAAAAAAGGCAAGTGTAACTTGGAAAGTTTTCTCGCAGCCCCATTCCGGATCCCAACACGAAGGCCGAGAAAACAACTAAGCAAGGAGAGCACACAGCCACCACTCTCAAAAGGACAGCTGGATGAGGAAAGTCAAGAGGTATCCAAACTCACAATGGAAAATCTCTCAAAGGAACTCAGTTTTGCCCAAAAACAAAACAAAGATCTCATCACAGAACTGACCAATGCCAGAGTCACCATCGATCAAAAGGAACTTGAACTAAAGGAAGCTAACCGTAGACTCCTTAAGTGCAGACAGAAACTGAAACAAATTCAAGAAATCCATGGGAAGGTGAAGGGGTCAAAACACATTATGCAGACTCTGAAAAGAAAGAACATCTCCATCTTGAACTGGAAAACTAAATATGCCAACCTCAAAAATCAAAATGACTTAAGGAAACAAAAGTCCTTTCTCAAACAGAAAAATGAAAAGGTAAAGCAACTAAAAAACAAGATCAGGTACCTGCTACGCAAACAACAGAAATTACTTGTAAACCGTAAGTACTCCCCTGCACCTCACACTTGTAGAAAGGGCACTGCTCATAGACTGCAAACACAATACCTGGATGAAGGCCATGTTACATTAGGTGAAGATGACAACTTAATAGAAACTAAATGTGGCAGAAAATTCACCAGTGACATCAGGGAAATTTCATACTACCTTCAAGACCTTGGGATGTCGGAGAAGAACACAAGTAACGCCATAAGAGCTGTTGTGGAAACAGTTACAGGAAAAAAACTCGGTCCACTTCCTTCGGTCTCCACTCAAAATCGTTTTTCAAGTGAGATGAAGGCAATTTCACAACAACAAATTCATGAAGAACTCACTGGCCATGATAATTTAACTTTAAAGTATGATGGTACAACAAAATCTAAGGGTCATTTGACTGAAATCGAAGTCGCATCTCAAAATGAAACATTTCTTCTTGGTGTTCGGCAACAACTGGGAGGTAAAGCGGATGATTATGTGGAGACCATAAAGGATGTTTGTGGGGATGATCTGCTCTCCAAGGTGAAAAATACGATGACAGACAGGTGCGTCACTAATGACTGTGTGGACAGAAAACTATCACTTGACAGGGACAGTTCCAATCAATTAAACTCATTTCGATGTAGTATGCATCCGCTTGATAGTTTCTACCATGCCTGCGAGAAAGTGGTGAAGGTCTTCGAAGAAACAGCAAACACTGCCAATTACTCAACCACCAAGCAGATGCCGTACAGAAAAGGGTCTGAGAGTGAAACTCAGGCACTGCTTCGGGCCATTGATAAATTATTTCATAATTTGGGAACTGGCTGCGGCAAGGAACTTCGAGCTTTCCTTCACTCCAAGGGATATTTCAACTCCACTGAAGTTTCTGAGAAGTCAGAAGTTTATTTCCGTTTAATTGGCAACAGGTTTAATATTTTTTTTCTTGATGCGATGTTAGCATTTTCTTACAGAGATGTCATACCAGAGTTCTTCACAAAGATTCATCGACCATCTAATCTCCTGCATATTGCAGTGACCACTGCTTTAACCAGTGGAAGATGTGCTGTTACAACAAGAGCCCTTGGTCTCGTCGGGAAATTTATCACTAGTCCATGGATGAGGTTGGTCTCTAAAAATTGTAATATTCTTGGAATGAATCAATACTACCAGGCGGCTGTAACGAAGCTACAAACATGGAAGGAAGACCCACATCTGATGCTTGAATCCACAACCTCTATATTCACCGACATACCTATCACAAAGGACAGACAGTATGAGGATCTTCTTCACTTCTCATCAGATGAAGACAGAGAATCCACCAAGGCTCTACTTGCTCAACTTCTCTGTGCAATTGAAGATGTGATGACTAGGCAACTAGCCAGCCAACTGCCAGGAGGAACATTCTGGAACCCCTCACCAGAACTAAGACAGCAAGCAGCATCTACAACAGCTACAAACATCTCAGGTGAACGGAAATTTGCTATGGTGGATGCCCACATAAGACGTGCCCCAAGTGCAACAATAGGAACAATTGAATCTAAAACAATGTTTAAAAGCAACCGCACTGGCTCATGGCTGAAGAAACAAAATCGGCAGGACAGAAGAAAACACATCATGGAGGCTATTTCTCGTGGCAGACAGCTGAGGAAGGAGAACCGCATCAGGGATTCAGAGAGAAGGAAACGGCTTAAGGATAGACTAGAACAGATGCGCAAAACAATGACAGAAAAGGAGACAAGAGTTCGACTAAGGCAGGAGAATCTCATTGAAGATGTGATGGAATCAGGGGGTGTATGGAGCAATGAGGAAGACATAGAGAAAAATACAAGAGGAATGCGCAAGGGAAAGCTTTTAACTTCAATCAAGGCACAAATTAACATCAGGACAAAGATTCTTGGGTCTAAGGGGGACAAAATAAGCTTCATAAAAAGCACAATCGAACAGTTGAAAGAGGCACTGCTTATTTTGTTCAAACAACCAATTCATGAGGGCAGGGCTGAACTTTTCACTTATTTACAATGTCCAGATACACTCATAGGGCATAGATTTTCACAAAAATGGCAAGATAGTGAGGGGGAGGATACTTGGTGGGTGGGGACCATTGAAGCAAAGGAAAAGGATGAATACTGCTTATCATACGAGGGTGATGACAAGAAATACTTCCTTGCCCCTGAGGAGTTATTGGCCGACTTGGTGACAGGTGAACTGTGTCTCTTGTAGTTCAGGTAGAGACTTCCGAGGCAACAGGTTAGTTCCATATGTTATTTTCCATGATAGTTTTTCCGGAGTCATTTAAAGAAAACAATAGGATAACAACCCATCAGGTAAGAAAAAAGATTATTGGGTCTAAGGGGGACAAAATAAGAATAATTAAAAAATGCACTGCATGTTTTGATCAAACAACCAATTCATGAAAGCAAGGCTGAACTTTTCAATTATTTTACAATGTCCAGATACACTCATAGGGCATAGATTTTCATAAAAATGGCAAGATAATGAGGGGGAGGATACTTGGTGGGTGGGGACCATTGAAGCGAAGGAAAAGGAGGAAAACCGCTTATCATATGAGGGTAATGACATTGACAGGTAATATTTCCTTGCCCCTGTGGAGTTATTGACTGACTTAGAAGCAACAGGTTAGTTCTACATATTTATTCCTTTTTTCCTGATAGTTTTTGAGTCATTTAAAAAACCCAATAACCAACCCATCAGGTAAGTTCACATAGCTTATTTCTTACAGCTTACTCAACAGCTGATTGCAAATAGAAACAACGAATTTAGGTACTAGTAATCAACCAATAAAGATGTTCCTGCAGGTATGTAATCTTGATCTTGTTGAAAATCTGTAAAGGGAAAGGAAGCAGAATGTCTTAATTATTTTAAAATATTATGTTCAAATTTATTGAACATAATGTTTTTTTTATTGTTTAAATTAATGTTGAATTCATGTCAAACCAATTGATAATTGACATTTTAATTAGGATTTGACCTTATTTACTTACCTTTGTGTGCACTGCATTTAAAAACTCTTTCAAACTTTGACCTTGCTGTGACCTCAATATGAAGACTTTCAAATGTACCTTACTGTCTACTGCACTCCAAACACTTTATTTTTTTCAATTGATGTACAATTTACATTATGTAAAAAAAGCTCGACATTTGACCTTTGACCCTAAATTCGTTACCTTTGACCTTTAATTCTTGACCTTTGACCTTAAGGTCAAAGGCAATACCTCACACTTTAACCTTCCAACCAGCACACCCCTACATGGACTTAAAATATTCTTGTTCTATGCCTTGTTGTACACACAACTATAAACAGATCTACATTGCATTATACATGCACATTACATGTACATAATTATGTACATGTACAGTACATAATTACAGTACAAAGGGTCACAGTTTTGTTCTATGGAAACAATGGCAAAATTTTTGAACTTTGACCTGGCGTAACTTGGGTTTACATGACCCGATCCCAACATATCAGGTGTCAAATTGAATGTTTCAAAGAGACCTATCCAGCTAAGCCAGAAGCAATCTCATCAGATGTAATCTAAAATTTTGTAAATCTACCTACTAATAGTAATAGTAATAGTAATAATAACTATATTTGTAATTATTCAAATTAGTAGGGGGCCTACATGTATCATGCGATTACCCGTTTTCGGTCGACACCTATACCCGGTCACTCATTTTGATTCCTGTTTACCGCGAGAGGGCGCTAGATATACAGCGACGAGAAGTTTCATTCACGACCGATGTTCGTTACGATCACACACGCAAAAAATTATTGAGATTCAAGTTTCCTGTCGTAAGTTACACCCAAAAGTTTATAAAATGTTAAATTTTCAGTATAGATCACTAATACACTTTTTACTCACAATCAAATGTCTCTAAAAATTATAATCCACGGTCAAACATTCCAAATGAAAGTTTCATCGGCAAGGTCAAGTTCCATTTTCCCCAGGTAGAACGGTAGATCACGTGATTATGTTGCTAAGTGGGATTGTATGGAGTGCCAACATTGCAGAAACCTTAAGTGTATTTCAAGTGAATATGACTTTTTGTGTTTATACTGCACTCTCTGCTTAATTGCAATGGGCCCTAATGAAAGCTGCAATGGCTATATAAAGTTCATTTCTCCCCAAATTACTCATATTATTGGCCACTCTGAAATTCAAGATAATCAGAGTGATAAATATTATTTTTTTTTTTTAATTAAAAATGTGTTGAGGAAATGGAATAGTCACTTTTATTTTATTCAGTAATATTTTTTTTATGAAGAACAACAAAGTTGTGTGAATTCCCCTCCCTTCCCCATTCTTTGAACAAATTTTGACAGATAATGCAGTTTCAAAACAAAAAAACCCATCAAAAACGTTCATATTTATGCCACGGACAGTACACAAAATGTGTAAAAATAATTGCACAAAATATTTGTAGGGCCTGACATTGTACGTAACTAATGACCATGAATTTATGTCAGGATCCAGAAAATATGTCATCTTTATTACAATTAATTTTAGGAACTTTATGATTGGTTTTATAGGTTTTTTAATGGCAATGTTATATTTCCTTCTCTTTATACAGACTGTGATACGCAAAGTAAAAGCCAGCTACAGACTATTTTATTCTTAAGAATGTCTTGATGATGAATACGAGGCTGTTGTTGATCAATCAGAAAAGCTTAACAAAATAATACATCAAAGCTACCAGCTCTGGACCTGCTCCCCTAATGAGTCAGGAAGAGGAACAAACTGCAATGCAAGAACTATTATTATGTTGACAAAGCAGAAAAGTCACATAACTTGATAAATAAATATAAATGGATTTGTATCAATTTAAAAAAAAAATTATATAAATTCAGTAAAAACCATTACATTTGATTTTAAAACAATTTATGTTAAATACTCCAAAGAAAAATAAAGAAGTAAAAAAAAAAGAAAAGGTGTCATGCTTTTCTCTTGTGTCATCTGGATTTTTCTCTTGGGGAAGGAGGGCACTTCAAGAAGTATTCATTTATTATGTTGATGAAGCAGAAAAGCCACAAACTACAGAAAAGAAAAGGATAATTGATGTATATTATTATACAAATTTTATATAAGTTCAGCAAAAACAATCACATTTAATTTGAAAATAATCATTAATACCACTTTAAAGTAAAATAAAGAAGAAAAAGAAAAGGACAATATAAAGCAAAAAAAATCATGTAAAGAAGAATTTTGCTATTTTATTAACCAATAATCACCTCACTAGCCGCAGAAACAGTCTGGACAATCGTTATTATTTGTTTTTTTGTTTTTTTGCATTTTGCGCGCCATACTAGTTCGTGAAGTTGACAGAAACTGCCCCTGAATGGACCGACCGGAAACGGGTAACGCGACGTGTGAACGGCGAATACAGCACGGCTGTGAATTTAGGACGATATTTCGGAATTTATGACTGCAACTTCTGGGATTTCAACAGATTATGAATTAAAAGTGTCTTGTTAAAAGGTGGGTCAGATGGTTTAAAAAAATTTCATTTAGTTTCCGTTTCCGAACGATTTTTACCGTTAAGTGACCGAAAACCGGTCGCTCCAGGATATGACTTACGAAATTACAGCATAAATCATAAATGATGCTCTCTTGCACTGCAGTGGCGATGGCAGCTAGCTAGCCCTGTGTCCGTAAACTGGACAAACCAAACATCTGTTATGTCATATGATGTTTTTGAAAATATCTTGCTGTGATAAACACATAAAAACTATAGAAACTTATTTTTTAAACTTACCTAGTATTCTGTGTGTAGAGCAGAATCTCGGGACTTGCTCATCGTGACATAATTGACAACATTAAACGTCCATTCCACTGAAGTGGGCAATCATTCTTCGTTGGTTGTGCATTGGTTGCAGCATGCGTGCAGTATGAATGCAAGCGCGAAATGTTAATAGTTCGTCAACGACCGTCAATAACCGTCAGGTCAATCGATGAGTCTAACAGTATAAACAGTACGCGTTGCCCCAGTTTCAATTCAAATGTTTCGTATGACGGATATACAAAAAAGTTATCTATGCTAATCTATCATGTCCATGTAGTCGGGTGGCTTAGTGTTAAATTTCAAGATTACCTTGACACGGCGTACAAAAGCACCATTTTGCGCACAAAGCTTCATTAGGGCCTACTATTAGTAGGCCCTAATTAATGTTAATAGGGTAGGCACCATCCGGATTTTCACATTTAAAATTCCCCCCTTTGTTTTGTACACATTGGAGGGGGCAGGACATAACTCCAGTTAGGAAGGGAGTTCAGGAATAAAACTGACATTTAGTTGTAGCCCTACCCTAGTAGAGACTACTCACAAAGTTTGAGATCTTACCCTCTAAGAATGAATTATTATTTTTTTGAAGATTTAATATTTACCCAGCCTGTGTTTTGTACACAACAGTGGTTGTCCACATCAACTCCTTTATAACTTGTTGTGGTTCTGAAAAGAACCAGTGATGAGAATAGTCCCGACGTTTGGACATAAGTAATCAGGGAGGGAGAATCTTCCTCAATGGTATAATTTTTATTTCATGTACAATTCTTTTAAAGGGGCTGTGTCGTCATGATTATAGCTGGCTGGTTTTCGGGCTGTGTTCGTTGAAGATGAACTCTCACCCAGATACTGCACACGCAGGCGCTTGCGGTCAAATCACAGAGGGTGCTGTTTTTTTTGTCAAACTGTGGGTGTAATCGCCGGAGCGATTGTGCGCATAGTAACTGGGTTATTCCATTTACTGCAATAATCATGACGACACAACCTCTTCAACTTGACATAATTACTAAGTGTGCACAGAATTCATATAGTTAATGCTCTCTCTTTTTAATCCATCGGTTCGTAAAAACGGTGACGAATAAAAAGAACCATAAATATTCACCCATATAATTTTTTGTTTATGTTTCCAAGTGCCCATGTGCGGAAAAAAAGTCACCAATATGCACTGTTTTCACAAATGAGTTGGAATATTGATCTGAATGGACCAAACAAAATGGCCGCACCTTTAAGATAAAAACCAACAGCAGTGTCATCAGCAATTGGTTCCAAGCTTTAGACTTAATGATATTACTAGACTTTATGGTATTAATTTAATGATACAGAAGGTTGTTGTAACTGATGTAAGCAAAAATAAAGTTATTGTAGATGTTAGCGTAAAATTAATAATGTAGCAAGGAGAAGACAAGAGGTAACACAATGTAGACCCTTTTCGAAAAGACCGCTACGGCTATAATTCTATAAATCCCTATCAACCAAAGATTATAAAGCGCCGTAGGCCAAGGGGGAACTCTGGCTGAAATGTGAAATCTCACTAGACGCCATTTCGGCAAGTGAACGCCATTGATACAACACAAAAACGTGGGTACCAGTGTAGACAATGACAATTGCTATCAGTGGCAAACATAGGCAATCACTTGCCGGAATGGCGCCCATGCGAATTTCACTTTCCAACAGTAGATAAAGGCCCAGTTCCCAATCTTGCGCCTACGGCGCTCTATGTAATCTTTGGACAACACCCGTGTCTATACATACACGTACACGTACACGTCCATACACACCCATACGTGTAAACAGTGAGTAGGCGGTCACATTTACACGAACATTACGAAACTAAACAATACCCACTAAACAGCACCGCTGTGACAAATGGAGGTTGGTATCTTCGGAATGGAGGTAGAATTCGGTTACTTGACAAGGCCTAATGAATGTACAACATACTAAGCAGAAAAGCAGAAAACAAATATTTCTTGTAATTATTTCTGGGCCCAGAAACAGGCAGACTATACGATCATGACGACACAGCCCCTTTAAACGAGCCTCGCCTAAAGTCGAGGACACAGTACACGCGATACACGTTGTCGTCGATCGTTGCGTTCAAGGATCAAGGAAAGGGGAAACCACCATAAACTTGTATAGCGCCCTCCCGTGGCAGTATTTAGTTTTTCTTCGAATTATCTTGGAAGACTCGCGCGAATTCTACAAAAAGATACAAACAAGTCAAACTAAGCCGGTTTTGATGAGTTCAGCTCTTTTTTTCAAGCCTTTTGTCACAACATTTTTGAAAATTCATAATCTTTTATGAATACCATTTCAGTTTTTGTACAATATTGTAAAATTATCAACAAGAAATTTTAACCTGAAACAAAAAAAAAGATTGGCAAACATTTTGAATTTTTTACAAGTAACCGAAAAGTAAGATCAAGGCTCCTTAATCTGATTTATCTTTGTCGGGTTGTCTTTGTTGATTTGTTCGATTTATTTTTGATGTAATTTGTTTTAGTATCATAATTTCAATGCTAAATTTTACTCCCCAAACATAAATTATTTTTCGTAGCTACATAGATATACACATGTTTGTGAATGAATACAATTCCAGTTTTTAAATAATTCTAAGAAGGCTCAATTGTTTTAAACTAACAACATTGAATCAAAATTATAACTTGAAACGAAAATATAATAGTGATTGAAATGAATTGATTTTTTAAAAATCTGACCAAGTTTGTGCAACCATTACCGAGGTTTAATTACAATCAAATAAATGTGAGTTAGCTAAACTTTTCAACGGTTTAAAAAAGTAGGCCTTGCCAAAAAGTGAGTTCAAGTCTTATTCTCAATTTCCTTCGTTGATTTGTTCAATTTATTCTTTCTCTCACAATAAATTCATCGCTAGTTCTCTCAACATTATGAATATAATATTTTTATAATCATAACTACGTTATACATGAACAAACATTCGCAAATACGGAAAACTCAATTTATGATAAGAACGGACAGGGTCACTGATGTTCAAATTTGTGTAAGACTTGCCCAGTCTATTGCATACGACTTTTGCAAGAAGATAACACCAGACTTAACATTGCCACGTCCCTATGGAAAATGTGTATATCATTATAAAGCTTAATACAACTTGTTCAATACAACAGATGACGTCATCACGACATCATTAAGTGTCAACTTTCACTATACCTATTAGATTATTCGTTAAAAATAGTATTTTATTCAACTTCAGGACATGTTAACTTCCATAACCTAAATGATATCTTTCCGGTTTTATCTATGAAGCCGAAACCCCCTTGTGTTCGTTTTTACGAACATCTAATTTCTAGTTTGTATATTGTAATTATAAATTAATTTGGTAAACTTAAATTCAATATTAAAAGTAAATCCAAAAGATTAAAAAGCAAACAAGAAAGTAAAACCTTTGAAATAGCAAATCATAGAGCAAAACTATGATCAAAATAATCACTGACTAAAAATTAATTAAAAGTAAATCTAAATGAAGATATATAACACAAAAGTATTTAACCAATGAAACTTATTACACAAAAGCTATTCCTTATTTCTTATTCCTTTATTCCATAAAGGAACCAGAAAGTATTATTAGAAACAAAGTTGTTTCTGATAACTAAAAAAGGGTTATAACAAACAAACAAACAAACAAACAAACAAATCAATCAACAAGACCTCTAAGAAGTCTGCGTTCTTAGGTAGGAATTCTAATTGATTTTTAATTTTTTTTTAAAATACCTTCAATGGAAGCTTGTAACTTTCCCGAATCTTTAAAAATATCTATTTAAAATTTAAAGCTGAACTTTCAGCCATAAATCGAATCGGCCAATAAGTTGCTAGTGCAAATTGTTATAGGTTTTGGTACGGTTTGAATTTTGTAAAGGGCCAAGAATTTCACTGATCTCTCAATGAATATCAGTCCAAAACCTCTCCTTGTCCAATGGTGTGCTTGCTTTTAAGGGACATCGCACATATGTTGATGCCAATATTGGCGTCAATATTCACGACTATGCCCCAACTCGCAAAGATTGAATTCAATATGTACGCCAATATTCACGACTTGTTGCAAACAGTGACGCCAAAATTGACACCAAAGTTCACGACTTGTATACCCCAAGTCGCAAATATTAATTTTATGCAAATATTCACAACTTTGCCCCAAGTCGCAAACCCAGTCAGGCGTGGATATTTATGTTTTTTAACAACTTAGGTAGGCCTATAGGCAAGTAATATTCTGGAATTTTTGCGTACATTCTATGCATTCCACGCTTACAATTTGGCAAGCTTTCGTAGATCGCAAGCGCAGAATTCGGCGGTAAGCAGAGCCATGAAATTGGGCCCAGGTCATAGTATACACATGGACTGGCAATGAGGGAAATAGTGCACGTCTATGCAACCCGAGGGCCTGTGAGTGACCGGGAGAGGGTCCTATTTCCCGAGGCCGAAGGAAATAGGACTCTCTCTCTGGTCACTCACAGGCCCGAGGGGTGCATAGACGTGCACTATTGCCCGAATAATGTCAGTCCATATGTGTTTTATAACACACCTCAATCCAAAATGTCGGTTAGAAGAGAAAATCGCAGGTTTTTTGGCCGGAGATTCTTCTCCATCCGCAGACGCCGCCATTTTCGTTCTCTTGAGGGCGCTCTTTACCAGTCAATAGTTTTTGGGTTTCTGAAACTTTCCCGCTTTGCGAACTATTTCCCCCAAACGAAGCGCGTGCGGTGCGTGTGGTGCAGATTTCATGCACTAGGCTATATTAGTTCACCCCACGCGACCGTGTTTCAACCAATCAGGATAAAGAACCAGGGAGAGGTGTGTTATAAAGTTATATAATAGAACTAGAGGGTGCACTCGCTATGCCACGCACGGAACTCCACTGACTCACCATGGGCGAAAATCCCTATGGGCAACTTAGAATGCCCACTTAGAAAATGGCTGCTGTGTGAACGGATGAGTAACCAGTGTAAATGAATGGTCCGCGCCATTTTCTCAATGGTCAAAAAATGCTCCTTGTCGGGCCGTGTCGCATGGTTTGTACGCCCTCTAGTTCTTATATTATACACATATGGACTGGCAATGAGGGAAATAGTGCACGTCTATGCAACCCGAGGGCCTGTGAGTGACCAGGAGAGGGTCCTATTTCCCAAGGCCGAAGGCCGAGGGAAATAGGACCCTCTCCTGGTCACTCACAGGCCCGAGGGGTGCATAGACGTGCACTATTGCCCGAATAATGCCAGTCCATATGTTTTATAACACACCTCAATCCAAAATGTCGGTTAGAAGAGTAAATTGCGGTTTCTTGGCCGGAGATTCTTCTCCATCCGCAGACGCCGTCGTTTTCTTGAGGGCGCTCTTTACCAGTCAATAGTTTTTGGGTTTTTGAAACTATTTCCCGCTTTGTGAACTATTTCCCCCAAATGAAGCGCGTGCGGTGCATATGGTGCAGATTTCATGCACTAGGCTATATTAGTTCACCCCATGCGACCGTGTTTCAGCCAATCAGGATAAAGAACCAGGGAGAGGTGTGTTATAAATAACTCTATGGCCCAGGTGCAGATGACTATACTCGAAAGCGCCTCGCGCTCACAGTCAGAGATCAGTCTAGGTGCCAGACTCTTCGGGTAACGGACACCCCATTAAGTTGCTGTGAAAAAAATCACGCCTACATGGGTTTGCGACTAAGCCCAAGTCGTTAATATTTGCGTAAATATTTGCGACTTGGCAAAGTCGTGAAATTTGGCGTCAATATTTGCGACTTTGGGTACAAATCGTGAATATTGGCGTCAATATTTCTGACTTGGGGTAAAAATCGTAAATATTGGCGTCAATATTTGCGGCTTGAGGTACAAATCGTGAATATTGACGCCAACATTGGCGTTAGTCAGAGATCAGTGTCTAGGTGCCAGACTTTGTGGGTAACGGACATCCCAAGCTGCTGTGAAAAAAAATCACGCCTTAATGGGTTTGCGACTTGGGGACAAGTCGTGAATATTGGCGCCAATATTGGCGTCAATATTCGCGATTTCGGGTTTAAATCATGAATATTGGCGTCAATTTTTCACACTTGGGGTACAAATCGTGAAGATTGGCGTCAATATTTGCGTCAATATTTTCGGCTTGAGGTACAAATCTTGAATATTGACGCCAACATTGGCGGCAATGTATATTTGCGATGTCCCTTTAAAGCCACCATAGTTTCGTTCTATTCAACATTCTGTAAAGTTAAACGTTGAGCGAACATTTTGTCATAGTACGGCATGGAGGCATCTGCCAAACGGAGAACATCGGCAGTCAACGTGGACCGATCAGGCAGCGCACTGGGCGTCGTGAAACACGTGCTTGCAAATGCACTTTTGTAATATTGCCGAAGCTTGTGGCCCTGCAGAAAGGTCTTGCAAGTCACCCACTGTTTAGACACAGCACCTCCTTCCTCCCATTGCAGGAACTTGTCTTCAAAAGGTAATCCTATCTTCTTAAAGAGCTCTGATAAGATACCGTGAGGATCATTGAGCATGTCGTCACTATCTATGATAATAGGCTCCGGATCGTGGGTCATCTTCACATGATCAAGTAACTCACTCATCTCCTTGAAGGCGAAGCCAGAAGGGAACAACAAAGAAGGTGCCTCATCAAGTTGGAAGTCTTCATTTTTCTGAAAGGGAAAGATTTTCCTCCAAGACGTAAAGACCTTTAGAGGATGTCTGAGTAGAAACACGTGACGGTAACCCGCTGGGAGGAACTCGTAGTGATCTGCTATAGAGAAGCACAAATCTTTGCTGAAGATGAGCTTTTTACCGCAGTGCGGTTTTTCTAGCTGCTCCTTGACCCAACTGAAGGTGCACTCAGATGCCTCGATTCCATCCGTCACGCTGGTCGCCTTGGATAAGTCTTGCATGTAAGGTCTAACATGGGCACAATGCTCAGGATATTGCCGAGAATCGGGCCCGAACCAAAGAGCACCAGTATAAGGCTGGAAATGGATCAGCGAGTCCTCAACGAAGCTCATAAACTTAGTAAACACCGTCGTGAGTGATCGAGGTGGTCCCCACAACATCACGCGTACCTGGTGTCCTGATGATACGGGAGCCTGGAGATCTTCCATCTGCCGACAAAAATAATAATAGGTGATGTTTGATGCTTTGCATGGTGTGAAGGACAAAGGAAACTATAACTGGTAAACTAGTCAATTTTGCGGGTACAACCATTTATAAATCTCTTTTGGGAGGAGTGGTGTCTCTGAAGAGCCGGTGTGGTCTCGACGTTTCGAACAGTATACTCTGCTCGTCTTCATTTCTCCTGAAACCACACCGGCTCTTGTCAGAGCCACTACTCCTCCAAACAGAGATCTATACATGGTTGTACCCGCAAGTTTACTAGTTTACTAGTTGTAGTTTCCTTTAATGGTGTATAAATATATATATATATAAGCGTTTGTCAGTCAAAATTCAAACGAATATCAAAGTTCTAGAGGCAGATTAGCTAGCCAGCCTATCGTGGCGTCATCTGGGCACCGGAGGGCAGATAGATCGCCTGGTGACTTGAACAATGTACAGTCTGTTACAACGTGCTGCACCGTCTGAGTGGGGTGACCACAGGCACAAGCGGCGGACTCTTGGAGGCCCCATCGTTGAAGAGTTTCGCTTACCCGAGCGGTGCCAGAGCGTAGACTGTTCAGGCGTACCCATTGCTTTCGAGGGAGGTTGCCGCCGGGTGGCAGTGATGGACTGGGCGGCGGACACGCAGTTCGGACGAAAGGTGGGCCGTCTTCGACGCGGTCCTTCCACGTCTTGTCAGGGTCGAACTCCTCAGTTAGGAGACGAGCTGCCTGTCGAGAGAACGGACTTCGTGTCTTCATTCGCTGGGCGTTGGTGTTCGTGATAGCAGATGCGACTCGATGGTGGAGAAGGTGGTGTTGGTTCTCCATGGCAGCAGTCGTGAGGCTCAGCACCCGCAAGTCACGACGGATATCGGGAGGTGTGATGCCAGCCAGGATGGGTAGAAATGTTGTTTCCATCGGTTGCATGCAGCCAGTTATGATGCGCATCGTGTCGTTCAGGCTCACATCCAGCTTCCGTGTGTGGACGCTGCGGCACCACACAGGCGATGCGTACTCGGCGGCGCTGTACACAAGGGCTAGAGCTCCAGTCCGCAGAGTAGAGGTGTACGCTCCCCAACTGGAGCCTGCCAGGCAGCGGAGAAGGCCATTCCTCGTGTTGACCTTGCGTCGTAGTGCCTCGATGTGATGTTTGTAGGTCAGCGTCCGGTCGAGCGTCACGCCGAGGTAGATCGGGTGGTTGTTGTTCGGGAGGACTGAGCCGTTAACACTGATGGCAAGTTGGCGCTGGCTGTCACGGGTGTTGAGATGGAAAGCCGTGGAAGTGGTCTTGGTGGTGCTGAGTTTGAGACGCCATTTCTCCAGGTATTCGTGCAGTGCCTGCATGTCATGATTAAGCGTCGTCTCGATCTTCTCCCAGGTACTATCCACAGCTAGTAGGGCAAGGTCGTCGGCGTACCCATACTGCATTGATGTTGTCTGCGGGATGTCACTGATGTACACGTTGAAGAGGGTGGGCGAGAGGGTAGACCCTTGCGGCACTCCATTGCGTAGGCGCCTCAGCCTGCTCACCTGGCCATCACTGGTTCTGAGTCTGAAGCTGCGGTTGGTGAGTAGTTCCATGACGAAGGAGACCATGTGGCCATCCGGGATCATGCGTAGCAACTTTAGGTGGAGTCCACGGAGCCATACAGTATCATAGGCAGCGGTCAGGTCCACGAGGACCATGCCAACTTTCTGTCGGGCCTCAAATCCTGCCTCGATGTCGTCAGTCAGGAGAGTCACCTGGTCAGTTGTTGAGCGACCGCGACGGAATCCAGCTTGCTGTTGTGGGAGCTGCGGGTCGATCACAGGCGCGAGTCGTGAGAGCAAGAGGCGCTCCAAGAGCTTCAGCGGAACGCAGAGGAGCGAGATGGGGCGATAGCTCTTTACATCGTCAGCTGGCTTGTTGGGTTTGAGTATTGCGATGACGTCAGCCCGGCGCCAGATCTTGGGGAGATGGTGGCTGTCCATGCAGTGGGAGAGGAACTCCCTTAGCCATGTCAGCATGTTCGACCCACAATGGATGACGAATTCTGGGGCGATCTTGTCTGGGCCCTGCGCCTTTCCACATTTAACCATTTTTACTGCTGCGAGGAACTCGACATGTGTAAAAGGTTCCGTGAGCGATCCCTGTGCTGGTGAGACTCTTGCTCTCAGGCTCGCGATCTCTGTGTTCACGTCGCGGCTGACTTGCTTGTCGACATTGTTATGGCGGCCGTTCTCGATGAGCTTGGCGGCGATGGCGTTGGCAGTCACCGGACAGGGCGGGGTCTTCTTCGCACGTCCGGTAAGACGGTTGAAAGACTGCCAGGCTTGCCGGCTAGAGTGGCTAAAGTCGATGGAGGCCGTCGTGGTCTCCCAACGTTCGCGACGCCTATCGTCTAGTGCTCTCGTTAGCTTGTCGGCTCGTACATTTGCCTCGTCACCGGGGGCTGCGCTGATAAAGTTGTCGTACAGCTCCTGGCATTCATCATCCCACGTTGGAATCAGGCTCGCCCGGCAACCGCGAGGGATTGAGGTTTTTGCGGCAGCGAGGATGGTGGTGCACCAGGCGTCGTACGCTGTGTCCGAGTCAGAGGCGGGACTGGGAAGATGTAGAGCCGTGGTGTTCAGGGTCTCTGTAAAAATTGCCCAGTTCGCCTTTCGGAAATTCCATCGTTTGACCGGTCTTGTCGGTACGGAGTTAATGGGTGCCGACGACTCGATGATGGATGGACGATGTTGGGATTTTGGGAATGGCTCGAGGACTCGGCGGTTGATGGTGAGGGCTCCGATGTTGGCGAAAGCTAGGTCGGGGTTGGTTGTTGTGCCCCAGCGTGCCGAGCGGAAACTATCCGGTTGTTTAGGATCATGGAGCAATGCGAGGTTGGATGCCCAGTCTTCCAATGCGGTACCATCGGGGTTGGTGTTACTGTAGCCCCATGTGATGCTGTGGCAGTTGAAATCGCCAGCAAATATGCACGGTAGAGGGTGACGTGGTAATGAGTCCACATTGAAACGGGTACCAGGCGGCTTGTATACATTCGTGATGGTGATGCCTTCGACTTCGGTGGTGGCCCACTCGATCTCATCTTGCGTGGATGAAGCAACGTCGTGCCATTTGGCTGAGTTCAGTATGAAAGTGGCTATGCCGTGGACGCCGCTGGTGGTGTGCGCGGCGAGACTGTAACCCGGTATAATTAGAACGTCGGGTTTTGTGGCATGGGTCTCTTGGAGCAGTATGACAGTAGCTCCATTCTCCGTCGCCAGATGCGTGATGATGTCGGACTTTGCTTTTGAGATGCCTTCTACGTTGATTTGCAAGAGGACGATCCCTCGCCCTATGACGTCCGAGGTTGTCATAGTAATTTGCCTCAGTTGACTGGAGGGTTGACTGACTGGTGAAATCATTAGCCTGCGGGAGCAGTTTCCGGGAGACGCGACGTGGACGCTGATTTCATGTCTCCCGGTGTATAAATAACCTAATGGTAAACTTTGGAACGCTATGTGTGTCATCAGACTTACCAGGTAAATTTCCATTGTTTGCGTAGTTTTGAACACGAGCACATATCCCAAAACAATTAATTTACCGGGAAAGTCTACTGCCACCTAGTGGTCCTCTAAAGTCTCCCACTGATTTTTATCTCACGAGTCGACTTGCTGAAACTGAAATGTCGGCCATAGGCTACTGGCAGACTTTCTTAAAGTAGTTCCTCCTGTTCCATTACTACTGGCATCACATCTTAGTACTAAAATGATCAATACCCGTACCGAGTTTACGTACGAGGCGTGCGCCGGTCAAAGGTGATTTTATTCATGGCACGAATTTGTTTGTCGAGCGTTGACGAGTGGGCGTCTTTAAGGCCCGTTTCAAAAGGTCGCGCTCTTGCCGCGTCAAAATCAAATCATTTGAGTTCGGCAATAGACATTAAGCATCCGCCGCCATCTTTTGAGTTAAAATGCAGCATCAAACGTGCGTTGTAGCTTTTTTGACCTTAGCCCGTTCTTGTACTAAATGCTCATAGTGACATCATACGCATAAGGTCTATAGCGCTCTGCCTGCCGTGTCGAATCGAGAAAAAAACCCTGAATATTTTAATTCGATACAAAACCATGTAAAGGAGACAAAGCCATCTAAAACAAATGATCTCTATGAAGTCTGTGAGACTCTGTAAACTACCATACAGGTTAACACGTCGTAGACTAACCGTATAAATATCAGTACAATTAAATGCCCATAAAACCGATTGCACGACCAATGTTTACATGTCGTCACGTGACCTGTAGTGGGTACTACGTCATCTTTGCTGATGGCAAACTACGTTTGAAAAATTAGCAATTTATACCTAGCATTGCGGAATTTCAAACAGACAAAGGGATCACACAGTAATTTTGGAAAGCCTTTTCTTTTGATGATTTCAGCTTCAAAACTGTAAATTTCTTGTGTTGAAAAAATGTGCGATCGCGGTCGGCGGGCCCAAACGTTCCGTCGTGCAACTACCGTAGTACATGTACTACCACATCGTGAACATATATGTTCCTTGTACAACTTCCAAGGTTTGCTGGAACTGTCCTTACTGTGTTTATTCAGCCACTCAAAGGTCTCTGGTACAAACTCTAGAACAAGAAAAGCCTTGATCGAATAAAAAAAAATGCAAAAAATATTGTGTATCGTACCGCACTTTCTTATGGGGGACGTCGTGTTTGTTTACGTTTAATACCCACTACAGGACACGTGACTCGGGTCCCGCAATCGGTCTATTTTGTTTCATATTGTTATAAAAAATAATTGTACTCTCTCGCTTGCCAGAGTGGTGTCAGTTTGGCTCTTTTGAGAGTGAAACTCACTCTTCACCACCTTTTTTTGAGTGAAAGTGGAGTGAATTTCACTCTGAATCTAGTGAAAATACATATTTTTCACTCTAAAAAGAGTTGTCCGCCATATGGCTCCTTGAAAGAGTGGTATGGCGGACAAACAGAGTGGTTTTTCACTCTTTTACATTTAGAGAGTAGAATTAGCAGGTAGATGTATATAGCAATCTGTTAAAAAATCTATGATCAATACAATGTTTTATGTCAGATATTGCGAACATGTTAAATTGTATTATTATCATTCTTGTCTTTATCCTGACACCAAACTTAAAAACAGGGAAATGTAACACATAGAATACATGTTTCGTTGTGGCATATGGAATGGGGGTCCTTATAGCGGCTACCAGCCCCCTGGTTTAGGCTTGTGTTTAAAGCCCCAGCTCAACATTGGTAAACTGACTGTAAATGCTTCCATTCTGTGCACAAATCAAGATATTTGTAATAAAATAACAATTAGGGAATAACAGTGCGAGGACCCGGTCTTCACTGCTTGGTAATGACCGGGGTGGTGGCTGGCCGCTGTTAACGACCAAGCCGGAGGCGCGGTCGTTAACAGCGGCCAGCCACCACCCAAGGTCATTACCAAGCAGTGAAGACCGGGTCCTCGCACTGTTATTCCCATTAATAAATACCTTTTTAACGAAATAAACGGCTAAAATCGTCCATTTTGTAACTTTTCTTTCTCGGCGATACTTTCTTGTTTTGTTAGCCGGTCTTTATATCGCCGTTAATACACCCCCACGTGATCACGTTTTGACCAATCAGAATCCACAAACTGTCCTAGGTATTTATTAATGAGATATAATACGGGTTGCCGCATAGGAAGGCTAATTACCAGCCTCCTGGTTTAGCTTTGCGTTTAAACATGGAGGAATGAAGACATCAAACTTTGAATTACCAAATTCAATATTCTCGCAACGTGCGGAAACCTACGCTCTGAAAACAATCAAAGCACTATAAACTCCAACAGTAAGGGATTTGTCCCGAGTCCAAAATATTCAAAGTTTGAGTTTCAAAATTAAACGTCTACTTCGGCAACTTGACGGTCCTCCTAAGTCCTGAAAACACAAAAAACGTAGAACGTCCGGGGCGATCGCCCCCTGAACCCCCCATTACAATTGGTGTTCATATACTCCATCAGGTTCAGTCGGTAGGCTTCCACACACCCCCAAAAAAGTGCCTTCGCTACGCCGCTGCTAGTGAACGTATTGTGGCGGAAAGTGCATTTCCCCAGAGTTTGATAAACCGAATATTTGCTTAAAATAATATCAAATGGTGTTGGAGAGTTGATCGCATCATGGAGGTAGAAATCTAATTCTACCTCCATGATTTAACCAATGTCGAACCATTTTTTATGTAGAAACACATACCTTTATTGCCAGCGAGTATTTATTACTTTAATCCTTAGGGTTACAGGGACAGTTGTTTAACTGGTTGTTAAGGATCTATGATGAGAGCAAGTTGGAGAATTATCTAGCTGAGATATTATTGAGAGAACTTACGATGTTTTCCGATGTATATTTGTTTAACGTTAATACAACTTATGTGTTTGCATGTCAAACAGCCCCACAGTAGTACACAGCAAGCTCGTGAAGTGTATTACATTATTTAACGTAAAGATGTGCACTTGACCTTGTATAGGGAAATTACATTGTTGTCAATGATGAGCTACTTTACGTCACTCACAGATATTGGTATGAATATGCATAATATTGTTCTTTGGCGCGCCAATCACGTGTGGTCGCAAGCGCTCTTCCGAATTAGCATAACCTATCACATTTGGTCGCACGCGCTAATTTGAATAAGCATAACCAGTTACTTTTGGTCGCAAGCTCATGCATGCATACTAAATTGCGGGCTGCGGAAATTTATAAAAGGCGAGCGTTGCAGCAGCTCAAGCGCCTAGTTCGTGACCTGGACGCAATTTTTTTTTCCGTACCACACGCTCAATAGGGAGCTACAGCGAAGCGTCCCGATTGGTCAGTTACAAAATACATTATGCATGTTTAGGTCGCAGGCTGTTGCGCACACGAAAGTTTTGTGTGATCGGCGTAAAGTACAGACCCTCCTCGTGCTCTGTAATGTACATGTACTATGTCAGGGAATACTCAGCAGCAAGTTCAGCATGGTGTTTGTGTTCCAGACGCCGCAAGAATAACCAAGGTCACTTCTCTCTGAGATACGTGTTAAGTGTACATGTATGTGAGGTCCTTTTTCTACGGTATTTTAAGTTACCTGCTGATGTGCACTATAGTGGCCAACAGGGGAGTTTCTTGTCAGTAATGTGGGGACATAGATGTGGTAGCCTAAGAATGTGTTTGTACTAAGAAATGGTATTGTGGAGAGCCTTAAATGACAGGGTATTATGGGCCACCTGTTTTTCGGTACTTCACGGGTGCAGAACAAAGCTTGTATAAACGTTAGAGTTGATTACCTTTCCACTGTTTATGTTTCTCCTAAAACTGTTCACACACTTGGTTTAATTTGTGTAATCTTTGAGTGTGTTGTTAGTCACCCCTTGTAGTAATAATTGTCTTCAGACAGCAGCCTATAGCACTGCAAGGGGCATCATCAGCTTTTGGTTGTGCTCTCCCATTATTTTGGTAGTTTAATTGCCTGGTTTGAACGAGTTATTACTGCTATGGACTCGGTCTTTAAAGCTATTTTGATCTCAATCTGCAACTTTCTTGGGTACTGTGTTTTGGTATTGGGTTAGCTTTTACTGTGATTTGTTTGTGTTTTATTTATTTTCTTTTAAGCTGTGTTTCATTGACTTTCTTTGCTTTCGGTCACTTTTGATCAAAAGAGTGTTTTATGTCTGTGTTTTTTTGTTTGTTGCTGTTAAAGAAACCTACAATCGCGAGTCAATGTCCCACTTCATGCATGTCCTTGCCTCTTGACCCTGTTCGATCTTTATTAGTTATAAACATGGCACGTACATGTACAACACTTATGCTGGGCTTATGTACGCGTCGTACCCGTAGCACATAAAACGAACTCTTGTGACCTAACATGCATAATACATTAGCAACCGACCAATCGGGACGCCTCGCTGTGGCTCCCTATTCAGCGTGTGGTACGGGAAAAAAAATCGCGACCTGGACAGACCCGGTGAAGAAGCAAGACGGTGCCGTGTGACCACCGCTAGCAAGACATGTACGACCACAGTGCGTACATGTAGTTTTCATCGTCATCCCCTAGATGTGCTACAAATTAATAGTGGTTATTAGGACATTCAACGACTTTGTATAGACCCTTCAATATAGTAGAACCCTGTATAAATGGAAGAGCAAGAGAAAGGAGACAATAAATGAATAGATTATATTGGTTGAATTGAAAGTAAACCCTTACGCTTCAGAGTGAACAGTCTATTAGAGTTCTAGGTTTAGTAACACTTCAGCATTTTAGTCAGCATTTGAAGCCTTCATCTTCGGCCTATGAACCAGTCATCGTCCCACCCCTCCCCCTTTTTCTATAATCAATCGTCCCATCCCTCTTTACAGTGATAAGTTACAAATATTGTCCACCCCTCTCCTGGTCCCAATAAGTCCCCATATTCCCCGAGGACCTTAGTAGACGTTTGACGACTGGCACTGACGACTGGCAGCCCGCCCTCTGACGTCGTGGGAATTTAGCAGCCCGAAACATCACTGCTCGACATTAACGGTGCGGAGGTGCCCGTTACAGTATTATGTTTTACATGAGGTCAGCAGGTATTCCTGACTGGGTGCACCACCGAAAACCAGTGCCCGTCAGTTCCGCGGAGTTATTATATGGTGTTGGACTTTGTTTAAGTGAGGAACCTATTTAGGATGCCAGTGGAAAATCATCCAAGCGTAAAGCTGTGGAAATACAATTTTATAACTTGATCTTACCTCGATAAAACTCGTTTTACAAAATTTCCAGAAGACATTCACAACTCAATCAATGTAGAGCTGGTAATGTCACGGTAACTGTTTCCTATTCCAAAGTGTACCACCACAGTAGACCCAGTAACTGGGGCGCTGTACTCCTTTTTTAAAAATTTTGACATTATCTGTCGTACTAGCGCCCCAGTCCGTGGTATATATGGAAAGTGCTCCGATTCGGAGTCCGAAGCGGTTTTTTTCTGAATCAGTTACAAAATTGTCAAAATTGCAACAAGGACTCGACAGAATTGCTTGAAAATCGCCTACTGGCTTCTCCAAGTATCTACGGTGAAATAAAATGCAGTTAATTGTACTCACGATCATTTTTGGTCCTCCAAATCGATGATTTTTAGCCCACTATCACGCATATATCAAATTTGCCGTTAGAATCGCCATTTTGAATGTGATACTCAACGACCGTTTCCTTATGTCTAAAATGCTGCGAGGATTGCGTGTTCGCTGAGGCCCTGACTTTCATATTGTTTTCCGCGCAGTCAACGCAGGATACCAGGCTGTGTGTAGCGCCAATGTTCGCTGTTGCCCTGACATGCATATTGATTTGCGCAGTCAACGCAGGATACCAGGCTACACAGCTGGTATCCTGCATTGACTGCGCAAATCAACATGAATGTCAGGGCATCAGTGAACATTGGCGCTACACACAGCCTGGTATCCTGCGTTGACTGCGCGGAAAACAATATGAAAGTCAGGGCCTCAACGAACACGCAATCCTCGCAGCGTTTTAGACATAAGGAAACGGTCGTTGAGTATCACATTCAAAATGGCGATTCTAACGGCAAATTTGATATATGCGTGATAGTGGGCTAAAAATCATCGATTTGGAGGACCAAAAATGATCGTGAGTACAATTAACTGCATTTTATTTCACCGTAGATACTTGGAGAAGCCAGTAGGCGATTTTCAAGCAATTCTGTCGAGTCCTTGTTGCAATTTTGACAATTTTGTAACTGATTCAGAAAAAAACCGCTTCGGACTCCGAATCGGAGCACTTTCCATATATACCACGGACTGGGGCGCTAGTACGACAGATAATGTCAAAATTTTTAAAAAAGGAGTACAGCGCCCCAGTTACTGGGTCTACCACCACAGTACTAAAAGTTTAGCACAACACATCAACGGATCCACTTTTCAATAATGCAATGAAAGTACGGTGAAAGCTCCAATCGCAGCCTGCGGCATGTCTGCCAGGTCATCCGGCAACGTAGTCTTTATTGGCGCTGCTAGTTTGTGTGTTAGTCACTGATAGATGGTGCAAGAACGACTAGCTCGGAGGGACGGGGCAAGTCTACGAATCGGGATCGTTTTTTTTTATCCAGATGTTTGCTTGATATGGATATCTCTTCTCCAGTAATGCGTGTTGCGAAACTCGGTGGTTTTCATCTGGTAAACCGTGCCCTCTGGAGTTCCACATGGTTCCATTCTTGGACCTCTCTCTTTCACCTCTTGCGGTCCCTTAACTTATATGTTTTAGAAAGGTAGCAAAAGCTTTTGAAAGAATTATTTCTGATCAGATTTTGTCTCATGTTCGACCTGCTCTTTCTGAGCAACAGCACGGGCTTCGTCTCTGGTAGGTATTGTTCCACAAACCTTACATCGTTATTACGGGAGGCATACATGCTGTTGATCAAAAAGAGCAGCTGGATGTCATTTACACCAACGTTTCCAAGGCCTTTGATCGAGTTAACCATAATTACCTGTCCATCTTAATGTGTTAATCTTATTGAAAAGTTATATTACCGGTAGAAAACATAAAGTCATTGTTAATGGATTTTCATCTGAATGGGAAACTGTGCCCTATGAAGTTCCACAGGGTTCCATTCTAGGACCTCTCTTTTTTACTTTTCGTTGTCAATGATCTCCCTAGGTGTTTAGATAATAACTGTTTATTTATATGCTGATGATTTAAAGGTTTTTCGTCAGACTAATTGTACTGCCGATAGTTTCGCTTTGCAGGCTGACCAAGATAGAACTTTGAGTTGGTCTAAATAATTGTGGAGTCTATTTCTAAATGTTAATAAATGTAGTGTTTTAAAGACGCCCACTCGTCAACGCGCGACAAACAAAATTCGTGCCACGAAAGATCACCTTTGACCGGCGCACGCGTCGTACATAAACTAGGTACGGGTACATGATCGTTCTGTGCCACAGAAACAGTCGTCGGGTAATAGTGACGAGCGGGCGTCTTTAACTGTAATTCTTAAATACGCCCGTTCGTCAACGCGCAACAAACAAATTCGTGCCACGTGCATGTGCGCGTGTGGACAGGCAATCGTGGTTCAAGACGCTGTTTATCATTTTTCACCGTCGTGATCTCACCGCAAAACTACGGCTACGGCAGGCTCCGTGAGTTTTTTATTTTTTGAAAACGTGTAACTTTCGAAAAGGGTATATGAGTAATGAAGGATCACTCTGCTTCATACTGAATAAAACAAAAAATCGGAAGAATTTTCGTCTGAAGAGTTTTGAGAGTTGATGCTGTTTCAAAACGAAAAATGCCCAACGGCATTCGCATATGGCACGGACATTGCACACAAAATCATGTAACGTGTAACAGGCACGAGTGCGACTAGTGCACTATATATCGTCAGCAATTTCACGAAGTGCCAAAAAGTCCCCTGCAGCGAAAAATGTATGTTTGGAGAAAACCGCGTTTGAAGTTAAGCTTATTTTCAAATCACCGGTAGGTAGACTATTCGCGATTCAATCTTTAAAATTTTTGCATGTTAGGGAAGTAGAGATCCCAAATCAAACAAATCTAGTTTCAATTTTGTCCATAACGGGTTTAATTAATGAGTAATTATTTAATTAATGAGATTGTCTCTTCGTGAAAACGGTACAAAACGTGGTCTGTGTGCAGCGCGCCGTGTATAAACTTTTTAGCTGTTCGTGAAAACGCAAAAGCCGGAACACTATTTGGCTCTTCGTGAAAACGCAAAAGCCGGAGCACTCATGATTGGCACTGTGCCAGCTGTATAATCTACACGGCCACAAACTGGTAAACAAGTTTTTGGCTCTTTGTGAAAACGCTATTCCGGGTTCTTGGGGTTTTTGCCCTTCATCATCTTAGCATAATTAAGAAACGAGATGATTTTGAGACCTACAATTTCGTAAATTGTTAGATAACGATCAACTAAATTGAAACCACAAAAAAAATCAAAATGAGTTTTTCATCGATTTTGCAAGTTTTTGGCACTTCGTGAAATTGCTGATGATATTATACATAATAACTATATTATACATAATAATTTACAAGGTTACGCTGAGTGTTTTTTTCTTGTAGATATATAGATTGGTTTATTACCTTTCCCGGCTACTTTGAAGGGAGGGCGATTGAAACGCTGTGTATATACTAAGCTAAATTATGTAATTTATTAACCTCGGCTAAGATAAAGAGTTAAAAGAAAAAACTGGCGGTTCTCGACAGCTAAACACAAGTAAATTTAATACAATTCAAATAAAATAATGATATGGATAAATGAATAAATGAATGGCCTATATCGCTATTTGCTGGACTTTGGCGAGTAACGAATGAATTATGACTGGAAGAAACTATGACGCAGTCCTTTTGGAAGTTTGAGGAATAGTGGGCGTTGAAGGTGATGGGGAGACTTTGTCCTTGATCAGGGGACAAGATACTGTTTCCGTTACAAAATGTGAAGAAGAAGATATGAAGAAATACGCTGTCCTGCTGGCTTTCTTTTACTTGAATCCACCTAGAACAGGACAGGGGATGAACATAAATTAATGGTGTGTTTCTAAAAGCTGGGTTGGCGCAATCCAACGCAGATCCGACAGAGGCAAAGTGTACAAACTGAAGAAACTTGGAGGGTTAATTCTTTCAACTTTCCTCTGTCAGGGTCCGGTGGCCAAGTGTCCAAACACTTTCTTGGGCCTGGTCACTGACATCTGGACATCCCTTCCTCAATGCGCCGTGATTGGTTGCATAACTTACTACCAATCACCCACTCACCACACACCAGTCAACCACCTACTCCTAGACTTGCCCTAGTCCGAGCTGGACATAGGTAAACTAGGAATGAACAACAAAAATTGGGGCCTGCAATTTCATCCAAATACACATGCAAGACAGTTTGTACATGGCTGATGAACATGATATAATGTGGGCAACTACCACTAATCACTTGACGATTTTTTGTTGTTGATTTTTTTTAATACATTGAATGGAAGCTTGTAACTTTCCCAACTCTTTAAGAGTAGCTATGTAAAATTCAAATCTAAATTTTCGACCATAATTCGAATCAGCCAATAAGTTGTTAATACACACTGTTATAGGTTTTGGTACGGTTTGAATTTTGTAAAGGCCAAGAATTTCACTGACCACTCAACGAATATCAGTCCAGAACCTCTCTCCGTATCCTGAATTGGTTTTGTATGGTGGCTTTAAAGGGACATCACACATATACAGGGACGGCAATATTGGCGTCAATATTGTCGTCCCTGTATAAATGTGTGATGAATTGGGACCAATTAGTCATAAATATTGGTGTCAATATTGGCTTCAAAATTCGCGCCTTGGGGTGAAAACTGTGAATATTGGCGTGAATATTTGCGACTTGGGGTACAAATCGTGAATATTGGCGACAATTTCCGACTTGGGGTACAAATCGTGAATATTGGCGTAAATATTTGCAACTTGGGGTACATATCGTGAATATTGGTGTAAATATTTGCGACTTGGGGTACATATCGTGAATATTGACTACAATACTGGTGTCAATATATATATTTGCGATGTCCCTTTAAAGCCACCATAGTTTCGTTCTATTCAACGTTCTGTAAAGTTAAACGTTGAGCGAACATTTTGTCATAGTACGGCATGGAGGCATCAGCCAAACGGAGAACATCGGCAGTCAACGTGGACCGATCAGGCAGCGCACTGGGCGTCGTGAAACACGTGCTTGCAAATGCACTTTTGTAATATTGCCGAAGCTTGTGGCCCTGCAGAAAGGCCTTGCAAGTCACCCACTGTTTAGACACAGCACCTCCTTCCTCCCATTGCAGGTGCTTTTCTTCAAAAGGTAATCCTACCTTCTTAAAGAGCTCTGATAAGATACCGTGAGGATCATTGAGCATGTCGTCACTATCTATGATAATAGGCTCCGGATCGTGGGTCATCTTCACATGATCAAGTAACTCACTCATCTCCTTGAAGGCGAAGCCAGAAGGGAAAAACAAAGGAGGTGCCTCATCAAGTTGGAAGTCTTCGTCTCTCTCTAACGGATAGATTTTCCTCCAAGACGTGAAGACCTTTAGAGGATGTCTGAGTAGAAACACGTGACGGTAACCCGCTGGGAGGAACTCGTAGTGATCTGCTATAGAGAAGCACAAATCTTTGCAGAAGATGAGCTTTTTACCGCAGTGCGGTTTTTCTAGCTGCTCCTTGGCCCAACTGAAGGTGCACTCAGATGCCTCGATTCCATCCGTCACGCTGGTCGCTTTGGATAAGTCTTGCATGTAAGGTCTGGCGTGGGCGCAATGCTCGGGATATTGCCGAGAATCGGGCCCGAACCATAGAGCACCAAGATAAGGCTGGAAATAGATCAGCGAGTCCTCGACGTGGCTCATAAACTTGGTAAACACCGTCGTGACTGATCGAGGTGGTCCCCACAACATCAAGCGTACCTGGTGTCCTGCTGATACGGAAGCCTGACGATCTCCCATCTGCCAACAAAAAATAACAATAGGTAATGTTTGAAGCTTGTAAGCTTTCCATGGTGCGAGGGAGTGAAACTATAACTAGTAAACTATAATCAAATTTGCGGGTGCCTCATGTTTATATAAATCTCTTTTAGGAGGAGTGGTTTACTCTGAAATGAGCCGGTGTGTTCTCAACGTTTCGAACAGTATACTCAGCTGGTCTTCAGGAGAAACACTATTACCACCAGTTCTTTTTCTATTTGGGCCGAGTTTTAGTGCGTTTTTGTGACAGCATTTGATGCACAGGCTACTGGCAGATTTTCTTTAAAAGCAAAGTTCCTCCTGTTCCTTTACTACTGGCATCTCAGCTGAGTACTATTTAAAATTGCTAAGCAACTAATCAAAAAGGCTAAAAAGGAAAACAAAGACCTAAATCTAGCTCTACTTGATTATAGAAACACACCAATCTCGGGAATCGGTAAATCACCCGGACAGATGTTGATGAGTAGAAGAACAAACACAACATTGCCAATCAAAGAAACACTCTGAAAACCAGAGATCGTAACAGGTGTGACTGAGAAACTAGCAAAAACAACAAAAAGAGAAAGAAAAGAAACACTATGGTGTGGGGTCAAAAGAGCTACTGCCAAATGAAGGTCATGACAGTGATGTACTCATGAGGCTTGATAACATTTTGGAAACCAGCTTAAATTATCGATAAGATTAACAAAACGAGATCTTATAATGTCGTACAAACAGCTGGTGGATCAGTTTTCACTAGAAACCGCAGAGCCCGCAGAGACCTTAAAACTGTCCAAAATGAACTACTCCCAAGACTCTTGTCGAAATCAAATAATTTTGGCAATAGCGCGGCATTGGCACGCGGCAGCAGGTTTCAAACGTCGCGCTCTGCCCGTGTCGAATCGAGAAAAAAAAAATCGGACTATTTGAACTCGACGCGGTAAGAGCGCGACGTTTGAAAGATTGGGAACTCATAGAGAGTAGCACAAGCAGTACTCGTCTTAAGGAAACAAAACAATCTACTAAAACAAACGATCTCCATAAAACCAGGTCTGGGAGGCTCTGTTAACAACCAGATAGATTAACAATGTAATTTATATAATTATAAATAAACTAACCGGATAGACATCAGTACAATGTCCATAAGGTCAAAGTATAATTGTGTTTCACTTTGTTATAAATTTGTAGAATTAGCAAGTAGATGTAGCAAGCTGATAAAACAACTATAAATGTAAAAGTCACAAAACAAGTAAATCTAAAAGAATCTGATCAAAACCATACCACCATTTATTTACAAAATGATCAATACAATGTGTTTATGCCAGATAATGTGAACTACATTCTGTTTGTTATTACTATTATTAGCTGTTCTGACTATCCGTCAGAACAGCTGTTGATTCTGTCGGTATTTTTTGTTTGTTTGTTGGCTGTTGTTATTCTTTCTTTCCCACCAAACCCCATTGACTTAATAACACATGACTTTTCTGCGCAGCATAACTCATTTTTAGAAGAACAAAACACCAGACAAATTTTATACCATATGAAAGCTTAAGCCTTGACTTAACGATATAAAAAATATTATAAATATTAATTAATTAACCACGTTACAGACATGAATATTTAATTAGTCAATCTTGTTCTCAGGAAGTATACATCCGATATTCATTTTGTTTCAAGTTTTTGACTTGTTCGATATTGTAGATGTGCTTTTTGGAACATTTTTTTATGTCGCGTCATCGTGACGTCATTTATAGTGCGTTTTGTATTTGTGTACAAGAGGCATGGCTCAAAAAGTGTAACTATTTGGTAGATCAAAAATCACAATTTTTCTAAATAAATTATATTTTAGACTGCTACATTACAAAGGTCGTTTAGAAAACCCGAATGCTTTAACCAAGAGTCATCCCAACCCAATAAAACTTATTAAAGCACAATGTAATGCCGCTATAGTTAACCGTTAATTGTTCAGTCTGAGCACCATTGGTACAACGTTGTTTGGATTGCGCCGCTTTTCGCCGCTCAGAATTAATTGCAAAGTTGTACACTAGTGCGCACTCGCCTGTTTTTCCAACGTTAATCCAATGAGGTTTTCTGGTGTTGCGAACCTATACAGATTTTTGTTGGGAAAACTGCAAACATGAATGCGGCGGGGTAGCGGTATTTCTTTTTAGCGTTTTAAACTTCATATTGTGTTCTCAGATAGTTTGTCTTTCACTAACTAATTATTATGACGTCTCATATGCTATAGCGTCCTCTATCGGTAAATGTTTATCTACATGAAACTTGCAGAATCTTTGCATTTTTAGGGTTTTCTTTCAAAGGCATCGCATAGGGATAAAAGTTATATCACCTTGTAAATAACAAAAAAAAATCATAGTAAGGGAAACATGTTTTCGTCATCGTGACGTCATTGGGTATCAAGTTCATTAATTGGGTATTAAGTTCATTAAGTTTAATAGTGAAAAAATCATTTCTTCCGAAGTACATATCGTAGAGCCATTGTGCCATTTTGTAGCATCTAGCACTTGTGACATTTTATTTAAACATGAGCCAAATTTGACCTTTCCTTCCGGTCCAAACAAGAAGCTCAAAACTTTAAAAAGTCATATCTCCTCAACTAATTTCCATAAAGTCGTCATCTTTAAGTTGTTTTGTAGCTTACATCATATGTGACATTTGATTTATATGCTTGACCCCACTTCGACCTTTACTTCCGGTCCAAACAGGAAGCTCTAAAGTTCAAAAAAGCATATCTCATGTGCCAAATGTCGTAGAGTCATAATCTTTGTTCCATTTGTAGCTTACATCATGTGACATTTGGTTATTAGGCATGACCCCACTTTGACCTTTCTTTCCGGTCCAAACAGGAAGCTCTAAATTTAAAAAAGAATATTTCCTGTGCCAAATGTCCTAGACTCATAATCTGTGTACCATTTGTAGCTTACATCACAAGTGATATTTAGTTAACAGGCATGACCCCACTTTGACCTTTACTTCCGATCGAAATAGGAAGCTCTAAATAAAAAAAAATCATATCTCCTGAGCCAATTGTCATAATGTCATAATCTGTGTAACCAGTACCGGTAGGCACATTTTAAAGGTCTGAAGTGTTTAATCAAAGTAAAACAACTTTGGAACAGCCTTGTGATTGTAATAAATAATCACAATTTCTTGTTATTACTGTCTTTATCCTGTCAACAACATTACTTTACAGTTGAAAAGAAAAACTATCAAGAACAGGGAGATATAACAAGTTGATGTAAAATACATGTTGTAGTTGTGGCATATGGAATGTAGTAGTAATGAAACATCAGGTGCCTGCATAAAGGAATTGTATTTAAAGCCCCAGTTCAACATTGGTAAACTGACTGTAAATACTTCCATTCTGTGCACAAATCAAGATATTTGTAATAAAACCAACCTGTGAAAATTTCAGCTCGATTCGGTGTTTCATTTCCGAAAAAACAGTAAAAATGCATTCAGTATTTGTGTACGCATTCCAACATCTAAAGTGCTGATTCAACAATTTCAATGAAAACAAATTGAAAATGTTGAAATAACGCTTAAACTGTTGGATTCAACTCCTTGGCGTTGGATTTGATATTTTAAAATGCTGGACTTAACATTTACAATGTTGGATTCAACACTTTCAAAGTGTAGTCACTGACCGCACACGTAAGTAGTGTTGGATTCAACACTTCAGTTTTTAGCTTGTATGAGTGGGGGCGGAGGGCGGGGGGAGGGGGAGAACTTAGTATATTTTTCAAGATTGTTTTAAGAATAGACTGGTATGTTTAACTTTGTTTGGTCCTTCAAAATTCTATCATATTTCAACCTGCAACTTGAAATGGTCGGACAGGCTGGAGAGGTGCGACCGCTAAGTAGGGAACCTATGTAGGGTAGAAGTGGAAAATCAACCAAGGGAGTTAGCGTTAAGCTGTAGAAATAAACTTGATCTTACCTCGATGAAATTTATTTCACCAAATTTCCAAACGAAAATCACAACTCAATCAATGTAGGGCTGGTGATGTCACGGTAGCCGTTCTCTATTCAAAAGTGTACCGCTGCAGTAAAGTAAGTGTAGCACAAAACATCAGCGGTTCATGGTTCAATAAAGGGTGAGGTGAAAGTTCCAATCGTAGACTTGGTTACAAGGCTGTTATCGCACGCGGGCTTGTCTTCCAGCTCATCTGGCACTGGAGATGTACACTTTATTGTATAATACATGTACATTGTATACTATGTGCAATGGTACATTATTTTAGGCGGTTTTAACAAGTATGATCACTGTACAAACCGGGAGCAGCCTTGAACCCAAGGCTACTCCAATTTTTGTACACGTAGGCGATACAGATGGGTGGTTTTAACCTTCCTGACCAAACTGTCAAAATAATGCCCTCAAATAGACCGAAGAGTTGACTCCAGAACTTACATGTGTGTGGTCAGTGACTACACTTTGGAAGTGTTGAATCCAACATTTTAAAATGTTAAATGCAGCATGTAAAACTTGTAATCTTGCCTTTATACTGTTAATGCAACATTTAAAGTGCTGATTCAACAATTTAAATGAAAACAAATTGAAAATGTTGAAATAACGCTTAAACTGTTGGATTCAACTCTTTGGCGTTGGATTTGATATATTAAAATGCTGGATTTAGCATGTACTACGGTGGCCCACAACTGTCACGGCAAAAGCAAAAGGGTCACGGCAAAAGCAAAAGCGCCACGGCAAAAGCAAAAGGACCACGGCAAAAGCAAAAGGGCCACGGCAAAAACAAAAGCGCCACGGCAAAAGCAAAAGCGCCACGGCAAAAGCAAAGGGGCCACGGCGAAAGCAAAAGCAAAAGCGCCACGGCAAAAGCAAAAGGGTCACGGCAAAAGCAAAAGCGCCACGGCAAAAGCAAAAGGGCCACGGCAACAGCAAAAGCGCGATGTAGATATGGGTTAAAGGTTGAATTTGGTTACGGTGTAGTAAATATTCAACACGGACGGTGTGCAGTTGATCCTTGACCTGCGTAATGTTCACACATTAATTCAGGTCCTGACTCTGTTTTCTGTCTGGGACGTCTCTGTGTGATTAGAGTAATTTTTGCTTTGTTCACTGATTGTATACAGGCATTTCTAAACAATACTTTTTGTCTTCTGAATATGCCTCCATAATTGCCTTATTTGTGTCATTACAACCTTATTTATTACTGTTGCTTTCTTTAAATTTATTTGTCGTAATGACCTTCTGCAGTGATTGTTTGTTGTGCATTTTACAATTTGGAAATAAATGTTGAGAAGAATTAAATTGAATTTAATATAGGTCAAGCTTCGAAAAACTTTGAATGCGTCATTAACGTTCTTTAACGTTCGGGTTGGGGAATGTAGGACAGTAGGAGGGACGAAGGAGCAGAGAGAAAGAGAGTTGGAAAAGGGGGTTGAAACGGAGGGAGATAGCAAAAGAAGAAAGGGGGAAGGAAATAATACAGTAGTTTAAGGCAATATACGGCCGGCGGGGGAAGAGAGCACGGGTACAAAACGAGACCAAAATATAAATGGAACATTTTTTTTGGGGGGGGGGTGGGGTCAAGGGTGTGGAAAAACTAGGTGCCTCATGGACGCTGTTCTGCCTAATTAATCTTTGGCAATTGGCGTTTTGTGAGTGATGTGCCGGAAACTTGAAACTAATTCCGGTGCAACACAAAATGTTACAGGGCAGAAGTAAATGATAGGCCTTTTGTCTTCGGTATTGCCTTCGGTAGTTAACCATCCCACGACTTGTTTGATATTTTTCATTTGATTGTTTTGCATGTTATTATTATGGATTACATACTAGTAAAGTATAAATGTTTGGTGCTTTTTAATATTGTTTGTAAATCATGAGTTACTAAATACACTTGCCCATAAAATAGATTCTTGATCATTGTCCATTGTTTATAAACCATAAATCAATGGTCACAGTTTGTAAACCGTTTTAATGAACATCTAAGAACCGTTTTGATTTTTAAACAATGGTAATATGGCGCTTTGGTGTCTAATTTGGGATCTGAACTTGTGTGAACATTATGCAGGTCAAGGATACTGCACACCGTTCGTGTTAAATATCTACTACATAGTCATATCACATGGTTCACCGTAACCAAATTCGACCTTTAACCCATAACTACATCGCGCTTTTGCTTTTGCCGTGGCCCTTTTGCTTTCGCCGTGGCGCTTTTGCTTTCGCTGTGGCCCTAATTTTGCTGTTGCCGTAGCACTTTTGCTTTCGCCGTGGCGCTTTTGCTTTCGCCGTGGCCCTTTTGCTTTTGCCGTGGCGCTTTTGCTTTTGCCGTGGCCCTTTTGCTGTTGCCGTGCCAGTTGTGGGCCACCGTAATTTACAGTGTTGGATTCAACACTTTCGAAGTGTAGTCACTGACCGCACACATGTAAGTGTTGGATTCAACACTTCTGTTTTTAGCATGTATTGAATTAGACTGGTTAGTATAATATAGGGATCGGTAGCGGGTAAGGCAGATTTCTACCAGGTATATGCTAATTATAATTAGCATATAGGTCTACGTAATCCCATAATGCAATGCGGCCTTTACACAAAACATGACGGACACAGAATCTCAGAATCTCCCATCATGCAGACTGACGTTATTTAAGATGTTCTTCTAAAGTTAGCTTGAATTTTGATGTTAAAAGTTGGTTCACTATGTCTGGGTGAAGGGTTACGATACACACGTGTGCTACTGTCAAACAACAACATGCACACATGACGAGCATAGCCAACGTCATCTCTAAAACTAGAAAATTATTACTGCGCCCGCGCAATCGAAGGCCTATCAAGAGCGCCATATCGGTAGTAGCTATCGGTCCCTATATACAGACAGAAGAGAACGATGTATAGGGACCGGGAACCAGACTATGTGGGAATGTTTGAAATACAAATTCATTGACAAAAGCCTATGTTCTTATAAGGATTCAGAAACGATAATAAATTATCTGAACTCTTGAATGTTGTAGGTGTAACTATTAAAAAAAATTAGCCAAATAAATACAAAGTTACTTGAGTTGTAAGTAACCCACCTCAAAAGAAATATACAATGCAACTACCAAAATGCCAAATTGTATATTTAAAACTTTTTATTTAAAGCCCCAGCTCAACATTGGTAAGAAGAAAAACATAACTGTTCACAGATTTACATACCTTACATGGTATAAAGATATTGGTGGTAGAAAACTACCTGAAGTGTTATCGTTTTTAAATAATAAATAAAATAAGATCAAAAACTTGTTTTCGCCTCAGTGAGACCCAAACTTTGCCTATAGAAATGCGTACATACAAAAATGCTGAATGCATTTTTACCGTTTTCTCGCAAATGAAACAACGAAATGAGCTGAAATTTTCAAAGGTTGGTTTTGCTACATATCTTAATTTGTGCAAAGAATGGAAGCATCTTTAAAAACATAGTAATCAAATAATGGATTCTCCACATCAAAAAAGCCACTGCAATCTATTTAACATTTGCCGGTCATAAATTGCCAATATATTTTCCACTTTATGCACAACTGATCAAAAATAATGAATATTATACACTTTGGTGTAAAACTTCCTTACCGATAATTACAAAATTATTTACCAGATTTATAGTATTTTAAAATAATGTTGAGTTATTTAATTATTAATGCTGTCCATGATGTATTATGTAAGGAGAATTGTAAGACCGTCCTATTATAGTTTCTACCGGTCCAAGAAATGGAGAAGTTAGAAAGGTAACAAATGTTTATATTTTTGATGGTATATTCAAAATTATAAAACAACATCTGCAGCTCAGATTAAGCTGAATATTAAAGAAAGGGCGTTGGTTAAACTCATGAGGAAGTAACCTTTGTATTTTAGACAAAGCTTTAAAAATATGCTACGCGGTACACGACCAAACACAAACTCTCTTCAAAGTCTTATACAAAATCATTTTATACCATCATTTGCTTTATTATATTAATTTGTTTGTATCGAAGGGGTTAAAAAGGGACTGAAACTTTGGTTCTGACCTTGTTTCCTTTCACTGATTTGTGTCATGATTCTTTCTCTCGACAATTTTGATAATTCCAGTAAATGATCTAGATAATACTTAATACATATGTTTAAGTCAAAGCCTCAAAACATATCAATATTTTGTAATGACAGTAAAAAATAAAAAGGGATTAACTTTTACATTTTGAAAATGCAGGCATTAGTATGGTGTTCTAAAGACGACAACGGTGCGGTCGCCTGTGCCGTCGCCCATCGCGTCGTGCCGTCGTCCGTCGCGTCGCCTGTGCCGTCGCCCGTCGCGTCGTGCCGTCGTCCGTCGCGTCGCCTGTAAGTGACATTGCTTTGTTCCACAAACTCCAAAATAAATAGATAGAAAGCCTATAAGATAAACAATTATAGGTGACATAATTATCTTTATGATAAAACAAAAAGGATATTGTTCAGATGGCAGGGCAAGGAGGGATTGATTAAACTATACGTCTCTGCCATCAGGAAATTTCAGGTGTGACTCCACAATGCAAATAAACAAACAGCGCCACCCATTGTCAAAGAAAATAAGGAAATGATTAGAAACAGGACGACGTACTCAGGCGACGCGACGGGCGACGCGACGGGCGACGCGACGGGCGACGGCACGACGCGATGGGCGACGGCACAGGCGACGCGACGGGCGACGGCACAGGCGACGCGACGGGCGACGGCACGACGCGACGGGCGACGGCACGATGCGACGGGCGACGGCACGACGCGATGGGCGACGCGAAGGGCGACGCAATGGGCGACGCAACATGCGACGCAACGGACACGACGCGACGGACGACGGCACGACGCGACGGACGACGGCACGACGCGACGGACGACGGCACTAAAACCCAATATATTATTTCATTGTAAAACAGGCGACGCGACGGACGACGGCACGATGTGACGCACGACGCGTCGGGCGACGGCACGACGTGACGGGCGACGGAACAGGCGACGCGATGGCACGACGCGACGCACCTTTGTCGTCTTTAGAACACCATACATTAGTGTCCCGAGATTAAGGGGGGTGTGTCGTCATGAGCAGTAAATGGAATAACCAAGTCACTACGCACGCGTGCGCGCCGGCGGTCACGACACAATTTGACAGAGACTGCACTTTTTGTGATTTGACCGCAAGCCGGTGTCAGATGCAATTGTGTCCGCCATGCAATACTGTCCGCTCCGGACACTTTTGCATATGCAATCGTGTCCGGGGCTATGCAAAACCGTCCGACGAACATGTACATTGTGCGTCAGCGAGCGTGCATGCACTGAACGTACGTATGCACATGTGCGGCATGAATATTCATGTATTATGATTGCAGCTTACTGCAACGGTTTCAGCGCTTTAGTTTTTCTTCTGTTTTAAATCTTTTGACATATTTATAAACATAACCCGGGGGTGTCATGGACAAGCAAAATTTCCACGGGCCCGCCGTGCCTGGGGCTTGTTTTCGCCGAATATTTGAACATAGGCTTCGAGGACCGTTTTGCACGGTGGCGGACACGATTGCATATGCAAATGTGTCTGGGCGGACACAATTGCATTATGCAGCAGCGCCCGGGCGGACACAATTGCATATGCAAAATCGTCCGGCGGACGGTATTGCATATGCAATAATGTCCGCCGGATAGTATCGCATAGAGGACATAATTGCATGCGACACCGGCGCATGTGCATTATCTGAGTGAGAGTTCATCTTTCCATGCACAGCTACAGGCCTGCTATAATCATGACGACATAGCCCCTTTAAATATATGTTTTTCTGCACAAAAGTTGGAAAATTGAAAGAACTTCGGTCTCATTTTTGATCAAGTGAAGAGCAATGGCTACTAATGTACATACTTGTGCTAAAAAATAACATTGTTGCAGCGAAAACTTGCCCTACATTCATGTTCCTTTTATCAAGTCGGTTTTAAAGTTACTTGTTTGTTACTTGTTACTTGTTCTCCTTTTTTGATTAACCTCAAGTATTTGTTTGGAATAAGTGCTGTCTTTTGGTTACTGTAAATAAAAAAATAAAAAAAAAGATCATGTCCAACTTGCCTCTGACCTGTGGCACAGTTTTTATTCACTCATTACAAACTAATGAAAAAGTTATGCCATACTATGTTTTCTGATGGCATAACTTTTTTCATTAATTAGTAATACAGTTATTGTATTGTAAAAATCTGAGAAGAGAGCCTTATAACATCACACGCACAGCCCTCCATTGGACACCAGAAGGAAGGAGGACGAGAGGAAGACCTAAGATCACCTGGCGTCGAACTGTAGAGACAGAGCTGAAAACCTTGAACCACACTTGGGGTACCATGAAGCTAGCCCAGAACAGAAAGGAGTGGAGGACCTTCGTTGCTGCCCTACATGTCAGTAGGCATAAAGGGCAGTAAGTAAGTAAGTAAGTATTGTAAAAATATTAATACGAATACAATAAGTGTCTTAAACAACAAAGTGTGGCTATCGATGCAGTTTTTTTTGGACTTTGCATAATTTAAGGGGTTACTCTTTCGGATAGTGATTTGGTTCGCTTTTGGGCAATCCCTAAGCTCCTGTTTGTTCTTTGTATTTTATTGTGTACTATCGGCTTTCGTAATTTTATACTTGTTTGTATTTGTGGATACTTTGTGTGTTGATGTTTTTAAAGCCTAAATGAATAAATAAATAAATAAATTGAAATGTTCGAAAATGTTCAAGGCTAGCCTATACATTAATATAAATTCAATAACTTTATTAATCAATTCAAAAATCATAAACTATGGTTATTGTAAAAGAAAGAAAAATGTCCTGTTAAATTTCAAGAATTCTGTAATCGTATGCGCAATGGATAGGAAACATTTAATGACAACTTTTTAATTTAATTAATAACCTATAATTATTTTTCATTAAACATCTCCATATGAAACTATTTCGTTTGCTTTTAATTAGTTATGCTTGGCAAGCTGTGCAACAAGTAAAAGCCAAAAAAAAAAAAAAAAAAAAAAAAAAAAAATCTGGATTAGGAGTATATGGGTTTCAGTACCTTATGCTCATCATTTTGGATGAAAACAATTATCACAGAAAAAAGAGTGTCCACCAATATTATGTAGACTGACTTACTGCATTATTGGCATAACATTGAAACATTTAAAATGAAATTAAAGGGTGAAAAAATGTCTCTGAAATTAATTGCACCAGAGAACATCTGCGACTTAAGATTTTCCCGGGGCCCTACTATAGCGGTTTAGTCTCTTTTATATTTGAACAACCTTGGAAGTTTTCCCTGGCTAGAACCGTGTTGGATCTTGACAGTGTGTGGTAAGAGGCCAGGGTACAAATGTGATTTCACAAAAACATAATCTGCCCCCACGCCCAACGCCCCCTGTAAAAATTAACCTTCCTAAAGTGCCTGACTTTGATTAAAAAAAACTGTGAAACAAACAAGCAAATTGGGCGTCAACAGCATGATGGTTTTGGTTTACCTACTGAATCATAGTTTCCCAAAAAAGTCAACTTTCCGCATTGCGTAATATTATTTATGTCAATGATGGCGTCCCATCATCAACCACACATGCGTCAGTTCTGGTCCTTCTCCGGGTGGTTAAAATGGGGGAATTCCCTGACCTGCCAAAACGTCACCGGATCATTCCATAATTTCTAAGAGGGGTTGATGCTTGCCGACCTGCCCGAAACATCACCCGCACTCGGTATGCACATACAGTTTCCGCATGCAAAGTGAACAAAACCCGGAAATACTCAAATAAGTAGCCTATTAGTCAATGGGCATCGTGTTCAGAGGCGACACCTCCCCCCCCCCCTGCGTACAATGTGCATGATCCAGTAATGCAAGGCAAGGCTGGACACAGGGAGTGCGGGAGGACATTAATGCATTTATACTTCCTCGTTGAATTTTAGATCTCAACTTAATTTACGCCCAAACTCAGAGCTTTGTGACAAACCAAAAGACGTGGGAAGTTGTAGGATCAATGGCTTCGACAAGTAACTTTGAGGAGTGAATGATATTTTGTTAAAGTTTGCTTCGAGTTATTGCAGAGGAGTGGGGCGTAATGGCACAGTTCGGTAGTCTGTTATTAGGCGGCGGTGGTGTAGGCCTACATTTACCTGTTCGAGTCTTGATGGTTGTGTTAATAATGACGTATTCACCAGTTACGGTAAGGCTATTTGCAATGGCACAGTGTGTTTGACATTCTTTAACAATAGTTATTTGTTGTAGGCTAAAGTAGAATTCACCTAGTAATTCGAACCACAAGGGAAACTGACAAGGTAAATTTGGGACTTTGGACTTTGCGTACAATTAAGAAAAAAGTACTACTACTACTAGAACTACGACTAGTAGTACTACTATAGAACGAGATTTGAACCTGCAACCTCTGGATTTTAACTTGTCAGATTTCTATACTCAACTGAGCTATCTAGCCCTAATATTGGCAGCCTCCGGGAATTTATGGTAAAGATGCCAAATCCGATCGCCACTTTTCACTGATCACTATAAACAAAGAAAAGAAAAATACCTTCATTATTTTCCAATCTAAAGGGATTACAGCATTTTACCGGAATCGGTTTCTTGTTCCTATCTCATCCTCTTTCAGATTCCAATGTAGCAAAATATTACCATGTGCAGGGGTTTGCTTTTAACTTTTTCAGTGACCAGCCAGGGGACCAGTTAGATTGTCATTTAAACCAACCGGTGAAAATTTTAGCGCATTTTGTTGTTCCATTTGCGACAAAAAGGTAAAACTGCATTCAGCATTTTTGTAAGCATTCTCAGGCAGAGTTTTGGTCTCACATGAGACAAAAATTTGGAAAACGATAACACATCAGGCAGAAATATTTAAAGGAAAGTTTTTCACAATCATTATCTTTTATACCCTGAAAGGTATGTAAATCTGTGAACACTGTTCTTCTTACCAATGTTGAGCTGGGGCTTTTGGTCAAGTGTCTGTAAATGCTTCCATTCATTTCGTTGTTTCCTTTGCCAGAAAACGGTAAAAAATATATTCACTATTTTTGTAAGCATTCTTAGGCATTGTTTTGGTCTCACATGAGACAAAAATTAAATTTTGATTTTCATTTATTATTCAAAAAACGATAACACATCAGGCAGAAATATTTAAAGGAAAGTTTTCCGTCGACATTGTCTTTATACCGTAAAGGTATGTAAATCTGTGAACATTTATGTTTTTCTTTCTTACCAATGTTGAGCTGGGGCTTTAAAAAGAAAGACTGCGTTACATTTTTGTGTGAATCAATCAGTGTATTTTCTATGTTTGAAATTCGTTGTAGTTTTATGGAAGTAATTTTTTCATGCAGGGTTTGGATTTAACTTTTTTCAGTTACTAGCTGGTGGGACCAGTTCAAGTCATTTTAAAAATGGTGTGGCAGCTTATTCATGGGTCCATATTAAGGCTTTATTTTACTGGCCTGTAATTTCATCTTTGAGAGGGCAAGGCCATTTTCATTAAATGCAAAGGGCACTTCCATTGGAAAATCTTAAAGTCATGGGAAACTTTTGAAGGGGCACTAAGGCCGAGGAATCAGTGGTTTATAGACGTACAGTCAGGGCTCGAATTTGGGATAAAATTCCACAAGACCACAGGGCTTGTAGCTCAAAATTTTTACCAGACCAGAATTTATTTTACAAGACCAGAATCTTAATGAGAAAGAACTTTCTACAAAGTTTTAAAATGGAAACTGTTTTTATTTGAACAAGCACTAAGAGAAGATTCGTCTCATTTGTCTTGTGGGTAAGTATATTATGATACTCGACAGAATTAAAAGATATTGATCAGATTCAAAGTCAACATTTCGAACATCATTTTTCGAGTTTCTTTTTGTTAAATATATTACACAGTGAGGTATATTGTATTATTATTCAGTTGAAAAACACAAGACCACCGGACTTGTCCAGTCATGAGTTTACTGGCCCGATGCTAAAATCACTGGCCTCGGGCCTGTGGTCCAGTGTAAAATTCGAGCCCTGCACAAATATATGGTGGCAATCAAGAATAAACTAGCCAGCCGGACTATGAGGACAGAAGTCTGACCGGTCCTCAGGTGTTTTAACTTGCATTTGGACAGTTTAGGGAGAACACTTTATGGAAAAAAAAAGAAATTCCATACAGATAGGCCTAATTTCATTAAACCACAAGAAAATGGACTGAGTAATTTCTAATTCAATTCTGGGTAAGCAAAGAGAAATTGACTGGAACGGGATTTAAATCTGCGACCTCTGGATTATCGTGCCACTGCTCTACCAACTGAGCTGTCTAGTCCTATGTATCAACAATTTGTACTGTCAACAGTTTTGTCTGCCAGTAAAAATAAAAACTGAAAAAAAAACTCTTCCTTGTTTAATCAAAAACACATGATTGGCAGACACAGAAGTGACATTAGAAATACACAAAGAGTAATTAGTTTGTTTTACAAAACCACAAGTTGAAAAGAGGAACTTCAACGAAAAAATAAATAAATTAGATGTTTTTTTTTTATAATTGATACAGAAATTTTGAGAGAGAGTGAATCATGCCTAGAGCATCTATCCTGTGCATCTATCCTGTGCATTAGACTGATGAATTTGTTGTAATGGCTTAAGTTCTAGTGGCTAAATCATCAGGGCAAGACACAAAACTATTGACCCCTTGCACGCATGTCACACGCGCCGACTGTGCCACGCTCACCATTTTGGTGGTCAATAGGTTTACGTGTAAATGCCGCATCTCCTAAAATGCGCACTTCACTGAATAACTCAGTGACATTGACCACCAAAATGGCACAACCAAGATTATTGTGATGATGACGTCAGGTGAAATGGGTCAATAATTGCTTTATTCACCCAGGGGTAAATGGGTACCTGTGAGGGTAGAGATGTTCTTGTGATTGATTTAGCCTGGTGCGCTATTAATTGGCCGCACAGGCTGTATACACGTACTCCCTAGGAGGCTGATATGGTTTAAGGAACAAAAATAAATGGCCCAGTGACCGGGGAAATGGCCCCTTGGAAATTCCTGTGAAAATTTGGGTGACCTGCTCACATTTGGATTGCTAACCCTGGCAAACTCTAGGAAAAGTTGTTACCCATTTTCCAGGAAATGGTCAGCTCTTACGGTTAATAGAGAGAACCCAGTGGTTAGCATACGGAGTGTTGATTTTCCCCAGGGAATTTGCATCAAGTTTGAAACGAACATGTAGGTGTTCAATTTCACCGGGAGGTTCCTGGGGATTTTTTTAATGAAGTCAAGACTGCGGGCCATTATTAGCAGTACTTTAGTATTGTTTATCCAGATTTCTCCAACCTACAATAAATTGTTATCGTCCAAATTTGTTTTTTGTTCAGGCTCAAACGACAGAAGGGCATACTACAGAAGAAACTACTGACACATTTGGCAACATGACTGAGAGCCTTTCAACACAGGAGGAATCTACAGCGGCCACTACCACCTCAGCCCTCACATGTGCCAAAAACTGTTATGATTGCAGTGGAACGGGGGAAAGTGATTGTACACAGTGCAATGGGAGTTACACTCTTACGTGCGAAAAATGTGATTATGAAGACTCGCTAACTCCGAGTTGCAAATGCGAGATTGGCAAATGCATCCTGATTGAAGAAGCGATCCCTTTACCCATCTTAATAGGCGTGATTGCCGGTGGGGTTGTGATAGTTATTGTGGTGGTGGCGGTAATCATATGCTGCTGTCGAAGGAGAGGTCCTCCAAAGCCAGTGGTGAGTTTGTGAACCTCTTTTTTTTCTCTTCAAAATGGCAGACCGTATGTTTCTGTGCAGAGTGTGGTTCCGCTGGTTCTATTTTCAGAGGCAAAATGTATGTTTTGGGGCTCACTGCTCACCAATTACAACACACTGTAGGTGTTTTATTGCACAAACAACTCTTAAAAAGGATTAAGGAGCACTTCTAAACGGCAACATTTTAGGAGATTTGTAGGCAGTGCCCCTTTATTGCCCATCCTCTAGCTTTCGGAAACACGCTGACAGCCAATTAATTCGGATGTCATGTGAAAACCATGAAAAACGGTGCAAATGTTTAAATATTTTCTTTCGTTATTGGTGGGGAGGCAAATGGTATAGGCCTTATTTTTGACTGCAAGAGGGCACCCTTTGTGTTAGATTAGGGGGTCATACCGTAGAAACAGTGTGGTAAACCAGATGCATTTTGACTTCTAATAAAGCAGTTAATATACAGCTTTTGAGTTTCTTTTATTGACCGTTTTACAATGTAATCAGTGTAAGATATTTGCGTGGAAAATTTGAACTTTTAATGTTTTTAAATATTGTTGTACTTTCAAAATGGAATTAGTATTGCGCCCTACTGTCAAAAATATGGCCTATTGGAATGGGTCTCTGAGCTTGAGAGACAACTATGTCACAATATTCCTGATTTTGATGTTATTACTTTGTTGCAGAAACGAGATTTCAGATTAAGTGCAGTTACAGTAAGTATATCTTTCCCCCTCCTTTTTTCCTTGCATTTATACTCCATTTATTTGCCAAATAAAACTTGCACAACCCTAGGAGGCAGTCAACAATGTTCATCGGAAGCTGCTTTTTGGGGTTCAAAGCCGGTTTCTGATGATAGCAAATAATTTTCAGATTTTCTGCCGATAGCAATCTCGCAGAATTTCTATGATAGCAAATTTGTTGTGCACGTTAATGTTTTTGCACCTAAGCAAATTTTGTTTTTCAGTGGGCAATTTCATTGTAAACTATAATGCGGGCCTCGAACTTTGCTCTTGAAAGGGCACGGCAATTTTCTTCCGGTAAGGGGCACTTCTATGAGGAAAATGTATTGGAACTTTGCAAAGGGCACCGCAGCAAAAGAAAAGGGCACCACAGCAATTGCTGTCACCACAGCAATTACTTTGGGTGCAGTGGATTAATTCGGGGCCTGATATCGATATCACAATTTTGTTCAGGCCATTTACTTTGCCAACAAGTTTTCCAAAGTCCCTACTATGGTTGTTGCATCACTTAGGGAAGCAATACAAAAATAAAAGTCCCCCTCTAATTTCGTAAGCACGCCAAGAACTTGTGGTACACGTTTTTTTTTTCTCCGCATTCTTCTGTTCTGCCAACTTCTACTACAATGCATACATTTTTTTTACCCCTCTACTCTCTGAATACTTCAGTTGTTTACTGGTCTATAAATAAACTTGTCCCGCCTTGCAAAATTACAAAAGGCTTGTGACACAGACATTTCAATGGCACCAAATGCCATATGAAATGTTTTGCTTGGGGCATGACAATTTGTTTTATGTTTACGTACACACATACTATATTTAGAAGGCCACAAAGTAATAGTACTTTACAAACTCACTTATTTTACAGACAAACTCTAGATTTAAAAAAATATACGTTGGAAGGGGGAGTAATGTCAAGGTTTTCATTTAAAGCTCCAGCTCAACATTGGTAAACTGACTGTAAATGCTTCCATTCTTTGCACAAATCAAGATATTTGTAATAAGACCAACCTGTGAAAATGTCAGCTCATTTTGTTGTTTCATTTGCGAGAAAACGGTAAAAATGCAAAAAAAAAAACGGTAAAAAAAAGGTAGAGTTTTGGTCTCACTGAGACGAAAGCTAATTTTGGATCTTATTTCATTTTGTTATTTAAAAAATGATAAAACTTCAGGCAGAAATATTTCAATGAAAGTTTTCTACCATCATTATCTTTGTACCGTGTAAGGTATATGTAAATCTGTGAGCATTTTTTTTCTTACCAATGTTGAGCTGGGGCTTTGAGTTGGGATGGACTATATTTATTTATTTATTTTTTATCATTTTTTTTTCCTCCAGGGGTGCTCATTTATTGTTCACTGTCTCTTCTCTTAACGTACAGAGATTATAAAAATAATAACTATAAACAAAAATTCCATTAATACTGATAAAAGCAAGTTGACCTTAGCCTAATATCAAGAAAGAGACCCATTTCTGATAAAATTTGAAGTTGACTCCATTGGTTTAAAACATACGTTTTTCCATCAAGTAAAAGTTCTTCACATCTTTTTTTTTAAATTAAAAGTGATGGGAGTTTCTCATTCATTTTCATTTCATACAAATGAAATCTACAAATCAACAAGATCAAATTAACCACTTTGCTGTTAGCATTGGTGTTGCCGAATAGAAACACTTGATTGTCCATTGGAATGGAGTGATTGGTCTCTTCTTTGATCCATTATATAATATATGAACTATATTTATTTATAACACACCTCTCCCTGGTTCTTTATCCTGATTGGCTGAAACACGGTCACGTGGGGTGAACTAATATAGCCTAGTGTATGAAATCTGCATCATACGCACTACACGCGCTTCATTTGGGGGAAATAGTTCACAAAGCGGGAAATAGTTTCATAAACCCAAAAACTATTGACTGGTAAAGAGTGCCCTCTAGAAAACGACGGCGTCTGCGGATGGAGAAGAATCTCTGGCCAAAAAAACGCAATTTACTCTTCTAACCGACATTTTGGATTGAGGTGTGTTATAAAACACATATGGACTGGCATTATTCGGGCAATAGTGCACGTCTATGCACCCCTCGGGCCTGTGAGTGACCAGGAGAGGGCTCTATTTTCGGCCTCGGGAAATAGGACCCTCTCCTGGTCACTCACAGGCCCTCGGGTTGCATAGACGTGCACTATTTCCCTCATTGCCAGTCCATATGTGTATACTATTAAATATTTTGAATTATGTAATAACAGATGGGGTTCCACATTGTCTACTCAAAACACTTTGTAAAAGACTGGTAAAACCACTGCAGGGAATGATTTTGTCCAGCAATTTTGAACACTTCACTTGCAAAATATTTAGACTGAATGTTTTGTGGCCACTGAAGGCTAATATTGATACAGCAAATGATTTGTTAGGTTTGTCTAGCACTTCGCATGAAGCGAAATGATTTTAATTTACTGCATCGTCCAAATTGAAAATCTGAAAATCACCCACTTAGATTTATGGAATAAGTGGTCTGACTACCTTGTCCTGTTTTCTGGCATTCTCCGTGGTTTCTGTGCTTATTCGTAAAAAAACAAAGAAGCCTGGTTCATACTTTATGCAATTGTGAAGCCAATTTGACAAGCCCGTGACAAAGAATTTTGCTCAAGTTAAAATATACTCAACTTTGCGAAAGATCCACTGCCCGCAAAAATAGAGACCTCAAGACTCTCTTATGAACCGGGTTTAAGGTTGTGTCGGAATTGGCGGCTCATTTTTATTTAAAAAAAATACACCCCATTATTGGTTGGTTTGTTTCCAACTAATTCTAAACAATTTTTGAATATTTGTGTAACATTTTTGCAAACTGTGTTTGTCTGTTTTTGCTTTGCATTGATGGCTCCCCGTAGTTTCTCCATCTTGGTCGGCAAAAACTCGGGCTGTGATGTTGCAAAAGAAAGGTCTATACGTGATCCAGCCATAGCCATAGCCATAGCTGCCAATTCAGACCCGACCTTAAAATTAGACTAACTTGTACTTTTAAAGACTTCCACAGGTTTCTTACTAAGGTTTTATATTGGGAGTGGTTTAGCAATAAAACTATTTCTCACTGAAAAAAAAAACAGGTTTTAAAAAATATTTATTAGGACTGTCAGAAATGTTTTTTTTTCGGCAGTGATAGTTGTGAATATTATTGCATATTCTCATTTTTGTGTGTCGAAATAAAAAACTGATTTTAACTCTTTATTTTATGATCTTCTCCTACTGAACTACAATCCATCATCTCAAAGGCGTTTTACTTCACAAAATATGCTTAAAAAGTGTTATTTTTATTTTTGTTGCTTTTTAATTTGCCAGCTTTTATGTAACAATTTCAGGGTGATTTACCTTATCCCCAAAATGAGGAATTCCCATCGAATGATGAAGTCGGTATCGTTGGTGATATTGAGGTAAATTACTAACTACACTGCAAAAGCTGGGGTGTCAAATTGAATCTCCTGGTTATGTGACAACACCCTCATGGCGTTAGCTATCCCCATTGCTTTGTTGTTGATTAACACCGTGTCGGTGTTGTCACATATATATACCAAGAGAATCAATATAACACCCCAGTTTTTGCTGTGTATCGAGGATTGATGTTGTGCTTTAAGGTAGACTAAGACAGGGGCGGAGCAAGGGAGGAGTCCAAGAAACGAAAACCCCACCCCAAAAAAAAAACAATTTGAAAAAGGAACAGATGTTGCGATGATTTGTAAGTCTGTTCCAAGATTAGGGCTATTTTCAAGTGATCGTGCAAGGTTAAAGTTTACAAAAGGAAAAAAAGGTAGTAATTAAAAAACAATAACAAAAAAGTCGTTGAGAGCAAGGAGGGGTTTGGACCCACACCCTGGATCCGCAGCTGTCAGGAGTAGAGCTACTCTTTCGTACTTTAGATTGAAATTCATTCTAACTGATGCCGGAACGTAGTCAAGTTGCTAAAGTTTTTTTTCTTTTTCCAAAAGCCTTTATCATTAACCCTAACCTTCATCAACTCCTCAAAATCCGCATTGCATGTTTTCTTTGATTCTTTTGGATTGAGCACTGCATAAGTAAACTGATTTCGCTGTGAATCAGGCATAGATGTACCCATAGGCGAGCCGGGGGGGGGGGGGGCAAGGGGGGGCCGTTGCCCCCCAAAATTTGACAAAACAGTGGGGAAAACTCGGGCAAAGCAAGAAGAAGAAAGGGGGAAAGAAGTGACTTTTTATTAGAAATCGGTACTTGTGTGTATATCTGAGTAAAATTTTGGACAAACCAACCCCTCAACCAAAGAGTCCCCACCATAATCAGAGTTTGACAGTTTTTTTGGGTGTCGATTCTGGACAGTATGTGTTTCCCCTGCTCATTCAAACATGAGGTGGCCCACTTTGCTACTTTTAGTGGCCACCTCACTTATTTTACGCCAATAGCACCATCTCGCCGTAAAGATTTGCCATAAAGGAGCCTACTAAAAAATAATAGAAAATTGTTCATTTTGTGTTGTTTGTCTTTTCCTTGATCTGTGTATCAAGAACTCACCATTTGGATGAGAAAATGGAATCTTGGCGTATTTGTGTGAGCGTTGCATTCTCGTTAAATTAACCAGTTGCCACTGGGATTCTTTTTTTTTTGGTCCTTTCCCCTTGCGGGATTCTTTTGGGGGAATTTCCGGAATCTTATTCCTTTGAGGGAAACCCTGACTTGACAATGCCAGAGAACAAAGATTCTCTTTATTGGTCTGTCCGTTTTGTTTCTCAAGCAAGAAAATGTCAAATTACGGCAGCGTGAATTGCAAAACATCGGCAGTTACCCATGGTAAAGAAGTGGTACTAAACACGGAACCGTGGCTCGATTGCCGACGCACTCTGACTTGCCTCCATTGAACCGAAATACAATGAGTGAACAATGGTGGAAGCTTCTCGATGCCTCATAATCCCCTTTTTGGAACAAAAGGACAAAGGTCTGTAACCAGTGGTTACGCAAAAACTGCCTCTCAATGGCCACAAAATTTGAGAATATTCAAGACCTTTTTTTTTGTCCTTGTGAATCGAAGCGCTAGACGGCATGTGTCTGGTCTGTGCACGCTCCACTGTTGAATGACCGGGCGACCTTTGGTCCGGTGGTCCGAAATTACATAATGGCGTCTTTACACGGCTTCCGGTTCTAGGCAGGGGAAACATTTGGATTTATCACATCATCCGGTTTGAACTGGTAAGCGTTTTTATAGATCTTCCTCTGAAATGCTCTGAAATGAGGTGCAGCTCTTTTCAGAGTAAGTTGGTTTGTAGGTCTTGTATCATTGAAATCTGTAAACAGGTTGTTTTTGGTCTGTGCCAATAGACCGATCCATTAAACTCTGCCCTCTTACGTGTTGACCAATCACAGTCTAGGCTACGCCACCGAAAATTCAACAAAAGTTCGACACGATAAAATCCTATTGGAAAATAGGAAACATTGCGTGCACGTAATTATAGCGTACGCGTTCATGTCGTTCAGTGTGGCATTGAAGCGACAAACATGGTGTTGGTAGCCAATGCTGTGATTGGTCAATGCTGTGATTGGTCAGGGCGGGGCTTAACGGATCGGGCTATTGGCGATTTTGTGAGGGCAAGTTTTGCATTTTGCCAAAATAGAAAATCTTTGGCTCGACAGTGCAGTAAAGTATCATTCGTATTGTACATTAAATCAACAGGCAACCACTGATGATATATATGGCAATGTCGATAACCAAGGCAACGTGCTCAGATTTAACATGCCAGACGAGAAAGAACGACCATCCACATCCAACAGTTCAAAACCAATGCAACAAGACTTTGGTGATATTTATGAGAACAATACACCGTCGTTACCAGTAGCCAGTTTTCCTGTCCAGGGACAAGATTTCGGTGATGTATATGAGAACACAACGGTAGGAAATGCTCCCCAACCTGTCACTATCAATCGTACTCCTCCGTCTATTCCATTTGTCCAAATACCCTCATCGTCAGCAAGGCAAAAGGAGGATTTTGGTGAGGTGTACACCAATGAGCCGATCCAGCCAACCAAGAATGCTCCGTTCAATAGCAGAGAATTGCTGCAGCGAATTAATAATCAGGCATCACCTGATAGCCACCAAGCCCCTTCAGTGCCAAGGAGGCCAGCACCACCAGCTCTGCCGACAACCAGCAAGCCTTCTCGCCGTCCAGAGTTTCCCCAAGACAATGAGGCCTTTGAAAACGATGATCTGCATGATGACGTACATGTAGGTATGCCCATGCCAACAAGACCAGCCCCAACAGTGAATACCTCAAGCCAAAGTCTTCGGCTCCCTGCGGTAGCACCTGCACTACTGAATCCAGGTAATAAATTCAAAAGTCTACCTGTTCAGACCAAGGAAACACCTTCGGATTTCACAGATCCGGATGACTTCACGGACCAACCATCGAGGTTGCCTCCTGCCCCACCCTCTGTGAAACCAGACAAGCAGACTTCTGCACAACCATTAAAATCATCACCACCAACAAAAGCAATGAAACCACCATCACCGACAAAGCAGAAAGCGAAAATTCCCCCGCAAACTAAGAAGAAAAAGGCTATAGGTGAGTCACTTAAAATTTTATTAAATGTGTATTATAAAAAAATTACAGAACATTGGCGTACGAGCCGGGATGTGGGGGGGGGGTGCAGTTGTAAAACACTGGGGAAAATTTGGGCAAAGAAGAACAAAATTAAAACACTTTGTTGTTAGGAATTGGTAAAATTTTAGGCAAATCAACCCCTCTGTCTCCTTAACCAAAGAGTCTCTATACGCATGCTACAGAATGATAATAGTAATGTTATGAGTGTTGTACACCAAAGATTATAGAGCGCCGTAGGCGCAAGATGGGGAACTCTGGCTGAAATGTGAAATCTCACTGGATGCCATTTCGGCAAGTGAACTCCGTTGATACAGCACTGAAACGTGGGGACCAGTGTAGACAATGACAATTGCTATCAATGGGAAACATAGGCAATCACTTGCCGAAATGGCACCCATGCGAATTTCACTTTCCAACAGTAGATAAAGGTCCAGTTCCCCATCTTGCACCTACGGCGCTCTATAATCTCTGTTTTACACACACTCCGATTAGTTAAGCACTGTATACTCAGTACTTTCCTGAGCTCTGTGAAAACAAATCCATAGGCATCTTACAAAGTTATGTTTAAGCGCTTAAACACATCGTTGTATGGGTAAAACAAATAATGATCTTTATCTGTTGATAATCATAAGAATACTCGGTTCTTATAATAATGATTTATCACTCCCAACAAGCTCCTCAAAGCTCTGATTATTTGTACGACTGGGTATTCAGATCTATGTTTGAGACCCATAGCATCCTCTAAGGGTTTACATGTTGATGGGGCGCATTCTGCAGCCAACCATGCCAGAAACACGGGGGTAAAAAAAAACCTTGTCTTTAGTGATAAGTGTACTGGGTTATTTTACATGCATTTACTCAACACAAGGGACCATGGCTTAATGTCCCATCCAAAGGATAAAGAGCAAGTATTGTTATGAGTCTTGTTTTAGGACATAAGTGTCATGAAAGGTCACAAGTGTCATAAAAGGTCACAAGTGTCATAAAAGGTCACAAGTGCCATGATGACTAGGACCTGATCCCCCACTTTGACAAAAACTTGAGTCCAGTGCACCAGACTGCACGGCCACGACACTTACATTAATGGTACATGAAAACATTTTATTGGTTGTAATTCATCAAAATATCAGGATTCTCCCGATCAGGTCGATACCCGCAAATTATGGGCCACTATGCAAGAATTACAGCCAATGCAATTAAATATTTTTTTTTTTTTAGAATTAATATCAAATTCACAAAACATAAAACCATTTTAAATGCTCCAGAATGCACAATAGAGATTTTCATACCAAGCATAAACATCAAATAAAAAAACGTTTGAATGACCTGGTTTCAATTCAGCGTGCTTCGGCCAAACCCGCAAAATTTGGGTCCAGTATGCCCCACAGCTTTTAACAAATCTTGGGGAGAACCCTGAGTCTTAAGAGAAAAAAGGCACACTTCAATGTGTTATTACATTGTACATGGTCTTTTCATGTCGCCTATTGACCCAAGTCACCTGACGTCATCACCGCAATAACTCTTGGTTGGAGTTACACTGGGTAGTGGGCATGTTAAGCAATGATTACGAGCGATTACGAGCTTACTATATCGTTACATACAATCTTCATTTTTATTAACTTGTTTCTTTGTCGGATACACACTATAGGCGCAGGGTTCTCCCCATGCATGAGCTAGCCTATCAGGCCGATACGTGTGAATTACGGGCGGATACGCAGAAATTACGGCTGATACGCAAAAAAAAAAAAAAATAAAAAATAATGATTTTTTTTTTTACAGATTCACAAAAAATCCTAACATAAAACTGTTTTAAATGCTCCAGATTGCACAGTATAGCTTTTCAAACCAAACATAAACATTAAACAAAAACATTCCAAGGACCTGCTACCAATTCAGTGTGCTTCGGCCACACTTTCAAAAATTTTGGGCCAGAGTGCCCCACAGTTTTGAAAAATCCTGAGGCCTATATGTACAGCTAGAGAAATGGGCTTTGATATGGCTATTGTACAAAGTACACAATATGTGGGCATGACACTTCTGAAGGTAGCAGTATGGTGAATCCATCAATACTAAAATATACAGGAAAAGGAAGTCAGACTTGACATTGGTAAGGACTTTAACGCTGAGAATTACAACAGTTGAACACAACTTTTTCTGTAATATGCAGATAGCGCTCTAGTCACACCTGACGGGCGTCTCAAAGTGCGCAATAATTTTGCAACAGGAAATGGTATGCAGTAAGTTTGAATTATGAGACAGATTTATAACGTACTTTGTGAGGGTTTACAAGGTGATGCGATAACGCAATCTGCAGACAATTACCGGGCCAGAAACACCGATACAAAATGTTTGTTTGTTTGTTTGTTTGTTTTATTTCCTTCTGCACAACAAATTTGTAAATATAGACCTTTCCATTGTTGATAAACAAACCGTGCTGGTTGGCATGGACGGCCAAATGTAGCAAAACATTCAAGTCTTGTAGACAGACGTTGTGGCCAAATTCAACATTTTTGCAACTTACTATTTTTAAAGAAAACACATCCCATTATTGGTTGGTTTGTTTCCAACAAATTTCGAACAATTGTTGAATATTTGTGTAACATTTTTGCAAACTGTGATTATCTGTTTTTGCTTTGCATCGACGGCTCCCCGTAATTTTTCCATCTTGGTTGGCAAAAACTCAAGCTGTGACATTGCAAAAGAAACAATGGTTGTGGTTATGTGGTGGTGGTGGGGGTGGGGGACACCATGCCACAAGCACTAAATGGAAACATTACCAGGGCAGACCCATTCTCTTAATTATGATCAGTTGGGTTCACATGGGACCTGTGGCTATTTAATGTCCCATCCAAAGGGCGAAGCGATTATGATTTATTTAAGCGATGTCTAAGTGCTCAATGAGACACTAGTACCATCTGACCACGTAGACACAAAATAACATAGTAATGGTTCTGCCAACACCAGAACCTGAGACCACTCGACTTGAGACTATATAGACCACTCGACCACGACACTATGGACTATGGACCCCAAAAGAGGAATAAATGTTTGAAAATAAAACAAAGCAAGTATGAGCCTGCACCGCGCGCTAGTTGTTTCATTTTGCTGATATATGATCACCACTAATTTCACAGAATAGTCCATGACAAATTGCTCCCCTGATCCCTATGAAGATACAGGAAGTGAAATATACGCTAAGAATGTTTTTGGACCCACCGTTTGGTTTTATACAGACTTATTTAAACCATAGTCGAACTCCTTTTTTGACAAGAATTAAAAACAAGAATTTTGTGTATACAAGCCAACTGATTCACGTGTTGAAAGCTTGTGTGACTAGAGCACAGGATGTTTCTTTGCTGACATAATATCATAGGTTCATAATATACAGGAGTGATAACCTTGTTGACCCAAGTCATACTGACTACAGGCAAAAATAGGCCGCTGTTTATAATGCAGGTTACATGTGGATTTGAATTATGACGGTTACAATTATAATGCCTTGCTGGTTGGAAATGGTCAGCGGAAATACAGACTGAAATGGGGATGTATTGCAGAATGCTGCATGTGTCGCGCATGTGGACCGAACAACAAACGAAGAAATTCTCAAAAATAATGGTGTTAGAAAAAAATATTTCTGAATACATTCAAAAGCAGGAAATGGAAATATTTTGGGCACATTATACGATCTGAAAAGCTGCAGTGACAAATTATGGAGGGCAAGGTAGAGGAGACAAGGAAGAGGGGACGACAACGTCTGATGTGGATCACAAATGTCAGGGAGTGGACGGGGGATGCGGTACAGGGAGTGTGTGAGGACATCACAAGACCGCACCCTATTAGCCTTTTTCATCCTTTTGAGATATGGTGGACACATTACCAGGGCACTATTTGGTTTGGGTAAATCTGTCTGTATACACCCAAACCAAACAGTGCACTCATAAAGTGCCTGCCATATCTCATAAAGGCTGATAGAGAACCATATCAGCCGACCTCCTGGAGGGAGATGGCACCTAGACAGACAGTTGAATGCACAATTTGAATTCCTCAAGGTTTTCCAAACCTCAGCTTTCTCACTGTGTGAGCCATGAAGCACCAAACTTTTAGAATCGATATAGTATTGACCCCGTGCACCGATGTCGCCCTCGCCTTATGCCTGCTCAAGGTCTGCCGTTTTGGGATTTAAATTGCATGTAATGATATAGTAGGCTCATAATCGCTCCTCATCACCTAATATGCACACTACCTACTAGGCCGATAGTCAGGCTGCGTCCAAATCAAGCTACTTTGGCTATGACTATTGCCATTGGCTGCAACGACAACCTTGAGGAAAAGGCCTTTTCAGCGATCCGGCTGTAGCAACCCCAGAAGCCATTAATTCGGACACAGCCTGAAGCCCGTTTCATACTTCACGCAAACACGAAGGCGAAGCGAGTTTGCCCTCACTCTCCTACAATCGCAGTGAATTTCACAAAAAGTTCAACACATTTTAACTTGAGCGAATTGATCGTCGCGAACTTGTGACGTCAGATTCGCCTAATCTTCACATTCGTGTTAAGTATGAGCTGGGTTTAACACATGGAGAACCTGACTCCCAAAATGGCGCATCCAATTAGAGTTATTGCGGTGATGACGTCAGGTGATTTGGGTCAATAGGCCTCTTGAAAAGACAAATTTAACACATTTACGTGGGCCTTTCTTCTAAGTAACATTTTGATGATTAGAATAACAAATAAAATGTTTGGTAAAATATTTGGTGTAAGTGTCGTGGCTGAGCAGTCTGGTGCACTGGACTCCATTTCTGGTGGTTTTATTTTTGTCTTCAGAGTGTGGGTTCAGGTCCTGGTCATGACACTTGTGTCCTTTCATGTCGATAAGAGGCAGTCAAAATTTTCTGATCTTTTCTGATCTGGAGCTTGGCCAATCCATGTGACAGTGACTCTGGATTTAGTCTGAGGAATTTAATGTGAGATTTTACCATTGTCTGAGCGAGGCAGTGTACCAGTCATTTTTCAAATCAAACTTGCAAATGGCTTCTTGTTTTGGAATGCCAAATTGTCAGACATTTTTCATGTTTTTTTCTTTTCTTTTTTTTATGGGGGAGGGGTAGGCGGGAGAGGGGGGGGGGAATGGGAGCAGATTGTAGCAGGAACCCTTATTTTACACCGACTTACAGACGATTGGCTAGTAACTAGCTTGCTAGCAAGCTTGATGCAAGCTAGTAACAAGCTTGTATTGTTCCAAATATTCAATTGAGTGAGAGCTTGCACCAAGCTTGCAGCTTGCCAGTACCTCGGCAAGCTTGCAAAAACTTTGGCAAGCTTGCCAGTACATTGACTTACAATTACCAAGATATGTGCAGTATGCCATTCAGTGTTTTTATTAAGTGTACTTAACATAACTTTCATTTTGTTTGATACTTTCAATCCCAGCAATTGAAAGCAATAGTAGGAAAGTTAAAAGATATAATTTTTTTTCTCAAACAGGCGACACTACGTTTTGTATAGTTTTGGTAATCATACATGTACTTATAGACAGAGTAAGTCACCATTGAGCTTCGAGGCACCTCTGCCGTCAGCTAATGGAGATTAATGTGGGTGCAATTTTGTATGATTTTTATTGTGGTCAAAACACTTTTTTTCATTCCCCAAAACACATTGGTGGAATGATTACACTTCAAACTAACAATGTAAAAATAAAATTACAATAAAATGAGGGCAACTTTGAAAATATCCAAATATCCTGGCTTTCCATTTGGTCTGTCAAATACCCAAAGATCCAGATTTTCATTTGGCCTATAAAATACCCAAAGATCAAGATTTTCATTTGGCCTGTCAAATAACTAAAGATCCAGATTTTCCATTTGGTCTGTCACAAATCAAGCAGGAATTAGTTTGTACAGACAGAAAGAAAAAAATAAGAGAGGGAGAGAGAGAGAGTGGGGGGGGGGGGGGGGGGGAAAGGGAACCCAACCCCCCCCCCCAAAAAAAAACCTGCAATATTTTTTATGGGTAAAATGATGTGCCATTATTAAACCTGTGTTTCAAATAACTACACCCAAATCAAGACAATGTTGATGAGTATTTGCCATTGACTCTGATGACCAATTGAGCTTGAACTTTCACCGGCTCGTTAGGCCTATTTCACGTATATGTTCTGTCACATAAAGTGTGGATATTGGTCTTTGATAAGTACTAATGCTGTCTGCATGCTTCAAATGGGTTCAGTTGAAATATAATCATGTGAATCATGAACAACTGTATACTTTGACAGCTTGTTTCGGTTTTCAATCATTAACGTAACAAAATATGGCATTGTTTGACAACAGGTTATCTCAAAACTTTTTGTTTCATTTTCGGGACAACAAGTGGCTTATTTGATGCGTAAAAAACGTAAAGACCAGGGCCCAATTTCATAGAGCTGCTTAAGCAGAAAAGGTATCTGAGCACAACAAAATTATGCTTACCAGTCAAAATACCATCTCACGTGCACTATTCCTGACTGGTATCCTGCTCATTTTTGCTGAGCAGAATAATTTAAAGCAATATTTTCTGCTTAATTACAAGCAGCTCTATGAAATTGGCCCCAGTCCTTACAAAGTTAAGTAGAACAATCTGGCTGGTTCAGTTGCAAGGGATAGTAAATTTGTTTTTTCACTGTAGGCCTATACTATCAGGCTCAAAACAAACCCTTCCCAAGCTCCTCCCCCACCCGGCGAAAATGGGGACATGGATGGGGTTGGGCTTCTGGTTCTATTTCCTCTTCCCTCGCACTTCTAATTAGATTTTGATGTACCAAAACTTGGACAGGGACTCAGTCAAGAATTTGGACTCGGATTCAGAATATGAGTTGGACTTGGAATCAGACGGGTTTTCCATTTTGTCTTAGATGCCAAACCAGAATTATTAGGGGCTCACGGATACAGGCAACGATAAATATTCCGGTTTGGAGAAGATCCATCATTCCAATCTTTCCTTCCATGAAGAAAAATTGACTTTATTGTTAACAACAATTTGTACTTCTTTGACCAATCTATTGCAACAGCTCCTCATTTCATAAAAGCCTTTAAAAACACAAAACAGTCTGCTTTACACGGACAAATCTTGCTCAGTCGAAACAGGTAACCAGCCTCTATACTGTTTAATTTATGAATTGTTTGTGACAGATTCCTTGCTAATTTTTGCTTAAATCAGAAAAATTTACCAATCACCATTTTCTGCTTGACAGCTTTATGAAATCAAACCATGAAGATGTCATAGGATGGTTTACAATGGGAGACTTTTGAGACGATAGCGGGCGTCCCACAGACCGGTCCTTTTCCATTGTTCTCAGCGATGAAAACAATGGGAAAGGACCGGTCTGTGGGACGCCCGCTATCGTCTCAAAAGTCTCCCATTAAATTTAGAATTTGGGAAGTTTGTCACCGGAATGTTTGATGAGGTAAAACAAATAACTTTATATAGTGCATCTCTTCTGGCATGTCTGGTCCCCTATTTATTAACCCCACCAAGGAAATTGTCAGCGCTGTTTGTTTGTCAGTCTAATTGTTTGTCCATCTGTTGATCTGAACTAACGGGAGCTACACTGTGGTTTTTGTTTTGTTTTAGGTAGGAAATGTATTGTTGGTTTGTTTTTACATTGTAGGGATAAACCCACAAAGATTTTAACAGGAAAGATTAAAGAAAAGGGACAATAGAAAACCATTGGGAAAAGCCAACAAAGTTGCTCTGCTAAATATCTCTGTCTGCCTTTCTGCCTGTCTGTACGCAGGATAGATTTGTGGTAAGATTACTCATCGGCCAAAAAAAGGATCAATCAATGAGATTTCAGTGGACATCTGTTTTTTTTTCTTTTTGTGGCTCCATGAAAAATGTGGAAATTACATTTCTTTCAGAGCAAAGGACCACAGACATATAATACCTGACTATAGACTGTGGGTGCTAAACTGTGGGGGCTAAACTGAAATTTGGCACTTTCTGAAACCATGGGTGGAATTAAGCGAGTGCATGATCAGGGCCCAATTTCATAACGCTGCTTAGGGGTAAGCAAATTTTCGTGCTAACTATAGCAGAAAAAATTGCTTAAGGGTAAGCGTATTTCACAGGTTAGCAAGAAAATTAGGCGGCCAGCTTGCGCGTTCACCAAGGATTTGCATTGTTACGTCATTCATTTTCCTACAGTAAGCACCGGAAGGTTAGCATGCCTTTTCCTGTGCTTACGGTTAGCAGCGCTATGAAATGGAAATCGCACAGTAAGCACAAAATCGGCCGTTAAGCAGCTCCATGAAATTGGGCCCAGTACAATAACGGTGGTGTGTGAAGGACACAGGCATATGAGAACATTCTGGGCATTTAGTACCAGTCAATTTTTGGATTTTTGTCCATTACTTCAGCATAGTATCTAGAGCTGTAGGCTGTGGCATAACTAAGGGGGCACAAAGGTGGGGTGGGGGTTGGGGTTGGGGTGGTATGTGCCCCCCCCCCCCCACTTGATGTCCTCCCCCCCCCCCCAGTGCCCCCATTTGAAATCGGGACTTTTTAGATAAACAAAGTTAACTACCAGAATAAAATTACATATTTTAATTCACATTTTTCAACGTAAAAGTAATTTCAATGTTTTTAAAACATTTATTTTTCAATATTTATACACAGACAATTTATTATTTTGACCTCCACATCAGATTATTTTGTAACCCATAGTAAATGGCATAACAATAGCGCTGAAAAGGGGCTTGTTTAAGAAAAAGGCAAATGGAAACTTCAGTTTTTATTGGCCAAAAGTGCCCCCCTAGAAAAAAATGGTGCACCCCTTGTTCCCCCCTAAAGCTTTACCCCAGTTATGCCCTAAGTCTATCGAATACTTTCATGTGAATTTCATTTTTTCCACTTTTTTTTCTACTCCTTGATACGTTAAATAACTATACTATTTTCATTGTATTTTTAATATGTTGTCCATTTGCCAATGCCTTTCAATCCTTGTGCCAACAACGATCTGTAGTTTTAAGTTCCTGTTGAATCTACAGAGACCAAAACCAACCCACAAAACCAGCAAGAAGAATGAGATACACTTTGAACTGTCGTTTGTAATGGCACACGTACTGCAGTACTGAAGTGGCCTTATTTCCTGTTTAGATCCTGACTTTGTTTTTGTTGCCACACTTCCTCAATAATTTCCTAGTGCGGAAATTCCAGCATGACTTCATTCAGGATCTGAAGATTTGTGGTAAACAAAACAAACTGTTCAAGTGTCACATGAATTCATTTTAGAATTTAATATTACAAGAATGTGTGCTGTACTACCTTGTCCATATATGCCATGTAAAAGTTTGTAATTAATAAATAATGAGAAAATAGAACTGTTTGTTGCAAACTGCTTACCAAAACCACCTCCCCCCGAAAAAAAAAACTGTCGTGTAAAATGCAACAGATTATTAATGTAAATTTCAAGTTGCCTTACACCGATGTGTGATAAGCACTGTATACTCAGTGCTTTCGAGTCCTGTGGAAAAAATCCACAGGTAACTCTGGTGGGATTCGAACTCACGACTCCCGAATGACTAGAGCAGATGTCTTAACCACTTGACCACCGAGCACGCCCGATGACGAGGGGCCAGTTCGAATTCAGTATTGTTAGCGGCAGGTACCGCAAACAATTAGATAGATGTTAAAATTTGCATCGGGGGATGAATATGAATTTCAATTTGCCTTACACCGATGTGTGATAAGCACTGTATACTCAGTGCTTTCGAGTCCTGTGGAGAAAAAAAAAATAAAAATCTACAGCTAAAAAATTAACATCTATCAAACTGTTAATGGCCTCCACAGTTCTATCCTACCATATTTTTTCTCAAAGGCTAAATGACAACACAACACACACTAGTATAATGTAGTAACTAGTATAACGAGTAACAGTAAGCGGTCAAATAGAAAGAAGTGAAAAGAGAGAGACGGGATGCAGTCAGAAGATGCACAGGATGATCAATGGAAGGGGAGACAAAGGGTGGGGGGGGGGGGAATGGTAGAGGGAATAAAGAAATAATGAATCAGCTGAAAATGTATTGTTAATTGCAAACATTTACTTTACATATGGAAAAGGTACAGCATATGTCCTTAAAACATTCAATAACCAATATCTAGGAATGGAAGTTAGTTGTGAATTTTGATTTAATTTTTCAATTTTTTCTGTTAATGCACTTTTGATCATTACAGATATGAATTTCAATTAGTCACCTTATAGCACTGAGATGACGATGTGTTTTATATAATAAGCCAGTCATTTTTTAGTTTATTTATCTTTTTTGTAAAAGAGTATCCGCATCTTCTAGTTCATGTACCAGCCATGATGTTCTTCCTACTTTAATATCCAATTCTTTTTGTCCTCAGAAAATAAAGAAAAGCAGCCAGTAGAGTCTAGAAAAAGCCTTGACCATATTTACATGTGTGCAGGCTAGCTCTTACACACAAAGTTTCCCACGCCATGTACGCCATTTTTGTGGAAATTTCATCACATTAGATATCAATGTGTTTTTTTGTTTGTTTTTTTTGGCCGGGTAGTAAAAGAGTATACTATTGTCTAGTTCCCACACTGTATATGTGGAAACTTCTTCATGTGTCTTTTTTTTACCAATCAATAACTAAAGATTGATGTTTTCAGGAAGTTTTTGGGGGGATTTTCTGTGTTCAACAAGAAAGTGAGGGCTGAGGGGGACAATTTTCTTGCCCATAGCGGTATTTCAGAGAAAAAGATTATTGTATTAGGGAAATTGTTGCAGGTTTTAAAGCCCCTGATTAACATTGGTAAAGTGTCTGTAATGCTTCCATTCTTTGCACAAATCAAGATATGTGTCAACAAAACCAACTTGTGAACATGTCAGCTCATTTCGTTGTTTCATTTGCGAGAAAACGGTAAAAATGCATCCAACATTTTTGTACCCATTACTAAAGATAGAGTTTTCATCTCACTGAGACGAAAACTAAGTCTGGATCTTACTTCATTTATCATTTCAAAACGATAGCCCTTCAGCTCATTTCGTTATTTCATTAGCGAGAAAATTGTAAAAGTGCATTCAGCATTTTTGTACACATTCTTAGGCAGAGTTTTGGTCTCAGGAGCTGAATATTATTCTGGGGATCTTGTTTCATTTATTATTCAAAAATGATAACACTTTAGGCAGAAAATGTTGAAAAACTGAGCACACTTTTTAGCATGTAAACACATTGTCCTTTATTTCGATTGTTACAACTGAAATTAAAATCGGGTTCTTCAAATTCTGTTTTCTCGCCTTTGACAGTATTTCAGACAGAAATATTTCTATGGAAGATTGGTACTGGTATGAACTTCATAATCAGCAAGCTTCCAGACTGACACTGATAAATAAAAATGTGGATGAATACAAAATCCTGTGTTCTACATTTTAACAAATTCCACCCAAAGAAAACTCAGTACTCTACAGAGTTGTTCAACCATGACTGCATTATTATCACCCACCTAACTGTCAGTAAAATTAAGGGTCAAGGCAGCAAAGTATCAATTGAATGCAAAATGAGTCACAATACGTTTCCCTTATTCCCAGTTATTCATAGGTGTATGGGGACTCTTTCAATTTGGTTAAAGGGGGGAGGCTGAGGGGTTAATTTGCCAAACATTTTACACAGATAAAAACACAAGTACCAATTTCTAGTAAAAAGTATTTTTATTTTATTTCTTAAACTTGCTTTGCCCGAGTTTTCCCCACTGTTTTGCCACCCCCCCCCTGCTCCTTTTTTGAGACGCTGTTATTTGTCAGTGGAGAAGACTATGTTTTGAAGTACACAGTCCCTTATTCCATCAGGAAAAACAACATGCCTTGATTTGTTTTGTATCTTGGTTAATTTGTGCTGTCGCAAAAACTGCATCGAGTTTGTTATCGTTGTTGTTGTTCAAAGTCCAATGAACAGGAACAGTGGTCTTACAAGGAAGTACATCAGTAGAATGTACATATTTTATTAGATTGTTAATCACGGCAATGCAGTGAGCCAATGAAAAAACAAGGGAATCCCCTTCTGGTACCCCTGTGTACCGGTATTTACTGCCTAGACAGACCCATTGTCATGAGGCAGCCGCAAGTTCAACTACATTGTTCAGAGAGGTTTCACAAGACCTCACCTGAGACTTTTTTCTAATGCTGCGTACACAAACACTGGAAATCATTCAGCAGACGACGCGTCAGCCATTGAGTTTGTACCTGGCTGTACCTAACCATAGAGAAAGGACCACAGTGCTTTCTCTATGAACCAAACTTTTTTTGGGGTCACGGAACCTCTCTATTAGCTGTTGGTATAGTTACCAGTGGGCCATTGTTGTCCCTCCCACCATATTTATATCATTTTGTTTGGGGGAAGTATACATTCTTTTTACTGGAAAAGTGTATGCGTCAGAACAGTGTGATAATTTCTGCTGTTGTTTGATTTGTAATTGACCGTATTTTTGACCTGTGAGGGCGCTTTCATCAGCAGTTTTCCTTGCATCACAATTTTATCTGATTTTGACCTCCGTCTTGTTGTTTTATTGTATCAATGGCCAAATAAATGATAATAATAATATTACCAATTTAATGGAAAAACCGTCCAGTTTGTTTTACTTGTTTTGCATCACGTAAATTTGGTTCTCAAACGCCCTCACGCAGTCAAAAATACTGCAAGTTGGAATACTTTCAAGAGAGGAAGAGGGATGAAATGGTGGGGTGTGGGTTCGTGTGTAGATGGGGGTTAGGGGTGGGTGGCAGTGCTGCTGACTCTAGTCAATGGATTGTGAAAATCCAAGAGAGAGGATCAGGGGCGGGGGCGGGGGGGGGGGGGGGGGGGAGGGTGAGATGAATGAAACCATGGTGTTGGCGGGGGGTGGCAGTGCTGTTGACTTAAGGCGATGGATTTAAAAAATTGCACATATTCACACATTAGAACCTGCTAAGGCACCTTCTCAAAACTTTTCCAGGATAACTTCCGGATAGACTTCTCCACAGTTGATTTTCCAACCTGCAAGATATCCCCAAGCAGTCCAATTACATTGTGGATAAGTTTGAGGGAAAAATAATGCAACCAGGCTTTTTCAAGCCAAGTGGGCCCCCTTGAAGTGCAGGCCTGCAACTTTTTAGCTGATAAGTTTATTTCCTCTTTTTTTAGTGCCATAGAAAACTGAAAACTATTGTACAAAGTTTTGTGCGCTAGGTAGATTCCTCTTTTTTTTTGCACAAAGTTGCTTGTCTGAAAGTACCTTACCCATGCAGAATTATATTAATATTTTGACCCATATGCATTGAGACTTAAACAATCCTAAAACCATCTCAACTCCTTTGGAGTATGCAGCATCGGGTGGCATTGGTGGTGCGTGCGTAAAGCGCTCGCCTCTCACCAATGTGTCCCTGGTTCGAGTCCTGGCTAGGGCCATATGTGAGTAGAGCTGTGCGTTGGTTCTCTCCTGTGCCACGACTGTTTTTCTCCAGGCCATCCGGTTTTCCTCCCTCCGGAAAAAATCAAACACTTTTGATCTCAGGCTGGTGTCCCATGGTCATATGGGTTGATGTGGCTGGCTGCCAAAGTTGCCCTCAAGTAGTGAATGCCTGCGGCTCCAACACGTGTAGTCGCGTCCTTCGCATTTTCTTTCTATTTGTACCACTGGTATTATCAGTGGCATAAACTAAAGGGTGGGGGGCACAAGGGGGTGGCACGTGCCCCACCAATTGATGTCCCTGCCCCCCGGGTGCCTGCCCCCCGGGTGACCCCCCCCCCCCCCACTTGAAATCTGGACTTTTTGAGATTTACAATTGATTAAAATTACCAGACAATAAATTGTTACATTTTGTAAACTTTTTTGTAGTAATCTCAAAACTTTTCTGTAAACTATTTTTTTATTTACATGCAGGCAGCGTATTTGTTTTACCTCCACGTCAGATTATCTTATTAAAAAATAGCATAACAAGAGCACTGAAAAGGAGCCTGTTTAGGAAAAGTGAACATTTTTAATTGCCAAGAAGTGCCCCCTCAGAAATAAAATGGTGAACCCCCCTTGTGCCCCCCTAAAATTTTTACCCTAGTTTCGCCGCTGGGTATTATGCGGGGAAACCCCATGGCTTGTGCACTGTGGACTTAGTCTCTACAGTCTCCTGTGGAATTCTGTGGAATTCTGTGGAATGAGCCAGTTTGGCAGGAGAGTGCAACGATAGTCATGGGTTTTTTAATATTATTCATGTATCCATAAAATCAATTACAATTTTTGTTGTCTCATTTCACAGAACGATACGTCGATGATAATGATGTTAAGGGTGAAGTTGAAATGGGCCTAAGACCAGTGCAATCTAAACCCGACTATGGTGAAGATTATGAGGACGTGGAGGCTCAAAGTCCGAAAGATTTCGGTACGAACTATGAGGTGTGGGATATCCAACCCAAACCGAAGGAGGATTTTGGTCTTTTGTACGAGTACGTCGCTACGTCAGAGCAAGACAATGGTGGTCCAGATTATGGTGGGTCGTATGAGATGGTGGATACACCTATCGCACAAGACTATGGTGAAGACTATGAATTCATTGAGAAGCCAAATTTTGATATCAGCCGTCGAGCTCCGATGCCTACACCTAAAAGTGCCGCACCTTACTCCCCCCAAAAAGCACCACCCCCTGTTGTGAAGAAGAAATCGGTCCCATCGAAGCCGGTGAACATTATGGCCTCGGCCGGTGTTGCGCGCAGCTCGCCCAGTCACCATGGCAACTCGGGACAAGACAGTGATAACAATGATTGGGGTGAGGACTACACCAATGTCCAATCTACAGGGGGTGGGAGGAGAAATCGGCCGCCAGCACATTACCCTCCGCCAGCTCTCCCTCGGAAGTTAAGCCTTCCAAAGCAAGGGAACGATTTTTATGACGACGTCCTGCAAGCTGTCGATGGCAGCAAGGAAGCAGAGGATGTACCATACACACCAGGTAAATACTATCGGAATGTCCCTGCCAAGAGGGAGGAACCTCAAAAACATGGGGGCTATATTCACTTCCAAAGTAAAGGTCATAATTAGTCCTCACTATGGGGTGATCTGTCAAAAGCATTAAACTAGTTTGTTTGATATAATCAGAGTCGGATGATAAAGTCAATTGTACTTCTAACTTCAGGGTTTGCATGGAACTAAATGTATTAGGTCGACTGTAATCAAGCTGGTTGCTGGAGACTTATTCTTTTTCTTACTAACAAACCCAAGACGAACAAATTCAGGCAAGGAGTCTGTATACTCTCTGAATGTAAAAGAGTGAAAAACCGCTCGTTTACTTTTGCAAAGGTCCTTATAACAGACAATTCTTTATATAGTGAAAGACGGGTATTTTCAACTTGAATCATGGTGAAGTTCGCTCCAATTTCACTCAAAAGGGGTGATGCACAGTGAGTTTCACTCTGAGAAGAGCCAAAATGACACCACTCGGGCGAGGGAGTAAACAGTACTGTAACCAAGCCATTTTTCCCAAGTGAAGTCACAAACAGGTCTGATATTTCATGGAGGCAGCGTAGGCAATTGCCTCCGTTGCCCCTGGTCATTGCCTTGGTGCCCTTGAAATGCTCCAGTACAATTTCCTCACAGAGGTGCCCTTCATCAAGAAGAAAATGCCACGGTGCCCTTGCTATTTCAAGAATGAAGCAATCAGGCCTGTACAAATCGATTTAGCTCAAGTCGAGTCACAAGTCATTTTGTCAAAGTCGAGTCATAAGCCAAAACAATGGGAGACTTTGGAGACGATAGCGGCGTCCCACAGACCGGTCCTTTCCCATTGTTTTCATCGCTGAGAACAACGGAAAAGGACCGGTCTGTAGGATGCCCGCTATCGTCTCAAAAGTCTTCCATTGGTGACTTGAGTCTGAGTCGAGTCAAAATCACTAACTTGAGTCTGACACGAGTCCAAATCACCAACTTGAGTCAACAAAAGTTTGTTGACTCCTCATTCCACTCGTACGGCTCCATATTGGTTTACTCAATTCATGTCTCAAGTCATTTTTGCTCAAGAGAAGCCGCAGGTCATTTTTGTTCAAGTCAAGTCAAGTCGTTAGTCAGAAAAATCTGGTGACTCCAGTCGGACTCGAGGCTAAGTCATCGACTCGGAGTCAACCACAATGGTGTAAGCTACAGTTCATGGCCAGGGGTCGATTTCACAAAACTCTTCCTTACTTAGGACTAATCCTAGGACTTAGGACGAGTCCCAGACTTAGGATCGATCCTAGCTAAGACCGATCCTAGGATCGATTTCACAAAATACGTCTTGGCAGGACTAGTCCTAAATATGATAAAACCGTAACACACAAGACCAAACACATTTATTGAACGAGGCTGGATCTGCTCATGCGACGGCTGTTTTATATCTGTCACAATGCACCAACGAAACGGTCATAGGGAATTACGCACTCACATCAAATTCAAGATGGCCGATTGGCGAGCTGACACTGCACAACTTTTAAAATGATAGATAATACTAAGTAGGCCTATCGTCTAGATGGTCGTAGATTTACCTGTGTTTCATGTTGTATCTGACAGTTGGGTGACCCCAAGCAGTGTGAAGCGAAATCTTCTCGTGACTTCTTCATCAGTGAGACCATTCAACCATCAGACCATCCATTTCATTCATCATCATCATTCATCATTTAGGTTGTGGTCATCCAATATAGGATGTAGCCCTCCTCATGGAAATGCCATTCATTTCTCTTTCTTGCTGTTCTTGTCCATGTTGTTCCTGCTTGATGTCATCCCTCCATCTTCTTCTCTGTCTACCTCTTTTCCTTTTCCCTGTCCTTGGTTGCCAGTCCATTAGTCTTGTTGTCCACCTGTTGTCTTCTCTTCTGGCAGTGTGTCCAGCCCATCTCCATTTAGCTTGTTTTATTGTCCTTATGATGTCTCTTACTCCAGTTTTCTTTCGTATTTCTGTGCATTTGATCCTGTCTCTGATTGAGATGTGTAGCATTTGTCTTCCCATTGCTCTTTGTGCTGTACGGAGTTTGTGTTCTATTAGTTTTGTTGTTGTCCATGTTTCTGCTCCAAATGTTATGGTCTGTAGTACACACTGATCGTATACTTTTCTCCAAAGTGCCATAGGTATGTTCTTATCACAAAGTATACCTCCGTACCTTCCAAAGGAACTCCATCCTGTCTTTGCTTGACCCTAAACAGTCTCTCGCTTCTCAAAGCCCGTCTTGCTTCGTGGTCTGCCAAAAGCATTAGCGCCATAATTAATTGCTGAAAGCGAGCGGAAGGAAAAGTCTTCAAGGTAGGGCCTAGGCGGACGTGAACAAGTTTTATGACACAAATTCAATAGTTGAGACGACCCGTACACCAGTCCTAAGTTAGGACTGGTTCAGCGCCGTTGCCATAGAAGTTAGGACGCGTTCAACCCGTCCTTAGCTTTGTGAAATCGATTTTAATAAAACTTAAGATTCGTCCTAAGCACTCGTCCTAACTCGAGATAAGACGTGTCTTAACTCTTTGTGAAATCGACCCCAGATAGTTCTGTAGATCTTTATAGTGGTTCAGCCGTCTTATCCTCAACCATTCAAATCAAGTTAATGAAACGGAGGCAAGAATGGAAATTACCAGGCGTGTGACTTCTCAGGATTTTTCCCGATTTCTGGATTTTCTCAGATACACCCTGAGCCATTAAATTGTCTTAAAAAGAAGTAAAGCAATCACCAAAGAAATGGTCCACATTGTGTCCAAACCTGTAGTTTCGTCTTTCAGGGTCCAATTTCATAGAGCTGCTTAAGCAGAAAACAATTTCTGCTGAGCAACAATGAGCAGGATACCAGTCACAAATTCTACATATGACATGGTAGTTTGGCCGGTAACCTTATTCTGGTAAGCATGATTTTGTTGTGCTTAGCTACTTTTCGTGCCAAGCAGCTCTATGAAATTGGCCCGTGGTGTTGCACAGAGTCTGTAAACCTATTTCATGTTGGAAATTATTGCTATTTAGAAATCCCTACGACAATAAATTAATGTAGATTTGTACAAACTCATGAATATTTAGCACATTGAATACTACTAATATGTAGATTTGTACAAACTAATGAATATTTAGCACATTGAATACTACTAACATGCAAAGTGGTTTCTTTTCAAGAGTATGCACAACATTGGTAAGATTGAAAAAAATAAATGTTCACAGATTTGAACATAGCGTATTGGTATAAAGAGGGTGAAAAACTTCCCTTGAAATGTTTTCGCCTGAAATGCTCAGTAGTTTTTGAGAAATGAGTAAAACGATTAGTTTTGATCACGCAAGACCAGAACTCGATGTTCTAAAACAGTGAAAACACAACAGAGGGTTTTCCCCACTGTTTTCTTGTGTCTCCTAGGACTGATTGAGCTTAAATTTTCACAGTTTTTGTTACTTCATTTATGTTTGGTCACATAAAGAGTGGATACTGGTCTTTGACCATTACCAATGTTGTCCATGTTCTTTAAATGCCCTAGAAGTGTAAATAGGCCTACTATTGTTCAAAGTCTTAATTGCCAATCTTAATATTGCCTTTTTTTTTAAATGACATATGAACAGGAAAAACTGATACTGAGAATAAAAAAATGTGTAATTATCATAAACAAGGAAATACTGAAATATGAAAATGTATAAAAATGTGTTTTTAAATTTGACTACTCCTGATAACTACTGATAATTTTTGTGTAAATCGTGTAATTTAAGTTTCCTAAACAATAGACAAAGAAAAAATATATTTGTACACAGTAACTGTTTGTGAAAAACGACAAGGAATATGTTACTGATCTCTAGAATTAATATCCACATTAATCATAAATACAATTTTTTTAACCAAAACAAAAAGTAAACTGATACTTTTTAAAAAAGGTTTATTTTTCACTAAAAAGGGCAAACTTTTTCCAAGCCAAATTATACCTTTTGTGAAACTCAATCCTATAAATGTAGATATATACCATAAAACTAACCTGTAAACATTTTTTTCAAAAGATGGTTGCATTTTTGAGATATTGATGAAAATCTGGAGCGGTTATTTCCACGCAGAAGGATCTGAAAATGCTGAAATAGTGCTTGTTTCTCATTATGTGAGAATCGATTTATGCTTAAATCATTTGTCAGATTCAAATCTTTGGGCAGAAAATTATGTCTTTCTCTAAAACCACATTACTTCAAAGGGAATCATTTCTCGCAGTGTTTTATACTATCTACAGCTCTCCAGTGCTTCTTACCAAGTAAGCTTTCATGGTTATTAATTTGTGGAGTAATTACCAAAGGTATATCCTTCCCTTTAAACAAAAAAAAGGTCTTTGACAAAAGACAGGTCTATAACGCTAAATGTTAATCTCTACAACCTCAGTGATATTATTTCTATGCTGGTTCTTAATATAAAAAAAGGCTGTCCTGGAAGAAAAGTATTGGTCCAACCTGTAGGCCACTTCTCGTATCATTTTTTTTTAACCAGGTGCAACAAAAAATTGAGCCTCCAATCGTGTGTAATGTACATGGCAAAATTGTATGGCATTGAAATATGCGAATTATGCTTCAGTGCTCTCGCCCAGAGATTACTTCTCTGACGGCCCACAGGATGCTGCGCTGACACCCCACAGAAGTCTGCGCTTATAGCCCACCAAACTCTGCACTTTTCGGCCTACAGAACTCTGGCATTCTGGTTCATAGATTTTTCACTTATAATTTTGCACTTACGCCTCACATAATTTTGCACTTTATGGAGGGGCCATAAGCCTGTGAAATTACCTCTGGTGTTAAAGAGAAGTACCCTTTGAAACAGGACTTGAACCTGTGGCCTCAAGGTAAATGCCCTGGTGCTCATCAGCCAACTGACTTCAATCTTTTCCCCCCAACAACTTTGTCATGAATTGAAATGTGGGGCCATCGTCTGAAAGAGGACTCGAACCTGCAACATTTCCATTACCATACAGGACTTCTCCCAAGTCCATATATCTACTTGATGGGTTTCAAACCGGTAACCTCTGAGGGACCACCCACCTGGCTCAATCAAACACCGACAGAGAAGGTTCAGTCTTTGGACTACATTTACTCAGAAAATCACCGAAGCAGGATTCAAACCTTTAACCTAAGGATAAATGTACAGATGCCCCGATAGCTTAACTATCCAATGGTCTTGCAAAGTGCCCAGGCAGAACCTTTCAGGAATGTGTGGACGATGAGCTTAAGCTCTGAATGCAATAATTCTCTTGAAATTGCTGAGGTAGTGGTAAAAATACATTCTGTATCGTCAGTTTGAGAACAACTCATATTATACCATAGTTAAATCTTAATAATGCGTTAAGTTTGCAATAGTTTTTACAAGATGATCCGGACCCAATTTAGGTGGCTGATGATAACCGTTAATTCTTGTACGTTTTCCGTTAGAAAGTCAAGAATATTTTGAAGAATGTTCAAAAATAGTCGGTCTTATACCATGTACATGATCTAGTCGACAAATGGTCCTTGTGCAAACTTGGCCTATCTTGAACATTGTAAAATAATGAAATACACAGATAGTAACGTCTTGAATCAAGACTAGTTAAGACAATAAGTTGTAAACAGGTCTGTGTGGACACATTTATTAATATCATGTAAGTTAACAGTACTACTTTAGTATAAGAACATGGGTATGAACAATTTTATTGCAGGGAAAGCAGGGCTACTGACCCTATTCACCTGACGTCATCATCACAATCTTTGTTGCGCCATTTTGGAAGTCGAGGTCTCCGTGTTTTTAAGCAGTGTTGTGCGCATTTTAGGCGATGCGGCGTTTGCATGTATATACAAATCTGAGCAACTGCTTGTTCATGATGGCTTATACCACTGCAGCTGCACGGTCGTACTAATTAGTGTCAACTCGACGATTTCATGACAACTCCAAGACAACTCAAGACAACTCCACGACAACTTAAATCAGCAAGCCAAATCTACCTTGAAACACGATTTCTTTGCCAAAATGTATTAAATAATAGGTCTGGTCATCATTTTTCTAGACTTAATTTCCAAGAGAGAAATTATTTTTTTCAGTGAAAATAACCCATTTTTCCGTCAACACGCACATGCCGCGGCCATAGCTGCGGTGGTGTAAATGCCCATGAACGAGCTCCTCGGATTAGCCTATACCTATTGACTTCCAAAACGGTGAGCGTGACACAGTCGCCGCATGTGACGTGCCTGTAAGGGGTCAATTTGCAAATTGTTGGTTGAGAAAAACCAAAACATTAATTTAATGTGGATTTTAACAAAATTTAATGTGGATTTATTTTGGATGGTGTAACAACAAATAGTTGAAAGAGATAGTAAACTATTGTCAAGACTCAAATGTTAAAGGTCGAAAAAGTACAGTATTAGTTTTTGAGTAAATTAATTCCAACAACCCTGGAAATATTATCAAATATTCCGTGGTCAAGTTTTTAGTTCAAACATCCATAAAAGGGCTTACATTCAGTCAGGAAACTTGTGACTGTATGTTTTGATTGAGCTTCGTTTGATTGTGGCAATCAATTAATTAAGCATGGGGAATTCGAGGGGATCTCAAATACTATGACCTTGACTTTGGCAGTATTTCGGACAGAAATGTTTCTCTGGAGGATTGGTATTGGTATGAACTTAGTAATGATTGAGCTTTCAGAATGAATGAATTTAATATTTTGTTTCTCCTCGATAAGCGCCAGTGAATCCTCTGTACCTCGTCAAGGAAAATTAACATATATCACTGTACAATATCCATAGAGCTGTATATAACTGTTTTGTTTCAATTATTTAATTTATTAATTTCAAAAGGAAACATAATTAGTTACTTGTTGGAAAGATGCGCCAAACAATACTTAAAATGTATAAAAAAAGAAGCAGAAAACGAAACAGCAGAAAACAGCAGAAAATAGCAGAAAACAGCAAAAACATCAGAAAACATCAGAAAACATCAGAAAACAACAGAAAACAGCAGAAAACAATACAGCAGAAAACAGCAGAAAACAAAACAAAGGAAGAAAACACACTTGCAAAGACACACAGTCGTGACCCACCGTTATGTCCAAGGACATTGTTAATCTATAGACTGTGTAAGTCTCGCGCGTATTCGAACATTAGGGTCCGTTAAAGCACGCGATTTTATTTCTTTCACATGTTACAGCAATTTGTGTGGGACCAAAATGGTCCCAAAAATGTTCGCATACGCGCGAGACTTGCAGAGTCTATTTCAAAAAGTTGTTTTACCAGTAAGCAATTTTGTGTGCTTACTATAGCAGAAAAACTTGCGTAAGCAAAAGTGTGTTTCATGAAAGATCAAGAAAATTGGACAGCTCGTGTGCGCGTTCACAATGGATTTGCATTGCTGAGTCACTCATCTGCTTACAGAAACCGCTGGCATGTTAGCGTGCATTTTGCTTTGCTTACGGTTAGCAGTGTTTATAAAAAAGAAATTCTGCTAATGGTCGCTCTGTAAGCACTAAACGTCTGCTTACAGGCTTTATGATATTGGGCCCTGCTCGGATTAGTCTATACAAACAGCATACACAGCGGACACAAACAAACAACAACAACAACAACAACAATAATAATAGTAACAATACTGTGTTCACACTGGAAAAGTGGTGCCATGCTTACAAAGTTGCATCAGGCTCTCTGTTGAATCTTTCTATAGCAATTTGTTTAAACAAGTATTTTTGCTTTTAGCAAAATTGTGTTTTCCAAAGCGATCAAAACACGCCTACGTTGTAGGAAATTTTCATTTAGAAACCAACTTATTGGGAACTTGTTCTCCCAAAAAGTGTTTGCTCCGTATTGTTGTTATCAATTAATGTCATGTTTTGGCCCCAAAATAAGTTAAAAACAAAATTGCACGAGCAAACAGTTTTTGAAATTACATGGGCATTTTAACATTGTGTTTTGAAGGACCAGGAACAATCAACTAATTTTTAGTTAGTTTTAATCTGTTAGATCTATTCTACCCTTTGTACTAGAAACACAGTGGTATCCACAATTACATGTATGCTCTAGTGTATTACATCCGGTTCAGACTGGCGCTCCAGAGTCACGCCGAACCAATTAGGAGCGACTCTAGATTTCGGTTTCAGACAGGTGAACTTAATTAACATAAACTTGCATTAGGTTCGGCTCTTGACGAGATTGACATCTGAACCCAAGACACTCCAGAGTCGTTCCGACCGACTTTAACAGTCAATCTTTTGACTTCTAGCATGTCTAGTAGCTCCTAACTGTTTCAGACGTCGAACTTTTCATGTACTTAATTCAATAATTTTGTTCGGTGCGACTCTGGTGTGCCAGTCTGAAATGGGTGTGAACCAAGCATGACTTACACCGGCTTCCTTCATGAATATGCAAATCACAAGACTTGGATATGTTGCAACCAAACGTGGTCACAACAAAACTAAACTCATTTATATTTTTATTTTTAATGAAATTTGATAATTAACTTCCTCCAACACATTAAAGTGAGAAGGATGTTTCACGGTGTGAAATTTGCCAAATTATTTAGGATTGAGTGTGATAATATGGTCAACTGTGTTGTAAAGAAGCTCACTTTTGGAATAAATTTGAATAATATGCTTTTGAAGTGATCAATATTAAGATAACCGTGGTATAAATAAAACTTATATGCAGATTATATTTTTATGAACTTTTTTTTAGAATATTAATAAAAAATTGTATCATCTGAACTATTATCATCTCATGTTTTAAATTTCATTTTATAGAAAATATGGATATATTTTTGTATTGTTTTGAAATAATTAGAGAATTGTCGCTTGGCAGAAATTGGTTACCGGTAAAAAAATATTAATTGAACACTGGGTCACCTTGTTTACAAAGAAGAGTGACCAAGTGCATTCCAGTGCATTTTCTGGCAGGCAAGAAGGTTTTCAATTCATCTTTTTAGATGAATTGTCATTATTGCCATCGTGACTTGTATTGTGACATCACACTTTGCTTTACATACGGAGATTGGTACGCATTCTAAGGTCTATCTTGGCCCTTTGTGAAATCGCGTATCACAATAGATGTTAATATTTGCATCGGGGAATGAATATAAATTTCAATTTGCCTTACACTGATGTGTGATAAGCACTGTATACTCAGTGCTTTCTAGTCCTGTAGAAAAAATTCGCAGGCAACTCGGGTGGGATTCGAACCCACGACTCCCGCATGACTATAGAGCAGATGTCTTAACCACTAGACCACCGAGTACAAGACGTTACTTATTGTATCATGATTACCACATTGTTTCAAAAATCGTACAAATAAACAGCTGAGCAAGTTTGATGTTTATCCTTTCCTCATATCCAAAGTTGATAGAAAAAAATGTACTGTGCAGACTCCATGAAAATGTCAGATTTTGTTGTCTTCCTTTGAGCTGTGTACAGACTGTACCTGCAGGAAGTCCTGGCTCTGTGGCTCTTTTGTGAACATGCGATGTGACAGGTAACAGGTCCGTGGCGATGCTTACTTTAGAGTCACACGCTTTATGAGTGCAGGATTCCGTGGTGAGCAGTGAAGCACAAAAAAGGAGCTCAGCACAACAAAATTATGCTTACCAGAATAAGGTTACCAGCCAAAATACCATGTCACGTGTTTTAAATAATAGATGAAATAAGATCCAAAATTAGTTTCCGTCTGAGTGAGACGACAACTCTGCCTATAGGAATGCGTACAAGAAATGCTGAATGCATTTTTACCGTTTTCTCGCAAACGAAACAACGAAATGAGCTGAAATTTTCACAGGTTGGTTTTATTACAAACAGCTTGATTTGTCCAAAGAATGGAATCATTTACAGACACTTTACCAATGTTGAGCTGGGGCTTTAAAGCACATGGACAACATCGGTAATTGTCAAAGACCAGCATCCGCACTTTATGTGACCAAACATAACATGAAACAACAAACCTGTGAACATTTAAGTTCAATCGGTCCTTGAAGTCACAAGGAAATGGCGAAAAAAGACTTCATGTGTTTTCACTGTTTTCAAACACTGCGTTTTGGAATTGCAAGACCAAAACTAAGTGTTTTACTCATTTCTCAAAATTATTTCAAGGGAATCGTTTTCCACCATGACCAACTTTAAAACATGTGTTAATTTGTGGACATTTATATTTTCAATCTCGCCAATGTTGTGTACATCAAAGGGAAAGTACTTCAGTGTTTTTTTTTTTTTTTTTTTAATTTTTTAGGGTAAATTCATTCCCATCATCCTCTGGCTTTCAATAAACACAAACACGTCAGAGTGAGAATCATGTCATATTGTAGTGTAGGACGCAAAGTAAGAATAGTACAGAACTCGGTGATAGACTTCAACAACTTTATTTTACAACTCCCTGTTCTTATATACACGCGTTGGAATCACTCAACTGAAACATTTCGTAATGCAATTTAGGCCACACACAAATAAGATTGTGTTTATCAAAATGGAGCATATGACAAATCATTTTAGCATTTTGTTTCTCGCTGAATTCAGAGCTGAAAGATAATGGACTTTTAGTCAAAGGACAGTTTTGTTTTATGTTGGGAGTTTTTACAGAGGTTGGTGACACTGAGCCTGGGATTTCCTTGCAGGAAGTTCGCCCTTCCAACTGTTGATCAATTCTAAGAACTTGACAGGAATTTCACCTTACTTGTTTTACTTTCATGTGTATCACATTGCTAAGATTGCAATTCTAATATCCACAGACTTACATGGTATAAAGATGGTCATTGCAGATAACTTCCCTTGTTACATTTTGGCCTGAAATGCTATAGATTTTGTTAAAGGTAGAATACAGGATTGGTATTCATCAAATTTGTTTTGAATAAGTGTCAGTCCAAATGCTTACTGATTATGAAGTTCATACCAGTACCAATCTTCCATAGAAACATTTCTGCCTGAAATGCTGTCAAAGTCAAGAAAAGGAATGTGAAGACCGCGATTTTTAATTTTCGGTTGTTACAATCAAATTTATGGACAATGTGTTTACATGCTAAAAAAAGTGGGCCTAGATTTCCACTTTTTTTCTCTGAACTCGGACGACGGATTGAGCCCAAATTTTCACAGGTTTGTTTCTTTATATATATATTGAGTCACACAAAGTAAGAACACTGCACTATCAGCTTTACCAATTCCATATTTTACTTGTCATGAGTAAAAGAATTTGATCTGGCAATTCTAAAAACTCAATGTTTGAAACCAGCGAAAACATGAAATGGGTATTTTCCTTGTTTTCTCGTGGCTCCGATGACCGATTGAGCTTAAACTTTCACAGGTTTGTTACTTCATGCATGGTCACACAAACTGCTGGTCTTTGACAAAAAACAAAAATGACCAATGTAGTCTGCATGCTTTGTAGGGTAGATGTTAAATCGCCAGTGTAGTGAAGAACATGCCCTGTGGGGAGTTGTCGGCATTTTTCAAGAACAACAAAAATTTCCCCAACATCCATATTTTTAGTTAGACTAGAATAATGTCTGACTTCTTTATTTAGTCACAAAAGTGACTGCTTCGTTTTATTATTATTTATTATTTATTATTTATATCTTTCTGGTAATGAAACCAAGGGACCCTCAATAGTGACTTGCACTGTGACCCGTAGACCTGTGTAGAGAAGATGATGAAAAAATGTCAGTTTTAGATGTAGGAGGAAAACCCCAAATAGGGAAAACCCACGCAGTCAGGTAGGGACTGAAAACCCAATCCACATGCAAGGCTCCAGTCCGGGATTCGAACCGGGGTTCACAGAAGTGAAAGGCAGGGAAAGAAACCACTGAGCCAACCTGAATGCCATCCGGACTAGAGACGGTTGCTATGTCACATGATTCGGTCATGGGGCCTTTGCACAGTTAGGTAAGAGACAGTGCACCACCCATACACAATTCTATTAAAATTAATGTAATGTGTATGGCACAATGGTACCAGGCTTAATTGCCCATCTGAAGGTTCCTTCAAACGCTTGCCCAGAACCATCTGACGTAGAAACACTGTCTTAAGTCTAGAGAATCCAATTTGAGTGTTCACTTTTGACCAATCAAAACATTTTGCCGGACATCATTCAAATCTAACCTACGAATGGTTTGGGCTGTGTCTGAATGGATGAGAGGCACTGCAACAGGCATCCCAAGCTATATAGATAGATTGCACATGACGTCAACAATGGGAAAAATCTGCCATCTTTGATGACAGTGACTGCACATTTTTTATTGCACAGCTGTGTGTTTCGGGTAAACACTGCATGCGGTACGCATGCGTTTTATAAACTCCTTCCACGATTGGTTGGTAAGCTACTGAAGCTGCATTGAAATTACAGAGCTTGACGCGGCCACAAGAGTGTCATGGCCGAGCGGTTAAGATCACCGGACTCAAGTTCTGGTGTTGTTGGCAGCAGAGTGTGGGTTAGAATCCCGGTCGCGGCACTTGTGTTCTTGAGCAAGATACTTTACCATAATTGCTTTGTCCTTTGGATGGGACATTAAGCCGTAGGTCCTGTGTACTAGGATAGGTAGTGCACGTAAAAGAACCCAGAACACTTATCGTGGAAGAGTAGGGGTTTACCCCGGTGTTTCTGGTTCACATGGCAAGCACCCTTATCTACAGGTTTCCTCAGGCTTGAGAGCTACAGTGATTAAGTTCACTTTTGAGGCATCCTTGGTTTCATTACCAGAAATGTATAATAATAATAATAATAATAAATTGCCACCAAAGATGGCATCTACTGTAACCCATCTATCATGTCTATAGCTGACAGCTGCTTTGTGTTCTGGGCCCAATTTCATGGCCCTGCTTACCTCAGAATTCAGCGCTTACGGCACATTAAAGACGCCCGCTCGTCACCATTACCCGACGACTATTTCTGTGGCACAAAATGATCATGTACCGATCTAAAAGGTGATCTTTCGTGGCACGATTTTTGTTTGTCGCGCGCTGATGAGTGGGCATCTTTAATTGGGAACTTTATAAAGGGACCAGTAAGCGCATGAAAATGGGCCTTGGTCTCCCCGCCCATGACAGACTAACTGTAGGAATGGGCCTTGGTCTCCCCGCCCATGGCAGACCAACTGTAGGAATGGGCCTTGGTCTCCCCGCCCATGACAGACCAACTGTAGGAATTGGCCTTGGTCTCCCCGCCCATGGCAGACCAACTGTAGTAACAGGCCTTGGTCTCCCCGCCCATGGCAGACCAACTGTAGGAATGGGCCTTGGTCTCCCCTCCCATGGCAGACCAACTGTAGTAACAGGCCTTGGTCTCCCCGCCCATGGCAGACCAACTGTAGGAATGGGCCTTGGTCTCCCCGCCCATGGCAGACCAACTGTAGGAATGGGCCTTGGTCTCCCCGCCCATGGCAGACCAACTGTAGTACCAGGCCTTGGTCTCCCCGCCCATGGCAGACCAACTGTAGGAATGGGCCTTGGTCTCCCCGCCCATGGCAGACCAACTGTAGGAATGGGCCTTTGTCTCCCCGCCCATGGCAGACCAACTGTAGGAATGGGCCTTGGTCTCCCCGCCCATGGCAGACCAACTGTAGTACCAGGCCTTGGTCTCCCCGCCCATGGCAGACCAACTGTAGGAATGGGCCTTGGTCTCCCCGCCCATGGCAGACCAACTGTAGTACCAGGCCTTGGTCTCCCCGCCCATGGCAGACCAACTGTAGGAATGGGCCTTGGTCTCCCCGCCCATGGCAGACCAACTGTAGGAATGGGCCTTGGTCTCCCCGCCCATGGCAGACCAACTGTAGGAATGGGCCTTGGTCTCCCCGCCCATGGCAGACCAACTGTAGTAACAGGCCTTGGTCTCCCCGCCCATGGCAGACCAACTGTAGGAATGGGCCTTGGTCTCCCCGCCCATGGCAGACCAACTGTAGGAATGGGCCTTGGTCTCCCCGCCCATGGCAGACCAACTGTAGGAATGGGCCATGGTCCCCCCGCCCATGGCAGACCAACTGTAGGAACGGGCCTTGGTCTCCCCGCCCATGGCAGACCAACTGTAGGAATGGGCCTTGGTCTCCCCGCCCATGGCAGACCAACTGTAGGAATGGGCCATGGTCTCCCCGCCCATGGCAGACCAACTGTAGGAATGGGCCTTGGTCTCCCCGCCCATGGCAGACCAACTGTAGGAATGGGCCTTGGTCTCCCCGCCCATGGCAGACCAACTGTAGTACCAGGCCTTGGTCTCCCCGCCCATGGCAGACCAACTGTAGGAATGGGCCTTGGTCTCCCCGCCCATGGCAGACCAACTGTAGTACCAGGCCTTGGTCTCCCCGCCCATGGCAGACCAACTGTAGGAATGGGCCTTGGTCTCCCCGCCCATGGCAGACCAACTGTAGGAATGGGCCTTGGTCTCCCCGCCCATGGCAGACCAACTGTAGTACCAGGCCTTGGTCTCCCCGCCCATGGCAGACCAACTGTAGGAATGGGCCTTGGTCTCCCCGCCCATGGCAGACCAACTGTAGGAATGGGCCTTGGTCTCCCCGCCCATGGCAGACCAACTGTAGGAATGGGCCATGGTCTCCCCGCCCATGGCAGACTAACTGTAGGAACGGGCCTTGGTCTCCCCGCCCATGGCAGACCAACTGTAGGAATGGGCCTTGGTCTCCCCGCCCATGGCAGACCAACTGTAGGAATGGGCCATGGTCTCCCCGCCCATGGCAGACCAACTGTAGGAATGGGCCATGGTCTCCCCGCCCATGGCAGACCAACTGTAGGAATGGGCCTTGGTCTCCCCGCCCATGGCAGACCAACTGTAGTACCGGGCCTTGGTCTCCCCGCCCATGGCAGACCAACTGTAGGAATGGGCCTTGGTCTCCCCGCCCATGGCAGACCAACTGTAGTACCAGGCCTTGGTCTCCCCGCCCATGGCAGACCAACTGTAGGAATGGGCCTTGGTCTCCCCGCCCATGGCAGACCAACTGTAGGAATGGGCCTTGGTCTCCCCGCCCATGGCAGACCAACTGTAGTACCAGGCCTTGGTCTCCCCGCCCATGGCAGACCAACTGTAGGAATGGGCCTTGGTCTCCCCGCCCATGGCAGACCAACTGTAGGAATGGGCCTTGGTCTCCCCGCCCATGGCAGACCAACTGTAGGAATGGGCCTTGGTCTCCCCGCCCATGGCAGACTAACTGTAGGAACGGGCCTTGGTCTCCCCGCCCATGGCAGACCAACTGTAGGAATGGGCCTTGGTCTCCCCGCCCATGGCAGACCAACTGTAGGAATGGGCCATGGTCTCCCCGCCCATGGCAGACCAACTGTAGGAATGGGCCATGGTCTCCCCGCCCATGGCAGACCAACTGTAGGAATGGGCCTTGGTCTCCCCGCCCATGGCAGACCAACTGTAGTACCAGGCCTTGGTCTCCCCGCCCATGGCAGACCAACTGTAGGAATGGGCCTTGGTCTCCCCGCCCATGGCAGACCAACTGTAGTACCAGGCCTTGGTCTCCCCGCCCATGGCAGACCAACTGTAGGAATGGGCCTTGGTCTCCCCGCCCATGGCAGACCAACTGTAGGAATGGGCCTTGGTCTCCCCGCCCATGGCAGACCAACTGTAGGAATGGGCCTTGGTCTCCCCGCCCATGGCAGACCAACTGTAGTACCAGGCCTTGGTCTCCCCGCCCATGGCAGACCAACTGTAGGAATGGGCCTTGGTCTCCCCGCCCATGGCAGACCAACTGTAGGAATGGGCCTTGGTCTCCCCGCCCATGGCAGACCAACTGTAGGAATGGGCCATGGTCTCCCGGCCCATGGCAGACTAACTGTAGGAACGGGCCTTGGTCTCCCCGCCCATGGCAGACCAACTGTAGGAATGGGCCTTGGTCTCCCCGCCCATGGCAGACCAACTGTAGGAATGGGCCATGGTCTCCCCGCCCATGGCAGACCAACTGTAGGAATGGGCCTTGGTCTCCCCGCCCATGGCAGACCAACTGTAGGAATGGGCCTTGGTCTCCCCGCCCATGACAGACCAACTGTAGGAATTGGCCTTGGTCTCCCCGCCCATGGCAGACCAACTGTAGTAACAGGCCTTGGTCTCCCCGCCCATGGCAGACCAACTGTAGGAATGGGCCTTGGTCTCCCCTCCCATGGCAGACCAACTGTAGTAACAGGCCTTGGTCTCCCCGCCCATGGCAGACCAACTGTAGGAATGGGCCTTGGTCTCCCCGCCCATGGCAGACCAACTGTAGGAATGGGCCTTGGTCTCCCCGCCCATGGCAGACCAACTGTAGTACCAGGCCTTGGTCTCCCCGCCCATGGCAGACCAACTGTAGGAATGGGCCTTGGTCTCCCCGCCCATGGCAGACCAACTGTAGGAATGGGCCTTTGTCTCCCCGCCCATGGCAGACCAACTGTAGGAATGGGCCTTGGTCTCCCCGCCCATGGCAGACCAACTGTAGTACCAGGCCTTGGTCTCCCCGCCCATGGCAGACCAACTGTAGGAATGGGCCTTGGTCTCCCCGCCCATGGCAGACCAACTGTAGTACCAGGCCTTGGTCTCCCCGCCCATGGCAGACCAACTGTAGGAATGGGCCTTGGTCTCCCCGCCCATGGCAGACCAACTGTAGGAATGGGCCTTGGTCTCCCCGCCCATGGCAGACCAACTGTAGGAATGGGCCTTGGTCTCCCCGCCCATGGCAGACCAACTGTAGTACCAGGCCTTGGTCTCCCCGCCCATGGCAGACCAACTGTAGGAATGGGCCTTGGTCTCCCCGCCCATGGCAGACCAACTGTAGGAATGGGCCTTGGTCTCCCCGCCCATGGCAGACCAACTGTAGGAATGGGCCATGGTCTCCCCGCCCATGGCAGACTAACTGTAGGAACGGGCCTTGGTCTCCCCGCCCATGGCAGACCAACTGTAGGAATGGGCCTTGGTCTCCCCGCCCATGGCAGACCAACTGTAGGAATGGGCCATGGTCTCCCCGCCCATGGCAGACCAACTGTAGGAATGGGCCATGGTCTCCCCGCCCATGGCAGACCAACTGTAGGAATGGGCCTTGGTCTCCCCGCCCATGGCAGACCAACTGTAGTACCAGGCCTTGGTCTCCCCGCCCATGGCAGACCAACTGTAGGTATGGGCCTTGGTCTCCCCGCCCATGGCAGACCAACTGTAGTACCAGGCCTTGGTCTCCCCGCCCATGGCAGACCAACTGTAGGAATGGGCCTTGGTCTCCCCGCCCATGGCAGACCAACTGTAGGAATGGGCCTTGGTCTCCCCGCCCATGGCAGACCAACTGTAGTACCAGGCCTTGGTCTCCCCGCCCATGGCAGACCAACTGTAGGAATGGGCCTTGGTCTCCCCGCCCATGGCAGACCAACTGTAGGAATGGGCCTTGGTCTCCCCGCCCATGGCAGACCAACTGTAGGAATGGGCCATGGTCTCCCCGCCCATGGCAGACCAACTGTAGGAACGGGCCTTGGTCTCCCCGCCCATGGCAGACCAACTGTAGGAATGGGCCTTGGTCTCCCCGCCCATGGCAGACCAACTGTAGGAATGGGCCATGGTCTCCCCGCCCATGGCAGACCAACTGTAGGAATGGGCCATGGTCTCCCCGCCCATGGCAGACCAACTGTAGGAATGGGCCTTGGTCTCCCCGCCCATGGCAGACCAACTGTAGTACCAGGCCTTGGTCTCCCCGCCCATGGCAGACCAACTGTAGGAATGGGCCTTGGTCTCCCCGCCCATGGCAGACCAACTGTAGTACCAGGCCTTGGTCTCCCCGCCCATGGCAGACCAACTGTAGGAATGGGCCTTGGTCTCCCCGCCCATGGCAGACCAACTGTAGGAATGGGCCTTGGTCTCCCCGCCCATGGCAGACCAACTGTAGGAATGGGCCTTGGTCTCCCCGCCCATGGCAGACCAACTGTAGTACCAGGCCTTGGTCTCCCCGCCCATGGCAGACCAACTGTAGGAATGGGCCTTGGTCTCCCCGCCCATGGCAGACCAACTGTAGGAATGGGCCTTGGTCTCCCCGCCCATGGCAGACCAACTGTAGGAATGGGCCATGGTCTCCCCGCCCATGGCAGACCAACTGTAGGAACGGGCCTTGGTCTCCCCGCCCATGGCAGACCAACTGTAGGAATGGGCCTTGGTCTCCCCGCCCATGGCAGACCAACTGTAGGAATGGGCCATGGTCTCCCCGCCCATGGCAGACCAACTGTAGGAATGGGCCTTGGTCTCCCCGCCCATGGCAGACCAACTGTAGGAATGGGCCTTGGTCTCCCCGCCCATGGCAGACCAACTGTAGGAATGGGCCATGGTCTCCCCGCCCATGGCAGACTAACTGTAGGAACGGGCCTTGGTCTCCCCGCCCATGGCAGACCAACTGTAGGAATGGGCCTTGGTCTCCCCGCCCATGGCAGACCAACTGTAGGAATGGGCCATGGTCTCCCCGCCCATGGCAGACCAACTGTAGGAATGGGCCTTGGTCTCCCCGCCCATGGCAGACCAACTGTAGGAATGGGCCTTGGTCTCCCCGCCCATGGCAGACCAACTGTAGGAATGGGCCTTGGTCTCCCCGCCCATGGCAGACCAACTGTAGGAACGGGCCTTGGTCTCCCCGCACATGGCAGACCAACTGTAGGAATGGGCCTTGGTCTCCCCGCCCATGGCAGACCAACTGTAGGAATGGGCCTTGGTCTCCCCGCCCATGGCAGACCAACTGTAGGAATGGGCCATGGTCTCCCCGCCCATGGCAGACCAACTGTAGGAACGGGCCTTGGTCTCCCCGCACATGGCAGACCAACTGTAGGCATGGGCCTTGGTCTCCCCGCCCATGGCAGACCAACTGTAGGAATGGGCCTTGGTCTCCCCGCCCACAGCAGACCAACTGTAGGAACGAGCCTTGGTCTCCCCGCCCATGGCAGACCAACTGTAGGAATGGGCCTTGGTCTCCCCGCCCATGGCAGACCAACTGTAGGAACGGGCCTTGGTCTCCCCGCCCATGGCAGACCAACTGTAGGAACGGGTCTTGGTCTCCCCGCCCATGGCAGATCCAACTGTAGGAATGGGCCTTGGTCTCCCCGCCCATGGCAGACCAACTGTAGGAATGGGCCTTGGTCTCCCCGCCCATGGCAGACCAACTGTAGGAACGGGCCTTGGTCTCCCCGCCCATGGCAGATCCAACTGTAGGAATGGGCCTTGGTCTCCCCGCCCATGGCAGACCAACTGTAGGAATGGGCCATGGTCTCCCCGCCCATGACAGACCAACTGTAGGAATGGGCCTTTGTCTCCCCGCCCATGACAGACCAACTGTAGGCATGGGCCTTGGTCTCCCCGCCCATGGCAGACCAACTGTAGGAATGGGCCTTGGTCTCCCCGCCCATGGCAGACCAACTGTAGGAATGGGCCTTGGTCTCCCCGCCCATGGCAGACTAACTGTAGGAATGGGCCTTTGTCTCCCCGCCCATGACAGACCAACTGTAAGAACGGGCCTTGGTCTCCCCGCCCATGACAGACCAACTGTAGGCATGGGCCTTGGTCTCCCCGCCCATGGCAGACCAACTGTAGGAATGGGCCTTGGTCTCCCCGCCCATGGCAGACCAACTGTAGGAATGGGCCATGGTCTCCCCGCCCATGGCAGACCAACTGTAGGAATGGGCCTTGGTCTCCCCGCCCATGGCAGACCAACTGTAGGAATTGGCCTTGGTCTCTTCACCCATGGCAGACCAACTGTAGGAATGGGCCTTGGTCTCTTCGCCCATGGCAGACCAACTGTAGGAATGGGCCTTGGTCTGATGATCAGAAACACCAGAGCTTTAATCCGGTGTTCTTATCCGCTCGGCCAAGACACGCCACTACAAGTGTTCATATCTGTAAATGTTCCTCTTGCATGCAGTGGACTGTAAAAAATCGCTGTAAAAAATGTGACAAGACCCCTAAGTTCCCATAACTAGATTACCCAGATCATGGCTGATGCATTTCTGACATAGTTTTAAGAGAGAAGGAAGACCTTCCAAGCATTCATTGAACGACTTTTGAGAACGCTGGGTGGCAGCAGACTTACAGGTAAATCCATTGTTCTCAGAAATGTGCGCATGCTCAGAACTAAAAAACAATAGAAATTTACCGGGTAAGTCTGCTGCCACCTAGTGTTCCAAAGTCTCCCATTCTGACGCACCATTGGATCTTCATCTAAGGTTACAAATAGTACAAGTCTTTGATCAGCGCAAAACAATTTAAACAATAGACACAGATTCATTGTGCAGTTTATCAGTTTAATATTGTACATCTTTCACTGGCAAGTGGTTTTACTTGATTTAAAATACATATTTCATATAAACTTGACAATTTGACAGTTATTGTGTATTTATATAAATTAAATACATTACCACATTTTCATACTTTTATGCCAAAGAAATCTACAAAATGCTAAATTAATGTTGACTGCAAAACACATCAACAGCAACCGACGGAGTGATGTTATTAAGTAGTCGTAGGATCCTGTATAATTTGAACATTTTCATTAGCGACAATTTCATTTACAAAAAACAAAGGCCCCTGGGTCAAAAGTCGGCACGCTCAGAGTACTTAGGCTGTGTCCGAATCAAGTGACTTCAGCTACGGCTATGGCCGTTGGCTGCAACGACAATGTTGGAGAATAGGAATCCTGGGCGTTCCGGACGTAGCCACTGCCGAAGCCATTCATTCGGACATGGCCTTACATTGGTCAAATGAAACAAGAAGTCTTCCAAAGCTATCGACCCAATACACCCTGACATCATCTTCACAATAATCTTGGTTGCACCATTGTGGAAGTCAATGTCACTGTGTGTTATCCAGTGCGGTGCGCATTTTAGGCGACACAGCGTTTACACGTACACCCATTGACTTCCAAAATGGTCAGAGTCGCCGCGTGTGACGTGCGTGCAAGGGGTCAATAGTGATTAAGCTGATTCGTGTTTTTTTATTACCACAAATACATTTTTGCAATAAGAATAATGATGATATTTTTGATAATGGGATAAGTGGAAATGCCGCAAAACAACATTTTGTGTTACGATGGGTTTATATTGGAGCTGAATCCAGTTGCAAACGGGCAGCCTTTGAACAAAGTTGCTTTGGTCCATTGCAGTCAAAATGTAATTGAGAGGTTTCAGGTGACGTCACTTGAGACCTTTTTCTAATGCTGCGTGCGTAAACAGACGCTGGAAATCATTCAGCAGACGACGCGCCAGCCATTGAGTTTGTACATGGCTGGACCTAACTAAGATGGCTGCAAAATGAACTTTTCCCGGGGTCACGCGACTTCTCTAAAGTATTGATTGACAACATTTTTGATAAACATGATAACGAGTGCTGGAAAAACTATGTATGAAACAACAGCATTACAAAAAATATCATTATAACTAAGATTTGAAATAGCAGCGCTGTGAAATGGAAATCACAAAGTAAGCACAAAATGCTCTATGAAATCAGGCCCAGGGTTGTTGGTTAGTTAAGTTTCCACAGTGATTATTTCTCTTGCCAAGGCAACATATATAAGATCACCAGTTTTGTTAAAGAGTTAGATAGAATTTTGTTAACAGGATCATTGGTACCATGAAGTACCAAGGGTGGATTTCACAAAACTGGTCCTAATTTAGGACTAGTCCTCGCTTAGGACTAGTCCTATAAGTTAGGACTAGTTACTCATCCTAACTCGAGATAAGACTAGTCCTAGCGCTTTGTGAAATCCACCCCAAGGTATGTAAACTTTTAAATTACCAACAATAAATAAATTTTTCCGTCAATCACAATTACCTTTACCATGTCGTTCTATAGTATAAGCCTCTTTAATAGTGGCAGACACAATTAATTTCACAAAGCTAATCTGTTTAAATAAATTATCATATAAACTAATTATTCACAGTTACAATGTATTACATTTTTCAAATTGCTTTAAAAAAAATTATGTCACAAAAATGTAGTAAATTTGCAGGACAAATTTCCACAGCAAAAAAAAAAAAGTACAGAGGGAAAAATTATCCGACTACTGCTCCACTAGGGTCACATTTTGTCACTCGCAAACAGTATTGCACCTACTGCCTAATACTTTATGTGAATGTCGACTCCATTAAAAATAATCCTTTAAAAATATACAGGTCTTCTGTGACACCAGAGAGTCGTCATGAAATTTGCATCATCAGAAAAAAGTCATTTCCTTTGAAGTTGTCAAAAGATACAAAAGTATCGTTACACAATATCTCTTCAGTTTGCAGGTCGTACAAACGGTTTAAATAGAACTTTTACATGAAAATATACACGGTTTATTTATAATTTGATACATGGCAGGGAAATATTGCATAACTTCTAAATTTGTTCAAGTAATTTTTCCCCTTTCTATAAACTCCCTGTGCATACATGTACAATACAATGGTTATCAAGACACTTAGATATTTATACAATTACGTTCTTCAAATTTCTTGGAAAATCCCTTCCAACTGTGCATAAAGTACGTATAAGATTTACTTTGTCTAGTATCAAGGCAGATCCCCCCACACTTTGAACCCAGAATCCAACAGCATGTGTTGATTCTGTTGGACTGAAGACTGTACCAGTATAAACTGATCATACACGGGATCAGGCACACCATAATCCGAGTCCAACAGTTTTGGCGTTACCATAATGTCATCGTGTCGGTGCAAAAATGTTGTATCCCCTAAATGTACGTTACATGCAAGTTTGAAAGTGTCAAAACATTGTAGATCGCTTAAAATGACCCGGATGTACATACAAAACCAATAGGTGATGAGATTTTTGACGGTGCATTTTCGTGCGAGATACGACGTTGTTGCACAATCGTGATACGACGTTGTTGCACAATCGAGATACGACGTTGTTGCACAATCGAGATACGACGTTGTTGCACAATCGAGATACGATGTTGTTGCACAATCGAGATACAACGTTGTTGCACAATCGAGATATGACGTTGATGCACAATCGACATACAACGTTGTTGCACAATCGAGATACAACGTTGTTGCACAATCGAGATACGACGTTGATGCACAATCGACATACGACGTTGTTGCACAATTGAGATACAACATTGTTGCACAATCGAGATACAACGTTGTTGCACAATCTAGATACGACGTTGTTGCACAATCGAGATACAACATTGTTGCACAATCTAGATACGACGTTGTTGCACAATCTAGATACGACGTTGTTGCACAATCGAGATACGACATTGTTGCACAATCGAGATACGACGTTGTTGCACAATCGAGATACAACGTTGTTGCACAATCTAGATACGACGTTGTTGCACAATCGACATATGACATTGTTGCACAATCCAGATACAACGTTTTTGCACAATCGTTTTTGCACGGGATGATAATGTGTTGGATTTTGTCAGAGTGAGGAAGGATCCCAGTAAGCCGCTCAAGTTAGGGTTAAAATATTTCAAAATCAACACGTTTACTGTCTTTATATGACGTTCTGCATAGATATTCACCTCTCTTCATAGACTGTAGAGGGAGCCCTAGAGATGTCAGCCTTGTCCATTTGATCATCTCCCCTTTTTAAAATGTCTTTGTCTGACTGGCAAAGAACTCTTCAGTTATAAACCACGAGGACGCTATGCTGCTTGCAGCTGTTCCCTTATAATGTTTATTCCCGAAAAATATTTGCTGAAACACTTCTCAAATCAACTGCTCCTAGCTGTTTGATCTCAGCAAGTTGTTGTGCTGGAATTGATCGGCTGGGTACATGTAGGTTAATCCCTTCAAAAGTCTACGGAAGATTTTTGACTTTCCCATTGATGAAGCATTCATCCAAACTTCATGGGTGACAGGTGCATTAATTGATTGACTACCAGCCAAGTGGGTATTAACTACTACTGTCAGATGACATAACCGCACCCAAATCAAATGCAAGTGTCAACAACAGCTTCAGAGATATCATAACAGGACTTGGCAAGGACATCCGCAGTCGTCTGTGAAAGTCAAACTATCGCAAAATCCAACCACTGCCATTAGATCGTAGCAATTCTTACTGCTTTCCTTGTTGGTGATGGAAGGCCTGGTGTTACACGGACGCCTTGGAGGCCACATTAGAGCGGGTCCTACAAAGATCCATGACCTTCCTGGCGATGACCTTTGTGGGCGGTTTAGACAAAACAACCAACAGCTTTCTCAGGCCTAGTATTATACGGAGGGCATGGCCTCTGTTGCCTGGTCTTGGCCTTGGTGCCTCTACAAAACTTTCCCGTAAACTTAAAGATTTTCCAATGGAAGTGCCTGTTGCAAGATTACACTTGCCTTGCCCTTTCAAAGATGAAACTCTAGGCCCATTATGGGGAAAGTGATCAACTCAGTTTGTCTTAGCATTGATGACCCAAGCTGCTGATGGATTGACTCTCAGTAAGGAAAGCATGTTGGTATCTGGGTCTAAACATCGCATCCCTGAAAGTTTGAAAAAAAAAAAAAAAATCACATTTAAAGAATTGAATTTTGAAAAATGAGTTAGCTGTCGCAAACTGCTTACAGACCAAGAGCAGGTTCGATCAAGGACCATAGTAAACCATAGTTTGACTAACTCTGATCGAACTCACATTAGTCAAGGATGGTTGGACTAGTCTTATCAACTATTTGCAACCAGCCTATTGAGGTTGGCCATTTCATAAGCACAGTGCAGAGGGGACCAGTTATCAGAAAAGTGATAATAATGATTTCGCCGTTTTCTCATGGTCGCATGGATGTGTCATGACTAGAGTCATTCGCACTTCAACTTCAGTGCGCATGCACTACGTACGTCACTAACCAACCACTAGTTAACCATTGGACCTTGATTGAACTTGCTCCAAAATGACCTGTTGTATATTTATGCAAAGGTTGTAGTAATGGCCTGTTGTTTCTGAAAGGCCAAATGATCACACAAAGTTAGTTATGTTGTCATTAAGCCACTGAGAAAAACTCAAAGAAACGAAAATGCGATGTGAAGTTCACTTTACTTCTGCTTGAAGGATTGTCTTGGGACAAACTTGGAAGTTAAGATCTTACAAAAAAGCCCAATTTACAAGAGCCCAATTTCACAGAGCTGCTTGAGAAAAGAAGTTTGCTTGGCAATTTTCTGCTCAGCAAAAAATAACAAGCAAGAAAACCAGTCAAAGATGGTACAAGTGGTATGGTATTTTGATTGGTAACCTTATTCTGGTAAGCAATATTGTTTTGTGCTTAACTACTTTAGTGCCTAAGCAGCTCTACGAAATGAGGCCAAGTTCTATGTGGAAATCTCCCACTAAAGCTTTCTACAGTAAATGAAATATAATGCAAGTGAAAAGGGATTTTTATTTGTGTTTTTACCCAAAACACAGATGTGTGTTAAGCACTGTATACTCGGTACTTTCCCCGAGTCCTGTGACTCACAGGCATATTCCTCGGGTGGGATTTTTACACACGACCCCCGCCATTCTAGGGCAGATGTCTTACCAACTAGACTACCGAGATTGCCCGGCAGCTAGAGGCAGTTCCAATCCTATTAGCATTGGGTACCGCGACCATTATAAGAGAAGAGATTCCTTTTTTTTAAAGAATGACATACCTATGTTGCCTCCGACCTCGTACAGGAAGTACCTTGTTCTATTTGGTGCAAGCTGGGAGATGAGACTGGATAGCTCACTGTTCCTGTAGGAATGAATATGACATTTAGGTTCTTGTTCTTTGCAGTTGATATAGAAGTATCAAAATTCAAATGAAAGCTAAAAACTAAACGTGGAAAAACATTGTTCAGAATTGGCCTTATTTTTGACTGTACGAGGGCGCCCTTTGAGGGTAGATCGGGGGTCAAACCATAGAAACAGTGTGGTAAACCAAATGCAAGTAGACTTTTAATAAAGCACTTAATATACCACTTTCGAGGTTTTTTTTTAATTGACAGTTTTACAATGTAATCAGTGCTAGATATTTGATTGGAAAATTTGTATTTTTAATGTTTTGAAATATCTTTGTACTTTCAAAATGGAATTAGTATTGTGCCCTCTTGATGTCAAATATACGGCCTATTGTACAGGTCCAACGTTTGGGGCTCTAAAGGAGCATCTCTAAAGTCTAAATTGTAGGAACGTTCTAATGAGAGACTTTTGAGACGATAGCGGGCATCCCACAGACCGGTCCTTTTCCATTGTTCTCTGCGATGAAAACAATGAAAAAGGACCGGTCTGTGGGACGCCCGTTATCGTCTCAAAAGACTCCCATATGAACGGGCGTACATGGACCAGTCCGTTGGACCATTGGAGTGTTCCATTGGAATGTAAAAATGCCAACATGTGTAGGAATACTCCCATAGTTCGGCACTACAGCACAGTCGAGCAGAACATTCTAGCAGTCAAATGAATTGCGGGCATATGCCTACAGGAACGTTCTTTTCACACTAAGCACGTGCCGGACTTTTAAGACGCTCCCTTATTCCCTAGAGAATGAGGGAGTGGGATGGGGGTATAGACTTTGGAGACAAAGACAGTGTCTAAGTACCTTTCAACTGTCTTTCTTCTACTTCTTCTTCTAATGCTGGTACGTTTGAACGGCACCTCAGCACTTGGCTGGACGTGCTGTGTGAACTGCGAAACAATGTCCCCTGCTGTCGTCGCGTCGCTCAACTGGACGGTGTTGGACACTTTTTCTGCTCCTGGCATCTGAACTCTGATAACGCCTTCTTGGGCATCACACTACAAAAGGGAAAAAAAAACGTCAACCTTATAAAAAAAAAGCACTTCCATTTCTGTTGGATTAAGTTCAGGCTGATCATTTTCAACCAGATGAGATCAGCCAAGTACAATGTAGGGTTGGAATGCTTAACCATTTAACCGGAAAAGAAATTGTGAAATCCATTTCCAAATTTTCTAAACATAACTGCCTCTTCCCCTTTTTGAAGCAATTATAGTTAACGTGTCTTGCTCAAGGACACAAGTGTCATAGACCGGGCTTCGAAACCCACATCCTGATGACTTAGCCACCAGAACTTGAGTCCGATGCACTAAACTGCTCTGCAACGACAAGCTTCACTGTTTAGGAAAATGTAGATGCCCAACCCTAACACAAAGGAAGAAGTGAGGGACCTAGCTGGATGCATCAGAATGTTCACTCGGATTTCCAGCCTAGGTTCAATTTCACTAAGCTGTTTAGCAGAATATACTGCTAAGCAAATTTGCGTTGCTAAGCAAACAGTACGATTTCCTCTTCACATTTCCATCGTCCCTTACCTCAGCTGATGAGTTTTTCCTCTCCTTTTTTCTGAAGAGTGTCATGACCTGAGCAAAGAAAAACAAAAATGCAAAATGAGGACATTATAAATTGGAAGTGGTTTCTGAATTGGTAATTTAAATTACAATACTATATACAATTTTTTCAAAGTTCTGGTTGTCTCAAAATGATTTGTGTATTTGTGTGACATGTTAAGTTTGACTTAGTAATTGGTTGTCAAGTCATGACAATCCACCTGATTTCCAGCAGCCACTCTGCTGTGTTATTATAAGTGGGGCTTAGTCCCATAAGTTAGAACTAGTCACTCCTCCTAACTTGAGATAAGGCTAGTCATTATTTATTATTTATATCTTTCTGGTAATGAAACCAAGGGACCCTCAAAAGTGACTAGCACTAGTGGCCAATAGGCCTGAAGATACCTGTGTAGAGAAGATGTTGAAGAAGTGTCAGTTTTAGATGTGGGAGGAAAACCCCAAATAGGGAAAACCCACGCAATCAGGTAGGGACTGAAAACCCAATCCACATGCAAGGCTCCAGTCCGGGATTCGAACCGGGGTCCACAGAGGTGAAAGGCAGGGAAAGAAACCACTGAGCCAACCTGAATGCCCTCAGTGAACAGTCCTAGCACTTTGTGAAATCCACACCTGTTCAGTTTTAACAACTCACCGATTTCGAGTCTCTCGTCTTCTTGGATTCCAACTCACACATTCTCCGTACCTGCTCCACCATCCTGAATGGTACCTACATCAGATAGGAGCCAAAAGTTCAAATCAAGCAATAAACCACAAGGGAAACTGACTGGGTAAATTTTACATCAATTTGGGGGTGAACAGAGAAAAATTGACTGGAGCGGGATTTGAACCTGCGACCACCGGTTTAACGTACCGACGCTCTACCAACTGAGCTATCCAGCCCTAATGTTGGCGGTCTCCCTATTTTGTCAATAAAATAGAAAGATATTGACAAAATAGAGAGACTGCCAACATTAGGGCTGGATAGCTCAGTTGGTAGAGCGTCCGTTTGTTAAACCGATGGTTGCAGGTTCAAATCCCGCTCCAGTCAATTTTTCTCTGTTCACCCCCAAAAAGTTCAAATCAACACAAATACAAACATCTCAGCAAAGAGACGACACAGGTATCATTGAAACCAGTATTCTCACCACGCACACAAACTTTGTACGACTTTTTAAGTTTTCTAGGGCACTGTATGTATTTTATAGATTAACCAAAAGAAAAAAACAGAGTGTCGACTAAAAAGTTTCATGCTTGGAATTTCTGGTATTTCACCCGCATTCTTTGCCAAGCACACAAAACTTTGTACAACGTTTTTAGTTATCTATGGCGCTCTTCTATTTTTCAAAAGCGGAAATTGGCTGAAATGTTTTACGCCTGACACTCACCACCCACAGGATGTTGTGGTATTTCACCAGCATTCTCATCACATTACACGTTCCCGCAGCAAACTGCAGCTCAGAGTAGTCAGGGGACTTCTTTCTCGCTGACTGAGCAGTGAAGAGGTTGGGGGCCATGATCATCGCAATGTTGTTCAGCGACATCTTGTTTTTGGGTTCGTGTTCTACGACCTTACCGAGGAACTTCAACACCAGCTGTAAAGTGGCAGATAAAAGAAAGTTTTTTTTTTCAGTTCAAACCCTACTCATGGTGATGCCAAATATTTGGGGGGGAATTGTGCCTTTGATGAAGCATGGCATTTGGCACAAAAACAGAGTATGTCATGAAAAAGATATTTAGCTATAGGGTTACCGCAGATTTGTCCTTTGAAAAATAAAAAAAGTTAATAGGTAACAGGTAATATGGTAAAATAACAAGCAATGGCAGCCATTTTGAAAATTAAACAAATTGCTTGCTACTCTACCCTATATTTTATGTTTCATTCTACCCTATTTTTGAAAAAATATAGGTAAATTAACAAGCAATGGCAGACATTTAAAAAAAAAAAAAATTGCTTGTTATTCTACCCAATATTTTATTTTATATTTCATTCTACCCTATTTTTGAAAAAAATATAGGTAAATTAACAAACAATGGCAGACATTTAAAAAAAAAAAATGCTTGTTATTCTACGGAATATTTTTACGAAGGGCAAATCTGCAATGGCCCTATAGTTTTAGAACTCTAATAAAAGACAGTCCGCTGCAGCCATCCACACACATCAAGTTCTAACACAAGACGCTAACAAACTTACAAAGCTCCATATGGATTATCTCAGGAACTTATACATCTAATGTCACAAGTGGCAATAGGTCAATGTAAGGCCCAAGCCAAGTGGGGGAGACTCGCTAATTGAGACTAATGACTAATTACCGCCTACTTGTTTCTATTTCTAACGAGCCCATCAGGACATGAATAAAAGGACATGGAATGTTCAGGCTCTGCCCGTACAACATCAGGTTCATGTTTTAAAAGAAAGAAGAAGAAGAAGAAGAAAAAAAACAACAAAAAAAACGCCCAAAATTTGCAAGATGCCCCGTAATGATATAATTAGAACGTATCCTCACTTGTGAAAGGCTGATAAGAATGAGGCAGTGTGAAACTCGCCATCGTGTAATCAACATTGACAGAGTTGTGGTTGATTTAGCTGCTTTTTTTATCCGGCTAACTCTCATCTCCTCCTCTCTCTCCACCCGCCCCCCTCTCCATCCTCCCTCATGTTTGCAAACGTCTCGGCCTCATGTGGCCGATCCAATAAAGGCTTTTATGTTTTTTTATGGAGGATATTTGAATGGATTCGGGTGCATTTTTTAGATACAAAGTGGGATGTATTCCCACAAAACCTGAACAAAGTTTGAATTTCTGAGTTTTGGGTACTGCCTGGTAATCATTTTTCAACTGTTATACAACAGGAAACATAATGAAGGAGACCACTTTGCAGCCGTCGGGTTAGCAGTTTTTAAACTTTCTGTGAAGTACTTGGGATATTACCCAAAAGGCGTTCCAATATGTAAATGGACACGCAGGTTGATACTGAAAATAATTTGAGTTGATTCAGTTTATTTATTTATTTTTTCCCCCTAGAGTTTTCAATTTCAAAATCACCCTGAAACTTCCATCAAAAAATGGACGGACAAAGTTACCTAGTTTACCTAGCACAATTTCTTTGTATCTGAAAAAAATAACAGCTGTTTTTTCCGCTGGAAAGATTTAAAAAAAAGAAAAAAGGGCTGAATTCAGATAAAAGTCTGAAATAGTTCATCCTTGTTGATGAGAAAAACTAATGCTCAAAAAAAGGGGCTTAATGGGAACCCTGACCTTGATCTAGTGACCTTGTGTCTGGACTGACCTTAAGGGTTGCTCTGTGGATGTCTGGAAGAACGAGGATCAGGAGGTTGAGGCACTGAAGCTGCTTCTTACGATCCTGGATTTCTGTCAAGAAGAACAGAAAGAGTTTTTTTTTTTAGTATAAACAAATCGGAAAAATCAAATTAATTTTACATCTGAAAACTGTTTCAATATAGAATTGGTACCAGCATCTTGACACTTTGATACGTGACAAACATCCAAACGAAGAAAACAAAAATACAAAAATAAAATTAGCTGTTGACAAACTGCTAACCAACCAAAATGACCAATGGGTATAACTGAAAAAATGGTATATAGCCTCACCTTTTGACCCTAGCAGAGTCTGCCTCAAAGCCTTTGAGAAACACTCTGGTAGGGTCGAAACGTGAGGCCATTAACAGTTTTAGCCTCTAAAAACCCAATACAAGAAAAAAATGTTAAAGTGGACTCCAGGGGATGATAACATTTGACAAAGACTCTTGCTGTCATGACAATGCAGAGCGACTCGTTGTCACCCTTCTAACAAGACTGACAGATTTATGATTCATCAACTTCCCATGTTTCTTTCTCTTCTTCGTTTTAGTTCAAACTAAAATACCCCAAATCAAGGTCAATGGAAATCAAGCTTAACAATTCCTGACAGATCAGTAACCAAATCCCTTGTCAAAGAAAAAAAAGAACCCCACAAGACTGGACATTTCCTTTTCTCTCTTGGGCACTGTGAAGAAAATAAGAAAGGAGAGAGTCTACGAGTTTCCGCACCAAGGAAATTTCACGTCTTCCCAAACGATCCCAACCCAGGCTTCACATCACAAAAAGTTTCCTGCCAGTAACGAAGTCCACCGAATCACTACTGGTTCAATTGTTGATAACAGGCCAAGTTGACAGGGTCTCTAATTGCTTCAGGATGGCCAGCACGATGGATAGATGGATGAATGGATGAAGAATTATGGGAAGGTAGTGAAATTTATGACTAGGCTGTCGTGTTTCAGCCATTTCAAATCTCTTCTCTTTGCCTTTTATTAGTTTTTTTTTCTAGGATGAAATATAAACCTGAGATTGGACAGGTCTGAAAATATTTTGGTAGGGCTGGGACCTCAGGGAGTTCAAGAAGCTATTGTGGTCCCAGCCCCCAAGGGCCAGATGGTCCTACTTTGAGGTCGAACAGCATTTGGTTGAGACTGAAAGAGTGTGAGGTTTAGTGCAAGAAAACAAGAGATGTGTGGTCAGTGTGAAAACAACACACAAGCTGTCCATTAAACCCTTCTCTGTGTCCAGGAGTACAGGGGTACATTTTTAAACTGGCTTCTTTTCTGTAATTCAACATACGTGTGTGGTCACTTTGGCATAATCTTGAAGAAGTAAAAGAAAAACACACCAACTGACCCTAAAACCCTTCTCTCCATCCAGAAGTACAGGGGTAAATCTTTAAACAACTTCTTTTTCTGTAATTCAACACATGGCCACTTTGTCATAAGCTTAAAAAAAAAAACTTGAACAAAAATAAGAACAACACTGACCGTTAAACCCTTCTCTCCAACCAGGAGTACATTAATACATTTAAAATCAACTTCTTGAAGAAGTTTAAAGGACATCACTGACCATTTGACCATTAAACCCTTATCTCCACCCAGGAGTACAGGGGTACAACTTTAAAACAACTTTGGAATAAGTTTGAAAAAAAAAAGGAAGAATCTTCACGGAGCAAACAGTACTTACTTTCAACCATTGCAAATGCATTGATGTAATCCAACGTGAGTATGGGGGATGGGAGATCACGTAGAAACTGCTTTAATAGACCGACGACATCGTTGATTCGTAAATCCTCAAATTTAAACTTCCCTTCATAAAATGTGCTTTCGATTTCTTCCCTGAGTTGCTGTGTAAAAAAAATAGAAATATACGTTAAACTTGTTTGACACAAATTTGACTTAAAAAAAAACAAAAAAATGTCTAAATGCAAAGAAAAACACACTGAAAACTAAAATACAGCACCTTGTAAACCGTTACTTGGTGCTTGTATATCAGTAAATAAATGGGTCTCATAGATCAAACATGGCCACGCACACATGTAGAACAACGTAATGAGTGCTTAGAAACACTGTGCATGATGCCCTGTGTAAACAATAATTCTGATTTTGCTATGGACGAAAAAACCATAATCAATGAAATCAAAACTTGTTTTTATTTCATTGATTATAATCATAGTCAATGAAATCAAAACTTGTTTTCAAAAATCTATTGACGCCGAGGATTAGTGTAAAAATAAACAACTGTCCTATAATTACGATGTAAAGAATCGTTAATTTTTATCTGAAACTGCCCCCCAGAAAAAAATACTAATAATAATAAAAATTATAATAATAAATAAAAAAAAATAAACAATAAAAATAAACAATTAAGTTAATAAAATAAATACAAAATAAATAAACAAAAAGTGCCTCAGAACCACCAACTAAAAAAAAATTACAATAAAAATAAAAAAATAAATTAAACAAATACAGCCTCCGACCCCTCCCACCCCCCCCCCCCCAAAAAAAAAAAATAACTAAAAGAAAATAAACAAATAATACATGTCTGCCTTAACTGAACCCTGCTTCAGGTGTCTCCTAGCACAGAGCATGTTTGATTAGTAAGTACCAAGTCAACAAGAAACTCCAAAAACAAGGACGCTAGTTTGAGGTAGTTTTAGGGGCAAATTAGTAATTAATGAAATCACTGATGACAGATATTTGTCACTTCTAATAAGAAATAGAGAATTCAACCGGAATAAACAGTCAAAGAAAAAAAAAAGTGCAAGGGATCCTGGGCTGATTTGGTAAAGCGTTTCGCAGAGAGTCTTAAATTTGAAGCATCCTGTTAGAGCTAAGACGACCACAAGACAAGCCAAACGCATGTCACAATTCATTAATGATCTCCAAGCCGCAATCGTTGTGTTCTGCAACAAAATGCTCCATAACAGGAACTTTCTTGATTAATTATTTACACCCACACCAACTGTATACCCATCAAATAAGTTCCTGAAGAATTCAAGGCCAGTACAATTCATTACTTTGTTTGAGGTTTCGGACGATTTCAAAATCATAAATTTGTTTGTGTCGAAAAATCAGTGCAGGGACGAATTAGAAGGGGGGGACCCTTGCTGGTGCTTGTCTCCCCCCCCTGCCCCCGACCCTAACTCCATCTATTAACTCCAACACCCTCGAGTGATTTACTAGGATCCTTCCTCACACTAACAAAATCCAACACCATATATGGTAAATCAACACCCACACTGTTGGATTCTGATTATGGTGGTTACTTGAATGCATGCCTGATCCCACGTAAAGCACTAACAGTTTACTAATACAGGCACAGGTGGATCAAGGAAATTTTTTTTTTATGAGAGGGGGGGGGGCCAGATAAAAAAATCTACAAAATTACAGTGAAATAATCAAAGGAGGAGAAAAAAAACCCACAATGAGGGGGAAATGAGGCCTCTTTCCTCTCTCTCTCTTTTTTTTTTAAATTACAATTTTTCTTTTGGTGGCCTCCAGCCCCTGTAGTCACCCCTACGCCCCCCAGATCCGCCATTGCCAGTCCTCACTAGTCCAACAGAAATAAACCATGCAGTTGAATTTTAAAGGACTGGGGTGATTAGGGTTGATGAACTTTAGCTGTGGCTTTTTCTACTTATCGTTGTCTTGAGTAAGTTTTAACTAAAAAAAAAAAAAATTATATCTGGGCTTCATCACCCTTTGAAATGTATTTTGCAGTAAAGATGATTTATTATAACTTTCAGCATCCGATTCTCCATTTCCTATCAAAGGTCGCTGTACTTTCAAACTCTGAAGCAAGTTTAAAAAAAAAACACAAGCTGAGCAAATTTCCACGACACATTTTTCTGAGAAAGGTGTAAAATAACTCCCCGAAGACGTTGCTGAGAATTCATCACATCCTGGTTGAATATCCTAAAGATTAATTAAGACTCCCTACAAAAATTTGCTCAGTTTAAGGGGGCTTGCTGCTAAAACAACAATAAACATCTCCCTCTCAAAAAATGAGAGTCACTCCTGAAGAAAAGGGTCCAATTTCATGACTCTGCTTGCCTGCGGAGTTCTGCGCTTTCGGTCTATAGGTTCGTGCGCTTTACAGGGCGCCGTAAGCGCAGAATTCTGATGTAAGCAGCGCCGTGAAATTGAGCCCTGGTAGGAACTTAGGATTCACGGCGTGTCGTAGTTGAGCAGTCTCTAGTATGAAATTGAGCCCTGGTAGGAACTTAGGATTCACGGCGGGTCGTGGCTGAGCAGTCACTAGTGCACTGGACTCAAGCTCTGGTGCTCTATAATCTTTGCCCGTACCCTGTTAACCAGTTCCTTTTTATTACCCATACCGTGCAAAGCTTTAATTATCACTTATTAGGGCGTATGTTGAAATAGTGGCATGTCCACCTTTAAGTGACCCCTGGAGTTAAAAATGCCAAGGAGCTTCTGGGAACAATTTCCTCAGACCTAGAGAAGTAAATCAAAGAGTATGATTTCTTCATATCTACAAAAAATAAGAACATTTTTTTTTTCTCACAAAAAAGTCTTAATTCAGAGAAATGTCTAAAATTGTTCATGCTTGAAAGATACATGTAACTTCCTTGAAGTCGAAGCATAAACAACGATTAAATGAAGCGTTAGTTAGCCTAGTACCCATTTTGACAAACCCTGGTTACACCCCTGTACCCAGTTACACCCACAGCCCAAATCAAGAATGTACATGAATCTTTCTTCTTACTGTTAAAGCAGGCAAGCTTTGAACCAGGCACTCTTAAGACACCACTTCATCTCGACCAGTCTTCTCAGACTCGGTGAACTGTTAGCCTAGTACCCATTTTAACAAACTCACGCTACACCCCTGTACCCAGTAATTACGCCCACAGCCCAAATCAAGTATATACCTTTATTCTAGCTGTTGAGCCAGGCACTCGTAAGACACCTTCTTCATCTAGACCATTGTCTTCTAAGTACCCGATAATCTGCAGAAAAGCAACAACAAATCTCAATTTAATTCCACAATTACATTTCAATTTGTCATTTTTTGAAATAACAAAACATAACAGACAGTGCAACTCTCGTGTCTTTTCAAACATTTTTGTGAGCCTTGAGTTCCCATGTATGCACCCAAACAACGTTGGTAAACAGACCGTAAATGCTTCCATTCTTTGCACAAATCAAGATATTTGTAATAAAACCAACCTGTGAAAATGTCAGCTCATTTCGTTGTTTCACTTGTGAGAAAACGGTAAAAATGATAACACATCAGGCAGAAATATTTCAAGGAAAGTTGTCTACCATCATTATCTTAATACCGCGTAAGGTATATGTCTATCTGTGAACAATTACGTTTTTCTCCTTACAAATGTTGACCTGGGGCTTTAAAGTACTTGAACGACATTGGTAATGGTCACCGACCTACAGTATCCGCACTTTATGTGACCCGACATAAACATGAATAACAAAAATCTTTGTTACTTTAAGCTCAATTGGTCATCGGAGTCACAAGAAAACAATGAAAAAACCCAATCACTATTTTCAAACATCAGGTTTTGGGCATGCAAGATCAAAACTAATTGTTTACTCATTTTTAAAGAAAAACAAAAATCATTTCTAGCGAAAATCTTTCAAGGGAAGTCTTCCACAACACGCTCCGTGCGACAATGTCGTATCTCGGCGTCGATTGACTATGGACATCCATAAGGTTATGCAAAATACGACCATTTGACTTTCTAAAACTTGCATAATTTCAATATTTTAGGAGATACGACCTTGTTGCATCCACACAACGACATGGTCTCGGACAACGGTCCCAGACTATTTAACCCTTCCAGCCTCCGTTTGGATACATTGATATGAATGGGGTGATTAAAAGCAAGATGGCTGTCTCCTAATGAAAAGTCTTCATGTACAACAGTTGTACATTCCCCTTAAACAGATAACACTCTGACATCTCAAGTGGAAATAACAAATTAATGCTGATAGTTGTACTTGAGATATGTCAAGTCAGAATTAGAATAAGTGAAATGTTTTTTTGACCATCGCATGCCAACGGCATGCGCTCTGTACTTTTCTTTTGCGTTCACGTGAGGCCAGTCGAGCTGGGCCGTATTTCATAAATCTGTCATAAACCATCAAGATATTGGATCTAGAGTCAATAAAGAACGAAGCTGACTATCTCATAAGGAAAAGGAACAGCTTTGGCTCGGGAAGTCAATGTTTTTATTCTAATCCTCAAGCTTTCAGGAAGACCCAGTATTTCCCAACTGGAGGATGAAAAAAAAAAAACGGAGAGCAACATAAAACACCACTGCCATAAATCATCAGCGTTTAAAACTGCACAAGATCATATCTGGAAAAGGAAATCGACAGCTTAGATTTATGAAGGGTTTACTTTGCCGTTTCAGATGCACGAAATCTGCTAGATGAAATAAATCTTCCCGTACACATTGCTTTTCCCTGCAACTCCAAGGTCTTATAATCATTAAAAGTAAAAAACAAATTACTGAATTGCACTGGGGATGGGAAGATCTGGTCTTGTGATTACAATCAATCATTAAACCTCTATTAGGAAAGAAAGTACATATGTGTTTTGAGGCGCACTGTGTGGTGAGGTACCAATGTTTGTTTACGGAACTGTGATTGTATACAAATATTGACTGCTTCGAGTGGCGTAGTAAAACTAGTCACTCGAGGTGATCCCCGGAGCAGCCTATCTTCCCGAGGCGGAGCCGAGGGAAGATAGGCAGCTCTTGGATCACCTCGAGTGACTAGTTTTACTATGCCACAAGATAAAGCAGTCAATATTTTTTTTATAACACCTCAATTTCATCCATTTTGTGGTAATATTCGTTAAACAACTGTGCGTATATCAGTCTTCAAACAACTGTATAAAATCTGACAGGAAATCTTGACAAAAAGAAAGAGGGGGTACCACACTGCCTTCGTTCTCATATCGTATTTCAAATGCACGTATTATTTGATCGTTTTACCGGGTTCGAGGTTGTCGTTGGATAGTACCATTTAATAGTTCTTTTGGTCGGTGTGCAGTGTGGTAGTAAAAATACACAACACCACGTGACGCACGTTCGGCCAATCAACAGATAGAATCAAAGGAAGAGGTGTTATAATATCTACTCTGCCGCGTAGATTGTCCTCCTAAGAACTGTCCTGCTGTTTATCTGCTACCTCAGAGAAGATTTGGGAACCGAGAGACTACCGAGTTCAAAGAAGAACTTGTCTTTCTACTTCCCAAGAGTGGATTCGGAAAATTCAGGATAAGAACTTGTCCTGCTGTACATTTCTGTGAAGTTCTTATTTGAACTTGGTAGGCTCCAAATTCCTAATCAACTCCGTGGCAGTAGATAAACACCAGGCCTTGATCTTAAGAAAAACGGGGGCAGGCCTTTGCTGGCCAAATCAGAGAAATTGTACAAGGGCATACTGGCCAAGTTGGTAGTGACAGTGCAATTTTTCTGAAGGGCATGCTGGCCAACTCGACAGGGCATGAGGCCAATGGCCTCGGTGGCCCTAGTTAAGATTAAGGCCTGAAACACCCTGATAGCTCTTACAAGAACAATGTACACAGTAGGGTAGATACTATCACATGGTGTTAGCCCGATCCAAACGGACAAAGAGAGTAGACTGAAAGGAAATGTAAAGATTCAGGACTGACCTTCTGTAAAACAAGGGGCGAGTCTGTATCTGGCCTCCACAGCCTGTCACTCTCAACCAGGTTTGTTAGTGGGACGCCAAAAATACCTGAATCTACAAAGAAAGGAAGAATCAATGTCATTACTACTTGGATGGCTGGGATTGGTGGATTGTCTTCTTCACGCAAGAGTTTCTTGATTTGGAACCCCTGGTATCCTGATAGGGAGAAGACGGTTCCAATCTGGGTAAAAATATCCCAATTGGGAATTGTTTCATTGTCATTTTCACACAAGAGTTTGTTGATTGGGAACCCGTATCCTTATGGGAGAAGGTTTTAATCTGGGTGTATATATCCCAATTGGGATTGCTTGAATGTCATTTTTACCCGAGGGTCCCTTGATTAATATATTAATATTTTTAATATTATTATTAACATTAACTAGTTCTTATATAGCGCATTTCACAATAACGTCTCAATGGGCTTTACATTAGTGCCCTGGTCATTGGGCCAATAACATTCCTGTAATCTTTCTCAGCTCCCTGGGGAGTATACAGCCCCGAGCTGCTGTGGTGCTCCAAAGGCTTTTTCAAACACAATATCAACCTCTACCCTCGCAGGTACCCATTTATACCCCCTGGGTGAAGAGAAGCAATTATAGTAAAGCATCTTGGTCAAGGACACAAGTGTCATGACCGGGACTCGAACCCACACCCCGATGACTTGACCACCAGAACTTGAGTCCGGTGCACTAGACCGCTTAGCCATGACACGCTAATATTAAGAGGGAGAGGAAGTTATTGAGCAAAAGTTGAGTGCTATATGAGTACATCTCTTGGAATCCTAAAGGAGGAGACACTAAAAGGAAGGACACACACCTTTGTATCTCCTTCGACTCGATTTACGGACTGGCTGGAAGGTGAGACCAAGACGGTCGAACATGGCGGTCAGCTCAATCAGTGCGATCTGCCGGACCCGGTCAATATCTTTGGGAGACAGGAAGTGGACAGGGGTAATGCCCAGCTTGTCACGGGCGATGGTGATATTCTAGAAGAAAGAAAGAAGAAAAAAAACAAAAACAAATTACAAAATAACAATTAATGGCTAAATCAGCTGATCAGTTGAAAAGTTATACTACTGACTTCCAGGGCGTTCAATTTTAGAGGTTTTTTTTACAGACTCTCTACATTACCACAAATAGAAAACTACAGGTTTGGACAAGATAGCATTGACACGATAGATCTACATGTGGATCATTCTATAAATTTGGGGTCCGTTTTTTTATTGCCGTCCCTGTTACATCTGACACAAGATTTCATACATTTACAGCACACTCTTTGGTGCCTTCTACCTCCAAGAGTGATTATGTTAACGCAAAGTACATGCTGAACAAATCAAAACAGTTTGAAGTCAAATTTAAAGATATTTTCAGATTAAATTGCGCACGTCAGGTGTAACAGGGACAGGAAAATGTCACACTTTGGGCCCCAAGTTTATAGAATGACCAATGTATAGCTTTCTTTCCTCCAAGGTAAATCCGTGTTTCTTTTTAGAAAGTTAAAAGGCAAAACAAAACCTACAACAAAATCCTGACAAGTCCCTGGCCTGGTCATGATAAACCAATCCCATGTTTCAGTCAAACATCTACCCCCCAAATTCAGTCAGAATCACAGCATAGTTTGGGCAATCTCTCTTTCCATTCTCAGCAGCAAAAGTTCAACCTCCCAATTCGTCACTCACTCCCCAATTGAACGCATCCTCATTCCATCGTCTGATAAACTAGTTAGCGCCAAACCGCTGTCGAAAATTCAGACCACGTCATTCCCCAGGGAGACTGGTCACATCTCTGATCAGCAAGACGGGAAAAAACCACCCTCGTTGTCAGTAGGGAATCACATGGAATGTTGCAGGGTCTATTTCCAGACCAAGCCCTAACGCCGTGTGTAAAATGTCCTGCATCTTTCTTCCCTCTTTGTTTTGCATCCCCCCTTCTTCCTCCCCCCCTCCTACACACTCAATCTTTCCAAATTGCCAACGGTAATTCATGAGTTCCGTATCCCCCTTTTTGTAGATGAATGTTGCCCATATTTGGTCGTTCTTGGTGTTGCAGGGGAAAGCATCTTGAAGGTTCTTGTTGGAGTGAAGTGTAGCAAAGTCATTCAAAAACAACCCGACGTCACGGTCTAATTTATGGCTGGCTTCCAATATTAATGGGACGGTTGAACATTGCGAAAAAAAAAAAAAAATGGTTTCAAAATGGTGTATATTATAATGTTTGATAAGCCCTATCGGTGTATAACATATTGGCTAAAATTCTATAATGTTTACATTGTTGCTACTGGTGCCCCACTCACTACTTGGCAAATTTCTTTGCTAAGCAAAAACATGAAAGGGGGCACCAGTCGCAACAATGTAAACTTGATAGAATTTCGGCTGGTACCCTGTTTCTGCTAAGCAAGATTTTTCTGTGCTTAGTAAACTTTTGTGCTCACAGCCTTGATGACAGTGGGCCATGGGGCCTTTGCAATGAGATGATACTTTCATCACATTTTTGTCTTCTTCTTCCACGGTACTTACATTGTATAGTCCCCTTTTAAGTTTGTTGTTAAACTAATTTTGGTTTTATCCTAACTTGGCTTTCCAAGTTCCTGGGATTTGACCCCCGTGACCTCTGCATTCTAGAGCAGGGATATCTTAACAACTAGACCACGGAGCCTGCTCAGTGACGAAAGACAAGTTTGAATTTAACTCTGTTCCAGAATGCAGGGGATCATGGTTCGAATCCTACCCGAGGAGCAATGTCTGTAGAATTTTTTTCTGGAGGAGTCAGGAAGTACTTACATTGTAGAGCTTAGTGCTTGTTACAAATCGATGATAAGGATAAAACCAAATATTAACATTAAGTTGTGCAATTTTTTTTTTTCCGTTTAGGGGAAAATATGACATGACTGTCTTACTATGATTTATAGATTTTGAACAACAGTGTGAAGAGAAAGGTCTGTTTAAGATGGCCATTGTTGGTTTTCCCCCTAAGGTAATCGTCAATTTGCCAATTCATGAAAATCTGCACCTCCTGTCGTCAAAAACACAATCAAGATCTTCCCCCACCCACCCCACCGCTACTACAATCAGAGCACATGGGGGGCTTACCGGAAGAGCAGCAGACAAACTCCTAAGTAGGTCGTCTTGTTTCAGGAAATTGTCCTCAGATGATTGCAAATCCTAAAGGTGAGAGAGAGGGAAAAACAAAGCATGACGAGAGGGAAAAAACACCGCCGAGGCCCTGTTGCTCAAACGCAGTGTGAGATACGAAGCCTCGACAGCCCATCATCACATCACACTTCCATTCAAGTTCAACTTATTTTTCCACAGTATAAATTACAATTTAAAACACGCAAAACAACATTGGTATTTGTCATAGACCGGTATCCGCACTTTATGTGACACAAACATGTACAGGGCTCACGCTTAGCACCAGCCTGTCGTACATTATCTAGTAAAAACTGCTATGGGCTTAGTAAACACCGCTTCTCAACTTGCCCTGTGGGCTACTAAAAACTGTGCAACTTACTTGTTTATAATGCTCATACTTCTTCCTTTTCAGATGTAAATAATACGTTTTAGAATTTATTTTTGAGTATGTGAATGTAAAGTTGACCATTAAACTGCTTGTGATCGCTACCATTAGTATTAGAAAGATACATTTATGACAATACATGTTTAAAACATTGGGCAACAAAAACTTCCCGGGGGCAAGTAAAATGCACAGTTTACTAGCCCCTTGGGCTACTTTACAAAAAGCTTAGCGCAAGGCCTGATGTACATATGTCCAAATAGGGGAAGAGGGAGTTATGTTTGTTTCGCAACGGATTCATGTACCCCTCCCTGTTCTTAGCTGTGCTGTGAAGAAACTTGCGTTTATATCTCTCCATGTCTTGTTTCTGTGCGTTTCTATCCCTTCAAAAAGTAGCCCACACCTCGAGTGCCCTTTAGGCCTTGTAATGGGCGAATTGCATTAAAAAAAACAAAAAAAAACAAAAAAAAAACATGAAACAACAAATCTGTGAAAGTTTAAGGTTATCCGAGTCACAAAAAAATAGTGAAGAAAGAATTAAAAGAAAGAAAAAAATTGTATGTTTTCAAATCAGATCAAAACTAATTGTTCCACTCATTTCTCAAAAACTCTAGCATTTCAAGCAAATATATTTCAAAAGAAGTTTTCCACCATGACCATTTTTATATCATGTAAGTTATGTGCAAATCTTACCAATGTTGTCCACACCCTTTAAACAAATCTACACTATAGGATGTTTATTTAAAAAACGAAAAAGAAGAAAAAAAAAAGAGCAAACCGTAAGGAATTTGGGAAAAGTGAATCTTTGTTGAGTCATAGACAAAAACCATCTACAGTTTACTTAACCTTTCATAATATCTGGATCAGTACCTTTAGTTACCATACGGTCAAAGTCATTACCTCCCCCCCCTTTAAAAATACTGACTGCCAAAATGAGAAGCAAATGTTTGTCAGAGAGGAAGGGAGAATATTGAAACAAACCGACAGAGCTGGAAGAATTCAATATCCTTTCTCCCGACCGATTTATCGAGACATGAGTGAAAAAAAAAAAAAAATTATGCTCAACACCCCCCCCCCCCCAACTTCCACGTTAAAACAAAATTACGTTTGTGGTCTGCCGCATACCTCTGGAAAGCCCTATCGGGGCAGGGAGAACGTGCTTCACAAATTATGCCGAATAATTAAATCTTGATGGATCAAGCGATCTCAGAGAGGAAACGAATCCCATGAGCGATTGGCTAATTAGGGTTTAAGACAACCTTGTCGGACAAGTTTATCATACTCATAGCTGGGGGGGGGGGGGGAAGCTTTCTCGAAAGAGAAAACCTGAACTTTATATTTTTTTTAGTAGGAGTAGATTAATGAAAGTAACTTCACATGATCCCAAAATCATGTAAAATGTCAGTTGTCGACCTGCCAAGAGTTGACAACAATTTTCTTCATTAAGGAAGTGTGCCTTACTACCTTGTCCATATGCCATGTAAAAATCTGTAATTAATAAATAGTGAATCAGCTGAAACTACACCTGTTACTATCCCCTTTGAATGTCTCTAAAACTTTATTTCACTTTTGGACATGTTGGAACAAGGAACTGTATTAACCAAAAACGTCTGAATTTTATTGCTACCGTACAGGCATGTACTGTCACTTTTGAAACTTACTAGCTTTCATTTAAGGTATTGCATGAAGAGTTCCACCAATGATTAAGTGGTAGTTAAGTAAAAACTGAAAATGAATTATTGTCGGGATTCCGACATTATCTCATATCCAGCAGCCATGTATAAACAATTTGGCAGGTTACATGTATTTTGTGCATTGTCCGTGGCACATGCGAAAGTTTTTGCGTGTTTTTTGTTTTGAAAACAGCATCATCTGTCAAAATTCGTTCGGAGAATTATTATTGTTATTTAAAAAAAAAATCTCTTGGCGAAAATCGGGCCATTCAACTTGAAGTATTCTCAGTGCTAATAAACAGCAACTTACCAATATTGAATCACGAGTTTGAGACCTCAAAAAGTTGTCATAGTTCCCCTTTTGACTCGGCACTTCTATCGGCATTGTGTTGGTTAGACTAAGAATCTTGACTCCTAATAAAAAAAGAAAAGATTTATTCTTTATTAGAATATGATGAATATTTTTTTCAAAAAAGGAAAAGGGGTTAATAATCCTCCCATTTCGACCCCAGCAAGATTAATGCTAGGGTCGAAACGTGAGGCCCTTTACAACTTGTTTGCATTTTTACCACAGATCATTTTGGTTGGCAAGCAGTTTTCAACAGCTAGTTTCCCCTTTTTTCCTGGCCATGTTTGGAGGTAATTTGCGAATAATTAATAGACTTGTAGACGGTTAAAGCTACATGTATACAGAAATTCAACCCACTGTCTGAAACAGATGCATTTTAACTTACCCACTTCTTAAAACCCAAACTCACAAAACTATAATCTATTCAAAGAAAACTATAGTTAAACGGCATAAAGAAAACAAAATCCTGCAAATTGAAGAGAGAAAAGGCCTTCCCACATTTTTTTTATAAACCCATTTAAATCTCCAATCCCCCAAATTGTCTATTAGCTATAAAAACCCTCCAACACACAGATACCATAGACTGCCACAAAATACCCTATGTGTACATTCTAGGCTAGCATTGGGTGCATGGGTTTCTTCTGTTTGTACAGCTGGTATTATGTGGAAACCCCATGGCTTGTGCACTGTGGACTTGGGTACCACAGACTGCCACAAAGTACTATACCTTCCAGGCTAGCATTAGGTGCATGGGTTTCTTCTGTTTGTACAGCTGGTATTATCAGGAAACCCCATGGCTTGTGCACTGTGGACTTGGGTACCACAGACTGCCACAAAGTACTATACCTTCCAGGCTAGCATTGGGTGCATGGGTTTCTTCTGTTTGTACAGCTGGTATTATCAGGAAACCCCATGGCTTGTGTACTGTGGACTTAGGTACCACAGACTGCCACAAAGCACCATACCTTCTAGGCTAGCATTGGGTACATGGGTTTCTTCTGTTTGTACAGCTGGTATTAACAGGAAACCCCATGGCTTGTGTACTGTGGACTTAGGTACCACAGACTGCCACAAAGTACCATACCCTCTAGGCTAGCATTGGGTGCGTGGGTTTCTTCTGTTTGTACAGCTGGTATTATCAGGAAACCTCATGGCTTGTGCACTTTGGACTTCTCCACAGTCTCCTGTGGTATTTTGTGGCGAGAGTAAGTTGAGCGGGAAAGTGCACCGATAATAACAAAGCTTAAGACCAGCAAAAGTACAATTCAATACACCATTCATAGCGAAGGCACTCCTCCATGTATCTAGAAAGGTTTACAGGAACTTGACACAGGGCACCGCGGCAAACCACCACAAAATCAAGAAGCCGCCCAATTGCCCTGGGATATTTCCGACCTAGCTATTACGACTGCATGACCTCATGAAGATGGCCTGGGAAGACATTGCGTGTTGTGAGTCGTTGGAATGTCCGACATGATTTGCGATTCAACCGCAAGCTTCACTCTGTTACGTGTCCTGTCCTTGAAGCCTTCAACCCCTTGTAACGCCATTCATCATCAGCAACTGCACTTTTTCTCTTTCTCTGTGGTCAAAGTCACGACTGCCAAGGTGACTCCAGAGTCCAGGTCTTATTTCTTCCTGTCTTAAATTAGACCCCCCTCTACGGATGTGAGAAAATTCTCTGGATGACAAATTTTTCAAGGGAAGAAAAAGTTTCCCAAGCTCCTCTAGAAATATATGACACTCCATGCTGAAACCAGGTATTTCCTGCCAAAACTTCAAACTGGATTTAGTTGCTCAACAAAAAGAATACGAGCTTTCAAATAACACCTACATGAAATTTAGGCCCATAAAGTACGTATTTCTCAACATAATCCGCCCGTAATTTGCTAGTTTGTGCAAGGGTAACACCCTGTATCACAATCTACGTCCAAAGCAATCATTTTGATCACCCATCCGGCCTGGTGATAACAGGCAAGATAGAGTCTTAAAAATTAAGTACCAAACAATTTGGTTTGAAAAATGATGTTCATTTAAAAAAAAAATTCTCAAAGTTTTGTTTTTAATTCTTTTCAAAATTAAATTGACTGTTTTGGTTTTTTTCACCCTTTGTTTTATGTTTATTTATTTATTTTTTCGGGGGGCCCGCAGGGTGGTTAGATTCCTTTTAGCAAACCTTAAATAGGATACAGGTTGTGTGGGATGGTCTGTAAAAATAGGCATTTATTAAAAACATTTGTATCAAAAGCGCCATCAATTATACAATATTACTACCCTGTTCATTGGGTCTTAAGAATTCCTGAAACCATCTCGACTCCTCTGGAGTATGCAGCACCGGCAGCCAAGTTGGCGCACAGACTGCTACTCATTCGCATCAACAATCTCCACCTTTAAAAGTCTTACCATTCCATGTATCAGGATATAAAGCTAATTGAAAGAAGAGGAGGGGGGGGGGTTGAGTTCTGTCACCATTAAATTCATTACTTGGTTTGGTACATGGTGCCAGAGTGACAGTTGATCGTTATCTAGCGACTGCCCGGGCTGTTTGCGCACAAACTTCCTTCTCATTTGCTCAACAAATTAACTACGCCGTCGGGACTTATATAAAACCAGGAAATTGTTTGCCGTGTTTTTCTTTTCTTGGAAGTTTTTAACGCTCACTCACTGAGGCTGAACAGGCTGGCGATCTATTTTAAGGAAAAATGATCGCCGGGGAAAACAAATGTTCTATTAAGCTAGTTTTACAGAATTACAAGCGTCTATGAAACTGGGGGAGTGGGGGGGGGGGGGCACGTAGCCCTTTGAGATTAGTAATTACCAGAATAAAATGTAACATTTCATAAGCCTTTTAAATAGTATTACTCAATGATTTAGTTGAGGGGGGGGGGGCAAGCTTAACTTCAGGGGGGCAAACAAGAATACTTAAGTGTAATTTTGTACTGCTGAAAAGCAGTTAAACTCAATTTCAAGCATAGGCAAAAAATTGAGGCGGGAACTGGGGGGCAGCAAATGGGGGGGGGGGGGGGGTAGCGCCGCCGCTGGCCCCCCTTAATTTAATTTTGTGCTGCGTTGATCTGGTGCTATAGTAAATGTAAAGCACTGTAAACTTACAGGTACAACTGATAGTGCAGTGTTCTTACTTTATGCCATTCAATATATACATGAAAAAATAAACCTGTGGAAATTTAGGCTCAATCCGTCGCCCGAGTCTCAGGAGAAAATAGTGAAAAGCCGGGACCTCAAATTTTCTCGACTTTGACAGTGTTTCAGACAGAAAGATTCTATGGACGATTGGAACTGGTCTGAACTTCATAATCAGTAAGCTTTTCAGACTGATACTAATAAAAACATGTTTTCAAGTTCTGCTTAAAATTTTTTGTTGTGTTTCAGGAATGGAACTAGCTTGTCGACGAAGGATTTAAGTGATCTGCTGCTCTTCAAAGCAAACATTATTTGGAACTTTAAATGTAGGTATGAATCATCACGTGATTGTAGCACACAGTATCAAGATTCTGAGCAAGAGGAATTAACCCAAAGAGTTGGTAACTCTTCACATCATAAAAACTTACCAGCTGGGTGTGCACAACATTGGTGAATTAGAAAAAAAATCAATGTTCACAGATTTACACATAATTTACATGGTATAAAGACGGTCACGGTGGGAAAACTTTACCTGAAATACTCGTTGCTAGAAATGCTATAGTTTTGAGAAATTAATAAAACATTTAGTTCTGATCTTGCAAGTCCAAAACCTGCTGTTTGAAAACAGTGAAAACATATTTAGGTTTTTTCCCTCCAGTATTTTCTTGTGATTCCAATGACCTACTGAGCTTGAACTCTCACAGGTTTGTCATTTTATCTCTCTAAATGTAAAAGAGTGTAAAGGTGTCACTCTCTCACCCGAGTGGTGTCATTTTTGGCTTTTTTGAGAGTGAAACTCACTGTCCAACACCCTTTTTGAGTGAAATTGGAGCGAACTTCACTCTGATTCAAGTTGAAGATATCAGTCTTTCACTCTAACAATAGTTGTCCGCCATATGGGTCTTTGCAAGAGTGGTATGGCGGACAAAACGAGAGGTTTTCACTCTTTTACATTTAGAGAGTACATGTTGGGCCACACAGAGTGCGGATACTTGTCTTTGACGGTTATACCAATGTTGCCTGCGTGCTTTAATTAAACTCACGATACCACTACCTTTGTGCTCCGATGCTGTGAATCTAACTAGAGTTTGGAAGCTTACGAGTCCTTGACGCAAATCCATATTTACTCCTTCAGATGCGAAGTCCAATATTTTGAAAAGCACTTACTTAAAAATACAGTTCTGTTAATACTACTTTAAAATACACAACAGAAACAACAATCTTCCTGAGAGAGAAACAAGTTGGCACTGGATTCTCAACTTTCACAAGGTGAGAAACAACTCTCTCTGTAATCAATTTTTGGGGAAAAAATTTCAGATATTTTCTTTTTGAAAAATCGGCATACAAAAATAATTAAATAAATAAATAAAAAATTTGCAAACAAACAATTCAGAAAAAAAAAATCATTTGAGATCAAAAATAAATTGTTTTACTTCTCTTTCTGAAGAGCGGAGTGGAGATTGATGTTTCTGATTTGACGTTGTGATTGAAAAATGAGACGGTGTAAACAGGTGTGTTTTGTAGGCACTTTTAGCAAGGCGTGCTGTATGGTGACATGACCGATGTCGGACATATTTACATGTACCATCATCTAACCATGAATCAGTGATACAGAAATGGAGACCACTCAGCTCATGGGGGGAAAGGCAAAACATATCCTGCCCTAACAATCTAGCTTTGGTTAACCCCCCAAAATAGCCTCAAACAAGGATGTGAGCCCATCCTTGATTCAAATTTTGCAACATGTACATGTTGTATGTTGCAGATCAAAAATATTAACTAAAAAAAAAAAAAGGTACAATAAATACTGTGAAAATTTAACTGTGACAATTTAAGTGATTTGAATTGGTAGGCCCCTACTGGTAAGTAGTACCGGGAAATGTTTCCTTCTAAAATGCACCACCTTTGAAGGAAAGTGAATCTGATTTTTTGTTTCAACAAAGACGAGCACAAATTGGGTTTATTTCGGTGAAAAGTAATGACCCTATCACAGGTTTATTTTGATATGTATACATTTACGTTTCTTGAGAGCTGTTTGAAATTAACAAACCAATATCTACAAGAGACCACATGGCATCCTCCTCTCCACAAGCTGCCCTCCAACCTACCCACCTAGCTTCCCCAGTTTTCAAGTAAATACAGAATTACATTTCACTCACTCACAGTCACCTTCTTAGAGTGTCTTCAGATTGACCTTTTCACAACATTTGATAGCAATTTTCTTTGTGGTGAAGGTCATCGTCAAAGACGCTGCAAGACTTTCAAATTCCATCCCTCAAGAGTGCATTTGTGGAATTTGTTTCTTGGTTTAAACACAATCCAGGTTGTACACCACATGTGCCCATTTACACTCTGTTTGACAGGCCTTAACATCAAGTAATTGAAACCAACTCTGCCTTAATTCACTGCGGTTGAGTTCCTAAAAATTATTTAAAAAAAACAAAAAAAAAACAGAAATTGACAATTTGGGAGACCTTGAGACTTCCCCACTGGTAGAGAACTGGTTCGGTAATCTGAAGGTTGCAGGTTCATGCCCCGACCGTAGTCAATTTTCATTTACTTACTTCCAAAAACAAGATCAACGGGAGGGGGAAAAAAAGACCTTCCTGTCAAACCCCTTGATTATTTGAACAAATATTTTTTCCGTCCGTTAACTAGAAGCAAACTTGATGCCGATGTTGTTGAACCACGTCCAATTTATCCCATGATTCACTTGTTTTTGTATCCCCCTCGTTAACGACATGCAACCGAAAAGAAGAAAAAAAAACGGCTGCGGTGGCCTCAAAAAGGACTAACTTGTATTTTCTTCAGCATATAATTTTGGGGGGGAATTTTTTCCGATTTGTTTCACTGACTTGTTTTTGCAAGTGGATATAAGACACATCAAGGGAACGGAAGGAAATTAGTGTGTGTATGGGGGGGGGGGGGGGTTGAAGTAGGACAAGTCTCAGACTGATGTACTCGGTTTTGGTGAGGAATTCGTTACATTACAAACTTGAGTCGATGGAAAGACACTTTTTGAACAGGTGGTTTTTAAATACACGGATCAAATTGAAAAAAAAATTATCACCAGTTCTTGATCAATTTGTAACTTAATGTATACAAAAAAGGACCCTTGTGTTTTTTCAAGAACCTAAACTGATTCCTTTACAATTGATATCTTCACAATGAAAACATCAAATTCAAGACATTCCGGGCCAGTCCATGTATTTTATTCTTGTAAATTGTAAAAGGGTAAGGCACTTTTCCCTCGGTCAAGGGCACCTTTAAAGCCCCAGCTCAACATTGGTAAACTGACTGTAAATGCTTCCATTCTTTGCACAAATCACAATATATTTGTAATAAAACCAACCTGTGAAAATGTCAGCTCATTTCGTTGTTTCGTTTGCGAGAAAACGGTAAAAATGCATTCAGCATTTTTGTACGCATTCTTATAGGTAGAGTTTTCATCTCACTGAGACGAAAACTAATTTTGGAATCTTCATTTATTATTTAAAAACGACTACACTTCAGGCAGAAACATTTCAAGGAAAGTTGTCTACCATCATTATCTTTATACCATGTAAAGTATATGTAAATCTGTTAACATTTATGTTTTTCTTCTCACCAATGTTGAGCTGGGGCTTTATTGGGTACAATTAACATTTCTGTAAATGTCTGCTGGGACATTTCAAGGGGCACTACGGCATCAAGAAGCCAAATCATTTTGGCATCTTTGGTGGAAGTCGAACCCAAAACCTGCATTCTAACAGCCGAGTCTCGACCATTATACATGTACACTGTCTGTGTACATGTACATACATTTGTGTATTTACATCAGTGTGAGGACTTTCTTTTGTTCCTTTAACTTAACACTCTCCCATGGACGAAGTGCACGAAATAAATGTGAGGACACTAAAATACAAAGAGATCTGAGGACAGCATTGTTCCCATTGTGTTCCTTTGTTCTGCTGTCACCACGATTGCAATATGTACATTGTGTAGTGTACATGTGTACATTCCCTATGACCAATAGGAAAAAGATCTCAGGATACACATTGTATAATGCATAACAAGGGGGAAAAAAAAATCAAAAATCAATTTTTGGCATCTTGGGTGAGAATCGATCCCAAGACTTCTGAAGTCAAAAGCAGATGCTTTAATAACCAATTACACATCGTTGAGTACATTCCCTGCGATCAATAGGAAACAACGTCTTTGGGAGGTAGATTTGATAAAATGTTTGCTAAGAAGCTATTTTTTCAAATTTTTACTGATCACAGCATTTTCCCTGGAGTGCAAAACAGACTATTTGCCACAAACTTGGCAAAGGCTTGCACGTTCGTTATATAAAAATTATAATTAAGAGAATTACAAATGTTTCCCCTTGGATTTTAGGGGAACAAAAATTAGCAGCCAAACAGTAATTAAAAAGCAATCGATCTTCTTCAAAATCCTTCTTTTGGTTTTTTTTTTTCACAGACTCTCAAGCTACAGGCATGCTGCATTTGATAGATTGGCACTCCAAGTTGACCTTGTGTATAAAAAAAGCCCCCCCTCCCTCCTTGATCCCAGGATCGCTGTAAACAGTTTATACTCCGTGATGTTTCAGTAGATACGCCACAAACCCAACAGGAATTTCTGGCATATGCTGAAATTTCCAGAGTTCATGAATCACCAGTTAAAATGTCAGAGAGTTTCCTGTTGCCTGCTGTACAAGGACACTAAGTCATCTGGCCATATGGAGAGAGAGAGAGAGAGAGGGTCGACAAACTCTGTATCTGTGCGGAAATTGAGAATGTTGATTTTGTTTCCCCTCTGAAGAATCATTTAGTGACTTTTTAAACATTGCAGTATACATGTAGGTTCTCCCGGATAGTCTCAGCAAAAATTAATTCAGTTTCACCAACATGCATTCAAATTCACGCATTTACTTCTGAAGCTTCCATTTTTATTCCAAACTGAAGGTTCCATTAGTCAGAACACAGGGATAGTGAAATCATCGATCAATAAGGGAAAAAGTCTGGACCCAGAGACTCAACACAATAATGATTCCCTGATGAGTACACAGGGAATCTGACCAAAAGAAACCAGTGGGAAAAATCGTACAATATTTGCACCGTCACAGCCACACCAAAAGAAAACAGCGATAATTTATGATGAGAAACCCACAAACAGGATTATTGGCTACCATAATAGCTCCAAGGGAACCCAGATTTATTTCACTAATTTATTAATTTGTCATCAGACTGTCAAGACGCCACGTTTTAGTAAGCCGGTGGTCGAAGTGGCGCCGTAGATCAGGAGTCAAAATGCATCATCAAGGCCGACTCCTTGAATCATTTGCAGGGTTCCTGGATACCTTTCTCACCTTTCCATCTATTTATTTGGAATAACTGTACTCCTCCCTAACATCACTTTATGGGCAATTCCACAGAGACTTGTGTTACCCTGACCACAGGTACCAGAAAGATGGGTTTTCCCCGAGTGATTTTCTTGTACTTGTACCTTGAAATCTGTTATTGATAATAATAAATCCCAATACTTTCCCAAGTCCTGTGAAACAAAAAAAAATAAAAATCCAAAGGCGTATTACTCAGGTGGGGTTTGAACCAACAACCTTGCCATTCTAGAGCAGATGTCTTATACCACTAGACCACCAAGCTTATCCGGTAACTAGAGGCAGCTCTAGCTAGTTCGTTGCGGTACCCGCTGATACAATATAGGATTCGAACTGCCTCTAGCTACCAGGCAGAGCTTGGTGGTCTAGTGGTAAGACATCTCCTCTCGAAACAGCAAAGGTTGTGGGTTCGAATCCCTCTCGGGTAATACATTTTTTTTTTCATAGAACTCGGGAAAGTACTGAGTATACCGTGCTGAACCAAAACACAAACAATATTCTTTATTCCTCATGCAAATTTATTAATATCTATCAATAATTCAACCTATCAAGTCACTAAACATTAAGAGAAAAAAAAAAACCTTTCTGACCTATGTTTGATGTAACGTGAACTGGAGCTCTGCAATGATTGTATATACTGTATGTCTGCACTATTCCAAAAAACTAAGTTTAAATTGTATCGTCCGTTAATGACAGATATCAGTGTAGTATTTTGGTGAAAGCCACATTACTGTACAATGCAGATGATATCATCCTATACAGAATAAAGTGTTAAAGGAATTATTTTATTTTAAACACAGAAGGTACTTCTAATCCCAAGGAAACTGCGATCATAAAGATGACTTTGTTTCCCTCACCCCCCGCACCCAAACCTCGGGTGCACCATAGTTCGTTCTCATTACAAAACTGGATAGTATCAATTCGTCAACGGATCTTCTTTTTAATTTGTTTAAATCTAGTCATCGCGCATCAATCACTCAGTCACATATCCGGGGTTCATTAGCAAGGGTCAAATACAACCCCATGAAGACATGATGAAGCTTATTAGGGGGTCTACGGAGAAATGGAATTTTTTTTAAAATTCTACTCTTGAGTTAACCAACCATTTAGCTGCATGGATTGCGTATGGTGGCACAAATGCGCACAGAACTATCTGTGTTGATGCATTCACCATCATGATATCATACTGAAGGCTTCCTTGTATATTTTATTCTTCAAAACCACAGTGGATGATATTGAATGGTCAGACAGTAGGAGGGTTGACTGTGTACTGTGTGTATGTATTCACCATACAGCTATGATATATTGCAGATTGGCATCTATCATTCAAAACCACAGTGGATGATATTGGATGGTCAGACAGTAGGAGGGTTGACTGTGTACTGTGTGGATGCATTGAACACATGATATCATATTGCAGGCTTGTATAGTTTATCTACATGTATCATTCATAACCACAGTGAATGGTATTGAATGGTCAGACAGTAGGAGGGTTGACTGTGTACTGTGTAAAGTAGATGCATTCAACACAAGATATCATAGCAGGCTTGTATAGTTTAACTACATGTATCAATCATAACCACAGTCAGACAGGGGGAGGGCTTTAACATCATTGTAAACATGACTGGGCTCTACTGGTATCTACTAGGCATTCAGGTTGGCTCAGCGGTTTCTTTCCCTGCTTTTCACCTCTGTGGACCCCGGTTCGAATCCCTGACCGGAGCCTTGCATGTGGATTGGGTTTCAGTCCCTACCTGATTGCTTGGGTTTTCCCTATCTGGGGTTTTCCTCCCACATCTAAAACTGACATTTCTTCAACATCTTCTCTACACAGGTATCTTCAGGCCTACGGGTCACAGTGCTAGTCACTATTGAAGGTCCCTTGGTTTCATTACCAGAAAGATATAATAATAATAACCACCGAATTTGATGAAATTTTTCACTGGTTAGTCGGATGTCGTGTTTATTAAAAACTAGAGGAATAATCACTGTTTGAAGTGTAGTGTTTTTTGTCATTAAATCAATCTCCGGGGCTCAGTCAAGCAGATGGAACAAAGCCGTCCGTGGACAAACATGTCTGCCACATGAAATTGTTAAACTACCATAGCTCAAGAGACAAAATATGCATTTGCAATCAGTTTTTCATCACTTTTGTTTAAAGATCAATATTTGAATACCATTCAAGTGAAACTTTGAACTACGCTCAATAAGTATAGGTGAAAAATGCTGTCAAAATTGTGTTTCCTTCTTTTTGCACCACACTGTGGTATCGCTACTGAAATGTCAAGGAGAGCCTACAGCAACGAATCCATTCTAATCTGTCTTTCTTTTGCAAGATCTCTCTCTCTCTCTCTCTCTCTCTCTATCTGTATTTAACTTCCATCCAGCTGACCTTTTGCAGTTACGACAGGGGCGAACTGTTGTGTGGCAAATCACATCCTAAATATAGTGGCTGGAGGAACCAGTGACTCAATGATTATGACACGCAATACAGGCTGGCAGCTGATGCCTAATTACAACTCAATCTACTTCCTAACCTGTATACCTAGACTCGGCGGCTATACGCTCCCTACCCTCCCAACCAGAGATTAGAAGAGCTTCTTGAAGGGATTTGTTGAGTTGATATATATGAGGCTTTATGAAGGGGGAAGCTGGGCTGGGAAGCAGAAAGGTCATGGTTTCAATATGGCTTGCACTATAGGATAATGTAAACACCGTCATTAAAAAAAATATATCAAAATAACAGGTCATTCATGACTTCTAACGAAAAAGATGAATATTCTGTTGAGAGATGTCCAAAAACTGGTTCCTTTTTCCCCCTTCCTGTTTGTAGATACAGGGCTTGAAAATTAAACTAGACCACAGACCCTGAGTCGGACCAGTAAACTCACGGCGGGACGAGTCCAGCAGGTTTTTTCAAATGAGTCGCAATACCTCACTGTGTAATATCTTTTAACAAAATAAAATGCTGTTGAAATGTTAACTTTGAGTCTGATAAATATTTTTTTAATTCGGTTGAGTAACAAAGTATACCTACACATTAACCCTAACTCCCTTGAGTGATTTACGAGGATCCTTCCCAACTCTAACAAATTCCAACACCATATGGGTAGCTCAACACCCAAACTGTGGTACTGTGATTATGGTGGTATGCCTGAACCCATGTAAAGCATGGTCAGTTTACTCATGCAGTACCCAGTCCAACACCATTCAGTAACTCAACACCCAAACTGTGGTACTGTGATTATGGTGGTATGCCTGAACCCATGTAAAGCATGATCAGTTTACTCATGCAGTCCCCAGTCCAACACCATTCAGCAACTCAACACCCAAACTGTGGTACTCTGATTATGGTGGTATGCCTGAACCCATGTAAAGCATGACCAGTTTACTCATGCAGTCCCCAGTCCATCACAGTCCAACAAAACCTGCTGTTAGAGTTTGATGGAATAGGGACTATTAGGGTTAACAAGACGAATGAGATACATCCTCTCTTAATACTTGTTCAAATAACATTAGTTTATATTTTAAGCTGTGTCGTTTCTTTTTCTCATTTTGATTCCGGTCTTGTAAACAAAAATCTGCTCCAGTCAACTTTTCGAGATACGAGCCCTGCCAGCCTGCGGTCTGGTGGATTTTTGCCCCAAATTCTAGCCCTGATATATAACCATTGGGTTGCAGAGGCAGAGGGATGGTCGATTTTTTATTCACACAAGATGTTCTTCCAAATCATAAGCTAAAAGAAAGACTTTCTCATAATATAACGAGTCTAGTCCGAATCCAGAGGGAAAATATGAATCTTTTTCCATTCCCGGTGGCAATATCACCAAAGCTCAAAACAATCTCAACAAGGAAAACGTTGTTTAACTAAATGGTTATTAGCCTAAACACCGTGTACATGTAATTCACTTAAAGTATATGTGCATAATAGCTGATTTTCTTACTGGTACATGTAAGTAATTTGAAATGCAGTATCTTCAGCTGACCAGCTATCAGGTTGCAGTGTTACAACAAAATATAAAATGAAGTACATTAAAATTCACCACACAGATTCAGGAAAATGGAAATAAACTGAAGTGACATGTATGTAATATAACTTAAGGATTCTGCAAATTTTTTTTTCCTTTCTTTTTTTGGCAAATTTCCACAAAATTTTCATTCAATTTGACACACTGTATTTAACAATTTGGACCCAGCCCAAGAAGTGCAACCTCTTAAAAAAAAGGGCAGGATTCTATTTTCGTTGCCTAATTTTCACTCAATAAGCAGAAGGGGAAGGATCGACTTCATAAAAACCGCGGAACGTGACAGCTGAGGAAGTACTTTATGGCCTGCAGCATAATGCCCCGCCATTAATGCCCCGCCATTAATGCCCTTCCACTAGTGCCTGCCATTAATGCCCTGCTGCAAAATAAAGCACTCCGGTCGCTTTAATCTCGAGCTTGGATTAATATTAGTCACGACTGCTTCCCTCTGACCATTATTGTAGGGTGATGGAGCTCCTAGGAAAAGGTTTCATCTGTAGACTTGGTAATCACCTGATTATCAAATTAACAAACTGTTATCGCTGGACTGAGATTAGGTGTTAAGTTAGTCAGGGTATCAATCACCTTGTAGAGGGAATGGTGATGTAGGCATTTTTCAGTGCTTATTACCTCTCCCTAGGAGGCTATGTTTTTTACCCTTTTTATTTATTTGTTTGTTTGTTTGTTGTTTGTCAGGGTGTTGGGGTGATTGGGTGTCTGTAAACAGATTATCTTAACAAAGTTAAGGTTGGATTTCCACAAAACTTTGTGGAAAGATTAACCATGGGCCAAGGATCAATCGATGAGATTTTGGTGACCACTCCGATCTTTCAAGAAAACTTTGAAAGCTCTGTTTGTTTGAGACATAAGAGGGCGCACCATGAAGGAACACTGCCCCCTTGTGGACCATTTTGGGCATTTAGCACCAGCCAATCCTTTGATTCACTGAAAGGGTTCAGGGCAAGCCCTGCAGGTGTCCCTCTGGCTTGTACAACATGATATCAGACTACATGTGACCTGCTTTTGAACTACACAAGCCCATCAAACTTGGCAGCTCTCGACAGTTACTTGGAGGAGATAATCTTCTTCTAGAGCCTTATGCTTGTACTTTGGACAGGAGCCTAATTTCTAAGCCGTTACAAATTGACCGCAGAAAGTTTCGCCGGCGAAAAGTAGACAACCTCCTGATTGGTTTTTAATTGACCAACTCCCGTAAGTAATTTATGGTGCAATAAAAGAAATTACTTTGCCTATGATATGGCTATCTCCGACCCATATGGAACTAACTGATTAAAACCCAAGGCTGAGTGCGTTAAAGCTAAGAGTCGGTGAGGCGATCCCACGCTTGAGGAATTAAATTCCACTGATTGATTGTGGGTCTTTGGTGGACTCGTGTAGGTGGCACTGTTACGTAACGCCATTTTCTAAGGAGAAGTTTGTTTAATTAGCCGGTGATGAGAAGTGAAACAATCTTAATCCATGTCACTTGACACTCAGATCAGCGGAATCCCAACCATAAGTCAATGTAACTATGTACATGTAAAGCTTAATCACATCTGAAAAGTAAAAATGATCATGAATAGGCATTTTTAAAAATTGTCTTTATCTTGACTTTTTAGAAACAATTTGCCGCTATGTGAGTCAGTAAAATATTGTTAATATTTCGCAGCTCAGTATAGGGTGTGGCCAGCACTAGGTGGTGACAACTGAAAGACTGTTGATTTTGTAAGGCATAATTTTAGTTAGGAGAAGAAAAAGAAAAAAAAAACACGGGTAGAGTGTTGGGTCACAGGGTGACAATTTAATCCAAACTGTTTCACACTTCAGAACAGCTGCAGAGTCATTTTCTTAACAGTATAAGAAAGTCCATGATAAGTCTTTTTTTTCTGGAGATGGTGTTAAAAATACTCGATCCTTAAAGCAGCAGAATGATCCCCATTCACAGGTGATTTTAAAGCAAGGCTGCCTTAGACAAATATAGTTTAAAATGCCAAGGCATAATTCTTCCATGTAGGAATGTTTGGGCCGTAGTTCAGCACAATGTCGCGGTCTAGAAGAGTGTTTTGGCAGTCCACTGGATTGCAGGAATATACCTTCAGGAATGTTTCTTTGCACCAAGATCGTGCCAGACTTTTGAGACGCTCTCTTATTCACAAAAAAAAAAAACAGAGAAGATATTTTCAAAGTGTGATTGCCCCAGCAAACAAGACAAAATCAGTCTGGTATACATGGCCATTGTACCTTCCGAGTACATTGGAACGCTCATGCACCATACGCACATGTATTGGTTGCAGGTCCAGACTCTTCACCAGTTGGTATTACGCCCACGCATCAACATGACAGCATGCATAGAAAACCTTTGTAGTCAAGGAGTCAGACTTAAAATGGCAAAACCCCGAAGGAGGTCAATAATCCTTTGTGAACGGCGACCATTTCCTGAGACACTGTTTGCACTCTCAGGGATTATGAGATAATTTGATGAATATGTTAAATCAAACCAAGTCAGAGCTGAAAAAATAGTCTGTTCCCTCAAAATATAATCACAAACTGAACTGTCATTGTCACTGAGTATATAAAGGGCACCTGACAAAGATGGCCACACCATGCAAGGTCGTGTCTGAATCAAGTGACTCTGGCGGCAGCTATGGTTACATTGGCTGCAGAGGCAACACTGAAAAATAGGTCTTTTCAGTGCTCTAGCCCTAGCCACTGCCAAAGCAATCAATTCAGGCGTGGCCTAATGTTGTTTATTTGTTCGTACCATCAGCGAACTTTTCCCCTCCAAGTAATATCAGAAACCTTTCGGATTGTTATTTACTTTTTGATTGATAATCTTCTTCCCAATTTAATCTCACACCGTACCAAACATGCACACGTAGAAAACCACACCCAGCGATGCGTGCGTCTTCATCTTTTGATTTACCAGGAGTAAATACTTCCCGAGTCCTTCAATCAAACCCTTAACTTCACACTCATACAACGTATCAATATCCGACTTGGCCACACCCGGTAATGCCTCCCTCCTCATCTGACATCAAGACTTGAGATCACGAGAAGGTGGGTTCGAATCCCACTCTGAACGCTCCAATTGAAATACCTTGAACACATAAAGACTGATTGTCTTGTTTTCTTATAATAGGCCAAGGATGTTACCTCCCGGCAATTTGTTCCTCAAATATTATCTGGTACTGTCCCCTGATGGATCTATCCAACTGAGACGAACTAAGCACACTCATTGAAATGTTGAGACTAACCACTGGTTCTTCTCAGAAACACCATTTCTTTCAAGAAGAGATTCTTACATGGTTGTCTCCCGTAAACTAGCTTATTTCTCACTTTCTACACCATACAGAACTTCAAATCTCGCTTAAAACTTACTACCACTACAAAGATGTAAAAACACGTTTCAACTCTGTGAATTTGGGTCAAGCTTTCTTTTCCCACTTGTTGCTGAACTTATACAAAAAATGTATCTATTCTTTTTTGTCCAGTCACTTTTTTAACTTACCTGTGTTAACTTCTGAGTCGGCGACGCCCGACGACGCATCCTTGTGTTTTGACATCAATTTCTCGCTGGTGAGACCCTCTGGAAGTGTGCGGCTCCTACTTCTTCGACTGCCGCGTTTCGCCACGCGAGGACCATCTGTGTGCGTCATGTTGGAGTGCTGCAAAAAGAACAAAAACCCAAGAAAAATGAAAAAACACAAAAATATTACTTCAATCTTTTGAGCCCATCCAACCTCAATGGATTTCATCAATCATTCCTTCAAAACATTTCCCATTCAATTCAGAGATGTTTGATTGGTGATACATCTTGCCGTTTGTTCGCGTGTTGTGGGTAAAGTGGGAGACAGAGTGGAGCCAAACAGCACGTGTGATATCAGAACTGACAGTGATGCAGACCAAAGCGGTGCGAGTGCACTCCAACGCACTTCGGGCTTAACCTTATCATCCAAGGAGTGCGTAAAATAGCACTCCTTAAAATTTGAAGTGTGACAAAAATATCCCTGGCAACACGGCAGTATCCTGTTGAATGGCTTCTGACTGGCAATCCCCCCCCCCCTTGAACAAAGATATTGACCAACAGGGAGCCTGGCAACATAGGGCTGGATAGCTTAGTTGGTAGAGCGTCGAAACGTTAAGCCGGTGGTCGCAGGTTCACATCTTGCTCCAGATAATTTTCTTTGTTCACCCCCCCCCTCCAAAAAAAAAGAAGACGTATTAAAATATTAGTCACTGCCAAGGAAATGAACTGTGGGGTTCATTTGCTTTGATCTAGTATACAAAATAACAATACACCAATCCAATCCTGCAATCTGGTACATGTACGTGTGTGAAATAGCCACGCACACAATCTCCACATGACGTACCTACATATGTATAATGCACTTAAATTATGAACAGTCAGATTTGATAAAAAGGTGTTTTCATTTCAATTTATAGACTAATGTTTGATGTTTGGTTCCGAGGAGCGCAAAGAGCTCTCCTCAATAATGTAAGGAGGAGCTGTTGGTATTAAGTGATGACGTTTTAGAGCCGGAAGTGCAGTGTGACGAATGTTCATGTATGTATACCGTTCGTTTACACTGCACTTCCGGCTCCCAAAACGTCATCACTTACCAACAGGACACAAGTGTGTCTCTCCTCGTATTGCTAACAATGACGAACTGTTGGAATCAAATGCCGCTTCTAGGAAACCTACATGCACAATATACTCTATCGTGGGAATTACGGTAAATTCATGTCCATGTATTGATAATGTTATGAATGGAGTGTCGTGGCCGAGCGGTTAAGATCACCGGACTCGAGTTCTGGTGTTATTGGCAGCAGAGTGTGGGTTCGAATCCCGGTCGCAGCACTTGTGTCCTTGAGCAAGATACTTTACCATTATTGCTTTGTCCTTCGGATGGGACATTAAGCCGTAGGTCCTGTGTACTAGGTCAGGTAGTGCACGTAAAAGAATCCAGAACACTTATCGTGGAAGAGTAGGGGTTTACCCCGGTGTTTCTGGTTCACATGGCAAGCACCCTTATTTACAGGTTTCCTCAGGCTTGAGAGCTACAGTGATTAGGTTCACGAATGAGGCATCCTTGGTTTCATTACCAGAAATATATAATAATAATATTAATAATAATAAGAATGTTAGCTTTACATTAGAGAACGTTACTGAAATTCAAAATACAAAGACTCTTGATTATCATTTTACACTTTCCAAAATTAAACCTGCACCCTAAAGAGAGATTGGAAGCACACTTTGCATTAGATTCCAACTTCAACAAACCTTCACCAATTGTTATCACACAGTGTTCCTATTTTGAAGTGTCTATTTTGGATATATATCCAACATCTGGCCAGACCCAGACTTCCTCCGAGATGGAATTCCATGACACTTTTGTCAGGGCTTCATTGACAGATCCCTGACCTGACATAAAAAGTGGGGGGGGGGAGGGGGGGTGGTGGGGGGGGGTATGAATATTCTCATGAGTCTGAACCCCTGACACCCTTACCCTATGAAAGAGGTTGATGAATCAAGGAGGTGGGGGATGAGAATGGGAGTGGGGGTTGAGTCTCACTTGCCCATTCAAAAAGAAACTTGTTCTTTTGCTACACGCCTACTAGACCTGGGGTGGATTTCACAAACTGGTCCTAACTTAGGACTAGTCCTAACTCATGACTAGTCCTATAAGTTAGGACTAGTTACTCGTCCTAACTCGAGATAAGACTAGTCCTAGCGCTTTGTGAAATCCACACCAGGGCCGATTTCATTAAGACTGTAAGGAGGCGTGATCTGCTTGCGGAGCAGTCCTAAGCACAGTTTCTTTACATAACAAGTTCATAAAGCAAAGTTAAAGTTAAAGCTGCCTTTGTTTTCAAGAGTTTTGTACAAATATAATTTAAAAAAGAAGATTTGATTTCATTAAAAAAAAAACTTCAGTCTTCTTTCGACTCATTTTCTCTTTTTTGATCTGTGCGGGACCTGCACGGTCTATTCTCAAGCCAGTATTGCCTGTGGCTACAAACCCGCTTGACCGGTTAACGATTCATTTACTGTGCCATCTCCACAAGGATGTCGGGACACGCTAATATTTTTGCTCCGTCAGTAAACAATGGCCCGGAGGTATTGGCTGTCACCGGTTGATGCTAGCCACCTCTGGTCTGAAGTGCGTACCAGATGTCCGCTTCGAGCCAAGCATGGCCATCACAGACTGCCTTTATGACACTCCCGCGACATGACCACCCCTGTAGAGAATGAGTGGACCGTTCCAAAGTTTTGCATCTCGGAGGGATTTACGGATGATCTTAAGAGGTGTTGTTCACAAAAGAATCCATTCCTAGTTCACAAACAAACCTTCTTTGCTTGATTAACAAGCGAATCTTCAACGTGATTCACAGAGTAATGAAGTGTAATTAAATAAAATGAAGGGGGGAAAAAAAAGTGAAAGATTCATTTGATAAGTTTTGTACCAACTGCAAGTATGCATCCACTGCCAAAACTGTGATTAATAATGCACCAATGCTTCTTGGGGTAAAATTTTCTCAGACAACCTCTATGAGGCATGATACTTAGTCTTTGTAAAAAAGTGGAAACATTTTATCACATACAGGGGCTTACCTACAGTGTGCAAATGGTGTAGGCTTTAACAGACTTTTCAGGCTATTAATCTGATTTTTTCCCAAGAGCAAAAAAAAATTGGATATCAGACTAAAATAGGAAGAATATCTTGCCTGCTCTGCGAAGGAAGAGTACAAGCCCCGTAGCAGCTGCCCTAAGCTGGGCCAGATATCTGAAATTGGTCTCAGATCCTCACAAGCGAAAAAAAAAAGAGAAAATTACAATCACTGTCTCCCAACGCCCAATCTCAAACAAAATTACTGTCGCCGTCTCATCAAAAAATTCTCACAGAATTTCCCAACATCCCATCTCAAAAGTTTGGACTATACCATTCAACTCCTGAGGGAGAAGACGCTCGCCCTGAGGGGGGACACTGTCTACCTGTGTTTTCCTCATTAGTCCAATAATACACTCAACTCCGTGCCTGGAGGAAATCCCCACAAGTGGTGCGTTAAGGAGACGCAAATTAATTGTAATAGCCGGAGATACGGGCCAGGTGGCAGGTGATTTAGGACCAACCTGTCTCCCTCAGTCATTTTTGGAAAAAATGATTTATAAACTTCTTCTTTTTTTAGGTGAGGGGTCTGGGGGGGATCGTTACATGTTTACATCATGTAACCTTCGAGTAGCATATAATCAAATTCTTTGCAAAGGATGATGATCTATTGTTGCAATTCTTCAAAAGCTGTCCCAGTGTGCACTATTATCTCCAAAAGAGATAAGCTACAATCATGGACAAAATTGTTGGGACAGTGTTCAGGGTTCTTCCCATGCACAAGCTAGTGTATCGGGCCGATACGCAGAAATTACAGCCGATACGGCAAAAAAAAAAAAAAATTATACAAAAAATCCTACCATAAAACCATTTTAAATGCTCCAGATTGCACAGTAGAGCTTTTCAAACCAAACATAAACATTAAATAAAAACATTCCAAGGACCTGCTACCAATTCAGTGTGCTTTGGCCACACTTTCAAAATTTGGGTCCAGAATGCCCCACAGTTTTGAAAAATTCATGGAAGAACCCTGGTGCTAACAGCACCCCAGTACCCCCAGAGTGTAGGTGAAACAAAAGGCACATTTCAATACATGTGCACAGCCACAATCATTGGTACGCTTTGTGGCGTGTGGTGGCCGGGTGGTCTAGCGCACTGGCCTCAGGCTCTCTGGTGTTTCTGATCAGCAGAGTGTTGGTTCAAGTCCCGATCTTCACACTTGTGTCCTTAAGCAGGACACTTCACCATCATTACTTCGTCCTTGTGGTCCCATGTGTTGTGCAATGCTTATTAAAGAACCTGCTACACTTATTGCTAAGAGAGGGGGGGGGGGGGTTCGCCCCTGTGTTTCTGGCATGGCACTTTTAAACAGACAACCGTCGATAACGATCAGTAAAAATGGAAGCACAAGGTCATCAGTATTCTGATAACAGGAGAAGAAGAAGACAATGGAGAAAAAAGGAAACCCATCTGACATTTATTGAAGGGAAATCACCACTGAGGATGGACCACCGAGTCAAAACAATTTTCTAAAAATACGGTTGAGATAATTAAACTGCTTCCTTTTACCGTTCCAGCAGGGATCGTGTATAAACAATACATGACTGAGTATTTGAGTTGGGGTTAATGGTTTTCACTGCAAAAATAAAATCAAATTGGAAAGGAAAACAATGAGGTTTTTATATGTTCGTGTTCCTTCTTCACTGAGTGTTTGCTTCCTCTGATATGACTTACTTAGATGGAATGACTGGGAGGATGTATATAATGGTGAACATGGTGCTGGTACTCGCCACAGATGGGCCCTCATAGCGCCAATATTGGCATTGTTCAGAGTTAGGAATATGAGACCTATTTTATGTAGCACCTTGTGTAAAGTGGTGCAATCCGCAGCCAACCATGCTAGAAAACACCTCGACAAACCCTTTCTCTTAACGACAAGTGCGCTGGGTTCTTTCATGTGAGTTTCTCACCATAAGGGACCAACAGCTTTACGGCCCATCCGAAGGACAAAGCAATAATGGTTAAGTGTCTTGCTGAAGAACACAAGTGTCAAGAAAGGAACTCGAACCCACACTCTGCTGATCAGAAACCCCAGAGCTTGAGTCCATTGTGCTAGACACATCAGCCACAACACGCCAGGACGTACAAGTATGCAATTGCCTGCGAACATGTCAGCTAGAAGGGAATATCTTTGGTGCAGAAATGTTTTTCAAAAGTATCCCAAGAACTATTGGCACAAGAATCATCGTTTGGGAAAATTGAATTTTCGCATGTCGCAGTTTTTCAGATGGAAGCCTTTCTACAGTTGCTACTGGTATCAATCTATAACACACAGGCTGAAAAGAAAGACTTGTCCCTCACAAATCCTTCTATATCCTCTTTGCCGAAATGAAGGATTCAGAAGGACTGAGGGCTGTAGGCCCTAATAACAATTGCTTAAAACTGTGTCAAGCATTCCATTCTTATCCAAGTCCAAGCAATTTGGTGTGGAGTGACATAGGAGAGAAGGATATTGGAGGATTGAGGTCACCTGTACACACAAACTAAGCAAGGGTTTTTAATGAAGCTGTTACAAACTACCACCGAATCAAAATGACCTATGTTAAAATATGCACAATGTGGTAATTGCCCGACAATTTAGGCTTCGTGTTCGATGAGAAAGATTCTGCCATATGTAGGGTCAAAACGTCAGGACATTCAACTTTTTCTGATAAATCTGAAGCTGTTCAGATTGAAAATCGCCGCTTGATTTTTTCAACCATTACCAACAATAGAATATATACCATTACAATCGTGGAAAGAAGCAAGAGAGACAATTTCACGACTCTTTCAAAAAAGGAAAACAAAGGTCATGAAAAATCTGATTTCTACGTAAAAAAAAACAAAAACACTCACCACTCGTCGTATCTGTCGATGGCCCTTGCAGTGGGGACAGGGGCATGGGTGCCTCACCCCTGCAATACAGCCTATGCAGCATGCCCACATCCTACCCTCATTTGTGTACGTCAGTACCATTCGGACAATCGTATTGGCCCTTTTTGACCCTACACAAGGCGTTCAGCCAATCAGGAAGTTTGTATCACAACGCGCTGCTTGTTTCTAGGAGTTGATGGGAGTAAACAAATGCTGCTGGACGTATTCTACCGTTTTAAAAAAATTCACCTACAGATAAGCATAACTTTCGATGCGAGTTTCTCGCGATGAACAATTCACAAAATCCGGTAGGTGATTCAAAGGTAAAACCAAAACCAAAACCTAAGAATTCAATAACAAGAAGAGAGCCAAGAGAAGAATGCTAAAGTCATGTCTCGGAATAATCCCAGGAAATCTGTACACTGGAAACTCAGAAAAAATCTGAAATCCAAGTAAGCTTGTCGTGGAAGCTTAGTAAAAATCCTATATGTCCAACTCGTAGATTACTGCTTGCATTAGATTTACACTTGTGTCTTGCGATTCAACGCTTTTTCAGAGTTGCCCGTCCGAATTGAGGAGTGCACAAGAGTAGAAGACGATCTTCATCCGACGAAGATTCTGGAACTCCTCCGAATTTATGGCCGGCTTTTTTTCTTCTGTCAAGCTTTTTTAAAGAGCCATAGATGATCATACAGAAGCAGGAGTGATTGATCTGAATGCCTTCAGGCCTTGCCTGGTATGAGTCGTTTCTGTCTTGGGGACAAGACTGTCGAGAGAGACCTTGAGGAGATGACAAGATGACTAGTCGTCACTGTGTCAGATCTTCCCACGGTTGAACATTTCTCGACGAACGAATTGGCCGCACAAAGAAGAGCGTGACTTTGAACGACAACACACGAGAAGTGTGTGTGTGTGTGTGTGTGTGATAGTGAGCGACGGTTGAATTCAAGCAGTAAGTGGGAATCTGCGCAGTGTCTCATTTGTGCAATCTCTTGAGAACATGAGGGAAGATGCACCAGAAGTATCGAGTGCCGCTGTGCCAGAACATATGAAGACTTGACTAGCCCGTGATCGATGGAACGTCCTACATGGATGGTTGCAGCAATGAGATCTTCCTCTAGCGAGTCTCAACACAAGATTGACGAGAACCTGACTCGGAAAGACGGTACACTCTGTCTTCAACCGAGGAAATGAACCGTTCGAAGTAGCTACGCCTTACTCAAAGTAAACTTACTGTGTCATAATGAACACTTCTCTCACTTGTAGTAGAATTAACTGTGGGACTAGTAGCATCTCAAATCAAGTCAACTACTTGTAGTACTTTAAGTATGCGAATCTCTCCTGAGGCCAAAATAGTCCTTTTAATAAAAAAGAACTGTTGGACAAACACATGTAATCCTCAAAGTTCAACAAGACGAAGAAAACTCGTCCCTCCCTTGCGAAATAAATAAATCGTGTCACTATTGTCAAAGTAATTTATCTTCTGCTCATTGAAAATAACTCAACGTCGGAATGGAGAGGTTAGAAGCTGCAAGCTTTTAAGTCCAACCTCATGGTGTTGATCTGGAATGCTTGAAAGCTATGACACTTGCGTCTCACACTGCAACGTGAGTAGAAATGAGGGTGGCCAATGTTGCAGACACCGTTAAGGATGTGCCTCATATGGACACAGGATCAGCGTACATGTACGTGTTGACTCGCTGTAGAGTGAACCACGTGGGACCGTTACGTTTTATTACTTTTCGAGCACATCCTGTACTGAAGATTGGTGGGGGGGGGGGGGGGTCGTCTGATCATGACGGTGTATTGCATGGATGTCACAATGACTGTACTGCCGGCCTGTGCTTTATATTTGCAGTCGCTGAATCACATATCAATAATTGTGTACACCAGTTTTCTTTTTTATCAGCTACAACCCAGTCACCCGATCCAGGTAATCGGGTCTCCAAGAGCAGTAGGAAACGAAGCAAGTAGAGGGGGTTGAAAGGGAAGCATTATGAATGTTACTGGTGAAATCAAAATCAGAAGAAGCATCCGTATCAGTCAGGTACTGCAAGCAAACTACATATATATATATATATCTCAATTTGGGTTAACAAAGAAAAATTGACTGGAGCGGGATTTGAACCTGCGACCACCGGCTATCTGAACCGACGCTCCACCAACTGAGCTATCCAGCCCTCATGTTGGTGGTCTCTCTATTTTGTCAATATCTTTGTTGGGGGGGGGGGGGGTAGCCAGTCAGAAGCCATTCAACCGGTTACTTCCGTGTAGCCAGGGATCACACCCCATAATATACAATACAACCATAGAGCTAGCTCTATGGATTTAACCTGGGAAGTGGTAGTACGGGGATCTACCTTAAGGGTGATGCAACTTTTTAATTTTAAATATACAGCTTTATAAAACTAGTAGGGTTGATGGCCTAATGTATATAATATAAAACTGGTAGGGTTGATGGCCTTAGCTTTCGATCCAAACCTGACCTTTGTCAGAGGCAAAAACAAGCACAAACATAAAAACAGACTCATTTATAGAAAAAAGGGGAGTATGGAATTGTGGGAAAGAATCCAGAAATAGGTGGGAAAACGATAGCCAATCAAAGTGATATGTATAATTGTGGGAGGTAAAATCAGTGATTTGAAATCACGCTATTTTACAAGCATATTGATATTTAATTGACATACACGTAGTATCTAAACGTCACATGTTTGCAACTCTCGTAAGATCGTATTTCCAGTGTGTCAAAGGTAAACAAAGATGATGAAGATACTTGCAAATTACACACAACACAAACTGCATGCAAACATGCTTTAGTTACTGTACGTGATGCTCTGTGAAGATTTCATGGTAATCGTTCGGAAAAAGACATGCCTGATTCTCCACGGAGGCAGCAGAGGCAATTGCCCCCATTGCCCCTGGTCATTGCCTTGGTGCCCTTGAAATGCTCCAATAATTTACTCTCTCCTCACAGAGGTGCCCTTTATCAAGAAGAGAATGCCTTGGTGCCCTTGACCTTTCAACAAGGAAGCAATCAGAGCCCAATTTCATAAAGCTGTTAAGCAGAAAATACTGCTTAGCAAATTTCCTCTGCTAAGCAAAAAAAGAGTAGGGCACCAGTCTTTATGGATTTTTGGCTGCTAACCTGTTTCTTCTCAGCAATATTTGTCTGTTCTTAGCTAGTTTTTGTGCTGACAAGCTTTATGAAATGGGGCCCTGGCCTGAAAAGACATTCTCAAAATGGTTCCCATTTCCAATGTTGTGAGGGCGGTTTATTGCTTTGATGATCCCTCAGATGGTGTGCACAACATTGGCGAGATTTAAAATTATACTGTTCAAAGATTTGCACAGAACTTACATGGTACAAAGATGGTCATGGTAAGACACTGCCCTTGAAACATTTGAGCTTAAAATGTTAGACAGTTTTGAGAAATGAGTCAAAATGTTTAGATTTGATCTTGCAAGTCCAAAAACCTGATCGTTTAAACAAATACGAAAACATAGGCCTATAAGATTTGTTAAAACTGTTTTTCTTGTGACTCCGATGACCGATTTGAGCTTAACTTTCAAAGGTTTATTATTTTATTTATATGTTGGGTCACATAAAGCGCAGAGACTGGTCTTTGACAATTACTACTGTTGTCCGCCTGCTTTAAATAATCTACCTTATTTTGAGATTTATAACCAGGTAAAAAAAATGCTTCCTTTGCAAGAAAAATGTGATTTTTCTAATTTAATAAAACAAAATGTGGCCATGTTTAAGTCAGCAGAATGTCTCAAGACCCTACGGTACATTGCGTGGATATCTTTAGTGCTTTATACATGTAGGTCCAAACTTGCCCAGCAAACAATCCTTACGCGACAGTAGGCCAGTGCTGGCAAACACAGCCTCGGTTCCACGGGCAGCGTGCCGTATCCATCGCTCTCGTCACTAACACCTGTTAGGGAAGCAAATAACGCTGATTGTCTCTCGAAAGTGACTGCTTTTAGCGAACGCTTATTAAAAAACTGAATGGTATCCCATTATGGAAAAATAAAATAAAATCCACTGATGAAAAACTTAATTTGTAAACACGTGTATTACCATTAACAAATCAATGGGAGATTTTTAACCCTAACAGTCCCTATTCCGTCAAACTCTAACAGCAGGTTTTGTTTGTTGGACTGCATTGGACTGCGTTGGACTGGGTACTGCATGAGTAAACTGATCATGCTTTACATGGGTTCAGGCATACCACTATAATCAGAGTACCACAGTTTGGGTGTTGAGTTACTGAATGGTGTTGGACTGGGGACTGCATGAGTAAACTGATCATGCTTTACATGGGTTCAGGCATACCACTATAATCAGAGTACCACAGTTTGGGTGTTGAGTTACTGAATGGTGTTGGACTGGGGACTGCATGAGTAAACTGATCATGCTTTACATGGGATCAGACATACCACCATAATCAGAGTACCACAGTTTGGGTGTTGAGTTACTGAATGGTGTTGGACTGGGGACTGCATGAGTAAACTGATTATGCTTTACATGGGTTCAGGCATATCACCATAATCAGAGTACCACAGTTTGGGTGTTGAGTTACCCATATGGTGTTGGAATTTGTTAGAGTTGGGAAGGATCCTAGTAAATCACTCTGGGGAGTTAGGGTTAAGATGTTAGTGGGAGCACCCAATAAGTGGTCCTTTTCTGTTACGAGAACAACGCAAACGGATCGCTTACTGGGGCGCCCGCTAGCGTCTCAAACGTCTCCCATTATCCAACGACTGTATCTTTGTCAAAAAAGAAGAAACTATGAGTCTTACAATTATAAGATCTGTAAAGAGTTGGCTATTTTTTCCCCTCTGTTAAATATTAATTTATGTGAAAGTTCACACTGGATTTAACTGACAATCGCCCTAATCTTACCATGCTCCCATGCATCCTGTTGTGTAACTCCTCTTCAAACCACACTCGTCAAGTGGTGCTTGAGTCAAGTTACACTTGTTCGACCTTCTTTACAAACAAGCACTGTACACATAACGTGTTTGATAACTTTCAAATTCGGTATCTATCAAAAGATAAACATCTCTTTGATTTCCTCACAGAAAAATGCTAGAAACCAAATGACGTACTGAATAATGTACAATGACATTTCTGCACACCACATGACACTTCTGTGTACTATTATTTTTGTACTTCAATACGCACAGAGCACCCTCTTCTAGGTCGTTGATGTGTATTTCCTTATAGCTATTTCCTGTACACAGAAACATTTCCTGCTGTATAAACAGTTCACTTTCACTCATTAAACTGAAACTGAAAAACCGGAGGCATTTGCTTTTTTTTTTATTGAACTGGTGATCAGATTGGCTTGGTGGTTATCTTACCCTGCCTTTCAACTCTGTGGACCCCGGTTCGAATCCCACCTCGGATTGAGCCTCTCATGTGGATTGGGTTTCAAGGAACCAATTTCATACAGCTGCCTATAAAGCAGAACATATTGCTTAACAATTTTCTGCTGAGCAAAAGTAAGCAGGATACCAGTCACAGATTGTACTTGTGACATGGTATTTTGGCTGGTAACCTTACTCTGGTAAGTATAATTTTTGGGAGGGCTTAGCTAGTTATGAAATTAGGCCCTGATTACTTGGGTTTTCCATATTGGGGTTTTCCTTCCCACATCTAAAACTGAACATTATCGTTAATCGTATTCTCTACTCAAGTCTCTAGGCCTATGGGTCACAGTGCTAGTCTGTATTGACATTGGTGTCATTACCATTAATCCCTTGGTGTCATTACCATTAATCCCTTGGTGTCATTACCATCAATCCCTTAGTTTTATTATTATTAATCCCTTGGTTTCATTAACCATTAATCCCTTGGTGTCATTACCATTAATCCCTTGGTGTCATTACCATTAATCCCTTGGCGTCATTACCATTAATCCCTTGGTGTCATTAACCATTAATCCCTTGGTGTCATTAACCATTAATCCCTTGGTGTCATTACCATTAATCCCTTGGTGTCATTAACCATTAATCCCTTGGTGTCATTACCATTAATCCCTTGGTGTCATTACCATTAATCCCTTGGCGTCATTACCATTAATCCCTTGGTTTCATTAACCATTAATCCCTTGGTGTCATTAACCATTAATCCCTTGGTGTCATTACCATTAATCCCTTGGTGTCATTAACCATTAATCCCTTGGCGTCATTACCATTAATCCCTTTGTGTCATTACCATTAATCCCTTGGTGTCATTACCATTCATCCCTAGGTGTCAGTACCAGGCTAGTGAATTCAGCGCACGGCCAGTAAACTTACGGTCGGACTGGTTTTGTGTTCTTCAATTAAATAATAACGCTTCACTGTGTAATAACTTGAACAAAAACAAATTATTTGAAATGTTGCCTATTAGTCTGATTAATACATGTACCTCTCAATTCTATTGAGTGATGAAGTATCATTAATACCCATAAAGACAGATGAGATAAATCTTCTCATACATCTTAGTGCCTGTTCAAATAAAAACAGTTAAACGCATGTTAAAGTGTGTCAGGAAGTTTTTTCTCACTTTGCTTCTGGTCTTGTAAAAGAAATCCCAGTCCAGTAAACGTTTTGAGCTACAAGCCATGTGGTCTTGTGGATTTCCGCCCCCCCCCCCCCAAACTCCAGCCCTTCTTGAGATTGACAGTCTGTTCTTCAAATGGCAAACATTCAAAATAACAACTGCTGTTTTGTTTTTTTGCTGTGTAGTGTTGTCTGCTTTTGATTAGGTAAGACTGGGGAAGGAATAACAAGGAGCAATAGAGTTTCCTCTTGTCACGCTAACTCCTGGAAACAAACACCCTGAAGAAGATGGGTTGGCTCTGTGCCAAGAGGCAGATGATTGATGGCACAGCAGTTTCGAGCTCAAAGGATGGCTGACAACCAAACCATGACAGAGGATCTATGCCCAAGCTTCTTCTGCTGGTACCCTCTACTCCCATTGAGGATAAGGATGTCCCCCCCCCCCTCAAAAAATAAATAAATAAAATAAAATAGAAAGAAAGAAGAAGAAATATTTGAGTGACCGTGCCTTATGCTCTAGTACTCTCATTCACGTTCTATTGTTTACCTATACTTGTATTGTTACATTTTGTATTTTGACCCACTGGCCCCATCCTTCACGGAGACAACAGGCCGAGGCTCGATTTCACAAAGAGCTAAGATTGATCTGAAGTGCAAATCAATCTTGATTGCTAAGCCAAGTGTGATGTCACAATACAAATCACTATGGCGATAATCACAACTCATCTTTAGATGAATCTGAATGCTTTATGTAATTGAGCTCCTGGAGTTTCATTTTTGAGAGGGCAAGGCCCTTTTCATTTTGCAAAGGGCACTTCCATTGGAAAATCTTTAAAGTCACTGGGAAACTTTTGAAGGTTCACCAAGGCCAACACCACTCTCTTAAGGAGTTATTGAAAATCACCCTTTTCGATTTGAGGCCAGGGACAAATCTTTCGCAGTTTGTCCCTAGTTTCGATCGAATAGAGTAAATTTCAATCGAAAATTTAAAGAGAGCAGGTCAACAGTGACCATGGTATCCCGTGTAATTCTAGGCCCCAGAAAATTACATCCATGCCCCTGGTGATTGCCTTGGTGGTGTAGATGCCTCTTGAAGTGATCAAGTACAATTTTATATTTCCTTTATTGAAGTACATATGTATACTTTACTATAAAGTATAATCTTCCTACCCCTCACAAGAACGAAGAGGCCAACATCAAGTCAACACTTCCACAAGGTCTAAAACCTAGAACTGGAGTCAAATTCATATGTATCACTTGCTTTCCCTCGCGCCCTAGTGTTGAGCAGATGATTCGTAGAAAAATACTCGGCGTTTAGAGTTTGAGCATGGCCTGTCAACACTGACGCAGAGCACGGAGATACTGCTTCATGAAGAAGTTGTTTCAACAGTTCCAACTAGAATTGCAGCAGCTCATCAAGTTTTACAATCGGACAGAAAATTACAGCACACTTTCAGCTGGTGTAAAAGTCTCCTAAAGTAATCCATCACAACCAGGGCCCAATTTCATGAAGCTGTTACAAAGCAGAAATGGCGCTTAGCAATTTTCTTCCGCTAAGCAAAACAGAGCAGGGAACCAGTGACAAATAACACACATTACATGGTATTTTGGCTGGTGACCTGTTTCTGCTAAGCAAGATTGTTCTGTGCTAATCAAATAATTTATTTGTGCTTAGCAGATTTAAAAGAGTGGGCTCAGGCAGGGGAGTAAAAAGTTCCTGCACAGATTTTTCAAGGCCCAAAAGGGGCTGTGTCGTCATGATTACAGCAGGCCTGTGGCTGCGCATGAAAAGATGAACTCTCACTCAGATACTGCTCTCTTAATGTAAAAGAGTGAAAAACCACTCCTTTTGTCCGCCATACCACTCTTGCAAGGAGCCATGTGGCGGACAATCCTTTTTAGAGTGAAAAACATGTATTTTCACTAGATTCAGAGTGAAATTCACCCCACTTTCGCTCAAAACAGAGTGGTGAAGAGTGAGTCACTCTCAAAAGAGCCAAACTGACACCACTCTGGCAAGCGAGTGAAATGTTCACTCTTTTACATTTAGAGAGTGCACATGCACGCGTTTGTGGTCAAATCACAAAGGGTGATGAGGCCGCTGGCGCACACACTCGTGTAGTAACTGGGTTATTCCATTTACTGCAATAATCATGACGAAATAGCCACTTTAAACTAGGAAAATACTATTAACTAGTAAACTTGCGGGTACAACCATGTGTTTGAATCTCTTTTGGGAGGAGTGTTGGCTCTGAAAAGAGCCGGAGTGGTCTCGACGTTTCGATCAGTATACTCTGATCGTCTTCAAGAGAATCAGAATCTTCACGATCAGAGTATACTGATCGAAACGTCGGCTCTTTTCAGAGCCAACACTCCTCCCAAAAGAGACTCAAACACATGGTTGTACCCGCAAGTGTACTAGTTAATAGTATTTTCTTAGTTTCCTACACCATGCAAAGCTTCAAACATCACTTAGCCACTATAAACTTTACGAGTCGTCAATATGGGCATCAAGCAGCCCCCGCACGCATGTAAGTAAGGCTCTACATGTGTCCAAAAGCCTCCAGATATGATACCCTTTACACAGGGGAGGGTCAATGATAAAAAGAATCGTTACCAGAGCAGGATATTTGTGATTCATAGACACCCTCGTATCAAGGACTCGGGCATTAATCGCTTAGGAGTCATTTTGATAAAGGTGTGTCGTGTTTCTCGACGGGAAAATCATTATTAAATATCGGAAAGATTACTATTAAAGTGAATTTAATCATTTGAAAATTATTGGGGATTACGGATCCAAGTTATGAGTTTATTATGTCTTTCAACATGAGAGCTTTGTTGTTACAAAAAGAGTAGTCAGGTCACACCCCACACAGGAAACGTAAATTTTTGAATTCTCACGCCTGGAGTTTTATCTTCGAGAGGGCAAGGCCATTTTCATTTTGCAAAAGGACACTTCCATTGGAAAATCTTCAAAGTCTTTGGGAAACTTCTGAAGGGGCACCAAGGCCAAGACCAGGGCAAGAGAGGCTATGTCTCTGTAGCCTCCAAGTAATTTCCAGGCAGGTATTCTCCTTTGAAATACTGTCAGCAGTGTTTTGGATCTACTCTTATTTCCCTAAAAGGATACGATGGGCCCAGAAAATATTACTTCAACACTTCTGCTGAGCACAAACAAGCAGGATACCAGTCACGTGACATGGTATTTCGGCCTTAATTTGGTAAGCAGTTTCAACATGTGAATGGACATTATACCGAAAATAATTTAAGTTGATTATAAATGTTAAAGTTTGTATTTTTACTCTTAATTTTCATTACCCCCAAAAAAGGACAGAAAAGGCAGGTCACTTTTTCTGTCCTTTTTTTGTGTGTGGAAATTTGATGGTGATTAAAAAATATATATATGACTTTAAAACATCAAAGGATTAAATTCAAACCATTTTCAGTATAAGCCTGCACGTCCATCCACATGTTGGAACACTTCTTGGTGGTTTCAGGTACTTCAAAAAAAGTTACAACCATTGGAAAAACTGCTAACATGAGCTATTCAAAGTGGTTCCCTTCATTTGTGTTTCCTTTCTACATATTAAATGCCCAGACGATGTGATTCGAGTTGACTGCTCATTTCAACAAAAAAGTACCTTTACTATTAACAGGTGCACTTTGTTGCATCTGGCAGGTTTAAGTTATCAAATAAAAATGGAGAAAACAAATTTGGCAGCCCATTAAAGCCCCAGCTGAACCATATCAACATTGGTAAACTGACTGTAAATGCTTCCATTCGTTGCACAAATCAAGACATTGGGAATTAAACCAACCTGTGAAAATGTCAGCTCATTTCGTTGTTTCATTTTTGCAAGAAAACGGTAAAAATGCATTCGGCGTTTTTGTAAGCATTCCCATCGGCAGAGTTTTTATCTCACTGAGATGAAAACTAAATTTGGATCTTATTTCGTTTACTATTTAAAAACGACAACACTTCAGGCAGAAGTATTTCAAGGAAAGTTTTCTACCATCATTATCTTTATACAATGTAAGGTATATATGTAAATCTGTGAACATTCATGTTTTTCTTCTTACCAATGTTGAGCTGGGGCTTTAAAAACAACTGTCTTTTTCAGTAATGAAAGGTTACCTTTTTATTCCATGCAATCCTTATAGACGTAAAGGCTGCCACTGCACTTAGCCATGTGTTCATCATCATTTACACATCAATTGGGTACGTGTATGTGCTTACAAAATTAAAATACGAACTCAAACAATATCCCAATCTGCAATGTACTTGTGCACAAGAAAAATTCACCAGCACAGACTTATTTCACAAGTGTCACGTCTTCACCTTTCAGGAAGTTCAAAGACTGTTCATCACGGACTGAAACAAACATGTATCAAACATTTTGAGGGGGAACAAAAAATTACCCAGACCAACAAGTGATTCATCATGTGGTTTTTTTCAACTAGTGAAAATACATGTAATGTAATAAATGGGAGTTGTGCAATCATGTGTACATGTACATGTGTATAGCGATGACTTCATGAACGCTTCAAAACAGCAGCAATGATGTCACTGACAAAAACTGCTCTGTGTTTGCCTGAGTCAATCACAGCTTACGAACAAGGTCAAGTTGCTATCAATATGCAATACTTATTTTTAAGATTACTTTTTATACAGCACGTGTGTATGTAGAGGTCATACTGTAGTGCAGGTAACTGGCATGAAATACAAACCAATTGTATGAATTTTGTACTAGAAGGATTAACAGTACACTTTTACATTGTTGATTAAATGAAAATTGTTTTGACAACTTTTAATCTAAAGCTTGCTTGGAACACATTCTCACCCTCAGAAAAAGAAAATTGAAAAAGTTGCAATCTTTCAAAAAATAGAAGGATACAATCCAAACGACAGATCTAGAATAACATGGAGGTCACAGAGGCCATGGCCTCTGTTGCACTGGGCACCAATTTCATAGAGCTGCTCAAGCAGAAAAAATATTGCTTAAAAATGTTCCACTAAGCAAAAAGAAGCAGGATACCTGTCACATTTTGTACATAAAACATGTTATTTTGGCTAGTAAACTTATTCTGATAAGCATAATTTTGTTGTGCTTTGCTTTTTTTGTGGTTAAGCAGCCATGTTATTGCTTTTGACCGTCTGCTGAGGCAAAAAGTTGAATCATTACTCACTAATTACAACACACTGTAGGTGTTGTATTGCATGAGTAACTCTTACAGGCCCAAACCAGCTAGAAATCTGCGGTCTCCACATAAATCCCTTCTGACTCCCCCAGTTATCAAAACCAAGTCGTACGGTTCCCGCTCTTTCCAATATACATCAGAACAATTCAAAACCCGACTGAAAACATATCTGTTTACTTTATACAACTGTTCATTTCCACTCTACAGTGCATAGGGACCTCACGGTGATATGTGCAATTTATAAAGCATGGTTTTATTATTATTATTAAGGAGCAATTCCAAACGGCAAAATTTTAAGAGTTTTGAAGGCAGCATGTCCCTTTAGGAAGTTTATTCACGAGATGAGAACTAGACAGATGAGATTCTTGGGACATGTGCTACGAAAGGACGGTTTGGAAAACCTGACATTGACTGGAAAGATAGAAGGAAAACGGAGCAGAGGAAGAAGGCGAGTGCTTTGGATGGCAAGTTTAAAGGACTGGCTAGGAGAAAGAGGTGTTGAATATCAGGAGGTGGAGCTGATGGAGAAAGCTAATGACAGAGATTTGTGGCAGGCCATGATCACCTATGTCTTAGGATACGGTACTTAGAGAGAGAGAGAGAGAGAGAGAGAGAGAGAGAGAGAGAGAGAGAGAGAGATGTCCCTTTAATGCTCAAATAGCACATTCAAAAAGTGTTATACCAACCCTTTAAAGGGTGTTTATGGTCAAAAGGAAAAGATGCTATCCCTGTCGAGTTTCACTGCACCACAGAGTCACGTACTGTGTATTTACATGTCAAGATGTTATCATCTTCCCCTCTATAGCTGCAGTTGAGTCAGGAACCAGACCCTTCCTCCTACTCACAGGAAATGGAACAAGCCTTGCATTGATTTAACTTATACTGAGTGAAACTTTTGGACTGTTCCAATCCAGAAAAGGGGGGACAATAGCCAGAAAGTGGGTGTTGCGAAATGAGTGATGGTCTTAGAGAAACTTGACAGACACTTGTAAAGAATAGTCAAGTCTAATTAATGTACTTGTAAAAAAAATGTCGTAGGGATTATCCAAGATGGTAATAATAACAGGTAGTATCAATTAAAGATGATTTGACTAATGACATCAAGTTTTACAAAAGTGTTCAATATCGTCTACATTTGCCATAACATGCCGTGCAGCTGTGTAGGCCTAACGGAAGTGTACAAACACCATGAACAACTGCAGGTAAATCCTCGCTCTTTTATTGGAGTTTGGGCCCAATTTCAATAGTCAATATTGCTTACAACATTTCTGCTTAGCAAAAATCAGCAGGATACCAGTCACAAATGGTACATGTGACATGGTATTTTGGTTGGTAACCTTATTCTGGTAAGCATAATTTAAGGAGTTACCAGACATGCAACTTGCACAAAAAGATGAAATGGCCAAACATTCATTTAACTTTGCACAGTGTTCTTCACTTTTCTATTGCACTATCATTAAAGACAAAGGAGGAAATAAGCTTGGCCCAATTTCATAGAGCAGCTTTTAAAGCACAAAAAGTAGCAAAGCACAACAAAAGTATGCTTACAACAATAAGGTTACCAACCAAAATATCACTCCACATGTACCATCTGCGACTGGTATCCTGCTCATTTTTGCTCAGCAGAAATTTTTTATTGAGCAATATTTTTTGCCATAAACAGAGCCTCTAAGAAATTGGGCCAGCTGATCATGTATGCCTACGTGAAAAGGCTACTTGTTTTTGTAAGAGCCTTACTGTGTGCGTCAGTGATGCTATGCTGTGTGGTGTCATCAACAACAACAACGTGACAGTCGTATCAAGGCAAGTTCAATGTTAAAACATGAGTCAGCCAGTTGACAAACCGAGCTGTACAGACAAGTCATCACACCGCAGTACGTGACAAATGCTCTATACATGCTCCTGAATGTATACATGTATAGGTGGGCTGCAATAGACGCCATTTTGATAAAAATTTACATTTTGGCCTGCAGTTTGCGTCAAGCGCTGTAAATTTCAATGCAGCTTGAGTTGCTTACCAATGGAAGGAGTTTATGAAACGCAGGAGTGCCCCGCGCAGTATTTTATGCGCAACACACAGTTGTGCGCTCAAAAACGTCAACAAAGATGGCTGATTTTTCCCATTGTTGACGTCTTGTGCAACCCATCTATACACTGTTTTGATACTTCACAGGAGCACTGGAGGCAACTGCCTCCAAGCCCCTTGCTATTGCCTTGGTGCCCCTTGAAATGTTCCAGTGCAATCTGAAATTGATAGAGGTGCCCTTTGTGACAATGTACGAGGTAAAACTGCCTTTCCCTCGCACCACCAATGTATCACTCAGGCCAGTATACATACATGTCCATCATGTACATGTACATGTAGACAGTGTATTAAACTCTTTTCATACACAGCAACAAGGTTAAGTTAATAAACCTGTATCACACCACGACCGCCGTCCATTCTTCCCAATACAATGTCAAATACAATGACTGAGGGCCGTGTCATACGAAGCTATTTTGACAGACGACTTGGAGGCAACCAACTGCACTGCGGTCAAAATGGTTCCACAAGCAGCATATTTGTCTATGAACAGTTACCTACTGTCTGAGAGAAATATATATGAAAACTTAAATGTGAATGCCTTTTCTTCTTGGAGATTGCCTGGAACTGGTTGCCTGTAAATTGCCTCTTGTGACATGGCCACAATGCACATAAAAGTATAACATTGGTAATTGTCAAAGATCAGTATCCGCACTTTATGTGACCCACAGGCCTGATTGCTTCGTTCTTGAAAGGACAAGAGCACCAGCACTAAGGCATTTTCTTCTTGATGAAAGGCACCCCTATGAGGAAATTGTAAATTTCTATTGGAACATTTGAAGGGCACTAAGGCAATGACTAGAGGCATTTGCCTCTGTTGCCTCCGTGAAATATTATGCCTGGACCCAACATACATGAAATAACAAACCTGTGAAAGTTTAAGCTCAATCGGTCATCGGTGTCAAAAGAAATTACACACAGTGTAATTGTGCAAAAACTTATGTTTTCACTGCCTGAGAACATCAAGTTCTGGTTTTGCGAGATCAAAAATAATTGTTCTACTCATTTCTCAAAAACTATAGCATTTCAGGCAAAACTATTTGACAGGAAGTTTTCCACCATGACCATCTAAAGATGTAAGTTATGTGGAAATCTTGTTAACATTTATTTTTTTCTACATTGTATTTTACCAGTGTTGTTCACACCCTCTATGACACAAACTGTAGTGGAAATCTCACTTTGCTTTCACTCAGGCTCGGTTTAAATGGAATGAAAAAAAAACAAAAACATGATGGCCGCGCCATGATGAAAATTGTTTGTAATGTGTAGGCCTATCAAAGATCTAGATGAATCTTGAGCACTGTCCATAGAAGCAGGTATGGAACTACACGGAGGCCATGGTCTCTGTTGCCCTGGTCTTGGCCTTGGTGCTCCTAAAGTTTCCCCGTAGACTTTTATTTGTTCCCAAACATAGTGCCCTTTGCAAAATGAGAATGGCCTTGCCTTCCCAAAGATGACATTCCATGCCTGGTATAGGTTCTGAAACACACTGTTTATCTCAACATCACCCCTTCACTTTGCTTAGTCTCCGCCGAACAGTGAAAAAAAAAACCCCAAAAAACATTGAAATCATTAGACGCGCTCTTCAAAGCGCCCCTCCCACTTCCACCATTAATGTTCCAATAAATATAGTGTAAAACCACAAGCTTGTAAAAACAACAGGGTGAGTTAAAAGATCGAACGAAATTCCTGCGTGATGCACAGATGTTTTTACTAAACATTACTGTACCTTCAATTGGACCCCCCCCCTTTCCCACTGGGGGGTCTCATGATTTAACCACAGGTCTACACGGTGCGCCGTCTTATAATAAGGAATTACTTACTCCTGCACTAATGAATCATTTCCATGGCTCTTGCCATCTGCAGGTTACCGATGACAGATAAGTTAATGTGTGCTAATATTAGCCAATCAGTAAGTGGGGACCAGCCATGGGGTATTCACACATACATGTACATTGTATACATAGAAACAAACCATGTAGACATAGTGTAGCATTTGGTTCTTGATATGTGACATGGTGTGAACCCCCCCCCCTCCCTCCTCGCATGCTGTCTTTATTGTTTTCTAGGAATCTCTGGAAGTCTCGTAAGTATTTTTGGGGATACTTCAGGGAGAAGAGTGTGTTAGAGTAAAGGACATTTTTTATTGTATTTTATGTATTTATTCATTTACATATCTATTAATTTATTTATCTATTTATGTATTTATCAATTTATTTATTATTACTATCATTACTATTATTATTTTTATTATTATTATTATCATTATTTTATTTTATTATTATTATTATTATTTTTTTTGGGGGGGGCCCTGCCACTTATCGGACATTGTATAAAAGATGCACAATGTATACATTGGTACTTTATGATCATCTTGTACTGATGGGCCAACGGCCAACATGAAACTATGGGGCATCGTAGAATACCGATCTCTGTCTCTGTGGACAAGTTCAAACCCTTGAACATGTTTTAACAAAGTGCGCTGTGACAGGATCCCCCTGTCCGCTATCCCATATTGATAACCCCCCAACTGGTGACATACCTCATCAACTGCCAATTCTGACTGCTGTAGTTGACATACGAAATAATATAATATCTAGTACTGTATCGTGAAGCTCATATGGTACACAGACATTGTAGAACTGACTATTCGAGAGAGCGCGATATCTTGTGAGAACCAAAAACACTATGTGGACGGGAGAAACTTTAACACAAATAATCGTGTCCAAGATGCTGTGCAAGAAGCTTGAAACCATTCCCAACAATGGTCAAGTAACGTACACTCTGGGGACATGAAGCACTGTAGAGTCAGTAAAAAGTCCACATACAATTTTTATGGTCTGAAACTTTTTTGAAAGGTGCTGTATCCTTGAATTGTGAGGGCATTTGCTGTCTATTTCCGCTGAGGTGTAGGTTGTTTATAGACAAGGGGGAGGGGTGGGGGGAGGTGAGCTCATCATTTTATTACCTGTTTGCGAATGTTTCTTGGTAAACCAAATTGAGCAACATGTGCTTCTGAATTGGATAAGGAGATGTGGTCAGTTGGCCTAGAACAATAGACCTTTATAATGCTGCCATCGCCTCAGTCAGGCACCCTTTTTTCAATAGCAATCAAGAAACTTTGTTTTAGACATACAAAATGGCGCTAGACTTTTTCAAGCTTTTTGCCTTAGTTTGGTTACAGTTCAATAAACAAAATCCTGTTAGCAGTGAATGGAGATTTTGAGCCTAGCGTACATACTTGGCCTAAATCTGGTTAGCAGTGAATGGAGATCTTGAGGGTCGAGTATTGAAGTATACAGCGGGGTAAATCCATGACAACATCCACCACGGTCCCAATCAAACACAAAGACCAGTGGATTTCTACCTGCACTCCGTAATTGTGATGGACAGTAAGCTGGTATTGCGTGTTAAGCACATGCCATTTTGAATTAGCCGATATTTCACCATGTCGGCAAGGAAAATGAGAAAGTTAGGAGCTCCTCCCAATCTAAACTGATTGGATTTGGTCTTCCTGAGGGAATAAGAACCGGTGAACTTAGGAGTCGAGTTGGGTCCTCCTTAGATATTCCCTTAATTTCCTTCTCCTTGACAAAAAATATGGCTACACTGACGAAAGACATGTTTTCGATCAGTCAAAAAAAAAATACTTGAGCCTTCTCAAGTATTTTTTTTTGACTGGTTGCATTTAATGAGTTTGCAAAACATAAGAATTCTGCATCCCACATTTGTGTTTTAATCACTATTTTACTGGATTTTATCGTGGGTTTTATCGTGGCTGAGCGGTCAAGCGCACTGGACTCAAGCTCTGGTGTTTCTGAGTGTGGGTTCGAGTCCCGGTCGTGACACTTGTGCCCTCAAGCAAGACACTTAACCATTATTGTTTCGTCCTTCGGATGGGACGTAAAGCCGTTGGTCCTGTGTGTTGTGTAATGCACGTAAAAGAACCCAGTATACTTATCATGAAGAGAAGGGGTTTGCCCCGGTGTTTCTGGCAGTGGCTGCTGAATGCGCCGCAGCACCCTGTAAACCATTGCAAAGTGCTATAAATGGCTCTCATAATTACAAAACCCCTCAAAAACCTGCCTTAAAACATGTAAAAATAATATAGTAAGCGCCTTGAGTACCTATGTTGGTAGATACATGCGCTATATAAGACTCCAGTATTATTACTGGAATGATGTTGGTATTTATGTGTACCACATACATGCTACATCGTGTATTTTAAAGCACATGGCCAACACTGGTAATTGTCAACGTCCAGTGTCTGTACTTTGTATCTCAACACATACATGTAATGAAATAACAACCCTGTAAAAGTTTCAGTTTAATCAGTCTTTGGAGTCACAAGAAAATAGTGGGGGAAAAAAAGAAGAAAAAAAAAAACCCTCTATACACTTTTTTTTTTAAACACCGAGTTTATGTCTCGCGAGATCAAAACTAATGGGAGCTTTTTTTTTTTACGTTAGCCGGCGCCCCAGTAACCGGTCCTTTTCTATTATGAGAGCAATAGAAAAGGACCGGTTACTGGGGCGCCCTCTAACGTCTTAAAAGTCTCCCATTGTTTTAGTCATTTCTCAATAACCCGGCCTACGACATTTTTGGCAAAACTATTTCAAGGGAAGTTTTCCACCATGACAGTCTTTATACCACGTAAGTTATCATGTACAAATATGTTAAAAAAATTATGATTTTGTTCATTGTACATTTTGTTGGTTTTGTCGAATAAAATGATAATAATAACAATAGTAATTTATATTTTCAACCTAACAAATGTTGTGCAAAACCTCCAAACAAAGCAATTTGGCATTTGATATTTTTATAAATCAAAGACAAGTAAACAAATTGCATGCAGTCAAGTTGTGAATAAAACTTTTGTTGTGTTGTGTATGTTGAAAAAAATAAAAAAACATATTCATCTCAGACTTTTATTTTCCGTTTGAAGTTCCTTTTCCGGTCTTGAAAATACGAGACCGATACCATAGAGTGAAAGATGTTTGGCAGATCACATGGAGAAAAAAAAGAGTATTTTGTTTGTTTTGGTGAGTGATGCAGTTTGGCTGAATATCGAGTAAGACATGTGTATTCAATTTTTTATTATTTGCTTCCTTACTGCTTATCATAGGATCTCAGAAATCTATGGGATGTACAGCATCAATCATTTACATTGATTTACATAACAAGTTGAACGGGGAAGAGCAACTTTCCCCCTGGTAATGAAGAACTCAGATTTTCTATTTTTAAAAGCCCCTGGTCAACATCGGTAAAGTGCCTGTAAATGCTTCCGTTCTTTGCACAAATCAAGATATATGTAATAAAACCAACCTGTGAAAATGTCAGCTCATTTCGCTGTTTCATTTGCAAGAAAAACGGTAAAAAATGCATGCATTCTTAGGCAGTGTTTTTGATCGCATAAGACAAAAATTAAAATTTTAGATAAAAAGATCTCTTGTTTCATTTACTATTCAAACAGCGATAACACTTCAGGCAGCATTATTTCAAGGAAAGTTTTCTACCATCATTATCTTTGTACCATGTAAGGTATATGTAAATCTGAGAACATCTATGTTTTTTCTTTCTTACCAATGTTGAGCAGGGGGCTCTAAGAAATGAGGAACATTCCTTAAATGATTGAGGAAAGCTCTTTGCACTCCTCAGAACCAAACTTCACACATCTGTCTCAAAAGTGATCAATGAAAACGGAATTTCAGGCCTCGATCTTAAGACAAACGGGGGCAGGCCTTTGCTGGCCAAATCAGAGAAATTGTACAAGGGCATGCTGGCCAAGTTGGTAGTGACAGTGCAATTTTTCTGAAGGGCATGCTGGCCAACTCGACAGGGCATGAGGCCAATGGCCTCGGTGGCCTCGGTTAAGATCAAGGCTTGTAATTTGATAAAATCTGACTGTTCGTGATGTTTAATTTAACCCTCTGACAATTCATACGCATTTACAGGGCCTGGTTTCATAGTGCTGCTTGAGAAGACAAGATTGAAATATTAATTGGTGCTAAGCCGAAATGAGTTTTACATTTTTTCTCTAAAAAGGGCAAATTCGTGTCAACCCAGTTTATACATTTTGTGATACGCAAGGCCTCCCATACAAAATGGTGGTCAATGTTTGTCAACAAACAAATTTGTGCATTAGGATGGACTATTGGGCTTTGTAAAATGATGCATGCGGCATGAAGGGTCTGAGGGTGGTTGTAAAAAATAAGTCTCGCTACTGTCAATCAGCCGTGAATAAAGTGACTGTGAGCCTAAAGACCACACAACACGTAGGCATGTATACCAATATAGCAAATGTTAAACCTTTTCCCTTGTGAGACACGCCCGTTTCCCCGTTTAAGCCTGTACTTAAACATTCAAAAACACCCTAAACAGGAATCCGGGGCCGAGTAAATTGAATCCTTCCACGTTTATTTATAAATGTCATGTTTTGGTTTGGAAAACTTCCGCTTTTTTCTTTCTCAGGCTTCTTGCTTGTGTTCATGACTTGTTGTGAAACAAGATAACCACAACAGCCCCCTCTGTTGGCTTAAAACTGCCAATGAGAGGGAGTTGTTTAAAGTGGGCTCGGAGTGTGCCCTCTTGTGGCCGTTTTGTGTAATTTGTTCAAAGGTTGCAAGTAGCTGTATACTGTTCTCTCTTTGTGTTACTGAAGATGGCTAAAGCAGACATTAAGGCCAGGGACTTGGCAAAGGCATTTTCTTTGGTATGGTGAATGATGGAAGGCAATTCGCAGACAGAGCTTCCTTTTTGGGGTGTGTATTGAAGCCAGTTTGCCAACTTGACGACAATCAATGTTCTTCACTATTTCAAGAAAGACTAGTGCGACCAGCTCGCAACCCCACTGTCACTCCCAAGATTTGCCAAATCTTAAAAACCTGAAAATGGCTTTCAGGCCTGGGTTCCCCCTTAGGACCCAGAACCTCCAAGAAGTTACAATTCAGGAGGTTTACAGAGTCTGTGCATCACTCGATTTATTAAACTACAGATTTGGTCACTGTTTCTGTCTTCCTTTGGGGCTGTAGTGATCGCTTTACATTCATTCAGGAAACTTAGCGAGATCAAGGAGAATTTACAAAAATCCTGAAATCAGGAAAAATCCTAAAACATCACATGCCTGCCTACTGTATTCCAGAAAGTCAAGGCAACAAACAACAGCGACTTGTAAGTTATAGTTTGCAAAATGGCTGAATTTTAGTCCGGGCAAAAATAACAGAATGACAGATAAACTACTCCATCAATATGACATCATATGGTGAATGCCTATACAGTACACAGTCAACCCTCCTACTGACTGACCATTCAATATCATCCACCGTGGTTTTGAATGACAGATAAAATATGCCAGCCTGCAGTATGATATCATGCGGTAAATGCATCTACACAGTACACAGTCAACCCTCCTACTGACTGACCATTCAACATCATCCACTGTGGTTTTGAATGACAGATAAAATATACCAGCCTACAATATGATGTCATGTGGTAAATGCATCTACACAATACACAGTCAACCCTAGGTGATGTTTGAAGCTTTGCATGGTGTGGGAAATAGGAAGAAACTATTACTAGTAAGCTTGCGGGTACAACCATGTAAAATAACTCTTTTATGAGATGTGTTGGCTCTGAAAAGAGCCGGTGTGGTCTCGACGTTTCGAACAGTATACTCTGATCGTTCTCCTGAAGATGATCAGAGTATACTGTTCGAAACGTCGAGACCACACCGGCTCTTTTCAGAGCCAACACATCTCACAAAAGAGTTATTTTACATGGTTGTACCCGCAAGCTTACTAGTAGTAGTTTCTTCCTACAGTCAACCCTGTTGACCATTCAATCTCATCCACAGTTGGTTCTGTGCAGAGCAGTTGAATGGCTTCAAATGGTTGAGCAACTCGCTGGAAAGAAAAAATGTTACCGAAAGTAGGAGGGTTGAAAAGATTAAATGTTTGACATCCTACCTCTTGACCAGAAGGGAAGATATCCCTGACATCTGGTATCCTAGATTCCTCTTCCTTTTTGTGACGTAACGTGGCATTGACTTTCTCGACCCTCTTCTTGACTGCTTCAGCCTGGGTGCGCGTCAGTGTCGATGTTGCCGTGTCGATTATTATATCCTCCAATATCTTCCCATCTGCAAAACAAGGTTTCCAAGAGAAAGATGCAATGATAAATATTTTGAGTTCCAAACTTTTATTTTGGTTTAATTTTTGTTTAATGTAAAAGTACAAGGTCCCCTTCCACTTGCACTCTTCCACTTCCACTCTTCCATCATGATTTTGATGATAATCAACAACAAAAAGACTGCTTTCAACTTTTTTTTAAGTTTGGTATCAATCATATTCAAAAGATTTAATGAAATCTAAAGGACTGGAATGAATCGTTAAGTTACTATTCCAAATATAATATCAGTAATGAGAGTGGGGGGGGAGAAAATGAAAAATCCCTCAAACACCGATGGAGGGTTTGGTGGCTACCAACCATGCATAACCCGTATCAATGACAGCATTCTGTGCTTAAATGTAGATGGGGCAAGCACCTCGGTGTAGTCAAAATACATTACAGGTACTGTGTTAAGGCTTTACAAGGGCCTGGATGTATGTAAATGACATTAAATTTTATTATAAAAAAAAAAATTTTTTAAAGAAGAAAAAAAAAACCTCCTAACTAATATCTTTGTCAAATCTGGAAAAATCTCATCCCTGTAACATACAATGCCTTTAATCTTAAGGTCAGCCAAACCACATAGCGACAAACCTTTCAGGGTGTCAGCAATAGTCGACAGGCCAGCTTCCTTCAGCCATCGCAATTCCGGTTCACCTGGAAGTTACACAAAACAAAACAAGAGAAAAAAAAAATGGGAAACAAAAGTTGGTTGAAACTTGCCTCTTACATATTGTACAGTTGATTTACATTGAAGCAATTAATTACTGGAAATGCGTCAGAAAGTGTTATTTTTGAATCGAGGATAAATGTCCGAACGGTTTGTCCATGTACCATAAAAACATACAATATGCATCTTCCCAGCTGTTTGCTGTTTGCAGTTTTACTCAAATTACTTCTGTAGAAACAGCAATTTGAAATGAAATTATGCACTGGTTATAAAAGTTAATTATTTCCTGCATCAGAAATTGATTTAAATTTGGCTTTCACTACTGTTTATCGATGGCAAAGCGAGTCCAAGATTTTTTTCTACGAAAAGAAACAAAAATAAAAACCATTACACCACTATTATTTTGACTTTATTAAGTTGCCGCCGAGAATCTTCCGTTTTTTTTCCTGTCCAACCTGATAGGATTATCTTCTCGGAATAGCCGGAATCATTTTTCTTTGAGAGTACCGCTGGCACAAAGAAACCTTGACTTGACAAAGCCAAGAGAACAAAGATTCTCTGTCGAGAAAACTTCAAATACATGCACCGTAAATTGTAAAACCTAGGCCGTGACGTACAGCCGAGGATTTGTACTAAACACAGAACCTAGGCTGGGTCCACAGTTCACTCTGACTTATCTCCATCAGGCCGAAATGCAATGAATTTATAGACAATGGTGGAAACCTCTCGATGTCTCATAATCTTCGTCTTGGAACAAAAGGACAAAGGTCTGGAATGGGGATTACACAATAACCCCTCCATAATGGTTGAAAATTGACGAAATATTTAAGTTATAGTTCCGATCTCCTCTTAGTGTTACATAGATGGCGTGTGCGTGATCTGCATGTGTGTACGCTCAGTAGTGGAATGTCCGGGCGACCTTTGTTCTGGTATTCTGATTTTAAATTATGTCGTGTTTAAACGACGTCCGTTTGCTGGCGCGGAAAATATTTTCACGTATACACGACAGGGCGCGCAAACTGGTTTAACCCTATTACCCATGTGCAATTAAAAGCGTTGTTCACTCAGTTTTTTCTGAGAACTGCAGGACAAAAAGAATCCACAGGCTACTCAGGTTGGATTCGAACCAAATGAACCCTGCATTTTAGAGCAAAATGTAGTGACTGCTAGACCATCGAGAATGCCTTTTGATGAGAGGTCAGTTTGAATCCTGTAATGATCAGTGGGTTACAACAACAACAACAAAATTCACATTTATACACATTTTTTGTTGTTGTATAATGCCTTCAGTTTTACCTGGTTCTCCCCAGGATTTTTCAAAACTGTGGGGCATCCTGGACCCAAATTTTGAAAGTGTGGCCGAAGCACACTGAATTGGTAGCAGGTCCTTGAAATGTTTTTATTTAATGTTTATGGTTTGGTTTGAAAAGCTCTACTGTGCAATCTGGAGCATTAAAAATGGTTTTACATTAGGATTTTTTGTGAATTTGACATAAAAATCTTTATTTTTTTATTTTTTTTTTTCGTATCGGCCGTAATTTCTGCAAACCGACCAGTAATTCGCACGTATCGGCACCGATACGCTACATGTAGCTTGTGCATGGGGAGAATCCTGATGTATCTACATAGTTCTAGCCTTATATCAAATTACAGTTATTGCTTTTTATTGTGAGTTTTACATTACGTCTAAATACTTTTTAATGTAACGTAATGTTTGTTTAATACTTTAACACGCAGGGCCCATATGGAAACCAGTCTTTTTACTCATTTGGCTCACCCTGGGTAAATAAGGGAAATAAATAAATAAATAAATAAATCTTTTGTTACATCAAAAACGCCGCGACATAAAAACTGTTGAGTGATTTCATTCTGTCGACTTCAACATCATTTTATGTCTTTTGTAAGCACCGAAAGGTTTTTGATCACGCAGTTTTTGAGTAGATAGATTTGTACACAGTCCCAACCCTGTACGCTCAACACAAATCACCATGTCCCCTTTCCAATACAACTACACTGTCTCTACCAACCTAACAATTCAAACGATAGGGTACATTGTGTCGATAAGTTAATGATCTATATCGTATAGAGCTTATCAGAGCTCGCTCTTGTAATCTTTCATATCTGAAGCCTCACTAATTGTAACTATGCTAATACACTGTGCCTTGACAAAACTACAATCACTCTACGGTTTCTATGGTGAGTAGGTTGTTAATCTGTTAATAGGAATAACTTCAAGTGGTTACAAAGAATTAACTCTTTCACTGCGGCGCCGCCGCTCACAGCGACTCGGTGAATTACTTCATACGCCGGAGAGCCGCTGCCAGCGGCTTGAAACAAACAAATATTGAACAATTGCGTCACAGCTGTACAATAAATTCCGTAAAGAAAGAGTTAAATGTGTGGCCTTAAAGTTGCACGGCCCGATTTTTTCGCCGATATAAAATTTGTTAAATTTGCAATCTCCAGGGGCCAGAGAAGTGACTATATCTATTGCGGGTACGACCATGAAAAAAATCTCTTTTGGGAGGAGTGGTGGCTCTGAAAAGAGCCGTTGTGGTCTGGACGTTTGGTAAAAGCCAATTGTAAAACTGAGGCCCAAATTCATAAAGAGGTTAAGCACCCTAAAAAATTGGCTGCCACGAATCTGCAGGACACCAGTCACATACGACACATGGTATTTTATCTGGTCACTTTAATCTGGTAAGCATATATCTTTTTTGTCCTTACATGGAACTACTTTTTTGTGCGTTCAAGCAGCTTTGAGAAATGAGGCCCTGGAATTAAAGATTTCAAGGAGCTTGGGAACAGCGTCCTCTGCACTAGAGACGTAGATCAAGAGTTCAATTTTTTCTGGTTTGATGAAAATGTTTGTTATTTTTTTTTCTCACCAGACAGACATCAAAAGTCTTGAGTTCGAGTAAGGGTGAGAAATTTCTCCCTTGTACTATGATAGTGTTTGTGTCTTTGCTTACCTTCCGGGGTCTTTGCATCATCATCTTCCCCATCCGTGCAGGAGTTGGACCCGTTGCTCTCAGACAACTTGCTTGCCTGCTGGATCTCCTCAAGCTCTGAGAAATACGCCTCAAAGTCAGCCGTGTTCTTCCCGGTCCGGTCCCTTGGACGGTGCATCATGGCAGAATTAAGAGGGCTCCCCTTTCCCCTCTTCCCTTGCCCTCCCTTTCGAATCACAAGCAAAGTCACCGAAACAGAGGCGGTTGCTACGGTGACGAGGGATGTTGCTATGGCAACATGGAGATGACAGAGATGCTGTGATGTAATTTTGACGAGTGCGACACAGAAATTACACAGACATCTGCAGAAAGGTAATACAAATTCATGCATGAGAATTACAAATCCATACTCTCAAGTTTCAAGTCCGGATTATTTTCCTTTGTTAATGTATATTGATGAAGGACTGTTGGATTTTGAAAATTAGTTTGCTTTTCTCGTAGGAACCTGCCCACCTTGAATATGAGAATTTTTAAGAAAAACACTCCTGTGAATGTGGCTTTTCAATATACAGAATAGTCAAAAGATAAAAAAATAAAGAAAAAAGAAGAAAAGACAGAAGAAAAAAAAACGCAATAATATAAATAACAAATAAACACAAAATAAAATCCCAAATAAACAATGAACAATAACAATCCAGGACTAGTTATTTTACAGAGCTACTAAAGCATAAAATGTAGCTAAGCACAACAAAATTATGCTTACCAGTATAAGGTTACCTGCCCCCAAAATAAATGGACATAAAATTCCACATACTTCTGTGACTGGTATCCTCCTCATTTTTGCTCAGCAGAAAATTGTTAAGCCAAACTTGCTGCTTCAGCAGCTCTATGAAATTGGACCCAGGTCTGAGGACCTTGGACTTTATTTGCCTCCATAAAATTCCAAAGTCTGCATTTATGAGTATAGATCTGCAAGAACCTTTGAGCCCAGTAAATTGAATTGACGTTGCATACAAACATTTGTGGAGTTACATGTAAGTTGTTAGACTATGGTTAAACAATGGCACAATAAAACAACAATAAAACAACTCGGTAGTCTAGTTGGTAATACATCTGCTCTAGAATGGCAGAGGTCATGGGTTCAAATCCCACCTGAGTAATATGCCTGTGGATTATTTTATTTTTTTGTTCACAAACCTCGGGAAAGTACTGAGTATACAGTGCTTCAAGCCGCAGCTCAACATTGGTAAAAGGAAAAACATAAATGTTCACAGATTTACAAATACCTTACATGGTATAAAGATCATGATGGTATAGAAAAGTTTCCTTGAAATATTTCTGCCTGAAGTGTTATTGTTTTTAAATAATAAATGAAATAAGATCCAAAATTAGTTTTCGTCTCAGTGAGACGAAAACTCTGCCTGCCTATAGGAATGCGTACAAAAATGCTGAATGAATTTGTACCGTTTTCTCGCAAACAAAACAACGAAATGAGCTGACATTTTTAAAGGTTGGTTATATTACAAATATCTTGATTTGTGCAAAGAATGGAAGCATTTACAGACACTTTACTAATTGTTGAGCTGGGGCTTTAACACACATCAGTGTATGGGTACTACACAAATAATATTCTTTATTCCAGATGCAAATTTAACATCTATTAAAACTCTGGTTATTGCTCTCTGGATTAGACTACAATGGAGACCTTTCCCCTTGGCTACAGACTACACCCTACATCTGTACATGCCCTACTACTGTGGTTTTAGAAACCCTCATGCTGCTGGGCTGCTCCATGCTTGAATGATCTGAATCTTGGGTGTATTGTGTTTACCTACAGAGGGTTTTGGCTCATTGTTCAGTTGAGCAATTGTGCTCTTATTATGTGTGGGTACTTGCGATGACCTTCCTTCTATTTGAATTCCGGCACAAACAAATAAAGTGAACATGTGAGAATTACATGAGGGTGGAAAGGGCTTGGCAAAGTATTGACAATTGACAACTGACAAATGCGTAGCATTCAGTAACAAGGCCTTGATGTACATACACTATGCAGATCCCATGGAAATACAGTACGACTGTAACAATGCCCTACGATAATTGATACCGGCACTTTTGAACTTTTTTTAAAAAGAGTTAACCATGAACTAGTTGTAGTGGTAGAACCCAGAGAAGGCTTTAGATACTGTTCAGACCAGTGCTAGAGAGAGAGAGATGTTGGCTACAGTATAAATATGTCAAAATAGGGTAAATTTTGCCACCACCATGACCATGACCATGACCACACGATACACTTATGGCGCATGGCCTTATACATGTACGTGCACTCTGGCTAAAAATGGTATGCGCAGTGGACAAAGCTAGCCTCAACACCAAGCTCAGTTTCCCCAGTTTTACAGAATTGATTGGTTAAAAGTCAAAGAGTTACTCATAAACACTTGTCTCTGTCCCCTCTACTTCCCCCTCCTCAAGCCACCGGGAACACATACCCAATTGGGTCCTGAGATAGCCATGTTAGTCTGATGGATGAAACATGTGAACAAGAAAAAGGTAGTTTTTTTATTTTTTATTATTATTTTTTTCATATCTTTCTGGTAATGAAACCAAGGGACCCTCAATAGTGACTAGCACTGTGACCCATAGGCCTGAAGATACCTGTGTAGAGAAGATGTTAAAGAAATGTCAGTTTTAGATGTGGGAGGAAAACCCCAAATAGGGAAAACCCACGCAATCAGGTAGGGACTGAAAACCCAATCCACATGCAAGGCTCCAGTCCGGGATTCGAACCGGGGTCCACAGAGGTGAAAGGCAGGGAAAGAAACCACTGAGCCAACCTGAATGCACAGACTAAATGTAAAGTGATTACTTTACAACTAAACACAACAATCTGCAAAAGCTTTCACTGAGTCAACAGAGGCAATTGCCTCCGCTGCCCCTGGTCGTTGCCTTGGTGCCCTTGAAATGTTCCAGTTCAAATTTAGAATTTCCTCATAGAGGTGGTCTTTATCAAGAAGAAAATGCATTGGTGCCCTTGCCCTTTCAAGAATGAAGCAATCAGGCCTGAAAATGTTCTACTACACATGTACATGTACAACACAAGTGTACACAAACAATGTACATGTACATTGTGTGTACTTAACCAAAAGTGACTAAATCCTTAAAACTTTCTCTTCACCAATTTATTCAAATAACTCTGGTCATAATTCAGACAGCCAGGATTCGAACTGGACTTGTCACCAGGCAAGCTAGGTGGTCTAGTGGTAAGACATCTGCCCTGGAATATCATAGGTAGCGGGTCCCATCCGAGTAGCATGCCTGTGTTTTTTTTTTTTTTTCCACAGGACTCTGGGGAAAGTTTTGAGTAGACAGTGCTTTTAAAATCACCCATCAGCGTAGGGTGAAAAGACATATAAATAACATATGAGTCATCCATTTATTATATCAGAAACTCAATCAAGCGTAACTGTATACATGAATGACAACTGTAAAAGAGAACATCAAGAGCAGCTCAACGGTAATGTAGAAGTCACTGATGCATGACGATGATTTGTATTACATCAGTGGGCTGGGTTATTGGGTGGCTGCTGGGACACTATCTGACTATAAAAAAAATTACCATTAATTATACGAGGCGTATCATCTATTAGTACCTGTACACGTGGCTCGAACCAAAGCAGTCTGCGGTATTTTTCAGAACTGCTTCTTAACCAACAGTACCAGTATAAACTAGGATTGGTAGCCTACATGTATGTACGGATTAGTTCCAAAATGAAAGGCAACTGATCAATGTTACTAGCAACACGTGCATTGAGCCCTACAGTACTTTAAGTCACTGAGGTTGGGGCCTAATTTGTTAATGGATAATTACGAAAAATTAAAAGACAACTGATCCATGTTTACTAGCAACACGTGCATTGAGCCCTACTTTTAGTCACTGAGGTTGGGGCCTAATTTGTTTATGGATAATTACGAAAAATTAAAAGACAACTGATCCATGTTTACTAGCAACACGTGCACTGAGCCCTACTTTTAGTCACTGAGGTTGGGGCCTAATTTGTTTATGGATAATTACGAAAAATTAAAAGACAACTGATCCATGTTTACTAGCAACACGTGCACTGAGCCCTACTTTTAGTCACTGAGGTTGGGGCCTAATTTGTTTATGGATAATTACGAAAAATTAAAAGACAACTGATCCATGTTTACTAGCAACACGTGCACTGAGCCCTACTTTTAGTCACTGAGGTTGGGGCCTAATTTGTTTATGGATAATTACGAAAAATTAAAAGACAACTGATCCATGTTTACTAGCAACACGTGCATTGAGCCCTACTTTAAGTCACTGAGGTTGGGGCCTAATTTGTTTATGGATAATTACGAAAAATTAAAAGACAACTGATCCATGTTACTAGCAACACGTGCATTGAGCCCTACTTTTAGTCACTGAGGTTGGGGCCTAATTTGTTTATGGATAATTACGAAAAATTAAAAGACAACTGATCCATGTTTACTAGCAACACGTGCATTGAGCCCTACTTTTAGTCACTGAGGTTGGGGCCTAATTTGTTTATGGATAATTACGAAAAAATTAAGAAATTCGGTGAACTTACATGTATCAAAAATGTAAATAAATGATAAACAAACACATTATAAACAAGTTTAAACAGCGTTCCGGTAAACAAAAATTCACTCCGGTACTTGTTAAATATAAAAACCCTCACACAAAACATCGTCTTATGAAGTTGATGACATTTTCACATGTGAGATTCACATTACGACATGTTTTTTTAACAAGAGGATGGGCATTCGTTTTACTCCTCCCCAAAAACAAAAATGTACTTTCCTTTTATAGGTTTTTTTTAAGGAAGATTTTTCCGTTATTTTTTATCCTATCATGGGGCCCAGTTTTATAAAGCTGACTAAAGCCCCAGCTCAACAAACCTATGAAAGTCTCATCAAATTCCACAATCAAGTTTTTGAGATTTTTTTTTTCTTCTTTCGCTTGTGGTTTTTGTAGACATGACAAAAACAACTGAATGTTGACGTTTACCATCATGGAATAAAACGCCCCATGTAGCACAGAAATCCGTGGGTTGCGAGGGTAGAATTCCTTGTACGTGATCCCTTGAATATTCTGTGAATAATTGTTGGCTGTCTCAATGTCAGAGTCTGGTTTCACCTGATCACTGGCTTATTCAAAAATTGATCTTTCCAAGAAATAAGAGATATTTCCATGGCAACCGTTTACAGTCAATGGCTCTATGATGGACGACAACACAACGGGCAGTGGGGGGGGGGGGGAGGTTTACAAAGAATGATCTTTGTTCAACGCACTACATACATATAATTTTTGTTATTCTAACTTCTGTTACATGTACACATAGCAAAAATTAGAATTTAACAAAAATGATTATTTCAACATTGCATGCACATAATACACTGAACGTTAACCCTAACAGTCCCCATTCCATCAAACTCTAACAGCAGGTTTTGTTGGATTTTGTCAGACTGAGGACTGCATGAGCAAACTGATCATGCTTTACATGGGTTCAGGCATACCACCATAATCAAGAGTACCACAGTTTGGGTGTTGAGTTACTGAATGGTGTTGGACTGGGTACTGCATGAGTAAACTGATCATGCTTTACATGGGTTCAGGCATACCACCATAATCAGAGTACCACAGTTTGGGTGTTGAGTTACTGAATGGTTTTGGACTGGGGACTACATGAGTAAACTGATCATGCTTTACACAGTGGGTTCAGGCATACCACCATAATCAGAGTGCCACAGTTCGGGTGTTGAGTTACCATATGATGTTTGAATTCGTTAAGAATGGGGAAGGATCCTAGTAAATCACTCAAGGGAGTTACATGTAGGGTTAACAGTTATTAACTGTATGGTTTGAATGCAGTATCGGATAATATTAATAGTAATTCGCAGATAGCACTTTATCACACCCAAGGGTATCTCAAAGCACTCATAAGGTTTTTTTCTAGAAGCAGGATGGGTAGGTACAGCTTTGTTCAAATTATAAGACCCATTTTCTTAATAGTGTCACAGTTTACACGGTGCTGTGGCACAATCCCAAGCCAACCATGCCATAAAACACCGGGGCGAACCCCTTCTCTTAACGACAAGTGCACTGGGTTCTTTTATGTGCATTACACAACACAGGGGGACCTACGGCTTTACGGCTTTTACAACAAATTCAATTAAATGTAGGCCTAAATTTTATCTAATTTTTACAAATAAAATTTAACCAATTAGGACACACTCATACTAAAATACAAATGTAGATAAGTAATGACTGTACATGTGTACATACCTCTGAAATCCAATTAGCAGCAAGCCATAAAATTGTCATGCTTGTAACTTTGGAGCAGTGGATCAACAGTTGAAATATCATAAGTAACACTCCTTTTTTTAAAGAGTACATGTACACAAACACTACATTGTAGTTTTTAGTAGGCCTACTGAGAACAGTCTAGATTTTGATCCACGCTAGACAAACCTATTCTTCCCAACCGCAGGAAATCCTTTGTAGCCTTGTGTAGTCCGGTACCGGTAGCGGAACACACATCCTCCAAATCATGCATTCAGAACTTCAAATTAAGAGTTCTCAGCAGACAGGATACTAGACTGGGCTGGAAAATTAGGCTGCTGGAAACGATTAATTATGACTCTATTACTCGGTGATTACTCGTTAACAATAGCGCGGGAGTAACACCGGTCCCGCAAAGATCCATGACCTGCCTGGCGATGACCTTTGTGGGTGGTTTATTCAAGGAACTAGCAGGTTTCTCAGGCCTGGAATTACACGCAGGACAAGAAGGCCAAGGCCTCTGTTGCCCTGGTCTTGGCCATTTTGGTTGCCCCTTCAAATGTTTCCCACAGACATTAACTTTTTCAAATAGAAGTGCCCTTTGCATTACTGAATATGGCCTTGCCCTCCTCAAGATGAAATTCCAGCCCTGTTTTCTCTACATGCATTTCAGAAATGTGCATACAATTTCAACTTCCAGACTGTCACATCTTAACAACAAATTCTGTTTGGGTTTCTTAGTACAGTAGTGAATAAAAATGCTTAGCAGTGATTTTTAAGGCAGTGACTATCATTATTAATCACATGAAATTAATTTACATTTTTACACTTTTTGAGAGTGTTTTTTTAATGAACCTCTTACAAATCTCAAATGTAAGATTTGTTTTGATTTTTCAAATTTTGTATTTAGGGGGTAGGGGAGACATAAATTTCATATTGTGATGTAAAGGTGACTACATTCAATTCTTGCAGCTTCACGGAACTACAATGTTTGTCTCCAAGCCCAATTTGACCACAAGTCAAGGTCCATTGTTCAATAACAACGTTCCTCCCAACTACACAATCTCCTAATGATCTTCAGTCTTCCCCAGATGATGCAAGAATAACCACGAACCCTGATAGCATTCCAACATCTGGGGGCTTTTATCACAGTGTGATGGATTATTGGACCTTGACTGACAGTGTTGGTCCAATATTCCATTACACTGTGATATTGGCCCCCAAAGATGCAGGAATAAGATAGTCGTCATCTCCTTTTCTGTTCATCATTTTTAGCATAAACCCAGATAGCCTTACTAGACTGACAGTCAGGGTCCAACATTCCATTACACTGTGATATTGGCCCCCAAAATGATGCAGTAATAAGAAAGTCATCATCTCTGGCTCATCATCTTTAGTATGACCCTGAAAGCATCCCAACTAGACTGTCAGTCAGGGTCCAATACTCCATTACACTGAGTGATATTGGCCCCCAGATGGGACAGGGTTGAAAAGTTTACATCCTCCTGAAAGTCATCATCTCCATCATCTCCTGTTCATCTTCAGAATACCGCCCAAGACGGCATCCCGACTGGACTGGTAGTCCGCGTCAAACAGATGTTCTCATCCCCCGCGGCTTCATGTATTGATCATTTCTCTTAGTTCAGCTGTCTCACTCGTTTCAACAAGATTAAAAAGGAAATTTTAATCGGAGAATCGGAATGTTGTCTCTTAAAGATGCTGTACGCCGAACTCTCAAGATTATTAGAAAAATTAATAGTTAATCATAAATGGTGTCAAGTTGTTATGGTACAAAGATATGGTTCTATCATGAAATACTATCATCATCACAAAAATTATTTCAATCCAAAGTTATTTACTCGCACTGAAATGCAAGAAAATATGTACCCATATTGAACATCAGTACAAATTATCAATAATAAAAATAACAAAAATTAAAAAAAGTAAACACATCTTTTCCAACTGGTTCCAAAGTGTAACAAATGTAAATAATGTAACAGTTTTAAAACGGTAGAAAACCTGAGCACAAATTTCAACTGTTTACAAAACTGCCAAATGCTTCTTTAAATCTAGACACAAGAATTGAAGACACTCTTCCCAGAGCCAAATCTTAACTTTGACTTTCAGTACCCCCCCTTAAAAATTGGCCTCCCCAACCCTTGGGTAAATAATCTGCCACTTGATATAAATTGATAGCACTGAAGGCACCAGAGATGCAGACATTTATTTAGAAAAATCTACAAAAGTAGAAACACCTGACAAATGAAAAGTCAATTTTTTTATTTCCAGCCCAGCAAACTGCATGCCTATTTACTTTTCCTATTCAAAAATAAATATATGAGTACATGTGTTTAATCTGTTCCATAGATAGTACATCGGGTTCATGTACTTTTAACAAAGAAGTTATAAATACTTCATCTTTTTTTTCTGTCGTAACAGTACATGTACATCTACTGCAGTAACGATCCTTAAGCGAATGAGCGTTATACAGAAATCAGGGGATTACACGACCGTCTGATGTCTGACAACTTAAACTAACATTGAAATGGCACTGTGCTTTCTTCATTACACTTTGGCATTCCCAAGAATGATAAAATCAGACTCCTTTCCTAAACCTAGGCTTGTGGGCTCCCCGCTCCGGCTTGGGTTCCGTCATTCATTTTGGAGCATTGTGCTTTTTTGCAGGGTGTTTCAAACATCAAAAAGAGCCTGGAGCCGGAGCCGGAGCTCGAGCCGGAACCAGAGCCACAGCCAGAGCCACAGCCGGAGTCGGAACCGGAGCCGGAACCGGAACCAGAGTCGGAGCCAGAGCCAGAACTGGAGCTAGAACCGGAGCTGGAGCCAGGGCCAGAGCCGGGGCCCATATGTAAGCTGAGGTTTAGTCTCTGGAAGACCATGGTGTTACAGCGTACACACAATGTTCGACGGGTTATGTACAATGTACATGTACACTCATGGCTCACCCTTAACACTAGCCCCGCGTACATCATTGTCTCGTAAAATCTGCTATGGGCTAATAAACACCACTTCTCATTTTGCCCTGTGGGCTACTAAAAACTGTGCAACTTACATGTACTTGTTCACAATGCTCATACCTCTTCCTTTCCAGATGTTAAGAATTAAATTCAGAAATATCTTAGTTTATTTTTGAGGGTGTGAATGTAACTTCATTTGACTGCTACACTGGTTGTGATCGCTACTATTAGTATCAGAAAGATACATTTATGACAATACTTGTTTAAAATTTGGGCAACAAAAAGTTTCTGGGGGCAAGTAAAATGCACACTTTACTAGCCCCTTGGGCTACTTTACAAAAAGCTTAGCACAAGGCCTGTAATACGTACACGTGTGTACACAGTTAGCAGCGTTATGAATCAGAAAACGCACAGTAATGGTAAAATCGCCTGATATATATAAGCAGTAAGCTTGCGCGCTAATCAATTTTTGGGTAGTCGGTTCTACCGTCGCCAATATACAGCGGTATTCAGTATTACCAGGAACTTTTTTCACGGGGCTAAAACATACATGTAACAAAATATTAAAAAACACGCAGCATATCAACTGAATTGAGGCATTACAATCACTGTTATTTAACAAGAGAGGCTAGCACTGAGCTTGACTTTATATTATAATAATAGTAGGACAAATAACTTAACTTGTTTTTAACACACAACTCCATGAAATTAGGACCAGTGCTAAACCCATAGGCTAATGAATTATAATATCATTTATTTAGTGTTAAACGACAAAATATTGTGTTTTTTTACACCAGTAGGGCCTATAAATATAATTTGAACACCCAGTGAAAGCTAGATCTAAAAGCTACTGCACACGTCATCAAGATGTTGTTTTTGGAGGTTTCATAGTTCATTACAACCGTCAAACAGTCATTAAACAGAAGACCTTGCTTCGGTAGACTCTACATCCCCCCACACACCAAGTACACATAATGCCAGTAGACACCGCACCCTAAGGGAAAGGTTGCTAACAAGACCCTCACAGTGTGTCTGACAGGTGATCACCAAGCCTCATTATCTTCCCTGACATCCCCCCTGGGATAGCTACCGCAATATTACTGGATATTATTATTAAACAAGAACAGCCTAACAACATTATTGGCAAAGCGTGCTGCACAGCTGGGAGGAATCAATGAACAAAATTCAGAGTTGCATAAGGGGACTTTTTTTCATAGATTTAGCTAAAACTGAGAATTTCTTCACTGTCTTCTCCACACAGGTATCGTCAGGCATACTATATGCTTTTGAGGGTTGAAGGTTTCATTACAAGAAATAGGCCTACTGAAAATAAATGTTACTTATTTATTTTTCCTAAAACATCTTACTAATGAAAACATTCTGCCAGCATTCTGTAAAAATTTGATTCTCTCAATTATAATTTGAAACTTTGCGCAAATGTAACAGGACTCAAATACAGGGAAAGTTTTGTTTAAGCACAAATGTTTACTTAGCAAGCACAGCATTGTGAAAAGGTTATAATGAAAAACCAGGAACAGGTTTTCTGCTAAGCATAAAAGTTTGCTCCATGTATGTAAGCACAGTAATCTGAAAATGGTTATTACGGAAAACAGGGACATATTTTCTGCTAAGCACAAAGGTTTTGTGCACTATTCTGAAAAGGATACATGTATCATGGAAAACCAAGAACAGATCTTCTGCTAAGCACAAAAGTTTACTGCGCTATTCTGAAAATGGTTATTACAGAAAACATGGACAGATTTTTCTGCTAAGCACAAAAGTTTACTGTGCTATTCTGAAAAGGTTGTTATGGAAAACCAAGAACAGACTTTCTACTAAGCACAAAAGTTTACTGTGCTATTCTGGAAAGGTTGTTATGGAATACCAAGAACAGATTTTTCTGCTCCTCACAAAAGTTTGCTACATGCATGTTAGCACAGTATTCTGAAAGTCTTTTATCCGGAAACAGTTTTAATACACTAGGACAATGACATTAGGCAGATTAAAAAACAAAAAACAAAAAAATAAGATGGCCTGTTTGTCTGACAAGACAATCTGATTGATATTTGTACAGGTAAAATATAAACGAGTTGTTTTTGCTCTCGTGTTCACGTTAAAATATGCATCTCTTGAGTGCTGTCAAATTGGCTCGGAAGATAGTCCTGTTAAGAAAGCCCTAATCAGCATGTAAGAGCTCCTCATTATGCAGAAGGGGACTCCAATAATTGCCTGAATAACAACAAGATTCATCAGCAAGTCTAATTTCATTGATTGGATCTGATACACCTGTCTCATCTATTTATATATATATATGTATAAACTAATTGCCCACCAGCCAAATAAAGACTGTTGTTAACTCAACCTGCAGCCAATAGTGACAGAGTGAATCTAATTCAAAAGAACCTACACGCTGATACCATGTGTCCAAACTTCAAACTGTCAATGGACTGACATGATGATGGATAGTTTCAATTTCATTGCGAGGTAATGGCCCTTCATGTGTATCCTCTTACTGTAGAGAGTAATTAAAAAAAAAACACACACAGCTTCAGTTTGCGGACTCTAAATGTACTGCATACACACAACTTTCATGGCTTGAATTTCAAGAAAAACTCCACTGGCCCACAGGTTCTTGTATCAAATACATATCTCTCACTTTCACTGAACCAGATATATTTTTACAAGATCGAAAACAATTGTTTCTCTTTGTATATTTGATGAACTTTTTAGAAGGATGTGACGACTTAAAAAGGTATACATCAGTAAATTTTAACACAACTACTTGGATTGTGCATTGACAGCACTAGACTGCGGGACTTGTTTTGTTTTGATGTTACTGGCCAATGTCATGCCTGTGCTTCAATGATTGGCCCAATGCTCAATTTACTGAACTCTGGCCAGTGATCCAGCATGTCCAGTGACAATTTCAAGCCCTTGGGGTTACTGGCCTAATGCTTAAAATACTGGACTCTGGCCAGTGGTCCCGGCCAGTGGTCCAGGCCAGTGGTCCAGTGGGTATTTCAAGCCCTGTGGGTTACTGGCCCAGTGCTAAAATTACTGGACTCTGGCCAGTGGTCCAGTGGGTATTCCAAGCCCTGTGGGTTACTGGCCTAATGCTAAAATTACTGGATTCTGGCCAGTGGTCCAGTGGGTATTTCAAGCCCTGTGGGTTACTGGCCCAATGCTAAAATTACTGGACTCTGGCCAGTGGTCCAGTGGGTATTGCAAGCCTTGTGGGTTACTTACTGGCCCAATGCTAAAATTACTGGACTCTGGCCAGTGGTCCAGTGAGTATTTCAAGCCATGTGGGTTACTGGCCCATTGCTTAAATTACTGTACTCTGGCCAGATGCCAGTGGTTCGGTGGATACTTTAAGCCTTAATTGTAAGCGATCAATATTCAATGTCTGTTTGTGGGTGCATTCTCTTGAATGTCAACCTGCAGTTAGGTTAGTCAATATGTCTACTAGTCTGCATAATGCATTAATTCATTGCTTGCGCTAATCTTTGTCAATATTGATTCAATTTCTTCATGGCCCTTTCATTAAATTTACCGTCTATGATAGAGGTGGTGACGAGGGTCGTTTCAAATGGTTAAGAGAGGAAGAGCGACGATTTCGAGTTGGTTAATGTCGCTGAACGAGATACTGGATATCAGCCTTATGAAGGGGCTTTTGTTTTAATAATATATTATTACTTGCACTTGGATAAGGTGGTATTATATGATTGAAGTATTGTTACCAAAGCTAAAACAAGGAGAGAACAATGACAAACCCAATTGATTTATTATGTAGTAAATCCATGTTCCTACTGCAGTTTTTAATTCAATTTTTTTTCAAAAAAAAGAGAAAAAAACAAAACAACAACAATCCAACCAACCAATAAAACTTTCATTTAAGAACAAAATACAGAGGTTTTATTGAGAAAAAGAAAAGAAAAGTGGTTTATAAAATTTAAATACGTAGTACACTACGTCAGGGATGTTTTGCATACTTTCATTTTGAACCAAGTGCAAAATGTACAAAATGCTTATTTTGGTAGCTGAAATCAAAATAAGTAATAATTATGGGGGTCTTTGAAAGCTATTTTCTTAACATTTACGATAATTCAGTATAATTCCAGGGGTGTAGTGCAACCTGATACAATATAAGATGCATTGTTGTGAAGCCATTAAATACAAAGCAATTAAAACGTTGCAAGGACACAACAAGTCTAATCCCGTTGATTGGATTTACACATGTCTTCATCCCCAACTTAAATCACTAGGGCCAGGAGATCAAAGTTGTTGAAATGGTCTCGAAGCAAGTATAGCTCCATAAAAGCTTTATACAATGTTCACTCAGTGTTGAAATCAACACTGACCATTTTGGCCGATAGTGACGACCCTGCTCGTTATGGGTCACAATCCCCTGAAGAGATTGCCACATTGCTGGTTCAATCCCGAGAATTACTCAGGGCAAGTGTTTTTTGACTTCATCTTGCGTACTAAAACTAAAATGCTGCATACAGATGAGATGTTCACAACACGAACACAGATCTTCGTGAATCAAATTTATGCCTTTGAAATGTTGAGTAGGCCCTACACTACCATTTAATTCAATTTTGGAAATTAATACATTTGATTTCTATGGTAACAAGGCCTCGCAAAACAAAAATTGTTTCCTGTAGTAAGCTGGGAATAAAGGGTCGGTAGGTAGAAAAATATTTTATTATTTAGAGGTGCATGTGCCCCAAAAAATAAAGTGAAAAATAAGTGGCATGAGGATATGAAGGGATTCTTGCATTTGTTCGCAATCAGGTTTAGTAAAATAATTCATTCCAGCTAGGCTTCGTCTTGAATTCTGGTGGTGTAGCTGTGAGGAAACCTTTCAAATTGTTGATAAAAAATATTTTACGGTTGGCAGGTTTTTGAACGGTCGGGTTGCAGGAAACAAAAAGGTTTGTTTGTGAGGCCCACATTAAAAGTGTTTCTAAGTTTTTGTTAATAGTACATGTAAGTTATATTGAGTGTGTTTCATTGAGCTACGTGTTCAGACTAAACAGTACCCTTAGTAATGGCATGAACTTTAAACGAAATAATTTATCTAATTGAAAATTTGACTGAATACATGCTGCATTTTTTTTTAAAAGGGTTGTTCAAGGATTGAAGTGAAAAAAACAAAACACTCCTCTTTCGCGTGGCTACACCAGAAGGAAATGAGCAAAGATCCCCGGTCTCCATGGCTGTAAACTTACAAAACGGGAATTTGGAACTGCTGGGTCGATAGGCAGACTAATGAGATTTACAGAAACAGTTTTTCAGTGTTTCTTAATAAAGCCACAGGGTTTAAAGATTCACACCGATGTTTTGTACATGAACTACATGTAACCCCAAGCTGATCATGACCCTTGAACTTAAGGCCACAGCTCAACATTGGTAAAAAAGAAAAACATAAACGTTCACAGATTTACATTATACCTTACATGGTATAAAGATCATGACGGTAGAAAATCGGTAGTTACCATTTTTAATTTTTTTTTATTATAAGTGAAATAAGATCTAAAATTAATATTCATCTCATGTGAGACCAAAACTCTGCCTAAGAATGTGACAAAAATGCTGAATGCATTTTTGCAGTTCTCTCGCAAATAAAACAACGAAATGAGCTGACATTTTCACAGGTTGGTTTTATTACATATCTTGGTTTGTGCAAAGAATGGAAGCATTTACAGACACCTTACCAATGTTGAGCTGGGGCTTTAAAGCCATGTACTACAGTGTTGTGGTTTTTTTTAAGAATAAAAGATCATTTTTATCCTCTCATTTTTAATCAACACACCATCTGACCTGTGAAAATGTAACCAAATAAGGTGAAAACAAAGACAAACAGCCTTTCAAACAACATTCCTAAAATCTGTTCCCATTTCCAATGGACATACTGGAAGGTTGTTGTGGGGGGCAGATGATTGCTCTGATGATCACGATGTGCACAACATTGGTAAAACTTAAAGACGCCCGCTCGTCACCATAACCCGACGACTGTTTCTGTGGCACAGAACGATCATGTACCCGTACCTAGTTTACGTACAACGCGTGCACTGGTCGAAGGTGATCTTTCGTGGCACGAATTTGTTTGTCGCGCCTTGATGAGTGGGCATCTTCAAAGTATAAATGATCACGTTTACACATGTAACTTAAATGGTATAAAGACGGCGCTGGTTGAAAACTTCCCTTGAAATATTTTTGCTTGAGAAATTCTAACGCTTTTGAGAAATGAGTAAAATAATTAGTTTTGATCTCCGGAGTCCAAAACCTAATTGTTTGAAAACAGTGAAAAAGAATGATGTGGTTCTTCACTAGATTTCCCTGTAACTTTGATGGCAGAGGGAGCTTTATCTCTCATAGATTTATTAATTTACGAACGTATTGTGTCGCATGAGGTGCGGATATTGACAAATTAACCGATGTTGTCTGCTTGCTTTTAAGTACCTTTTGCTGTCTCCATAAATTATTGTCTTTTTTTTTATGAAGCCAGCCTCAAGGCTCGCTATCACACAACACTAAGATTCATTATTAAAGATGAGTTGTCAATATTGTCACAGTGATTTCTATTATGACATTACCCTCAGCAATTAAAATTGATACACGAATACACAGCAGATGATCAAGTTTAGCTCTGCGTAAAATCGAGTTCACGGTCCATCCATCAAACAACATCCAAGCAACTTCCACTACAGGCCAGCGTGTCATTATTTAATGACAACTAAAGAAGTCTCACCAATACCCTCATAAAAAAAAATGAAACAATGGTATTATTATTTCTTCACTGGTGAACTCTGACAGCTAGGCACTACAGACAATAATAAAGACAGTGCCAGTGCCACTAACTAGACACTTATTTCCTGTTTTGTTCGACACTGGCTGTCTACCAATCAGCTCGTTCCGGAAAGATGATAAATATATTTAATTAATTCAATAAACTGCTGCCCGGGAACAAAAAAAAAAGTGACGACAGAGTGAGGTGCGGGTTGGAAGATGCGTTTACATTGTATGACAAGTAAAACCATCAAACGATCAATATTTACGCTCTTTTACCAGGCACATAAAGTATTCCGTCCAAGTATTTAAAGGACGTAAGCATTAAAATGACCGCTGAGATGAAAAATATGGCATTAATGATACATTATTTAGAAAGAATCCAAAGACATGTTTTCCCATTCTCATGCAGAATCTAACCTTCCTACAGGTATAGGCCTAATAACTTTTGAATGTAAAAAAAAAAAACCCTGATCAAACTTTCCTGCTCAGTTTTCTGGAAACACAATCATTTGCTTATGCCCTTTTACCAGGAACTTGTCGTTGCGCCCGTTTACTGGGCACACGACGTTGTGTCAGGCCTTGCTAAGTAGAAAGAGAACTTTGTACTAAATACAACTCATGGTTTACACGGTGGTTCAAGGCATACATATGTACTGCATGTAAAGAATAGACCTTTCTATTTTTGATTTATAAACAAACCGCGCTGGTCGGCATGGACAGCCAAATGTAGCAAAACATTCAAGTCTTGATGACAGAAGTTGTGACCAAATTCAACTTTTTTACAAACTTTCTATTTGAAGAAAATACGTCCCATTATTGGTTGGTTTGTTTCCAACAAATTCTTAATTTTTTTTTAAATATTTGTCTAACATTTGTGAAAACTGTGATTATCTGTTTTTGCTTTGCATTGATGGCTCCCTAAATAGTTTCTCCATCTTGGTTGCCAAAAACTCGGGCTGTGACGTTGAAAAAAAAAGGTCCATACCTGTGCCTTCTCCAAACTTTGTGAGACTGTGCCCTTGATGAACATGTACACGTATACCAACAACAGAGCTTGGGAATTATTCACGGCCATCACTTTGTAACAAAAGACACGATTACGTGTTGTGCCATACTGTCTCAATTATTGAGGGTGAAAAGAATGCACCCATACAGCTACTGGTATCCATCATCTCTGGCCTTGACCATGAACGGCGAGAAGGCAAGCCAAGATTCAATCAATTACATTTTCAGCCTTCAGGAACCTTTCACACAATCAAATGGAAATTGTGGTTTTTGGTTTTGCAGTGCGGTTATCTCAGTGCCAAAAAAAACCTTTAAATGGACATTGTAGGCATTTCCACTATAGTCAAATTACAATACTGACAACAATTTTAGCTGATGCTCTAGGGTAAAATAACAAAATCACAGACAGCAGGCCTTGCAATAACCCACGACACCCACAGCGATGGGAGACTTTTGAGACGCTGGCAACAGCAGACATGACGATCCTTTTTGACAGTTCGGAGCGTGCATGCCCATGCTCAGTATTGCATGCGTAGTTCTGAGCATGCGTACTACCGGTGAGAACCGTGAAAAAGGACCATGCAAAAGTCTCCCATTGCTGTGGTGCCCTTTGCAAAGTTGCCATTTTTTTCATAAGTGCTCATAACAGAGGAATATATACCTTTATCATGGTGCGGCCATCTTGATTGTTTCCCATTCAAACCAATGTAACCAAACCGAGGCTGGAAGGACAAATAGTCTGGTTCCTTTTAGTACAATGAATATGAGCATCTATTACTGTTATTGGATACCGAGAACATGACCAAGATGGTGGCAGCATGATACTGGTCTATTGCCGCACCCCTTCAAAGGGGAAGTTCAAGGCCTGTTGACAGAACTCTTGATTTTGATTGACTTTCAGAGGATTACAAATAAATAAAAAATTCATTTTCATACTCCTCATGAGAAACAGTTTCATTCTATTGGACGACACAACAAAACAGAGACAGACACATCAATTTTTGATTTTGTATGAGCTTTAATATTCATAGCATGGGAAGCGGCCGCCTTTGACCTGATTGAACTCTTCATGCATTGCTGCATTCGTGCTCTGCCAACGCCCAGTTGCGTGAGCAGAAACCCGGGGGTGCTCTCTCTGTGTTATTATGTCCCCCCTAACGAACAAAACCAAATATATATTCAAAATAATAATAAAAAACAATACGACAATTACATGTAAGTCCACATTTTTTTTTTTTAATGGAATTCACCCATCACAAGGCCCAAAGGCCACTCAAGGTGTGGGCTACTTTTTGAAGGTATACATGTGTAGAAACCTGCCCCCATGCCCAGAGACAAGACATGGCGAGATATAAATGCAGGTCTCTTCACAGCATGTTTTGAGCTGATGGCAAACTAATGCAAGTATTGACAAAGTCACATAAATGTTGGGCTTTTGGTAATAATAACACAGTTACATACATTTGTACTAAGCCCTTTTATTAAAGTTGTACATGTTTGTTGTGACATTGATTTTTATCACATTACTGTTTCAAAACTACCAGTCGTCTACTACAAAAGAGGTTATTTTTTTAGTTATGCATCGAGTCAGACGACGATGTAGCCGCCCGCCTGTTATTTTGTTTGCAATGTAAATGTAGGCCTAAATCACTATAAAAAAAGGGTCAAGAACGTTGAAAAATACCTAGCCTTGCAAAATTTCAAACAGACAATGAATCACACAGTTTTGGAAAGCCTTTTTTTTGGATGATTTCAGCTTCAACAGTGTGAAATTCTTGTGTTAAAAAATGCGTGATCGCGGTCGTCTGGTCTAAACGCTCTGCCGTGCAACGTACTACAACACCGTGAACATTCTACGTTCCTTGTAGAATTTGCAAAACTTCCCGAGCTGTCCTTACTGGCTTTATTCAGCCACTCGAAGGTCTCTGGTACAAACTGTGGAATATTGTTCACAGATTTCGAGAAAAGAAAAGCCTCGAATAAACAAAATGCAACAATAATCATGTACCGTACCGCACTTTCCTATGGAGGACGTTGTATTTGTTTACATTCAATACCGACAAGAGGTCACGTGACGTGGGTGGCGCAATCGGTCTCTTCACACGATACGCAAGCTTGTGCATGGGGAGAACCCTGCCATATCCTGTAACTACTGCATGTCCAGTAAACCACATCAACTATCAACCTTTTAAAGGGTCCATGAAGAGGTTTTTTGTCACATTACAATTTTGTGGCTTAATATACGGTTTGGAATTAACAAAACATAACATTGACTATTTTGATGTGTTTGTTATGCGTTAATACACTTTAATTGAGCCCCGAAAATGTGTGTCATTTGATTGCGCAATGATTCGTGACGTAGACTGTGGTCAAACGTTTTCAAAGACAGCTCTGGTGCCGAGTGGTCAACAATGCATTGTGTGTTATTGTCACACACATGGCCCTGGTCAGCCGGTCCACTGTCTACGTCACAGATTTTATGTTAATGAGGAAGGGTGGGTGGAGGGCGGCAACCCCCTAATTTTAGAAATTGTTATTTCTACGGTAAATAGGCATGTAAAAAATGTAAAAAAAATAATAATACACTATGATAGGCATACTTCCTTTTTTAACCAATAAAAAAAATCAATTCATGGGACCTTTAAATGCCTACATGGGAAAACCTGTAATGAACAGTAAGCTTAGTGTCTTGCATTTAGTGCTACACCAGAATGGCAGCTATGTTTTTCATCCCAGTATTAAGGACATAAGCAATAAAATGGCCCCTGACATGAAAAAAACATGGCATTATTGTTACATTTTCGTTGCTAGAATTCACCCAAAGACATGTTTTCCCATTCCCATGCAGAATTTAACCTTCCTACATGTATAACAACATCTGAATGGCAACAAATTGATCAAATATTCCCGCTCAGTCTTCTCGAAACACAAAATTTCACATCATTTGCTTACGCCCTTTTGCAGGGAACTTGTCGTTATGTCGTTTCACTGGGCACGCGATGCAATGTACAACTTAAATAATCACAGCCTTCTGATCCACGAATGTAAACAATTTTTACATTGGCCTTCGACAAAATGAAGTCCTTTGATACTAGTCATATCATGGGATGTTTAGTTTCAACCTATGAGAGCTGAATTTATAATACACTGTTATTGTGTGATTACTCTTTCCAAGGCCAGCCTTTATACCCGCCTCACCAATTTCACAACAATGAGCAGCCACTGTGATCAAGGCCAACAGAAATAATTTTTCCTGAATTGATAGCTATTTCCTCTTTTTTGTTTGTTTTTTTTTTACTCTTTTTTTTCTTATTTTTTTTAATTACTGAATTTTCCTGTAAAGATGAGGCTCTGCTAATGTTCTGTTAAAGGGACAGACATTGCAGATACTTTTAAGAAAAGTACATGCAGTTAATAAATGTTTGGCGAATAACCTGACTTGTTAATTAACATTAACGGTGTAATTAGTCTTAGTTAATGTATACAAGTATTTCTTCAGACATTTAACTAATAATAATAATAGTTCTTGTCATGGTGCTGAACTCTGTCGCTCATGGTGCTCAAACATCATTGCCCTCTCGTCACTGGGACATTTATTTCATTATTTAAAGTAAACCATCTCAGCTCCCAGGGGAGTATACAGCCTGCGTCGTCGCCAAATAGTCAAACCATCTCATCTTATTGTTCAAAGTTAATTCAAGTTTTTAGAAAGCTTGAGGTGCACAAAAAATAACTGGCGTTAATGATTCAAAACTTTTTAACATTGGCTGTATAAGTAATTTTCTTATTATTCAAAGACTAAAAAAAAAAACTTTTTTCTTTGTAACACACCAAGCTAAACCAATCACAAGAACCATCTCTACCCTGACAGGTACCCATTTTACCCCAGTAATTATAGTTAAGTGTCTTGCTCTTAAAGAATACTGGTGTCTTGGCCAGGATTCAAACCCACACCCTGATGACTTAGCCACCAGAAGTTCAGTCCAGTGCACTACATGTACATATAGACCGCTCAGCCAATTTAAAGTCATTCAGAGATAATGGTGCACTGCACTGTTTGGTCTGGGCGTCAGAGCTGCCAACATTTGCATCTTGCAATCAGGGAGATTTTGTACGGCAGTCAGGGCGAAATTTAGATTTACACTCAACATAACACAGACAAAAGTTTCCATAAATTACAAATTTGTTCATCAGAACATGGAAAGATTTTTCTTTTTTTTCAGGGAACTTTCTGCAGCATGATCCGGGGGGAGTTGGAAGCTCTGGGGAGTACACAAACAGATATTTACCCAAACCAAATAGTGCCCTCATAACTTGTCCACCACATCTCAAAAAAGCTAAGGACGCTTGAATACATTGTGTACATGGAACAGAATATTTCTTTTGATTTTATTTTCTAATTTGGAGGCCTACATGTAGGCCGCTATGTTTCCCGAGACAACGATAAATGAAATGTTCATTTTTACTCAGGACAAAGAAAGGATGATTCATTCATGCATTCCCTCATCTGCATGTATTTATTCATCATGATTTAAAAAACATGAAAGTCCACATCCTGTGTGCCATCCCACCATAATCAATGAAGGTGAGAAGAAAAATGCCCACTACTCTACTGGTACCCACCAGCTCTGTCCTCGACCATAAATCAGACAGTTTGGGCGTTTGAGATACCATGATGATGGCATTATCGTTTGTTTCTGGAGTGAGGAAGGATATCCTAGCATGTGAATCACTTAAGGGGGTTAAGGTTAAAGGTCATATTAGGCTTAATACTAATAATACAGAGTTCTTTATGATAGCGCTTTATCACACCTGATGGGCATCTAAAAGCGCTCAGTATTTTTTCCTGCAAGGTATGCAGAGTTACGTTTTGAATAGTGAGACCAGTTCCTTTGTACATGTAACACCATGTAATGGTTTTACAAGGTGCTGTGGCGCACACTGCAGCCGATCAAACCAGGAACACCGGCGTGAACCCCTCCTCTTTGCGATAAGTGTACTCTGGGTTCTTTTACATGCATTACACAACACACGGGACGTGCAGCTTTATGTCCCATCCGAAGGACGAAGCAATAAAAGTGTCTTGCTTAAGGACACAAGTGTGACGACCGGGACTCGAACCCACACTCTGCTGATCAGAAACACGCCACAAGGTAATTTAAGATAGAAAAAGAAATGCTGCTGTTAGTGTGGTATTATCACCTCTAATGGAACAGCTTGGCGCAGTGCAGGCCTTGAACTTCGCTCTTGAAGGGGCAAGGCAATTTTCCTCTGGTAAGGGGCACTTCCATAAGGGTTTCCAAGTTAGGGCACTACAGCAAAAGCACATTGCACCACGGCATTTGCTGTGGGTGTCGTGGGTTAATTCATGGCCTGCCAGTGGTGATCTTGCCCTGCCTTTTACAACTGTGGACCCCGGTTTGAATCCCACCTCAGACCTTGAGCCTTGCATGTGGATTGGGTTTTCAGTCCCTACCTGAGTCCGTGAGGTTTCCCCATTTGGGCATGTTGGGGGTTATCCTCCCACATCTAAAACTGAACATTTCTTCATCAGTTTCTTTAAAAAAAAATCATCCTGATTGTATTTTTGCTGTTGGATGAGTAATAAAAAAATAAAAAAATGTATCCACCCAGTATTGCACACTAACACTAGTGACTGATGAATACATTGTATTTGCATATCTCTCATTACGAATCAATAAATGCACTAACAACATATTGATCGTCCTCGTCTGCGGTTTTCTTACAAATCCATCAAGGGTTCATCTGGATGCAATTTCATTTTACTACTAATTACAAGACAAGTTCTTGTTTCCTCAGACAATTATTTCTCTGAATCAACCACGACACGCTACATAGTTTGGCTATGGCTACGGCTAATGGCAATAGTGTCTTACAGAGTTAAAACTTATCTGACATGACCAGATAGCCTTAAAGGCAAAGCATACCTTTGGTTTTTGGAACCATACATTTGCCTTGATGTTATATAATTGTAGATATATACGATAAAACTAACCTGTGTAAGTTTCATTTCAAAAGTTGGCAGCGTTTTTGAGATATTGCCAAAAATCTGGAGCAGTTGTGTTCACGCAGAAGAAGTATCCGTCATTGGAATACACATTCTGAGAAGCCTTACGGCCATAACGCTTCTCAGATTCAAATTTTGGGGGATAAAAAGTGATATATTTTTCCATAACTGCAGTACTTCGAAGTGAAACGTTTCTCAAACTGCATTTATACTATCCAAAGCTGACTGTACTTCTCACCAAGTGAGTTATTATTGCCATAAATTTTCAGAGTCATTACCAAACGTATACAGACCCTTTAACACTTTAGTCAGTTTAGTCAAAGCCATAAATAGGGCCTACATGTATGTTTGTCCTAAATGACACGGACAATATCTGTACTCAGTCCAAACATGTCCCAGGACACTGTTTTAATCCAACATGTAAATTCTTGTTATCAAGTTTTATCTTGAGCACATTACTAGCTTGCCATTAGATGTGAACTTTAGAGCCATCTTATCTGAATTGATGTCAAAATTCTAGAATTTATGCTACCCAGCACTTGAGTACAAAGACTGTATTACTCCATGAGGTCCCATTCAATCTTTGTGTTCCATAGCTTGTTGAAATTGTGAAGTATTGTGTAAAAGTGCACAGTTCAAAAATGAAAAAGTTATGAATTGTATTCAGACCTTGAATGTCAGAGAATTAGATCAAGGTGGGCACAATTTCAAAGAGCTGCTTTTGAAAGCACAAAAAGTGGCTCAGCACAACGTTATACTGAGTACCCGAATAAGGTTACAGTTCTGATACTTCACGGAGGCAATTGCCTCCGTTGCCCACTGGTAATTGCCTTAGTGTCGTTATAATATTTCAGTACAAATTAACAATTTCCTCATAGAGGTGCCCTTTAATATCAAGAAGGAAATGCCTTGGTGCCCTTGCTCTTTCAAGAATGAAGCAATCAGGCCTGAGGTTACCAGCCAAAATACCTTGTCCCATGTACTTTCTGCGACCAGTATCCTGCTCATTTTTGCTCAGCAGAAAATTGTTTTAAGCAATATTTTTTACTCTTTAAGCAGCATGAAATTGGGTCCTGTATAGTGTAATAGGTGTCACACAATATGTACAGTATATGTAGACAGTAAATGTAGGTAAAATATGTATTGGGCATGGTAGGGCCAGGCAATTTCCAGTAGAAAATCAGACGTACTTTTTTTTATGTAACACTTGAACAGTGTACGGACCAAAGATTCAAAGGCTATATACAGTGACCAACTTAAGGCGCAAGATGGGAGACCAGGGCTGAAATGTGAAATCCCACTGGACGCCATTTCAGCAAGTAACGCTATCGATGCAACAATTAGATCAGTGCAGTTCAGTGCAGACAATGACCATTGCTACTGTATCAATGGGAAACAAAACATTCACTTGCTGAAATGGCGCCCATGCGTATTTCACTCTCCAACAATAGATAAAGGCCCAGTTCCCCATCTTGTGCCTTTGGCGCTTTATAGTCATTGGTACAGACCAAAATAAGGGGGCGTAAGTTATATACCATGCCTTACTTGTAGATGTGGCAGATGAGGAAGTGTCTTCCAATGTTCCTACGTGCATGTTCTACTCAAATCACACTCTTCCCTTCTTGTACAGAAGTACCCCCCTCCCCTCCTCTTCTAAGGAATTCCTGAGATTCCCAGAACACAATGACACAATGGGGGAGGGTACACCATGCCACATACATGGTGGGAAGGAGATAACTACCTGACTACTGGCATGTGGGTAATTGGTGAAGATCATTCTACGGTCAAAGGACAATGCCAAATCATGGAACAATGTATCCTACATTGTACACTACATGACGTACATGAAAAGCTTACAATTTATATTATACATAAAAAAGCAACAATTGCACAAAGCTCACAGAAGAGTTAACACGGAAAGACTTATGCTGCATTTGACAGGTCTACCGGTATACCCATTCAAATCACCACAGACAAATCACCCCCATCCATCTCAATCTCTGGCATGGTTACTCAGTAGACCATAACGAGAGGTGCTGGTATTCACAGCCATTCATCACAGCTCAAACCCATTGCAGCTAGGTATCACTCAATACACAAATTGGATGATTAGTAATGAGAAATGTTGGCGTGATCTACACAGTGTACAAAAATGCAATCAATAAATTTAAGTGTAGGCCTATATTTAGCCACAGAATTGTAACTTGGGGTTCCTGTGAGTGTAACGATGTGTGACCATGCAATCATTTGTCGTCATCATAATTTTCAAATGTAGCCCACTGATTTTCATTTGTCTAATATTATTATTATATTTTATTCATTGTCCACTTTCTTCATTTGTTCTATCAGATTAATTCCCATAAAGCAGGCGGACAACATTGGTAAGTTGTGTCAAAGACTAGTGACAAACTTGTGAAAGTTTTTGGCTCAATGGGTCTTCAGAGTCACGAGAAAATACACATGTGATTCTTGAAAGTGATGTTTGGAAACACTTAAGGGATTTTTTCACTACACGTTAATTTTCTCTTGTCCCTGGTGAACTGAATGAGCTTAAACGTCCACAGGTGTATTATTTCATGTACCATGTGTACATGTTGAGTCACACAAAGAGCACATGCTGGTCTTTGACAAATTCCCATTATGTGCTTCAACCATGTTAACTTTGTACAGTGTTTTGCAGTTTTCTAGGGAAGTATTGTTACAAAAAAGAGAGAAAATCAGCCGATCAGCTGAAAAGTTGATGCCTGATCTTCATCTTTGAAATAATTGCAGCAGCATCAAGCTCACTACTTAGGCTATCATTTTCTCTATACTAGGATGTAAATGGAAGAGAGTGAGTTGATGGATCTTCCAGTTAAAGGTTTATTATTATTATTATTATTCTTTATTCTGTAATTTTACACAAAAATACAAGAATACAAAAACAAGAGAATAACAATTTTAAAAACATTAGTTATAAAACGGTGAAAATGGGGGAAAACCACTAAGAATGGAATGGTAAAAGGCAGTAAAAAAGGGATGACTGAGAACAACAGGAGAGACTTGAACAATCCACGTTTGCCAGGACTGACAAAAAGTGCCTGCACTGTCACCAAGAGGTGTGCCAGTCCATCCTGGATAAAACAATTTACACCGACTGACAAACAAACGAACAAACATTTAAACAAAAATTTAAACAAACAGAAAAGCAAACAAGCAAAACAAACAAACAAACACCTTAGAAAAACAAACAGACAAACAAGCAAACACATTAAACAACAAAGAAACAAACAAACATGGAAACAAGAGGAAAAGAAGGACAGGCAAGCCAAAAACATCAACGAGACACTGTTTAATGTCTAATGTTACAATGCAATTAATACTAAGGATCATGATGTCATGCCATAACATCTACTGTGTATCTCCCCAGATTGATTTACTAGGATCCTTCTTCGATCACATTATAACACAAAAAAACCAAACAAAACAAAAACAATGGTCAATCTGCTAGACTCTTATTATGGTGTTAGTCACTGTGTCTACCTGATCTAATCATAGAGAAATAACACAGACTTGACAGAGTCTCTATTACGATCAAATGTTATGCACAAACAGTTTACCCCCTCGATTTCTTTAAAAAGTTCTTAAATATTATTAAGTGCACTTGAAAAAAAATATATATATAAATTATTGATTGTAGTTTGTACCACCAGTGTTCTACAAAGGAGTTGAGATGGTTTTAGGAACGCTTCAAGCCCAATGAACAGGGCTAATACATACATGTAAAGGCACTTTGAGAGGCCTAGCTATTATCAATATTTTGTTTGGCTTTGTGAAAAGGACTTTGAAGCTTTGTATACTAATTCCTTACACATGTGCGGCACTATACACAAGTAAGGCACTACAACTTGATTATTATTATAAATTATCATTATCAACACCCTTGCACAGTCAGATCTCAACCCAACAGAACCAAACAAAGGAAGTTTGATTTTGAATGTTTGGGAGATACAGGATGGATAGTGTGTTAACCACTACAGTAAGCCCTGAACTTACAAAGGGCAGTTTACAGAATCAATTTCCGTTCTAAACTACTGCAGCACTTAAAATAACGTGACACTGTCCAAACAAAACATTATCTGATCCAGAATTTTTCTTTTCTAATTATTCTGCCTGCCAACCACTAACATCAACCCATAGTAAGCAAATTTCTGGTTCACTGTAATGCCATTTCCTGTTGAGAGTTTTAAAACAATAGACCTATGTCAAGAGATAGAATTCCATATGATGTGAAAAGTAACGTTGTGAACCTTGTCGACCCACTCAAGTTTAGGCTACAGATTAGTAACTGTTGATTAAGAGTGGGTTCAGTGGTTTCTCTCCTGCCTTTCACCTCTACAGACCCTGGTTCGAATCCTGGACCGAAGCCTTGCATCTGGCCTGGGTTTTCAGCCAATAAGCTTTTAAACCGTTTGCAGCGGTTTGCCCTTGACCGATTGCACGACCCGCGTCACGTGACCTATTGTGGGTATCAAATGTAAACAAACACAACGTCCTCCATAGGAAAGTGCGGTACAGTACATGATGATTGTTGCATGATTCGATCAAGGCTTTTCTTTCTCGAAATCTGTGAAAAATATTACAGAGTTCGTACCAGAGACCTTCGAGTGGCTCAATAACTTAAAGCCAGTAAGGACAGTTCCAGCAAGTCTTGGAATTTGTACCAGTAACGTATAGACCATGTGACCCTTGTTTACAAAAGAGTGACCTTGTACATTCCAGGGCAATTACTGGCAGGCAAGATACTGCATGGGACATATGAGAAATTTTACATTTTGTATCTTAATTTCCACATAAATTCAATGGCTATTAAAATGAGAGCTGAACTAGTTGTGAGATGTGCCCCTTTCCTTCATATCCAAAGTTGATGACAATCGGACAGTGCAATCTCCATAAAATGAAAGATTTAAAGTATTTTCCCATTGAGCCGTGTACAAATCCTGCCTGCAGGAAGTCCAGGTTCTGTGGCTCTTTTGTAAACATGTGATGTCACAGGTAACATGGTCTATAAATGTGCATGATGTGTACTAATGCACGATGGAACGTTTAGGCCAGACGACCGCGATCACACACTTTCAACACAAGAATTTCAAAGTTTTGAAGCTGAATCATCCAAAGAAATTGCTTTCCAAAACTGTGTGTTTCCTTTGCCTGTTTGAAATTTCGCAAGGCTAGGTACAGTGTATAAATGCTCAATTTTTCCTTGTTAACTCTATTGACATACACTGTATGGCATGGAGATCTCTTGCTTGAAGACACTGAAAACACACATTTGTCCACAAACGTTCAATTCCACAAAAATCAAATAAGTTTCCAGGATAAAAAATGTAATTTTAATTCTCCCTCAGAGGCCTTTTTGACTACAGATGACCTCAATCCTCCACTATCCTCCTCTCCTGCAGACATCACTTCACACATTATTGTTTGGACTTACACTTGTAAATAAGATCGGAATGCCTGACACAGTGGCATTTATTCACATGTGTTTAAATCCATAAATTTGTTTTTTGGGTCTTCATTTTGGCAAAGAGGATATAGAAGGATTTAGAAGGGTAGCCTAAGGATTAAGATTTGTCTCAGTTAAAGGTCTTGCTATTGTGGATGCCTTTAAGTGTGTGTTCTTGCATTATGTACATGTACATGTACAGTGCATTTCACCATAGTCATGGTGGAGAGTCGCTGAGACATGACATGCAATGAACAAAGAAACAGCTTGTCATCGGTGCCAAAATGAGGTACAATGTAGTCAGGAAAGTGTCTGCTTTTTAGTGCAGGATCACAAGCAAGACAAAGACGGGCCTTTTCAAGCGCCAGATACGCCTGTTTGATTCACGCACAAAATCTCAATCTGTCTATGAATTCAGCCAGCGCTGCACGGCCTCCCTACCTCTTCTAATAAATTGCCTAATGGGTTTAGGTTAGTGCAGATCTGGCAATGCGATAACATTATAAAGCATTTGAGTGCAGTTGTGATGACCTTCACAGCTCCATTCAATTTACTCCATTGTGCGTAATATTCAATCGCATTTGAAGATGAATTAAGCTGAATATTGTGTAATATGTGCAAAAGCCATCATGCCAAACAGTAACACCCAATGCCCAATTTCACACGGCTGAGCTGCTGCTATTTATAAGCAGAAAATATTGCTCATTACAAAGTTCTGCTAAGCAAAAGTTAGCAGGGTATTATTCATACATTGTACATATGTAGATGGTACATGTGGTGTGTTTTGGCTGGTAACCTTATGTAGCGTTTCATGGCCGAGCGGTCTGGTGCAAGTCATCAGGGTGTGGGTTCAAATCCTGGTCAGTACACTTGTGTCCTTGAGCAAGATGCTTAAATACCATAATTGCTTCTCTTCACCCTGGGGTGTAAATGGGTACCCGCGAAGGTAGAGGTTGATACTGTGTTTGAAAAAAACCTATTTTGGAGCACCCCGGAAGCTCAGGGCTGTATACTCCCCAGGGAGGTGAGAAAGATTACAAGAATGTTATTGGCCCAATGACCAGGGCACTATGTAAAGCCCATTGAGACGGTATTGTGAAATGCGCTCATAAGAAGTATTTATTATTATTCAGGTTAGCAAAATTATCTTGTACTTAGTTTTTGGCTACAGTACACTACTTAAACTTTGGTTCATGACTGTACAATGTCCCTTCAAAAGCTGTAGACTAAGGGACTTGTCCCTAACCCTTCCCCACATTTTGTTTGTTTCTCTCGCACACACAATGTAAAATGTGTCCCCCTTTTTGGGGGGCAGGGGTTTCCTTTTTGATGTTGGTAAACTTTCCCCATTCTGGTCACCTTGGATTACTGTCTTGAAACTCCTCCTAGAGTGACGGTTTGTAATCTGTAGGGTATCATTTTTTACCTACATGTAATGGTCCGACGTGAATAATTGGTGCTTGCATAGGTAGCTAACGCGACAGATCAATAGACATCGCTCTTGTACATCAAGTATTGATTGTCATTACATGTAATGAAGGCACAAGAAATTGGAGGGTTAATGCCAGAGTTGTGTACATATGTCAGTCAGAGTTGTGTATAGTCAATGAGCATGGTATACATAGCCTACATTTGTAAGGACGAGATGATTATGAGTATTTAGTACAAAATGCAGGAATATTTCACAGGGCAGCCTCCCTTGCCCCTAGTCATTGCCTTGTTTTTTGTTTTTTTGTTTTTTTTATGGAAGTCGCCAGACACACAAGGCCAGTAAGCCACTCGAGGGTGTGGGCTACAAATCAACTGTTTTTCCAGGGGCCGTTGCCACCTACTCCTGGGACTGAAAAAGAGTTACCCCCTTTTCAGTCCGTAAGGATGTAGGCTTGGGTATCATCCATCAGAAGCCTGGCTGGTAGAGCAGAAGGCTCTACCTCCCCAACTTTTACGAAGTAATTATGGTTAAATGATTTGCTCAAGGACACAAGTGTCATGACCGGGACTCGAACCCACACTCCGATGACTCAGCCACCAGAGCTTGAGTCCGATGCACTAACCACTCGGCCATGACACGCCCCTTCAAATACGATCCAGTTATCACCCTCACAGAGGTGTTGTTTACTTAAAGGGAAGACTGCCCTTGCCCAGGGTTCTCCCCAGGATTTTTCAAAGCTGTGGGGCATTCTGGACCCAAATTTTGAAAGTGTGGCCGAAGCACGCTGAATTGGTAGCAGGTCCTTGGAATGTTTTTTATTTAATGTTTGTGTTTGGTTTGAAAAGCTCTACCGTGCAATCTGGAGCTTGTAAAATTGTTTTAAGTTAGGATTTTTGTGAATTTGATATTAAAATCTAAAAAAAAAAAAAAAAAAAAAAAAATTTTTTTCATGTTTACATACATATCAGCCGTAATTTCTGCGTATCGGCCTGTAATTCGCACGTATCAGCCCGATACGCTACATGTACATGTACATGTAGCTTGTGCATGTGGAGAACCTTGCTTGCCCTTCCATGAATGAAATATCCGGCCTCCAAATAGGCGAAGACAAAGCCAAATTCAACAGTGTAGGGGGCAAGTGATGAGGAGTTTAGAAATATTTTTTGTTTTCTTTTTTTTTTTTTTGGGGGGGGGGATCATTTTGTGATTTCCAACTGTCATTAAAAACATTCAGGACTACATTCAAACATTCAGACTGATGCATAAAATAACCTAAATAAATAATTAATGTGTCTTTGAATACGCTTTATCAAGCCAAGAAGGCCTCTCAAAACACCTTACAGTATTATTACCCATGTTCATCGGGCTCAAAGCATTCCTAAAACCACCTCAACTCCTTTGGAGTATGCAGCTCCAACTTTAAATTAAATGTTTGTACAAACATGCAGTGTGAAGATCATTTTTCCAGCAAAGTACTTGCTACAAAATAGAAGAACAATGATTGACAATACACACCATAGGCCAACTGAATACACAAAACCACAGTTCACTATACTGTGTGGGGAGTAGGCAAACTGGGGGGGGGGGGGGGGGGAAGGAAAAATAAAACACTTTTCGACATGGATTTTATGAACCGTAGCCTAATGCCTCACCTTTTGTGTTTTAAATTTGTTTCCATTAGAATGTTCCCAGCAATGAAATTTGCATAAACAGAATATTGATGCGTGTACAGTCTCAATGCAAATATTCTCAAGGTTACTCTGTGTGGTCTATACAAAAGGGAATGTGTGTTTTTCAGTTTACAAGTTGAACTGAACATTGCGACCTTTACATTATATCCCCTGGCTGAAAAATTGAGTTGATGACTGAATTGATGGTATATATCAGTGATGAAGCCTGTAAACTGACAAGAATGTCAGTGCTCACACAATACATTATAAATAAAGATAAATCCACAGAACATGTAGGCCTAAGCATCCAAATTTTCAATTTCAGTTTGGCGTACAAAGACTCAACGAAAAAGCTCATTTAAAGTCAAAGTATACCTTTGGTTTTTGGAACCGTACATTTGCCTTAATGCTATATAATTGTAGATATATGCCATAAAACTAACCTGTGTAAATTGCAGTTCAAAAGGTGGCAGCGTTTTTGAGATATCACCAAAAATCTGGAGCGGTTGTGTTCACTCAGAAGAAGTATCTGTCACTGGAATACACATTCTGAGAAGCGTTACGGCCATAACGCTTCTCAGATTCAAATTTTTGGGGGATAAAAAGTGATCTGTATTTTTCCCTAACTGCAGTACTTCGAAGTGAAACGTTTCTCAAAATGCATTATACTATCCAAAGCTGCTGTACTTCTTGCCAAGTGAGTTATTATTGCCATAAATTTTCAGAGTCACTACCAAACGTACACAGACCCTTTAAACAACTCAAAATGAATAATTTTTTATAGGTACATGATCTCAGTGCCATCCCGCCTTTTAATAATAACCGCCCCAATCGGACCGAACCGGTCTGGTCCCAAAACTCGAGTACATAGGGCCTACAGTTGGGACGGCAAAACTAATAAGCCTATACACTTAGATCTGGGATCAAAATATCAATGTGTGCACAGGAAGATCGAACCAGCAGAGCATTGGGCAGTCCGTGGGTGGTAGCAACATTAAGACTGCTGGCAGGTGGCGCGTGCTTGATTGAGCATGGACAATTGGACATGGTCATTTGAGTAATTATGTAGAGTGGATTTCTTATCAAATTTTTCTCAAGTTTTTCTGTGATGATTACTGAATATCACGGACCGCGTACCCATGCAATAACCCATTCTAAGTCAAGAGAAACTTGAGATGGTCGAAAATTACTTTAGAGGCCCACTGACTGATCAGTATCAGTGGTATCAGGTAATCCAAGCTACATCAGACTAGAGTTGGACCGTCCCAACTGTAACACTCAAGCTGCGACTGGATTCCAAAGTGGGGACAAAACACTTCATTCATGTCATCTTCAAAGCAATATTGGGTACGTTCAGACACAGTACTAAAGTTAGACCAGAACCGGTCTAACTTTTACCAGCAGCAGGGAAGCTGTCGTAAAAAGAAAAAAACCCTTGCGTTCTGACAGTCTAAAGTTGAACCAGATACAGTTTATATCTTTGGTTTAAAGAGGTCAACACAGCATCATGACCCAATACAACATCCCGCATATTTACAGGTCAACAGTCACCAGGGAAGACTTAAAACTGGATGTCATTCTGTCCATACGCCATGTTAAAAGATAAACCCGACGTGGTTTAGACTCAGACCGTCTCGCTGGACGGTCTAAGTTTTGGGGTTAAGACCTGTTCTGGTCTCACTTGTTTTCCGTTCGGACGCAAAAGATTTAAACCAGAACCAGTCTAAGTTGAGTTTAGACCAACTTTACTACGGTGTATGAACGGCCTCATTTTAATAAAACAAACAATTGGGCAACTGGCAAAGTGGGCTGCCTCACGGTTGATTGGGCAGGGCACTTGTGATTGCATGGGGGAGAATGAAAGGATTATACAAAATGGTACCAGGCCCGATATTTCACAGGCTAGGCAATTGCCTCCGTGGCCCCTGGTCATTGCCTCGGCGCCCTTGAAGTGTTCCAAAAGAAATTGACAATTTCCTCATCAAGGTGCCCTTTTATCAAAGAGAAAATGGCTCCAGTGCCCTTGCCCTTTCAAGAACGAAGCAAGTTCAGGCCTGTGGTATGTACACTACATCACAACACTGACTGCATAATTTTTCAGGATGATGTGTAACTGCACTAACTGTAACAGTATAGATCTTCCTGCTTTCGTAGCGTTTGTTGTTTTCTGGACAGGAAGGTTGTTTCCTTCCTCTGAACACACTGGAATACAACACTGAGATTTAGTTACGTACAATAAGACACACAGTATAAAAATAACACAAAATGGGGAAGGGCAAAGAACATGTAGGCCTACTGTTGTACCATAGTCCTTGCTCTATGGTAGTAGGGCCTACATGTACATGTAGTACATATTTGCACATGTACAGTGTTGGTGCAATCAGCACTTAATGAAAAGGGCTCATAAAACTTGTGCTTGTGCTTCTGCTACTAGCAAAATTTCTGGTCTGATTGCTTCGTTCTTGAAAGGGCAAGGGCACTGGGGCATTTTCTCCTCGGTAAATATGGTAAAGGGCACCTCTAGGAGGAATTTGTTAAATTCTACTGGAACATTTCAAGGGCACCGAGGCAATGACCAGGGAATTGCCTCCGTTGCCTCCGTGAAGTATCAGGCCTGACATTTTGCCTCTTCAGTAGTACAATACTATTAGGCAAGCTTTAGTGACCCAATTAACGTTTTAAGCACTGTAATTAATTGTATGTACATGATAACATGTTGGCCCTATAAAACTAAAGTGGTACATTTTTTTAAGTGTGAAGTTTGAACTTCTTCACCTTTGGACAATTTGAAACTTCTCTGGTCTCCTTGCTGGTTATACTACTTCAAGTCAACAATAAGGTCAAGACAATGTACAACTACAAGATCTTGAGAATGGCACTTAAAAAAAAAAATGCCTACAACAAAAGAAACAATAAAAGAAAAAACGGGCGACTTTCAATCTGAAATTATATTAAAGACTACCCACGAGACTACTTAAACTTGAGAGAAATATTTCCGCAACAAAGCAATTCAGTCAAGCAGCATTAATTGATGATTCTCATGTTTTATCATTCCGTAGAAAATATTCAGTTGTTCAGCGTTGCTTAATTTGATTTCCTCAATCGTGTCAATCAAAACATCAAAATAGCCATAAACCATGGAGGTAGAACCCCTCCATGTTACGCATAAACCAAATAACACCTTAATTTGGGGTTTTACCCTTACACTAAGGAACCCATAAATTGCCATAATATTGTACAACGTAAGTACACAATTTATGTAACATACAGTTCACTGTACCGTTAACAATTCAGCGAGAAATGGGAGTTCCGCCTACCGGCCCAACGCGGCCAAACTCCCCGTGTCAACACACACAGCCACGGCAACGGACGAGTGCACGTGAACTCCGACGAAAACAACAGAACATACGCAAAGCAAAACAAAGTCAGAATAAACACATGGAAAACAACAACTCACCACTGAAAACGAGAGAGATAAGGTTCCTTTTTTGTTTCAAGTCAACACGAAGATATTCACTGTCTGTTGTGTTCAGGCTTCTGCTGCTCAGACGACGGCGTACAGATATAAACACAAAATCTACAAAAGATTTGCAGCACACTGTCCGGCAGGCAGTCTGATTGAATATAAATATTGGTTTGTTACACCAGATATCAATAGAGGGCGCTGTTGACACACCCGGCGCGGCGGACACTCTGGTAGGTGGTGGGCTCACCACAATCACTAAACAACATTCTCGTAATCAACCATAATAATATTGTTATACAAATCAGAAACAAATTGTAAAGTCTCTAGCCTCAGCCTCTTGAAATCGAATCAAATATCTTCGCTGGCGGCTAAATTTCATATTTCTTCTCATTTTTTGGCTGGTTATCTGTAAAACTTTGTAGCTAAGCTCATCCAAAATGAAAACACCCCTGGCTAAACTCTGGCCAGACCCCATCTTAGAAAAAGGGCTCTACAGTAATTTTGTGAGTAACTGATTTAAAAAAAAAACCCACAGAAACAAATAATTTAAAGTCCTTCAGCCACTTGAAATCATATCAGATATATTTGCTAGCAACTAAACTTCATATTTCTTCTCAATTTTTGGCAGGTTATCCATTATAACTTTGTAGCTGTGCTTATCCAAAACACCCCTGACGAAACTCCAGCGGCGTAGCCAGGATGTTTTCACAGGGGGCACGGGGGGGGGGTGCTTTTCAGTTGGGGGAGGGGTACAATGTTTTTTTAATGAATTACATGTATTTACATAATTATTTTTTTATGGGGGCACCTTAGGGGGCACGTTCCCCCAGCCCCCCCCCCCCCTGGCAACGCCGCTGCTAAACTCTGGCCAGACTCCATCTTAGAAAAGGGGCTTGTCTCCAGTTGTGAGCAAACTGTGTCTATTTTGAGGACTAGCATACCCGAAATGACCCAAGTTGACCGTGAAAAAAAAATTACTAAAAAAAATAAAATAAAAAATAGATAAATAAAAAAGAAGAAGAGGAAGAAGAAGAAGAGAGAGAAAAAAAAACAAAAACAAAAACAAGACACAATAATTGTTAAACTATTTTAAACTCTTTTGTCTAGTCCACCGGTCAGTTTATCACAGCCGACGAGACTCTGATGCCATTAATACAAACCTACAAACAAATTAGGCTTCTTTTTCACAGGTAGGTTAATTCGATTTGACGTTTTAAATTTTACTCACATGGATAGTTTACCTGGAGGGCCGCGAATTTGTATGTACTTGAGCGGAGGACGTCGACCAGCAGTCGCGTAAACCAGGCATTTTCACGGGGGTGGGGCAAAGACATACTGTGGGAGGGGACTACTATTTTATGTATCGCACAATTAATTTGCACATTTATTTTTCAAGCCCATTTTTGGGGGAGGGGCGTGGGGTGCAATGTTATGAGCGGGGTGGGGTGGGGGTTAGCTCCCCTCTGGTTACGCCACTGATGTCGACTTTTCCCGCATGACTAACATGAATCGTAAAGCTCTACAGGGCGAACTCATGGTGGCGCTCCATTTAGAGAATCGCACGATTTCAGTAAAAATAGACCACCATTCATAATAACTGTATCTTTACAAGTTACTAAGTTCTACAGAAAATCCCTACAATCTCTTAACAGCAATCAAAACTTCTTGACGAATCTAAGGATTGCTACATGGTTCGAAGAAACTAAAGTGTCCAACGTCTCCGAAACTGTACAGTGTTATGAACCAGGTGTTAGCCATTGGAGGTTGACGGTCAAAGGTCACGAAAGACTCCTCTAACCCAGTGATCCCTGCCTCGATGAGACTGCGATTGACGTTGATAGTCAGCGGAGTACCAATGTAGTTGAAACCATGTTTGGAAACGCGGCCTCCTGATGACGTCGGTTTCTTGTACAAGTAGACCGCTTCATAGCCAAAATCTGATGACGTGAAATAAAAATAAAGACACCGCTGAAACCGCAAGCGTTTCGTTGGCAGTGGCATTACTAGGGACGGGGTCGGGGTGGGGGCTCACGGGGGGCACGTGCCCCCCCCCCCGAACTGATGTCCGTCCACCGGGTGCCCCCCATTTGAAATCTGTACTTTTGAGTTTAAAAATTACCAGAATAAAATGTTGAATTTGATGAGCTGTTATGTAGTAAATTCAATGTTTTTGAAAGAAGTTTTATATATTTATACGCACGCAAAATGTGCTTTGTTTTACCCCAACACGCCAGAGGAGCGCTCAAAGGGCTTTGTTTAGGAAAAATACAAACCGAAACTACAGTTTTAATCGGCCAAAAGTGCCTCCTAGGAAAAATGGTGCCCCCCCCCTTGTGCCCCTATAATGTTACCCTAGTTACGGCGCTGTTTGTTGGTGAAGTTTTAATCTGGTAGTTAGCCCCAGTCAGCCTGTATCCCATTCATTCATTGGCAGACAGTGTCATAGCTAGGGTTCGTGGCACCCATTCAGGGGCTCAGCGGTGCCCCATCAATTCACCTTGTCAGCCCACCCACAACCCCACACCCAACCCACCGTTTATTCACAAAACAAATAAATAAATATATAAAACCAAAATGGTGCCCCACCCCAACATGGCTGCACTCGGGGCACGTGCTCCCCTCGCCCCTCGCCAGTGACCTTATGCAGTTCCCCCACGATCCCCCAAAACGTGTATCAGATTCTTGTTCCTTTTCAAATGACTGCATGGACTTGTTTATAACATCTTAAAATCTACAAAGATTCGAGGGGGCAGAACAACTTTTCGGCTCAATAATGATCCTATTTTTGGATCACATTGACGAAAATGGTTACTATTGTGTACACTACTTACAGAGTGCGTTCGATTAGCTTACACGTGTATAGCGGGGAGTTCCACCTGTGGTAGCCACGAGTGGTAGCTACGAACGCTGCCGTGTTTTCGCTTGGAAGTACGTGTTACACCAGCTGGGCATCCACCAGAGACCCGCTCGCGAGCACGGGCTGTGGTGGCATACAACGGGGCAGACACGAGTGTCACATGGTGGCTAATCAAACGCTCTCGTGTAAGTTTTACTTACACGTCGTGTAAGCTAATCGAACGCGCACATACTTTATTCCCAAGGGACACATGGGCTCTAAATATCACTCTTTATCCGGAAGCGGGTGGCTGGGTGGTGGTTTTAAAAGTATTATAATGCACTGATCTCATCTATTCTCCATCTAAGACGGTCCACTGCAGAAGGTCAATGAAAGGCTGGTGTCATCAATTCCGAGAATGATGTTTTTTTTTCAATTGCAACAAAATCAGGGAAATGTTGTACACTAAAAATAAACAAATTAAAACTGAGACCAAGCGGAAGGAAAGTATAAAAGACAATGTTTGTGTGTTTCAGGTCCTCTCTTGAGGAGTGACTCGTGATCTCTGACCTCGTGGTGGAATATGCAAGGGATATCTGTTGGTAAGTGTTTCTGTTTCGGAGCCATAAGTGCAATGTAAACGAATGATATACAACATTGTACTCAAACATTCGTTACACTGCACTTCCGGTGTCATAGGGTATTCTGTCCTCCGGGTAATGTGTCCACCATACGGTAAATTAACGTGGGCTGGAGCAGTTTATTCAAAAGAGGGCGCTATCAGAAGGAGTTAGTACACAATTTGCCGTATGCTCGGACAGAATCTCCTGCCGGACAGAATCTCCTTCCACACCGGCTTCAAAACGTCATCACTTATACCGACAGGATATTCACACGCTTACCGATATGATACTCAGCGGAATTGGCGACGAGGCTGATGTCAGACGCTAGATACACCCTCATCCATTTTTCTATCTTGAAGTTCACAGCGATTAATTCAAGACGAATCGGGAGTGTCAGTGGCTCAGGCAGTTTCAAAAACGTGATCCTCTCCGTTGTGTGGTTTTGGCAGAACAATGATAATGCTACCGATAACAATAATACACCAAAAAAAAGATATAATTTGAAGTGAAAGTAACAAATAAAAACGTAAATCGGCAACCGATTCAAGACGCGTTTGTTGAGTCGGTTTTATATTCAAGTTTGCCCAAGTATCACTTTTTCAAAATATGTATAGGCCTATTTCCTCGTCTTGATCTTAGTCACATCATTTTCTTTACTGAAGTATCACTATGATGACTAATGGCTGGAAAAGTCCACCAAATTGAGAGCGTTTAAAAAAAAAATCGTTTTTTGTTGTCGCTAACTTGATGTCATCCCCCAATAATATTATTATTTTTTATTGCGGTGGTAGCCAGGCACCCGTAAAGCGACCCAACCCATAGCCCGTCTCATAAGGGGGTTGTGTCCACCCGCCGCCACCTGGTGTGTGTGTCCCATGCGGTATTCACGGGCTGAAGAATGTTGAGTCCTAAGAGGGCGCTATCAGACGACATTTTCTGCACAATTCGCCGTATGGGGCAGGGAGTTGAGGACATAATCCACTGATCTCTATTATACCATGATTGATATAATCACAGCGGTGGGGAAAGGAGAGTGGTAAAATACCATGTGACACCAAAAGGTCGTATCATCTGATTAAATAAAGACATTTTTTTTTTTTTTTTTTTTTTTTTTTTTTTTACATAATAATACTTTTGATATTACTTTTAATTAATACAATTAAGCAAAGCAATATTTCGAGGTTTTTCTATGGAACTATAAAATCGTGTTCTATATTCACTCATTTATGATTTGTTCACATGACGATTTTCATATTTCTGCCTTAAAAGCTGTCGTTATTGTCATGTGCGTAGATGGGAAAACATTCCTCTTCGAGAACAATATTAAAAGACAGAAGTTGCCTTTGGCAAAAATGTAGAGTCTCTTGAAAATAATTATGTGAATTTTTCTTTGTGAAAATCCCAATGTGATTACATTCTGCCAAATATAAAGAGTTACCATTTTTAGATTTTCACAGCAGCCGGTTTAAGTCTGAATTGGGCGTGGTTTTTGTGGAAATAAGGCACTCTTACCACATCAGATAGAGCGAAGTCTAAAGGCCATGTCACACGAGGCAGTTTACAGGCAACAAGTTCCAGGCAATCTCCAAGAAGAAAAGTCAATCACATTTCAGTGTTCTCATTATTTTCTTGGGAATAGTACGTTACAGCTATAGAAGAATGTATGTTGCACTACCGAAGTGTTCCTTGTCCATGCTGTGATGCAGTTGGTTGTCTCCAAGTTGTTTGTAAAAGTTGACCAGTGTGACATAGCCTTTAGGGGGACGTCTTTCCGGTCATTTCTAGCAAAAAAGCAACCTACTCACGTTTTTTTTAAAACTTGCATTCGTATTAAAGCTAATTTGCATATTCAGTTGAAACTGTCATTTAATTTCACTATGAGGCATGGGGATTTATATGACATTAGTTAAACTTATCAGTGGTTCTTTTCAGTGCGAAGTCGGCAATTATAATAATTAGACGTAACTGGAGATTTCTGCAAAAAGCTGTTGTGAAATTGAATGTTGTTCGAGTGGATTGTTAAATTGAATAGTTATCTTTTTTAATCGCAAAAGAACAATAGACCGATCCACAAAGCCCCGCCTACCTTAGCAACTTCCTAGCAACAGCAATTCCTTGTCACACCACACACACGATCAGGTACATGTACATGTTTTTTGTGAACGGTATGAATTTAGTTTCGTTGCCTTTTGAGCAGTGCAAAGCGGACAGGAACACTGTTAAATCACTTTTACACGACCGTACAAGAACACTGCTGTGGGATTTGCACCACCAGACATACGAACAATTTAAAACAAAACAATACAGTTGTGTGTCAGAACAATGGCGGCGGTTTGTTTACTTTTCAAATGGGATTTTAACGTGTCGGACTTTTCTCGGCCTTTCAGCGGCGTTGTCAAGGCTGTGAAAGATCAATACATTAATAGGTGGGTTTTAATGGGTCGGTCTATTGACCGCTTATTTGCCGAGAATAATCAAGAAAAATATAATCAAGAAAAATATTTATTGTGAGAACAATATGGACAAAGGCTCTTACCAACATGACTGCCGAGATGTGACTGAAGCTGACCCTCTTGCAGACGAAGATCGTCACCTACCGTTACCTCGTAGGGTTTATTTCGGGGCTTTGTGTTCACACCACCCACACGAAATTCGTTGCATTCACACCGATTCTGCTTAACATATAACCAGCCGTATTGCTTATCATTGAGGTGGTTTAATTCTTGGCCGATATAGCACACACATGCTTCAGCTTACCAAAAGAAAAAAAAATAATAATGATAATAATAAAAATATTATTTATGCATAGATGTTATTTTTCGCATTGGGGAATAAATAATATTAATTGTAATGTTTTACCCATGCACCGATACTCAGTACTTTCCCGAATCCTGTGAAAAAAACACGGGCTCTTTCCTCGGGTGGGATTCGAACCCACGACCTGCCGTTCTATAGCAGATGTCTTACCAACTAGACTACCGAGACTGCACGTTAGTATACAGGCAGTTTGAATGCTAGCTCTAGCTACCGGGCAGCCTCGGTAGTCTAGTTGGTAAGACATCTCAGTACTCTAGAATGGCGGGGGACTTGGGAAAGTACTGAGTGTACAGTGCTTCACCCTATCAGGACCGGGCTTTTTTGGGATGGTGCCCCCTCCCCTCCGTATTTTCCAAAGTGTTTGACCGATTTTGATGAAACTTGCCACAAATGTTCATTTCACCAAGTTCTACATGATGACGTCAACAAATTCCCAAAAATCGTCACAAGAGGGCGTTTGTAACTGTTTTTTGCCCAATTTGGGTCAAAAATCGTGTTTTCCCCCATGTATTTGTCGCCCTAATGTTTTGAAACTTGGCAAACTTGTACATTTTTACAAGATCAATATAATTTGAACCTTTTTTAGCTACTGGTAGTCACCTTTGAGTGTGTTGTAATCCATTAATTTATCCCATTTTAGGGGGTGGGGGGAAAGTTTTTTTGTGCCTTTTTTTAACTTAAAATCAAAATGGCCGCCACCAACGGCCGAGGCAGAAATAATAAGCCTTGGTTGACAAATCCAAATATTTTTGGGTCTGAAAAATAATAAATTAGAATGCTGAAAATATTGTTTTGTTAAAAGCCTTGATATAATTTGACCCCTAATTACAGGCTAAAAACACAAAATCCAAGATGGCCGCCCAAAATGGCGGAATTCCCAAAAACATTTTAAACTATCACGTGACTCATCACTATCACTTTTCTGGCAAAGAAATAAAAAATAAGTGGAAACTATGTTGAAAAAGGAAAAAAAAAATCACTAAAAACAGTAAAATCGTGTGACCCAAGGTCAAACAAATGGTTGCCATGACAACAGCTAACCCCCCGGTATCAATAGACCGATTGCGCGACCAATGTTTACATGTTTACACGTGACTTATTGTGGGTACTACGTCATCTGAGCTGATGGCAAACTACGTGCAAGTATATGCCGTGACCGGAAGTCACACCAGAAGTCGGCTTTTGGTAATAATAACACAGTTACTAAGCCATTTGAATAAGTTGTATGTTGTGACATTGATATTAATCACATTACTGTTTCATAAACTACAAGCAGTATTCTACTACAAAGGAGCTTTATTTTGAGTTATGCACTACCGGCGTCGGACGACTACGTAGCCACATTTTGTATGTAATGTAGGCTTAAATCACTGTAAAAAAAGGGTAAAGAACGTTGGAAAAGCGAGCATTGATACCAGCCCTAGCCTTGGGAAATTTCAAATAGGCAAAGGAATCACACAGTTTTGGAAAGTAATTTCTTTGGATGATTCAGCTTCAAAACTGTGAAGTTCTTGTGATGAATATGACGTGTATGATCCAGGTCGTCTGGCCCAAACGTTCCGTCTTGCACTAGTACACATCATGCACATTCGGAATATTTTTCACAGATTTCGAGCAAGAAAAGCCTCGATCGAATAAGCAAATGCAACAATCATCATGTACCGTACCGCACTTTCCCATGGAGGACGTCGTGTTTGTTTACATTTAACACCCACAATAGGTCACGTGACGCGGGTAGCGCAATCGGTGTATTTTTCTTGCCAATATGATTCTAGATATATTTCAGGAAAAAGTTACGGAAAAAAAATATCGGTATAATAGATGTTTTTTTTGTATCGGGGATGATAAAGAATAGCTATTGATATTATTTTTCTTACCCATACATCAGTGTGTGTTAGGCACTATATACACAGTACTTTCCCAAGTCCTGTAAAAAATTCACAGGCATATTCCTCGAGTGGGATTCGAATAATAATAATATAAAAAAAAATAAAGAGACCCGGAACTTGGTGTTTTTTTGTGGCGTAACCAGGGGATCCATGTCCCCTTTCCCCAATGGAGGTACACAATGCACAAAGGAGTGGTTCCATTCATCAGAAGCCTCCCCCACAAAAAAAACAAAAAAAAACAAAAACAAAAAAAAACACACACACAACAAAAACAAATATGTGGGCTTAATAGTTGTTAAGATCATTATAAAAGTTGACAATGTGATTTTGTCTTCTAATTTTTATCGTCAATCAAAAACATGTCGAAGCTATTTTCTGTCATTACGAACTATTTTTCTTCATGTTTTATTCTTACTCAGTGGTTTGACTGACAGTATAGTATTGTTTAAAATAGTGACCACGTTTTCTTGTTCTCAATAAAAGGAAGTGTTCCCGGCCAATTTCAACAAAAATCTTTTCAATATTCAACACCCCCTCATTCAATTTTGTTTTTCGTTTTGTTTCAATGCTTCGTTGCACATCAGCATTCAATCGCAAAAGAAGTAATTAAATTTCCGCAGTTCAGCATTCACTGGTCAAATAAGATCAGTCAAATTTATTGGGTCGCAAAGATCATTCGATTTCGCAAAAGCCAACAGCAAGAGGCTGGTCAACCATTCAATTGCATCAATTGTTAATAGAAAGTAAAAATTCAACTGGTGAAAATGTAGTCTTGAATGTCGATAAAGTGAAATAGATTGACTGAAACGAACCCGTATGAGAAGAACGAAGTCATGTTTGAACGAAAACGAAATTGAATACAATAGCAGCTGAAAAGAAAGCCTATTGTTTGAATGGTCCAGAGAAACATACGTGAATTTGAAATGAAACTGAAAACGTTTGCTGAAGTTGACCGGGAAAACCTCCAATAAAAATTTAAGGAACAAAATAAATTTCTTTACCGTCGAGTAGAGCAGTAGCTGCAGCAACAAGAAGCAGGACTAAAGTTGATAGAACCATCATCTTGAAAGATAGCATCTTGAAATCGCAAGAAGATCTAATTTAGCATTACACTGCCTACTGAATTATGACGTTATTTATTTCCAGCAGCGACGGTAGCGCACTATTGATAACTCTGCCAACTTGTGTCAGTAAAATCGTTAAAAAACTATCAGAATGATCTGAAACACACAACGTTCAAGCTGCATATATTTCCCACGTTCTCAGAGAGGCCATCCAATGCAATCCACTATCAATATCTCATGCGCGTGCGCATCTGCTACATGCAGTTATAAAAAAAAATCAGTCATTTTCAAATTTGAAAGACATTACTCATGACACAAACAAATAAACAGGGGAATAGGTAGTTAGGGGAAGAGGCAGTTATGTTATGTATCGCAACGTATCTTGCCCAACCCATTTCTCGTCTCATAATCGTCAGAGCCAATGTGTTACGCGGGCGTATGTGTGACGTAATTCTACCGTAGGCCACTACGGTAGAATTACGTCACACATACAGCCAAAATGGCACGTAGTGTGTATTGTGTAGGACTGGTTCCAAGTGTCTAATTAACAGTTGTTATAAAACTTGGCCTTGGTGCATCAGAGACTCTTCGCTAATTACCCATCTAATTTAGCCTTGTTCACTGTCAGGTACAACGAATACAAACAATAGAATGCCATAAAAGAGGGGAAAAGGGAGAAAATGCCAACAATTAGTACTGATTACTTTCCCCCCCTGTCCCTCCATGACCTGCCAAAGACGGTCTCAAATAATTGAGGATTTTTTTTTTACTTACAGTACTGGGTTTGTTTGTGGCGTAACCAGTCATTTTACTGTATTTGTTTTTTTTATTTTATTTTATTTCTTTATATATTTTATTTATTTATTTGTTTATTCATTTTTTTTCATTTGTTTATTTATTTAGTTTTTGTTTTTGAAGGGTGGCTATTTAAGGTAACCAATTGTACATTAATGGGTGCGCGTGTGTGTAAGCATGTGCAGGCATTCAAACCGAGGACTTTAACAAAAGGGATCCGAGTGTTCCGACCAAGCGAGGACGCCCTCACTTAGTTTTCGTGCACAAAACCAATGGGGACGTCGCTAAAAAAAAAACCAAGTCCATACAATGGGAGAACAAAAAGAAGTCCTCAGTTTACACCATACACAGATGTGTGTGTGAGTTTGTTTAGGCATTCAAACCGGGGACTTATAACAAAAGAGGACAATAAAGTCCCCGGTTGGAAAAAGGTCCCCAGTTGGAAATCGTGTTCAAAACCAATGGGAGCTGTTGCTAAAAAGTTAAAGTACATACAAAAGAGGGACAATAGGAGGTCCCCGATTGGAGGTCAATACACACTTGTGTGTGTTTGTGTGGGTGTTGGAGGAGGGAGTCCGCGCTGTTGCAACCCCCCTCCCCCCCTCGCTGGCTATGCCATGGGGCTTGAAAGCATCTTCACACACAGGGTACTAAGTCATAAGTATATTGCATTTTTGAACAGTACAATTATTGACAAATTGAATCTGACGTGCATTTTATTAATTATTCTTTATAGGGAATTAACTGTGCATAAAATAGATAAAAAAAACCTGATACATTAATCTCATAAATACAAATACTTACTTAAAACATGTACACATTCATGCTATGATTTTTAAATATAATAATCGTCAACCTTTAATCTTAAAAAATGCTGCTAAACTGTTATTATGACGTGGGTTTCTTACACGGACAGGTGTCTAGGAACACGTTTGAGGTACATGTCTACCAGACCGATCGGTGTGAAAACCTCTCGTATTTTGAAAATAAAACCTACAAAAGCTTTCAATTTAGAGCTTCTCCAACTCCACAGACAATGAGCCTATGGGTTGCCAATCAGTTTCTCATGAGGTGGAGAGTGTGGGTAAGAGGCAAGGTCGTCAACCTCGTCCTTCCTTTCCCCTGTCGAATTACAAGGAATGTTCCTAACATTTCAGTTTTGGGGAAACACTTCCCATATTATGACTGAACACGATGGTTATTGACGAAACCAAAAGAACATTGATTTTATAATCAAAAACAGCAATATTTTTTCAGAGAAAGTATGGTTGTCCTATAAAGTGACATTTGAGTCACATGACTCTGTGAATTTATCTACAATTATGATGTCCCATTTAAGCCACCATAGACAACATTCAAAATGAAAAAAACCATTACTTAAACAACGATAAAAATAACAGAAAAATGTTACTCTGCGTAAATACCGTCAAATCGAATCAAATAATTCTGTGAAAGTCATTTTTTAAGTGCATACACATTAAAAACACAAAGCGCAAAGACAATTTTGACTATATCATTGTAAGAAGTGTAACTCTTGACAAATATCTTGCAATAGGCTTCAACGAAATTGACTGACCGAAAGAACCAATTAAATCTGTCTGATCTTATTAATTTTGCCGAATGAATGCTCAAGGATTGAAATAATGACTTTCTTTGATTGAATGTTGTTTTCAAGAGTGTGCTCATCATTGGTAAGATAGAAAATATAAACTTTTATTACTTACATGGTCTTAAGATAATAATACTCTTTTAATGTAAAAGAGTGAAAATTTCACTCGCTTGCCAGAGTGGGTGTCAGCTTGGCTCTTTTTAGAGTGAAACTCACTCTTCATCACCCTTTTTTGAATGAAAGTGGAGTGAATTTCACTCTGAATCTAGTGAAAATACACGCTTTTCACTCTAAAGAGAGTTGTCCGCTTGAGCCATATGGCAGACAAAAAGAGTGGTTTTCACTCTTTTACATTTAGAGAGTATGAAGTGCTTGAAGTGCTATAGTTTTTGAAAGATTAGTAAAGCAATTATTTTTGATCTCGCGAGTCTAAAGCACGAAGTTTGAAAACAGTGAAAAGATAATAATACAGTACTAAATTACGCATTTGCTCAATAACCAGAGACTAACACGTATATTCATTAAATAGGCCTACTTAAAAAAGGTGTACTTATTTCTGTTTCAAAAACTCATCTACTCAGCAATATTTATACAAACAATGGACGCATACGAGCATATAGTCTTGGTTCCAAGACGCCCCTGTTGCGTAGTCACGAACAGTCACGACTTACAAAACGCGTGTTCCACCAATCAAGTGACAAGGATCAGTGGGCGGTAACCTCACCAGATACACAGATCCTTGCCATTTGATTGATGGAACACACGTCACGTGACATCCATTATTTTACCATGTATTTATCACCGCGACGCCTCAAAATTTAATAATGGGTATAAAGGCCTGTCCAATAGTATATAATTTTTGGACTCTTGCGATCATTGAACCCAAATTAAACGACTCTTTGAGAGCACGGACGCAGCAGTGTTCAATGACCAATGCTAACGCGTGCGCGGAAGCGTTTTAAAGTTGTTTTACTCATTCTTGAAGCCGTGCTTAATTTTATTATATTGTTCGCATGAATTATATGAACATCAAATGACAAGGATTTATGTGTGTTATGTAACACAAATAATGGATGTATTTTGTTCATACGATGTATGTGCATTCCTATGTCCAATAATTTGTTTAATACTACAAGGAGTTACTACCACCGAAACTAACATCGATATTCCACATTGAAGTGCCTCATATCTTACCATACTGGCTAAACAAACGTCACCACACTTTAAAATTACACACATCTTGAATCAGTTCAATGAATATGTTTCTAACAATGGATTAAAAGTATTGCTTGTTTTTTCCATTCTTCTTGTCTAAATTAAGACTTAGAATTATTATACCAAAATCTGCACGGTATTAATTTTCACGGTAGATTAAACAAAATCAAGGCACACAGGCTAAACAAACGTCACCGTACTTTAAAGTTACACACACAGAATGTTTAAAATTATACATTTCTATTTTACGTTTTCAATTTGATACCTTATTTCCCTTATTTTAAAAGGTTTCTCCTGTGAATATTGCTCGTTCCTTTGGCCCCTACATCCAGACAGCTTTCTTCTTGATCGGTTCTGTTCAAACACAATGAAAATTAGCCTGATGAAATTATAGAGGCTAACTCATTAAAATGATTCATATTGTTACAATGAACACTTCCGATTCCCACTCAGACTTTCATTGCTGTACAATCGCCTTTAAGAGTTCAAACTACGAAATTACTTCGCGCCTTTCGCGGACAGGACAAGAGGATGACAGTGTTGGAGGTAAGAAAATGACAAATGTTTAGGACCAAAATGCGAAACAAAATCCATTTTTCAAATGAAGTTACATACGCTGCTACCCCTTGCAGGATTACAGATGCCTGTCAGAAGATAACGAAGTTGTAGCCAAGCAAGACTTGAAGCTACGCATGGTGGTGGTGAGTGTAAAGCAAGGTTTACGGTGACGCCATGGGGGGAATCTCCCCAATGGTCGTTGGTGAAATTGCCAAAGTAACGCTTTGTTTCAAAATGAGCCTTCAAATTACCCCTCATCAGTTATTTTGATTACTTGGGGCTGACCACGGGACGGGCCAAACAACAATGGCATTCGTCAGAGCTTTACTAAAAACACGCTGGGTCTTATTCTGATCAACCCTAATATGAATTACCCATGAGTAGGCCTCTCTGTTAAGAACAAAATGTTATTATGTTTATCCTGATGGATGGGGATTAATGGATCGGTCTGTTAAATATGACCCACTCGGCTAGAGGTATAAAAGAAAGTAGACTGGTCCCCTGTCTTTATCAGACGTCAGATGTTCGGGCTAAAAACAAGGTTGCTTATTGGCCCATCCTGTGCGCCGCGCGTACATTATGTGCATTGTTATTGTTATCATCGTTGAACCTTTTAAATGGTGCCGCGATGACGTCAGTGCATAAGGTCAATTGATACTCTTTGTTCAAAGCTGCCATAGAGGGCGTGTATACAGCACGGCAATGTTGAGCTGAGCATTCCTCATGTTTTATTTCAGTGTGATTTGTACTCACTTGGAGAGGCTGTACCGTCACAGCCTGTATTCTGTGTGCTGTTGTCCGCAGTCATCGTACTCATCTGAAGCTGGTTTGGCAGACGGTCAACTCGTCCTGGTGATATCTTATTCTTGAGTCTCTTCAGAACAGCTCGGACCTTGCAGTAATGGATTACATCAGTAACTGTTACCGCATTATTTTGTTTACATTGATCATAAGACACATTGCCTAATGTTGCTATTTTCGCGGTGTCGACAATATTTTTTTGGGCTCTGGCTCTTGTTTGGAATCCGTCATAAAGTTTGAAGTGCTTCAACTTCAGCCCGGAGCCGGAGCCTAACACGAGATTTGGAAAAAGCAAACATACCATTGTTTACGTCAGTCTGAGTATAAAAAATTATGTGCACTTTTGAGAACAATGTAGTCGTCTGGTAAGTCTGCTGCCACCTAACGTCCTTCATAAAGAGCTTGTGACTTTCAAACTGTTTTATTGTTGCATCGATTCCTTTACATCATCCACGCACACAGTGTTTTTCAACCCGGTAAATCGAGGACTTCTTTTTATTCTTCTATTATTTGGACTGCGAATTGCTTAAGTTATGCAGTCAATGCGCTTAGATTCAAAAATGGATGTGTTTCACTCTTTTGCACATTCCTTTTTTTTCCGCGTCGGGCACAGCACGATCGAGTCTTCAAACTTGAAGAGAGTGGATGGCTTGGGCCAAGTGTTTCAATGCGGGTATCCGGATATTGCTTTCAGATCGCAGTACGCGATAGTTCACACAATTTGGCTTCACTGAAGCCCATGCAGCAAGCTTTAATACCAACCTACCTCATCAGTCTTTAGACAGTACAGAACGAAGATGAAAACCCCCTGAGAAAACACAGAAGAAAAAAAAAAGGAATACAAGTAATTTTATCACCACCAGTAATCATCATTTATAATCTGAATCAGCGCCGTAACTAGGGTAACATTTTAGGGGGGGGGGAACATCGTTTTTCCTCGGGGGGCACTTTTTGCCAATTAAAACTGTAGTTTCCGTTTGTATTTTTCGCAACTGATCTGAAAAAAAAAATCAACGACAAAGACGCACTGTCAATGTTCAAAAAGCTTGCTGGTTTGTTAGTGTTCTGTAGTTCGTGGATTATTTAGGTGAATTTTTTTGTTAAAATCAAAGAACTGGCTTCTTTAAATGAACCGTGCAAAGTTTCTGCTATCATTGAGAATTTTAAAGCACTCTTTCCTTTAAATGTGGCGTCCAGGTATCAACGGCCCTGTGGCCCAACGGATAAGGCATCTGACTACGAATCAGGGGATTCCAGGTTCGAATCCTGGCAGGGTCGTTTTTTGTAATTAAAATCAAACTTCCTTCATCAAAAAGACCTTTGGAATGGTTAGTTTTCGTGGCCCTGTGGCCCAACGGATAAGGCATCTGACTACGAATCAGGGGATTCCAGGTTCAAATCCTGGCAGGGTCGTTTTTTGTAATTAAAATCAAACTTCCTTCATCAAAAAGACCTTTGGAATGGTTAGTTTTCGTGGCCCTGTGGCCCAACGGATAAGGCATCTGACTACGAATCAGGGGATTCCAGGTTCGAATCCTGGCAGGGTCGTTTTTTGTAATTAAAGTCAAACCTATCTTCATCAAAAAGACCTTTGGAATGGTTAGTTTTCGTGGCCCTGTGGCCCAACGGATAAGGCATCTGACTACGAATCAGGGGATTCCAGGTTCGAATCCTGGCAGGGTCGTTTTTTTGTAATAAAAGTCAAATTTCCTTCTTCAAATGACCTTTGTAAATCTTAAATTGTTCTATCCTATTTTTTTCTTTAGGATTGAATCTTCACAGGGCCTTTTTTCAAACCAAGTTGTGTACATTTAATATTAACAGACAATCTTATTTTTACCTGAAGAGTGTTAAGAATGGCGAATAAAACGCAGAAAACGACTTGCCCGCTCACACCAAAACCTAAGAGCCAAGTGAATCCCATCAGAGGTTGCACCATCATCAAAGCCCTCAATACACCACTAGATCAACAAACAAAAAAATGTATGACAGCTAAGATTGGTCTATATGCGATTCATGCAAATTCAAAATAAACACAGATGGGTTTTTTCAAGTGTCGGTTGTGAAAAAACACAATAATTCGAAATTAAGAGTACTGCAATATCAATGAATGTTCACATCCATTGTTGTTGTTGTTGTTGTTGTTGTCGTTGTCGTTTTCGTTGTTGTTGTTAATATAACATATTTCTGGTAATGAAACCAAGGGACACTCAAAAGTGCCTATAGTGCTGTTAGCCATGGGCCTTAAGATATCTTTGTAAAGAATCTCTTACGTCAGTGCTTTGCACCACATCATTGGAGCAATGATTGTGGCTATGTGTGGTGGCGCAACTGTTCACAGAATTAGCTGCACATTGTAGTCACCACAATTCACCACATAGCAGAATGGCATGGTTTTATACCTATCATTCAGCAGCTATGGGGAGTGGCTTGGCTTGTGGGCGTTCCCCCCTGGATACGTCACTGTAAGTGTCTTTACCTGATTTTAGCGAGCTCCGTTTTGTCCATGGTCACCTTCAGGCGTAGGTAAGATCGAATCACTGCAACCACGAACGCCGTGTTCGCCTGCAACCAATTTTACAGCATGCATTCAACTCATTGGGTAAAATAAATTTCATTTTGAAAAAAGGAAGCAAAACATAAACCCGTGGGAGATTTATTGCAGTTACAGTTTCATTATAAGGAAACGTTGTTAGTTAAGACGGTTTAAACAATTTGGACCGAACGATTTAAGAGAACCAGACTTAGAAATGCATTTCTAAAAAAATCACAAAACACCAGCTGATCTTATTATTTTCCCGATGATTTGTTTTTCAGCAGTTGGTGATCTATTTCAGAATTGTTTCTTTTTGTGAAGATAAACTTTAAATAAAAAACACACCAATAAAAAAAATGTTGTTCCTTTTCAAAATACCATTCACTATATAAACTTCCCGGTAGTTAAAACACAATGTTATACTTCTTGTTTCTCAAAGGCACTATGGTTTGCAAAACTTCATCAATCAAAATGAATAATTCAATATTTGACTTTTCTTACCACAATTACTAAAGCCATTGGGCAAATAAAGGCCCAAATCACATTCCCATTTAGCCAACATCTGAAGAAAGAAGGTGAGACAAAGAATTAATGTTAATGTTAAGTTTTGTGGGGGGAAATAATAACAGTAACATTGTCGTTTTTTTTTTATTTATTTTTTTTTATTTTACAGTGAGTTTAAATGATGTCCTACTGTGTAAACACCAATGTACAATCTTTTTAAGTAGGCCCTACCCGAGTTGGATTCGAACCAACAACCTCGTAAGTTCCACACTCCATGCACGAATTTGAACTGTTATTTCTTATAGGAAGATGTTTCATTGCTAAAGTGACATAGACTGGTATCAAGGGACTTTGGTACGCTAGCTAGCAGGAAACATCGGGAAACTTTGCATTGTTTAAGCATTTTTGAGCACGTGCACACTTCTGAGGACAGTGGATTTACCTTGTAAGTCTGCTGCCACCTAGAGTCCCAAAAATGTCTCCCATAATTATTAGTTTTAAAAACCAAGGCATCATCAAGTGTAGTTTTATTCAGACTTACAAGCGTGAATTTCCGTAGCCGTCTGATCGTACGGCAGCAAGAGTGACTGCAACAACCAGGAGAGGCATACCTGGAGGAAATAATAACAGGTTTGCTTACATTTATTTGCTATAAAACGACTGAAAAAGCATGAATTATAACAATCCATGTGAACGAGAAAAGTGTGGATTCCTGCGAGCCTAAGGAGAAATACATTTATGCAAAAGTCTGCATCACTAACCAGTTTAATCTGCGAATTTAACATTTTTCTCCAAACCTTTGATTTCATATGCTCATTTATGTTCCTATGTATTTTTGAATGATTTTAGTACAAACAGATCATTTACCTTACAAGGTGTGTTTTGTATTATTTGCACTATCATTACTTCAAACAATTTCACATTAAATAAATAATAAATTCGCCTTGTATTCTTTTTTAAGTTCGCAAATTTATTTTACAAATGTATTTTTCAATGGCAGACTTTTGAACACTAGGTGGCAGCAGACTTACCAGGTTAATTGCCATTGTTTAGGTAGATATGGACATGCGAACATTTCCGAGAACAACGAATTTATCTGGTAAGTCTGCTGCCACCTAGCGTTCTCAAAAATCTCCCATTAAACAGTTTTCTGCAAATTCGTAACAAATCTAAATTGAACTGTAAATCCGCACTGTATACACTAGACTCATAAAAATAATCAACACTTTCCTGATTACAGTGACGTCACAGAAACAGTTCATTGAACTTACCCCATCCCAGGGCCATGAGCTTGAGAGGGTGGAGCTCTCGGTGGAAAACAAACACAGCCTTGACGAAAAGCAGGGCGCCCTCTATCAGCATCCAGGAAAAAGAGGACAGCAGAGAGTAGTGGAGAAAAACGGCAACGACTGAACAGGCAGTTTGCTGAAGAAACAGGTGCATTAATTATGTTAAAACCAATTATAAATCAATGAACAATGTTTGGACGGAAGAGGGTCGGGGAGGAGAAGAAGGCGGCTGAGAACTGAGATATTACTGACCATTCGAGCAATGAGGTTGGCTGAGTGTTTTTGTTTTTCCTGCCTTTCACCTCAGCTGTGGGCCTAGGTTCAAATCCCGGACTGGAGCCTCCCATGTGGATTGGGGTTTTCAGTGCCTACCTGATTGCGGATTGGGTTTACAACATTTGGGGTTTTCATCCCAATTCTAAAACTTACATTTCATTATCATCTTCTTTACACAAGTATCTTCAGACCTACGGGGCACACAGTGCTACAGTCACTTTTGAGGGTCCCTTGGTTTAATTCTGTTGTATTTCAAAACCAAACAGCTTCAATGTCCGATCAATGTTGTTGAGGGTTATTAAATAATTGTTTTAGTACAAAGTAAATCTTAATTACAACTTACGTTTTCTACCGCATCAATCCCTGTGAGAAAAACAAGCTGAGAGACCAGAAGAGCAAGTGCCAGGTTGCCGTGCACGATATTACGCTCCACCTTGAACATTCTGAAAGACAAGTACAAGTAACTGTGTGACAATAATCGTGGATGCTTCCATAATTTCAGAAGCGTTGTCTTGCTTCAAACCAAAGGGGATAAATTGGGGGCGGAGCTTCGCCGAAGAGTACTATGATCGTTGAGTGTTACATGCTTGCATCTCATGTGAATCAATACAGACAATCCAGGCTAAATGCCATGCTACTATGAGTTAAAGATGAAGTATTTTTCCTCCTACAGCCTCGGTTTCGATCCATTGATTTGAATCAGGTAAAAGCATGGTGGCTGTTTGGTAAAACAAAATTGAAATGTTTGCAGCCAAACAACTAAATAAAAACGCGTTTTAAAACAATCTGATCATGGTCAGCGATTGCCTACAACATCGGGCACCATGATGGATGCGCCGGATGTCCCATTCCTCCATCGGGGTCTTGAGTTGATCAGCAGTCACAGTGCCACTGTCCTCCATCAGGGTCTTGAGTTGATCAGCAGTCACGGTGCCACTGTTCTCCATCAGGGTCTTGAGTTGATCAGCAGTCACGGTGCCACTGTCCTCCATCAGGGTCTTGAGTTGATCAGCAGTCACGGTACCACTGTCCTCCATCAGGGTCTTGAGTTGATCAGCAGTCACGGTGCCACTGTCCTCCATCAGGGTCTTGAGTTGATCAGCAGTCACGGTGCCACTGTCCTCCATCAGGGTCTTGAGTTGATCAGCAGTCACGGTGCCACTGTCCTCCATCAGGGTCTTGAGTTGATCAGCAGTCACGGTGCCACTGTCCTCCATCAGGGTCTTGAGTTGATCAGCAGTCACGGTGCCACTGTCCTCCATCAGGGTCTTGAGTTGATCAGCAGTCACGGTGCTACTGTCCTCCATCAGGGTCTTGAGATGATCAGCAGTCACGGTGCCACTGTCCTCCATCAGGGTCTTGAGTTGATCAGCAGTCACGGTGTGCCACTGTCCTCTATCAGGGTCTTGAGTTGATCAGCAGTCACGGTGCCACTGCCCTCCATCAGGGTCTTGAGTTGATCAGCAGTCACGGTGCCACTGTCCTCCATTAGGGTCTTGAGTTCATCAGCAGTCACGGTGCCACTGTCCTCCATCTGGGTCTTGAGTTGATCAACAGTCACGGTGCCACTGTCCTCCATCAGGGTCTTGAGTTGATCAGCAGTCACGGTGCCACTGTCCTCCATCAGGGTCTTGAGTTGATCAGCAGTCACGGTGCCACTGTCCTCCATCAGGGTCTTGAGTTCATCAGCAGTCACGGTGCCAGGGTCCTCCATCAGGGTCTTGAGTTCATCAGCAGTCACGGTGCCATTGTCCTCCATCAGGGTCTTGAGTTGATCAGCAGTCACGGTGCCAATGTCCTCCATCTGGGTCTTGAGTTGATAAGCAGTCACGGTGCCACTGTCCTCCATCAGGGTCTTGAGGTGATCAGCAGTCACGGTGCCACTGTTCTCCATCAGGGTCTTGAGTTGATCAGCAGTCACGGTGCCACTGTCCTCCATCAGGGTCTTGAGTTGATCAACAGTCACGGTGCCACTGTTCTCCATCAGGGTCTTGGGTTGATCAGCAGTCACGGTGCCACTGTCCTCCATCAGGGTCTTGAGTTGATCAGCAGTCACGGTACCACTGTCCTCCATCAGGGTCTTGAGTTGATCAGCAGTCACGGTGCCACTGTCCTCCATCAGGGTCTTGAGTTCATCAACAGTCACGGTGCCACTGTCCTCCATCAGGGTCTTGAGTTGATCAGCAGTCACGGTGCCACTGTCCTCCATCAGGGTCTTGACCATGGTTTTGAAATGACGTTCACGGTTCTTCCTCCCATGGGTCGGTTCCCAGATGATGACTTGTCTGGAGGGCAACTCTGGGTGTTGCAGACGGTGCCGCCAAGTGAGTTGCAGCCGTCTGCCTACTATCTTTTTGGTCAACAATGAAACAAATCTAGATCGTTTAATTTATTTCACTAATTGGGCGATGTTTAAACTTACTTGAGAAAAGCGAAGGCGCATAGGGTCAGAATCAGACAGACAATGGAGATAACGCCCCCGACGACAGAGAGAATGTTGATTGCTTTGTAATCGCATGCCTGTTTGAGAATAAAGTAAAGACGTAGGTTTAAAGATTTAATTTAAACATCAAAAGCAATGCCAACACCAATAAATACCAAAGCGAAAATGTTCTTAATATGTCAACAGTTTGTGGTTGCGCCATTTTTGGAGCCAGTTAATCATGTTATTGTGTTTTTTAATACACGCTCAAACTATCTTTATATTTCACTTAACTCCTAAAATGGCTGACCATTGGGCAGAGAGTAGCCGCGTATGACGTCAGTACAAGGGGTCTAACCTGTTCGTAAATCGTTCGTCACACGCGTGCGTGTCTGCTGCTGTACACCAAAAGTCTCGGCTCCAAAGACATTTCAAAGGCATTTCTTAAAACAGAAACTTTGTTTCTGAGATGACCTAAGTCTTTCAAGAACGTAAAATGTTCAATCCAAGTCCAATAATGAAACTTGTTTCGCATAAATATATCAAAGAAAATCTAGCTCAATCAGTCGAGCCATTTTTTGTAAAGTTGGCGTGGCTAACAGTGGATTGACCGAACAGCACAAGAGCTTTTGTGAAATTGTAATAATGAATTATCTTCGAAACTGCAATGACAAGCAAAATAAAAATAATAATAATTATAATAAAATAAAACATAACTAGTGCTAAGATTAACAAAGTACCTACGTTTGATTCTGAATCAATCTGCATCAGGACAGCAAAGTTTGTCAGATGGTTACAAGAGCATGTAGTAGAACCATCCCCCTCTGCTACAACCTCGCATCCATCGCTTAACCATTCTCCGTCCTCACTGGATGCAGAATGAATAACAATGAAACACACAGTCACAACTAAACTATAGGGGACATGACAATTCGGTTCTCCTGAATACGAGCGAAACAACGTATAGTTCTACTTATCTGAAGCGCTGCTCTTCACATCTCTTAAAACAATAACCCTTCCTTTTGTGACCCTTCCTGGAGCAGCCTCTTATTGGCGATCTACACAATACACATAGGTTGGAAGTAGAAGATGCCAAATCTTGACGGCGAGGGGGAGGGGGGGGGGGGAGGGAGTCCACATACATTTTGTAAACAGGTGGAGGAGGGTCAACATTATAAAATGATGATTCAGCGATAAGTCAATCGATATTGGAAGAAAAATTATGAGCGAAGTTGGAATTCGGATAATCAATTTGAGATGTAAAACTTACTCTTTTAAGTAAACACATCTCCCCTTGAACTTTCCTGTTTTATTCTGGAATAAATATTATTATAAATACAGAACATTAATGAGAATACCGCAAGATCAGTGAAGTAGGACTCGAAGTCTGTCTCGTACTCGGTTTCAACACTTGCAGTAAAAAGGTCAACAGACCGGAACAAAAACTGAGACCGTCCAGAATCTGAGACCATGGTTCGATAATAAGACAAAAAATGTTTGTCAGACACAATAGGTCGGACGTAATGTTTTGTCAGGTACAATGGTTTGACACTAATTATTATGGATTACAGACACAATGGGTCTGACGTAATGGTAATTAGGTGTTCGGCATTGAGCCGAAAACCTATTGTTATTGTTAAGTTTTTTTTTTTTTTTTTTAGGTGTTCGGCATTGAGCCGAAAACCTATTGTTATTGTTAAGTTTTTTTTTTTAGGTGTTCGGCATTGAGCCGAAAACCTATTGTTATTGTTAAGTTTTTTTTTTTTTTTTTTTTTTTTCCTCGTATTCTTATCAGCGAACCTTCTCCGTCGATTTTTAACAAAAGTAAAGCTTATATGAACTTGAAACTTATCAGGAACATGAACCATAGTTAGTAGATGAAACCGCAACTTTTTTAGAATGATGACGTCATTGATGACGTCATTATGCTAAATAAACCATTAATAATTAGAAAATTCATATCTTGAGAACCAGAAAAGCTACGTACGAGATTCTTTCAAAACATAAAAGTTCTTGTAATGACCTTTAATTGTCGTGCACAACTTGACCTCATTTGACCTTTACTTCCGGTCGAAACCGGAAGTTCAAAATTTCAAAAAATCATATCTCAAGAACTGCTAATGATATTGTCAAAATTTGAATGACAGTTTGAAGATCGGTTAGCCTGCTCAAACTTTTGCACAGACATAATACCAGTTTGACATTGTCTTCTGGCCGTAAAAGATGACGTCATTGATTGCGTCATTATATTAAATCAACGTTTAATATTTAAAAAATCCATATCTGAAGAACCGTATATGTTACATACAAGATCTTTGCACCATATGAAAGCTTTTATATTACTCTACAAATCTTACACAGTGTGTGACCCCATTTGACCTTGACTTCCGGTCGAAACCGGAAGTTAAAATGTCATTTTTCCAAAAAATCCTATTTCAATAAAAAACAGGCTATAGTAATAACCATTACTTCATCTGCAAACACTTTAACCAGTCTACATGTCTTACAGAAAGTGTGACCCCATTTGACCTTTACTTCCGGTCGAAACCGGAAGTTGAAGTTAACATATAAAAAGATTCATAGGTCATTAACTAAACGAGGTACAGTCTTGAAACTTACTATTACCTTCAACTTTACTGTGCAGTAAACTGCACTGTTTTTTCTGGATGATGACGTCATCGATGACGTCATTACAATAAATCAACGTTTAATATTTCAAAAATTCATATCTGAAGAACCGTAAATGATACATACAAGATCTTTGCACCATATAAAAGATCTTCAATTACTCTGCACACCTTACACAGTTTGTGACCCCATTTGACCTTGACTTCCGGTCGAAACAATATTGACCTTAAAATTACGTAATTAAGCCGAACACCGTGAGTTTGTCCACAAACTCTAAATTTCTAGTTTTTTTTTTTTCCTCGTATTCTTATCAGCGAACCTTCTCCGTCGATTTTTAACAAAAGTAAAGCTTATATGAACTTGAAACTTATCAGGAACATGAACCATAGTTAGTAGATAAAACCGCAACTTTTTTAGAATGATGACGTCATTGATGACGTCATTATGCTAAATAAACCATTAATAATTAGAAAATTCATATCTTGAGAACCAGAAAAGCTACGTACGAGATCCTTTCAAAACATAAAAGTTCTTGTAATGACCTTTAATTGTCGTGCACAACTTGACCTCATTTGACCTTTACTTCCGGTCGAAACCGGAAGTTCAAAATTTCAAAAAATCATATCTCAAGAACTGCTAATGATATTGTCAAAATTTGAATGACAGTTTGAAGATCGGTTAGCCTGCTCAAACTTTTGCACAGACATAATACCAGTTTGACATTGTCTTCTGGCCGTAAAAGATGACGTCATTGATTGCGTCATTATATTAAATCAACGTTTAATATTTAAAAAAATCCATATCTGAAGAACCGTATATGTTACATACAAGATCTTTGCACCATATGAAAGCTTTTCGATTACTCTACAAATCTTACACAGTGTGTGACCCCATTTGACCTTGACTTCCGGTCGAAACCGGAAGTTAAAATGTCATTTTTCCAAAAAATCCTATTTCAATAAAAAAACAGGCTATAGTAATAACCATTACTTCATCTGCAAACACTTTTACCAGTCTACATGTCTTACAGAAAGTGTGACCCCATTTGACCTTTACTTCCGGTCGAAACCGGAAGTTGAAGTTAACATATAAAAAGATTCATAGGTCATTAACTAAACGAGGTACAGTCTTGAAACTTACTATTACCTTCAACTTTACTGTGCAGTAAACTGCACTGTTTTTTCTGGATGATGACGTCATCGATGACGTCATTACAATAAATCAACGTTTAATATTTCAAAAATTCATATCTGAAGAACCGTAAATGATACATACAAGATCTTTGCACCATATAAAAGATCTGCAATTACTCTGCACACCTTACACAGTTTGTGACCCCATTTGACCTTGACTTCCGGTCGAAAGAGGAAGTTGAAATTTTATTTTTCAAAAAGATTATTTTTCAATAACAAAACATAATTCATTAATAATCATTACTTCACCTGAAAGCTCGTTAACCATTCTAAATATTGTGTTGAAGATGTGACCCTATTTGACCCTTACTTCCGGTTAAATAATTTGAAAAATCATATCTTCAAAACCCTAGCTACGTCACAACGAAATTGTTACACGAGGTCGAAAAAAAAATTATTTTGCTATCTCAAAAACTAAAGCATCTACGGACTTGATACTTACTACATACTTAGACCACAGTGTGTATATGACAAAGCAAAATTTTGGGAATGATGACGTCATCGATGACGTCATTACATTAAAATTGAAGTTTTATACTAAAATAATCATAGCTTAAGAATAATACATGCTACATACATGATCTTTACACCATATGAAAGGTCTTGAAGTACTAAACAAATCTTACACAGGGTGTGACCCCATTTGACCTTCACTTCCGGTCGAAACCGGAAGTAGTAGTTTTGTTATGAAAAATCGATTCTGAATTACGTAAATTTGTATATTAATTGTATAACTTAATTTTAAAGCCCCTCGACGATTCTACAAATATTTACAAAGTGTGACCTCATTTGACCTTCACTTCCGGTCGAAACCGGAAGTATAAGTTTGTACTACAAAAATATGTACCTTATTAATGAAACGTGGTACATTAATAATCGTTACATCAATTTAAAGCTCTCTGACAATTCTAGATACCATGCACAAGGTGTGACCCCATTTGACCTTTAGTTCCTGTCAAACCGGAAGTTGAAGTTTCATATGACAAACTTTCATGAATAAAGATAAAAAAGTACAACTAAATATTTCGCCCGTCAGCATAGCACAAATAGACAAGAAACGTGCACACAATATTGACCTTAAAATTTTCAATTACGTAATTAAGCCGAACACCGTGAGTTTGTCCACAAACTCTAAATCTCTAGTTTTTCCTCGTATTCTTATCAGCGAACCTTCTCCGTCGATTTTTAACAAAAGTAAAGCTGATATGAACTTGAAACTTATCAGGAACATGAACCATAGTTAGTAGATGAAACCGCAACTTTTTCAGAATGATGACGTCATTGATGACGTCATTATGCTAAATAAACCATTAATAATTAGAAAATTCATATCTTGAGAACCAGAAAAGCTACGTACGAGATTCTTTCAAAACATCAAAGTTCTTGTAATGACCTTTAATTGTCGTGCACAACTTGACCTCATTTGACCTTTACTTCCGGTCGAAACCGGAAGTTCAAAATTTCAAAAATTCATATCCCAAGAACTGCTTATCATATTGACAAAATTTGAATGACAGTTTGAAGATCGGTTAGCCTGCTTAAACTTTTGTACAGACATAATACTGGTTTGACAATGTCTTCCGGCCGTAAAAGATGACGTCATTGATTGCGTCATTATTTTAAATCAACGTTTAATATTTAAAATATCCATATCTGAAGAACCGTTTATGTTACATACAAGATCTTTGCACCATATGAAAGCTTTTTGATTACTCTACAAATCTTACAGTGTGTGACCCCATTTGACCTTGACTTCCGGTCGAAACCGGAAGTTAATATGTCATTTTTCCAAAAAAATCATATTTCGATAAAAAACAGGCTATAGTAATAACCATTACTTCATCTGAAAACACTTTAACCAGTCTACATGTTTTACAGAAAGTGTGACCCCATTTGACCTTGACTTCCGGTTGAAACCGGAAGTTGAAGTTTAAGTATAAAAAAATTCATAGGTCATTAACCAAACGAGGTACAGTCTTGAAACTTACTTTTACCTTCAACCTTACCGTGCAGTAAACTGCATTGTCTTTTCTGGATGATGACGTCATTGATGACGTCATTACAATAAATCAACGTTTAATATTTCAAAAAATCATATCTGAAGAACCGTAAATGATACATACAAGATATTTGCGCCATATAAAAGCTCTTCAATTACTCTGCACATCTTACACAGTTTGTGACCCCATTTGACCTTGACTTCCGGTCGAAACAGGAAGTTGAAATTTTTTTTTCAAAAAGATTATTTTTCAATAACAAAACAGAATTCATTAATAATCATTACTTCATCTGAAAGCTCGTTAACCATTTTAAAATTGTGTTGAAGATGTGACCCCATTTGACCCTTACTTCCGGTTGAAACGGATGTTGAAATGTCACAGATAGTAAATTCATATTTCATCAACTGAACGTGATACAGACTTGAAACTTACTGTTGCCTTAGACATTACTGTGTAGATGAAACTGGATTATTTTCGGATTATGACATCATTGATGAAGTCATATTAAATCAACGTTTAATGTTTCAAAAAATCATTTGGGGGATCATAAAAGTTACACACGAGATATTTGTTCCATATGCAAGCCCTTGAAATACTGTACAACTATCGCAGAGTGTGACCCCATTTGACCCATAGTTCATGTCAAAACCGGAAGTTGGAGTTTCATATGACTGACCTTCATGCCTAAAGATCAACACAAGGTACAAATAAAAATTTTGCCCATAAGCACAGCAAACAATATTGACCTTGTTTTCAATGACGCAATCACTTTATTACGTTCCAGCCGAACACCGTGAGTTTGTTCACAAACTCTCAATCTCTAGTTATGTTTTTGTTATTTTATTTTAATACACATCCAACAGCACATTTAGCGCAAATAACAGGATGAATAGAAAACGAAAAGAAGTGTCCAGTTTTAGATGTGGGAGGAAAACCCCAAATGGGGAAAACCCACGGAATCAGGTATGGGCTGAAAACCTAATCCACATACAAAGCTCCGGTCCGGGATTCGAACCGGGGTCCAAGGTGGGGGAAAAACCCACCGAGCCAAGCTGATCCCCTGAGCCAACCTGTCGGACATACTGGTCCAAGTTGGACATAATGGTCTGTAAACAGACATTTGACGAAGAGTGTTTTGTATTCGTACCGGTATACCGGTTAACTTGAAAATAAATCAAAATTAAAAGGTGACGTTTTGTTTCCATCCCAAAAGCAAGACGCCCCTCCCACCACTTGAACCATATAAGAAGGTATCTTGGTCCCCTTTCATTTGTTTCCACCAGACAACTATTGTGGTATCAAATACAAAGCTATTTCCTAGGAAGTTTTAATTATAGAATTGTTTTCAATTGCATACGTGCAGATGGATGAGTTCTACTTGGATTGGATGCTCTTTGAGATTAAAAGATGCAGCGTCGCCATCTTTTGGTTCCAGTGAGACGGCCACGACGGCTGTTCCAATGAAGGATTCATTGCTTGGATTCGTTGGTAACTGACCGACAACCTCAAAGGAGGATACCACGGAGAGGGCAGCTGAAACACAAACACTATTCCATTAAAACACTCCAGGGCAGACGTTTGTGGAAACACGCGGCGACTGCGCCACGCTCACCATTTGGAAGTCAATAGCGTCGACTGAAATGCTCACTACATTGTATAACACACGGAGGCATTGACGTCATGACGCAATTGACAAATTGGCCCAACCAAGATTCTTGTGATGATGACGTCATCACTTACCCAACAGTTATTAAACATCACCACAGAGGCCAATTCTCTGCTGCATCGCTAATGGGCTCAAATTTTACAAATTCATTCCGCATTGTTCGTAAGTGATGACGTCATGGAGCCGGAAGTGCAGTGTAACGAATGTCCGTGTACAATGTATGCATACCATTCGTTTACATTGCAAACACGTCATGACTTATCAACGGGATAAGTTCTTGATCGTGGTTAAAACAAATCAAATAAAGAATGAACCCAGCAAAGGGACCACACACGCTCTCTTGTTTGCGGGTTTTAATGTCTTTACCCTGACTGTATGAAAAACAAGTTGGGTAAAAGATGGGAGAACGATACACACCCATCCCAACCTTCATCAACGAGTTCAATCTGTGCACCCTTACTGGCCTGGATTTTTACAAGGTTTGGGTCGAACCCTGTAAAGGTCCACGCCGGAATTGGTAAACAACTACACCACAAAAAAGGTTTAAAACAAGGGGAGTTGAAAAGGCAACAATACAAAACAAAATTTAAAACAACAAAACAGAATAAAAATTGATTATTGGTAATTGTAAAGGCACTTTACCTTTGACGTTGTTTATAGCTTCGGAAGGTAAGGACACGATGACTGAATTCAAGGTGACCTTACGTGAAACAGAGGTCTGTGTGGCAGTTTTCCCCCTGTCGATGATAGGAAGAAACCCTGCCTCTGCGAGGAAAGAAAATCAAGGGGTGAAATAAGTGAGAGAAAATGCAACAAGCCTCTTGAATAACAGTTTAAACACACAACATTTTCTTTGAAACGAAGATTTGAAAGTCATGCCCTTAGGTTGTTGACTTTCATCACGAGTCATTGCACACTAGTCCTGGAGAAATTGCCCTATTTTGATCAAAAGCGTAAAAGGCTCATTTTCAGATAGAAGTGCTTTAACTTTCACCGTGGGATTGATGTACAGATACGGTTTACATTTAGAGCGGATGCAGTTATGACAACCTCGTATGTCTTGTGAGGAGGGAGCTTGGCCTGTACCTTGGGGGAGTTTGGCCCTCACTAGAATGTCACCCAGGTTTTGGGGGGCAACGGAAGGCGACCTTGGGGCGCTAAGGAGTTGCTGAACGTAACCTGTGTGAGGAGTAAAGTATATTATTCACCTTGTCATTGAGGATAGATGAAAACTTGGGTAGTTTGGGGTGGAAAGTAGTAACCAGAGCAACACTGTCAGGGTTTTCTTGGTACCAGTATAGAGAGGTTTCACGTGACGTCACTCGAGACCTTTTTCTAATGCTGCGTGCACAAACAGACGCTGGAAATCATTCAGCAGACGACGCGCCAGCCATTGAGTTAGTACATGGCTGTACCCAACGTGGCTGCGAAATGAGCTTTTCTTAGGGTCACAACCTCTCTATTGGACTACAGAGTATGAAGTAACTGATTTCTGCCAGGTTTTTGCTAATTTGCATTAGCATATAGGTCTACGTAATCCCATAATGCAATGCGGCCTTTACACAAAACATGACGGACTCAGAATCTCGGAATCTCCCATCGTGCAGACGATGTTCTTTTAGAGTCAGCTTTGATTTTGATGTTGAAGGTTGGTTCACTATGTCTGGGGAAGGGTTACGAGACACATGTGTTTGTGTGTCAAATAACAACACGCACACGTCACGAGCATAGCCAACGTCATCTCCAAAACTAGACAATTGTTACTGCGCCCGCGCAACGATGCACTGTAACATACGAAGTAGCGTCAACAACAATGGTTATCATGTCTAGCTTAGCTTACATTATCAATAGAGGTCTACGACAAGGTTGCCCTATCTCTCTCCCCTACTTTTTTGCTCATTGCTGAAGTACTTACAAATTGAACTAGAAGTGACCCACAAATTCTTGTTATACCATGGTATTAGACTGTGAATTTTCATTGGTCGAGAACCATTCACGTGACATAATACAAAATGTCATGTCTTCCCAAAAAAGTGATGTTGTCGGGGTCCATTACCTAATCGTCCTCAGAAAATTCATTTCATCGTCCCCATTGATATGTATATTGAAGTTGGCAAATACACGCAAGAAAAAGGTAGGTCATGATGCCCGCCTCCATTACCTAGATCGTTCTCAGAACATTATTTCGTCGTCCCCATTGATCTGTACAACCACATTAGCGGTACTACCTGAGAAAGAGGTTACTGAACAACCACTGGTAACCATGCACGCTACTGTACTTTTGATATGATGCTCGCGATAGGGACCAGTTGATACAATTTGGTTGATAAAAAATTTGTAATGGACGCACTTTTGTTGAATTGAATATTGTCGTCTGCAAACTATGTCGGTTTTTAACAATCCTGCAATATAATACAATGGTATAACCAAACAATTGTTGTTTGCTGTGATATGTGGTCCATGCTATTTTGAATACCCTCGGGGGGCAGATGGCACCCGAGGCGAAGCCGAGGGTGCCATCTGCCCCCTTGGGTTGGGTGTCCAAAACAGCATGGACCACATCACAGCAGACAACAATTGTATAACGGTACCCCACTTTTAGCAGACAACAACCTTGATCTGCGTAATATTAATTTACGGAGATGATATGACACTGTTTCTTTGAGACAGTATTTCAATAAAACTGTCTTTAAATAGTGTTTTATACACAGTTTGGAAAAATTGCATGGTCCAAAACTAATTATTAAAAACAAAAAACCAAAAAAAGCACACACACACACAAAAGTTTTAATAATAGGTCATGTAGAACTTGAGCAGTACCTGCTTGAAACAATAGACTGGCAACATTAACCGAACAAAACACTCGGATCAGAAACAGGTGAGGCTGCCTGAACACCGCAAGTACACGGCTGTAAATGGCAGATGATTTTCGGAACGTGAGACTGCAGGACTCCAGGATTTCATCACATTATGAACTAAAAGTGTCTTGTAAATAAGGTGGGTCAGATGGTTTTGAACATTTTCTCTAGCTTTTGTTTCCGAATTGTTTCCGATCGGAAACCGTTGGCATCAGGATACATGTACGCGATATAGTGCAGGGATCTGGAGCGAGCAAAAGTCTCCGCGTGTCGCAAAGTTCTTTGCGTCGTCGGTGGTTGAAAAAGAATTTCGTTATTCGATATCCTAATTCCAACACTCCCCAGATAAGAAAAAAAATAACAATAAAGTAAAAAATAAAAACTAATAAAACAATCTCAATTGAATTCCCCTCACCATCTTTTGCGAGAGCGGGCCTTAACTTTCCAAAAAAAAGAAGAAAATTAAGTGATGACTTTGACGGAGATTAATTAATCCCATGTCCCTACAGTTCTAACAAATCAGGTTTGAAGCAACGTCATTTTTTATTAGTATTATCATTAAATTTTTTTTTTTTTTTATTTCGATTTCCCAAATTTATCTATCACTTAAACGTTGAACTGGACTGGAATATTAATATATCTGGCTGTTGATTTTACGGCTACTTAACAGTTGGCTTGCCTGTTTATTTACCCTGCCACGTATCCATGACAACAACACTACACAGACGCTTTGTTGAAACCAACTTTCTCACAATTATTTACAGCGTCCTTGGGAAGGCGCTCAGTTCTCAGCTAAACACAATAACGTGAACAATCTGGTGAAATACGATTCTATATGAAAAACATCATTTTAATTTTATAAAATTTTATTCCAGAGCATCAACATCTCAGACGTTAGGGTTTGACGTTCTCTGGCATGTTTATATCGCGTTTTTAGTGAATTCAGTTACACACACCAGCAGCAGATGTCACGAAACTCATCTGAACTAAGCTGCTTAGGGTCTTCTTTATCGCCATTGTGATTTGTATTGTGACGTCACATTTTGCTTTAGTAATTAAGATACATTTGTAAGCTAAGCAACTTCCTATGGCTTTGTGAAATCGACTGCAGAACCACAACTTAGCAAAGTATACGGGAAATAGATTCTTGCACAAGTCATGTGTATATTTTTAAACACTGCAAAACTGACGGACATAAGTTGATTCTCTTGGTAGATTTATATATTGGTGTTAGTTATCCCCATTGCTTTATCGTTCGTAAATTTAACACCATTTCGGTGTTGTCACATATAGATACCAAGAAAATCAATTGAACACCCCAGTTTGTGCAGTGTAGCTGCAGTTATTACGATTTTTATAGAGAAATACTGTGTTCTAGAAAACGTGATGTGTGTCTGGTGTTCGTCTCTGCACCGCTCGAAGCCACTGACGAATTATATGGTTTGCAAGACTCTTGCGTAAATTAACATAATCAATGTTCAAAATACGCATTAGAAATAATTATATTTGTGAACAATTGACGGCCTTTTAGTTAACATTATCATTGGACAAGATCTCATTTCATATACAGAAGCAATGATTCACATTTCGTGAACTGAAGTAATGATTCACAAGAGAACAATATTATGAGAAATATTATTATTCGGTCAATTATTTTGTATAAAGTTAAAACTATCAAAACGAAGAAAGAAAACAAAGAGAAAAAGACGAGCATGTGAAGTAGCAATGTAGGAGGGTAGCTTGCAAGTATTAGAAGTCAATCCGAGGAAGCATTTCAAACCAACAAACAAACAAACAACCCATCAAAAAAAAAAAAAAAAAAGAATACTAATAATGAATACTAATAATGAATAATAATAATAATAAATGAATTCCCAGCAGTTACATATCGTTGACCGACTTTTTCGCACAACCTCCTCGAATCAAATTATCTGTTCAACGTTGCAAATTTTTCCCTTCAGTTTGTTACAAAAACAGACGATGCATCAATAACAAGTAAAACATCGACCATTTGATTTAGAAAGAACATATTTTTTTTTTTAAATTTGTGATGAACAGAAAAATAAAATTCGACACTATACGCTGAAGTTTAGCTTTTTGGGATCAAAATTACCTTACCGACCTTTACAGAATTTTGGGGGTATCGGTGCAAAGTGTTCATGTGGTTATAATGTTGAGATATTTAATCGTTAGATGTCAACTGATTAAAGTCGCACATAATCTACTGATCTTGATTAATGGCTTAAGGGCTTTTCCATCGTTGGAAAAAAAACACCAAGAATGTGTCATGAAATATTTAAAGCACATGTAGAACATTGGTAATTGTGATGAAATATTTAAAGCATGCGGACAGCATTGGTAATTGTCAAAGACCAGTATCCAGACTTTATGACACCCAACTAATACATAAAATAACAAACCTGTAAAAATTTACGCTCAATCGGTCACTGAAGTCACGAGCAAATAGTGAAAACCTCCTTATGTTTCCACTGTTTCAATTATCGGACTTTAGATCACAACTAATTGTTTTACTCATTTCTAAAAAAAACAAAAAAACTATTACATTCAGCCACAATTATTTCAAGGGAAGTTTGAAAACATGAACATCATTTTGAACCCCCGGTAAGTTATGTTTCAATTTGTAAACGTTTATTTACTTGTTTCAATTTGAGCAATATTGCGCACACTCTTAAAAGCCCCAGCTCAACAATGGTATGAAGCTATGGAGAATGGACGACGAAGTGTAGATTTGTGGATAGAATGTACGAGCTGAAGGCGAGTACATTGTAGCTACGAATCTACACTTTCGAGTCTGACTTAAACTATTTCCCTGAAGTCATTTTGCAGATAAATTCAATGGTTCTGTTCTTATTATTCGCGTGATGATTTGGTATTACATTAATTTATTGTTTAATTATCACTTACTTTGGTGGTAAAACTGTTGCTGTTCAATTCAAATTGATATCTTTAAATTAATTTAATGTTCCATCAAGAGGATTTTGAAACATCTAAAAGCAATGAATTGATTTGTCAAGTTTATGTGTTTATCCATTTTAATGTATTATTCAGTGTTTTCAAATGTCTTTTGATGTATATCATGCTATATCTTTCAATTTACAAAGACACTTTCCAGGTGAACAAATCACTTAACGAATCTACAGTTAACTGTAGATTCGTAAAACTAATCCGCACTTTCATCAGTAGAGTGACGTAACAGAAATAGTTTAAGGAAAACATAATGTACACAGATTTAGATGTAGCTTATGGTATAAAGATAATGATGGTAGAAAACTTTCCTTGAAATATTTCTGCCTGAAGTGTTATCGTTTTTAAATAGTATAATAATGAAATAAGATCAAAAATTAGTTTTCGTCTCACTGGAACGCGTACAAAAATGCTGAATGCATTTCTACCGTTTTCTCGCAAACGAAACAACGAAATAAGCTGACATTTTCACAGTTTGGTTATTACAAATATCCTGATTTCTGCAAGGAATGGAAGCATTTTACAGTTTATCAATATTATAAAAAAAATAAACAAATTAGATTAATTTTATCTTTGTTACTCTGTCCATTCATTGATTTATTTTTAGTATCTCTTTGACCATAGTTTATTGCATACCGAACAATAAAACTATAATAAATAAATGAATGAAAAACTAAAACAAAACAATGTTAAAATTATTACCAATGAGTTTAAGTAATATTCCTGGAGACAACATGTTGCAATGTCCTATACAAAGCCATTATTGATCCACATTAGTGACGTTTAAAAAGGGAGTAGTAAAAATATTATAAAAAAAAAATCAAAATTATTTCCAAATGTTTTTTTCAAGCTTATTCCTATTATTAATTTTTTTGGTACTTAACATTTTTGTTTTGTGGTTTTCACTGAAAAAAGCACCCGATATATCAAGACGACACCCACGTACATGTCCACCTGTACGTGCAATGAGTACAGTCATTTACACGAACGTTAAAGGTTCACTGAAATACAAAGTATTAATGCTTTTATGTTACACCTTATAATTTGTATAAAACGATTCACTTGTAAGAAATAGTTGTTTTTTTGCATTCCTGTGTATTTTTCGCATAATTTGTTTTCTTTAAAAACGCCCACAAAAATAGGTCACTTGCTAACATGGCTTGATTCTCAACGTGACATCACATGCATTACATAATGTTTCCTGAGCTATTCCACAAAACAATTGTTCTGGGATTGGGTGTGCCAAAGGAATGACAATTATGTGTTCTTCTATCAACAAATTCATTCTTGGTTGTAATGCATGTGATGTCACGTTGAGAATCCAGCCATTTTTAGCAAGTGACCTATTTTGTGGGCGTTCCTGAAGACTGTTATTTTTTAAAGAAAACAAATTATGCAAAAATACACATGAATGCAAAAAATGATTTCTTACAAGTGAATCGTTTTATAAAAATTATAAGGTGTAACATAAAAGCATGGATACTTTTTATTTCAGTGAACCTTTAAGAAACTAAACCCACCACTTCGCTGAAAAATGAATATCGTTTTTGGAGAGATGGATACGCCCGTGCTAGTTGTAAATGAGTGTATTGAATGTCACGCTTGCCGTCCAGACTTTTGACATTACCGGCCTTTTTGTTTTGCACAAATGAGGCGTGATTGCTTTTCAGAATTATTTGAACAAATTACGTAGAACATTAACAACACCGAGGGCATCCATAATGCAATCAAACATCTGCTGTGGACTTACATGTAGCCTTCCCCATGCCCCCTTTGCTCGTGATCTCAGCATTATTCAATTTTTCCCATTACCACCCCCCCCTCCACTTTCACAACAAATTTACGCATCTGTTGGCTGTTTTTGATGAATTATGCCCTGCATAATTCCCAATATCTATTCAAAGCTCTTACAATAAAAACAAGTCAGAGGCGCAATCCTGTTCTTTAAGTGGATGCTTTTTGCGGAGAAAATGGATCATCAACTAATTAATTCTTGTGACAATAAACTATTTCATCGTAAATTATTCAGATATACGGGAACATTAGGCCCATTATCTCGCTACTGGGGATGGTGACGAGGAATAGTATGTGGGGGTGGGGCGGGAGGAGGGGGGGGGGGTACGCACAATGACGATTCCCTCGTGGAATAATTTCATCATGCCGAGTCATCACATAAAGTTTGGAGCATATCAATTATCCCCGATGTGTGAAGGTGAAGCTAAAAAATAGATTCTTGATCCCTGGAGAAATGGTATACATCGATCAAAATTTGATGCGTGATGAGGGAAAAAGAAAAGTAGCGTCTCGATCCCCGAAGCATTTGAAACATCAATCAAAAGTTATGACAAGTTGCGAACAAAGTGATTAATGCTTGAAGAGTCCGCGCTCTACTGACTGGGGATAACGTATTTCGAGTTTTATCAAGCTTTATTTATCTAAATTGTATTTTAAAGAATTACCGACAAATTCAGTTTACAAAAAAGTTTCCTTTCGGTTTCAATCCGTCTCTGAGAGTGTCAATTAAATCTCCTGAAGTCATTTCGGAAGAAGATTTATTTCATATTTCAGAATATGTTAATAAAATGCCCCACCTAATATAATCGGGGGGGGGGCAAGATGAATTTGCGGCAACAAAGGTTTCAAATCTGTGTCTAAACCAATTCTTCCCCCAAGCAATTTTCAATATGAAGTTCATGCATATTTGTTTTTGTTTTTCATGATTTTACAGGGCTTTGAGGCACTAGGTAACAACAGAGAGACTAGTCATCTGAGTAGGGAGAAACTGTGGATAAGGCACCTCCACACCATTCAACCCCATGGTCTGAACATCCAAGAAGGAAATGATTAATTACTTGTTGCCTTGTCTTTGCCTTCGCCCATTTCCACAGATGGCCCCCTCTTTAAATCTGTCTCGTTTAGTAATTATTTCCCCCCTTTTCCCAATGTTTGATTTTGTATTTTGTGTTTCTAACCTCTTGTGGTTAAACCAGTCTCTTTCCCCGACCCCCCCCCCCCCCTTTGTCTCCCTCTTCATTGTTCATCATTTGCATCTAGTGACTGTTTTCTGTCTCTCTCCTTTCACTTCTTTCCACTTGACTGCTTCTATTACATCAGTATGTTTGTTGTGTTGCCATTTAGCCTTTGAGAAAGACTCTGCCAGGGTCGAAACGTGAGGCCATTAACATTTTTTTTGCGTTTGTTTGTTTGTTTGTTGTTGTTGTTGTTGTTTTTTTTTTTTGACAGATTAAAAAAGTTATAACAACATGAAATAGAACGTTTAAATGGGGAATTATGAAAAGGACAAACGCGTAGTCCCTTTGAAAAAATTAAATACAAATGAAATAAAATAAAACTTTAATAAATAAATGAATGAATGAAAACAAAACAAATACTTTTAAAATTATAAATTATAATGAGTTTAAGTAACATTCCTGGAGACAGCATGTTACAACCTCCTACAAAGCCCTTATCGATCCACATTTAGTGACGTTAAAAAAGGGGGCAATAAAAAAAGTAATACAATAAAAAATGCTTTCAAATGTTTTTCAAACGTATTCCTGTTATAAAACGAGTGTTAATTATCCAAGATGATTAACCAAGAAAGAAAGACAGGAATTGCTTTGTATCAATTCCTTTTAAATCAGGAACCCTTGCCTTTAGGCTAAGTGCCTCAGTTTACAGAAGAAAAAAGAAAACAAAATGTAATAAAATCGTTTGTTTTTTATTACATGATTTAAGGAAGAAGAATTTCGGCAACTCACCAATATTGCTCACTTGGGCGCTCATCTTTGCCAGTGATGAGGAGGCGCCGTCAATGCCTTTATGGAACTTCTTGGACCCAATCTCTGACTGAAAAATTCCAAGTCAAATCAAATGATTACTCAATAGATACAGAAGGCTGTGATTCGTTAGAATCCCCCCCTCCTTCTTCGACCGATAACTTATTGTACTCTCTTAAAACTACCGGGTCATCTTTGATCAGGAGGTTGTTCCACATGGATGACCTGTTTTGGGGGTCAACATGACCCAAAATATGAGCCAGTGTTTTTGACTCAAAATCCGGGTATTGTTGACTCCAAAACGAGTCACGGTGACCGGTAAATGACTATGACCCTTGCTTCAGTCACACCCGGCTACTGCCTTTGCCATTTTGGGCGTTAGATTGCGTGCAAACATTATGGTAGGCGCGTAAAGGACGCGTTGCCTACAAAGCGCACTGACCCATTTCACCTGACGTCATCATCACAATAATCATGGTTGCGCCATTTTGGTGGTCAATGTCACTGAGTTATTCAGTGAAGTGCGCATTTTAGGAGATGCGGCGTTTACACGTAAACCTTTTGACCACCAACGTGGTGAGCGTGGCACAGTCGGCGCGTGTGACATGCGCGCAAGGGGTCAATATAACACAGTATAACACACAGGGCCATTGACTCGCAGAATGGCGCAACCAAGATTATTGATGACGTCAGGTGAATTGGATTATGGACCCTTATTTCTGACCCGGCACTTTTTAAAGTGTTCAACCAATTGTTTTTTCTACAACCCTTGCAATTAAATAGACAAAAGTATTTCAAAAAGCAAAACGATGAGCGTGTCATCCCTACAGTTTAATGGAGAGATTCAAGATTCAAAAATTTGTTCTTTTGAGATCTAGTTAGCACTTTATTTCGAAATGGAAATTACAATGGTTTGTCCAGCATATTATTAATTAGACAATGTTGAAATTTGGCCTTAGTTTATTCCCCAGTTTACTTTAAGAAGTGAAGCCAAACATTTTCAGGTATAACATAATCCACAAGAAGTAGTTTGAGTAAATGTTACAATCTTTGACTTGCAAATAAACCCGCGCACCTGCTGATGTTGGCGTGAACTTTCAGAATCAGAAAATACTTGATTCTTATTCAATAACTAGAGCATGTTAATTATTATTGGCAAATAAAGTATAAGCCACAAGGGAAACTGACTGAGGGTAAAATTTAAAGCAAGTTTTGGGTTGAACAAAGAAAAAGTATTACTGGAGAGGCGACGTAATTACGGGTAAAATGTTTGGCCAATTAAAACTGTTGTTTCTGTTTGTATTTTTCCTAAACAAGCCCCTTTTCAGCGCTCTTCTGACATGTTGAGGTAAAACAAAATGCATTCTAAGTATAAATACTAAAAAAAGTTAAAAACATTGAAATTACTATTTAAAAGCTTATAAAATGTGACATTTCAAATGGGGGGGGGGGGCACGGGGGGCACGGACATCAGTTGGGGCGTGCCCCCCACCCCTTAGTTACTCCACTGTGCAGGATTTGAACCTGAGACCGTCAGCTATACGTACCAACGCTCTACCAACTAAGCTATCCAGTTGGCGGTCTCCCTATTTTGACAATATCTTTGTTCGGGGTGCCAGTCAGAAGCCATTGAACCGGATAGCTGACATGTAGCCAGGGATCACGCCCCGTTATACGATGCAACCATAGAGCTAGACTGGTTCGTGTTCCTTATTTCGTTTTCGTTCTGACTGTATATAGGGACCGGTAGCGGGTAACAGAAATTAGCATATACCTGGCAGATTTCTGCCAGGTATATGCTAATTTGATTTAGCATAATAAGTCTACGTAGTCCCATAATGCAATGCGGCCTTTATACCAAAACAAGACGGACACAGAATCTCAGAATCGTGCAGACTAACGTTAGTTGAGATGTTCTTCTAAAGTTAGCTTGAATTTGGATCTTAAAGGTTGAGTCACTATGTGAACCACACGTGTGCTAGTATCAAACAACAACATGCACACGTCATGAACACAGCCAACGTCATCTCTAAAACTAGAAAATTATTCCTGCACCCGCGCAATCGAGGGCCAATCAAAAGCCCCATATCGGTAGTAGCTACCGGTCCCTATATACAGTCAGAAGAGAACGTTGTAGGGACCGGGAACCAGTCTACCAGAGAGCTAGCTGTAAGCCTGGGAGGCGGCAGATTAAAGTAACACACCTTCTGATTTTGGAATCAAGTTTATACTCACCTCAGATATTGAAGCTAAACTCTCCAGAGATTTGCCCAGACTTTCCAACTGTTTAACCAGACTGTTTGACGCCGTGGTGCCCGTTTTGGAGGTTGAGACCGAGCCGTTTGGGGTCGAGGTTGACCAAGATACTATCGTTGTTTCTTGGTTGCTTGTCGCTGGTATAGTTGTTGGAATAGTGGTGACTGAGGATGCGTATCCTACGGTAGGGGTAGGTAGGCTGGTGCTGTATGGGCTGTCCGAAGGGGTAGAGCCAACGGTCGGGGTGGTTAGGCTGGTGTTGTCAGTGGTGACCGGATGGGTAGAGTCAATGGTAGGGGTGGGAAGGCTGGTGCTGTCAGTGGTGACCGGATGGGTAGAGCCAAAGGTCGGGGTGGTTAGGCTGGCGTTGTCAGTGGTATCCGGATGGGTAGAGCCAACGGTCGGGGTGGTTAGGCTGGTGTTGTCAGTGGTGACCGGATGGGTAGAGCCAACGGTCGGGGTGGTTAGGCTGGTGCTGTCAGTGGTGACCGGATGGGTAGAGTCAATGGTAGGGGTGGGTATGCCGGTGCTGTCAGTGGTGACCGGATGGGTAGAGCCAACGGTCGGGGTGGTTAGGCTGGTGCTGTCAGTGGTGACCGGATGGGTAGAGTCAATGGTAGGGGTGGGTATGCCGGTGCTGTCAGTGGTGACCGGATGGGTAGAGCCAAAGGTCGGGGTGGTTAGGCTGGTGCTGTCAGTGGTGACCGGATGGGTAGAGTCAATGGTAGGGGTGGGTATGCCGGTGCTGTCAGTGGTGACCGGATGGGTAGAGCCAAAGGTCGGGGTGGTTAGGCTGGTGCTGTCAGTGGTGACCGGATGGGTAGAGTCAATGGTAGGGGTGGGTATGCCGGTGCTGTCAGTGGTGACCGGATGGGTAGAGCCAAAGGTCGGGGTGGTTAGGCTGGTGCTGTCAGTGGTGACCGGATGGGTAGAGCCAACGGTCGGGGTGGTTAGGCTGGTGCTGTCAGTGGTGACCGGATGGGTAGAGCCAACGGTAGGGGTGGTTAGGCTGGTGCTGTCAGTGGTGACCGGATGGGTAGAGCCAACGGTCGGGGTGGTTAGGCTGGTGCTGTCAGTGGTGAACGAGGGGGTAGAGCCAGCGGTTGGAGTGGTGACTAAGGGTGTAGAACCAACCATGGTACTGACCGAGAGTGTGCGTTCAACAGTCGGTGTCGAGCTTGTCAACAATATCGCACTAGGAGTAGTTAGTTGGTCTGTGGATAGTTGGTAATCGGTGTCACTTGTGGTCTGTAATTCTGCAATAAATTAACGTCAATTAAATAAGTAAATAAATAAAATGTATTTAAAAAGGTCAACTACATTGACTTTCAATTAATTAAATAGCAATGAACTCTGGTCGTCAATCTGCGTCCACTTTGCTTTTTCTCGTTCACAGCAGACCACAATATAATTGTTGTTAAGGAGACATTATGACTGCACTTAAATTTAAAGTTAACGTTATCAAAGAAAGTTAATATTGCCAGACTCTTTCAAACAGCACAAAAGGCGCTTCTATAACAAAGGGGGTAAATCCTGGGTGTCGGGATATATTCATCCCCCACTTTTTGGACCGGGGATTGTCCTAGGACCAACCCTCCCCCTTCCCACTTTATGCCAAGTGGTGAGCAACTGACCCACTATTAGAGTAGTTTGTTTCCCACCGACCAAAAAATCTACGACTATTCTCTGTCGACTTTTAGGGTCCAGTATCCGAGGGTCACGTGACAAAAAAGGTATTCCGAACTTCGGACAGTGTCGTTGATGGTCGGATATTTCCGGGCATGTGTAGACCTTTACTTTGTTGATAAACAAACCACGCTGGAAAGATTAAATCTAGTTGACATAAGTTATGGCAAAATTAAAAAAAGTTTTCCAAAATATTTAAGAAAAAAAAAACATCCTCATTATATTTTTTTTGTTTCCAAGAAATTCAACACTATTTTTTAATATTTGTGTAACATTTTTACAAACTGTGATTATCCCGGGCTTTTTGAAAGCAAACAAAACACGTCATCAGCGCTGCGTTTTTTACCAATGACATCGTTCTCCGTTGGTGACAAGTTGGTGAATATTGATATTTTATGTTGCGTCATGATCTATTTTTTAACCGTGTACGATGCATGACCTAAGATTTTTAATAAGAGTCGTCAGGGAATCTTTGGTCAGGGAACCATACTACTATTAGAGTAGTATTTGTAATTTCTAGCGGGTAAACATAAAGCAATTATGAGAACAGGGTGATCGAACTTTCTCAAAATAGGAAGTGCTGTGTTCACAATTTAACTATTACGTATTTCTGATGATCTAAACAACAGTTCAACAACAGCGATGGTGATGATCATGATGATAATGGGCATGCGGTAGGCCTCTTTCACAATTTCGTTGGTAATATACCGACATTTTAAAATCACCCCACACTTTCGCTGTGATCAGCTGTAAAGCTACATGGGACCATTCAAAATAACCAGTTAAGAAATTGCAACCTGTTTTGGCTTTATCGATTTTTAGAAACGTTGACAGACTATTCAATATAATCACTGAAGGAAGTGACGCCTCAAAATAAAGAAGCAGATATTTCAGATCACTGCCAATGATATTTCAATGGTTTTTCAATGGCTGGAAGCTGCAGTTTTAAGTACATTAATAATTAGAATTATAGTTATAAATAAAAATGAGGAACAGAGGAAATTGCAAAAAATAAATGTGTATAATGTTTTTTTCAAACTACTGTTGATGATAATGATGATGATGGGTTCTTGTATATAGCGCCGGTATCCGCCTCTGCTGGGCGCTCATGGCGCTTGCTTAAAAATAGGAAATGTCTCACAAATTTCAATGTCTTTAAACAGTGCATAGAATCATCATTTAGTTCAAATACTGTCACAATAAGGTTATTCTTGCGATGATGTTGGATTGGGGTAAAGAAAGGTCTTCAGGTAAGACTCAAAAGTTGATTGGGTCTCTGCTCTCCTGATAAATTGGGGAAGGTTATTCCATAGCTTTGGTCCAGTGATGTAGAAGGCTCTGTCACCCCAGGTTGTGTAGCTGAGAGACTCAGTCAGCAATGCTTGATCTGCTGATCTGAGACTGCATGTTGGCTTGTGCTGAGATAAAAGCTCTGATATGTAAGGTGGAGATTTATCATTGTTGGAACGAGTTGGACAAGATTGGCAGCGGAACAGCACACACGATCTGAAAGAGGCTGTCAAGATGTTTGTGAGGGTTAATCTATGGCAACAATGGCTAATTGTCTTACCTTTCATACATAGGAACTTGTGACTCGCGGAACAATCTTCATCTTCTAATTGGCAGTGATTGTTGCCAGTATTTTGCAGGATGACAAATTGTTTGGTACCTACAATAAAGATAGTTTCGAAAAAACAATTAACAGTTTCGTCGATTACCAGATGCCCTCTCAAGTTTTTAAATTCAATACAATTCAATAAGAACTGAAAAAGGCAATAACATATTATACATGGTTTGCCAGCTCCCTGATTATAAATAGGTATGATAATTAGATCTCTATTATACTCTCTACTCTCGATTGATAATCTTCAATATCGTGTTAATTATTTGTTATTTATTTATTGTTTTTATTCTGTTAATCGTGTACATGGACAATAAAATGGACATTTCGTGAGCCACAGGACGGGAAGTAATTTATTTGAAACAAGTTCTTTCTCTTAACTTAACGACGTCAGACTTCGGGCAACCTAATAAAAAAGTTTGAAGACTGGTGAGTTTATAGACTTCATAATATAGATGCATTCTTCTACTTTGATGATCCCATCTTCATCACATCATCAAAGATGCATTTATTCTTTAACTCTTTACACTCAACACTGTTTTTCTTCATATTCATCAGTTTGCTGGACACTCCCAAATTACTCGAAGTCTGACCTTGTGAAAGCAAAAAGGACTCTCTTAATGTAAAAGAGTGAACAATTCACTCTCTTCGCCGAGTGGTGTCAGTTTGGCTCTCTTGAGAGTGAAACTCACTGTGCATCACCCTTTTTGATTAAAGTTTGAGCGAACTTCGCTCTGATTCAAGTTGAAAATCCCGTCTTTTACTATAAAAAGGCTCTTTGCAAGAGTGGTTTTTCACTTTTTCACACGGAGGGAGTACACTGTGTATAGAAGAGCATTCATTCCTTTCCATAATAATTTTCAAAACACACATCATACAACAAACCTATCAAATGTTTACTAAATATGCTGGTCAAGTATCAGTGAAAACAACGGGAAACGGTAGCATGGGATTTGGTGCACATTTATATTGGGCTTATATCGATCGTTGCAATCGCAATGAGCAGTGGTGGTTTGGTGAGTAATCAATTCCTATAGTCTCGCCTTTGACAATTCATTGCAGACGGAACTATCTTCTGGAGGATTTGTGATTTTAAGAAATAGGCCTAAGTGAGACTTAAGACTGAAATCAATCAATTGTTTCTAACAATAATCGACTGTGTTTTTAAAGTGTTTGTTTGTAGCGTCGTCACTGTCACCATCAAGGCCCAATTTCAAAGAGTTGCTTAAGCAGAAAATATCGCTTAATTAAAAAGTTTCTACTTAGCAAAAATTAGGAGGATACCAGTCACATATCGTTCATACGACATATGGTATTTTAGTTGTTAACCTTACTCTGGTAAGCATGACTTTTGCCGTGCTCAGCGACTTTGTTTAGCCTAATTAAGCATCTATGAAATTGGTAAGCATAACCATTTATTAAGCACATAAAATCTCGCAGACACGGGTTACCAGCCAAAATGCCATAAAGTTGACATAATTGCCACCTGTGCCCTGAAAATCTACTTAGCAAACAAACTTGCTTCGCAATATTATCTGTTTAACACCTAAACGAAATTCGACCAATAGGCTTACATACATAAACACATACAACACTGCGTGAATCATAGTAAGATTGTTATAAAGTGGGTCAAAACAGTTGAGCAAAAACTGAACTCACTTGCTTCACCACTGAAACTGCCATAACTACGTTTGCGTAAAAGAGGCTGAATTAAAACAAAAATAATCATTATCGTCACAATGAATACAAATAAATACCTCGGATAAACGGCCCCTAAACAAGCATGAATGTTGTGTAAAAGTTGCATGCACAGTGCATGTTGTCCTGAGAACTATCAAATCAACGGTCTTCTTTGTGTGTATTTTATTTTTTATTTTTGCAAGAGATGTTGCTGCCGCGCGCACGCGCATACCGCGCGTATGCTTGAACGCGCAGACGGTGTATCAGTTTAAAATTTAAATATCAAAGCATTTTTATGCAAAGCATTAGGCCGAAAACCAACCAAAGTGTTTCAATATATGATGCTGTTAGTTTTCAAACCTCACAGTCTACTTCTTGAAAATATGCATAAATAGTTGATGACGTGTAAGAGATTAGGTGCCATGCAAAAATTGAACAGCCTAAACAATGGCCCTTGACTGTTAAAGGGGCTGTGTCGTCATGATCGTAGTCTGCCTGTTTCTGGGCCCAGAAACATGAACTCTCACCCAGTTACTGCAAGCGCCCGCCTTGACCGTCATATCACAAAGGGCGCTGTCATTATTATTTTGTGATGTGACCGCCACTCGCGCGCGTGTGCGTGCAATAACAGATTGGGAGGTCATAATTCAGTCTAGCCACAGACTCGCTGTGATCGTGACGACACAGCCCCTTTAATGGAAAATATCGGCGTAAGAAAAACAACAAATAACCCGACTGCGCTCTTGAAGTCATGTGACATGTAGTGGGTATTAACCGTAAACAAACACGACGTCCACTATAAGAATGTGTGGTACGGTACACGATGACTGTTGAATTTGTTTATTCGATCGAGGCTTTTCTTTCTCGAAATCTGTAAAAGATATTCCAGAGTTTGTACCAGAGTCCTTCGAGTGGCTGAATAAAGACAGTAAGGAAATTTCCAGCATGTCTTGAATATTTTACAAGGAACGTTATGTTCACGAGGTAAAAAAAGGTGGTCTAGTTGCATGACGATTGCTTTGGCCAGACGACCCAGATCACACACTTTTCAACACGGGAATTTCACAACTTTGAAGATGAAATCATCCAAAGAAAAGGCTTTCAAAAATTGTGTGATTCCTTTGTCTATTTGAAATTCCGCAAGGCTAGGTATAAATGCTCTTTTCCCAACTTTTTGTTTGTGTTTTTTTTTACATAAGAAACAAAATAACAGGTGTGTGGCTACATTGTCGTGTAATGTGATTAAAATCAAGTCACAGCATACGACTTGTAATGTAATGGGCTTCGTATTACTGTAAGCCATCTGTTGATATGTCAGTCACAGCATGCATTTGCACGTAGTTTGCAATCAGCTGAGATGACGTAGTACCCACTACAGGTCACGTGATGACATGTAAGCATTGGTCGCGCGATCGGTCTATTAGTGAGTGGTGATGTAAAGCACAAACATTTTGCCTCTGGAAATAAAACCAGCGGAACCACACTCTGCATAGAAGCATGCGGTCCGCCCTTGTGTGGAGTCAGAATTTTGGTTCCACAAAATGACGAGCCGTGTTGTTACGAAATCTAACAAAAATAGACACAATATCAAAGGGTGTTTATGTAAATCGTTATATTCTACTTTAAAGGTACCTTTCCATTTCATAACAAACGCTCTTAAAGACGCCCACTCGTCAACTCAAAAGACCACCTTTGACCTGCGCACGCGTTGTATGTAAACTATGTACGGGTAGCAATTTTCTGCGGTTAAGAATTGCCATCACCCCCCCCCCCCCCCAAAAAAAAAAAAATATATAAAAAAAATAAATAAAAAATAAATAAATAAATAAATAAATAAATAAATAAATAAAATAAATAAATAAATAAAAATAAAATAAAATAAATAAATAAATAAATAATTAAATAAATAAATAAATAAATAAATAAATAAATAATAAAAAAAAAAAACATAACAAAAAGTATAATTTCTTTTTTTAAGGGTTTCCTTTTTGGAATCGATTCAGAGAAAAGAAACCATTGACAAATCATTATGACAGTGGCAATTTCAGACTGCAGAAAAGAAAAGTAAAACGTACGGGTACATGATCGTTTTGTGCCACAGAAATGGTCGTCGGGTAATGGTGACGAGCCTGCGTCCTTAATCCCAAAGAAACGTGGCCCTACACTGGTGATGTATTATATTAAAAACAGCCGACCTTGCATGTTGGGGCGTTTTTGATAACAAGAAAACCCAAACCCTTTAGCATTCAGTAATCATAACGAATGATTTTTCGTAGAGTACATCAACTGAAACAACGTCTTCTTTTGAAACAATAACAAGTGGATTATTCGTTGAAAAAGGTGTTCGCTTTTTTTTTTTTTTTTTTACAAACCAGTAAAGGTGACTTGCTATGATACTAATGCGTTTTACAATGATTTCCAATTGACATTAGCTTTTCAATAAAGCTCGAATGAGGTAATTTTTTTTAAAGGAATAAAGAATTTAATTCTACAATTAGGAAACATTAGATGCGTTACAGTTCCCAAATTGTGCAAGTGTAGCATTTATTTTAATATTTTGAAATGGTTCATCTTCATTTTTCTTCTTTTATAGTGAAAAATGTATTAAGGGTGATTTATCCCTCATCCAGCAGGAAAGAAAGAATAGCACACACCATAGGAAATTTTACAACTTAAAAAAAATCATATACATACCTCTATAATACTACGCAGTCCTATCCAAACCTTCTGGTTTGTAGTAATGCTATCACACGCGCACTTACAAACACTGTGGAGCTCGTTGTCGTTAGAGATCTTGACTAAAGTACCGGTACCATTGTTGCAGTTTGCACGCAAATTTTGTGTTGGAAACTTGTACTGAGACCTACTTATTTCTTGGTTACCTGGTGTGTACTTGTTATTGCTGCAATCTACAGAACTATCCTGAAACGATAGACAATGACCGTTGCAAAAAGTCAGTGGATTATTTCAAATAATAGACCTCAAACTCATGAGGAGTGGTCCCGCATACGGACCTTGTTGGCTCGATTTCACACTAATATTCGTCCTAAGGTGAGTTGACAAAACCACCATTGTGATTTGTATTGTGACATCATAATTCGATTATCAATTAATATGAAAACACATCTGAAGATTGATTACAGCTTCTTCTTTTTTTGTGTGAAATCTAGCCCTCGTGTCTCACACACGTGCAACATAGCCAGTGTTGTAGTCAAGTACTTTCAGTCGAGTGTCAAGCACCGCCGAGTAGTGCTCGAGGGGAGTACTTGGGTCATCGAGAGTACAGATACAAATGTCCGAGTACCGAGTATTATGATATCCGAGTACCGAGTCCAACAGCCGAATCTCCGAATACGAGCAGGATTACTTTATTACGGAATCCTGGTACATTTTCGGTCGAGTATCGAGTACCGAGTACATCATTTCGAGTACAAGTTAGTTTATTTAAAATAAAATACTAAAAATTAAGGTGTAAAAACATTATGTTTATTTTTATTTATCTTTGTGTCCACTTATTTAAAGACTACAATTGGTACTTGTTATAATAAACATATTTTAAACATGAATACATCACAGACAGCTTTAATTTCACGTATTTCCAGTGCTTTATTCCTCTATTATTTGCATTAACGCATATAGATGAATGCAGAAAGGAAAGTGGTGACTACGAGTACTTAAAACAGGAGTCCGGATACATTTTCAGTCGAGTATCGAGTACCTGACATCGAGTACAGATTATTTTTTTAATCGAGTATCGATGAACTTTGAGTACTAGTACTTTGCTAGCCGAGCATGAATATGATTACGAGTACCATCTAAGCGAAACTTGATTAGCACTCAAGTACGAGTACCAAGTACGAGTACTACTACACTGGATAATAACAGTGCTGCATTTATCCTTATGCAATCTTATGCTTAATATCCAAGCTTATTATCAAAGAATATTTAAGGACACCTTCAAAGAAACTGTTCAAGTTATTTAAGATCACGTCATTCTTATTTTTTAAAATAGTTTTTCTTACGTTCTTATTGGCAAAAGTAAACTTACGATTATAACTGTATGAAGATTTTTAGGTGAACAAAGAATGATTGACTAGAACGGGATTTGGACCTGCGACCCTCCTGATTAACGAAGCCGGCGCTCTACCAACTGAGCTGTCTAGCCCTAATGTTGGCAGTCTCCCTATTTGGCAATATATTTGCTCGACGCCTTTCTTTGTTTAGGCTAGATAGCTCAGGTGGTAGAACAACGACACGTAATCTGAAGGTCGCAGGTTCAAATTCCGTTCTAGTCAGTTTTTCTTCGTTCACCCCTTAATTGAATTAAAACTTACCTAGTCAGTTTCTCTTATTAATTGATTTCTACAAAGTGACCTAGTGTATCTTGCTCAAAGTTAAAACAAAGGATTGGTGAAGCTGATTGCAGTGTTCTTTCTTTGAGTGAATCAATATACACATGAAAAAACAAACCTGCTAAAATTTGGGCACAATCCGTCGTCTGGTCAGGAGAAAAATATGAAATCGAGCACACTTTTCAGCATGTAAACGCATTGTCCTTAAATTGTATTGTTACAATCGAAATTAAAATCGGGTCTTCAAATTCTATTTTCTCTGCTTTGATATAATTATGGAAGATTGGTTCTGGTTTGAATTTCATAATCAGTAAGCTTTCAGACTGATACAACTAAAATAATAATAATAATAATAAAATATAAAAAAATGAATATCAACCCTGCAATTTACATTTTAGAAAAATATGCTTTGTTTTTCATAAAAACATTTTCTTTTTATCTACAGTACTCTTAAAAAGGGCTTCGATGGAAAAGTAGCTTGATTAGTTGATATTCTCACTCACCGTAAGGGGTCCGGGACAATCTACAGAAGAGCCAATAACTCCTCCGATAACGCTCACCATCAACGCCGCTTGAAGAACAGTCGCAACCATTCTGACAGGGGAGTTTGAACAGTATTTCATCTAAAATTCTGAAGGATAGATCTAACCGAAATCGTGTTTTTAAACTGACAACATGATAGGCTCAATCAAAATCCCGGCCTCCTTATCGTATCACTGAAATTAAATGAGACACCGATGGTAACAACGAGCGTCGGCTACACGGTTTAAGGGTGGTAGTTTTATGGCCGCGGGTGCACTGAAATAGTTGACAGCAGCATCAGAGGCGGGGCTAGAAGATGTCCAATCATCTGACGTCATCACTACGAGGCTCGAGAATGACGCTCTGACACCTGGATTTGGTTCGAAATACGCAGTCGTGCGGTTCTTGGCCTACAATAGCGCCCTCTTGAGATCGTGATTGTGACTATTATAGCGTTGACCTGGTCCGTTACATCTGCTACCGTGCAAAACGGCTCAAGTGACCTATTTTGCGTTTCTAGCATCTTTGATGGGACTTGAAACTGCAGCCCAAACATGCAGCGCTCGGGGGCAGAGTTACTGGCACCTGAGCTGATCATTGTGTATACGAAGTGAATAAGCTGTCCTGGTACTCATGGAAACCGATATTTGGGGTTGGAGTGCTTTCATTAAAACAATCTCCATTTCAACGATTTTCTTTTAATAACAAGCTGTTATTGTATTGTATTGTATTGTATTGTATTTATTTCGATATCCAACAGCGGAGATCCGCCACTTACAGGTATCATAGGAAAGAGAAGGTAAACAGATCTTACTTAAATATACTGACTTACTGTACAATCTTACTTAAATAAACTAACTTACAGAAAAAATGAAACCAAACAAGTCACATGTAAATAAATAACTAATTATATATAAAAGCATAAATTTGTGGCAATATGTTTAAATAAGTTAACTTGGTGTAAAGCTGGTTATAAAACCCATGGTGATTAAAGATAATAATAATAAATAATAATATTAATAAATAAATAAATAAATAAATAAATAAATAAATAAATAAATAAATAAATAAATGAATAATTAAATAAATAAAATTATATAAACAAATAAATAAGTAAACAAATAAAAAATAATAATCATAGTAATAAGAATACAAATAAAAATAAAAATATTAATATACATAGTATAATATAAATAAATAAATTAATTAAATCAATCAATCAATTAATAAAGAATTAAATAAAGAAATAAAGAAATGATTAAATAAACAAATAGATAAACTAGTAGAACTAGGAGTGGGAAATACATTGATTAACCTGTTTGCGGAAGAAATTTAGTGTTGGTGCCCCAAACACATCGCATGGTAAAACGTCATTAGATTAAAAATGATCTAAAGCCCCGACTCAAGAAGATAACATGTTACCATTTAGATACTAAGATGCTTATAAAAATAGTCACGGGTTTCTATCAACCAAAAAGGTAAACTAATTCTGGTGTTTGTCGACTATACAGTGCAGTGGCAGATGCCAGGGATGTTTTTGTTCAATATTTATGTGATAATATAAGTCCAAGCCACTTGTGAAAATACCACAATCTTTTTTCACCTCAGTTCGTGTAAGTAGCACCCTAAGCGGCGATTCGTAACATTTCTCAAATACTGTTTTTATTTATTTATTTTGTTTATTTATTTCATGTTTTTATTACTGGTCCACACACAGAACACGTTCAATGCGGGTTGCAGCACCACTATAGTTGTAAGTTGGAAAAGCATGCGCCAAGGCTCATAAATTAATAATTGTAACCCACAATCAAAGTCTTTCTGTAAATCAAAGATTTGACGGTCATAACTTCAAGGACTGATGAAACCATGATCAAATATTGAGACCCCGCAGCGGTCGATTTCACAAAGAGCTAAGATTGATCTAAAGTGCAAATCAATCTAATTTACTTAGCAAAGTGTGATGTCACAATACAAATCACTATGGTAATACTGACAACTCATCATAAGATGAATCTTAGTGCTTTGTGAAATCAACCCCTGGAGTTGTTGACGGCCCTCTAAGGTAAGCCACATTTTGTTGACAAGCGTATAGTTATGGTGGCTTTAAAGTGACATCGAACATACTGATGCCAATACTGCCGTCAGCAATCACGATTTGTGCCCAAGTCACAGATGTTGACGCCACTACAGCTGTCAATGGTCACGATTTGTCGTACAGTTTGACGCCTTTATTACCAATAAAATTCACGATTTCTTCCCCAAGTCGCAAATATTGACGTCAATATCGCCAACGATTCAATGTGGTAGAGCACGGTTTAAAAACATCATTACCTGCAAAAAAGGAGGCTGTGAGATATTTGAGTATTTTCGATTAATTTTCTGATTAATTAGCGTGGTGTAATTGTTCAAGGGCGTTTTTATTTTGGATGAGCCTTCCAAAAGTTCTCAACTGCTAATCTACTAAAAATTGGAAAGAAAAATGAAGTTCAGTTGTCAGAAAATAATATATTTGATTTGTTTTCTAGAGGCTGAGAGACTTTTAAATATTGATTTTTGAATATTTAGTATTTAGCATTGGTTGCTATGGGAGCCTATAGTGTGGTGCACCATTGTATGCTATATAATAGCGCCACCCAGCGACTGGTTCGAAAATCCGGTGTCAGATAGACTTGAGTTCAAGTCTGTAATCGAGGTTATTAATTATCTGCATCAGCCATGCAAAACGCAAACTCGCCTCTTATCTATTGGCTACCACTCGCCTATAATCGCGACCTCAAGAGGGCGCCATTTTAGGCAATACTGTATTGACTCTCAGGTAGACAAAAAACCACACGACTACATAATTATTTAGAACAAAATCTAGGTGTCAGAGCGTCATACTCGAGCCTCGTAGTGATGACGTCAAATGTTCAGACATCTTCCAACCTCGCCTCTGATGCTGCTGCCATAACTATTTCACTGCAACCGCGGCCATAAAACTGCCACCCTTAAAAACCGTGTAGCCGACGCTCGTTGTTACCATCGGTGTCTCATTCATTTTCAGTGATACAATAAGGAGGCCGGAATTTAGATTGAGCTTATCATGATGTCAGTTTAAACTCGCGGGATTTTGGTTGGATCTATCATTCAGAGAAACTCTCCCGTCAGTATGGTTGAGACTCTTCTACAAGCGACGTTGTTGGTGGGCGTTATCGGTGTAGTTACCGGTAAGGCAAGCCATCCACAATGTCCCATTGGGGTGAGTAAAGTTACTATTTCTAATCACTTTTCAGAGGGAGAACATCAACTTAACGAGCTACTTAAGGTTTTCCGTCGAAGCCCTGTTCATCGGTACTTATGAAGAAAACAAAATGGTTTTATTAATACGCTGTGTAGGCCTATACTCTTTACAAAAAAATCAAGTAATAAAGCCACATACTCAAGGGACACGGGCGAGAAAAGTTTCAATTCAATTTTGGGGTGAACAAAGAAAAACTGACCAGAACGGGATTTGAACCTGTGACCTTCGGATTACGTGTCGTTGTTCTACCAACTGAGCTATCTAACCCAAACAAAGATAGGCGTCCATCAAAGATATTGCCAAATAGGATTTCCGCGTACATTAGGGCTGGACATGCTCAGTTGGTAGAGCACGCTAATCCGGAGGTCGCAGGCTCAAATCCCGTTCAAGTCAATCATTTTTTTTTGTTCACCTCAAAATCCTCATACAATTATAATCGTAAGTCACCCTTTCCTATACGAACGTAAGAACAACTATAAACATTAGAATGACGCGATCTCAAAGTACAGTTTCGTTGATGGTGTCATTCAAATGTCTTTGATAATAAGCTTGGATACTTAAGCACTGTTGATAAAAAGATGTGCAGAGAAGAAACCACAGTATGTTATCCAGTGTTGTATTACTCGTACTTGGTACTCGAACTCGAGTACTACTGGAGTATAGCTTCGATGGTACTCGTAATCGTATTCATGTTCGGCTAGCAAAGTACTAGTACTCAAAGTTCATCGATACTCGATTGAAAAATAATCTGTACTCCAAATCATGTACTCGATGCTCGACTGAAAATGTACCAGCACTCCGATTTTAAGGACTCGTTATTAAAATAACACTTTCCTTTCTGCTTTCCTATACGTGCGTTAAGGCAATGAATGGAGTATAGTAAAGCATTGTAAATAAGTAAAATTGAAGCTGTGTATGTTGTGTTCAATTTTAAAAGGTAGTTATTATAACATGCACATGTTGTCGTCTAGAAACTAGTGGAAAAAAAAACTGAAAACAAATGTTCTCACACCTTATTTTGCAGTATTTTATTTAGAAAGTACTCGTACTCGGAGATCCAAGTACTTGGTACTCGGAGATCCAAGTACTTGGTACTCGGATATCAGACTACTCAGTACTCGGGCATTTGTACCTGTACTCTCTATGGCCCAAGTGCTACCCTCGAGTACTACTCGGTCACCCTAGTACTCGGCAGTGCTTGACACTCGACTGAAAAGTACGTCACACTGGCTATTATGTTGTACGTGTGCGCGACCCGAGGGCTAGAATTCATAAAAAGCTCTAATCATTCTTCAGATGTGTTTCAATGTTACTTGATAATCGAAGTATTGACCACTTAAAAAAATTAAACTTACAATTACTTTTGCATCCCGGCTCAATGCGCAGGCATGCATAGGGGTTCATACCCTCACGAGCTCTGCTTCTGTATGGGTCCCTCCGCAGGTTTCACTGATTTTCCCTTCGTATTCTTTTCTTCAATTTTAAACGTCATTACATGTATTCACCTAACTTTCAATATTCGTTAAGATTGTCATTGATATTGTGCCTGTGGGAAAAAAAATAAACTGAAACTGAAACTGAAGTATGATGTAACAATACAAATCACTACGGTGGTTTTGACAACTCACATTAGGACGAATATTAGTGCGAAATCGAGCCACCAACGTCCGAATGCGGGACCACTCCTCATTGAGTATGAGGTCTATTATTTGATATGATCCACTGACTTTTTGCAATGGTCATTGTCTATCGTTTCAGGTTGGTTCTGTAGACTGTAACATGTACGCGTACACACTAGGTAACCATTTGAATGTAAACAATTTGAATGCAAACTGCGTTGACGGTGCTTTAGTCAACATCTCTAACGTCAACGAGCTCTACAGTGTTTGTCAGTGCGCGTGTAGTATTACCGGTGACCATGTTTGGATAGGACACCGTAGTATTATAGAGGTATGTTTATGATTCTGTTTACAGTTATCATTAATGTGATACACAATGTGCTATTCTTTATTGTCTGCTAGATTATAGATACATCACTTTTAATATATTGTTCACAAAAGAAGGGGAAAAAAGAAGGAAAATAAACTTAGGTTTTGCAAACTGCTTACCAACCACACGGACCTGGGCCCAATTTCATGGCTCTGCGTACCACAGAATTCTTACGGCCCATAGAATTGCGTGCTTTAAAGGGCGCCGTAAGCGCAGAATTCTGCGGTAAGCAGAGCCATGAAATTGGGCCCTGTTGAATATTAAAGGCGCCCACTCGTCAACGCGCGACAAACAAATCCATGCCACGAAGGATTACCTTTGACCGGCGCACACGTATGTAAACTAGGTACGGGTAAATGATCGTTTTGTGCCACAGAAATAGTCGTCGGGTAATGGTGACGAGCGGGTGTCTTATAAGCAAACGATTGTTAAAATGGCTTCACGTCTCGACCCCAGCAGAGTCTTTCTCAAAGGCCGTGTTGTCAATTAGCCTTTGAGAAAGAAACTGGTAGGGTTGAAACGTAAGCCATTAAACATGATTTGCTAAAAAAATAAATTAATCAATCAATAAAAAAAAAGAGGATGAACCGTGTCCGAATATTCGGGTAATAGACTTCCACTGTCTATATAACGTGGAAAACGTAAGGTGACTGATGTTTCATAATTGTAGAATTGGATTCTTTATTTCTTTAAAAAACTTCACCTGATTGTAAAACGCATTACCATCACAGCACATCACCTTGGTTACTGTTTATAACAAAAGGCGAACACCCTTTTCAATGAAATTCTACTTGTTATTGTTTCATGGAAACACGTTGTTTTAAGCGATGTACTCTTTGAATGCTTAAGACTGATTTCATTCAAAAGATTACTGAAGAGGTTTTAATTTATTTTTATCAAAAATTCCAGTTTCCCCCTCAGTCGGCTATTTAGACTACATTCAAAGGGGTACATTGCTTTCGGATTTGGGCGCTTTTGGGCCATTAGAAGCGTTTCGTTTTTGTGGAATGAATTAAGGTTGGAAAGATATTTTATTAATAGAATCTGACGATTCACATAAATATCACATGAAATTGTATACTTTTTTGTTCTTTCTTAATTTCGTGACAGAACACGGTCCACCATTTTGTAGCATCAAATTTTTGACTCTACAAAAATATTGGCGGACCGTATGTTTCTAGTGTGGTTCCGCTGGCTTTATTTCTAATGGAAAACTGTACGTTTTTGTTTAAATCACTACTCACTAATTTCAACACACTGTGGGTGTCTTACTGCATGAACAACTCTTAAATAGGATCAAGGACCAATTCCAAACGGCAAATATTTAAGAGATTTGAAGGCATTGTGCCCCTTTGTCAACGAGGAAGGAAATTTGATTAGTGATGAATTATCGGTAAATACGGCAATGAAATCTTACCGAGCCCCCGCGTGTAGCTTACTGTGGTTTTAACCTTTAAAGCCTGATGCTTATTACGTCAGCTTCACGCTCCTGTTCGGCCTGTAGTTTGGGAATTGGAGAGCACTTTCAAATAACTGTTATTGTACTATTTTAGTTGTTTATGACTTGATGTCACATGAAAACGATCTGCGGACACGTGACATCCTTGTAAATTACAAACCAAATTATTTTACCTCTACTTAAAAATATACACACATATATAATTAACATACTGCGCTTAGCCACGATGGATCTAAGTGTCATACAAATTGCTTTCATGGGCAAAAAAAAAATAAAATAAAAATAAAATAAAACAAAAAGAGAAAAATTAATTATTACGAGAAAATAGATATGTCTTGAGTAGTTTTTTGTTTAAGATGCTAAGGGAACAATCTTCTCCGTTGAAGAGTGGGAGTGTGTCTCACATTCGAGGTCCTATGACTAAACATGCTTAATTTTCATCGTAAAGATAATATTTCTTTTTGTCTCAATTCAGCCTTTTTTAAGTACTTCTGACGTTTTCAGTTCAGGAGGTGAGTTCAATTTTTGCTCCATTATTTTTGACTTTGGGGGGGGGGGCAGAGATTAAGGAAATATGTTACGGTTGAGTAGTTATTTTGGTCGGTTTGGTCCAATTTCATAAAGGTGTAAAGCTGAAAATATTGCGAAATGTCGAATTTATTAGCCTTGTACACGACTAATAGAATATAAAACTTTTAAACAAATAAAATAAACAATTAAATCGAAATGGAATGTTATGAGCAACAGAGCTAACTTTATACTTATGTATAATCAGGGAGCTGGCAAACCATTATGTATAAAATTTCAATGCCTTTTTGAGTTTCAATTGCATCGTGTTGAATTTTACAAACCTGACAACACATCTCGTAAACGACGAAACTGTTAATTGCTTTTTAAAACTATATTATAGCTAAAGACTGTGTCGAACTGCACAATAAAGACACTAACTGCCACCTACATGATAAAGTATGCACCGGCAATCACAAGTTCCTATGCAGGAAAGGTAAGACAATTAGCCATTGTTGTCATTTAGATTAACCCTCACAAACATCTTGACAGCCTCTTTCAGATCGTGTGCGCTGTTCCTCTGTCAATCTTGCCTAACGAGTATTTACAAATATTAATCAATACATAAAAACAAACATAAATAAAAAAACAATAGTTCAATGCAGTTCAAAGTGCCCTCTATTGTATTCTGGGCCATTTTAAGTGACCTTTTGAGCCAAAGTAATTTTTCTTTATTTTTTTTTAATGTTCACTTCTACTGGCGCAAACTTGACAAATCTTTTTTAAGCACGATTAATAAGCTTGAACGAAATAAAGTGTGAACATAGAACATGTTGTTTTAAGATAATTCGATCACACTGTTCTCATATTTGTTTTATATTTACTTGTTAGAAATTACGAATATTACTCCACTAGTGGGTCAATTGTTCCCTACTTGACAAAATATGGGGGCAGGGGGGGGGGGTGGTGGGGGTGACCGTCCCCAGTCAAAAAAGGATTTACCCGTCAGTTAGAAGCTCCTTTTGTGATGTTTGAAACAGTTTAATAATGTTAGCTTTATTTGAGAACGTTAATTTAAAACTCATGTGTGGTCATCATATCCATTTGACAATGTTTTGAATGTGGCCTGCTGTAGATAAGGGGAAAAAAAGAAAACGAAAATGGACGCAGATCGATGAACAGGGGGCATCACTGTTCAATTAAATGAAAGTTAATGTAGTTGACCTTTTTAAAATTATTTATTTAGTTGTCTAATTTAATACTGGCTTTTAATTGCAGAATTTCACACCACTACCGACACCAATCACCATTCAACCACCGACCAACCAACCACCGAACTACTATCCACTCCTAGTGAGATGTTGTCGACTAGCTCAACACCGACTGTTGGCTCTACCCCCTTGGTCACCACCCAAACCTTTGGCTCTACCCCCTTGGTCACCACTGACAGCACCAGCTCAACCACTCCGACCGTTGGCTCTACCCCCTTGGTCACCACTCCGACCGTTGGCCCTACCCCCTCGGTCACCACTGACAGCACCAGTCTACCCACCCCTACCGTAGGATACGCAACCTCAGTCACCACTATTCCAACAACTATACCAGCGACAAGCAACCAAGAAACAACGATTGTATCTTGGTCAACCTCGACCCCAAACGGCTCGGCCTCAACCTCCAAAATGGGCACCACTGAGTCAAACAGTCTGGCTGAAAATCTGGAACGTTTGGGCAAATCTCTGGAGAGTTTAGCTTCAATATCTGATGTGAGTATACTCTATTTTGCTGTTGTCCAAATCTGTTTCCACGAAAGAGGCCCTTTTCGAAACCACGGTTTAGGCTTCGGCTCCGGCTTTAGGCTTCGTTAGTTATTTAGAAAACTTGTGTTTTTGGTAGAGGGGTTCAAACGGGGGGGGGGGGGGATGAAGCTTAAGCCTGAGCGAAGCCGAAGCCGTGGTTTCGAAAAGGCTTAAGACTCATTAAGCTGTCTGCAATAAACAAGCCAATAGCCTTAACGCCCTTCAAACAAAATCCAGTCAGTTTTGTAAAGGTTCATCAGATTCGACCTTCCGTGAACCTTTTGGAATATTGTATGAGTCTCGTGACTTTACGGCTACGGCTATGTCAAGAAGATGGGTTTGAATGTAATCAAAAACGACGTCCTCCATAGGAAAGTGCGGTACAGTACATGGAGATTGTTGCATTTTGTTTAATCGAGGCTTTTCTCTCTCGAAATCTGTGAAAAAATATTCCAGAGTTTGTACCAGAGACCTTCGAGTGGCTGAATAAAGCCAGTAAGGATAGTTCCAGCAAATCTTGGAAATTCTACAAGCAACGTATTATGTTCATGATGTGGTGCTACAGTTGCACAACGGAACGTTTGGGCCAGACGACCGCGATCGTGCACTTTTCAACACAAGAATTTCAGTTTTGAAATTGAAATCATCCAAAGAAAAGACTTTCCCAAACTGTGTGATTCCTTTGTCTCTTTGAAATTCCGCAATGCTAAATATAAATGCTCACTTTGCCAACGTTCTTTACCCCTTTAAAAAAAAAGTGATTTAGGCCTACATTACAAACAAAATAACAGGCGGGTGGCTACATTGTCGTCCGACTCCAACGCATAACTAAAAAATAAACCGCTTTTGTTGTAGAATATTGGTAAGTTATGAAACAATAATGTGATTAAAATCAATGCCACTATATACAACTTTAATAAAACGGCTTAGTAACTGTGTTATTATTACCAAGACCCTACTGTTGATGTGAATTTGTTGGTCACAGCATGTATTTGCACACAGTTTGCCATCAGCTGAGATGACGTAGTACCCATTACCGGTCACATGATGTCATGTAAACAATGGTCGCGCTATTGGGCTATTGTTTTGTTATACCATGGTAACAGATTACAGGAGGTAAACATTATAAAGATAAATAAATTATATGTCATTATTATTTTATTGTTGGACATTGCATTTCGTTGTTTATTTGAAAAAAAATTCAAACGCTCTAATGGGAAATTACCAACAACCTCATACCCGGGGCTATTTTTTTTATATATTGTACAAGACGATGAAAATCACCGACGGTGGGCACGATCAAGGTATTGTACCACGTGGGGGGTATATTCCCCTCCTGTGCGCGAGCGCGCCATGTGCATGCGTCTTTGTAGCTAAATCACGTGATTTGTTCTCGACCAATAAAAATGCACAAACTGCTAGCGTGGTATAATCAAGTCATTTCCGAACCAATGTGATCCATTGAGGTCAATATTAACCACAAGGGGAGTCACGTTGCCTACACAGATTCCGGGTCATGTTGACCCCCTACATCACAGGTCATGCTGCCCCAGAATTCAGCCCATACGGACCCTTCTCTTCTGGCACTTTTTAGAACGTGCAATACATTATAGATCTAAATGAATAACAACCACATAATTATGTCTATACTGCTGACCTTTTTGTTTTATTTTTTATTTTTTATTTATTTTTTTTATTTTATATATTTTTTGTATTTTATTTTATTTTTATTTATTTATTTTTTTTATTTTTTTTTTATTTTTTTTTTTTATCTTACTTGAATTTCATAGTCAGAGATGGGATCGAAATATTTCCACGAAGGCATTGACGGCGCCTCCTCATCACTGGCGAAGATGAGCGCACAAGTGAGCAATATTGGTGAGTTAATAATTTTCCTTATTCATTTAATATAGGTTTCCCCGGCCAATGTCAACAACCCATTCAATTAAGCAGCCGGCTTATTGGATTTCGCATGAAAATAAATGCTCCGTCGCATCAGCATTCAACAGTCAAAACGAGTAATTCAATTTCAACAGTTTACATTCACTGTTCAAATAAGACCCTTCAAATTCATATAGGTCGCGAAGATCATCCAGTTTCGCAAAAGCCAACCATTCAAAATCATCAATTGTAAATAGGTAGTAGCTACTACCTATTCTTCAGTTGAATTTCTAGAAATTCAACTGCAGAATGGTGAAAATGCAGTCTTGAATCTGAATGAGATGAACGAATTCATAGTATGTGGCGACGAGGTTCTTTGAATTTAGTAGTGTTAGAGTATCAAGAAAGGAAACCAGACTAAAAATAACCGGTCTTAAACAGCTCCAGTCGTGTCTTTAACAGCCGTTTAATACCAGGTAAACACGGTCATGTGACCACCTTTCAACCAATAGGAATGCCTAAACTGTTATTATAAATATAACAGCAACATCTGGAGTATTAACTAAGCCCCTTTGAAACGACTTCAAGGGATTTAATCGACAGCTTCATCAGTTGTCTTTTTTTTTTTTTTTTTTTTTTTACTTTGTATTCTCATTAATTTGTTAAAATGATATTTAGATAAAAGAAGCATAGACCTACATTTTTAGGCCTTTCATTCAGGAACGGAAAGGAGAACACACACGTTGTAGGTAATTCATTCTCGACCGGTGGGTCGACAGAAAAACAAAACTGTACACTCTGACGATTTAAATTGAACGCCCTTTTTTTTTTTTATTGAATTAGATCGTTTTCAGACTGTGCAATTCGCAGTCAAGAAGAGAAGAAAAAAAACTAAAGAACTAAAAACTTGGATTTAGTGCATTTATTGACTTTACAAATTTCCATCTCGTGGCTTTTGCCAATATTCTGATCTTAATTTGACTTGCCTATATTTGTCTTGCTTATTTGGACAAATAAGAGACGTCCAACTCGGCATGTGACAGTTAAAATTTAAAATGATTTCACATTGTCAATCAAAACGTATTTTACATTTAATTCACCATGCGGGCAGCATCCCCCCTTCAAAAAAATAAATAAATAAATAAATAAACAAGTAGTATAAGGGGAAGGCAATTTCTATTACGCGTATGTAACACTGTTTGTTGGACACACTCCTTATTCTAATGGTCTAAATAGATGAACGGAGGTCCCCTGGACGCACCCACAAAATATTGAAGCATTCAGGCAATTTGTTGGTTCTATGCATGACCCATTTGGCTTACATTTTTTACACAAACGAATCAGCTTCGGCTGGAGGCTAAACTTACCCACACTAGGCCTGGCCTGTACTGAACTCAATATTAAAGGTGACTTTATAATGTCAAACTGGAAGGTTTCATTGAGGATTACATGTAGTTTCAGCGGAATTGGCCAAAAAAATGTTAAGTTATCAAAAAAAAAAAAAAAAAAAAAAAAATGGGGGGGGGGGGGCCTTCCGGAAGCGCCCCTTGTCTGCTCGCAAGAACATATCGAATAGCTGAAAATTTTTAAAGATCTCAACACCATGTGTCTTAACATGTTTATGGTTAAATGCTTTCCCCGGTCAGTAGAGCGCGGACTCTCCCAGTAATACTTGCTTCGTTCGCAATTTGTCATTATCTTCGATAAATGTTACAAATGCTACGGGGATAAAGACACTACATTTATTTAGTCCTCACCCAGCGGCAAATGGATAACTAAATGATATGCCCCAACGCGCTTTTTATGGTGGCTCAGTGTGATGAATTATTCACCATCAATATAACAAGTAGGGTAGATAAGTGGGTGATTATTCTTAACATATCTAAATAAATTACGATGACACAGTTTATGATGATCCATTACCGTCACAAAAAAACATGCAACTGAAAAAAAAGGTCGGCGCTCCTGCTTTCTTGATTTTAATAGCTCTGTAAAAAAATATTAGAAATTATGCTCGGCACAATTTGTTATTAAAAAAACCAGCCAAATTTAAAGAGCAAATTCAAGCTAATCCGTAGGAAAAAAAATCCTCAAAATAAGCCGAGGCAACAGCAAGCGCCCCCAACGGCGCACCCGGGGGATAGGCTCAGGGGCTTGAGCACATTTAAAAGTGTTTCTTTAAGCCTACTATTTTTTTTTTAACTTACTTATTATTTGTTTTTGTACAATATCACTAATGAGGCTTGATAAGGGCCTCTACGGGCCAAAATTCAGCTTGTGGTCATGTCGAAGTTCATTGTGCTGTTAATCATAATTTCATTAGTTTTGAAAACAAGTTCTATTCCTTTGTAATTAAAAGCTGGTCGGTAGTTCACTTATTAACGATGCATCGCTGATTTCAGTGCTTAACTGATGGTACAAAGACTTGACATATAAGAAGAATAATTACAAGATAATTTCCATCTAGGAAGTTGTGCTACAAAATCGGTCAGCGATAAGTAACGTTAATGTCTGGGAACCTGTAGCAACCGAACGATTCACTTTCGTGCAGTATGAACGGCGTTTATACACGACTGATTTTTTAGGCTTGTTTGATTTGAAGACATCAGAGAAAAATTGAGAATTTTTTATTTATTTATTTATTTTTTTTTTACTTAAGATGTGATATAATTGTCCATTATTCCTCAACCCTGTCAATACCAAATCAAAGGAGTTCCAGAAGTGCCATATCAAAACGTCAAGATATTTTATCCCGGAGAGAAACTGTGGATATCAAGGCGCCTTCAGACCAATCAACCCCATGGTCTGAATATTTCAGAAGGAAATGATTATATAGCTTCTTGTCTCTGACTTCTCATTTTCCCAAAACGTCCCCCATTTAAGTCTGCCTCATTCACTAATGAATTCCTTTTCCTTTTTTCTTCACTCATTTAATTTTGTCTTTTGTTTTTCCAACCTCTTGTTGGTTAAACCGGCCCCTTCCCCTTACCCCCACTCTTTGTCTCGTTTCCATTATGCACCCTCGCTTCTTCTCACTGGCTTCCAGTCTGTCAAAGAATAAAATTCAAGATCATTTTGCTTGCCTGGAAAGCTATGAATGATAGAGCTCCTCCCTATCTCAAAGAAATTCTCTCACCATATACGCCAACTCGCAATCTTCGCTCCACAAACTAACTTCTTTTAACTGTCCCTAAAACAAGCACTTCCAACGGTGATCGTGCCTTTTCTGTAGCTGCACCCACTCTCTGGAACTCTCTTCCATTAAATATCCGATCTACAGAGTCTCTGGACATTTTCAAAACATTGCTTAAAACTCACCTGTTCAATATTTTTTACAATTGACTTTCTGTGTATTATTTTTAACCACTTTTTTGACTATGCGTTTATGTCAATCTGTTTTTTCTTTTCTTTCTTAGCTACGTACTTTGTAATCTTTTTTGTTCTCTCTACATTATTTGTTTGTACTTTTTGTTTTCAAGCGCCTCGGAATATGTTAAGTCATAGATAGATGGCGCTTTACAAGTTTTGATTATTATTATTATTATTATAATAAATATTTTTTAGTCTCTCTTCACTTCTTTCTACTTGACTGCTTCTGTTACTCCAGTATGCGTGATGTGTTGTCATTTAACCTTTGAGAAAGACTCTGCTATAGGGTCGAAACGTGAGGCCATTAAAAATGTTTGCATAATTTACCCCGTTAAGACCACTTATTGAAGCGAGTTATGATAATAATAAATAATAATGCACCAAATTTGTAAAGCACCAAACCCATTAGGGTAGGTAATGCGCACAGGCGCTTATAACAGTAAGAAAGGAAAAAGTAATAGAAAGTTAAAATACTCAAATACAAAATTCAAAATATAAATATACTGTAGAGACTCGGGAAGGAGGCCGGTCCTCTAATTAAAAAGGACGAGCATTCACCATGTACTAACAAACAAAATGCACAATGACTTCTCAAATGTAAAAAGAGATAAATTTCCTGGAACAAGTTTAATTAATGCTCACAATGACGTAGTAGCAGTGCACAATAGCACAGCACAGTCACAACTCACAGTCAATTCTATACAACGAAGTACAAGTACAATGTGAAGGTCAAGGGTCAAAACGTGGCTTGTTACACGCTACCGTACTTGTACAAATTTTCAGGAAACCATAGTCTCCAAAAAATACAAGAATTCTCTGATGAAATGATCAGACAATGTACTGAAAAGGGAGTTTCCTTATAGCTAACCCTCCCACATAAATAACACAAGGAGCAAGGCCAGAGCCATGCTCCCTACAAAATAGAGATAACTACTAATGCAAATCAAATGTGCTCTTTACCTGCTGAAAGCTAACAGAAAAGAGCGCGAGTCACAAGGTCGCAAACACAAACTTTAACTTGTTATTGTTAATATGCAAATCATAAAGTTTGATCACACACTTGAACACTGAGGGCGCACTTGGGTTCCTTACTGGTTCCCTACTTTACGACCACGCGACCCGAGTGGTCCAGAATTAAATACGAGTGCGACCTGAAAATGACTTTATGAAAACAACAATGTAATTTAGGAAGATTTTAATCTTAAACATGCGTGTATCTACATACAAGTTCACAGTGATACATAAGATTTACGACATTAGAATAAACAGTCCTTCATCCATATGGAAATACACTACACAATATTTATACCCACTGAAGGACAAAACACAATATAAACTTATCATAACTTAAAACAAAATATGAACCCATCCATAGATGCATTCATGAGGTGGATCTTGCGACCCATGTCAGGTATCATAAGGATACAATCCCTCCAAATATTACCTACATGTAATAAACAATAGAGTGACTTATACAATGCAAAAAATAATCAAACACTTTGCTTGCAAAACATTGGCCCGTCTTGTCTTAAAACTACATGCCTGTATCCCAGCTAAAAGCAACAGGTATAGACTTGGCAATGATCATTCAAGTAAAACTTACACAAGGGCGTTCGTTTAGCCATCACGTGATACTCGTGTCTACCCCCGGTGTATGCCACCACAGCCCGAGCTCGCGAGCGGGTCTCTGGTGGCTGCCCGGTGTAATGACGTAGTACGGCTGCAGGCTCACGGCGGGGAACAACCTTTAACCTCAGTTTTTCCAGAATGTCACGTGAATACACCACAGTGTTCGATTAGCCTTCTGTTGTGGCTACCACGAGTGTAAACTCCTCGGTATACACAGGGAAGCTAACCGAACGCACCCATAAACACAATACACATCAGAGAACTATTTATAGAGAGTAAATTACTTTGATGACTCCAAATACCGGTCCATCAAACAAAACCGCAAACATCAATTTGACACAACGTAGCGAATACACCAATTTGAGGTCACACAAAGGCTAACAAAATCTTGGGAAACATTTGTCCCTAAAATATAACTGAATGGTAAAATACACTATATCATGGACAGGCACATCGCAAATCTGTTACTATAGCAACCTGTAATTTAGTTCAGAAACAATACATGATAATGGACTTTATAAACATGCACAAGAATAATATTCGGACCAGAGCAGCGGGATCATACAGTGAAAGATCAACTTAATACAAAGTCATAAGGTCAAAAATGAGAGGAGCTGTAACCTAAAACTATGATGGCTGACAAAAATAATGGCTAAAGCTAAAAGTATCAATCAATCAATCACATTGCATCCCACATGAAACTGAAAGCCTAAAATGATGTCAAGCAAACTGTCTCATACACATGAGAACACAGAGCTGAATATACAATATAAAAATGCTGACTGATCAACTATACGACTTTTAACAGTTACGCTAAAATGAGCTTAATGGAATACCATTGAATATTTATAATGGAATATATTAAAACTGCAAGACACTAAATGCTGAACCAACCCAGCACTAAACGTACGTAGGGTAATCCAAATTCAAATTGATGTGTAGACAACATAACTTCCTGCCCATTAATTTAGTAACAAAAATGCCATAACATTTTCTCCAAGGACACTTCAAGAGTACATTCATATAGAGATGACCCTCAATAGAGATAAATTCCCAAATTGAAAACACGTGTTAAATAAGACTTAAATAAAACAGGATGGTGATAAAGATTCACTTTAATAACACATGAATAACACTGCATGGTAGCAAACGCATGATACTGTCACATAGGAGAGCATAACAGCCTCTCACTCATTACACAAAAGAGAATGAATAGTTAAGTTAACTACAAATAATAATCATATGTTGAATGAACATTTGGATCTGAACAGGCAGGCAAAACGGTTGATTCCAGTGCTACACAAGGCTTAGTAAGAAAGCTTACAATGGAGATAACGGTTGAAATGGTTGGCATTTGGCAACACACTTCTCTTGCAAAAGCAAAAAGACAATTATCAATCACAAATAAAATAAGTACACCGCCGGGTAGAAAGCATGGTAGAATATCAAAAGCCCTACCCACACTGTGAGAACAAAAACCTAGTTGGACAACACAACCAACTTCAAAATGCATCACTAAACCATATCAGGCTAGGAAACAAGTACAATTCTACCCACAGTTAATATCTACACGTACATGTACAACATTTCAAGAAACGATAGTCTCAAAAAAAACCGAGATTTCTCTGATGAAATGATCAGTAACAAGACAATGTACTCACAGGGAGTTTCCTTATAATAATAATTTTAAATAATAAATGAGAAAATGCCAAATGTATTTGTACCATTTTCTTGCAAAAGGACACAAACGAATTGAGCTGAAATTTTCACAGGTTGGTTTTATTACAAATATCTTGATAAGTGCAGAGCATGGAAACATTTACAGTCAGTTTACCAGGGCAGGAACCTTTTTGAGATTGACTGTTGTTCCGATGTCAAGAAGCTCAGTCTTGTCTGTATTCAACTTTATGTAGTAAGAGGCCATCCATCGTTTGATATCAGTACAGCAGTTCTCTATGACCATGCCACTGGTAGCAAACATTATAATGTTGTTGGGGATGCTGAGACATACACCATAGTGTAATCGGCATAGAAATGACAATTGGATGGGCAGCATATAGATGTTGAACTGGAGAGGTCCCGAAATAGATCCCTGCGGGACACCGTACCTGAGCGGATAAGTCGAAAGTCCTTTTTGGCCCTGTACGGAAACTTTAACAGTCTGTGACCAGCCAGTAAGATGCGATGTAAACCAGCTTATATAGGGTCTGCTGACAGACCGACGTGGGATAGTAATCTGTGGAGTAAGATGTTGTGGACAAGACGGTGCATCAAAACTGCACTCAGGTCCAGTTGTACTCTCTTAATGTAAAAGAGTGAAAACATCACTCTCTTGCCCGAGTGGTGGTGTAATCTTCATTCTTTTTAGAGTGCAATTATCTCTAGTTTGCTCTTTTAGAGTGACATTTAAGTAAACTTCACTCTGAATCGAGTGAAAAAGAATATGTTTCCACTCTAAAAAGACTTGTCCGCCATATGGCTCTTTTAAAAGAGTGGTATGGGGGACAACTCTTTTTAGAGTGGAAATATTTTCTTTTTCGCTCGATTCAGAGTGAACTTCACTCAAATTTCACTATAAAAGAGCGAACTAGAGATAATTGCACTCTAAAAAGAGTGAAAATTACACCACCACTCGGGCAAGAGAGTGATGTTTCACTCTTTTACATTAAGAAAGTACTAAAATTACAATTCTGCCACGGTCAACGCTCAGTAGAATTGTTAGAGCAGTCTCGGTGCCGTGGAGTTTGCGATAGGCAGACTGAAAAGGTTCATTAATTTTGGTTGATGCTGGGACAGATGATGGGAAATTTGTTGAGCAACAACTTTCCCAAGAATCTTAGATTTAGTAAATTTCCTTCGTTCACCCCAAATTTGATTAAAAAATTTACCCAGTCAGTTTCCCTTTTGGTTTATTGCTTGATACAATTTTATTCATGAGGTGGCGCGCACGTTTTTCTCACTGTTCAGTGTAGCTTACCCCTTGTGTTTGTTTCTTTCCATGTAGAGGCGGGATTTCTACCTATCATCGACAACGGGAAAACTGCCACGCGGACTTCTGATTCACGTAAGGTCACCTTGAATTCAGCCACCGTGTCCTTACCTTTGGAAGCTCTAAACAACGTCAAAGGTGGTAAGCGCCAACAATGATCAATGATACATTCTATTTTTAATCTGCTATTATCTTCCAAAATATTGGCAGGCTTGTTATTACAATCAGAATATTGAACGTGTTTGGTCTGTTTTTTTTTTATTTATTTTTTTGTTATTGTATTTTATCTATTCATTTATTTTATAGCTACATTTTCAGCTCTCCTTGTTTTAAACAATTTTTTGTTGTTGTCTAGTTGTTTCGAATTGGACCTTTACAGGGTTTGGCCCAAACCTTTTGAAAGTTCACGCCGGAGCTTCGCGGGGCCCAGAGACGCAACCCGCAGGGTAGCTTCTTGTGTCAGACTCGCTCAGTTTGGGCGGGGTTTTGGTTACTCGTTGATTTGTTTAACCACTAGTATAATTATAGGCTTTTAATTTAATAAATTATTCAACACACAAGGTCACGTAAAGTGTGTTTACACAAACGTCTTCCCTGGAGTGTTTTAATGGAATAGTGTTTCTGTTTCAGCTGCCCTCTCCGTGGTATCATCCTTTGAAGTTGTCAGTCAGTTACCAACGAATCAAAGCAATGAATCCTTCATTGGAACAGCCGTCGTGGCCGTCTCACTGGAACCAAAAGATGGCAATCGTGCATCTTTTAATCTCAAAGGGCATCCCATCCAAGTAGAACTCATCCATCTGCACGTATGCAATTGAAAACAATTCTATAATTAAAACTTCCCAGAAATAGTTTTGCATTTAACACCACAATAGTTGTCTGGGGGAAAAACTGAAAGGGGACCAAGATACCTTTTTATATGGTTCAAGTGGTTCTGGGGATGGCAACATAGCGTCTTCTGTCAGTCAGTTACCAACGAATCAAAGCAATGAATCCTTCATTGGAACAGCCGTCGTGGCCGTCTCACTGGAACCAAAAGATGGCAATCGTGCATCTTTTAATCTCAAAGGGCATCCCATCCAAGTAGAACTCATCCATCTGCACGTATGCAATTGAAAACAATTCTATAATTAAAACTTCCCAGAAATAGTTTTGCATTTAACACCACAATAGTTGTCTGGGGGAAAAACTGAAAGGGGACCAAGATACCTTTTTATATGGTTCAAGTGGTTCTGGGGATGGCAACATAGCGTCTTCTTTTCATTTTGATTTATTTTCAAGTCAGCCCGTCAATGGTTACACGAATACAAAACACTCTTCGTCACACTTCTGTTACGGACCATTGTGTCCGACTAGGACCAGTTTGTCCGACAGGTTGACTCATGGGATCAGCTTGGCTGGGTGGTTTCTTTCCCCGCCTTTCACCTCTGTGGACCCCGGCGCGAATCCTGTATCTTGCATGTGGATTCGGGTTTTCATTCCCTACCTCATTGCGTGGCTTTCCCCCTTTGGGCATTTCCTCCCACGTAAAACTGAACATCTCTCCTCCTTGACTATCCATCCTGTTATTTGCTCTAATTGTGCTGTTAGATGTGTAATGCAAAATAAATAATAAACACAAACTGATTTGGACCATTATGTCAGGCCCATTGTGCCCGTAATCCGTAACATGCGACACCCCACGCCAAAGCCAGGCACTTCTCGGATTTACACGTACTGACACTGTAGTGAAGACAACCGAAACGTCAGCCTTGTATACACATATGGACTGGCAATAAGGGCAATAGTGCACGTCTATGAACCCCGAGGGCCTGTGACTGACCTGGAGAGGGTCCTATTTCCCGAGGCCGAAGGCCAATCCATGTGTTTTATAACACACCTCAGTCCAAATTGTCATGAGCAAAAAATGTATATTTTCAGGACGCACGGTTTTACAACTGTAAACTGTTTTGTTTCAACCTCTTGAGGGCGCTGTTTACCAGTCAATAGTTTTGGGGTTTTGGAAACTTTTTCCCACTTTGCGAACTATTTCCCCCAAATGAAGCGCGTGGTGCAGATTTCATGCACTAGGCTGTATTAGTTCACCCCACGTGACTGTGTTTCATTCCAATCAGGATAAAGAACCAGGGAGAGGTGTGTTTTAAATATCATTATAACACACCTCTCCCTTGTTCTTTATCATGATTGGCTGAAACACGGTCACGTGGGGTGAACTAATATACCTTAGTGCATGAAATCTGCACCACCCTGAACTTGACGCACGTCAACGCACCGCACGCGCTTCATTTGGGGAAAATAGTTCGCAAAGCGGGAAATAGTTTCCAAAACCCAAAAACTATTGACTGGTAAACAGCTCCCTCAAGAGGTTGAAAACAGTTTACAGTTGTAAAACCGTGCGTCCTGAAAAAAAAATTCACATGACATTTTGGACTGATGTATGTTATAAAACACATATGGACTGGCAATGAGGGCAATAGTGCACGTCTATGCACCCCTCGGGCCTGTGAGTGACCCTCTCCTGGTCACTCACAGGCCCTCGGATTCATAGACGTGCACTATTGCCCTCATTGCCAGTCCATATGTGTATAATATGTCTTAAACCTTCTAGTATGCTGTGAACTACTTACATAACAGCTCCTAATTAGGTGTTATTTGAAAGCGCTTATTCTCATCTACTTGATGAGCAAATGAGCCAAGTTTTGGGTTTTGAGAGGAGCCTGGTTTTGGAGCGTCACATAATGGTCAAACCACACCCTAAAAACAGATTGGTTAAAACAACCAATGTATTGGTAGATATGTGTCCAACCAAGTTTACTGGTCAATTTAACCAATATAATGGGTAATTTGACAACAAATCTTTGTAAACTTATCAACATTTTGGTTAAATCATGTTTAATCCAACCAATATCTTGGTTAGATTAACCAATAAGCTTGGTTGGACACATATCTACCAACATCTTGGTTGTTTTTAACCAATCCGTTTTTAGGGTGCATTGTGTCTGACAAAATGTGTTTCGTCGTTTTGTGGAACCAGTTGAGTCCAACCCATTACCTTGTCGCACATCATGGTCCATGTCGGACATAAAAGTGCCTAACAGACATGGTTGATTTAACAAAACGAATTTTGTAATGTAGGCAATGTATGTATACAATCTGAATAGAGAAAGAAAAAAAAAACCACAAAATGTATACAAGGAAAAAACAAACCCCTTTTGAGAATCAAGTGTTGAGCTAGGTAGGTAAGGGGAGCGGGGGGTGATGGGGGCAGGGGGAGGGGGTGACCGGTCTCAGATTCAAGTCCAGTCTCTTGACTTTTTAATTGCAAGTGTACACAGCGCATTTGATATTATAATTTACGATCTATGTAATAATATCTGTTGCAGAATCAAACAGGAAAGTTCAAGGGGAGATGTGTTTACTACAATGAGTAAGTTTTACATCGCAAATTGATCATCCGAATTCCACTTTCGCTCATATTTATTCTTCCAATTTCGATTAGCTTTTCGCTAAATCATCATTTCATAATTTTGAAGGGTCACAAAAGGAAGAGTTGTTTGTTTTACAAGATGTGAAGAGCAGCGCTTGAGATAAGTAGAACAGCGACGTTTCGAACAGTGTGCTCTGCTGGTATTCAGGAGAACCGGATTGTTACGTTTTTGTGATTATTTCATTTGACATTTCCTTGTTAGACTTTCCCCTATAGTTTAGTTGTGATTGTGTGTTTCATTGTTATTCATTCTGCATCCAGTGAGGACGGACAATGGTTAAGCGATGGATGCGAGGTTGTAGCAGAGGGGGATGGTTCTACTACATGCTCGTGTAACCATCTGACAAACTTTGCTGTCCTGATGCAGATTGATTCAGAATCAAACGTAGGTGCTTTGTAATTTTTAGCACTAGTTCTGTTTTTGTTTTATTAATAATTTTGTTTTTGGTTGGTTGCAGTTTTGAAGATAAATCATTATTACAATTTCACAAAACTCTTGTGCTGTTCGTGTGAGGTTAGTTCACTGTTAGCCACGCCCACTTTACACAAACTGGCTCCACTGATTGAGCTAGATTTTCTTTGATGATTTATGCAAAACAAGTTTCATAATTGGACTTGGATTTAACATTTTACGTTCTTGAAAGACTTAGGTCTTCTATGAAATATTTTTTTTTTTGAAAAAATGAACAATGAACATTTTGGAGAAAGAAACTTTTGGCGTGCAGCAGACACGCACGCGTGTGACGTAATGGTTTACCAACAGAATTGACCCCTTGCAGTGACGTCACACCCGGCTACTCTCTGTCCAAATTTTAATAGTCATATGACATGTAAATATATTTTGAGCGCGGATTAAAACACAATAACGCAACAAGAACCTTTGTAGCGCTGACGACATATTTAAGAAATTTATCGCTGTGGTATGTCTTGGTGTTGGCATTGCGTTTGATGTTGTAAGTGTTTTAATTAAATCTTTAACCTACGTCTTTACTTCATTCTCTCAACAGGCGTGCGACTACAAAGCAATAGACATTCTCTCTGTCGTTGGGGGCGTTATCTCCATTATCTGTCTGGCTCTGACCCTATGTGCCTTCGCTTTACTCAAGTAAGTTCAAAGATCGCCCAGCTAGTGAAATGGATTTGATGAAGGACAGTTTGGCACCGCGACTGCTGATGAACTCAAGACACTGATGGTGAAACGGGTCACGTGGCGCGTCCGTCGTGGTGCCCCACTCGAGCACAAGTTGTAGTCAATCGCTGACGATGAAGAGTGATGCCATGAAATGCATTTTTTTTTTTAATTCATGTCCGACTGAGTTGTTCGGCTGCAAACATTGCAATTATGTCCCAAACCAACAGCGCGGCCCTGCCACCATGTTTTCCCTGATTCAAATTAATGGATTCAAACTGAGGCTGTTAGAGGAAAAATACTTCGTCCCTAATTCAAAGTAGCATGGCATTGAGTGTTAATTTATGATATTTATATGATGTGCATAAAGTGTCAACATGTAACACATAATGATCGAACTTTTCAGCCGAAGCCCCACCCCAGTTTATCCCCCTTTGGTTCGAACAAGACACAGCACATAACAAGGTCAAGATATGTATGCTACTCTGATATGATAGAAGCATCCACGATTATGTGACACAATTATTTTGTACTTGTCTTTCAGAATGTTCAAGGTGGAGCGTAATATCGTGCATGGCAACCTGGCATTTGCTCTCCTGGTCTCTCAGCTTGTTTTTCTCACAGGGATTGATGCGGTAGAAAACGTAAGTTGTAAATGAGATTTACTTTTTACGAAAATCTAATTACGCTCAAAAGAATTGAGCGGATTTGAATCTGTTTGATTTTGAAAATACAACCGAATAAAACCAAGAGACCCTCAAAATAGTGACTGTAGAATTGTGTGCCGCGTTGACCTGAAGATACTTGTGTAAAGAGAAGAATTGGGAGGAAAGACCCCAAACAGAAAAATCCACACGCAATCAGGTAGGGACTGAAAACCCTATCCACATGCAAGGCTCAAGTCCGGGATGCGAACCGGGGTCCACAAAAGTGAAAGGCATGAAAAAACAAAAACACTCAGCCAACCTGAATGCTTGAATTGTCAGTATTATCTCAGTTCTGCACCACCTCCTTCTCCTCCCCGACCCTCTTCCGTCCAAACATTGTTCATTGACGTATCATTGGTTTTTAACATAATTAATGCACCTCTTTCTTCAGCAAACTGTCTGTTCAGTCGTTGCCGTTTTTCTCCACTACTCTCTGTTGTCCTCCTTCTCCTGGATGCTGATGGAGGGCGCCCTGCTTTTCGTCAAGGCTGTGTTTGTTTTCCACCGAGAGCTCCGCCCTCTCAAGCTCATGGCCCTGGGATGGGGTAAGTTCAATGAACTGTTTCTATGACGTCACAGCAATCAGGAAAGTGTTGATTATTTTTTATGAGTATCGTGCAACAGTGCGGATTTACAGTTTAATTTAGAGTTGTTACGAATCTGCAGAAAACTGTTTTTAATCGACGTTATGCACGTGACGTCATTTGAGTTGGGCGCCCTCAGCTACAGGTCGAAAGAAAGTTGCTCTTTTTTGCCCATCTTGTGAGCCGCACGTACAAAGTTGTGTTTTCCGTTGTTGCATCATAGTTTTACCTCTAAGATGGCGGCGTGATGACGTCAGTGCATACGGTCTATTGGAAAGTTCATTTGCGAACTAAATTTTGCAAACTTTAAAGCTTTGAAGCAATGATATTGCAAGTAGTATGAAACACACTTTGTAAAATAATTGTACGAAAGTCATTAAAAAGAAATACATAGGAACATAAATGAGCATATGAAATCAATGGTGTGCAGAAAAATGTTTAATTCGTAGATTAGGCTGGTTAGTGATGTAGACTTATGCATAGATGTATTTTCCTTAAGCAAATAAATGGAAGCAAACAATTGAAGACACCTGTTATTATTTCCTTCAGGCATGCCTCTCCTGGTTGTTGCAGTCACTCTTGTTGCCGTACGATCAGACGGCTACGGAAATTCCCGCGTGTAAGTCTTAACAAACTGCGTTCCATGATTCCTTGGTTTTTAATACTAATAATTAGGGAAAACCTTTTGGGACGCTAGGTGGCAGCAGACTTTCGAGGTAAATCCACCGTCCTCGGAAGTGTGCACGTGCTCAAAAATGCTTAAACAATGCAAAGTTTCCCGATGTTTTCTGCTAGCTAGCGTACCAAAGTCCCTTGATACCAGTCTATGTCACTTTAGCAATGAATCGTCTTCCTATATGAAATAACAGTTCAAATTCTTGCATGGAGTGTGGAAGTTATGAGGTTGTTGGTTCGAATCCAACTCGGGTACTCGAAAAGAGTGTACATACTGTTTACACAGTAGGACATCATTTTAAATTGACTGCAAATATAGCAATGTTATTGTTATTATTTTCCCTACAAAAACTAACATAATACATCTCTCACCTTCTTTCTCTAGATGTTGGCTTAATGGGAATGTGATTTGGGCCTTTATTTGCCCAATGGCTTTAGTAATTGTGGTAAGAAAAGCTACAAAGTCAAATTTTGAATTATTATTTTTGATTGATGAACTCTTTCAAACAATAGTAGCTTTGAGAAACAAAAAGTATAACATTGTGTTTCAACTATCGGGAGGTTTCTATAAAGGAATAACATCGTTTTTATTGGTTTATTATTTTATTAAAAAAAGTCTACACAAAAAGAAACAATTCTGAAATAGATCACCAACTGCTGAAAAAAAAATCAGCGGGAAATCATATAAGATCAGCTGGCGTTTTGTGATTAAAAAAGAAAAAAACATTTTTAAGTGTGGTTCCATTATAAGACTCCTCTCATCGTTCGGTCCAAATTCCTTAAACTGCCTTAACACAACTTCCTTATAGATTTCCGAATTCCGAAATCTACTCCGCGGTAGTAGAATAATAGCAAATTGAGACAAGTTCTCACAAGAACAATCTACTGTATGTAGCAAAGTATATATAATCAGATGGTGTTACCGCAAACCAATTATACATTATATTTTATGTTACCTATTGAGTTAAAATAATGCATGCTTTAAAATTGGTTACAGCTGAACTTGGCGTTTGTGATTGCCGTGATTCGATCTTACCTGCGCCTGAAGGTGACCATGGACAAAACGGAGCTCGCTAAAATTAGGTAAAGACACTTACAGTGACGTATCCGGGGAACGCCCACAAGCCAAGCCACTCCCCATAGCTGCTGAATGATAGCTAAACCACGCCATTCTGCTATGTGGTGAATTGTGGCGACTATATCTACACACAGTGCGCACAATGTGCAGCTAGTTCTGTGAACAGTTGCGCCACCACACATAGCCACAACCATTGATCCAATGATGTGGTGCAAAGCACTGACGTAAGAGATTCTGTACAGAGGTATCTCAAGGCCTACGGGTCACAGTACTGTGCTAGGCGCTTTTGAGGGTCTCTTGATTTCATAACCATAAATATTTAATATTAACAACAACGACAACGACAACAACAACGACAATTACAACAGCACCAGCAACATCAACAGCAACAGCAGCAGCAGCAACAACAACAACAGCAGCAGCAACAAAAACAGCAGCAGTAGCAACAAAAACACTACTATATGTTAACATACAATAATAATTGCAGTAATCTCAATTCCAACTACTATTGTGTGTGTTTTTTAATAATCGATTCTTGACAAAACATAACCGTGTTTCTGCATAAAAGTTTGCATGGATTTGCAACGACATGTTAATCTGATCAGTGATATTTTTGATTTCTTAGAGGTGTATTGAAGGCTTTGATGATGGTGCAACCTCTGATGGGATTCACTTGGCTCTTAGGTTTTGGTGTGAGCGGCCATGTTGTTGTCTGTATTTTGTTCGCCATTCTTAACACCCTTCAGGTAAAAATAAAATTGTCTATTAAATGTACTGAATTATGTTTGAAAACAGGCAGATTCAATCCTAAAGAAAAAATAAAATAGGATACAACCTTTTTTAAGATACAGGACGTGGGTGGCAGAAAAAAAAACTGACATGAAAAGAACCTGGAATCCCCTGTTTTGTAGTCAGTTGCGTTATCCGTTGGGCCACAGGGGCACAAAAGATAATCACTAAAAGGCTCATTTAAAAAAAAGGGAAATTTGACTTTAGTTACAAAAAACGACCCTGCCAGGATTCGAACCAGGAATCCCCTGTTTCGTCAGATGCCTTATCCGTTGGGCCACAGGGCCACGAAAACTAACCATTCCAAAGGTCATTTTGATGAAGGAAGTTTGACTTTAATTACAAAAGAAGACCCCGCCAGGATTCGAACCTGGAATCCCCTGTTTCGTAGTCAGATGCCTTATCCGTTGAGCCAGAGGGCCACGAAAACTAACCACTCCAAAGGTCATTTTGATGAAGGAAGTTTGACTTTAATTACAAAAACGACCCTGCCAGGATTCGAACCTGGAATCCCCTGATTCGTAGTCAGATGCCTTATCCGTTGGGCCACAGGGCCGTTGATATCTGGATGCAACATTAAAGGAAAGAATACTTTAAAATTCTCAATGATTGCAGAACCTTTACACAGTTCATTTAAAGAAGCCAGTTCTTTGATTTAACCGAAAAAAACAACAACACGTAAATAATCCACGAACAACAGGACACTAACAAACCAGCAAGTTTTTTTAACATTGTCAGTGCGTCTCGGTTGTTGGAGTTTTTGTTGTTGCTTATTCAGCTTATAAATGATTACTAAAGATGGTGATGAAATTACTTTTATTCCTTTCTTCTTCTGTGTTTTCTCAGGGAGTTTTCATCTTCGTTCTGTACTGTCTAAAGACTGATGAGGTAGGTAGCTTGCTGCATGGGCTTCAGTGAAGCCAAATTGTGTGAACTATCGGGTACCGCGATCTGAAAGCAATATCCGGATACCCGAATTAAAACACCTGGCCCAAGCCATCGACTCTCTTCAAGTTTGAAGACTCGATCGTGCTATGCCCGACGTGGAAAAAGAGGAATGTGCAAGAGAGTGAAAAATATCCATTTAAATTTAAGCGCATTGACTGCATAACTCAAACAATTCGGGAGATTTTTGAGACGGTGGCGGCAGTAGACACAACGGTCTTTCTTTGACAGTTCTGAGCTCGCGCGCACATGCTCAGTATTGTGCGCGTAATTCTGAGCATGCGTACTATATTGGTGAGAACTGGGGAAAAAGGACCATCCAAAGCTTTCCCATGGCATAAAAAATGTTCAGCAGGCTGCTAGTTAAACATCGTTTTAAAATAATAACTATAAACATCATTAAGATATTATTTTGCCCCATGTTTCAAATAAACGTTTAAAAAAAATTGTCGACACCAGAAAAATTGTGAGCCCGGTCTAATTGTCAATCAAATATGTTTTCCACGAAAGCAGCAGTATTAGGCATTGCATACATCTTAACATTATCAATGTGTACAAATGTTGTAATAGTTACTGTTGTAATCCATTACTGCAAGGTCCGAGCTGTTCTGAAGAGACTCAAGAATAAGATATTACCAGGACGAGTTGACCGTCTGCCAAACCAGCTTCAGTTGAGTACGATGACTGCGGACAACAGCACACAGAACACAAGCTGTGAAGGTACAGCCTCTCCAAGTGAGTACAAATCACACTGAAATAAAACACGGGAAATGCTCAGCTCAACATTGTGCTGTATACACGCCCTCTATGGCAGCTTTGAACAAAGAGTATCAATTGACCTTATATGCATTGACGTCATCACGCCGCCAACTTAGAGGTTCAACGATGCTAGCTATAGAAATGCATATCTACGTACGCGCAGCGCACAGGATGGGCCAATAAGCAACCTTCTTTTTAGCCCAAACATCTGACGTCTGATAAAGACAGGGGACCCGCCTACTTTTTTTTTTTTTTTTTTTTTTTTTTTTTTACATCTAGGCGAGTGGGTTATATTCAATTGACATCCTGTGCATAAGGTCTATACCATGTGACCCGCATGTATGGCAAAGTTAATTGGACCAACAAACTAAAAATAATGTGTTAATCAGTAACATGGCAGCGCACAGAATAACTGCAGCACACGGGTAACTACACGCACGACGCATTCTCCGTGTTGAATTTGTTACGGTAAAAAATGAAGTAACGCCCTCTAGTGGGGAATGTCTCAAAACACGAAATGCACACGAGTACAAACAGGATTCACAATCAGGATAACTATAATAACTATTTAAGAGAGAGGCCTACTCATGGGTAATTCGCATTGGGGTTTATCAGAATCAGACCCATCGTTTTTGAGTAAAGCTCTGACGAGTGCCATTGTTGTTTGGCCCGTCCCGTGGTCAGCCTCAAGTAATCAAAATAACTGATGAGGGGTAATTTGAAGGCTCATTTTGAAACAAAGCGTTGCTTTGGCAATTTCACCAACGACCATTGGGGAGATTCCCCCCCCCCCCATGGTGTCACCGTAAACCTTGCTTTACATTCACCACCACCAGGCGTAGCTTCAAGTCTTGCTTGGCTACAATTTCGTTATCTTCTGACAGGCATCTTTAATCCTGCAAGGGGTAGCAGCGTATGTAACTTCATTTGAAAAATGGATTTTGTTTCGCATTTTGGTCGGAAACATTTGTCGTTTTCTTACTTCCATCACTGTCACACTCTTGCTCTGTCCGCGAAGTAATGTGGAAGTTAAAACTCTTATTAAAAAGGCGATTGTACAGCAATGAAAGTCTGACGTGTGGGATTCGGAAGTGTTCAGTGTAAAAATGAATCATTTTAATATGTTATCCTCTATAATTTCATCACCCTATTTTCTAATCTGTTTAAACAGTACCGATCAAGAATAAAGCTGGCTGGATGTAGAGGCCACATGAACAAGCAATATGCACAGGAGAAACCTTTTAAACATCAGGAAAGTAATCAAATTGGAAACGTAAAATGAAAATAAACATTGTTTTACTTTTTGTGTGTGTGTAACTTTAAAAAGTATGGTGACGTTTGTTTAGCCTGTTTGCCTTGGTTTTGTTTTAATCTAACGTGAAAATTAATACCATGCAGATTTTGGTATAATAATTATAATTCTTAATTTAGACATGAAGAATGGAAAAAACAAGCAATACTTTTAATCCATTTTTAGCAACTCCGAAACACATTCGTTAAACTGCTTAACTGTATGGTATTAAATATGAGGCACGTCAGTTTTGAATATCGATGTTAGTTTCAGTTGTAGTAACTCCATGTAATTATTAAACAAATCAAATTATTGGACATAGGAATGCACATACATTGTATGAACAAAATGCATCCATTATTTGTTTATAGATCCTTGTCATTTGATGTTCATCTAATTCATACTGTAGTTTTTTCAACAATCAATGGTACACATTTTGAACAATATAATAAAATAAGCACGGTTTTAAGAATGAGTAAAACAACTTTCGAATGCTTCCGCGCATGCGTTGGCATTGGTCATTGAACACTGCCGAGTCCGTGAGCTCACAGTCGTTTAGTTTGGGTTCAATGATCACAAGAGTCCACAAATTATATTCTATCGGACAGGCCCACCCGATATTACATGTTGAAGTGTCGCTGTAATAAATACACTTTAAAATAGATGGATGTCACGTGACGTGTGTTCCACCAATCAATTGGCAAGGATCTGCGTATCTGGTAAGATTGGCACAATTGATCCTTGTCACTTGATTGGTGGAACACGTAGCACTTCAAGCACTTTATATTATTATCTTAAGACCATGTAAGTAACGAAAGTTTATATTTTCTATCTTACAAATGTTGCGCACACTCTTGAAAACAACATTCAATCAAAGAGAGTCATTGTTTCAATCATTGAGCAATCATTCTGCAAAATTAATAAGATCAGTCAGAATCAAAAGTTTCTTTCGGACAATCAATTTTGTCGAAGCCAAGAATTCCACTTCATCAGTTATCATACAATAATATAGTTACAAATATTGTCAGTACCCTTTGCGCATCGTGTTTAGTATTTTTGCACTTTAAAACATGACTTTCAAATATTGTTTTATTCGATTTACGCAGAGTAACATGTTACTGTTATTTTTATCGTTTAAGAAATAGTTTTTCATTTTGAATGTCGTCTATGGTGGCTTAAATGCGACATCACAATTGTAGGTAAATTCACTGAGTCATGTGACTCAAATGTCACTTTGTAGGACAACCATGGTTTCTCTGAAAAAATATTGCTGTTTTTGATTATAAAATCAATGTTCTTTTGGTTTCGTCTGTAACAATCGTGTTCAGTCATATTACTTTTATGGGAAGTGTTTCCCCAAAACTGAAATGTTAGGAACATTCCTTGTAATTCGACAGGGGAAGGAAGGACGAGGTTGACGACCTTGCCTCTTACCCACACCCTCCACCTCATGAGAAACTGATTTACAACCCATAGGCTCATTGTCTGTGGAGTTGGAGAAGCTCTAAATTGAAAGGTTTTGTAGGTTTTATTTTCAAAATACGAGAGTTCTTCACACCGATCAGTCTGGTAGACATGTACCTCACAAACGTGTTCCTAGACACCTGTCCGTGTAAGACATCCTCGTCGTAATAACAGTCCAGCAGCATTTTTAAGAGATACGATTAAAAGAAGAGCTTGATAATTAATAAATCATAGCTTGAATGTGTACATGTTTTAAGTAAGCATTGGTATTTATGCGATTAATTTATCAGTATTTAATCTATAGTTCATGCACAATAATTCCCTATTGTAAGAATAATTAATAAAATGCACCTCAGATTCAATTTGTCAACAATTGTACTATTTTAGAAATTCAATATACTTATGTGACTTTCAAATTCTGTGGGTTAAGATGTTTTAAAGCCCTACGGCCCAGCCAGCCGTGGCTGCAAGAGGGCGCCCCCCCCCTTCCCAACCCACCCACACCCATACTGAGAGCCCTTTGGTCTAATATTGGCATTGAAAGTAATTCCGGGCAGAGAAATAACGTGTGGTGATTTCCAGACCCAATCACAGTTCACCTGACCGTATCTCGTGAGAGCCAGACCGTACGCGAGCACCAGCTGAACTCGGACACATTCTCTGTTCCTCGGACCCGGTCAGCTTTAAGATCATCGTATCATCGGCCAGGAACGATCAACTGTCACGACGACCCTACGTTAAGTTTTTATGTGGTTATTATAAATTAACTAATTAAACAATATTCAATAATGTATAATACAGAAGCGTATTGCCGCCATGTGAATAAGCAAATATCTCACCGCAACATTTTGCCTCTATATCACACGCTCTATACTCGTGATCTCAAGAGGGAGCTATTTCAGGCAATATTGTATTGACTATCAGGTAGGCCGAGAACACCTCAATCAAAAGCTTCGATCCAAATCTAGGTGCCAGAGCGTCATTCTCGAGCCTCGTAGTGATGACGTCAGATGTTCGCACATCTTCTAGCCCCGCCTCTGATGCTGCTGTCAACTATTTCAGTGCACCCGCGGCCATAAAACTACCACCCTTAAACCGTGTAGCCGACGCTCTTTGTTACCACCGGTGTCTCATTTAATTTCAGTGATACGATAAGGAGGCCGGAATTTAGATTGAGCCTATCATGATGTCAGCTTAAACTCGCGGGATTTTGGTTGGATCTATCATTCAGAGAAACTCTCCTGTCAGTATGGTTGCGACTGTTCTTCAAGCGGTGTTCATGGTGAGCGTTATCGGAGGAGTTATTGGCCCTCGAAATTGTCCCACTGGGGTAAGTGAGAATATCAACTTATCAAGCTACTTTAGGTTTTCCATTGAAGCCTTCTTACAAGTAGTTATTTTTTACAAGTAGTTATGGGAAACAATTTTTTTTATGAAAAACCTAAAAGATGTTTCTAAAAAGTAGATCGCGGGATTGGTATTAGTCAACATTTGTTTCAGTCTGAAAACTGACTGATTATGAAGTTCATACCAGAACCAATCTTCCGTAGAAATTGTTCTGTCTGATATACTGTCAACATAGAGAACATACAATTTTCAGACCCCCGATTTTTAATTTCGATTGCAACAACCGAAATTTAAGACAATGTGTTTACATGCTGAACAGTGTGCACGTTTTTTCACTATTTCCCCCGACCCAGACGACGGATTGTGCCCAAAATAATGTTCGCATGTCTTTGTTGTTGTTGTTGTTGTTGTTTTCTTTATGTATATTGATTCACACAAAGTAAGAACACCTCACTATCAGCTTTACCAATCCTGTATTTTACCTATAAGCAAGATACACTATACTACTCTTATAATATTCAAGTTATTAAGGAAACTGAATGGTGAAGATTATATTCCAATTGTGGGGTGAACAAAGACAAATTGACTGGGACGGGATTTGAACCTGCGACCAACGGATTACGTGTCGTTGCTCAACCACCTAAGCTATCTAGCCCAAACAAAGAAAGCCATCGAGCAAAGATATTGCCAGATAGGGAGACTGCCAACATTAGGGCTGGATAGATCAGTTGGTGTTTAAGAGCTTTGTTCACTTCAAATTCTCCATAAAATATAATCTTAAATTACTCTCGCCAAGCAACTTGATAAAAAGATATACACATTAGAATGACGTGATCTCAAAATAACTTGAACAGTTTCGTTGATGGTGTCCTTAACATCTCTTTGATAATAATCTTGGATACTTAAGCATGAGATTGTATAATGATGAATGCAGCATTGTTGATAAAAAGATGTACAGAGAAGAAACCACTGTGTATTATCCAGTGTAGTAGTACTCGTACTTGGTACTCGAACTCGAGTACTACTCGATGATGGTACTCGTAATCGTATTCGTACTCGGCTATCAAAGTACTAGTACTCAGAGTCGGTACTCGATACTCGTCTGAAGATTAATCTGTACTCGAAATCATGTATTCGATACTCGACTGTTTAATGTACCCGGACTCTGATTTTTATCAAGTCCAACCCGAGTAGTATGCGTGTGAAATTTGTTTTCACGAGTCTCGGGAAAGTACGGAGTATACATTGCTTAACATACATCGGTGTATGGGTAAAAAAAATAAAAATAAGAATAACGAATTATAATATATTGACAATGATTTATTCATGTTTAAAATATAGTTATTATTAAAAGCACTCATTGTCTCTAGAAATGAGTGAAGAGACACACAATAAAACAAATGTTTTCACACCTTATTTTACAGCACTTTATTCATAAAGTACTCATACTCGTATTCGGAGATCCAAGTAGTTGGTACTCGGCTGTTATACTCGGTACTCGAATATCATAATACTCGGTACTCGGACATGCCTACTCGGTACTCACAGGCCTACTCTCGAGATGGCCCGAGTCCTCATACTCAAGAATTATTCGGTTGCCCTGGTACTCGGTACTGAAAAGTATACCTAATCACAACGCCAATTAATGATAATCAAAGTATGTCACAATACAAATCACTATGGTGGTTTTGATAAATCACCTTAGGACGAATACTAGTGCGAAATCGAGCCAACAACGTCCGAATGCGGGACCACTCCTCATGAGTTTGAGGTATACTATTTGATATGATCCACTGACTTTTTGCAATGGTCATTGTCTATCGTTTCAGGTTGGTTCTGTAGACTGTAACATCTACGCATACACACTAGGTAACAATTTGAATGTGAACAATTTGAATGCAAACTGCGCCGACGGTGCTTTAGTCAACATCTCTAACGTCAACGAGCTCTACAGTGTTTGTCAGTGCGCGTGTAGAATTACTGGTGACCGTGTTTGGATAGGACACCGTAGTATTATAGAGGTATGTATAATGATTCTTATACATCATCAAATTTTCCATGGTATGTGTTATTCTTTTATTTCCTGCAAGATGGGGGATAAATCACTGTTAATACAATTTTCACTATAATAAAAAAAAGAAGAAGATGATAAACCGTGTCCAAATATTGTAATAAACGCCAGACTTGCACATTGTGGAAAACGTAACGCATCTAACGTTTCATAGAATTTGATTGATAATTCCTTTTTAAAATAATTTTAATGAAAAGCTTGGGTTGTCAAATAGAAGGCATTGTAAAACGCATTAGACTCGTAGCACATCACCTTGGTTACAGGTTTGTAAAAAAGGCAAACATCCTTTTGAAATGGAAATTTCAATGGCTATTGTTTCATAAGAGGACGTCGTTTCACTTGATGTACTCTTGGAAAACTCATTCATTACGATTACTGAATACTAAAGGGTTTGGTTTCTTTTCATCAAAAAGTCCAGTCTTTCCCTGCACGGTCGGCTGTTTACAATACATTAGGAGTACACTGCTTTCGGATTGGGCGCTTTTGGGCTATTAAATGGATATGGATGGAAAGATATTTTAAAAGTAGAATGTAATGATTTACATAAACATCCCTTGTAATTGTGTGGTTTTTGTTGGATTTCGTAATAGAACGCTGTCCGCCATTTTGTAGAACCAACATTCTAACCCCGCAAAATGGCGGACCGCATGTTTCTATGCAGAGAGTGGTTCCGCTGGTTGTATTTCCAGAGGCAAAATGTAGGTGTTTTGGATCACTTCTCACTAATAGACCGATCGGCAACCAATGCTTACATGCATCACGTGACCTGTAGTGGGTACTACGTCATCTGTGCTGGAGGCAAACTACGTGCCATTGCATGCTGCGACCGACAGAGTCACATCAAAAGTCGGGTTTTGGTAATAATAACACAGTTACTAAGCCCTTTTTATTAAAGTTGTACGTTGTGACATTGGTTTTAATCACATTACTGTGTCATAAACTACCAGCATTGTTCTACAAAAGAGGTTTACTTTGAGTTATTCACTATACCGGCGTCCGACGACGATTTAGCCACCCGCCTGTTAATTTGTTTGTAATGTAAATCACTGCAACAACAAAGAAGAAGAAAGAAAGGGTTGGAAACTGAGCATTTATACCTAGCCTTGCGGAATTTCAAATAGACAAAAGAAATAAATAATTTTTAGAAAGCCTTTTCATTTGATGATTTCAGCTTCAAAATTTGTGAAATTATTGTGTTGAATAGTGTGTGATCGCGGTCGTCTGGCCCAAGCAACCGTCGTGCAACTATAGTTCTACCACCTTTTTTTACAACCTGAACATAACGTTCCTTGTAGAATTTCCAAGACTTGCTGGAACTGTCCTTACTGGCTTTATTCAGCCACTTGAAGGTCTCTGGGGCAAGCTCAATATTTTTTTTTAACGTATTTCGAGAAATAAAAGCCTCGATCGAATAAACAAATACAACAATCACCATGTACCGTACCGCACTTTCCTATGGAGGACGTCGTGTTTGTTGACCTTCAATACCCACTACAGGTCACTAAAAGGGATAAAGATCAATTCCAAAGCGGCAGATTGTTAAGAGATTTGAAGGCAATGTGTCCCTTTGTCAATGAAAAGGAAATTCGATTAGTGATGTTTTATTGGTAAAATACAGTATTGAAGTCTTACCGAGCAATCGACTGCGCCCATGTAGCTTACTGTGGTTTTAACCTTAGAAGCCTGATGCTCAGCTCCATGCTGCAGGTTGAAAGCAAAGTCAGATAACTGTTATTATATTATTTTAGTTGTTTTAACTTCATATGAAAATGGACCGAGCCGTTAATAGCGGCCAGCCACACAGTAATGTTTTAACTAGCCTTTAGTCAAGGCGCTCGCGGCTGCCCGGATTGTGTACAACAAAAACAGCGCCATCACAGGTAACCACGAAAAAGACTAGCGCGAGTCATTTTTTCTTTTTCGCTGTGCGCTTTTCAAGTAGGTTAACCTTTGCCGTACCCTGCTTTTCTTCCCTTCGACGCGGCCCGTGATTGTTAAGTTCTCAAGACCTTCTTTCCTCATTACGTGTCCAAGAAGTTGCAGTTGCCTCTTCCTGATTGTTACCAGCAGTTTCCTTTTAGCTCCCACCTTCCTCAACACCTTCCTCGTTTGTCACATGCTCTGCCCATGAAATTCTCAACATTCGTCTGTAAAACCACATCTCAGCTGCTTCGAGTTTCTTTTCCATTTGTGCCGATATTGTCCAACTGTCGGTGCCATATGAAAGAGTGGACAGGATATAACAATCCAACACCCTTTTCTTTGCTTCTGTTGCCATCTTCCGATCCTTTAATATTTTATCCATCTTTTGAAAAGATTCTTTTTCTATTCCCATCCTCTGTAACCACACTACCAAGATATTTGAATCTCTGCACTTTCTTGGTAATGACTTCACCGATTTGCAAGTCGCACTTAAGGCTCTCCCTTTTGCTCACCACCACACACTCTGTATTCTTACAATTTATGGTTAATCCTTTCTGCTTACTTTCTTCGACTACCTTGTGTAAAAGTTCTTGCAACCTTTCTTCTGAATTTGCCATTAATACAGTATCATTTGCATAACATATGTTGTTAATGTTATGTCCGCCGACAACAATTCCTTGTAGGTCCCTTTGAATAATTTCGCTGTACAAGTTCAATAGATCCGGTGAAAACACACATCCCTGGCACTCCTCTTTCTATTTTGGTGTACTTGCTTAACTCATTATCTATTCGCATACATGCTGTTTGTTCCCAATACAAGTTGCGAATTATCCGTGTATCTTTCCCGTGTTAAATCCAAATTCCCCAACATTCCAAGAAGTTGTTCGTGTTGCACTTTATCAAAGGCCTGCGCATAATCAATGAAGCACATGTACAGGTCTTTCTGCATTTCGATTGCTCGTTCTGACAGCATCCTGATCATAAATTGCATTCCTTGTTCCAGCGTTCTAATTGAAACCGCATTGTTCTTCACCTATTTCTGGCTGTATTTTGCTGCAAGCTCTCATCATTTGGATCTTCAGCGTTAGTTTAATTATGTAGTTCATCAGGTTGATCGTTCGATGAAATTCATTCAGTCGCTCCTGGGTTTTTTGGCAACGCTATTGTCACGGTTACTTGGGGGCGTTGCCACCTTGACGTAGTGGGTTCGCTCAACTTTTAAATTGAGGATAGGGAACCGCTTAGTGATCGCAAGTTAATCAAATAATAATACTCATTACAGCATGATGTCCAGTGATTGCATTTTAGATTATATTTAATTATCCCATTAAACAATTACAAAATGATAAGGCCTACAAGGGTATTGTTTATATTCCTAAAAGTGTAATGTTTATTTTATTTATAGGGCAAAAGAATGGGCAATGTGCGAACCCGCGCTCTCCTCAGAGTCAATGTTATGTGCCAACACAACTCGATCGGAGAGAGGCAGAATCGCACGTACGCAACGGCAAAGTACGTTGCGTAGGAATATGTATCAAAAATTGTATGAAAAATATAACCCTAGAACTAATTCAGCTGTTTACCTAAATAAATTATACAAGATGACTATTTACAAACAATATTGTTCATTTCACACCCCATCGAGCTCCACGAATACGGTTACAAACATGACTGGGTGGGAACTATACACAGCTACTCGGATGGCTACTTTACTTAGAGCTCGTAACTTGAGTCTAGACTTGTTCCAAGTCAGCCCGTCACACTATAAAGATAGAATGGCTGAGATTCTCTGATATCTCACTACTGTCGTACACTTCGTTTATCACTTCAGTAACCTTCTCAATCTCGAAATCATCTAAAGCTGTTAACATCTCTATGACAATCTGATCTGTTCCTGCAGCTTTGTTTCTCCTCACCTTTGTCATTGCTATTCTCACTCCCGATCTTGGTATCTCGGGTCCTTCCATGTCTTTATGTATGGTGGGTCTCTCTCCTCTGTTGTCATGAAAAAGCTCCTATATGTATTCAGTCCATCGTTGCAGCATATTTTCTTTTCCCATGATAATCGTTCCCTCTTTAGATTCTATGCAATCAGACAAAGAGCATGTTTTCTATCCCGCTATTTCCTTGAACTTTTGATGCATATTAGCTGTGTCTGTGTTTTTCAGTTTCTCCATCTCATTACATTTTTCATTTAGCCGCTCTTCTTTTGCTTGTCTGCATTTTTTCCTGAAGGTTTGGTCTAGTCTTTTATATTCTGCGCTGTGCTGCTGTTGTCACACTACTATTGCAATAAATAAATACCTTTTAATGGGAAAAACTATTTTTTATTCATGTTCTAGGGCCATTGAACGTTCAAGGGCCACCTTACACATTTTCAACGATTTATGCACATTTTCAAGAACTAGACTATGATTTTGAAAGTTAATAGCATCATAAATTGAAAGACTTTGGTTGGTGCTCGGTTTTATCCTTTGCATTTTGCTTTGCTACCTGAAACCATAGATATAGAATATAATAACTAGATCGGACGTGCGTGCGTGCGCTCCACTGCCTGTGTAGAAAAAGCTTTGGTTCGCCATGGACGCAGTAAAATGTCACGTGCTTGGGGCGACGCGCAGAATTAATTTTTTTTTGACAATGTCAATTTTGTGTTATTGACAAGTAGGGTGCAGATTAAACGATCGTCTCATAAGAATTTGATAGATTGACACATTATTTATGCGAGAAAGATGTTACTGAGCAGATTGATAGATACAGCACACCACACAGCTGATCTGAGTTTTTATTCTGTAAAAACGAAGACCTGTGGAAATAATGTGTGAAAATGTCCAATGCAACAATCCTTTTGTCAATGAAATAATGAAATAAAAAGAGAGCACCGTTAAAGTTGCTTGGCCAAACATTTAAATTTATTGTTTAGAGTTTGAAATAAATTATGTTTTGGGGCAAAAAATTGGGCTGAAATACTTTATTAACTGTAATAATAAAGACAGATGATTATAAGAGCAATGGGCAATGTGTCCCAGCCTAACTTTACATAGGTATTAAAATGTACACATAAACAAACATTGCCTGCACTATTCGCAAGTAAATAGAAAACCATGCATCGTTGTTCAAATCTCACGTATGTTTCAGCCGCTCGTTTGTTTCGTCAAACTGCGATTGTTGTCACGTCGGCAATCTCCTCAAATGGACCGAGTTACACAAAAACGGGGTTGCTTTTGTCATTCATGAACATCGACTTTATTTTTTAATGTTAAATTTTTTTTTCATGAAAGATAAATTTATTATTAACAAACGGTTTTTTGTCAGTTTTGTTTTGTTTTTGATAACACAAAGGAGTTTCCGTCTGGAAAATTACAACTAAACGTCGTTCAATCCGAGCCAAAACAGTGACAAAAGGGTCAAACTTTACAACCAAATTTGTCTATGTTCCCGGGTTTTCCTGACACTGTACTTGTAAAAACATTGAGAAGAATTAGTAAAATAAGGCTATCAACTTGAAATCAAGTGAAAGGAAACGATTTTGCAGAGATTTGTGTTTTTGTTTTACTTATGTTTTGTCATTACATTCAGTAATGAGCAACTTTGAAAGGATAACCAATCAGAGACTTCGTATTGTTAACGATCGGCTCCGGCCGCGAAACGAAGTCGGCTTCGTTTTGCGGCCGGAGCCGATCGTTGGCCGTATAGTCGGCCAACGACGACTTGTTGAGACTCTCAAAAATGTGTGGCGCATATTTATTATGGCAAAGTGCCAGTAGACCTTTATGAAGAATGTTTTATTTCAGGAAAAACAAACGTTTCTATTTTCACCCCAAAATTCTTTAATATTACGTATATTATGTTGAAAAAGACAGTCAAAGATGATGTTTTTATTTCAGCAGTATTTTTTTCACTTAGGTGCCTGTTTAACCTTCCTTAAAGCAATATTTTAAGAACTGTTTACCTTAACAATAGTTAAACGCATGAAATATTTTATGTATGGACAAATTCTCAACATTTTCCTGCGTGTCAAACTTGTGTAAACGATTGTTATATTTGGCCCTCGACCATTAACAATTTTTGCCGAGCGACGTCATTCACGACAACGGTTTACTCATGAGACCTCTTGCCCAATCACGGCTCGCGGAACTACATGTACGCACAGTCTAGCTTCAAGAAAACAAAACACACACTATTTGCAGTTGTTCCAACTTCCTTTTACAATCAGCTAACAAATTTCGTGGGCAGCTACAATACATTTCTACAAATTAAACAATAAACTAGTAACGTTTTCACCTGGCTCATGGGCTAACTGAAATGAAGAATGTGACGACAGGCCAATAAAAAAAGCTGAGTTCAGTTGCTTCAATTTCTAACAAACTGACAAACCAACAAACAACCAAACAACCCAACCCACACAAACAAACTAACAAACAAAGGAGATTGACGTTTTGGTTAGCCTGTACTATATCATTTTATAAAGGCCTATATTATTTGATTTTTTATTTTATCGCGATTTTAACCTGAACGAAATTTCTGTGTGTGTACACATACACTGGTCGCACAGATTGGTTACATTTGCCATTTAAACAGAACAAATTTTGAATACAAGCTAAGCTTCGTCATGTTCGTACTCACTCGCCTTGAAGATCTTCTGTTATACTTTTGCCGAAGTCATACGATCTGACCCGAAGGTGGCGAGCGATACTGCTTATCAGGCTCTCTCCATGTGATGGATCAAGGGTGTGTTGTGATGACAAAAACACATCCAATCATATTATGGGCTGCTCTGCATACCATGGTAGTCATTATGCTGTATGGACATACGTGACGGTGTGGTACCATTGTACATCCGGAACACTCTCTCCGAAGATTTTGCAGACAGCCATGGCGTCATCTACTGTACAATTACTCACCATTTCACTTACACCATTAGAATACTCGGCAAACGTTATTAAAAAATAGCTGGAAATAAAGACGAGCTGGATAATAAGACGTTCAGTTCGTCTCGTATTTGTCGAAATGTGTGTTTGTTGCCGAAAAGCATGCTCGTCACACCATTTCAAAAGTTGCGCGTTGCCCCAAGCACGTGACTAATGTCAGCGCCCAGGCTGAACCAGCGTATTGTACGCGCGTCCGATCTAGGTATTTTATCCTATATCTATGCCTGAAACTGATACACCGTCTGCGCGTTCATGCATACGCGTGGTATGCGCGTGCACGCGGCAGCAATCTTGCAAAAATAAAAAAAAAATAAAATACGCACAAAGAAGACCGTTGATTTGATAGTTCCTAGCACAACGTACAACTTTTACATAACAATCATGCTTGTTTAGGGGCCATTTATTCGCTGAGCTAGTTTACAGTCTTCGACCAATCAGAATGCATAAACTCTCAGAGGTATATTCTTTGTGACGATAATGTTTCCTTTTGTTTTAATTTAGGATCTTTTACCTGGCAGGTTCAGTGGTGGAGCAAGTGAGTTCAGTTTTTGCTCAACTATTTTGACCCACTTTATCACAATCTTACTATGATTCACGCAATGTTGTATGTACATGTACGCATGTATGTAGTAATGTATGTGTGTGTGTGTCTATTGAACAAGTTTGCTTGAAGATAAGTGTTGTCGTTGCTTTTGTAGCCTCGTTTTACCAGTTCGTGCACAACTCTAATTCAGAAGAAAGATTATGGCGATAAGTTCGCAATAAATGTAACTTCTTTTAGGGTTTCGGTAATGAACTTAGAATCAGAATTTCCTTGTCACTCTTACCAAATGAAATTGACTTAGCCGAATTAATGGTTAATAACAAAACTAGTTATGGCGTTTCTATCTTAAAGCAAACCGGTTGATACTTGTTCCCAATGAATACTTATTTACCTGTCGTTTGTTTATTGTGACACTTTGAAATGGAACATAACGTCCACTCCCGTCTTCGATACAGGGACACATACTTACACAGCCCGTGTTAAAGCAACAAATAATTACAATAAACATTTAGTCTGAATACAAATATTACTAGTTCGTTACGAGTGACGAAACTTTTTCGAGTTTGATCTCCTAGCTTCCTTTTATTAATTGTTGTTGATGTTTGCTGCTGCTGCTGATGCTGTTGTTGTTGTTGTTGTTGTTGTTGTTGTTGTTGTTGTTGTTGTTGTTGTTGTTGTTGTTGTTGTTGTTGTTGTTGTTGTTGTTGTTGCTGTTGTTGTTGTTAATGTTGCTGTTATTGTTGTTGTTGTTGTTGTTGCTGTTATTGTTGTTGTTTTTAATGTTGCTGTTATTGTTGTTGTTGTTGTTGTTGTTGTTGTTGTTGTTGTTGTTGTTGTTGTTGTTGTTGTTGTGGTTGTTGTTGTGGTTCTTGTTGTGGTTCTTGTTCTTGTTCTTACTATTTTGATTGTTTGTTAACATTACATTGTATTATGGGTTGCAATGGGACTTCTATTCAGCGGGATGCACCCGTACCATAAAGACCGACACAATTTCTTATTCACATGTAAAGTTATGGCAATAGTCAACCGGGAACTGTTTGCTTATTCAGTTGGGGGGGGGGGGGGGGCGTAGAGATTACGGAATTTTACGGTTGAGTAGTTATTTTGGTTGGTCAGGGTCCAATTTCATAAAGGTGTTAAGCAGAAAATACTTTAACGGTTAACCGGACAAGTTTGTTTGCTAAGTAGATTAACAGGGCACTAGTGGCGGAAACTTTGAGGGATTTTAGCTGGTATAACCTGTTTCTGCTAAGCAATATTTTCTGTGCTTAGTAAATGGTTGTGCTTAAAAGCTTTGTCAAATCGGGCCCAGAGCCTAGTTTCTCAGAGCTGCTTAAAAGCTTACAAAGTAGCTGAGCACAACAAAATGTATGCTTACCATAGAGTAAGGTTACCAACCAAAATACCATGTCGCATGTACAATCAGTGACTGGTATCCTCCTTATTTTTGCTAAGCAGAAACTTGTTGAGCAATATTTTCTACTTTATAAGCAACTCTATGAAATTGGGCATTGACGGTAACAGTGACCCTACAAATAAAAGCTTTAAAAACGCAATCGACTATTGTAAACAACTGATTTGTTTCAATCTCAACTCTCACATAATTATTTCAAAATTCATTTCCTACAATCACCAATCCTCCAGTCAAATATTGTTGTCTGCAGTGAAATATTGTTAAAGGCGAGACTATCGGAATTGATTACTTACCAAATCACCACTGCTTATTGCGAGTGCAACAATCGATATAAGCCCAATATAAATGTGCACAAAATCCCAAACAAAACATGTTACCGTTTCCCGTTGTTTTAACTGATACTTGACCAGCATATTTTAGTAAAAAAATTGACAGGTTTGTTGTATGATGTGTTTTTGAAAACTATTATAGAAAGGAATTAATTTGCTCTTCTTGTAAACAATGTACTCCCTCCATGTAAAAGAGTGAAAAACCACTCGTTGTGTCCGCCCTACCACTCTTGCTATTAGCCATATGGCGGACAACTCTATTTGAAAGTGAAAGACGGGTATTTTCAGCTTGAATCAGAATGAAGTTCGCTCTAATTTCACTCAAAAAGGGTGATGCACAGTGAGTTTCACTCTCAAGAGAGCCAAAAAGACACCACTCGGGCGAGAGAATGAATTGTTCACTGTTTTACATTTAAAGAGTACTTTTCATTTAACAAGGTCAGACTTTGGGTAATTTGGGAGGGTCTAGCAAACTGGAGATTTTGAAGAAAAACAGTGCTGGGTGTAAAGGTCTAAAGGGAACAATTTTACATAATTTTTTTGGAATTTTGATGATGTGATGAAGATGAGATAATCGAAGAAGAAGAATGAATCTATATTTTAAGGAGTCTATAAACTCACCAGTCTTTAAACTTCTTATTTACCCTAAGACTGACTTTGTTTAGAGAAAGAACTTTGTTCCCCAAATAAATTAATTCCCGTCCCCCGGCTCCCGAAATCGAGACTAGAGTGTTGAGACCTATATTATCATACTTATTTATAATTAGGGAGCTGGCAAACCATAATATTGTGTATAATATTCTATTGCCTGTTTGAGTTGTAATTGAACTGTAATTGTAAAAAAAAAACCTTGAGAACAAACTTGTAAACGACAAAACTATCTTTATTACAGATACAAAATGTGTTGCCCTGCACCGTAGCGGCATTGACTGCCACTTACATGCTGAAGATTGTTCCAGGAGTTACAAGTTCCTATGCAGGAAAGGTAAGACAATTAGCCATTGTTGTCATTTAGATTAACCCTTACAAACATCTTGACAGCCTCTTTCAGATCGTGTGTGCTGTTCCTCTGTCAATCTAGTCTAACTCGTTCAAACGGTAGTATGAAAAAACAGTGTACTTGGCAATTTCCTCTGTTCCTCATTTTTGACAATAAAGTCCGTTAAAACTGTAGCTGGAAGCCTTGGGGAAATCCATTAATTGTCCTAAGATCTGAAATATCTGCTGCTTTATTATATTGAGGCGTCACTTCCTTCAGTATGTATGATTATATTGAATAGTCTGTCAACGTTTTAAAAAATCGAAAAAGCCAAAACAGGTTGCAATTTCTTAACTGGTTATTCTGAATGGTCCCTCGTGCCCTTATAGCTGATCACAGCGAAAGTGTGGGGTGATTTTAAAATGTCGGCATATTACCGATGAAATTGTGAAATAGGCCTACCGCATGTATATAGAGTCCATACATCCGAACACTGTCATGTCAGTGCAACAGAACATCTGCTTTTAGTCTGGTACCTAGACTTACGAGATTTCATTTTGTACATTAGACAGAACCAGACTAACATGGAAAGAAGGCTCTTTCATTATAATTTACAAGAAGTGATTACTTTTTATCTGTTTTCTTTTCAAATTATATTAATCAGCTGAGGTACTAAAACATAACTGATACAAATAATGTTAGGTTAACGTATTTAATTTAGAAGGAAAAAAAATCGCAAAATTTAGTAGCTTTTGTGTGAAAGTGCCTGCTGTGTAAGCAAACCAACACATAGACAATTTACAAACGTTTTGAATCTCCAAAAAAACCGTCCTTTTTTCCAAAACTGAAACCACAATGTGAGACCACAGACTTCCCCAGAAGGTGTGATCTATACCATTTTTATGCAGTCGAACCCATAGAGTTATATATAAGAACTAGAGTGCGTACAAACCATGCGACACGGCCCGACAAGGAGCATTTTTTGTCCATTGAGAAAATGGCGCGGACCATTCATTTACACTGGTTACTCATCCGTTCACACAGCAGCCATTTTTTAAGTGGACATTCGTATGCAATTTGCCCATACGGATTTTCGCCCATGGTGAGTCAGTGGAGTTCCGTGCGTGGCACAGCGAGTGCACCCTCTAGTTCTATTATATAACTCTATGGTCAAACCTTAGATGCGGTGACTGTTGACTAGCTCCTGGACTACTTTGTTAGAAGCGTCTTTTGTGATGTTTGAAATAGTTTGACAATGTTAACTGTATTTGATAACGTCAACTTTAATTTAAGTGTCGTCATCATGTCTCTATAATACATTTTTTTAATGTGGTCTGCTGTAGACGATAAAAGAAAAGTGGACGCAGATTGACGAACAGAGGGCATCGCTATTTAATGAATTGAAAGTCAATGTAGTTTACCTTTTTTTGAAATACAATTTATTTATTTATTTATTCGTTTAGTTTATTGCTGACTTTCATATATTGCAGAATTAAACACCACGACTGACACTGAAAACCATTCAACCACCGACCAACCAACCACTGACCAACTAACCACTCCTAGTGCAATGTTGTCGACTAGCTCGACACCGACTGTTGAACTTTCCGTCTCGATCACCACTGACAGTACCATCCCAACGACCCCGACCGTTGGCTCTACCCCCTCGGTCACCACTGACAACACCACCTCAACCACCCCGACCATTGAGTCTACCCCCTCGGTCACCACTGACAACACCAGCCTAACCACCCCGACCGTTCAGTCTACCCCCTCGGTCACCACTGACAACACCACCTCAACCACCCCGACCATTGAGTCTACCCCCTCGGTCACCACTGACAACACCAGCCGAACCACCCCGACTGTTGAGTCTACCCCCTCGGTCAACACTGACAACACCGCCTCAACCACCCCAACCATTGGCTGTACAGCCTCGGGCACCGGAAATTCAAAAAGTCTAGCTGAAAATTTGAACAGTTTGGGCAAATCTCTGGAGAGTTTAGCTTCAATATCTGATGTGAGTATACTCTGTGGTTATTTTACTGTTGTCCAAATCTGTTTCCATAAAAAAAAAAGCCCTTTTCGAAACGACGGCTTAATGGTACATGTCTGTGCAGTTACTCTTTACGCAAGCAAAAGTTTCGTGTGAGCAAAATAATTCACTCGATATTGTACGGGGTTGTGTCGATGGCACCGGGCCAAATCAAGGCACCATAATTCTAGCTGCATGAAGACCGTTGTACATAATAACAATATAATTTAAGTTTCCTCTTACGATTGCAATATTCTTTAATTCTAACTCAAACTTTATTCCAAAATCAAAAGGTACGCAGCTATTATTTGCCTATAAAACATCGATTTTTTCCCCAATTATCTTTTGGTACTTGCCAATGGTACGGCGAGAAATATTCCCGTTCAATCTGTTGTCTGTTTGTTTTGGTCTTCTACAGTCTTGTATGACAAGTACTTCCACTCTACAATTGGCATACAAATTATACAAGATGTCTTCAATACAAGCCGTAATGGGATTTCTAGATGTCCCAGCTTACACAGCGTCCAACAATTGTTTTGTTATACCATGGTAATACATTGCAGGAGGGGGAAACGAACATTATAAAGGAACACACATCATATTTCTTTATCAATTTATTGTTGAACATTGCATTTCGATGTTTATTGGAAACAAAATGCAAACACTTTAATGGGAAATTACCAACGACCTCATACCCGGGGCTATTCTATTATATTGTACCCTGCAAAAACTAGGGTGTTGAATTGATTCTCTTGGTATCTATATGTGACAACACCGACACGGTGTTAGTTATCCCCATTGCTTTGTCGTTGGTAAAATTAACACCATGTCGGTGTTGTCACATATAGATACCGAGAGAATCAATTCAACACCCCAGTTTTTGCTGCGTACAAGGCGGTGGAAATGACCAACGCTGGGGACGATCAAGGTATTGTTAAACATTGCATTTCGTTGTATATTTGACTACAATATTGGAATAACAACCTTCCGTATCTGTATTCGCTTGTTTTGTTTTATTATTATTTTTTTTATCTTACTTGAAATTCATAGTCAGAGATCGGATCGAAATATTTCCACGAAGGCATTGACAGCGCCTCCTCATCACTGGCAAAGATGAGCGCACAAGTGAGCAATATTGGTGAGTTAATAATCTTCTTCCTTATTCATTTAATATTAGGTTTTCCTGATCAATTTTGACAACAATTATTTCAGTTATACACCCGGCTCATTCTGGTTTGTTTGATAATGAAAGCTCCGCTGCATCAGCATTCAACAGTCAAAAGGAGTAATTCAATTTCAACAGTTCAGCATTCACTGGTCAAATAAGGTCAGTCAAATACATGTGATCGCAAAGATCATTCAATTTCGCAAAAGCCAACAGCAAGAGGCTGGTCAACCATTCAATTGCATCAATTGTAAACAGGTAGTAGAAATTCATCTGAAGAATGGTGAAAATGTAGTCATGAATGCTTATAAATGAAATAGATTGATTAGAACGAACCTAAATAATGAGAAGAACAAAATAATGTATGCAAAAAAAAAAAAAAAAAAAAAAAAAAAAATGAATGCAATATAAGAAACATAAGAAACTCGATTATGTGAATTAGGGAAACATGCGTAAACGTGAATGCGTGTATGAAAAAAAATTGAGTAACGAATAATTTCATTATCTTTTAATTTTTGACAAAGATCTTTGTTTGCATTATTTTTCCCTTCTTTATTTAAACGTTTTACTTCATGTTGTTACCATTTTCTTATCTATCCAAAAGACAGAGAGAAAAAAAGAAGAATAGAGAAAAGAGACAAACAATTATACATAAATTGAAATTGTTTTTATAAAACATTGCTATGAGTGTTTTTATTTTCAAGAATTTTGTAGAAATCAAATTGAGTAAGAATTTTTGATTTCATAAAACTTACAGTCTTCTTTCGATTTGTTTTCTCGTTTTCGGAACACACGAGACTTGCAAATAGACTTCGCAAAATTAAATTTAATACTAAAAGACGCGCGCGTTAGCCTTGGAATGAGGCGCATACCGGTCTCGTTAGTAACATATTATATTATTATGAAGTCATCATATCATTTCATCTCTGGAGAACCTAGAAGTCAGCTGTATTTACAACGTCATTTTCAACCACATTTTGTGTCTCTGTGTCGCAAGGCTGAAATTGAGCAGGCCGCGCGCCGACTTTATTTATTGTGCTCCAAAATAATTACTCTTTTCTTATTCGTTGATGAGTTTTTTTTTCGTTGGATATCTCATATGAAAGTTAATGACTTAAGTCATCTACAAAATAGCAGTTCAACATTGGGATTCATTTTTTCAAGGTAACATCGGCTTGAGCACGGATCATAAATACAGTAAAATGATCCTGTCCAATATTTGGCAGTATAACCAAATGGTTATCAATTATAGTAATGGTGCAATATCGTGGAAGAAGTGCCCACAGAGGCGACGTTATAATTAATTGCTTCCCATCCTTCGTTAGGATTTTTATATCGCTTGGTTTCTGCTCCTTTTTGCAACAAAGGAAATATTTCTCGGAAATGTTTTAACGTATTTTTATATCACATCGTACTTTTCCATAACTTGCATAAATTAACATAATCATATAGATTTAGCGTATGTACAATCATTTATTTCTATATGTAAACGGCAACAACCTCCAGAACTGTTTATTATATTGATAACAACAACAACAGCAACAACAATAGCAACAACAGCAACAACAACAACAACAACAACAACAACAACAACAACAACAGCAAAACAACATCGACAACAATAACAGCTAAAAACAACAACGACAACAACAACAACGACAATAACAACATCAACAACAACAACAACAACAACGACAACAACAACGACAATAACAACATCAACAACAACAACAACAACAACAACAATAACGGCAACAGGGTTGGTAGAACTTCGGTACGTAGCCGGTGGTCGCCGGTTCAAATCCTGCTCCATTCAATTTGTCTTTGTTCACCCAAAATTGATTTAAAAATTTACCCAGTCAGTTTCCCTTTTGGTCCATTACAATTTCATTCATGGGGCGTCGCGCATGTTTGTCTCACTATTTAGTGTAGCTTACCCATTAGATTAATTTTCTTTTTTTTTTTGCAGAGGCTGGGTTTCTATCTATCATCGACTACGGGAAAACTGCCACACGGACCTCTGTATCACATAAAGTCACCTTGAATTCAGTCATCGTGTCCTTACCTTCAGAAGCTCTAAACAACGTCAAAAGTGGTAAGTGCCAATAATGACCAATAATCAATTTTAGGGGGTAAGTATTTTCCAAAACGTTCGAACGACTTTGATGAAACTTGCTACAAATGTTTAATGCACGGAGTTCTACAAGGTGACATCACTTTTTCCAAAAAGCCTCACTAGATGGCGTTTTTGATTTTTTTTTTGCAAAATGTTGGTCAAACATCGTGTTTTCCCGAAAATGTTTGTCTTTTTTGCCCAAATTTTAACAGATCTATTTAATTCCAACCTAATTTAATATCTGCGGTCACCGTTGGGGCTCTATATAATCCATTAATTTATCCCATTTTTTTCTTTATTTATTTATTTATTTTTTTTTTTTTTTGGGGGGGGGAATTTTTCTTTTCACTTAATTATCGAATGGCCGACGCCCAGGGCCCAAGGAGCAATGATAAGTCTTAGTTGACAAACCCAAAGTATTGTTTGGTCTGATAAGTAAGAAATTAGCGGACATTTTGAATTCCAAAAGCATTTCTGACTATCACGTGATTCATAACTATAACTTTTCTGGCAAAAAATCAACAACAACAAACAAACAAACAACAAAAAACAAGTATAAAATAATGTTCAAAAAGTCAACAGCAACAAAATCACTTAAAAAAAGTGTGACAAACAAACAAAACATTTGCCACGGCAACAGCTGTCCCTCGGTTTCAATTATTTTTTGCCAACATAATTCAAGATTTATTTTGGGATAAGTCAGAACATTAATTCGCGATGATCGGACGCAGCATTAAAAAGTTACGGGCAAAAATTTGGTAGCCGTCACATTGTGTCCCCCACCCCCTTGTTCTGATAGGGTTAAGCGGGCCATGAATTGAATGAATTATGTGAGTTTCAACAAACAAGGTCATGTATTGTGTGTTTCAACGAACGTCTGCCCAGGAGTGTTATAATGGAATAGTGTTGTTTGTTTCAGCTGCCCTCTCCGTGGTATCATCCTTTGAAGTTGTCAGTCAGTTACCAACGAATCAAAGCAATGAATCCTTCATTGGAACAGCCGTCGTGGCCGTCTCACTGGAACCAAAAGATGGCGATCCTGCATCTTTTAATCTCAAAGAGCATCCCATCCAAGTAGAACTCATCTATCTGCACGTATGCAATTGAACATAATTTGATCAAGTGACACTATTTTGTCATCTTTTATTTTGTGTCTCTAAAACTTGTGACCCAAAAATAGTTTTGTATTTGATACCACATTAGTTGTCTGGTGGAAACAAATGAAAGGGAAGCGAGATACCTTTTTACATGGTTCAAGTGGTGGGAGGGGTCTTGCTTTTAATTTTGCTTTATTTTCAAGTCAGCCCGTCAATGGTTTACGAATACATAAAATCCTCTTCGTCACACGTCTGTTACGGACCATTATGTGCAACTTGGACCAGTATGTCCGACAGGTTGACTCTTGGGATCAGCTTGGCTCGGTGGTTTCTTTCCCAGCCGTTACTACGTCACTGATCTTGTTTGTGTACACACCGCAGTCGATATTATGATTAATGTTCTATATTTATATCAATATTTATTCCAGAATCAAACAGGAAAGTTCAAGGGGAGTTGTGTTTACTACAATGAGTAAGTTTTACATCTCAAATTGATTATCCGAATTCCAACTTCGCTCATAATTATTCCTCCAATATCGATTAGCTTATCGCTGAATCATCATTTTATAATGTTGACCCTCCTCCACCTGTTTACAAAATGTATGTGGACTCCCTCCCCCCTCCCCCTCGCGGTCAAGATTTGGCATCTTCTGCTTCCAACCTATGTGTATTGTGTAGATCGCCAATAAGAGGCTGCTCCAGGAAGGTTCACAAAAGGAAGGGTTATTGTTTTAAGAGATGTGAGGAGCAGCGCTCCAGATAAGTAGAACTATACGACGTTTCGCTCGTATTCAGGAGAACCGAATTGTCATGTCTTGGGTTTATTTCATTTGACATTTCCGTGTTAGACTTTACCCTATAGTTTAGTTGTGATTGTGTGTTTCATTGTTATTCATTCTGCATCCAGTAAGGACGGAGAATGGTTAAGCGATGGATGCGAGGTTGTAGCAGAGGGGGATGGTTCTACTACATGCTCGTGTAACCATCTGACAAACTTTGCTGTCCTGATGCAGATTGATTCAGAATCAAACGTAGGTACTTTGTCATGTTTAGCGTTATTTCTGTTTTTTTTTTCTTTCTTTCTTTTTCTTTTCTTTTCTTTTTTCCCTTTTTTTTTTCCTTTTTTTTTTTTTTTTTTTTTTGCTTGTCATTGAAGTTTAGTAGATAGTTCATTATTACAATTTCACAAAAACTCTTGTGCTGTTCGTGTGAGGTTAATCCACTGTTAGCCAGGCCCACTTTACACAAACTGGCTCCACTGATGAGCTAGACAGTCTTGGATGTTTTATGCATTTCCGTTTTAACAAAAGCTTTTGAACAACAAACGTATGCCAGCTTTGGAGCCGGAAACTGTTGGCGCCTTGCAACCACGCACGCGTGTGACGTATTAATTTGCCAACCTCTTGCACTGACGTCATACGCGGCTACTCTCGTCCATTGGGCTGCCATTTTAGGAGTCAAATGACATGTAAAAGTATTTTGAGCGTGTATTAAAACACTACAACACGGTTAACTGGCTCAAAAGATGGTGCAACCAAGAACTTTTATAGCGCTGATGACATATAAGACAATTATTGCTTTGATTATTTTTTGGTGTTGGCATTACTTTTGTTGTTTTAGGTGTTTTGATGTTATAATTAAGTGTTTAACCCATACGTCTTTACTTCATTCTCTCAACAGGCGTGCGACTACAAAGCAATAGACATTCTCTCTGTCGTTGGGGGCGTTATCTCCATTATCTGTCTCGCTCTGACCCTATGTGCCTTCGCTTTTCTCAAGTAAGTTTAAACATCGCCCAATTAGTGAAATAAATTAAACGATCTAGATTTGTTTCATTGTTGACCGACAAAGATAGCAGGCAGACGGCTGCAACTCGCTGGGCACCGTCTGCGACAGCCAGAGTTGTCCTCCAGACAAGTCATCATCTGGGAACCGACCCATGGGAGGAAGAACCGTGAACGTCATTTCAAAACCATGGTCAAGACCCTGATGGATGACAGTGGCACCGTGACTGCTGATCAACTCAAGACCCTGATGGAGGACGACATTGGCACCGTGACTGCTGATCAACTCAAGACCCTGATGGAAGACAGTGGCACCGTGACTGCTGATCAACTCAAGACCCTGATGGAGGACAGTGGCACCGTGACTGTTGATGAACTCAAGACCCTGATGGAGGGCAGTGGTACCGTGACTGCTGATCAACTCAAGACCCTGATGGAGGACAGTGGCACCGTGACTGCTGATCAACTCAAGACCCTGATGGAGGACAGTGGCACCGTGACTGCTGATCAACTCAAGACCCTGATGGAGGACAGTGGCACCGTGACTGCTGATCAACTCAAGACCCTGATGGAGGACAGTGGCACCGTGACTGTTGATGAACTCAAGACCCTGATGGAGGGCAGTGGTACCGTGACTGCTGATCAACTCAAGACCCTGATGGAGGACAGTGGCACCGTGACTGCTGATCAACTCAAGACCCTGATGGAGGACAGTGGCACCGTGACTGCTGATCAACTCAAGACCCTGATGGAGGACAATGGCACCGTGACTGCTGATCAACTCAAGACCCTGATGGAGGACAGTGGCACCGTGACTGCTGATCAACTCAAGACCCTGATGGAGGACAGTGGCACCGTGACTGCTGATCAACTCAAGACCCTGATGGAGGACAGTGGCACCGTGACTGCTGATCAACTCAAGACCCTGATGGAGGACAGTGGCACCGTCAATGCTGATCAACTCAAGACCCTGATGGAGGACAGTGGCGCCGTGACTGCTGATCAACTCAAGACCCTGATGGAGGACAGTGGTACCGTGACTGCTGATCAACTCAAGACCCTGATGGAGGGCAGTGGTACCGTGACTGCTGATCAGCTCAAGACCCTGATGGAGGACAGTGGCACCGTGACTGCTGATCAACTCAAGACCCTGATGGAGGACAGTGGCACCGTGACTGCTGATCAACTCAAGACCCTGATGGAGGACAGTGGCACCGTGACTGCTAATCAACTCAAGACCCTGATGGAGGACAGTGGCACCGTGACTGCTGATCAACTCAAGACCCTGATGGAGGACAGTGGCACCGTGACTGCTGATCAACTCAAGACCCTGATGGAGGACAGTGGCACCGTGACTGCTGAATAACTCAAGACCCTGATGGAAGACGGCAGTGGCACCGTGACTGCTGATCAACTCAAACACAAGTTGTAGTCAGTCACTGACGATGATCAGAATTGTTATAAAACCCCTTTTTATCATATATAAAACTGAGTTGGTTGGCTTCAAACATTAGAATTATCTCCCAAACCAACAGTACGGCCCTGCCACCTTGTTTTCCCTGATTCAAATCAATGGATCCAAACCGAGGCTGTTAGAACAAATACTTTATCTCTATCTCATAGTAACATGGCATTCAGTATTTATTGTCTAATTGATTTGTGTGAGGTGTCAGCATATAACATTCAATAGTTTTACTTTTCAGCCGAAACCCCGCCCCCAATTTATCATCCTTTGGTTCGAAGCTAGACACCGCACTTACAAAGGTTAACATATGCCTGTTATTCTGAAATGATGGAAGCATCCATGATTATTGTAACACAATTATTTTACTTGGCTTTCAGAATGTTCAAGGTGGAACGTAATATCGTGCACGGCAACCTGGCACTTGCTCTTCTGGTCTCTCAGCTTGTTTTTCTCACAGGGATTGATGCGGTAGAAAACGTAAGTTTTAATTAAGATTTACTGTTTTACTAAAATAATCATTTAATCAACCTCAAAAGCATTGAGCGGACATTGAAGCTGTTTGATTTTGAAAATACAACAGAATGAAACCAAGGAACCCTCAAAAGTGACGGTAGCAATGTAACCCGTAGGCCTGAAGATACCCGTAAAGAGAAGATGATGAAGTAACGCAAGTTTTAGATGTGGGAGGAAAACCCCAAATAGGAAAAAATCCACACGCAATCAGGTAGGGACTGAAAACCAAATCCACATGCAAGGCCCGAGTGCACGGTTCGAAGCAGGGTCCACAGAAGTGAAAGGCGTGAAAAAACAACTTCACTCAGCCAACCTGAATGCTTGAATTGTCAGTATTATCTCAGTTCTGCACCACCTTCTTCTCCTCCCCGACCCTCTTCCGTCCAAACATTGTTCATTGATGTATAATTGGTTTTAACATAATTAATGCACCTGTTTCTTCAGCAAACTGTCTGTTCAGTCGTTGCCGTTTTTCTCCACTACTCTCTGCTGTCCTCCTTCTCCTGGATGCTGATAGAGGGCGCCCTGCTTTTCGTCAAGGCTGTGTTTGTTTTCCACCGAGAGCTCCGCCCTCTCAAGCTCATAGCCCTGGGATGGGGTAAGTTCAATGAACTGTTTCTATGACGTCACAGTAATCAGGAAAGTGTTGATTATTTTTTATGAGTATCGTGCAACAGTGCAGATTTACAGTTTAATTTAGATTTGTTACGAATCTGCAGAAAACTGTTTTTAATCGATGTTATGCACATGACGTCATTTGAGTTGGGCGCCCTCGGCTACAGGTCGAAAGAAAGTTGCTCATTTTTTACCCATCTTGTGAGCCGCACGTACAAAGATGTGTTTTCCGTTGTTGCATCATAGTTTTACCTCTAAGATGGCGGCGTGATGACGTCAGTGCATACGGTCTATTGGAAAGTTCATTTGCAAACTAAATTTTGCAAACTTTAAAGCTTTGAAGCAATGATATTGCAAGTAGTATAAAACACACTTTGTAAAATAATTGTACGAAAGTCATTCAAGAAATACACAGGAACATAAAATGAGCATATGAAATCAATAGTTTGGAGAAAAAATTCGAATTCGTAGATTAGACTGGTTAGTGATGTAGACTTGTGCATAGATGTAATCTCCTTAAGCAAATAAATGGAAGCAAACAATTGAAGACACATGTCATTATTTCTTTCAGGCATGCCTCTCCTGGTTGTTGCAGTCACTCTTGCTGCCGTACGATCAGACGGCTACGGAAATTCCCGCGTGTAAGTCTTAACAAACTGCACTGGATGATTCCTTGGTTTTTAATACTGATAATTAGGGGAAACGTTTTTGGGACGCTAGATGGCAGCAGACTTTCAAGGTAAATCCACCGTCCTCGGAAGTGTGCACGTGCTCAAAAATGCTTAAACAATGCAAAGTTACCCGATGTTTTCTGCTAGCTAGCGTACCAAAGTCCCATGATACCAGTCTATCTCACTTTAGCAATGAAACATCTTCCTATATGAAATAACAGTTCAAATTCTTGCATGGAGTGTGGAAGTTATGAGGTTGTTGGTTCGAATCCAACTCGGGTACTCGAAAAGAGTGTACATACTGTTTACACAGTAGGACATCATTTTAAATTAAATGTAAATATAGCAATGTTATTGTTATTATTTTCCCTACAAAAACTAACATAATACATCTCTCACCTTCTTTCTCTAGATGTTGGCTAAATGGGAATGTGATTTGGGCCTTTATTTGCCCAATGGCTTTAGTAATTGTGGTAAGAAAAGCTACAAAGTCAAATTTTGAATTATTATTTTTGATTGATGAACTCTTGCAAACAATAGTAGCTTTGAGAAACAAAAAGTATAACATTGTGTTTCAACTATCGGGAGGTTTCTATAAAAGTGAATATTATTTTGCAAAGGAATAACATCGTTTTTATTGGTTTATTATTTTATTAAAAAAAGTCTACACAAAAAGAAACAATTCTGAAAGAGATCACCAACTGCTGAAAAAAAAATCAGCGGAAAATCAATAAGATCAGCTGGCGTTTTGTGATAAAAAAAAACAAAAAAAAACCAAAAAAAAAAAACAAACATTTTTAAGTGTGGTTCCATTATAAGTCTCTTCTCATCGTTCGGTCCAAATTCCTTAAACTGCCTTAACACAACTTCCTTATGGATTTCCGAATTCCAAAATCTACTCCGCGGTAGTAGAATAATAGCAACTTGAGACAAGTTCTCACAAGAACAATCTACTGTATGTAGTAAAGTAGATACAATCACATGGCGTTACCGCAAACCAATTATACATGATATTTTATGTTACCTATTGAGTTAAAATAATGCATGCTTTAAAATTGGTTACAGCTGAACATGGCGTTTGTGATTGCCGTGATTCGATCTTACCTGCGCCTGAAGGTGACCATGGACAAAACGGAGCTCGCTAAAATTAGGTAAAGACACTTACAGTGACGTATCCGGGGAACGCCCACAAGCCAAGCCACTCCCCATATAGCTGCTGAATGATAGCTAAACCATGCCATTCTGCTATGTGGTGAATTGTGGCGACTATATCGATACACAGTGCGCACAAGGTGCAGCTAGTTCTGTGAACAGTTGCGCCACCACACATAGCCACAACCATTGCTCCAATGATGTGGTGCAAAGCACTGACGTAAGAGATTCTGTACAGAGGTATCTCAAGGCCTACGGGTCACAGTACTGTGCTAGGCGCTTGTGAGTGTCCCTTGATTTCATTATCGTAAATATTTAATACTAACAACAACGACAACGACAACAGTAACAGCAACATCAACAGCATCAGCAACAGCAACAGCAGCAACAACAGCAACATCAACATCAACAGCAACAGCAACAACAACAGCAACATCAACATCAACAGCAGCAGCAGCAGCAACAACAACAGCAGCAGAAACAAAAACAATACTATTATGTTAACATTCAATAATAATTTCATAACCATAAATATTTAATATTAACAACAACGACAACTACAACAACAACGACAATTACAACAGCACCAGCAACATCAACAGCAGCAGCAACATCAACAGCAACATCAACATCAACATCAACAGCAGCAACAACAACAGCAGCATCAACAAAAACAATACTATAATGTTAACATACAATAATAATTGCAGTCATCTCAATTTCAATTACTATTGTGTTTGTGTTTTTAATAATCGATTCTTGACAAAACATAACCGTGTTTCTGCATAAAAGTTTGCATGGATTTGCAACGACATGTTAATCTGATCAGTGATATTTTTGATTTCTTAGAGGTGTATTGAAGGCTTTGATGATGGTGCAACCTCTGATGGGATTCACTTGGCTCTTAGGTTTTGGTGTGAGCGGGCATGTTGTTGTCTGTATTTTGTTCGCCATTCTTAACACCCTTCAGGTAAAAATAAAATTGTCTATTAAATGTACTGAATTATGTTTGAAAACAGGCAGATTCAATCCTAAAGAAAAAATAATATGGGATACAACCTTTTTTAAGATACAGGACGTGGGTGGCAGAAAAAAAAGAAAAAAAGAAGAAAAAAAACCTGCCAGGAAAAGAACCTGTAATCCCCTGTCTCGTAGTCAGTTGCGTTATCCGTTGGGCCACAGGGCCACAAAAGATAATCACTAAAAGGCTCATTTAAAAAGAAGGGAAATTTGACTTTAGTTACAAAAAACGACCCTGCCAGGAATCGAACCTGGAATCCCTGATTCGTAGCCTTATCCGTTGGGCCACAGGGCCACGAAAACTAACCATTCCAAAGGTCCTTTTGATGAAGGAAGTTTGACTTTAATTACAAAAGACGACCCTGCCAGGATTCGAACCTGGAATCCCCTGATTCGTAGTCAGATGCCTTATCCGTTGGGCCACAGGGCCGTTGATATCTACATGCAACATTAAAGGAAAGGATACTTTAAAATTCTCAATGCTTGCAGAACCTTTTAAAGGTTCATTTAAAGAAGCCAGTTCTTTGATTTAACCGGAAAAAAACAACAACACGTAAATAATCCACGAACAACAGAACACTAACAAACCGGCAAGCTTTTTGAACATTGTCAGTGCGTCTCGGTCGTTGGAGTTTTTGTTGTTGCTTATTCAGCTTATAAATGATTACTAAAGATGTTGATGAAATTACTTTTATTCCTTTCTTCTTTTGTGTTTTCTCAGGGAGTTTTCATCTTCGTTCTGTACTGTCTAAAGACTGATGAGGTAGGTTGGTATTAAAGCTTGTTGCGTGGGCTTCAGTGAAGCCAAATTGTGTGAACTATCGCGTACCGCGATCTGAAAGCAATATCCGGATACCCGCATTAAAATACCTGGCCCAAGCCATCGACTCTCTTCAAGTTTGAAGACTCGATCGTGCTGTGCCCGACGTGGAAAAAGAGGAATGTGCAAGAGAGTGAAAAACATCCATTTAAATTTAAGCGCATCGACTGCATAACTCAAACAATTTAGGAGGTTTTTGAGACGGTGGCGGCAGTAGACACAACGGTCTTTCTTTAACAGTTCTGAGCTCGCGTGCACATGCTCAGTATTGCGCGTGTAGTTCTGAACATGCGTACTATATCGGTGAGAACTGGGGAAAAGGACCATCCAAAATTTTCTCATGGGATGAGATTTGTTCAGCAGGCTGCTAGTTAAACATCGTTTCAAAATAATAACTGTAAAATCATTAACATACTATTTTGCCTCATGTTTCAAACAAACGTTTTAAAAAAAATTGTCAACACCAGAAAAATTGTGAGCCCAGCCTAATTGTCAATCAAATATGTTTTCCACGAAAGCAGCAATATTAGGCTTTGCATGCATCTTAACATTATCAATTTGAACAAATGTTGTAATAGTTACTGATGTAATCCATTACTGCAAGGTCCGAGCTGTTCTGAAGAGACTCAAGAATAAGATATTACCAGGACGAGTTGACCGTCTGCCAAACCAGCTTCAGATGAGTACGATGACTGCGGACAACAGCACACAGAACACAAGCTGTGACGGTACAGCCTCTCCAAGTGAGTACAAATCACACTGAAATAAAACACGGGAAATGCTCAGCTCAACATTGTCGTGCTGTATACACGCCCTGTATGTCAGCTTTCAACAAAGAGTATCATTTGACCTTATATGCATTGACGTCATCACGCCGCCATCTTAGAGGTTCAAAGATGCTAGCTATAGAAACGCATATCTACGTACGCGCACAGGATGGGCCAATAAGCAACCTTCTTTTTAGCCCAAACATCTGACGTCTGATAAAGACAGGGGACCCGCCTACTTTTTTTTTTTTTTTTTTTTTTTTTTTTTTACATCTAGGCGAGTGGGTTAAATTCAATTGACATCCTGTGCATAAGGTCTATACCATGTGACCCGCATGTATGGCAAAGTTAATTGGACCAACAAACTAAAAATAATGTGTTAATCAGTAACATGACAGCGCACAAAATAATTGCAGCACACGGGTAACTACACGCACGACGCATTCGTGTTGAATTTGTTACGGTAAAAAAAGAAGTAACGCCCTCTAGTGGGGAATGTCTCAAAAAACGAAATGGATCGACACAATCAGGATAAATATAATAAATATTCTTAAGAGAGAGGCCCACTCATGGGTAATTCATATTTGGGTTTATCAGAATAAGACCCAGCGTGTTTTTAGTAAAGCTCTGACGAATGCCATTGTTGTTTGGCCCGTCCCGTGGTCAGCCCCAAGTAATCAAAATAACTGATGAGGGGTAATTTGAAGGCTCATTTTGAAACAAAGCGTTACTTTGGCAATTTCACCAACGACCATTGGGGAGATTCCCCCCATGGTGTCACCGTAAACCTTGCTTTACACTCACCACCACCATGCGTAGCTTCAGGTCTTGCTTGGCTACAATTTCGTTATCTTCTGACAGGCATCTGTAATCCTGCAAGAGGTAGCAGCGTATATAACTTCATTTGAAAAATGGATTTTGTTTCGCATTTTGGTCCGAAACATTCGTCGTTTTCTTACGTCCATCACTGTCACCCTCTTGTTTTGTCCGCGAAGTAATGTGGAAGTTAAAACTCTTATTAAAAAGGCGATTGTACAGCAATGAAAGTCTGAAGTGTTCGGAAGTGTTCAGTGTAAAAATGAATCATTTTAATATGTTAGCCTCTATAATTTCATCACCCTATTTTCTAATCTGTTTAAACAGTACCGATCAAGAATAAAGCTGGCTGGATGTAGAGGCCACAGGAACCAGCAATATGCACAGGAGAAACCTTTTAAACATCAGTAAAGTAATCTAATTGGAAACGTAAAATAGAAATATAATTTTTTTACATTTTGTGTGTATAACTTTAAAGTATGGTGACGTTTGTTAATAGCCTGTGTGCCTTGATTTTGCTTAATCTACCGTGAAAATTAATACCATGCAGATTTTGGTAAGTCTTAGTTTAGACATGAAGAATGGAAAAACAAGCAATACTTTTAATCCATTTTTAGTAACTCCGAAAAACATTCGTTGAACTGCTTAACTGTATGGTATTAAATTATGAGGCACGTCAGTTTGGAATATCGATGTTAGTTTCGGTTGTAGTAACTCCATGTAATATTAAACAAATTATTGGACATAGGAATGCACATACATTGTATGAACAAAATGCATCCATTATTTGTTTATAGATCCTTGTCATTTGATGTTCATCTAATTCATACTGTAGTTTACTTCAACAATCAATAGTACATAATATGTACTATTGAATATATTATATTGAACAATATAATAAAAATTAAGCACGGTTTCAAGAATGAGTAAAACAACTTTCGAATGCTTCCGCGCACGCGTTGGCATTGGTCATTGAACACTGCCGAGTCCGTGAGCTCACAGTCGTTTAGTTTGGGCTCAATGATCGCAAGAGTCCACAAATTATATTATATCGGACAGGCCCACCCAATATTACATTTTGAAGTGTCGCGGTAATGAACACACTTCAAAATAATGTATGTCACGTGACGTGTGTTCCACCAATCAAATGGCAAGGATCTGCGTATCTGGTAAGATTACCACATATTGATCCTTGTCACTTGATTGGTGGAACACGTAGCACTTCAAGCACTTTATATTATTATCTTAAGACCATGTAAGTAACGAAAGTTTATATTTTCTATCTTACCAATGTTGCGCACACTCTTGAAAACAGCATTCAATCAAAGAGACTCATTATTTCAATCATTGAGCATTCATTCTGCAAAATTAATAAGATCAATCAGATTCTAATGGTTCTTTCGGTCAATCATCTTCGTCGAAGCCTAAAGGTGTTGGTCAAGAATTCCACTTCATCAGTTATCATACAATAATATAGTCACAAATATTGTCAGTACCCTTTGCGCATTGTGTTTAATATTTTTGCACTTTAAAACATAACTTTCAAATATTTTTTTATTCGATTTGATGGTATTTACGCAGAGTAAAATTTTACTGTTATATTTATTGTTGTTTAAGTAATGGTTTGTTTATTTTGAATGTTGTCTATAGTGGCTTAAATGCGACATCACAATTGTAGGTAAATCACTGAGTCATGTGACTCAAATGTCACTTTATAGGACAACCTTGATTTCTCTGAAAAAAAATATTGCTGTTTTTCGATTATAAAATCAATGTTCTTTTGGTTTCGTCGGTAACAATCGTGTTCAGTCATATTACTGTTTTGGGAAGTGTTTCCCCAAAACTGAAATGTTAGGAGCATTCCTTGTAATTCGACAGGGGGAAGGAAGGACGAGGTTGCAACCTTGCCTCTTACCCGCACTCTCCACCTCATGAGAAACTGATTTACAACCCATAGGCTCATTGTCTGTGGAGCTGGAGATGCTCTAAATTGAAAGGTTTTGTAGGTTTTATTTTCAAAATACGAGAGGTCTTCACACCGATCAGTCTGGTAGACATGTACCTCACAAACGTGTTCCTAGACACCTATCCGTGTAAGACATCCACGTCGTAATAACAGTTCAGCAGCATTTTTAAGAGATACGATTAAAAGAAGAGCTTGACAATTAATAAATCATAGCTTGAATGTGTACATGTTTTAAGTAAGCATTGGTATTTATGCGATTAATTTATCAGTATTTAACCCTATCAGGACCGGGGGGGGGCACAATGTGCCCCCCTACCAATTTTTTTACCGTAACTTTTTAACGCTTAGTCCGATCACCGCGAAATTTTCTGACTTTTCCTAAAATATATCTAGGATCATATTGGCAAAAAATAATTGATACCGAGGGTTAGCTGTTGCCATGGCAACCATTTGTTTGACCTTGGGTCACACGATTTTACTGTTTTTTAGTGATTTTTAAAACTTTTTGGACATGATTTCCACTTATTTTATGTTTTTTTGCCAGAAAAGTGATAGTGGTGAGTCACGTGATAGTCTGAAATGGTTTTGGGAATTCAAAATGGCCGCCATTTTTGGCGGCCATCTTGGATTTTGTGTTTTCAGCCTGTAATTAGGGGGTCAAATTATATCAAGTTTTTTAACAATGGAACATTTTCAACCTGCTAATTTATTACTTTTCAGACCCAAAAAATGTTCAGATTTGTCAATCATGCCTTATTATTTCTCCCTGGGCCCTTGGCGGCGGCCATTTTGATTGTTAAGTGAAAAAAACGCAAAAAAACATTTTTTCCCGAAAATGGGATAAATTAATGAATTATTATTCCCCCTAAAGATAAATCCAGTGACTAAATTAGGTTCAAATTATATTTATCTTGTTAAAATGTACAAGTTTGCCAAGTTTCAAAACATTCGGACAAAAAATACAGAAGTTATGGCAAAAACACGATATTTGACCAAAAATGGGCAAAAATCAGTCAAAAACGCCCTCTAGTGACGGTTTTTTGAAATTTTTTGACGTCATCATGTAGAACTCGGTGAAATGAATATTTGTGGCAAGTTTCATCAAAATCGGTCGAACACTTTGGAAAATACGGAGGGGGGGCACTATGTCCCCCCCGGTCCCCGTAACACCAAAAAAAGCCCGGTCCTGATAGGGTTAATCTATAGTTCATGCACAATAATTCCCTATTGTAAGAATAATTAATAAAATGCACCTCAGATTCAATTTGTCAACAATTGTACTATTTTAGAAATTCAATATACTTATGTGACTTTCAAATTCTGTGGGTGAAGATGTTTTAAAGCCCTACGGCCCAGCCAGCCGTGGCTGCAAGAGGGCGCCCCCCCCCCCCTTCCCAACCCACCCACACCCATACTGAGAGCCCTTTGGTCTAATATTGGCATTGAAAGTAATTCCGGGCAGAGAAATAACGTGTGGTGATTTCCGGACGCAATCACAGTCCACCTGACCGTATCTCGTGAGAGCCAGACCGTACGCGAGCACCAGCTGAACTCGGACACATTCTCTGTTCCTCGGACCCGGTCAGCTTTAAGATCATCGTATCATCGGCCAGGAACGATCAACTGTCACGACGACCCTACGGTAAGTTTTATGTAGTTATTATAAATTAACTAATTAAACAATATTCAATAATGTATAATACAGAAGCGTATTGCCGCCATGTGAATATTAAGCAAATATCTCACCGCAACATTTTGCCTCTATATCACACGCTCTATACTCGTGATCTCAGGAGGGAGCTATTTCAGGCAATATTGTATTGACTATCAGGTAGGCCGAGAACACCTCAATCAAAAGCTTCAAACCAAATCTAGGTGCCAGAGCGTCATTTTCGAGCCTCGTGGTGATGACGTCAGATGTTCGCACATCTTCTAGCCCCGCCTCTGATGCTGCTGTCAACTATTTCAGTGCACCCGCGGCCATAAAACTACCACCCTTAAACCGTGTAGCCGACGCTCTTTGTTACCACCGGTGTCTCATTTAATTTCAGTGATACGATAAGGATGCCGGAATTTAGATTGAGCCTATCATGATGTCAGTTTAAACTCGCGGGATTTTGGTTGGATCTATCATTCAGAGAAACTCTCCTGTCAGTATGGTTGCGACTGTTCTTCAAGCGGTGTTGATGGTGAGCGTTATCGGAGGAGTTATTGGCTCTTCTGTAGATTGTCCCGTACCCCCTACGGTGAGTGAGAATATCAACTTATCAAGCTACTTTAGGTTTTCCATTGAAGCCCTTCTTACAAGTAGTTATTTTTTACAAGTAGTTATGGGAAACAATTTTTTTTTATGAAAAACCTAAAGGATGTTTCTAAAAAGTAGATCGCAGGATTGGTATTAGTCAAAATTTGTTTGTGTTAGTATCAGTCTGAAAACTGACTGATTTTGAAGTTCATACCAGAACCAATCTTCCGTAGAAATTTTTCTGTCTGATATACTGTCAACATAGAGAACATACAATTTTCAGACCCCCGATTTTTAATTTCGATTGCAACAATCGAAATTTAAGACAATGTGTTTACATGCTGAACAGTGTGCACGTTTTTTTCACTATTTCCCCCGACCCAGACGACAGATTGTGCCCAAAATAATGTTCACATGTCTTTGTTGTTGTTGTTGTTGTTGTTGTTGTTTTCTTTATGTATATTGATTCACACAAAGTAAGAACACCTCACTATCAGCTTTACCAATCCTGTATTTTACCTATAAGCAAGATACACTATACTACTCTTATAATATTCAAGTTATTAAGGAAACTGAATTGTGAAGATATATTCCAATTGTGGGGTGAACAAAGACAAATTGACTGGGACGGGATTTGAACCTGCGACCATCGGATTACGTGTCGTTGCTCAACCACCTAAGCTATCTAGCCCAAACAAAGAAAGCCATCCAGCAAAGATATTGCCAGATAGGGAGACTGCTAACATTAGGGCTGGATAGATCAGTTGGTGTTAAAGAGCACCGGCAAGTTAATCCGGAGGGTCGCAGGTCCAACTCCCGTTCTAGTCAGTCATTCTTTGTTCACTTCAAATTCTTCATAAAATATCATCTTAAGTTACTCTCACCAAGCAACTTGATAAAAAAATATACACTTTAGAATGACGTGATCTCAAAATAACTTGAACAGTTTCGTTGATGGTGTCCTTCAAATCTCTTTGATAATAAGCTTGGATGCTTAAGCATGAGATTGTATACTGATGAATGCAGCACTGTTGATAAAAAGATGTACAGAGAAGAAACCACTGTGTATTATCCAGTGTAGTAGTACTCGTACTTGGTACTCGAACTCGAGTACTACTCGATGATGGTACTCGTAATCATATTCGTACTCGGCTATCAAAGTACTAGTACTCAGAGTCAGTACTCGATACTCGTCTTAAGAATAATCTGTACTCGAAATCATGTATTCGATACTCGACTGTTTAATGTACCCGGACTCTGATTTTAATACTCGTTGTCAAAGTACCACTTTCCTGCCTGCTTTCCTGCAGAGGAATAAAGCACTGGAAATAAGTAAAATAGGATTCAAACTGGGCCTCTATCTGCCCGGCAATCTCGGTAGTCTAGTTGGTAAGATATCTGCTCTAGAATGGCGGGGGTTGTGGGCTCAAGTCCAACCCGAGTAGTATGCGTGTGGAGATGTTTTTTTACAAGACTCGGGGAATTACGGAGCATACAGTGCTTAACACACATCGGTGTAAGGGGGGGGGGAATTAAAAAATAAAAAAATAAAAACACAAATAATGATTTGTTTTTATAATTATATATTCACGTTTAAAATATAGTTATTATAAAAAGCACTCACTGTCGTCTAGAAATTAGTAAAGAAAACACACAATAAAACAAATGTTTTTACACCTTATTTTTTAGTATTTTATTTAGTAAGTACTCTTATATCCGGTACCCTTACTCGAAGATCCAAGTACACTCTAAGAAAAAAATACCCAATGTTGCTTAAAATGTTACTCGTTGTGGTGGTAAGAAGGGAACATGGTCGTAAGCGGGGTAAAACGCTACGCAACAGGGGTTGCGTCAAAATGTACTCAATTCCTGCGTAAAACATTTTCCCTACAATGCGTCAAAATGTCGACCCAACTATGTTGTGTCAAACTGTAAACAACAAATAACTATCCAATCTTTTGACCCTGCAGCGTTACCCAACAGCGTTGTGTCCTATATTTACTTAGTAGTTGAGTACTTTAGCCCCAAAAGTGGAGTAAAAATTAAAACGTGTTTTTTTTAACAGAACACATGATTGCATCAACATTTGTCTCGACTGAGAAAACTACAGGGGAGTTCAGCAAAAAAAACGTTATAACGTTAACCATCATAACATTGCTTTTTATTTAATTGAAGCACTGTTTATCGGAGTGAACTGGCCTTGTACAATCTCTGATTAGTCTATAATTAACGATAAGTAGTGACAACGCAATAATCACCTTGATTGAAACTATATTATATGCGTTTACAATTCCGGGGGGGGAGGGGGACCAGATACACTTGATCCTAAGATGAACGAATATAGTGTCGAATTGAACAAAACTCTTGCGAACAGACAATGTAAGAATCTCTTCTTGTGAGAAGTGCTTGCTCTGAAAAGAGCCGGTTGGTTTTGTCAGACCTTTCAGTGACGAAACCTTCATGTTGAAAAGTCAATGCAGCTTTCCTTGATGAGACATTTCCCTCTTCACCAGACAGTTGTTCCTCAAGCAGAATGCTAACATGAAGCCAAATTCTCTCTTGCAACTATGTTCATACGAACGCACAGCGTCAGACTTATATGTCCAGCCCCGTCCATATTATACTGTGATTTGCCTGCGACTTGCTAATAAATGTACGAGTGTATGCCACACATTGCATTATGGGAAACAAGTTTCCACGTGCGCTAATTTACCTCATTGTTTGTTACTTCTTACCACTTGTTAAGCAAATGTTACACTGCTTCATGGTAAAACAACTGTTGTTTTACCCACTTCTTGGGTAAACAGTCTTGATTCGAACCTCTGTGTTGTGCTAACTGATTTCTTACCCACTTCTGAGTAACGTATGACTTTTTTCATTTGTAACATGTTTTACAAACATGTTTTACACAAGTGAGGGGTAGTACAAAAATTGTGATTTCGCACAATATTGAGCAAATGTTACACAATATTTTTACCCAGCTGTTTTACACAGCAAATATTTACACTTCTTTTTTAGAATGTAGTTGGTACTCGGATGTTGTACTCGGTACTCAGATATCAGAATATTCGGTACTCGGACTCTCGATGGCCCGAGTACTCATACTCAAAAAATACTCGGCTACCCTGGTACCCGGCAGTACTTAATACTCGACTGAAAAGTATAATTGACCACAACGCTGGCTATGTTCTACGTGATGCGAGACACGAGGGCTGGAATTCATATAAAGCTGTAATCAATCTTCAGATGTGTTTCAATATTAATTGATAATCAAAGTATGATGTCACAATACAAATCACTATGGTGGTTTTGATAACTCACCTTAGGACGAATGCTAGTGTGAAATCGAGCCAACAACGTCTGAATGCGGGACCACTCCTCATGAGTTTGAGGTATACTATTTGAAAAAATCCATTAACTTTTTGTAACGGTCTTTGTCTATCATTTCAGGATGGTTTTGCAGTTTGCAACAGCAACCAGTATAAACCAGGTAATACAATAAGTGGGTCTCTGTATCAGTATCTAACAAGTTCGAATGCAAGCTGCAGCAACGGTGCTTTAGTCAAGATCTCTAACGATGCCGAGCTGCTCAGTGTTTGTCAGCGGTGTGCGTGTTACAATGGGAACGGGGAGTTCTGGATAGGACTGCGAAGTGTTATAGAGGTATGTATATGTTTTTTTAGTTATCAAATTTGCTATGGTATGTGCTATTCTTTCTCTCCTGCTAGATGAGGGATAGGCTACATCACTTTTAATACTTTCTTTCACTATAAAAGAAGAAAAGAAGCTGAACTGTGTCCAAATATTTTAACAAACGCTAGACTTGCACTGTCTGATGTGTAAAACGTAAGGCGTCTAATGTTTCGAATGCTTGTAACGAATGTTTCATTGAATTGTGTTGTTCATTACAAATTACTTCACCTCCTTCGAGTTTTATTTAAAAGCTTGGGTTGTCAAATAAAAGGCATTGTAAAACGCGTTAGACTCACCTTGTTTACTTGTTTGTAAAAAAGAAAAAAAAAAGAAAGAAAAGGCGAACACCTTTTTCAACGAATATTTTACTTGTTAGTGTTTCAAAAAGTCGTTGTTTCAGTTGATGTACTTTTCGATAAATCATTCATTAAGATTACTGAATAATAAAGGTTTTTGGTTTCTTTTTATCACAAAGTCCAGTCTTTCCCTGCACAGTCGGCTGTTTACAACACATTGCCGGGATAGGGGCACGTTGCTTTCGGATTGGGCGCTATTGGGCTATTGAGAAAGTTTGTTATTAAATGAACAGGGCTGGAAAGATAAAAAAAAAATAGAAAATAATTATTTACATAAACATTCTTTGAAATGGTGTGGTTTGTGGTAGATTTCGTAATAGAACGAACACTGTCCGCCATTTTGTGGAACCAAAATTCTGACTCCACAAAATGGCAGACCGCATGTTTCTATGCAGAGTGTGGGTCCGCTGGTTTTATTTCCAGAGGCAAAATGTATGTGTTTTGGATCACTACTCACTAATAGACCGATTGCACGACCAATGCTTACACGCCATCACGTGACCTGTAGTTGGTACTACGTCATCAGAGCTGATGGCAAACTACGTGCAAATACATGCTGTGACTGACAGAGTCACATCAAAAGTAGGCTTTTGGTAATAATAACACAGTTACTAAGCCATTTTTATTAAAGTTGTATATTGTGGCATTGATTTTAATCACATTACTGTTTTATAAACCAGCATTCTTCTACAAAAGAGGTTTATTTTGAGTTATTCACTAAACCGGCGTCGGACGACGATGTAGCCACCCGCCTGTTAATTTGTTTGTAATGTAAATCACTGCAACAACAAAAAAGGAAGAAAGAACAGATTGGAAAATGTGAATTTATACCTAGCCTTGCGGAATTTCAAACAGACAAAGGAATCATAATAACTTTTGAAAGCCTTTTCTTTGGATGATTTCAGCTTCAAAATTTGTGAAATTATTGTGTTGAATAGTGTGTGATCGCAGTCGTCAGGCCCAAGCAACCGTCGTGCAACTAAAGTACTACCACTTTTTTTTTACAACCTGAACATAACTTTCCTTGTAGAATTTCCAAGACTTGCTGGAACTGTCCTTACTGGCTTTATTCAGCCACTCGAAGGTCTCTGGGGCAAACTCTGGAATATTTTTCATAGATTTCCAGAAAGAAAAGCCTTGATCGAATCATGCAACAATCATCATGTACCGCACTTTCCTAGGAGGACGTCGTGTTTGTTTACATTAAATACCCACTACAGGTAAAGTGACTTGGAGAGCGCAATCGGTCTGTTTACACCTATAGTTGTTGTATTGTATGAAAAGGATAAAGATCAATTCCAAAGCGGCAGATTTTTAAGAGATTTGAAGGCAATGTGCCCCTTTGTCAATGAAAAGGAAATTCGATTATTGACGTTTTTTATAAATACCGTAATGAAATCTTGCCGATCAATCGACTGCATGCGTGTAGCTTACTGTGGTTTTATTCTTAGAAGCTTGATGCTCAGCTCCATGCTGCTGGTTGACAGCAGTGTCAGATAACTGTTATTATATTATTTTAGTTGTTTTAACTTCATATGAAAATGGACCGAGCCGTTAATAGTGGCCAGCCACACAGTAATGCTTTATCTAGCCTTTAGTCAAGGCGCTCGCGGCTGCCCGGATTGTGTACAACACGAACAGCGCCATCACAGGTAACCACGAAAAAGACTAGCGCGGGTCATTTTTTTTTTCGCTGTGCGCTTTTCAAGTAGGTTAACCTTTGCCGTACCCTGCTTTTCTTCCCTTCGACGCGCCCCGTGATTGTTAAGTTCTCAAGACCTTCTTTCCTCATTACGTGTCCAAGAAATTGCAGTTGCCTCTTCCTGATTGTTACCAGCAGTTTCCTTTCAGCTCCCACCTTCCTCAACTCCTTCCTCGTTTGTCACATGCTCTGCCCATGAAATTCTCAACATTCGTCTGTAAAACCACATCTCAGCTGCTTCGAGTTTCTTTTCCATTTGTGCCGATATTGTCCAACTGTCGGTGCCATATGAAAGAGTGGACAGGATATAACAATCCAACACCCTTTTTTTGCTTCTGTTGTTATCTTCCGATCCTTTAATATTTTATTCAACTTTTGAAAAGATTCTTATTCTATTCCCATCCTCTGTAACCACACTACCAAGATATTTGAATCTCTGCACTTTCTTGGTAACGACTTCACCGATTTGCAAGTCGCACTTAAGGCTGTCCCTTTTGCTCACCACCACACACTCTGTCTTCTTACAATTTATGGTTAATCCTTTCTGCTTACTTTCTTCGACTACCTTGTGTAACAGTTCTTGCAACCTTTCTTCTGAGTTTGCCATTTATACAGTATCATTTGCATAACATATGTTGTTAATGTTATGTCCGCCGACAACAATTCCTTGTAGGTCCCTTAGAATCATTTCGCTGTACAAGTTCAATAGATCCGGTGAAAACACACATCCCTGGGACTCCTCTTTCTATTTTGGTGTACTTGCTTAACTCATTATCTATTCGCATACATGCTGTTTGTTCCCAATACAAGTTGCGAATTATCCGTGTATCTTTCCCGTGTTAAATCCAAATTCCCCAACATTCCAAGAAGTTGTTCGTGTTGCACTTTATCAAAGGCCTTCGCCTAATCAATGAAGCACATGTACAGGTCTTTCTGCATTTCGATTGCTCGTTCTGACAGCATCCTGATCATAAATTGCATTCCTTGTTCCAGCGTTCTAATTGAAACCGCATTGTTCTTCACCTATTTCTGGTTGTATTTTGCTGCAAGCTCTCATCATTTGGATCTTCAGCGTTAGTTTAATTATGTAGTTCATCAGGTTGATCGTTCGATGAAATTCATTCAGTCGCTCCTGGTTTTTTTTGGCAACGCTATTGTCACGGTTACGGGGGGGCGTTGCCACCTTGACGTAGTGGGTTCGCTCAACTTTTAAATTGAGGATAGGGAACCGCCTAGTGATCGCAAGTTAATCAAATAATAATACTCATTACAGCATGATGTCCAGTGATTGCATTTTAGATTATATTTAATTATCCCATTAAACAATTACAAAATGATAAGGCCTACAAGGGTATTGTTTATATTCCTAAAAGTGTAACGTTTATTTTATTTATAGGGCAAAAGAATGGGCAATGTGCGAACCCGCGCTCTCCTCAGAGTCAATGTTATGTGCCAACACAACTCGATCGGAGAGAGGCAGAATCGCACGCACGCAACGGCAAAGTACGTTGCGTAGGAATATGTATCAAAAATTGTATGAAAAATATAACCCTAGAACTAATTCAGCTGTTTACCTAAATAAATTATACAAGATGACTATTTACAAACAATATTGTTCTTTCACACCCCATCGAGCTCCACGAATACGGTTACAAACATGACTGGGTGGGAACTATACACAGCTACTCGGATGGCTACTTTACTTAGAGCTCGTAACTTGAGTCTAGACTTGTTCCAAGTCAGCCCGTCACACTATAAAGAAAGAATGGCTGAGATCCTCTGATATCTCACCACTGTCGTACACTTCGTTTATCACTTCAGTAACCTTCTCAATCTCGAAATCATCTAAAGCTGTTAACATCTCTATGACAATCTGATCTGTTCCTGCAGCTTTGTTCCTCTTCATCTTGGTCATTGCTGCTCTCACTCCCGATCTTAGTATCTCGGGTCCTTCCATGTCTTTATGTATGGTGGGTCTCTCTCCTCTGTTGTCATGAAAAAGCTCCTATATTCTGTCCATCGTTGCAGCATCTTTTCTTTTCCCATGATAATCGTTCCCTCTTTAGATCCTATGCAATGAGATAAAGAGCATGTTTTCTATTCTGCTATTTACTTGAACTTTTGATGCATATTAGCTGTGTCTGTGTTTTTCAGTTTCTCAATCTCATCACATTTTTCATTTAACCACTCCTCTTTTGCTTGTCTGCATTTTTTCCTGAAGGTTTGGTCTGGTCTTTTATATTCTGCGCTGTGCTGCTGTTGTCACACTACTGATCATTAATAAATACCTTTAAGTGGGAAAAACTATTTTTTATTCATGTTCTAGGGCCATTGAACGTTCAAGGGCCACCTTACACATTTTCAACGATTTATGCACATTTTCAAGAACTAGACTATGATTTTGAAAGTTAATAGCATCATAAATTGAAAGACTTTGGTTGGTTTTCGGTTTTATCCTTTGCATTTTGCTTTGCTACCTGAAACTGACACACCGTCTGCGCGTTCATGCATACGCGTGGTATGCGCGTGCACGCGGCAGCAATCTTGCAAAAATAAAAAAACAAAATACGCACAAAGAAGACCGTTGATTTGATAGATCCTAGCACAAGGTACAACTTTTACACAACAATCATGCTTGTTTAGGGGCCATTTATTCGCTGAGCTAGTTTACAGTCTTCGACCAATCAGAGTGCATAAACTCTCAGAGGTATATTCTTTGTGACGATAATGTTTCCTTTTGTTTTAATTTAGGATCTTTTACCTGGCAGTTTCAGTGGTGGAGCAAGTGAGTTCAGTTTTTGCTCAACTATTTTGACCCACTTTATCACAATCTTACTATGATTCACGCAATGTTGTATGTACATGCACACATGTATGTATGTGTGGGTAGGCACACACACCGTTGTGGGGACATTTATACAATGGAACAAAGGTCCCCACAACGTTTTTCTTTGTCAAACTCTGTCCCCACAGAGGGATTCTTTAGAAAAGGGAATAATAGAACAACAATAGGGAGTGCCCACAACTCGGTGTTAAAAAGACTGTGTGTGTGTGTGTGTGTGTGTGTGTGTGTGTGGGTAGGCACACACACCGGTATGGGGACATTTATACAATGGAACAAAGGTCCCCACAATGTTTTTCTTTGTCAAACTCTGTCCCCACAGAGGGATTCTTTAGAAAAGGGAATAATAGAACAACAATAGGGAGTCACCACAACTTGGTGTTAAAAAGACTGCGTGTGTGTGTGTCTATTGAACATGTCTGCTTATTCAAACTTCGTGTACAAAACCAATGGGGACGTCGCTAAAAAAACTAAGTCCAAACAATGGGAGAACAAAGGGATATCCTCGGTCTACACCATAGTTTGAGTATGTGTGTATGCGTATCCATAGAAGGCTCTCTCGTTTGTCTTCTGAATTGCGTAAGCGTTGAGGTGTTGTAAAACAAAATACTGACTGTTTTTATTCGTGTTATGGTTAAAACCATAATGACTCCCTCGGTGACCCCCTGAGCGTTGTATTTTTCCTCGGCTTCGCCTCTGGATAGAACGCTCAGGGAATCACCTCGGGTATCATAGTTTTAACCATATCACTCGCTGCAGTCAATATTTGTATGATATCACACTTTTATTGCTATAGATCGACCAATCACAATCGAGGATTCAAGTTTGCTTGAAGATACATGTTGTCGTTGCTTTTGTAGCCTCGTTTTACCAGTTCGTGCACAACTCTAATTCAGAAGAAAGATTATGGCGATAAGTTCGCAATAAATGTAATTTCTTTTAGGGTTTGGGTAATGAACTTTGAATCAGAATTTCCTTGTCACTCTTACCAAATGAAATTGACTTAGCCGAATTAATGGTTAATAACAAAACTAGTTATGGCGTTTCTATCTTAAAGCAAACCGGTTGATACTTGTTCCCAATGAATACTTATTTACCTGTCGTTACTTTATTGTGACACTTTGAAATGGGACATAACGTGCACTCCCTGTCTTCGGTAGAGGGCCCCATACTTACACAGCCCGTGTTAAATCAACAAATAATTACAATAAGCATTTCGACTGAAACAAATATTACTAGTTCGTTGCGAGTGACGAAACCTTTTTGATTTTGTTCTCCTAGTTTCCTTTTATTTGTTGTTGTTACCGCTACTACTGCTGCTGATGCTGCTGCTGTTGTTGTTGCTTTTGCTGTTATTGTTGTTGTTGTTGTTGTTGCTGCTGCTGTTGTTGTTGTCGTTGGTGTTGTGGTTCTTGTTCTTGTTCTTACTATTTTGATTGTTTGTTAACATTACATTTTATTATGGGTTGCAATGGGACTTCTATTCAGTGGGATGCACCCGTACCATAAAGACCGACGCCTTTTCTTATTCACATGTAAAGTTATGGCAATAGTCAACCGGGAACTGTTCGCTAGTTCTGTTTCGGGGGGGGGGGGGGGGGGGGCAGAGAGATTACGGAAATTTACGGTTGAGTAGTTATTTGGATCGGTCAGGTTCCAATTTCATATTGGGTGTTAAGCAGAAAACACTGTAGGTTAACCGGACAATTTTGTTTGCTAAGTAGATTAACAGGGCACTAGTGGCTGAAACTTTGAGGCATTTTGGCTGGTAACTTGCGAGATTTTCTGTGCTTAGTAAATGGTTGTGCTTAAAAGCTTTGTCAAAATGGGCCCAGAGCCTAGTTTCTCAGAGCTGCTTAAAAGCTTACCAGAGAGTAAGGTTACCAACCAAAATACCATGTCGCATGTACAATCAGTGACTGGTATCCTCATTATTTTTGCTAAGCAGAAACTTGTTAAGCAATATTTTCTACTTTATAAGCAACTCTATGAAATTGGGCCTTGACGGTAACAGTGACCCTACAAATAAATGCTTTAAAAACACAATCGATTATTGTAAACAATTGATTTGTTTCAATCTCAACTCTCACATAATTATTTCAAAGTTCATTTCCTACAATCACCAATCCTCCAGTAAAAAATTGTTGTCTGCAGTGAAATATTGTTAAAGGCGAGACTATCGGAATTGATTACTCACCAAACCACCACTGCTCATTGCGATTGCAACAATCGATATGAGCCCAATATAAATGTGCACAAAATCCCACACAAAACATGTCACCGTTTCTCGTTGTTTTCACTGATACCTGACCACCAGATTAAGTAAACATTTGGACAGGTTTGTTGTATGATGTGTTATTTGAAAACTATGGAAAGGAATGATCTTGCTCTTCTATATACACAATGTACTCCCTCCATGTACAAGAGTGAAAAAACTACTTGTTTTGTCCGCCGTACCACTCTTGCAAAGATCCATATGGTGTACAACTCTTGTTAGTGTGAAAGACGGTATTTTCAACTTGAATCAAATTCAAGTTCGCTCAAATTTCACTAAAAAGGGTGATGTATATTGAGTTTCACTCTCAAAAGAGCAAAAAATGACACTACTCGGGCGAGAGAGTGAATTGTTCACTCTTTTACATTTAGAGAGTACTTTTCATTTAACAAGGTCAGACTTCGGGTAGTTTGGGAGGGTCCAGCAAACTGAGGATTTTGAAGAAAAACAGTGCTGAGTGTAGAGGGTTAAAGGAAATAATTCAATATCTTTAGATTTTTGATGATGAAATGATGATGGGATCATCGAAGAAGAAGAAGAATGCATCTATATTGCGAAGTCTTTAAACTCACTAGTCTTCAAACTTCTTATCTTAGGTTGCCCGAAGTCTGTCTTTGTTTCGAGAAAGAACTTAGTTTTTTCCCAGTTAAATTAATTACAGCCCTCTGGCTGACGAGTAGAGAGTATATAGAGACCTATATACTATTATCATACTTATTTATAATCAGGGAGCTGGCAAACCATGTATAACTGCCGTCCAAGCGGTTATTGTATAGGCCTATACATCTGCACGATCCTTTTTGGAATCAGCACCAGTCAGTCATTTGGTAGCGTGGAGACAGAGCTGATTCCCGGATCCCTCAATTTATTGAAACTCGAACACACTAATTTAAGAGACTCGCACAGGACACGTCTTGTTCGGTTTAAGTCCAAACTCAATCTACTTTAATAAATCCACAAACACCTTTTTACTACATAACACAACACAACAATTAGAAAGAATAAGCCCCGCCTCTTAACTCTGATTGGCCGAAAGTTCATGGTGCATGGCCACTGCACAGATGAGTCATAAAAGGCACACTCATTTTCCGCTGGTGGAAAATGGGAGTGGCTTAAATGTGCAGTAGGGGCCGCCCACGGCGCTTAATGCCAATACTCATTCATAACTGTATATACAACAATTTAACTTTACAAAGAGACGACTGCAAGTCGTCACAATATTTTATTGCCTTTTTAGTTGTAATTGAATTGTATTGTATTTAAAAACTTGAGAACACATCTTGTAAATGACTATTATTTTTTATTTTTTATTTTTTTTAAACTTTCTTCATTATAGAGAAACAATGTGTCACCCTGGAAAAAAAGAGTGGGGGGAATTGCAAATTACATGTTAAATGTTGCACCGGCAGTCACGAGTTCCTATGCAGGAAAGGTAAGACAATTAGCCATTGTTGCCATAGATTAACCCTTACAAACATGTTGACAGCCTCTTTCAGATCGTGTGTGCTGTTCCGCTGCAAATCTTGTCCAACTCGTTCCAACGGTAGTTTGAAGAAGAAAAAGGGGGAAAAACAGTGTACACAGTTTTCTTTGTAATTTCCTTTTTTCCTCATTTTTTATTATAAAGTCCATTAAAACTGTAGCTGGAAGCCTGGGGAAAAACCATTAAATGTCCAGAGTTCTGAAATATCTGCTTCATTTGAAGTGTCACTTCCTTTAGTATGTATGATATAACTATTGATTAGTCTGTCAACGATTTTAAAAATCGAAAATGCCTAAACAGGTTGCAATCTCCTAACACTGGTTATTCTGAATGGTCCCTAGTAGCTTTATAGCTGATCACAGCAAAATAGCTAATGGGACATGGGACATGTTTAAAAGTTTAAAGGGGGTTTTGAAATTTCGGTTTATTACCGACGGAATTGTGAAATAGGGCCTACCGCATGCTTACTGTTATTACTGTCGCTGTTGTTGTTGTTGTTAATTTTTTTTCTTTGTATTACTATATTTATATCTATTTCTATAATTATTATTTTTGTAGTGACAAGGTTGATCTAGGGCGTGTAAATGGATATATATTCTTAATGCGTAGCTCGTTCCGAGAACACGGACAGTTTCGGAACCCCGGGAATTGAAAATAAAAATTGTATTCTCAGCCATTTTCAGTTTTCTTTTGGGCAAAAGTAAATTTAACGTTTTTTGATTTTCATTTCTACTGGCGCAAACTTGGCTAATCTTTTGAGCACGATTAGCTTGAAATGTTGTTTAATGTGAGGATTATCTCTACTAGGGGAAAGGGGTGGGGGTGTCGTTCCAGCCTAGCAACTAGAGTCACACAGGTTCAAAATGGTTTCTTCTGCTTGTGTATCCAGGGCGTGACATCCAGGTTTTATTCCGTCTCTGAAAATACCTGCACCAACTGTTGAAAGTTGTGCAGGCGGTCAATAAAATACACACAATGTAGTTCCATAATGTCAATAAAATGAACTGAAGACAGCTCTTAAATAGTTTGTCTCTACTTGCCAAATAATTGTTGTTTCATATAAATCAAATAAAATAAGAATGCGTGAGGACCACGGAGTAGCTTGACACTGGGCAAGAGAGCATTAGTTCACTAACACACGGCACCCACTAACCATCATCAATAACGCAGGAAACACACAAGCTCAGTGCCCACAAGCCCAATACCACCAGCCAAACCAAAGTCAACACCCACCCGCATATTCCATTTAAAAAAGAATAATAACACACAAAATGTATCTCTTTACTTCATGTAACAGCCATAGGGTCGCACCAATATACACACGCAGCAATACCACAGGCACAGTGGCGGCCACCGGTAACATTGACACATAATCAATACATAATCTATATGAGGAACAAAACACGCTAATCCCCGACGGACTTCTTCATTTACGAAGACGAAAATCTCCCGTTATAGAAACAATACGAAATGAAGTGTTAACACAGCACATGTTATTGTCAGAAAAATGAAGTGTTAACAAAGCACATGTTATTGTCAGAAAAATGAAGTGTTAACAAAGCACATGTTACTGTGAGAAAAATCGATCACTCTGTTCTCATATTTGCTTTATTTTTTACTCGTTAAGAATTACAAATACTACTCCAATAGTGGGCAAATTGATGTTTAATACTTGGCATAAAGTGGGAGGGGTGGTCCCATAGACCATCCTGGGTCAAAAAAAGTGGGGGAGGAATATATCCCCACACCCATGATTTACGCCTTTGTTAGAAGCGTCTTTTGTGATGTTTGAAATATTTTGACAACGTTAACTTTCTTTGATAACGTTAACTTTAAATTTAAGTGTAGTCATCATTCTCTTTAACAACAATTTTAATGTGGTCTGATGAGGATTAGAAATGAAACGTAGACGTAGATTGACGAACAGAGGGCATCACTATTCAATTAATTAAGTTGACATTTCTATCTTTTTATTTCATTTTATACACACATATATATATAAATAAATAGGGTGAGCAAAGAAAATTTGGCTGATGCCGGACTCGAACCCGCGACCTCTCGAATACCGTACGAGCGCTCTACCAACTGAGCTAACCAGCCCTTATTGTTGGTGGCGGTCCTATGTGCAATACCAAATCTACTTTGCTCGGGGGGACCAGTCAGAAGCCGAACCGTGCTGCCGATAAGCCAGGGATCACTACCCCGGTTAAGATGCAAACAACCTGGTAAACGGCAGTAGCGGGGATACACAACGAATGGATACAGCTTTTTACGTGGATTTACACAGAGAAAGTACATGAGAAACTGACTGGGAGAATATTATAAATAAATAGGGTGAGCAAAGAAAATTTGGCTGATGCCGGACTCGAACCCGCGACCTCTCGAATACCGTACGAGCGCTCTACCAACTGAGCTAACCAGCCCTTATTGTTGGTGGGCGGTCCTATGTGCAATACCAAATCTACTTTGTATATATATATATATATATATATATATATTAATTGTATCTAATTAGTTGGCAAAATTAATACTGATAATATTATTGTAGATTTGCGCACCACAACTGATACCGATCCAACCACCGACCAACTAACCACTCCTAATGAGATGTTGTCGACTAGCTCGACACCGACTTCTGGAAGTACCCTCTCGGTCAGCCCATACAGCACCAGCCTTACCACTCCGACTGTTGGCTCTACCCCCTTGGTCACCACTGACAGCACCACCTCAACCACTCCGACCGTTGGCCCTACCCCCTCGGTCACCACTGACAGCACCAGCCTACCCACCCATACCGTAGGATATGCAACCTCAGTCACCACTATTCCAACAACTATATTAGCGACAAGCAACCAAGAAACAACGATTGTATCTTGGTCAACCTCGACCCCAAACGGCTCGGCCTCAACCTCCAAAATGGGCACCACTGAGTCAAACAGTCTGGCTGAAAATCTGGAACGTTTGGGCAAATCTCTGAAGAGTTTAGCTTCGATATCTGATGTGAGTATACTCTTTGGTTATTTTACTCTTGTCCGTCCAAATTTGTTTCCATAAAAGATACCCTTTCCAAAACGACGGCTTAGGCTTCGGCTCCGGCTTCTAGGCTTAGGCTTTGGCTTCTAGGCTTAGGCTTCGTTAATTATTTAGAAAACTTGTGTTTTTGGTATAGCGCCTCAAACAGGGGGATGAAGCCTAAGCCGGAGAGAAGCCGAAGCCGTGGTTTCGAAAAGGCTTAAGACTCATTAAGCTGTCTGCAACAAACAAGCCAATATCCTTAAAGGTATACTATAATACCATTCTCAAATTTCACAATTAATATACTTAGTTCACAACAGCGGCGTAGCGACCAGGGGGTGTGAGGGTGTGACACCCCCAGTAGTTTACCCCAAGTCGGCATTTAGAGCCACAGTCGGCAAATTGAGCACCAAAACTTACCCGAGTAAGGGCTCGGGCTGAACACAAATCGATTCGGCAAGCCTAAAGATTTGCTGACTGGATTAGCGGACTTAAAATGTTGGTTTAATCCGTGTAGTGTGAGAAGTCAAACTTTGAATAACCAAATTTAATACTATCGGCAACGTTTGGAAATCTACGCTCTGAAAACACTAAAAGCCATTAAGGGTTGCCCCCGGACCCCCTTAAGAATCGTTGCCCCCTATAAGTTTGAATGGCAAAATTAAACGTCTATTTTCGGCAACTTGATGATCCTCCTTAGACCTGAAAACACCTAAAGCCGTGGAGCGTCCGGGGACTTCGCCCCCTGGACCCCACTAGAATTTGTGTTTACATATTGACCAACAGGGGGATTCGCAAAATAAATTACGGTTTTCAAACCTCGCATATGAGTCTTCTACTGAGGGCCATTTTAAACCTTCGAATCACTGAAAAACCACATGAGTGCTCGGGGGCTATGCCCCGAACCCCCACATGTTGGTGAGTCCCATGTCATTGTGCTTTTACTTTCATTTGGTAATGTCAGTCGGCAAATGTAGGCCTACCGCCCTACCCCCCCCCCCCAAAAAAAAAAAAAAAAAAAAAAAAAAAGTGCCTTCGCTAGCCCGCTGGTTCACGACTCATACAAGTATACCTTTGTAGACATTTTCAGAAAAAAATGTAACCCACAAGTCCTGTAATTAACGAGAAACCACCGAAATAAACAAAGGAGGTCAAAGGCCACCGTATACGCAGACCCAGCCGCTGCAATCATCGAATTTAGTTTTTTGAATTTAGTGACTTCAACTCCATGTAGTCTGGTCTCTAAATACACCAGTATTGTAATAACATTAATTCTGTTTAAGGAACCAGTCCGTCAACCTTTTCATACGAAAAACGCATCCACAAACCATGGATACCGAACGTGGAGACCTATTTGCGCGTATCACTATCAGACGTCACGACAACAAACTTGAACAAGTGACCAACTGTGACTGATGACTATAGCTCTGCTAGTCGATGTCACTGGACGGTGTCACTGGCCGCTTTCGCGCTGTTTTAGGCCGGGTGTGTGGCTCGAACGCGATCGCGGATTCGGCACTCAGTCTTTTCGGTCTTTTGTGAAAGACCTAGTACGGCTTTCATGTAAATCGTGAAATGAAAATCTAAAATCCCAGATTCCAATAAAATAAAAAAATAAAATAAAAACATTTCGGTGTAATATAAATGATCTGTATGATCAAGGTCAAGATCATATCACTTGATATGTTTGTTAAAACGCACTGAGATTATGGATTCTCGTAATGGGCTGTTGAATTGCTTTAGCCCCACGGATATTGACCAAGCCACACGGTCTGTTACCCGGAGTCTCGAAATATGAATTTTGAAATGCGATTTCTATCATTATTAATAACTTTGAGCCATAACTTGAATATAGGGCCACATTTGTTGTTTATTCAGGGACAATTGCCAACAATCACAATTTAATTTGGTTTAATAATAAAAATTTTAAACGGAGGGAAATAAAACTAGCCGAATGATAACGTGACTTTTTGGCTTCAATTTGTTGAAGCCGAAAAGTCAGGTATATAATTGAACTTGCTCAAACTACAGATTAAAAAACTGTTTAATGATTCTAAAAGTTCTGATTCAAAGTTCACCAAAATCAATAATACAATAATTAACATGCTCTAGTTACCGAAAAAGAAAGTATTTTCTGATTCTGAAAGTTCACGCCAACATCAGCAGGTGTGCGGCTTTATTTGAAAGTCAAAGATTGTAAAGTTTGCTCAAACTACTCCTTGTGGATTATGTTATACCTGAAATTGATTGGCTTCACTTCTCAAAGTAAACTGGGTATAAACCAAGGACAACCTTCAACATTATCTAAATTAATAATGTGCCGGACAAATCGTTATTATCTTTATTTAAAAGAAAATGTGCTAACTATATCCCAACAGAACAAATTTGGGCATCTTGAATCTCTCCATTAAACCGTAGAGATGACACACCCGTGGTTTTGATTTTTTTTTTTTTTTTTAATACGTTCATTGAATATAAATGCAAGTGTTTGACAACAAAATGGATTAACGCTCTTAAAAGTGCCGGGTCAAAATTGACTTGGAAACCGAGGGTCCGTAATTCAATTCACCTGACGTCATCATCACCATAATTATGGTTGCGCCATTTGGGAGTCAATGTCCCTGTGTGTTATACAGTGTGGTGCGCTTTTAAAGCTACTTTTGAGGGTGTAGGTCGAATATGGTGGCGGATCAACCTCGTCCCTATGGTTTACTATGTAAACCGTGGGATGGAAACTCCTTACTTGGACCCTGATTGGACAACGACTTTACAATATTAGCACATGTTAAACAGGCTATTAAATCTGGTACCGGGCAACGAGACTATGACGAAGATGTGAATTTCGGAAAACAGCCAGACTATTCTAATTTGCATACGTATCCCAAACTTTTGGATATGCAAATGATCAAATACCAGGGTGAGAGAGCGGTCAACCTCGTACTGCTCGACACATCCCGGGGACGAGGTTGGGTGGGGGATTATAATGAAACACAGCCTCCTGTACAGTGACGTGACCAGGATTTTTTTCAATTGGGGGGGGGGGGCGGGGGGAACAGAGGGGGCACTGCCTTCGAGTGTGTGTGTGTGGTGGGGAGGGGGGCAGGAACCATGTTTTTTTTATTAATTACATGTATCCAGCACCCCCCCCCCTCCCCACCCACCCTCACCCCGTGTCTATGCCGACACTCCTGTATCTGTAGTGCATGTGTAATCGTTTGGTTTCTCTTGAAATTTTTCAGTCAGAGATTGGGTCCAAGAAGTTCCACGAAGGCATTGACCGCGCCTCCTCATCACTGGCAAAGATGAGCGCCCAAGTTGGCAATATTGGTGAGTTATCGATACTCTTCTTCCGTATTCGTGTAATAAAAACCAACAACTTTATTGATTGATTTGTTTGTGTTTTCTTTGGCAAAGAGAATGCGCGCTATTCTTTTCCATTCTCCATTAAACGTTTTATTTCACGTTGTTATTTTTTGTATCTGTCCAAAAACACAGGATGCATGCTTTTCATATTAATTTTTTTCTGTATTTCCTTTCTTTTTTTCGGGAGGGGGGGGGTAATTAGTTTTGACACAGATTTGAAAAATTTGTTGCCGCAAATTCATCTTGCCCCCCCCCCCATGATTATTTCGGGTGGGGCATTTTATTTGAATATTCTGAAATTTGAAATAAATCTCCTTTCTAAATGACTTCAGGAGAGTTAACGGACACTCTCATTATTTGTCTTTATTCACAGACGGTTTAAAACCAAAGGAAAACTACTTTGTGTACTGAAATAGTGTGTAACTCTTTAAAATACGATTTGAATAATGTAAGATAAGCTATAACATAAAACACGACATACATTTTCCCTAGTCAGTAGAGCGCAGACTCTCCAAGCAATATTTGCTTTGTTCGCAACTTGTCATCATTTTTGATCGATGTTGCAATTTCTTCTGGCATAAAGAGTCTATTTTTTTTTTTTTTTTTTTTTTTTTTAACCCTCGGCGATAAACGATCTGCAGCAATTTTTACGATGGCTCGGCGTGATAGAATTATTCATGCAAGGCAAACGCACTGCTTGTCATTGTGCGTCCAAACATATGTAAAATTCAGCATCCTCATCATCACCAGTAGCAAGATAGTAGGCATATAGTCATGGATTATTAAATAAAGCAATAACATATATTATCATAATGTATCTTAACGACTTACGATGAAACAGTTTATTGTTACGTAGATAGTTGATGATCCGTTTTAGCCACAAAAAGCAACCACTTGCAAAACATAAAGTGCGCAGGGCATAATTCTTTAAAAACAGCCGACGTTTTTTTTTTTATGAGCAAATTTAAACGACTCCGCAATCAATCTCAAAATGAACTGACGCACATAACCTAAAGGCAAGCGTCCCTGATTAAAAGAGAATTATCACAAAGCAATTCTTTTATTTCGTGGTTAATCATCTTGGAAAAGTAGCACTCGTCTATTTAATAGGAATAAGTTTGAACAAACTTGGGAAATTTTATAAGTGTTCCTTGACAGTAATGTTTTTTTTATTTGTATATATTACACTTTTTGTTTACAATGTCACTATTGTGAAAATGAAAATGGCTTCGTAGGACATTGTAACGTCTCCAGGATTATTACTTTAGGGAAAGAATACCCAAATTTGTATTTGTATGTCAATTTCGTCTTCTCCAATTGTTTGTTTGCTATTTTTTATTGTTGTTGTTGTTTGTTTGTTTGTTTGTTGTTGTTGTTTTTTTTTGTTTTGTTTTTTTTTTACTTTTTAAACTATTGGTTAGGTCTAAACAGTAGCTAACTAGAATGATAGCGCTCGGCTCTTTGCCGTTATGTCAAGAGACCGATCCATTAAGCCCCGCCTACCTTAGCAACTGCCTAGTAACAGCACATGGTGTGACTTTCTTGCCACGATCCCAGCGGTGGTTCGGTTATGGCCATACACACGTATCGGATAAATACACGTACATTGTATTTTGTGAACGGTATGGATTTAGTTTCGTGGCCTTTTGAGCAGTGTCCTGAGTCCAAAGAACAATGCAGACAGGAAAAATGTTGAGCCACTTTTACATGACTGTACAGGAACCACTGCTGTGGGATTTGCACCACCAGAAATACGAAACACAAATAAAACAAAACAAATGTTAGTACAGTTGTGTGTGCTGTTGTGTGTCAGAACAATGGCAGCGGTTTGTTTTCTTTTTCTATTGGTATTTTAACATATCGGACTTTCAGTGGCGTTGTCAAGGCTGTTAGTCAAAACGTTAGTAGGCGGGGCTTAATGGATTGGTCTATTTATCCATATATCAAATTTTCTCGTTCGTATATTTGTTCGGTTGTTTAGCTTATTATCATACGTAAATAACCAACTTACAGTTTCATTTTCTCGAACCAATTTTAGTTGCTGCCTAACTTTAATTGGTAGGAAACTGAAAATTGTTGTACTTTTTCCAAAGGTTCTTACTTCTCTAAAACTAATATAAGACAAGTTATTAAAACATGTTTTATTGCGTTGAAGCGACAATGCGACAATGCGACAATGCGACGGCACGACGCGACTATGCGTCGTCCACGGCGTAAGCGGCTACAAAGACCAACAGCACACAGGCGACAAGGCGACAATGCGACAGCACGACGCGACTATGCGACGGCACGACGCGACTATGCGACAGCACGACGCGACTATGCGACGGCACGACGCGACTATGCGACGGCACTGTGCAACGTGTACAAAAGTAGGCGACGGCACGACGCGACAATGCGCCGTCGACGGCGCAAGCGGCGAGGGACACTACAATCACCACCATACACGCGCCGTTGAAATGGCAGAGATAGAATTCCATAGATTTTATTATTATTTATTTTATTTTGCGTTCATTGAACAATTCCATAGCTTAACATGAACAAAATAAAATGAAAAGAAAAACGTGACAACAAAGACACCCAATTATGGAATACGGAACTCTTTAAAACCCCAAATTTAACTCACCATTACCATGAACAAGACAACACCTTGTTTGTATAGTATAACGTGTTTTAAAGATCAAGCTCAACATTGAAAAACTGACTGTACATGCTTCCATTCTTTGCACAAATCAAGATATTTGTAACAAAACCGACCTGTGAAAATGTCAGCTCATTTCCTTGTTTCATTTGCGAGAAAACGGTAAAAGTGCGTTTAACATTTTGGTACGCATTCCTATAAGCAGAGAGTTCGTCTCACTGAGACGAAAGCTAATTTTGGATCTTATTTCATTTATTATTTAAAAAGATAACACTTCAGGCAGAAAGATTTCAAGGACAATTTTTCTGCCATCATTATCTTTATACCATGTGAGGTATTATGTAAATCTGTTAACATTTATGTTTTTCTTCTTACCAATGTTGAGCTGCGGCTAGGGTTCGCTCAACATTGGTACATTTCAAAGTTAATCTCGATGCATCTTTGATTTTTATACCAAATTGATGGTAAAAATTTGCAATGGTTAATTTCCTTCGAGGATGTTGCGCGAAAAAGATCGGTCAACGATAAGTAATAATATTGTTGGGAATACATAGTATCTTTCCATTGGCTTTCGTGCTGTGTGGGAGGCAATGGTACCCGACCGTATTTTAGAGTAATGTTCCCTCCTTTGAAACTAACAGCGTCATCCGTCAAAATTCCATTCAGAGAAAGAATTCTAAACCGTCAAGCTTTTGCGAAAAACAGTCTAAGCAGCTTAAGAAAAAATATACAACAACAACAACAACAACAACAACAACAACAACAACAACAACAACAACAACAACAACAACAACAACAACAACAACAACAACAACAACAACAACAACAACAACAACAACAACAACAACAACAACAACAACAACAACAACAACAACAACAACAACAACAACAACAACAACAACAACAACAGCAACAGCTACAATAGCAACAACAGCAACAGCAGCAACAACAACAACAAAAACAACAGCAAAAAAATTAGGCGATGTGGCCTTTTTCACGCTTACTATTCACTTCCAAAAAGGTGAGCGTGGCACAGTCGCCGTAGTTAACGTGTCAAGATGATTATCCTTCTGAGACGACTCGTTGAAACTAAGAAAGTGAGTTATCAAGGCATGATGATTATCTCGCCGAGGCGACTTCATATGGTTCAATAAGTCGTCACGGTGAGTTAAATCATCATGCGCAGTCGACTTATTCTATGAAAGAAGTCGACTCGGCGAAATAAATTTCCTGGGTATTAGGCATAAGTGACATGACACTTCTGGAGCTCCATACAAATCCATTTAAATGTAACTTGCCACTATTTCAGAATGTTGTCCTCGATAAGAGGTGTAGATGTAGATGTAACTATGGGCGAACCTCCCCCCCCCCCCGACACTCCACGGCAGTAGATAAATAGAAAGGCAGTTCGTATAAGAAGAATTTGCACAGCACACTATCGATAATGTTATTTTCAAAATAATCCCATGTACTTTTTTATACGGATTTTTCCACTTAATTATTTATTTGTTTGTTGTTTGTTTGTTTTTTGGTTTTTGGTTTGTTGGGTTGTTTGTTTGTTTGTTTTTTGTTTTTTGGTTTGTCAAGTTGTTTGTTTATTTGTTTTTTGTTTTTTGGTTTGTTAGGTTGTTTGTTTGTTTGTTTTTTGTTTTTTGGTTTGTTAGGTTGTTTGTTTGTTTGTTTTTTGTTTTTGGTTTGTTGGGTTGTTTGTTTGTTTGTTTTTTGTTTTTTGGTCTGTTGGGTTGTTTGTTTGTTTGTTTGTTTGTTTGGTTTTTTTTTGGTTTGTTAGGTTGTTTGTTTGTTTGTTTTTTGTTTTTGGTTTGTTAGGTTGTTTGTTTGTTTGTTTTTTGTTTTTTGGTCTGTTAGGTTGTTTGTTTGTTTGTTTTTTGTTTTTTGTTTGTTAGGTTGTTTGTTTGTTTGTTTTTTGTTTTTTGGTCTGTTGGGCTGTTTGTTTGTTTGTTTTTTGTTTTTTGGTTTGTTGGGTTGTTTGTTTGTTTGTTTTTTGTTTTTTGGTTTGTTAGGTTGTTTGTTTGTTTGTTTTTTGTTTTTTGGTTTGTTAGGTTGTTTGTTTGTTTGTTTTTTGTTTTTTGGTCTGTTAAGTTGTTTGTTTATTTGTCAGGGGGTGGATTTTGTGCACATTTTTCTTCTGTTAGCCCTCTCAGGACTAGTCTTTTTTTGGGACGTACGGGGGGCACATAGTGCCAACTCCTTATTTTCCAAAGTTTACGTCCGATTTTCATGAAACTTGCCACAAAATATGTCCGTTTCACCGAGTTCTACGTAATGACGTATTTTTTTCTTCAAAATCATCACTAGAGGGCGTTTTGACTGTTTTGGGTCAATTTTTAGCCAAACATCGTGTTTTCCCCTAATTTCTGTATTTTTTTAGCAAACTTGTTCATTTTACCATGATTATTACAGCTAAAAAAAACCATAATTTTATGACTGAGGTCACCTTTGGGGACCTATAATCCATTAATTTATCCCATTTTTGGGAAAAATTGTTTAGTTCTGCAGTTTTCAAAATGTGGGTTCGAATCCCGGCCTGGGAGTCAAGCTTAAACCTTGTACTTCCTATTTTCGGATTTTTTTTTATTTCTCTTAGTTTAATTGAATTTAATTGAATCGGTTTATAAACACAACTCCATAGCTGCCAAGAGCCGATTCGCAAAATCGTTTAAATCGCTTCCTGAGATTGATTTCAAATACTCTCATGCTCCCATCATGCACTGCTGTTCTTTAGTACTTTGTATCGTGTACATTTTTCGTGTTGGTGTTGTCTGTTTGGATTTTCTAGTTTTTTGTTTTCATTTGTCTTCTTGTATGTTTTGTTGTAATACTAGCTGGAACCCTCGGTCTAGTTGAGTTATTTTTATATAGTGGGGGTTGTACACCTATATATTATTTACCGTCCCCGTTCTTAATAATGTAGACATAAAGTCTGTGGTTTATTCATAATGCACTGTCGCCAGGGCATAACGAGGGCACTTTCATGGGAGGGGGCGGAGGCTGAGTGAACTTTAGAAACATATTAAGTTTTCCAGTATCGGCTTCAGACGCCAACGCAACGGAAGCAAATTGCACACCGAAAACGATTGCATTTCACCGCATTTCACAGAAAATTGCCAGTAATCCTGATACTGTCTTAAAATAAGTACATGTTTTATAGGGCCCCGAGAAACGTTTAAACTGTGAGCGCTCTCTGGTGAATCTAGGACATTGCAGAAGTGTAGTACAAGTTGTTTGTACCCGAATTAGAAGTGTGATTTCTTTGCTATTCAATTAAATTGTTGCCTTCAGTCGGATGAAGTAATTAGGGGCATGTCAATTTCATCTGTAATGTCTTTTTCGCAGACCGGTAGCATGAGTCCCTCCTGTCTCGAGTCCTTCAATCCGCCGATACCAATAAACAATGTATTCCTTCATCCATACTTGAAGTAAATAAACAGAATCGTGGTTTTAAAATAGATACATAAACAACAGAATCTTACAAAATAGTAATTTTCGGTTTGGTTTTTTTTTGTGTGTGAGTGGTTTTTTGTTGTTGTCCTTTTCGTTAATATTGTCATTTAATAACAGATTAAATTAAATGCTAAAGTAATAACTCACAAGGAACAATAATAGCCTCTCATTAACAGTTACCGGTAATCTTTGTTTATGACGATTATTAAAAGCAGGTTAAAATGAACAAACAATAGTTGCTGGCGGCCTTACCTGGAATCCTTACTCATCTTGCTACATGGCATCAGTTTATTCAGTATCATCATGTATAGTTGAAAGAAAATTACCGTCTGGTTACAAAAGAGCTTGTTATTGGGAAGAGCTAATATTTCATTATCGGGATTAGAGTTAACAAGCCAACAATGACGGGACGAAATTAAAAATGAGCGATTTGAAGTTGATAAACGATTGCCATTGAATTGATCGAAGCGTGACACACGCCTGTAGCCTGTTTTGAATTTCATTTTTATGTTATGTTTTTTGTTTTTCCAAAAAAAAAGAAAAAAGAAATGAGCTGACGAGCTTTCCCTTCTACCGCATGTTGCAGTGTGTCGTTTTGGGTGGCTTGGGTAGTTCAGTAACTAAACGTTGAAGACTTTTGGTGTTAGTGACTAAACAGGCACAGACAGCTCCTGGGTTTATTTATTTATTTATTTATTTATTTTTTTTTTTTTAATAACCCGGTCATCACGTTTTGAATGTCTTGGATCGGTAGACTGGTTCCCGGTCCCTTCATCGTTTTCGTTCTGACTGTATATATGGACCAGTAGCGGGTAATGAAAATTAGCATGTACCTGGAAGAAATCTGCCAGGTATATGCTAATTAGAATTAGCATAGGGCCTATAGGTCTACGTAATCACATAAAACAAAGCGGTCTTTACACAATGCATGATGGACACAGAATCTCAGAATCTCCCGTCGTGCAGACTAACGGTAGTTAGTTAAGATGTTCTTCTAAAGTTAGCTTGGATTTTGATGTTGAAGGTTGGTTCGCCAGGGGCGTCGATTGGTGGGGGATAGCAAATCAAATGCCCCCCCCCCCACATTTTGAATCCCCCCTTAAAAAAATTAAATAAATAAATAGATAAATAAATAAATAAATAAATACATATATAAATAAATAAATAAAAATGGACATATGCTAAATGAAAGCAACAATATACAACATTTCGGGTAAGCAAACGTGAGTGGTTTCAGGTTTTTCATACATTTTTCTTCAAAAAAAACTGATAACGTTCGAATGGTAATGGGTGAAATAAGATGGATAATATGGATACATACACACACACATGCACCCACATACAACATTGAAGTGAATTACAGTAATATTTGTATTGTTAAGGTCAAATAAATTATTAACAAAGATGGATTGAGGGCGGGATGTCGCACGGGAATGGCTTTTTGCTCCTTTGTTGTAATAATTATAAATGGCAATCATTTTTTTTTTGTGGGGGCATCAATGATGAGTATAACAGTCACTGAATATAAATACAACAAGTGATTTAATGGTGCTCAAATTGCTAGTTTAAATTATTGCCATTTCATTTTTATTTTTTGTAATGATCCTGTCGACGATTCAGCAACGAGATAATGATATAACGGCATCGAATAGTGCTATTGTGCAATATGGGACAGGAGTAGTTATGCCCAGAGGCGACATGTTGTGATGAATCGCTTACATTGCTTTGTGAGAATTTTTCATCGAGTTTGGTTCCAGCTCTTGATTTACAACAAAAGCAATTTTTTTTTCGTAAATATTTTATCGTATTTTTTTAACAGTACTTTTCCACAAAGACAATCACATATGTATATATAATATTATACGTGAACGGACCCCCCCCCCCCACGAAAAAACAAACAAAACAAAAGCAAACAAACAAAAACAAAGAACAAAAAAACTGTTTCATTGTATTGAATAATTTCTTCTGGATAACAAAACGAAAACAAAAAGCAACACCAACAGCAACAACAACAAAACATTTGTTTTTGAAACTTACTCCATCCAAGTTCGGAGCACAGAAAATAGCACATGCCCTCCGAGTCGTTTCCCTCTTTAAAGCCTTAGCTCAACATTGGTAAACTGACTTTAAATGCTTCCATTCTTTGCACAAATCATGATATTTGAAATAAGACCAACCTGTAAAAATGTCAGCTCATTTCGTTGTTTCATTTGCGAGAAAACGGTAAGAATGCATTCAGCAATTTTTGTACATATTATTCCTGAAGGCAGAGTTTTCGTCTCACTGAGACGAAAACTAATTTTAGATCTCATTTCATTTATTATTTAAAAACGACAACACTTCAGGCAGAAATATTTATACCATCATTATCTTTATACCATCTTTAAACCATGTGTATGTAAATATGTGAACATTTAAAATGTTTTTTCTTCTTACCAATGTGGAGCTAGGGTTTTAAATGACAAAGTAGAGGTCACAGAATAAAAAATTCAATATAATAGTAGGTTTATGAAGTTCACACCAATTGAAATAATTTGGTATTTAGAATACCGTCGATGCTAAAAAAAAAGGGTCATTTTTGAGGACTTCACAAAATTACCAATGCTTATTTCGATTCCACCAAATCTCTTGTGTGTCTGTTAGACTCAGTTTGTGATCATTTATTTTCATGGGAGACAAGGCCGGGGATGATGGTGTCACGGTGATACCAATTTAAGTGGTAGTCGGGGACCGGTGCACAACTTAAAACATAATCCCCATATCTACCAAAGCCAATGATCAATATTAAGTTCTTTGAGTCTCTCAGCTGGAAACCAATTATCTTTATTTGCTGACAACCAAACTGCCTTTTTCTCTTCAATTTTGAGTAGGTAAGCCGTTGAATGTCTGAGCTATGCCTATTGTCGGACTCCAACTCGGAAAATGGGCCCACACTTTTGAGCAAATTAGGGCAATTTCTCGCGGACTAGTGTACAATGCCCCAGGTTGAAAGTCCACAAGCTCACGGCACCACAATGGACCAGTTTCAATTGTCAAGTTCCCAGACCAAAATTTTTTCCAACGATTCACTGTCAATTTTAGGGTCCGATATGTTTAAAAAAAATTCTGCAGTCCGAAATTTCCGCTGTCGTAATGATTTTCAATGGATTTTTTTTTTTCTTTGGCTCGATTCCAAAAAGGGAATCCTTAAAGCAAAATTGAGTTTTCTTTGAGGATGGCAATTCCGGACTGCAGAAACAAAACTGCGTCCGGTATCACCCAAGGGTCACGTGACAGAAAAGTAGAAATTCCTCCTTTTCTGAAAATATCCGAAATGTTCCGAACTCGTTGTCGTCAACTTTCGGACAGTGTCGTTGATGGTCGCACATTTCCGGACGTGTGTAGACTTTTCTTGTTGACAGACGTTGTGACCAAATTTAAAATTTTGCAAACTATTTAAGAAAATACATTCCATTATTCTTTTTTGGTTTCCAACCAATTCAACACCATTTTCGAATATTTGTGTAACATTTTTACAAACTGCGATTGTCAAAGGCTTTTTGAAAGTATATAAGGCGCGTCATCAGCGCTTCGTTTTTATCCAATGACATCGTCCATCGTTGGTGACAAGTAATGTATATTTATATATGTTACGTCATCATCTATTTTTAATCGTGGGTGATGCCCAACCTAAGAGTTTTAACAAGAGTCGTCAAGGTATCTTGGGTCAGGGAACCAGACTATTTCAAATCAATCCCTTTTAACTACGACCTCAAATCTTCGATTTACAAAAAAAAAAAAAGTTGTGTGTTTAAACTTTTATTTGAGAGGCTTGATACATTTTTTCTCACTATTTAGTGTAGTTCACCCCTTGATTTTCTTTCCTTGCAGAGGCTGGGTTTCTACCTATCATCGACAACGGGAAAACTGCCACACAGACCTCTGTTTCACGTAAGGTCACCTTGAATTCAGTCATCGTGTCCTTACCTTCCGAAGCTCTAGACAACGTCAAAGATGGTTAGTTCTAACACTGATCAATAATCAGTTTTATTTTGAATCTGCAACACTTTATTGGTCATCTTCCAAAACAGTGGCAGGCCATGTTATTACAATGAGAATACTGAAAACGTGTTTAGTTGGTTTTTGTTTTTGTTACCTTTTCAGCTCTCCTTGTTTGAAATATTTTGTTGTTGTCTGGTTATCCCGGCGCGGACCTTTACAGGGTTTTGCCCAAGCCTTGTATTCTCGCCGGAGCTTCGCGGGGCCCCGTGGGGGAAAACAAAATCATCTGACTCCTGCTCAGGTCCGGCGGGCACGGAGACACAATCCACGGGGTCGCCTCCCCTGAGTCATTCCCGCTCAGTTTCGGCGGGATGTTGGTTACTCCTTGGTTTGTCCAACCATCAGTAGGCCTTTTTATGTAATGAATTATGTGAGTTTCAACAAACAAGGTCATGTATTGTGTGTTTCAACAAACGTCTGCCCTGGAGTGTTTTAATGGAATAGTGTTTTTTGTTTCAGCTGCCCTCTCCGTGGTATCATCCTTTGAAGTTGTCAGTCAGTTACCAACGAATCAAAGCAATGAATCCTTCATTGGAACAGCCATCGTGGCCGTCTCACTGGAACCAAAAGATGGCGACGCTGCATCTTTTAATCTCAAAGGGCATCCCATCCAAGTAGAACTCATCCATCTGCACGTATGCAATTGAAAACACTAAATTGACTATGTTAAATGATTGTACAGTGTCATCTTTGTTTCTCTGAGGGCCATGTCACACAGCGCGAATTGTTACAGGCAACCTGGGGGCAACCAACTGCACTGCATGCAAAAGGAGCACTTCAGTTTTACAAGAGACATTTTGTCTAGAGTATTTTACCCATATACACCGATGTGAGTTAAACATTGTATACTCAGTATAGTTTCCCGAGTCCTGAGAAACAAAATCCACACGCATATTCCTTGGGTGGGATTCGAACCCGCAAACCCTGTCACTCTATAGCAGATGTCTTACGAACTAGACTACCGAGATTGCCCGGCAGCTAGAGTCAGTTCGAATCTATTAGCTGCCGGGCACCGCAACCATTATAACACAAATAATATTCGTTATCCCCGATGCAAAAAATTAGTATATATTATTATGAAGACATTTTCCTGTTAGTGTCTTACTGGCCCCAAGACAATTATGTGGAAATTGACACGTCGATGTGTTTTCTTCGTGGAGATTGCTTAGAACTGGTTGCCTATAATTTGCCCTGTGCGACATGGTACTAATATACTTCTTCAAAAATATTTTCCTATTTGATACCACAAAATGTGTTGGCCTATGTCTTACAAAACATCGCGTCCGACCTATTTATGTTCGACAAACTATTATTTGTGTCTACTTGTCTAAACATTGAGTCCAGCCCCTTGTGTCATGACATACTATTATGTTCGACAAACCTTGTCGCTCATCATGGTCAATGTCGGACATAGCGTTGCGTAACAGAAACAACCGGTTGAAAAGAACGAATTTAGAAATGTTGCCAATGTGTGTAGAATCTGAATATTTAACTTTTGGGGGATATTACTTTTTTTTTACCCAGCGGCGTAACTAAGGGGGGCACGTGTCTCCACCTGATGTCCGCCCCCACCGGTTGCCCCCATTTGAAATCTGGACTTTTGAGATTAAAAATTACCAGAATAAAATGTTACAATTTTATAAGCATTTACGTAGTAATTTCAGTGTTTTTAGAACTATTTTGAATGTTTACGCACATAATATAATTTTGTTTCACGTCAACACCTCAGAAAACACTGAAACGGGACTTGTTTAGGAAAAATACAAACGGGAACTACAGTTTTAATTAGCCATAGTGCCCCCCTAGGAAAAATGGTGCACCCCCTTGTGCCCCCCCCTGAGGTTTTACCCTAGTTACGGCACTGCCGAGACCAAGAGTCAGACGTGCAGACACCTTCAAAAGGGGGTAAATGTCTACAGGGAGAAACCAAACCCCTTGTTATGACTCAAATGTTGGATTTGGGTGGGGGATGGGGATGGGTTGGGAGTGACCGGTCTCAGATTCCGTTCCGGTCTCTTGACCTTTTTTATTCCAAGTATTGAAACCGAGCACGAAGCAGACTTCGGTTCCTGACGTCACTTATCTCATGGTGTGTACAGCGCAGTGCATGTATTTGATGTTACGATTAATTTACCATATAATGTTACTTATTGCAGAATCAAACAGGAAAGTTCAAGGGGAGATGTGTTTACTACAACGAGTAAGTTTTACATCGCAAATTGATTATCCGAATTCCAACTTCGCTCATAATTATTCTTCCAATATCGATTAGCTTTTCGCTGAATCATCATTTTATAATGTTGACCCTCCTCCACCTGTTTACAAAATGTATGTGGACTCCTTCCCCCCTCCACCTCGCCGTCAAGATTTGGCATCTTCTACTTCCAACCTATGTGTATTGTGTAGATCGCCAATAAGAGGCTGCTCCAGGAAGGGTCACAAAAGGATTTTTTTCCCGAGATTTGAAACGGATTTACTTACAATTTGAAATTGTTCACGGCACGAAGAAATAGTGTTGTTTCTGACAGGGCACTTTAAGGGACAAGGTGGAGAAGTATATAGAACAGGTGTTAAGAACACCTCGTTCCCTCGAAATGTCATTTTCGTTTTCTCGAAAAATGTTTGAATATATCGTTACCTTGAAATCTATTTGGAGGGAACAAAACAACATTGGAGGGAACATATAATATTTTGAGAAAATAACGTGATTTCGAGGAGACGAATACATTTCCTTATTTCTTCTTTGTTGTTGCTGTTGCTGTTGTTGCTGCTGGTAGTGCTGCTGTTGTTGATGATGTTGTTGTTGCTGTTGCTGTTAGTGCTGCTGCTGGTGCTACTGTTGTTGATGTTGTTGTTGCTGTTGCTGTTATTGCTGCTGCTGGTGCTGCTGTTGTTGATGTTGTTGCTGTTGCTGTTATTGCTGCTGCTGTTGTTGATGTTGTTGTTGCTGCTGCTGGTGTTTAGATACGAATATCCTCGACTTTTTAAACAGTGTGCTCTGCTCGTATTCGGGAGAACCAGATGGTCATGTTTTGGGTTTATTTCATTTGACATTTCCTTGTTAGACTTTCCCCTATAGTTTAGTTGTGATTGTGTGTTTCATTGTTATTCATTCTGCATCCAGTAAGGACGAAGAATGGTTAAGCGATGGATGCGAGGTTGTAGCAGAGGGGGATGGTTCTACTACATGCTCTTGTACCCATCTGACAAACTTTGCTGTCCTGATGCAGATTGATTCTGAATCAAACGTAGGTACTTTGTCATATTTACCATTTATTGTGTTATTTTTTGTTTTTGTTTGTCATTACAGTTCCAAATAACAATCATTTTAATTTCACATAAGCTCTTGTAGACTCCTTGCACTGACGTCACACTCGGCTACTCTCTGCGCACAGTCTGCCATTTTAGGAGTCAATTATCATCATGTAAAGATACGAAGAGCATTTCGCTCCCCATACACAATAACACGCGGTTGTCTGGCTCCCAAATTGGCACAACCAAGAACTGTTAACCTTTCCTTTGCAACGTCATAGCCGCGAGTTTTGCCTACCGTGAGTGGCAAAAGTATGGGCGGCCTTCACTGCAAAAAATACAACAGTTTATTATTTGACTAATAATGCTATCAATTTTATACCCAGCGGATTTATGCAGTTTTTGATGCTCAAGGCCATGCAGAATGGTGGTCAATGTTTGTAAACAGAATGAAGGTCTAAAGAGCTAAGGTTATATCACGTGGCCAGTTGGCTGCTTTCATTCAAGAACAACAATATTATCATAAATGTAAGCGAAAAGCACACAGAATGTTGATAAACAAACCGCGCTGGTTGGCATGGACGGCCAAGAGATGGCAATAAATTCAATCTTGATGACAAACGTTGTGACCATGCAAATTCAACATGTTTGCAAACTTTCTATTCAATGAAAATACATCCCATTATTGGTTGGTGTGTTACAAACAAATTGAACACTATTTTTTGAATATTTGTGTTATATTTTTACAAGCTATGATTATCCGTTTTTGCTTTGCATTGATGGCTCGTGGTTGGCAAAAACTCCGGCTGTGACGTTGCAAAAGAAAGGTCAATATTGGGCAGCCATCACTGATGCCAAACAATGGACACGTACATGAGTCTACGCGCAACGGACAACTGTTAGCCAATTATAGGTCTTTATTTTGACCTCTGGAGGTCCTTGACCTTTCAGTGGATCCGTACAATGGAGAGGTGAACAAACTTTCTCTATATGAATCTAAAACTTCATTTTGATTTTTTTGTTGATGCTTTTTCAAGAAAAGTTCACCAGGCTTAAGAAAATTATCGCTTTCTTGTTGCCTGGTGCTGGAATTGCTTTTGATGTCAATGTTTTTATATTTGTATAAATGTTTTGGGGTTAATATAAATGTTTTTAGACTACTTCTTTACGTCATTCTCTCAACAGGCATGCGATTTCAAAGCAATCGACATTCTCTCTCTCGTTGGGGGAGTTATCTCCATTATCTGTCTGTTTTTGACCCTATGTGCCTTCGCTTTACTCAAGTAAGTTCAAAGATCGCCCAACTAGTGAAATAAGTTAAACGATCTAGATTTGTTTAACTTAACTGTTGACCAAAAAAGATAGTATGCAGACGGCTGCAATTCGCTTGGCGGCACCGTCTGCGACACCCAGAGTTGCCCTCCAGCCAAGTCATTTGTGGCGTGTCGTGGCCGAGCGGATAAGAACACCGGACTCAAGCTCTGGTGTCTCTGATCAGCAGAGTGTGGGTTCGAGTCCCGGTCGTGACACTTGTGTCCTTAAGCAAGACACTTAACCATTATTGCTTCGTCCTTCGGATGGGACGTAAAGCCGTTGGTCCCGTGTGTTGTGTAATGCACGTAAAAAAACCTAGTGACACTTATCGCAAAGAGAAGGGGCTCGCCCCGGTGTTCCTGGTTTGATCGGCTGCAGATTGCGCCACAGCACCTTGTGAACCATTACATGGTGCTATGCAAAGGAACAGGTCTCATACTTCAAAAACGTAACTCATCATACCTCGCAGGAAAAAAATATTGAGCGCTCTGAGACGCCCATAGGGTGTGATAAAGCGCTATATAAAAACTGCGTATTATTGTCATCATCTGGGAACCGACCCATGGGGAGGATGAACCGTGGACGTCATTTCAAAACCATGTTCAAGACCCTGATGGCAGTGGCGCTGCGACTGCTGATCAACTCAAGACTAGGATGATGGAACGGGACATGCAGCGCATCCATCATGGTGCCCGACGCAAGCGCAAACTGTAGTCAATCGTTGATGATAATGATGGTGATTCAAACGCATTTTTATTTCTTTCATACGACTTCGTTGCCTGGTGCAAACATAGGGATTTCCCCTTAAAATTATCCCTTCCGAACAACAGCGCGGCCCTGCCACCATGTTTTCCATGATTCAATTAAATTGAACCAAACCGAGGCTGTAGGGGGGATACTTCATCCCTAACTCACAGTAGCATGACATGATTGTCTTATTGATTGACATAAGACATGTCAGCATGATTGTATTACTCTATTAGTAACGATCTTGTTCTTCGGCCGAAGCTCCATCTCCAATTTAGCCCCTTTTGTCTGATTAGAAGCAAGACAGCGGAATGGGAGACTTTTGAACGCTAGGTGGCAGCAGACTTACCAGTCAAATTTCCATTGTTTGCGTAGTTCTGGGCTTGCCCACATTTCCAAGAGCAATGGATTTACCTAGTAAGTCTGCTGCCTCCTAATGTCCTCAAAAGTCTTTGTTATTCGTAAATGATGAAGACAGCCACGCTTTATTTCACGATAATTATTTGTACTTGTCTTCCAGAATGTTCAAGGTGGAACGTAATATCGTTCACGGCAACCTGGCATTTGCTCTTCTGGTCTCTCAGCTTGTTTTTCTCACAGGGATTGATGCGGTAGAAAACGTGAGCTTTGACCAAGATTTTACTTTTTGGTACAATAATCATTATTAATAATAATAATATTATCCCCAAAAGAATGGAGCAGGCTTTGAATCTGTTTGATTTAGAAATACAACAGTCTCAATTATCGGTCTTCCCCTCCCATGTCCTTTACTCCTTCCAGTCAAACATTTTTCATTCACATTATAATTGTCTTCACGTCAACCTGATGCACCTCTTTTTTTTCAGCAAACTGTCTGTTCAGTCGTTGCTGTTTTTCTCCACTACTCCCTGCTGTCCTCCTTCTCCTGGATGCTGATAGAGGGCGCCCTGCTTTTCGTCAAGGCTGTGTTTGTTTTCCACCGAGAGCTCCGCCCTCTGAAGCTCATAGCCCTGGGATGGGGTAAGTTCAATGAACTGTTTCTGTGACGTCATTAGTTTTGCGAGTCTAGCATTCTCGTGTAACAGTACGATCGAATAATTATACAGTCCACTGCAGATGGGACGAATCCGTAGAAAACTGTTAGTGTGGAGAAGACCTTTGAAAACTCAAATGTACAATTTTTTTTTATTAAACATACTGCGCGAATTTGTTAATATTTCAGTGGGGAAAACATTAAAGATATCAAAGCAATGGGCCTAATGATGCAAAACACATTTTTTAAAGATAAGTAATCATTTTGTGCGAAAGTTATTAATTTTTTTTTTAAAGCAGAGGAACATAGTTTTGAATTTTTATGAAATCAATAGTTTTGGGGGAAATGGTTTAATTAAGAGAATAACATACAATTAATAATGAATGTTTGTGAGTGCAAAGGTGAGAATATTTTCATCCGTTGAAAGATGGATTGCTCCATCCATTCAACGAGGTGAAGCCGAGTTGAATGGAACATTTCATCTTTTTAAGAGATGAAAACATTCTCTCCATTGCACGAATGCAAAACATTCTTTATTAGTTTTGTATAACATGCAAGTGAACCTTTGTCATTATAGTTGATTAAAGGATAAACTGTAATATAAAGACCAACAACAACTGCATTCTGAATGAGGGCGTTTTGTACTTCTTTGAGCAAGTTCGAGCGCGCACTGTGGTTAACTAAAGGTCGACCATCTTGACCCGAACCCAGGCTGGTCGACCATTGGTTGACTGCTGTGGTCGAGCATTTGGAACCAGCCTCAGGACCTTGGTTTCTTCCCTGGTCCCAGTAGCCTTGTTTCTTGTCAACCTGTCTGAAGCGCAGAAAGGGAACCAGTGATGTAATTGCAGAATGGCGGAAAGTCATAGAAGTGCACGTATCAGAGCCGACAAAGAATGTGTTAAAACTAGTCCACCTCCTAACGAGTGTATACATCACTGCGCATGTGCATTGCTAGTCAGCGGTCAACCACAGTTCAACCAATTAATGTGCACAATCGAACTTGCTCTTTATTTTACACAAGATGGTCGAGCGTGCAATAGAGTAAAAAAGGATAGAATGAAAATGCACGCCGAATAGTACAAAAAATGCCCGCTTTAATGACGTAGCGGTGCAGAAGTGTGAATAACAAATGCCGCGTGACCCCCAGTCATCCAATCAAATGACGAGGATCTACTGGTAGACTAAGTGGGGACTTGTGCGTACAATGTATTCGCGTTTGGCTGGCATGAATATGCACTTTCTAGTCCATTCAAACGTTATTATTTCCGCTTCTTCAGCAAATGAAATTAACCGAAGCAAACAGTTTAAGACACCTGTTATTATTTCCTTCAGGGATGCCTCTCCTGGTTGTTGCAGTCACCCTGGCTACCGTACGATCAGACGGCTACGGAAATTCACGCTTGTAAGTATTTTTTTTCTTTAAGTCCTCTTTTATTATTAATGCATTTCTTAGTATTGGTTGCCGACACACATAGCTGAGTTAGGCAAGTTTCCCAAGATCTTGGGGGAAAAAAATAAATAAATAAATAAAAGGGGTGTGTAAAAAATAAAAAGTGATTGTATACACAAATATAGGCTTGGTAATTATTGAGAAAAAAAAGTTATTATAAAGTTCATATCAATATCGCTCCACCAGAGAAAAAACATAATTTCGTCTGACTGTCAAGTCCATTAAAAAACTAATATCATTTGAACGGTCCCTTGAATGTGTTAGTCTTGTTTGTTTCTGTTGAGGAAACCAACATAAGCCTGATATTGACGCCAATATTGACGCCATGGAGGCCATGTTGCGAATATTGGCGTCAATATTGGCGTCAATATTGGCGTCAATATTTGCGACTTGGGGCCATGTCGTGAATATTGGTGTCAATATTTGCGACTTGGGGCCATGTCGCGAACATTGGCGTTAATATTGGTGTAAATATTACAAGTTGCGTATATTTGCGTCAATATTGGCGTCAATATATATGTGGGATGACCCTTTAAAGCCACCATAATAATGGGTGACTTTTGGGGACGCTAGGTGGCGGCAGAGCACCAGGTAAATCCACCGTTCGCGGAAGTGTGCACATGATCAAAACTAAGTATAAAAACAAAGTACAATAACTCGATGTCTGCTGCCAGCTGCCAGCTAGTGTACCTTAGTCCTCTGATGACCGTCTAAGGCCCTTTAGCAATGAAATCTTCCTACAGGAAATAAAACATCAAAGCCTTGCATCGGATCGGGTGTTGAACTTAGGTTCGAATCCCACCCGAGTGCATTGCCATAATTTTTACACAATTTAGGATATCTTTTTAAATAAAGATGGAATACAGAACTGTATTAATTAATCAGAGTTTTATTTTAAATAGTATCAGTCAGAAAACTCACCATGATTGTGAAGTTCGTACCAGTACCAATCTTCCTTTCTGTCTGAAATACTGTCAAAGTCGAGAAAATAAAATTTGATTTTAACTTTGGTTGTAACCATCGATATGAAGGACAGAGTGTTTACATGCTTCAGAGGTGTGCAGGGTTTTTCATTATTTTTCTCCTGACTCGGACGGCGGATTGAGTCCAAATTTTCACAGGTTTGTTTTTTCATGCATAATATTTAATCACACAAAGTAAGAGCACTGCACTATCAGAATTACCAACCCCATACTTTACCTTTAACTGTAAATAGACGATATGTAATTGATACAAAACAACAACAACAATGACAACAACAACTCAACGTTAACATTGATTTTATGTCTCACCTTCTTTCTTCAGATGTTGGCTGAATGGGAATGTGATTTGGGCCTTTATTTGCCCGATTACTGTTATCATAGCGGTAAGAAATGAATAACCAAGTTCTAATAATGTTTTAGTGATATCGACGGGTAACAGGTCGTACACCATAGCTCCGATTGAGAAATACAGAAGAACGTTGTGTGTCAAATACCGGGAAGTTTCTGTAGTATTTTTACGAAGGACAAACACAGTTTTAATTGATGATTTTTCTTTCTCTACAAAACAGAAACAATAATTTTGAAACAGATCACCAGCCGCTGAGAACAAATTAGCAGGGGGGGGGGGGAGATAGTAGGAGCTGCTAACCTGTTTTATGTTTAGAGGTACATGTTTAAGTCTGGTTCCGTTTGAGAGTCCACCATCGTTCGTCCAGTGAAATAGTTCTTCCCACAGGCTTATTTCAAAAACTCAATTTAGTTTACCCGATGAGTATGCTGTAAAATTGATTACAGGCGAACACGGCGTTCGTGATTGCAGTGATTCGATCTTACCTACGCCTGAAGGTGACCATGGACAAAACGGAGCTCGCTAAAATCAGGTAAAGACACAGTGACGTATCCGGGGAACGCCCACAAGCCAAGCCACTCCCCATAGCTGCTGAATGATAGCTAAACCATGCCATTCTGCTATGTGGTGAATTGTGGCAACTATATCGATACACAGTGCGCACAATGTGCAGCTAGTTCTGTGAACAGTTGCGCCACCACACATAGCCCCAACCATTGCTCCAATGATGTGGTGCAAAGCACTGACGTAAGAGATTCTGTACAGAGGTATCTCAAGGCCTACGGGTCACAGTACTGTGCTAGGCGCTTTTAAAGGTCTCTTGATTTCATTACCAGAAATATGTAATACTAACAACAACGACAACGACAACAGTAACAGCAACATCAACAGCATCAGCAACAACAACAGCAGCAACAACAGCAACATCAACATCAACAGCAACAGCAACAACAACAGCAACATGAACATCAACAGCAGCAGCAGCAGCAACAACAACAACAACAACAGCAGCAGCAACAAAACAATACTATATGTTAACATACAATAACAATTGCAGTCATCTCAATTCCAACTACTATTGTGTGTGTTTTTTAATAATCGATTCTTGACAAAACATAGCCGTGTTTATGTAGATTTCGCATAAAAGTTTGCATCGATTTGAAACGACATGTTAATCTGATCAGTGATATTTTTGATTTTTTAGAGGTGTATTGAGGGCTTTGATGATGGTGCAACCTCTGATGGGATTCACTTGGCTCTTAGGTTTTGGTGTGAGCGGGCATGTCGTGGCCTGTATTTTGTTCGCCATTCTTAACACTCTTCAGGTAAAAATAAAATTTTATATTAAATGTACAGAGATCGGTTTGAAAACGGGACCTGTGCAGATTCAATCCTAAAGAAAAAATAAAATAGGAGAGAACTTTTTAAGATACAGGACGTGGGTGGCGAAAACCAAAACTCCTTGCCTGGATTCGAACCTGGAATCCCCTGTTTCGTAGGGCCACAGGGCCACGAAAGCTAACCATTACAAAGCTCATTTGAAGAAGGAAATTTGACTTTAATTTAAAAAAAAAACGACCCTGCCAGGAATCGAACCTGGAATCCCCTGATTCGTAGTCAGATGCCTTATCCGTTGGGCCACAGGGCCACGAAAACTAACCATTCCAAAGGTCTTTTTGATGAAGGAAGTTTGATTTTAATTACAAAAAACGACCCTGCCAGGATTCGAACCTGGAATCCCCTGTTTCGTAGTCAGATGCCTTATCCGTTGGGCCACAGGGCCACGAAAACTAACCATTACAAAGCTCATTTCAAGAAGGAAATTTGACTTTAATTAAAAAAAAAAAACGACCCTGCCAGGATTCGAAGCTGGAATCCCCTGATTCGTAGTCAGATACCTTATCCGTTGGGCCACAGGGCCACGAAAGGTCACTATGACAAAGTTCGTTTGAAGAAGGAAATTTGACTTTAATTTAAAAAAAAACCGACCCTGCCAGGATTCGAACCTGGAATCCCCTGATTCGTAGTCAGATGCCTTATCCGTTGGGCCACAGGGCCACGGAAGCTAACCATTACAAAGCTCATTTGAAGAAGGAAATTTGACTTTAATTTAAAAAAAAAACGACCCTGCCAGGATTCGAACCTGGAATCCCCTGATTCGTAGTCAGATACCTTATCCGTTGGGCCACAGGGCCACGAAAGGTCACCATGACAAAGTTCGTTTGAAGAAGGAAATTTGACTTTAATTTAAAAAAAACCGACCCTGCCAGGATTCGAACCTGGAATCCCCTGATTCGTAGTCAGATGCCTTATCCGTTGGGCCACAGGGCCACGAAAACTAACCATTACAAAGCTCATTTGAAGAAGGAAATTTGACTTTAATTAAAAAAAAAACGACCCTGCCAGGATTCGAACCTGGAATCCCCTGATTCGTAGTCAGATGCCTTATCCGTTGGGCCACAGGGCCACAAAAACTAACCATTACAAAGCTCATTTGAAGAAGGAAATTTGACTTTAATTTAAAAAAAAAAACGACCCTGCCAGGATTCGAAGCTGGAATCCCCTGATTCGTAGTCAGATGCCTTATCCGTTGGGCCACAGGGCCACGAAAACTAACCATTACAAAGCTCATTTGAAGAAGGAAATTTGACTTTAATTTAAAAAAAAAAAAAACGACCCTGCCAGGATTCGAACCTGGAATCCCCTGATTCGTAGTCAGATGCCTTATCCGTTGGGCCACAGGGCCACGAAAACTAACCATTACAAAGCTCATTTGAAGAAGGAAATTTGACTTTAATTTAAAAAAAAAAGGACCCTGCCAGGATTCGAACCTGGAATCCCCTGATTCGTAGTCAGATGCCTTATCCGTTGGGCAACAGGGCCATGGAAGAAAGTCTTTACAAAGCCCATTTAATAAATGAAAAGCTAACTAATCCATAAACGGTTACATCAGCTTAAAACGAAGATAGTGATCAAACTACTTTTGATTCCTTTCTTCTTTTGATTTTTTTTTTCTCAGGGAGTTTTCATCTTCGTTCTGTACTGTCTGAAGACTGATGAGGTAAATTCCACACTGATGAAAATCATTAAAAAAATAATAGGTCTGTACTCAGTATACCAGCATGCTGCATGGCCATACGCGTATGGGGTCTCTTTGATGTAGGGGCAAAGGGGTTGATTTGCCCGAAATGCTACTCGGATTAAAACACAAATACCAATTTCTTAACAAAAAACCCTTTTCCCCTCTCTTCTTCTGACTTTGCCCGAATTTTCCCCACTTTTCGGCCTGTTCTGCCCCGCCCCCCCGCCCCCCGCCCCTTGGTTCGTATACGTCTACGCGCATGTACTGCAGTGAATAAAAAAAAACAGATTATGTATACCACAATCTTCCCTGGTGATGTGCAAGATCAATTAAAGCAATTATCGGCATTATTCTTTACGTAATACCTGCTCCAAAGTTTTATAAAAAAAAATTATGTTTTATAAAAATAAGAGTTTTGTCGTTTTTTGAATCCAAAAAAATTGCTTTCTTCGAATCAATATGGATTTCTTCAAGGTAGAAGTGCTGTATACGCTTATGTTTGATTTTTGAAAAGGTCTCTAGTGAAAAATACCTGAGTACCTGTAGGATTTATGTTTCAAACAAATGTTTCAAAACAACATTGGGGACAGAGAAATGGAAAGCCCTGATCAACAAGCGACAAATATTTGCTCCGCGAAAACAGCAACAAAATGGAGTGCATCTTTAAGTGATCAAATGTGAATAGTAAAAATAAGTACATCGGTGTAAGGCAAATTGAAATTTATAAAAAATTACTGTTGTAATCCATCACTGCAAGGTCCGAACTGTTCTGAAGAGACTCAAGCATAAGATATTACCAGGACGAGTTGACCGTCTGCCAAATCAGCTTCAGATGAGTACGATGACTGCGGACAACAGCACACAGAACACAAGCTGTGACGGTACAGCCTCTCCACGTGAGTACAAATCACACTGAAATAAAACACGGGGAATGCTCAGCTCAACATTGTCGTGCTGTTTACACGCCCTCTATGGCAGCCTTTGAGAAAAGGCGTCGATACCATGTGACACTCCTGTCAGGCAAAAATAACCAGATCAACAATAATACCTACAAATGGCAGTACGCACAAATTGCCTCAAAGCAGACACAAAACGAGTGAAAAATTCACTCTCTTACACGAGTGGTGTCATTTTGGCTCGTTTAAGAGTGAAACTCACTGGGCACCACCCTTTTTGAGTTGATAATACCTCTCTTTCACCCTTGAATGAGTTGTCCGCCATAAATGGCTCTTTGCAAGAGTGGTATGGCGGACAAAACGAGTGGTTTTTCACTCTTTTACAATTTGAGAACACGGATAGCTACTCACACAGCATTCCCGAGCTTTATTTTTATGGTACCGGTACCATTTACAATGTTCAAAAAGGCTTAAAATGGGATTTTAACTCGGATTCTCCGTCAGTTTGACCCATCAAAAGACACAGATTCTGGCACATACTGACACAGAAATGGACAGAAATTTTTAGCGTGTAAGGGCAATGTCAAACGGGGCAATTTACAGGCAACCATTTCCAGGAAATCTCCACGAAAAAAAAGACATTCACGTCCCAAGTTCCACACAGTTGTCATGTGGCCAGTATAAGATACTAATAGAAAAACGTCTCTTTCAAGCTATAACCGAAGTGCTTCTTTTGCATGCGGTGCAGTTGGCTGCCTCCAGCTTGCCTGTACACTTTGCCGTGTGTGACATGGCCCTATTATTTAAAATATGTTAGCCTACATAACTTCATCACCCTTATTTCTATTATGTTTGAACAGTGCCGATCAAGAAGAAAGTTGGCTGGATGTAGAGGCCAGAGCCACAGGAACGAGCAATACGCACAGGAGAAACCTTTTAAAAAATAAGGAAAGTAAGGTATCAAATCGGAAAAGTTAAATGGAAATGTACAATAATGTTAAAATTCTTTGTGTGTAATTTTAAAGTATGGTGACGTTTGTTTAGTCCAGGGTACTTTGGTTTTGGTAAATTCAGTCCTGATTCAGGTAAAGAACAACGAAAAGCAAGTATTAATTTTCAATCATGTTTGAGCGACTCGAAAGCATATACTAGCAATACACAATGTGTACCAAATTGAACTGCATAGCCGTATACGGTCTAATTGAGGAATTGGAGAACATCGATATCAGTTTTGGTTGTGGTATCCCAATTGTGCACTACTGCTGAGTAGACGAATGTTTAACAGACCTAAATCAGCAATTTGACATATGTTAAAAAAGGATATATTTACCCCCCCCCCCGAAAAAAAATAAAATAATAATAATAATAACATAAACATACGTGTTTGTCACCTGTTAACGAGCAAATGCGTACAACTCGCAGTGAATGAACACAAAAACAAAAAAGAAATTTAAACGATAAGACAGAATACAAAAAATAATATTAAAAATAGCAACAACAGCAAAATCAACAACAACAACAACAACAACAACAACATTGCAAGCACGAAACGGAGACTGTTGAGTTTTGAAAGTGGTGTTGAATGTTTTTTGGACGGGCGTGATACTTTTATAACATGCCCGATATGTGGCAGAGGGAGGCCCCCAAAATGTTCCCATTTACTCTAACCCACTATTCCCCTCTTGTACAGAAGCACCCCCCCCCCCCAAAAGTCCTCAAAAGAATTCCAGAGATTTCCAGAACACGATGAAGACACAACATGATGGGGTACACCCTGCCACATATCGAGCACCAAATGGATACTGTATGCGACACTGCTACATAACATCTCATATAAATATGCCGACGTGACACGATGTCACAACCTAATGCAACTTGAAGCCTGATGTGATTCAGAAAATACATTGTGTGACTCTTTCGGAGAATCCGGAGACAATTGCTTTTAAATTGAATAAATCGAGCAAGCAAGAGTTTGCCAATACACCTGTTGCGTTTTCCACGTAAAGCTTGATCATAGCTGTGTTTGTAAACGCTGCGAAGGGCAATCAATAGTCCACATATTTTAAAGACAATTAATACTGTTCAGGAAACTCTGAGATAATTACTTTAAAATTGATGGGGAAAAAAATCAAATTACAAAATCCAGTATCCGCAGATCTAGCTTCTGTTCTTCGGGAAAGGCTTGAGAGTCTGGCAAACTATACCCGTTGTGTTTCCTAACACATAACTCAAATTAATGGGAGACTTTTGAGATGATAGCGGGCGTCTCACAGACCTGTCCCTTTCCATTGTTTTCATCGCTGAGAAAAGGACCGGTCTGTGGGACGCCCGCTATTGTCTACTCAAGACCAGTAGTTGGGAAGGAAAACGAATGAGGAAAACGAACTCTCTTGGATGACCATTACTGGGTACACCTTCCCTGTAGAAAGGCTAACCTATGGATCCCAAGAGCGGGGTTATTTAAGGAAACACTCGTCTGGTTCAGGGTATTGATCAACCATCATTTAACAATATAGGCTGAGAAGTTCAACTGACTTAAAATAGACGCCGCAGGAAGTCTTAATTTATGCTAAGAAGGAACAAGTCTATATGCAGGCCCTGCAGTCACCGTTTTGGGCTCAGAATGTTCCGGCAACTAGTCATGTGTTGTCCGCATGACTATTACTTGTAATACGCTTGAGGATGATTTAAAGTTAGTTCAGAGAGCATAGTGTCTTAAATAGAGTATTATATAAAAAAAAAATACATTTTGATGTTTGTTGTAATATTCAGATTTTAGTTATTTTTAAGTCGGTATAATTCGGCGCAATTAACTTAATATTAATGAAGTTATGAAGGAAAGACACGTCAATATTGATGATGATTGTGTACGAAGACCTCGTTTTGTCTGAAGCTGGAATCTAGCTGGAAACTAGCAATTTCCAACCAGACTCCGCGCCCAATTTATTGTTAATTTACTCTTTAGCTAGAAAATTATTATTATTATTAATATTATTAATATTATTATTAATATTATTTTTATTTTTATTATTATTATTATTATTATTTATTTTTTTTTTATTTTTTTTTTTATTTATTATTATTTTTTGGGGGTGCTTCCTCTGTCACATATCAGACAAGGGATGAAGGCAGAACGAAATCGTGCACACATTTGAAATCTCATTGTAAATTCAAATTTCGCGACATTGTTTTTTTTTTTTGTTTTTTTTTTCAATATTTAACGGCAACCTAGTGAGGCGACTAACACCCAACTATTTAAAATAAACACCAACAACAACGACAGCTGCATCAACTAAGGGGAAATGATTTTAACTAGGGCCGTATCCGAATGAATGGCTTCGGCAGTGGCCACGGCCGGAACGCCGAGGATTCCTATTCTTCACCGTTGTCGTTGCAGTCAACGGCCATAGCCATAGCCGAAGTCGCTTGATTCGGACATGGCCTAATATAGCCAGCGTTGTACTTACCCTTTGCGCCTTTATATTTTGTGCACTTAAAATTTAACTTTTCACACACTTCATGAATTCGATTTTACGGTATTTACGCAGAGTATAATAATGTAACTGTTCTAATAATTGTATCGATGTTTAAGTGATAGTTTGTAATTTGTAATGTTTTCTATGGCGGCTCAAATGCGACATCATAACCTACGGATAAATGTACCGATTTATGTGCCTTTTACCGGTGTCTCTTTAGGACCGCCATATTTTCTCTGAAAAAGAAAGGTGTTGTTTGTGATATTCAAATCAAAGTTCTTTTATGGGGGGGGGGGGTCGTCAATAAAAACATTGTGTACACAGTCATGCCTTAAAGCTCCAGCTCAACATTGGTAGTTTGAAAATGCTTCCAGTCTTTGCACAAATCAAGATATAATATGTTATTTAATCAACATGTGACTATTTCAGTTCAGTTCGTTGTTTAATTTGCGAGAAAACGGTAAAAATTACATTCAGCATTTGTGTACGCATTCTTAGAGTATTGGTCTCACATGAGACGAAAACCAAATTTGGATCTTATATCATTCATCATAAAAAAAAACAACGTTAACACTCTCAGGCAGAAATATTTCAATGAAAGTGTTTTACAGTCATTATCTTTATACCATGTAAGGTATAAATCTGTGAACATTTTTTGTTTTTCTTTCTTACCAATGTTGAGCTGGGGCTTTAATTAGAATTGTTTACCCCAAAATTGATTTTTTGTTGTTGGAATATACGTGGAAATTTAGGAGGAGATTGAGAACCTTGCCTCTCACCAACAAACTCCATCTCTCGAGAAACTGATAAATACCATAGGCTTACCCAATGATAAATTGGCTCTTAATCTGCGGAGTTAGAGAAGCTCAAAGGAGATAAGTTTTGTTGGGTTTTGTTGTTGCATAATATGCAGCGGCAAAGTTTGAACAGGGGGGGGGGCAAAAGTTTTTGTTTGCATTTATAACAAACAAACCCCTTTCCAGTACAATCTGACGTGGGGGTAAACAACTAAAGCAATGTCTGCTTGTAAATAAAAATAAGACAGTTTTGAAATTACTACATAAAATCTTTTAAGATGAAACATTTTATTCTGGTAAATTTGAATCCCCAAACTCTTGATTTCAATGGGGGATGGGGGTATCCGTAGTGGCACGGGGAGGGGGGGAATGTGCCCCCCGTGCCTCCTTAGTTACGCCACTGTTTTTTAGTAGCAGAGGTTTTCACGCCGATAGTGCGGGTAGGCCTTCACCGCATAAACATGGGGTCATAAACACCGACCCGTAGACACCACACGTCGTTCATCAGCATTTTTAAAGAACTATACATTTGGAAGAATAGCTTCTCTTTATTGATAAATCATAGCGTGAATGTGTACAAGTGTATTGGTAATAATGGTATTTATGAAATTAATTCATCAGTATTTATTTTATCATTTACGCACAATAACTGCTTTTAAAAGTATAATAAAATACAAATTAACGCATAAAACTTACATTCACCTTTACAATACTTCGATTGTTCTGTGACTCCGTGGGTATACAGGTTTTTTTTTTAAATGTCAAGTGAAGGGCGTTACCTCTACGAAGTAAGATCACAATTTTACAATTAAACTTCCTTTTCGTTGAATCAGTCACCCGATTATCAATATTTCAGTTTCCTTTATATTCAAAAGATCAGATGCATTCGGATATCGTAAAATAGATTTCCAGCGACCACGTGCAGTTTAGTGTCCGAAAAAGATGACGCGTCTGTCATAGGAAGGGGTTCACGTGCATTGTCAGCCAAGGACGTATTGTCAGCCAATGGCGTAGTGTATGCCAGTATTAGGGAGGTTTAGCTACACGTATTTACCTGAACGTCAACGTAATTGTTTTCGCTGACGTCACGCAAAAAAAATACGCTTACGTATCAAACGTATATTTTCACGTCAACATGTCCGTGCAGTCGACCATACGCGAGCTGGAATTGGCAAAAAGTGATTACGTAATTTTGCAACAGCACAAACTTTTCGCGTTCACGTTAACGTTTTTCAACACGTAACGTGCAGCTAAACCTCCCTGTTGACTTACAGCAACCCGCCTAGACTGGTCCCTGTCTTTATCAGCAAGGATAAAGACAGGCACCGGTCCTATAGACCCAATGGTTTCATTGGATAAACATACGCATGCAATAACTATACCAGTACCAGATTGATAGCGATGTAACACAAGCGATAACGTGTGTGCACATACACAGTATTATGGTATGCAAGGTCAAAGGTTTATCTGCCAGTTTCTAAGGGCCGGTATATGGCGTTATTCATGAGCCTTGAAGTGTGACGTCAGATGTTCGGGCAACACCCCGACTCAAACTAGCTATGAAAGTTTCTGATATATCCAATGGCAGACTTTGTAACGTCAGACGGCAGCAGAAATACCATGGTATTTTTCTACTGTTTATTTCAGTTCTTGAGAACACTGTATTTTACCTGGTATGTCTGCTGCCACTTATACATGTAATGTATACCATTGGGACATTGTATAGTTATCTCTACAGTTACCATTACTTTGAACTACAGCAACAGTACAATACTTTTTGGCGATACCAAATTAAGTGGTCAAGTGGTGAAAACGAACGTCAGCATAACGTGTTTTCACAAAAAGGTCACGGTCGTGTGACCTCTCCCAGAAAAAAAAAGATGGTTAAGACGCAATTCACGAACAAGCAAAGAATGGCCTGAGAGTTTCAAAGTAACACATGAATATATATTGACCCAAAATGACATCTTGTATCAAAGTTTACAATCATGTAAGTTTGCAGTATTACTTACAATCACAAGTGGTGAACAACATTTATAAGCCCTTTTTATACCGAACTCAAAACCGAAAACGCCAGCTTTTACCTTAGGTTAGCAGGAGTGTGTCACACATTTGCATGTATCGAGTCTTGATCTTGGGCATACAAATAATAATTTTTAAAAAATAGATGCAATTTTGACAGAATAATTTGAACACGTCCCTTCAGCCTTCATCCATAATACAATGTTATTAAGTAACTGCGTAAAGTAAGTTTTATTCCATGAACAAAATACTTTATATATAACTGAACAGTTTACTTTGCCGGTTCATGCAACTGATAATATACCACAGATAATAACGCTCAATTGAAATATATTTACACTGTATTAATATGGCAAACTTGGATGGGTACAGCCTGGTGTTGAATAAGAAGACTGTTGTACAACCAATGAGGGTTTTTTGTAATGTAATTTAGGGTTTTTATCAGAACCATTTGGTCAAAAGAACAATCTGGAGTAAATTTAGACTGGTAGCCCGACATGAATAGCATGCATGTTTATAAATTGCTTGGTTTGAAGGACGTAGTCAGTAAGCCTATTGATAAGTAAAGCATAAGTAACATATACTAGAGTTTTGAATTATATACACTTAAAACCTTATAGACCCCTTGCATTGGCCGCCATCTTGTCGATGTATAAAAAAAATGGAAGCGCGTGCTCGTGTATACCCGCCAAGCGCAGCTCTCAGCCATTGAGAGGTCTTCCGTTGATCTCAGTGAGGGCGCTGTTTGGGTTTGTGACGTATGCAAGGGGTTTATTGACCTGTACCATGATGTAATCATCTTGGTCATTTCTCTCAATTCAAATCAGTGCAATAAAAAATGATGTCAGGCCGTGTACAAATTAATGGCTTGGACAGATAGCTATGACCATAACACCGAAAATTGAATTTATTCAACGGAGGCCCAATTTCATTGAACTACCTTTAAGATAGAAAAGATTACCTATCAGATGTTTTTTGTTTTGTTTTGTTTTTTGGTTTTTTTTTGGGGGGGGGGGTTGTAAGCAAACATGATCAGACAGTACTTATGGCATGGTCCTTCTTGTGCTTATGCATTTTGTATCTATTTTTTTTTTTTTTTTTTTTTTTTTTTTAATTTGCAGCCATTGCAAACGGCCATCGCCGTAGCCGAAGACGCTTAATTTGGACACGGCCTTATATACTGTATAACAAAATCACTAGTCCGCTCCCAAGCTCACAGCTTGAAAACCAGAATCTTTGAATGTTTTCGAACGAAGGAAACACATCGTAATATTCGGGTAGAACGATAAAGTCTACACACGGTAAACTTCATCTCTATAAACTAAATTGAAAATCTTGCATACGTGTTGCTTGAATTATTAAGTTCACTGCGGTACGCGTAAAAAACTAATGCGGTAAACCTACGCATTTATTTCTATCTTGACTTTTCAGGTAAAGAATATATTATTTATCTCAATGCACTAGAAGGAACAATACAAAAAAAACAAGCACTTAAAACAAATCTTGTTCTTCGAATTTTGTTGTTGTTGGTATATATGACTTCATATTGATTATCCGTCTAGATTTGTCAACATTGTGAGAATGTCGAAGTTATTCCCAGTAAAACTCAAAAGGGTTAACCTCAAACCAAAACGCTCTTGATAAAAAAAAAAAGAAATTTAATTGTCGGAAACCACTACTTGAAAGTCTAGAATCGAGTTTAAAAATAGAATAGCAAAATGTCATCATTTTGACATTAACAATGGACAAAGGACGTATGAATAAGGTCGGGGCCACCATTACTGGCTGATGGATCACTGTGCTGGCCAATTAAAGACCGGAACAGCGCGGACATGACTTCATTTCTTACGTTTGAAGGACCATGTTGCAGTTTTAAAGAACGTTTCCTTCCTTGTGTCTAAAGCGCAGTCATGGATGATTTCCGAAGCCGGTAATGAAATTAGCAACAACCGGCCGTCGGCCATGGACGTCAGCGCCCAATTTCATAGAGCTGCTAAAGCACAAAAAGTAGCTAAGCACAACAAAATTATGCTCACCAGAATTAGGTTACCAGTTAAAAATACCATGCCACATGTACAAGTTGTGGCTGGTGTCCTGCTTAAGCAGCTCTATGAAATCGGGTCCTCACGTGCACACAAGTCACGTGGTAAAGAATGAATCGTGGAGTAAAATGCTCCAGGTTGAGGTTTCTGTTGGATAAGTTATGTCTATGTGAGGAGCTTATAACCGTGTGGAGTTTTAACTTAATTCCCCACCCACGTACGGTCAATTCTACGTCATGTTCACATCATAGTCTCCATTCCAGGTTTGCTTCAAGTATACAAAATAATCAAAAAAAATAAATAATGATAATAACGCTAGTTAAAAAGAAGGAGAAAAAAAGGAAAAAATTCTACTGAAATTGTGCACTGTAATTACATTGTCTGCGAGTACAATTGCAATTGTTTTTTTGATGCAAAACCTTGAGTTATTTGAAAGTAGTGTATTACATCGATGAGTAGACTAGAGTTAAAAAGAATATGATAGATAATTGAAACTTACCGACGAAAGTTGACACAAGTGCCAGCTAAACCGCCTAAAAGCTATCTGGTATGTTTAGTCAAGCCATGGAGGATTTTGAAGGACATGTGTTTTTTCGACTAAAACCCTAAGTTTCCATGAATAAAAAAAATACATACTTGCATAATGCCATGTTCTCCACAAGACATACAGTTTGCTTAATACTGCTGGCATAGTAGACACTGGTGTAGGAAAAGCAGAAATAAAAAAATACATCAGGGAAGTATGAATACGTAGTAGTCTCATTCACGAGCCGTTTGAGATTATGATGCTGCGCTCTCTAGTGGTGACCATTACCGTTCCCATCCGCACCCGGTAAATTCCATATCTCAAAGAAACAAGCCGTCGAATGGAACCGGAACAGAATTTCCAATGGTGCAGCCAAGTGGACGATGACGTACCAGGACGTTGCTCCATAGTAGCCATTCTCCAATGCGTACAGGTCGTAGCCTCCTTTCAGCTCGTAGGTGCTGATCAGCCACCACGTGATGTTGCACACGAGGAGAAACATGATCAACTGTTTAGTGCGCGTATTCCGGAAATCAGCCGGCGGTTTCCGAGACATGGCGTCTAAAATTAATACACATTGTAAGACCGTCTGAACAATATGGGACAAATCGTCGAAAAACACCAGGCCACTGTGCAATTGACCCAGGGTAGAAACGGCCGCCACGAAGGTATAGGTGCTCTGCAGGAATCCACCACTGACGCATATCAGCAGCAACGCCGCGTCCACCCGGTGAGCCGGTCCGGAATGGTGGTCTGGCACCCAGCCTCCCTTGTGTATTCCAATAAACGAACCGATGCAGGCGACAATGCAGACTATATTGAGGAACACCCTGTAGCCCCTGTAGCTGTTGAAGCTCTGGTCGCGTTTCTCGTAGTCTCCAAGGTAGATGATGTTTAGGATTAGGATGATGACGCCGCACATCGTGCAGAGCACACCGAGGAGGAGACCGCACTCAAAGCTGAAGCCGAAATTCCGGGTGGTGTTCTGTTTGTGCGGATGGTGGACCCTCCGTCCAATGTTCTGCCACATGATGTAAGCCATGGCACCGGCAATGATGGTGTACTCGATTGTGAAGGAGTACAGGAACACCGATGCCTTGTACACGGCACCACTAAGGCCTTTGGCCGTCTTGCCGATGTAGCATGGATCGTAACCGTCACCAGGGTAGGAACCGTTCGGTGTGGCGTTGTCTTTGGGTGAAAAGGGGCAAGAAAAACATAAACAATCACACATTTACATACACCTTACATGGTATAAAGATAACAATGGTTGAGAGTTTCCCCTTGAAATATTCCTGACTGAAATGTGCTCCTTTTTAATGAAATAAGATCCAAAATTAGTTTTCGTCTTAGTGAGACGAAAACTTTGCCTTTAGGAATGCGTACAAAAATGCTGAATGCATTTTTACCTTTTTCTCGCAAATGAAACAACGAAATGAGCTGACATTTTCACAGGTTGGTTTAATTACAAATATCTTGGTTTGCGCAAAGAAAGCATTTACAGTCAGTTTTTTTTTTACCAATATTGAGCTGTGGCTTCTTTAAGTAATCAACTAAAATCTACTCACACATAAATCCAGCCGGGTCGATCAGGTTACCGTAACCCACATCAATCGTCGGGTCTACCTGCAGATGGCCAAGTTTTCCTGTGTATCCTGTGAAAGACGATATAGGTGAAATCATGTCTACTTTTGTTTTTACACCAAGGGCATGTGTGAAACTTCACCGTAATAGACCTTATATGCACATGACGTCAGTCGAGTAGGGCGCCCTCGCCGACAGGTCAAACGGAGGCTTTTCATTGGCCCATCCTGTGCACCGCGCTTACATGTGCGTTTCCATTGTATCGTCATCGTTTTACTTCTGAGATGGCGGCAGGATGACCTCAATGCATAAAGGTTCATAAGATTTAACTTTTAAAAAAATGGAGCTGGCTCTGGCAACACCCTTAATTTTCCCAACTTTTAAAGGTGAGATTTTGGCGTTTCAGAAAATTTAATTTTGCCACCAGAATCTGAAAAAAAAACATATCCTAAATTTCTCGAATTGGTACTCGCGTCAGTTTTTGACACCATTTAAGGCCGAGATGTTTCGGGTTTTGCACAGAGTGGATGTCAAACATTCGTGAGAAGGTTCTTCAAACGCCTGAGGCCGTTTACGAAACCACGGCTTGGGCTTGGGCTCCGGCTTGGGCTCCGTCCTCCTGCTTTAAGCCCCATAAGAAAAGCAAACATTTTCTAAATAACTGACAGGGCTAAGCCCAAGCCCAAGCCCAAGCCCAAGCCCAAGCCATGGTTTCGTAAACGGCCTTAGTATTATAAGAGCAAGGGTTCGATGTGCAGAAATTATGTAACATGGATACCATGAGGCTAAGGTTCAATGACTTACTGCAAAAACGTGACAGAGAGCAGCAGCTGGCATCCTGCAAGATGTCTTCCAAATAAAAGAGTAAAATTTATTTGAGGAACAAACAAAAATGTGTTGTTATCTTTTTTCCAAGTTATCCAGTTATCTGATTCATGTATCGCATAGGGATTTTCCATATCAGCTCTGTCTCACCTGAGTCCTTTTTGGAGCTAGACTTGAGATAGTCCAACAAAAAGTCCTCCCACGTTTCCTCAACAAGTGTCCTGACGCACAACGCTGCGTTCGTCGCCATCAAGTGCATGACGGCCAGTCTATGATTTCAAGAAATATAAAACCAAGGTCAATTAATTGTATAGGGTCTTTTTGAAAAGCAAGTGTATGTTGCAAGATCAGGCAATAATCCAACTGGGTTTTTGATGCCATATTATGAGCGCAAATCCAATATTAGTGTAAGCACTGCAGTCGTAGACATTGCAACAGCATCGCCAAAAAGCTTTTTTTTTTTAGGGGCATCTGGTCCACTTAACATTCAAGATGGCCAAGATCAGTTTGTATCAAAAGCAAGTTGCAATTAGCCTTTCCCATGAAATATGCTAAGAACATTCACACATTCACGCATGCGTACATTATTGGTGGGGCAAATGCCATAGAGTTGCGCACTAGGCACACGCGCAAATGCGTGTGCGTCACGCCACCATTATCCCCATACAAAAAGGCGCGATGTTCCCTCATTTCTCCCACCAGTAGTGTTAAGCCCGGTTCATACTTCACGCGAAAGCGAAGGCGAAGCGAATTTTGGTGACGCAACAATTCAGTACGCGCTGTTTTTTAAGTGTGACGCAAGAGAATTCGCTTCGCTTTCGCCATTCTCGTGAAGTATGAACCGGGCTTTAGTGGCCACGCGTAATGTGCAATTTACATTTCATAGGAAAGGTCTATTATGTATGATACATCTAGTTATACTTCTCCAACAAAACCCCGCCCACAGTCTTCCTGATCCTCGTCCTTACTTAGCAACGGGTTTCCAGCGTACCAGGCAATACTTGGAAAATCTCCAGAAGTAGTAGATCTGCAACATGGTGAATGTCACGCACAGGATTGAACCGCAGGCGAAGATACCCTGGGAACCGCATGGCCCGCCGCTCATCTCGATGTAGGAAGCCGTGCGCATGATCATCCACAAACACCCACCGATGCCAAAGAAGAGAAGGCCAACTGATTAAAAAAAAAAAAAAAAGTAATCAAATTACAACAACAAAAAATATTAAATGAACTCTAAAAACTACTCCGGGTACAAAACTGACACGGGATTCCGGGTCCCGTGTTGGGCCTGATGCATTTCTGGGTCACTGTGACCCGGAAGGTGTGTCAAAATGACCCGGAAATGGGTCAAACGGACTCAAAATCTGAGTTACAATGAGTTACAAATCCCATCTTTAAACAGTTTACAGGTCAGCCTGACCCAGAATTGGGTCAGGCCTCCCTGGTACCCGGAATCCGGGTCAATGCTGACCCTGGAGTTTTAAGAGTGTGGTTACTGGAAACCAATTTTGAAATGTTCCAATTTTTAGCTTAAAGAGGGAGTCTGTTTCATTCAGGAGGGGCTATGATTTGTTAAATCCATCAACGTCTCTGAGCTAGAAGTAGTGACCCCCTTACACTGGCGGTGGGTTTAACTCGTCAGTGTGGCTTTTAGAAACATGCTTAGGAGTCTTGACTTCCTCAAGGGGTCTTGACTACCTCCTTGGATGCTCCTCCGGTAACAAGATAACACTCACAGAAGATCTTGTTCTAAGATAAATCACGTACCGTACAGGTATCTGCTGCCAGCCTGAGCGTCGGTTCTCTCCTCATCGTCGCTAGAGGGCAGTGGCTTCTTCAGCACCACCACCACCAGGATCCAGGCGATGGCGATGATGTACAGCATGATGAAGAAGCCCTCCACGTGAGCAGGTGTCACTGCGTTCAGCCCCTCTGAGTAGCGGAGGAATATCTGAGCGGTGTCGAGGACGATGACGATGATGACGACCATCATGGCGTGCATCATGCTTAGGAGTGTCCACACGTCATCACTGTGAATAGGGAACGCGGTTACTTTAATCAGCAACAAATAACCGACAGTAATGACATTTGAAAAGAGGACACAATAAAAAATATTAAAAAAAACTATGCAGGGACTGCTCTTCAATTAATGACACCAAGTGCAGTTAGCATTTTAGAGCCTTAGTAATAGACCGATCCATTAAGCCCCGCCTCTTTACGTGTTTACCAATCACAGCCTTGGCTACACCATCGAAACTCCGACAAAAGTCCGACACGATCAAATCCTATATGGAAAATGTGAACAATGTGTGCGCGTTCTTACAGCTCCTCTACCGGCCTATCATTGTACTTATAGCGCACATATTGACCAATCACAGTATTGGCTACATCACCACTGTACTGTGTGGGCAGCACACTGTGCGTCTCTTCAATGCCAAACTGCACGACATGAACGCGCTTTAAGTACGCACACGCGTGTTTACATTTTCCAATAGGATTTTATCGGGTCGGACTTTCGGTGGCGTGCCCAAGGCTGTGATTGGTCCAACACATATGGGGCGGGGCTCAATGGATCGTTCTACTCTTCCCTAGAGCGTTACTTACTTGTCGTCGTCATGCCCATCCTCTACCAGTCTATCATTATACGGGGCCTCAGGTTCAACTCCTATGTGAACCCCAGTCGGGTACCTTAGACTCAATTCCAGGGTTCCCATCTCGCTATCGTCAGCTTCTTGCACACGGTAGTTGGTGGTTTCTTCGGGGCCGTAGACAATATTGTAGGCTGGAACAGAAATTAGTAAAAAAAAAAAAAAAAAAAAAATTGAACTTTACAAATCCCTCTTGGTAGGCTGAAGAACACATTATAAAACAGAGTTGCATGATCGTTGAGATATCTGTGCTATTAATAATAAACCAAAAGTTTCGGCTTTATGTCTTCTCTCCCCCCCCCCCCCTTTCCCTCCGCAAACTGCGCGCATAATGATAGGGGATATGTAGTATTGGAATTGTGAAAATCTGATTTATTTGTTTGGTGTTCACGAAACAAATCCATTAAAATAAAAACAAATGTAGGTGTCAGCTGACTTAACGTGGTAATTTTTTACTATTTGCGTATAGTTCTGAGCGTGCGCACACTTCCAGGAACTATAAAGAGGTTTCACATGACGTCACCGAGACCTTTTTTTAATGCTGCGTGCACAAACATACGCTGTAAATCATTCACCAGACGAGGCGCCAGCCATTGAGTTTGTACATGGCTGGACCCAACATGGCTGCGAAATGAACCTTTCCCGGGGTCACGCAACCTCTGTATTAATTTACCTGGTAAGTCTGCTGCCACCTAGCGTCACTAAAACTATCCCATTGTTTCTGATCTTTTACAAGAACACTGAGAAGTGGTTACATTCAAACACACAGTAAAGTGGCATGTTCTATTTTAAAGGTCCCATGAATTTTTTTTTTTTTTTTTGGGGGGGGGGTTAAAAAAACAAAGTATGCCTATTATAGTATATCTTTACTTTTTTCACATTTTTTACATGCGTATTAATCGTATAAATAATGATTTCTAAAATTAGGGGGTTGGCTTGCTCCGCCCACCCTTCCTCATTAACATAAAATCGGTGACGTAGACAGTGGAACGGCTGACCAGGGCCATGTGTATGACAATAACATACAATGCATTGTTGACCACTCGGCACCAATGTTTTACCACAGCCTATGTCATGAATCATTGCGCAATCAGATGGGACACATTTTCAGGGCTCAATAAGTGTATTAACGCATAACAGACACATCAAAATAGTCAATATTAGGTTTTGTTAATTTCAAACCATATATTAAGCCACAAAAATGTTCCGTGACAATAAACCTCTTCATGGGCCCTTTAAGGAAAACGTCACATCCAATTATAATCTTAATACAGTTTTCTTGAAAGGAAGTACTTCCAAATTCAATTGACAGAGTATAACTCATACATCGAGCCAATTAAAGAATAGATTAAAAATAAACATATTCATAACATGAAACAAGCTCATAGACGAGTATATCTGCTGTGGTAAAACCATGGTCAAGGGGAAACGTTGAATTTCCAACTCGCAGTTAGTGCTGAAGCAATCCATGAGTGTAAAGTGGATGATTAGTTGCTTCTGAAGAACCGCACGCCTTTAGAGTGAAGATGTAACACTTGTGTAGTAGCAGTGAGTACAGCAGCATTGACAAACCAAAGTCAGTTTCCCACAGAGCTTATAGATTTAGAAATTACTAAAAGTGCCCAACATCAATTTGAACTGTTCCGTATGAATCCTGCGAAAATGATTTGAGCATATTGTTTTTTATTATATTATTATTATTATTTTTTGTTTATATAAAATATATATTTATATATAAAAGGTTTTATGTACAAGATATTATAGCGTCATTACTTTTTATTCAAATGATTTTGGTCCCAAACTTTGGAACACTAATCCCATCAACATCAGGGACGCCCCATCTTTCACCATTTTCAACGTTTTAAACGTTCCCTCGTGATTTTCCTATTCCTGTAAAGCGCTAGTTCCCCCTTGTACAAACACTTTAAAAATACATTTGTTATTAATCATCGTAATAACACATTGGCTGGTTAAATCTCTTTTTAAAACACATAAAGTCTGTGGGGGATTTGAGTGGAGGAACTGTATAACAAATTCTTGAAAACCACAGAATTAAATGAACGCACACTTCTACAAAAACAAAGTGTTTGTGCCGCAGTCGTTTAATACAATGCATGGTGAAGGCTTGAGCATTATATCGCCACGATGTCTAGATGTAATGGATTACACTGTGCACTAGAGCTGTTGCACCATAATTGCATAATTTCCCATTGTGACATTAAAGGGAAAGTATATCATTGCTTTTGGACGGGTAGTTTTTGTCCGTTCCTCTTGTTTTCGATATTAAACTATTGAAACAATCCGACTGACGTCATCCCCACAACAATCTTGATTGTGCGCGCCATTTCGGGAGTCAACAATGGCGAGCGTTCCAGACAGTAATCGCGTGAGACGTTGGTACAAGTTAGGTGGACAGGTTTTAGTGGGTACAACTTCAAATAGTTTGTTTTGTTTGGGAATAGAATCAAGCTAAGGTAACTATACGCTTTTGTAATGCCTTTGACAGATGATTTAAGACACTGTTGTTTCTCTGGTGGAGTGCTGTTGAATTTCATAATGAGTGAGTTCTTAGATTGGAAGTAATTACATTGTTTTCGATATCTGTCAATCCTGTATACGCCGTCTTTAAAATTGACAAATTACATGTAGTTGTTGATGGGCTGATCGGCACGTGGTGAGTAATGTGCACGCTTTGATATCAGACTCATGGGGGAGCCTGCTTGTTGATAAAACACATCTGGTAAAGTTCAAAGGGGCACATTTAGATGCATAAATTAATAAATCAGTTAAAGGTAAAGGTTTTCAAAATGTCAGTAATGTGGACAAAAGTAGTAAGACTATGGTGGTCTGTTGTATTTACTTGTTTGTCTAATTGATGTATTTTTACTGGTTTTTTTTGGGGGGGGGGGAATGAAAAGAATCTTGTTGACGTGGAAAGACTGGGAGGTAAATTGTTGGAAACAAAGCCTTTGAAATCTGATGTTTTTTAACAAGTTCATAATTTATCATTGAATTCCGCCATACATCTAGATATAGGAAAGAATGATGGTACTGTGTAGTTTGTGTTACCTGAAAATACAGGTACATTTCATGTCAATTGTTTCATCCCTTCAATTAATAAAAAATAACTCAACAGATTTTGGTAATTGATTAAAACATGTACCTGCTTTGTGCTAATAAAAAGAAGTGTACGAAAGAGAAGCTCAACATTGGTAAAGTGTCTGTAAATGCTTCCATTCCTTGCGCAAATTAAATATGTGTGTAATAAAACCAACCTGTGAAAATGTCAGCTCATATCGTTGTTTCATTTGCGAGAAAACGGTAAAAATGCATTCAGCATTTTTGTACGCATTCCTGTAGGCATAGTTTCCGTCTCACTGGGACGAAAAGTAATTTTGGATCTTTTTCATTTTTTTTTTTTTTTTTTTTTACACTTCAGGCAGAAATATTTCAAGGAAAGTTTTCTACCATCATTATCTTTAAACCATATATTAGGCATGTGTAAATTTGTGAACTTTTATATTTGTCTTTCCTACCCATGTAGAGCTGGTGCTTTAAGTTCCTTGAGATTAGGCACCCGTTGTGGAGTTTCCTGTGGGTTGTTGGTATTCTTGATATCCCCAGCCAAAGAGCTAAAATTAACCCGAAAGTGGCCTGATTTGGTGGGCAACAACATGCGTCATCGCATAGCTACTTACCTGCAAAAAACATGATACTACTAATTTTGACGAAAAAGTTGGTGTCCTCGAAAAAAAAACAAGCGATTTCAACAAAGTTATTCCTAAAAACTATAATAGAATATGATTCGTTTATAAAATGCTACAAATGATCAATGAATACATTTGTAAAAAGTACAGGTTTATTTTAGAACAAATCATTTTTAAGACGGGCTATACACATCCTAATAGTTTCATGAGGCTGCTGCAAAAAAAAGTATTTTATACTATTGTCGTTTGATTCAATTCTGTTTAAAGAATTATTTTTATAAAGGCTCACGCCATTTAGCTTTAGCAAAGTTAACCTAACAAGCCTTTGCAAGCAAACTCAAAAGCCGTTGGACTATACTCATCGACTTTATTATGGTTTAGTTGAACAGGTCTGCGGTTGAATTGTTAACTCAAGTCTAGCACGAACTGCCATCGCCTCTCCTTTTTTACCTAGCACAATATTCTGTTTTAATCGATATTATTTTGAGAACAGAATTCTCAATAATTTTTTATGTACGTTTTTTAATGATTTATTGTGCCCCTTACATTAATTTTCCTTTGATAGACTTTTAACTGTTATTGTTGTCATATATTATGATGTATAAAACTGTTACGGTGCAGAACAAGAAAACGAATTTGATGCAGGCCATGACAAAATGTTGACTGAATTTGAATTTCTTAATCGCCATCTTTGTTCCCAATCAAGGCAATATGTAACAAAATCGCGTCTGAAAGGGAAGTAGCCCCGTACCTTGCAATGTTTAATGTAAACCATTATTCAGTGTGATATTGTTCGCACAGTGAACAATTAATGTACTTCTTTTTAAAAAACAAAGGATTGTTGTTTGTTTTGATGGGATCCTAACACTGGACGCAGTGGGGTCAGCTGACTTCGGTTTTATTTATTCGATCCAAACGCCGTATGAGAATGACCAACATTGGATTTTGGCTCGTTCCAACTCGCTGCACTTATTTTATTTAACTTTGCAATTATTTAGTAACCAGAACATTTCGGATTTGTTTTACTTTTGGTTAATGTACGGTGACGCGAGGCTCCATGAATACTCAGCAAAAGAATGCTGACTGGGTTGCTGTTCTCTACTCTCTAAATGTAAAAGAGTGAATATTTCACTCCGTCGCCTGAGTGGTATCAGTTTAGCCCTTCTGAGACTGAAACTCACTGTGCATCACCCTTTTTGAGTGAAATTGGAGCGAACTTCACACTCTGATTCAAGTTTGAAAGTACCCGTCTTTCACTCTAAAAAGAGTTATCCGCCATATGGCTTTTTGCAAGAGTGGTATGGCGGACAAGTGGTTGTTCACTCATTTACATGTAGAGAGTACAGCCGTTGTAATGGTAGGCCTACGGAAATTGTTCATAAAATCACTGGTACTTGTCCATACATCAACAACGACAACAGTTTACAAAATGGCGCCAAGCTGATTTCCCCCTTGCTTCAGTTTTGTATGCGATTTTCATCGATGAATGGACCGAACAAATTATTTTGGCACATTGTTACTGGTCAGCATGACGACCCCCACCCCCAACGCTTCCACAATGTTAGTCATGCTTTCCTCGTTCAATAATGAATGATTTAACCCTGGGAATATTGCCCTTCAGCCTCGATTTAGTTACATTAACTTCCATCTAACAGAAAACAATATGGCTGCACAATGATAAGAGCTTTACTTGCTCACTTCAAAAGCTCTTAGCTTGCTAAAGTTTCGTTCTCGACAACGCCTTCCAAACGTCTTTAAATAATTACAACCGAAATATTCAGGGAGCGTTTATCAGCCAGGAAGCGACCCGTTATGAATCATACATGGCAGAACAAAATCTAGCCTGTCACGGACCCTTCCTCAAGACAATTATCAGCACGCTCATGCGAGAGGTATGGATACCCCCCTTGCAGCCCAGGCTAGTTTTAAACACGTGGGCGGGGAGAAGGTTTACACTAACTTGTGAAAGGTTGAGTCGTTGTGACCCAGACCCTTTTCTTTCGTGCTGGCGTAATTTCCTGTTCTCGTGACGAATTGTGTGTAAAACATTATCCCAAACGAATATTTTGGGATAGAAATAATTAGTCACTGCTGGTCTAGGTCAGCTTAATCTCTAAGGCTCTCTGCATTCTGCAATGAAACCACAAAATGGTTATTGAACATCCTCATTTGTTTGTTAATGTCTTCATTTTATTTCCACTTCAGTTTGAAACATGTTCTCTTGAGAGTCTTGATGTTGAAAGTTAAATCAAACTTAAGATGTATGTGTAATGTAAACAAAAACAACAACAACAACGACAAAAACAAACAAACATTGTGTTCCCGTGTAAGGGATTAAAATAAAATGGAAAAGTAGATTTGTAATACATCAAAACTGATAGATCTTACATAAACTTTGCTTTCGAAAAAAACAGACTCTGTGATTAACGATTTTAATCAAAATCCATTTAAGAGATTAATGTAGCCAGTATTAAAGAACTAACTGCTGTTAATGTCACATCGGTCCGAATGACTTCATATTCTTCAATTAAATTGACCATTAACAACCACATTATTAGTGTTAACTCCATAAATTGTAAGTTTATATTTATATGAAAATTACTTTTTTGCACTTTATTTTAATCCACTAGGTCTGTCACAAAGGGAGGCCACAACCTTGTCGACATCCGAACTCCCCAAGCTCTTGGCACGGCCCGACGCAAAAATCCTTGGTCTTATTCGATTTAAGGGGAAATGGGTATTAAGAAGTTAACCAGAACAATTAGCGTAACCTATTCCAAGGGGGTTGGAAGATCTTTCTTTCTCAAAGTACTATTTTGGATAACTCTTGGCAAGGACCACTGTCGTGTAATTGGTAAAGGTTTAAGTTTTTATCGATCATAACTGTTCAAATTTAGTTAGAATTCGCCCTGCCACAAGTTGCCTGCATGTGCATGTGTAATATTGTTGTGTATATATCATGTGTATCAAATTGTTTCGCGTTTCACACTTTGACTGAAACTGTAGTTCTTCTAGAGTGGATAACTTTTGATAAAAATGTAAATTTCATGCTTTGAAAGTTTGAATTGTATGGGTTTTTAAAATAAAGTACATCTGCCTCTACCTTTGTTTACTTTCTTCTTGGTGCGATCCCACAGCGAGTTGAAGTTCTGCTGAAGGGAGGCTAAATTGATGCTGGGGGGTCGGTTGTGGTCCACCCGACCGGCGTAGTTTTCACGGTACCGTTGTCCACGTCCCAGAGACGACGTCTGACCACCAGCGGCTGCACGGGCTTCTCCTGAACCGAAGTTAGCCCCTCGGTAAGGGACCACATGCATCCGGGATGCACTTTACTGACCAGTTGCCTGACCCGAATTCCACAAGCCGAATTTCAGTGCGTCTAACTGCGCCAGACGAGCCCGTCCTCACAACCCTTGGCGACGATGCACGGCGGCCGGCAGCCAATAACCCTGGTCAGGTTGGTTTAGTCTCTCTACCAATGATTTAATGTATGGAACTAATCTTAAAGAAAAAGCGCCCACATAGGAAAACTGTGTTAGTGACGGGAGGGGGGAAGAAGGAATAGTTGACGCACGATGCAAGCCAGAGAGGAAGGGTGAATTAAGGAGAGGAATTACAGGAGGGTTGGACAGGAGACGTTCCATTTTAGCAAGAGGGGACGACATTTAGATAGGGTCATGACCTATGAAGGTCTATTAAGATAAAAGCTGGGCTTGCAAGCACTGGTCTTTTGTAATTTCTACCCCCAAATATCTGAAAATAGAGCAACCGTCTGTGAACAACTTGAATATAGATGTTTAACATTTCCTATCGTCATTCAATACCGTAACCCTGTAGCGCAGGCAGCTTGTACAGAAATTGTTCCTAAAGCCCCAGCTCAACATTGGTAAAAAGAAAAACATAAATGTTCACAGATTTAAATATAAAGATAATGATGGTAGAAAACATTCATTGAAATATTTTTGCCTAAAGTGATATCGTTTTCAAATGATAAATGAAATAAGATCCAAAATTATAGTTTTCATCTCAGTGAGAAAAAAACTGCCTAATGCGTACAAAAATGCTGAATGCATTTTTACCGTTTTCTCGCAAATGAAACAACAATGAGCCGATATTTTCACAGGTTGGTTTTATTACATATATCTTGCTTTGTACAAAGAATGGAAGCATTTACAATCGTTTATCAATGTTGAGCTGTGGCTTTAAAGAAAAAGTATATGATTAAATACTTAAGAAAAATGATTAAAGTTTTGTTTTGAAAGCTCACTGTTGAGGGCGCCAGTACCAATGCTCCAGAGAAATATTTCCTTATGGCGGATCGGATTACAGGTTTATACCGTTAGATGTTAAATAATATTTACACATGACCTGACAAAACCACAGCTACAAGTTACAACTGAAACTACAATTTTAAACTACAACCGAACTGAAACTACACGTACTATAAAGAAACTCATAACTGAAACTGAAACAAGTACAAGCGCAACTGGAACTCAAATTACAACTGTGACCTAAAAAGTGTACCTACAATTTTCAACTCTAACTACAACTTGGAACTGCTTTGATACAAGTTAACTGAAACTATGCCTGTTTAAGCAATACATAAATCTTTCCCAAAAATTGAGAAAATAAACATATTTTTTAATCAAATGACCTTCCTCCAACGGAATGATAACATGTTCCACTCTCGATGGCATTTAAAAAAATATATATAAATCTGCGAACTTATTGAATTGTACGCCCACCCATTATGCGGGTTCATTTTTGTAGTGTGTAGATTTTCGAGCCAAACATCGGGGGGGGGGGGGAAACCGGGGAATGGTAAGGTTATTCCATTTCTTTTAGGGGTCGGTCTCAATAGAGCAAAATACTTTAGTTATACATGTAAGTTTAGTTTGAAAGAAAAATAGCATTTCAAAAGCACTTTTACATTTTAAGGGCATTAGCACATTCAGTTTCATTTAGTAGACCTTCACAAGAGTTCCGATCTTCAGTACTTAGATCTTGATGAAAATCTCCAGGAAGAAAGCTGCCAAAACCAGATTCATCAGTAGAACTGCTTATATATAATTCTGAATAAAAGTTAACTTCTTCCTTAAAAATTTCTGATGAACCTGAAACATTATTACCATCCTTAGTGACAAGTTTAGTAATTGAGTTATGTTTATGATTTCTTTTTTCCAAATTAAAAAAGTACTTTGTATTTTTTCACCCAAATTCAGTCCACACCTTGCTCTAGACCGAATAATAGCACCTTTGGCCCTTGCTTCATAAATCGCTTCTAATTTACTGTGTTTTTCTTGTAATGTGTTCAATAGTATTCTTCAGATGGGTTAATTGTTAAAGATCCAGCTGCGTAGCGACCGGGGGGTGGGGGTGGGGGTGATGACACCCCAATATTTTGCGTAAAGTCGGCATTTAGAGCCAAGGTCGGCAAATTGATCACCAAACTTAATCCTCGCAGTGTGAGAAGTCAAACTTTGAATTACCAAACTCAAAATTCTTGGCAATGTGCGGGCATGCTCTGAAAACACTTAAAGCCGTAGAGATTGCAGAACCCCCCCCCCCCCACAGACTTCATAAGCGGCAATAGCTTATTACACGTCCAAAATCAAAAACGTTTACTTTCGGCAAGGCTTGACGGCCCTTTTTTAGCCCTGAAAAACACTAAAAATCTTAGAGCGTCCGGGAAATTCGCTCGCCCTGGACCTCCATAAATAATTGTTACCCAATAAACTCCAACAGGAGGGGATTGTCCCGAGTCCAAAAGTATTCAAAGTTTGAATTTCAACTAAACATCTATTTTCGGCAGCTCGACGGTCCTCCTTAGCCATGAAAACACTTAAACTCGTAGAGCGTTCGGGGGCTTCGCCCCCTGGACTCCCGTGCACTAGAATTTGAGTCCACCTACATAAACAGAGGAGTCGCATATAAAAAAAAAACGGTTACTAAGCTTGCATTTCTAATATGAGTCGTCTAATGCTCGGCATCTGAGGGCCATTTTAAATAATTATACCAATACGCAGTTCTTATATAAACCTTCGAATCACTGAAAAACATCACAAGCTTAGGAAAGTGGGGGCGCTATGCCCCGAACCCCCACATGTAGTTGAGTCGGTCATTGCGCTTTTCTTTCATAATGCCAGCCGGAAAATAGGCTCCCCCATGTTTCGCTACGCCGCTGGATGTATCAAAACTTGTTTCAAATAACTGCTTTAAAATAAGTAAACCGTGGCAGCTTTTGACGTCGTTTGAGTAGGGCGCCCTCGGCTCGATGTCAAAGAAGGCTGCTACCCACAATGCGACCTCATTATTTTTCGATCGAGCGACGAATCGTCACGATTTCAGTTGTCTAGTTTCCGCCTACCATTTTCTGCTTGACGTTGTTCACATGACTAAACCCGTGCACTGCTGCAGCTCGTATTATCTTGAACACACACCAGACTACTTGACGTCAACATACATAAATAAACAAGAAAAGTGTACATGTACAATGTAATATACATGTACAATGTAATATACATGTACACTCATAACCATTCAATCGCCATTTTCCTGTGAACACGAACGAAGTCTCCGGCAAAAACGGCCCAAATTACTGCCCGATTCCTTTGAATTCGTTGAGGTTTTTAGTGGATACATAACTTTAAACAACTGCTGACAAGAGGTGTTTCTTTGAATCGTTTGATTTGTCGAGAAAATGTGTATACCGTGTGGGATTGCAGGGGTAAGTTTTGTTACGTATTTTCAATTTCATGTTCACAGCTCAGCAGACCCTGTCTGTCGTCTCTCATCATCAGATCATGGAGAATGGTCATTCTCTCACACACATTGTATTGGCTATTGTATTTACTGTAGGGATGACATCCTTGAAAAAAAAAGAATCCAAATATGACTTATTAAACATCGAATGAGAAAGCTTGCCAAAACTTAGCCCCACTAGTGTGGCAAGGATTTTTGACATCGGTTGAATCCTTAGCCACACGTCCAAGCATATCTTTTGTGCAGCTCGTCCCCCAATCCGCCGCATCGAAACCTAACGGGTGCGGCGCTGGATTTCAACCAACTAAATGTGTCCACGTACCTCTTAGCTTCCCTCCGGTACTTTGGCTGTTGAAGTTACTAACCTTATTAAGGGCAAATAATCATTTGAATTTGGCTCAAAATTACTCCACACGAATAGATATCGGCTAGCGATCGGGGCCATTTTGATTACCCAGAATGCAATGCCATCACGAAGTCACGAGAGTGCAAAAACAATTCAGCGGCTGTTTCACGTGACAGCTACAGCTAATGAAACAGCTTAGAATACAAAATGCATGGAGTCAGAAAAAGTGCATGCACCAAATCTATGCATGGCATCGGTTGCATGCACGCATAGTTTGGTACTTGCATTTTTTGCTGACTCCATTCTGAAATTGTTTTTATACTCTCGCGCCACACGTGATTTCGTGATGGCATTGCATTCTGGGTAATCAAAATGGCCCCGATCGCTAGCCGATGTCTATTTGTGTGGAGTAATTTTGAGCCAAATTCAAATGATTATTTGCCCTTAAAAGGTTAGTAACTTCAACAGCCACCGGAGGGAAGCTAAGAGGTACGTGGACACATTTAGTTGGTTAAAATCCAGCGCCGCACCCGTTAGGTTTCGATGCGTGGATTGGGGGACGAGCTGCACAAAAGATATGCTTGGACGTGTGGCTAAGGATTCAACCGATGTCAAAAATCCTTGCCACACTAGTGGGGCTAGCCAAAACTAAGACTTTTTGGGAAAAAATCAATGGAATCCTTTAAAACCATTCTAAAGAAAGTCATGAAAGTTAAATGTTCTGGCAGTTGATGCAAAGTCATTAAGTTATTAACAATTACATTAGCAATTAGGCCTAACGTTAATCATGTGAACGGCACCCAACAAAGTGCGATTATCAAACCCAAATTTGGAACTGGTGGTGCTCGATCCCTTTAATATAATAACGTAAGCAATTTGTAAACCCCAATTATGAGAACGTATGTACAGTACGTGTACGTGGATGACAAAAGAGTAAGCATGGTAAGTTGAAATTAAATCGAGTTGTATATAAGAAAGTAGTCCCTTTTTGAGATTAACTTACCACTAATTAATGTCTGACTTAGACCCGGTAACTGGGGCGCTGTACTCCTTTTTTGAGATTTTGACATTATCTGTCGTACTAGTGCCCCAGTAAGGAATATGTAGTAACTGCGACGGTCAGGAGAATTTAAAACACCTCTGTTGACCTGCGTTGACTGCGCAAAACAATATTCAAGTCCGGGCATCAGCAAACACGTGATCCCCGCAGCGTTAATACGACTTTTTTCAAGTCAGGAAACAGTCGTGACATTAGTATCAAAATGGCGATTGTAACGGCAGGGTTGTCAGAGGCCCTAAAAATCATCAATTTGGAGGAAAGAAAATGATCGTGAGTACAATTGAATGCATTTTAATTCACCTTAAACACTTGGAGATGACAGTAGGCGAATTTTGAACAATTCTGTTGAGTCTAAGGCAATTTTTTTAACAGAGGTGTTTTAAATTCTCCTGACCGTCGCAGTTACTACATATTCCTTATTGGGGCGCTAGTACGACAGATAATGTCAAAATCTCAAAAAAGGAGTACAGCACCCAAGTTTGGTTCATGTCTGACTAGTCACTAGTCCAGGCCTGATTGCTTCGTTCTTGAAAGGGCAAGGGCACCAAGGCATATTCTTCTTGAAAAAGGGCACCTCTGTGAAGACATTGTAAATTTCTATTGGAACATTTCAAGGGCACCAAGGCAATGACCAAGGGGCAACGGAGGCAATAGACCTTTCCCATGAAATATGTAAATTGGACAACGCGCGTGCGCACTTACATTTTGGTTGGCAAAATTTTGGGAACAGTGCGTCCTTTTGCACGGGACTGATGGAAGCGTGATGCGTACATGCTTTGTCCGTCTGCTTTGTGCACATTTTATGGCGTTTGCCAACCAACAGGGTCTGTACGCATACGTGAATGTAATTAGCATATTTCATGGGAAAGGTCCATTGCCTCCATGAAGCATCAGATCTGCTAGTCTTACAGAGATGGCTGGAAATGGTTGGGAAAAAAGTTGAATATTGGTATAAAGTTTGCATTAATAAATTTTGTGAAAATATCCTCGTGTCCATTAATGATCATTACTGTTGCTTCTTGTCCAAACAGTTAGCCTGCTGTTGCACGTCAGCAGCATGCTCCTGCTGCTGCAGTTTCTGCCCGGCATGCAAGAACTCCACGGCGTCTCGTCTGGTGTACGGCCTCATCCTGCTGCTTGGGACCTTTCTGGCATGCATAGCATTGATTCCTGGAGTCCAAGATGCCATCAAATCGGTAAATTGCAGAAATTAATCTTCAAGACCACAACAGTCTTTTCATATTTTTAGTCTCACTAAATAATTAACAGAATATCGTGGGCTGAAAGGATTTCGAAGGAATGGTGCCATATGCCATGTGGATAAAATATACAAGATTTTTGAAGGGTTTGTACTGAAGGATATTGTAGGACTTGGGTTGTGTGTGAGCAAATGGTCCTAGTTAGTTAGGGTTAAAAAACTAGATGATACTTGGATGTCTTGATCCTGTGTAAAGCAATCTCGTCTTTGTTTCAGATCCCACTTTTTTGTGACAATCTCCCTGATACCTGCCAGCTGATCGGCGGCTACGTTGGGGTCTACAGAGTCTGCTTTGCCATGGCTTGCTTCTTCTTCCTCATGGCAGTCGTCATGATCAAGGTGAAGAGCAGTAAGGATCCCAGGTCCGGCTTCCAGAACGGGTAAGTTATGATCTTGTGTGGCCTTCTTTCAGTTTTACCCTTATAATGTGTGGAAAGCACTGTATACTCGATGTTTTCCAAGCGCTGTCAGCCTGTGGGGAAAAAAAATCCACATGCATGCTACTCTTGGGGGGATTCGAACCCACAACCCCACCGCGATCTAGAGCAGTATTCTTAGTTACTAGACCAGAGTAGCCCCAGTGATGAGAGGCCAGGGTTGACTGTTTACTTCAGTGCATTCACCACTTTGATATCGTTGTTGCTGGCTGGCATGGTGTATCTATAATGCAAAACCACAGTGGATTATATTGAATGGTCAGACAGTAGGAGGGTTGACTGTGTACTGTGCAGGTGCATTCACCACATGATATCACAATTATTGCAGACTGGCATCTATCAATCAAAACCACAGTGGATTTTCCCATAAGGTTTTTTTTTTCAATTGCTGGGTGGACCGGTCAACCAGTCTTTTGAGTAGACTGCAAATTTTCTCATTAGCCTGCATATATTTTTGAAGCATGAAAAAAAAAAAAAAAAAAGTAAGTCGAGTTCGCAAAATTGCATGTTTGAACGTGTTGAAATATCGTACATGTCATATCGTCTTATTTCTGCCCTTAGAAACTGTATTTTCAACAACAACCACTTCCATGGATTTGTGATTTGAGGATCGGTTTTATCAGAACTTCTTTTGCACTGCATTTTGGCGATTCAACGATCGATGATCAAAATCAATAGTGAAAATTCAACAAAATATCCGCACGTCTGACGTTTGATGTTTTAGGCTCCAAGGCTGTATGTTACAGAATCCACGGGTCTACATCACAATTTGCGGCTGTTTTTACTTGGCTTGTGAACGTGTGCTCTTACATGTTCTTTTCGTCTTTTCTTACAGATTCTGGATTGTCAAAGTTCTGATGTTGATTGCAATCGGAGTAGGAGCATTCTTCATTCCACCTGGAGAGTTTGAAAATGGTAAGACATTTTTCTTGAACCTGTAAGTAAGAACAAGTTCGATCAAGTGGTTGGTTAACTAGTGGTTGGTAAGTGACGTAAGTAGTGCATGCGCACTGAAGTTGAAGTGCGAACGACTCTAGTCATGTCATATTATCGCAGCCATGAGAAAACGGCAAAATAAACGTTATCACTTTCCTGATAACTGGTCCCCTCTGTACTGTACTTAAGAAACGGCTATTGGTTACCTACCTAACAACAGCGAGCGCACCCATTTTGCGTTTCATATTTCTACACAGAGTGTCCTGTCTTGTTTTTTCTAGTATCTTTGGCTGAACTTTTTAGATAGATTTTCTGATTTGACAAATGAGATAAGTCTTCTCTTTCTCTAATGTATGTTGTGTACTTTTGACAGTGTGGATGTACTTTGGAATGGTCGGAGCCTTCACTTTCATTCTGATTCAGCTGGTTCTGATTATCGACTTTGCTCACTCGTGGAATGAGAGCTGGGTGGGGAGAATGGAGGAAGGAGAGAGCAAGGGCTGGTACTATGGTAAGATCAGGGGCCAATTTCACAGCGCTGCTTACCGGTAAGCAAATTGTCGTGCTTCCTATAGCCGGAAAAATTTGTTTAAAAAGCGTTACAAGCGTATTTCACAGGTTAGCAAGAAAATTAGGCGACCAGCTTGCGTGTTCACCATGGATTTGCATTGTTACGTCATTCATTTTCCTACAGTAAGCACCGGAAGGTTAGCATGGCTTTTCGAGTGCTTACGGTTAGCAGCGCTATGAAACGGAAATCTCACAGTTAGCACAAAATCCATTTTACTGAATTTTACATTCCATTTACTGAATTTCAAATTAACCAGTTACAAAAACAGATGACACTGCAAAACACAAGGTGAAAAACCAATTCTTTTTTTTTGTGAGCCTTGTACCGCTTATAATGGCTTACACGTTTCGTCGTATCGGTGCTGTACACTAATCTGAGTGGCTCGTTCATGGTGGTTTACACCGTAGCTACGGCCGCCGCACACGCGCATGCACTGAAAATCCTCAATGCTGATTGGTACATATGCGTGACTGACGTGCTATTGTCACGTCGCGCGCGCGTGTGGCGGCTATATCTGCAGTGGAGTAAACGAGCTACTCAGATAAGTGTATAAGGTCATAAAGGTCGTTAATTGCAGTTGCATATCTGTATCTATCAAAAGGGCTTTTGATGAAAAATGTTTGTACAATTTTTTTTAATGAAATAAATAGCCGCAAATAAATGTTTTTCTTAAAAAATGAATGTTTCTTTTTGACAATAATTTATTTTGGATACCGCTCTTGATCAATAAACTCCACTTACCAGGAGCTCAAAAGTATGCAAAACCAATTTTATGAAATACATACACTGCAGTTACGGTCTTATAGTCCTGAGCTGACGAATTGTACTTCCTGCTAGGCTACCGGGATAAATTTGTAAGAATTTCTTTCTTAATTTCAAAATTGTTGCTCCTTTGCCGTGAACTTTTCTCTAATGAAAGTTTCGCTTATGTTTTTTGAAGGATAATATTTACTTATTTTTCTTTCTCCAGCTCTATTGATGGCTACGGTATTGAACTACATCATAACCATCACCGGATTCATTCTCTTCTACGTCTTCTACATTGGCGGTGGGGTAAGGACATAGTGTTCTAAAATGTTGAAGTTAACTAAGACATGTTACAATCCGATAATCTCCAAAGTATCCATGACTGCAAATTATTCCAAAAGCCTGAATTTCTCCTGAGGACGAGCAGAGTATACTGTTCGAAACGTGGAGACCACACCGGCTCTTTTCAGAGCCAGCACTCCTCCCAAAAGAGATTTATACACAGCTATATTAAAATTATGAACTTTGAAATTATAGCAATTTTTTTTCATGTTTATGAACTAAATGTTTCTAGCGACTTCTTACATTTACATCAGCTTCCAAAAATAAATTTTAAAAAAGTTCTAGTCATATTAATAAAACGGATTAAGGGGTCAACAAACAGTCACACACAGATTATTTAACACTTGCGGTTTGCAGGCGTCATGGCACGGTATTTACATGTACAATTTATAGTGTTATAACAGACACTTCTTATGATTGAATGTTTTTCAATACTTCCACCTTTTGATCCAGAAGTCAAAACGTGCCAGACAGATGACTAGGAGGTCATGAATGTACAGGCATGTGATATCTCAAGATTTTTCCTGATTTCAGGAATTCCTCAAAAACCTTCTTGAGACCTTCACGTTTTCTTAAAAGAAGTAAAGCACTTGCCAAAGGGAGATGGAAGTAGTCGACATTGTGTCCAGACCTGTAGTTTTGTATTTCTGGTGATACCGAGAGTCTGTAAACCTCCTGGGATGGATTTCACAAAGTGCTAGGACTAGTCTTATCTCGAGTTAGGACGAGTAACTAGTCCTAACTTATAGGACTAATCATAAGTTAGGACTAGTCCTAAGTTAGTCCTAATGTGTGAAATCCACCCCTGAATTCGCAACATCTGAGAGACTTTTTGTGTTTGGGGTCTAGAATAGGAGGAACCCAGACCTGCAAGCCATTTTTGAGGAATTTTCATATTCATCCAGTCTCATCCCTGAATATAATTTGGTTTGTAACAAATTTGTTGTTCATTTTTATCTGGCAGACTGATGATGGCTGTAGCACTCACAAGTTCATCATCTCGTTCAACATGATCGCATGCATTGGATTCTCCATTGTGAGCATCTTGCCTAAAGTACAAGAAGGTAAGGACGCTAACCCAATGTAGAACAACTAAAGCCACGTTCGCATTGGACTTTTGGGTCTGGTAACCGGCCTGGTAAGTTAACTTACCGGGCCGGTAAGTTAACAGCTGTTCGCACTTGGATTAATTTATGTCCGGTAGGTTGACAAATTAGATCTCGAGGTCACAGGCTAGGTCACCATAAAAGGCTGGTTTATAGTCGGACACGCGATGGTTGCACGACGATAAAATTGACACACGATGCAGTAGTTGACGCTGACGCCTCAGCGACTATAGACTGCAATGAAACGGTTCAGCGTCCAGCGATCACAGCGTCCGGCGATTATCATCGCGCAACCAACTATAAACCAGCCTCAACGGAAGTCGCGTGACAGTATTGTTAAGTTACCTGAGTGGTGCGTTGGCATTGGACTTCATGTCCCTGTTAAGTTAACATCGTTAAGTTACCGCGACTCGAATCGGCCTATTAAGTTAACAGCGCTGTGGCGGTAATTTACCACCCCGATAAGTTACCGGCTGTATGCACTTGGACTTAATATCGGTAAGTTAGCAGTTAGCGGCGGTAAGTTAACCATTTTAAGTCCAATGCGAACGCGACTTAAACACCAAACCTATGGAGTGTAAAAGAAAAAGCTCTGTTCAGCAGAGCAGGATTCTAGCCAAATTCTGGGCCCAACTTCATCACATAGAGCTGCTGAAGCAGTAAATATTGCTTAACAGTTTTCTGCTGAGCAGAGATGAGCAGGATACCAGTCACAAATTGCACATGTGACATGGCAGCTTGGCTGGTAATCTTATTCTGGTGAGCATAATTTTCTTGCGCTTAGCTACTTTTTGTGCTCAAGGAGCTCTATGAAATTGGGCTCTGGTGTGTTTTGTTGGCCTGTTTTTGGCCCTTGTAAGGACGAGACAGTTTTTCCTTGGAAAAGGGCATCTCTGTGGAATAGAGGCGTGTCGTGGCCGAGCGGTCAAGTGCGCCGGACTCAAGCTCTGGTTTTTCTGATCAGCAGAGTTTGGGTTGGAGTCCCGGTCGTGACACTTGTGTCCTTGAGCAAGATGCTTCATTATAATTGTTCTCTTCACCCCAGGGGTATAAATGGGTACCTGCGAGGGTAGAGGTTGATACTGTTTTTGATGAAGCCCCCGGAACGCCACGGCAGCTCGGGGCTGTATACTCCCCAGGGAGCTGAGAAAGATCACAGGAATGTTATTGGCCCAATGACCAGGGCACTAATGTAAAGTGCATAGATACGTTATTGTAAAATGCGCTGTTATTACTATTAATAAGTAGTGACATCAAAAGAGCATGGGTCCCTGCTTGAGAGCAAGTTTTGCCTAAAACGTCGCTTTTCTCCTGTTTTTTCTTTTTATTCCAGCCCTTCCTCAATCGGGCCTTCTCCAGTCATCAGTGATATCTGCCTACACCATGTATCTGACCTGGTCTGCACTGAGCAGTAACCCAAACATGAGTAAGTCACTTTATTCAGACCTACTTACAGAACACAACAAGACCACGCGCTCGCTGAGATCCAGTACCAAACGCTTGTTGAGACCAGTGAAAACATCTACTTCATATGGTGATACAGTAGGTCATTCACAGCGGCTGCACCTAAACTTTGGAATGAACTCCCAATGACAAAAAAATGTGCAGGGTCCTTACAAATGTTTAAATCTGTACTTAAAACATACCTTTCTGTTCGTTAAACACCCTTTACGTATAGCCCCATGAGCACGCTTCTTGTTAAATGTGCGGAGGGATTGGTCTACATGTATGTCTGATTTGTTTACATTTCTTGTAAGTTCAGTTTAGTCTATTTTTAAATGGTCGCAGCTGGTCTGTGCGTCTTTTAGATTATTGGTGTAGGTTTAGTTGATTTTTAAAAATTTTGCTCACTATATTGTTAGGCGCATAATGCGCTTTATAAATGCTGTTTTGTTATTATTATTTTTCCTCCTTGAGGGCATTGTCAAACGAGGCAACTTTTTACAGGCAACATAAAGGACAATTTCTGTAGAGCTTGCATGGTAGCTAGAGGCAGTTCTTACCCTGTATCCTACGATTTAATTCCAACGGTACACAATATTTACGCTCTGTTCTGTTCCTAGGGACAATTTTGGGTCGACCACCAAGCTTGCATGGTAGCCAGAGCCAGTTCTAATCCTATATCCTACGATTTAATTCAAACAGTATAAAATATTTACGCTCCGTTCTGTTCTTAGAATGTAACCCAGGATTGGAACAGATCACTACTGGTACCTCTGCAGCTGACAACCCAGGGTTGGGTGCTGAGGACTGGGTGTCGCTCGTGGTGTTCCTTGTCTGTATCGTTTATGCCTGGTAAGTTGAACGAGATGATCAAGAAAAACACTGCAGGCGTGAAACAATTTTAAGACGGTTGTCTCAGTTAGCCTTTGTGAGATACGGAGGACACCGTCTGAGTGCGCTGTTTGGTTTGGGTGTGTAGACTAATCCGAGCAGCTCCTTAATGTGCGTTTACACCACCATGACCACCGCAGCCATGGCCGTCGCATGCTGGCGTCAACGCACAAGCACTGTGAATCCTCCATGCTGATTGGTACATATACGTGCTGACGCGCTATTGTCGTGTCGTGCGCATGTGTGGCGGCCATAGCTGCAGTGGTGTTAAACACTGTAAACGAACGCTGCTCGTATTAGTGTACACAAACAGATTTAACCAATCCAAATAGTGCCATTGTAATGTGTCCACCATATAAAAAAATTATCTCAAAAAGGCTAATATAAGAGCTAATGGTTTTAACGTTTTATCTTCCAGTACGAGCTGATCCTCAAATCAGATTGCTCAACGGGATTGTGACAATAAACCATATCATACTCCCAGTAGTCTACATTGCACTCTGCGTATTTTGAGTATCATGCGTCACGCTCCGTATACGGACAGTGCAAAATGACGTTCTAAAATTTGCGCATTGCACGTTTTGCTCTTCATCAAATAACGCTCAAAGTTGTATTATCTTCCAGTTGACTGGACGATAAATTTGTTGGTGGAATACGGGAAAATATAGCGTGTCTACATCCCATATCCCACTCAGCCGTCGACCTCTTGGGATATGGGACGCAGAAGCGTTATTTTTGCCGTATTCCACTCGCGCTTGTGTGATAAAAGACCAATGACTGTGGTCAGTAATTGGATGGGAGATCCTTCCATGTATCGACATGGTTGGTGGCTTGTCCGTGACATGATATGGCTCCTTAACACCAATTAACCTTGAATTAACCTTGATTCCAATCAGAATTAAATGTCTTAGATTCTAAGTTGGGTTTATTTCATTCTTACAGCATCCGTTCTGCAAGTACCAACAATGTGAGCAAGCTGACCGGTGGAGATGTAAGAACAACTTTTGTTTCTTCTTTCTCTTAAACCTTGTTCAGAACACACCCACAAAAATCACCCATCATTTTCTCAAAAAGTCGAGTTGTTAACGACCGTTTTTTTCCAGAACCACCACAGCTCATAGAGAGAGTTTTATGTACATGGTGTCTCTACAAACCTTACCCGATTGTATTCCCACCATGGGATGGTTCAAATCCTACTCCAAAAACACCCATGTTGCTGACACTATTGATTGACAGCCAACACTTCTCACACTGCCATTCAACGAACAAAATGAAGACGATAAATTGAATAATAGATAATACTAATAGAGCGCTTTGTCTACGGGCACCCTCAAGTACATGATGGTATTTAAGGGCGATGACCATCACATGGTCTTATGTTTCCAGTGGTTTTTTTTTAGAAAGTTAGCCACCACAGTCCTGTAGCCAATATGGGCACTCGGCCTGTTTAACCAGTTTCCAATTTTATAAAGACTGTAAGCAGTAAAATCTGCTAAGCACAACTGCGTGTATTGATGCCGTAAAGTTTAGGTTGCTGCGACTCGTCCGTCACTCCTTTTTGTGCGTAGTGAAGCAATTTGGTAAGCAGTATTTTCTGCTGAACAACAACCACGTTAGGCGGCCAACAGGGCGCATTTTCATGGAGCTTCTTAGCGCGGAATTCTGCACTGAGGGCGCTCTGTAAAGCATATGTTTGGCTTTTTGGGAGGGGGGGGGCTGTGAGAAGTCGTAAGCGCAGAATGCTGTGGTAAGCAGCGCCACGATATTGGGCCAAGGCTAAAAGAGTGAGTTTGTGGCAGGTTTATGCAGGTGTATAAGATTAACCTTTGACCTCCATAATCGAGAGGTTGTTGTGATGGATCGTTGTTGTCAGGTGACCTGAATGGTCAGTACACACAGATGGTCAAAATGGTCTGGTGCCAGTTTGAGACTGGTGAACACTGTTGATAATGACCATAGTGGATTGATGGTCGCAACAAAATGGGTTTCACATTTTGAACAATTGAATTATGGTACAGTTAAGGCAGTTACTGCCTCTGTGGATGGGCAGGAGTAGAAGTTATTCTTCAAATTCAAACTTTGACTAAACCCATGACTTGAAATTAAAAATCAACACCCTACCTTCTTTCAGCTTGCCGTGTATGGCACAGATGGTAATATTCAATACGGGAATATGGACAAAGAGGTATGACCAAAATACTCTGACATGGCTCAACATTCAAATCATGTCACTCACTTGCCTCCCTTTCAGTCCCGATACTACATGACTTCTGTCTTTTGTAAGAACATTTTAAGGGGCACCAAGGCAATGACCAGGGGCATGGAGGCAATTGCCTCTTTTGCATCTGTGCTACCGCTCTTCACTGCCTTTTTTTTGGGGGGGGACGGACTGGGGTAGTGTGTAACACATCGTTGTAACTCACATAAAGCGCCAGATTGCACTTGAATATTTTGCAGAATTTCTGCATTATGCAGTAGTTATTGTGTAATACCCGATTCAAATCCTTTGACCTTTTGTTCCGAGAAGAGGATTACGAGACATCGAGCGGCTTCCACCATTGTTTGTTTAATCATTGTATTTCAGCACAATTTTCTTTGAAAATAATTTCCAGGGCTAAAGAAAATTGCTTTTTTTTTTTTTTTTTTTTTTTCTTCTGTGAGAGAAAACAAAATATTTGATACATTTCTCCCTGATCCATCATTTCATTTTACATGGCCACGTACTTTCCTATTGTCAGATAATACATGGTAGTCTCAGCTTAAAAGGTTTCAGCACTTTTTAAACAATTGTTAAGGGCGTATTTGATGTTATTATCACTAACCAACAGTGATAAACTGCCATTAACAGGAAGGAATTAAAAATATCTCATGTGCATTAACAGTTTGCAAAACATTTACAAAAACTATCAACTGGCATGATATTTGTCCTACTTTAATCTGATTTCTGATGGTTAATATGCATGTAGATCAGATAGCTCCATAAAGATGGCCAAAATGATGTGCTGGTACCACTCACGAGGCTTTACAACTTTTCATCTCAGAACTTGATGACAACAACATCACTCATCCCAGAAATACAACTCCAGCCATTGACATTGCTTCAACGCATTTCCTTCGCTTGACAATTCAGGCTCACAAGAAAATCCAAAAGTTATCATTATTGATGAAGATGAACCAAACAATATAATCAAGCTATAATGATAATTGTGATCAGGGCATTCTGGTTGGCTGCCTTTTCACCTCTTTGGACCTCGGTTCGAATCCCACTTCGGGCCAGAGTCGTGCAAGTGGTTTAAGATTGGGTTTTCAGTCCCTACCTGACTGCGTGGGTTTTCCCTAGTTTGGGTTGTTCCTCCCACATCTAAAACAGATTTTTTCAAAACCTTCTTCAGGCCAAGGGGTTGGCTTAATAGTGGTTTGTGCCCTGCGTTTCACCTCTTTGGACCTCGGTTCGAATCCCACTTCGGACCAGAGTCTTGCAAGTGGTTTAAGATTGGGTTTTCAGTCCCTACCTGATGGCGTGGGTTTCCCTAGTGTAGGTTTTCCTCACACATCTAAAACTGAGTTTTTTTCAAGATCTTCCTTAGGCTTAGGGGATGGCTTAATAGGGTTTGTTCACTGCCTTTCACCTCTTTGGACCTTGGTTCGAATCCCGTGCAAGGCACTTCTAAAGGTCTATCTGTGGTCTATGACGGGTAAAAGGATACATATCTGTCCCTTTGTCTTTTATTGTAGGAAGTTGCATACTATGGGGCTGGCGAGGTAAGCGTAAACACAAGACATTTCAGGCTGACGAAACTTGAGATTTCTAAAATTTGGCAAAAAAGGTTGTGATTTATTTCATTGTATTTGGGGAATTTTACTGTGAGGTTTGCATACACATTAACATTTTCATTTCATGGTGTTCAACATTTGCTTAAGCCATGTAAACCATTGACATAAAAAGGTGTCATCATCAGCGTTTCATTTTGGTTCATTTATTTATTATTTTTAATCCCCATAGTTTTTGGTTGTACCTCAAATGTCCTGTTGTTTAGTTTGCCTGTTTTTTCTTTTTTTAAGACTTGCCCAATGTCAAACATAGCCTAGAGATAAAAGCTTAGTACGGCAAATGTGATGCTAAAGATTTGTCGAAAAGTGATCACCCAGCAAAATGCAATATCCCGCAAAATTGATAAAAACTGCATGAAATAGTACGAAATGGCTCAAACTCGTTCGTACAACATGTACAACCCTCTTTAAAAAAAACCCACCCCAACACCACAACTTAGAAAATAATTAAACGGTTGTCTCAGTAGCATTGAAAAAGGGTATCAGAGCAAATATCTAGGAATATTAATGATGATCCATGTTTTCTTTTTTTCCTCCAACAGAAAGTATTGATCAGTGACTGTAAGTATCACTTTTGAATTTCTAAATCTTGTATCAGAAAACATTAATCAACTTAGTTATTTTTGAAGGTTTTTTTTTTTACAATACAGTTGAATCTGTTTCCCACCAGTAAAAATACTGACAGTAAAATACTGTAGATGTATGTGAAGACCGCGCCAAAAACAGGCACTTCTCAGAAATAGGAAAATGTGTTGTTGTTTTTTTGTAAGCGAAGAGAATCAAAACGTCAGCCTTGATATCGATGTGTTGTGATGTTGTACAGATTCTATACATTGAGAATTGGATACACTTTGTAGAGGCATTCACCACATGATCTGATGATATCCTAATAATGCAGACTGCCGTGGTTTATCTATCACTCAAAACCACAGTGGATGATATTCAAGGGTCATATAGTAGGAGGGCTGACTGTCTACTGTGTAGATGCAATCATCACATGGTAATTTATTGCAAGATGGTACATGTATACTTTGTCTTTCATTTCAAACCACAGTGGATGATACTGAATGGTCATATAGTAAGAGGATTGACAGTGTACTGTGTAGAGGCATTCACCACATGAAATACTGCAGGCTGGCATTGTTTATTATTTAAAACCACAGTGGATGATATTGAATGGTCATGTAGTAGGAGGGTTGACAGTGTACTGTGTAGATGCAACCATCACATCAGATCATATTGCAGGATGGTATACTTTGTCTTTCACTTAAAACCACAGTGGATGATACTGAATAGTCATATAGTGGGAGGGTTGACAGTGTACTGTGTAGATGCTTTCACCACATGAAATACTGCAGGCTGGCATTGTTTATTATTTAAAACCACAGTGGATGATATTGAATGGCCAAACAGTAGGAGGGCTGACTGTCTACTGTGTAGATGCAACCATCACATCATATCATATTGCAGGAATGGTGTACTTTGTCTTTCATTTGAAACCTCAGTGGATGATACTGAATGGTCATACAGTAAGAGGGTTGACAGTGTACTGTGGATATGCATTCACCACATGACATACTGCAGGCTGGCATTGTTTATCATTCCAAATCACATTGGATGATATTGAATGGTCATACAGTAGGAGGGTTAAAGTTCATAATCGTCAACAAAGTCAAACTCTGGGTTTCAAATAGCAAAAAAACACACAATAAGGGTGGGGTGGTGAATCCAACACTGAGCACAGAAACTGTTCATGTATAATTCAACCCTCTCTTTTTGTTTGTGATGGACATAGATTTAAATGTTCTTATTTTTCCGTCTCAGCTCCAACCTCCTCAGAGAATGCCGGAAGCGGTGGTGATGCGGAGAAAGGCGGACAGTCGGTTTACGATAACGAAGAGGAAGGCGTGGCGTATAGCTACAGCTTCTTCCATTTCATGCTGTTCTTGGCGTCCCTCTACATCATGATGACTCTCACTAACTGGTTCAAGTGAGTGGAGTAGATTGTGTTTAAACTCATCACTAAACCCCTTGTGAATGATTTGTTTTTGTTTTGAAAATCAAAATCCAGGTATAGTATCAGTGGCAAAACAAGAGGGGGCCGGTGGTGGTTCAGGAGGGGGGCCTTGGGGAGAACTTGAGCCCCATGCTCTGAACCCGAGTTCCCCCCCCCCCAATCCAGCCCCCTTTATGAGATTGAAGAAAAATAAACTCTGAGTATCGATTTATATTGTAAGAAATCATATAGCATGATAAATACTTTTATTCAAATTAGTCTGTGATATTTATGAACATTTGAAATCTAGAAAAAGGGCCACAAAGCAGAGCAAGGGGCGTGAGTGGATATTGTACAATGGCAGGACCAGGGTCGAGCTGCCCAAGCCTCTGGCAGGGTCCATTACATTGTACCCCCATCATGCAACTCTTCGAATATCTGTTATACATTAAACTGCAGTTAAGGACCTTATAGCACAGAGCCAATTAATAATAATAATAATAGTAATAACCAGTTCTTATAAAGCACATTTCACAATAATGTGTCAATGCGCTTTACATTAGTGCCCTGGACATTGGTCCAATAACATTCCTGTAATCTTTCTCAGCTCCTTGGGGAGTATACAGCCCTGAGCTGCTGTGGCGCTCCGAAGGCTTTTTCAAACACAATATCAACCTCTACCCTCGCAGGTACCCATTTATACCCCTGGGTGAAGAGAAGCAATTATAGTAAAGCGTCTTGCTCAAGGACACAAGTGTCATGACTGGGACTCGAACCCACACCCCGATGACTTAACCACCAGAGCTTGAGTCCGATGCATTAAACCGCATTGCCAGGACACGCTACAATTAAGGCCAATTGTAATTTTCATTTTTAACTTGCAATTCAGACCCTGTTTTAATCCTTGTTTTTTTTCCTTCATGCAGCCCAACCGTCGTGGATCTGTCGGCAAAGACTAGTCTGACGATCAGCCCAGGTGCCATGTGGGTCAAGGTGTCATCAAGCTGGGTCTGCATGATCCTCTACATCTGGTCTCTCGTAGCGCCCATTGCGCTCAAGAACCGGGAATTTAACTAGACTCCCGTCACTCCTCACCCAACCCACTCCTCAACTCCACGAGGAGTGCCGTCACTAAACTAACATTTAAAAAGCCTCTGTCAAGAAGATGTACAGCGATGGTTTCGCCGGTATGACTTTTGTTAACTGGTAATGTTCGCATGCACTAAATCAAGACATCACTTGACAACAAACCGGAGACATTTGAGGTGCTGAGCGAAAACAGGCTTACTTAAATATTTCTTACATTCTCACTTCATTTTATTATTACATCAATACACAGATATGAATGATTATTTATCAAGAGCAGAATATTTATAAAACAAGGAAACTAATTAGAAAACTATGAAGAACCAGAAGAGCGTTTTGTTTATCAAAAGCAAAACTTTTTTTTCCATAAACAATAGAAAATACAGTGAATTTTTTCAAGAACAAGAGAGTACTATACAGTATTTCACGACTTTTGCTTTGGCGCCAGCTTAGGTTCTATCCTTTAGTTCTGTCAGTTGTTTTGAAAATATGCACTTTCGGAGGGATCCCAAGGTCATAGTTGCAAAAAGGGTCGCAATCTGCTACCAATGAAGGAAGTCTCCAACATCTCGAAAGGCTCCAATTTTGAAATGTTCTGCTCCTGTGACAGATTTCTCTGGAAAGCATCGAGTATACCGTGCCTTTTCACAAATTGGTGTAAGGGTAAAAACCTAAAATTGCCCATTGCAATGATTACATCAAATAAGGACTTTTTTCTGCAACCTTTTGTTGCAGGGGACGGGGGCTTTGCAGTCTGCAATTAGTGTAATTAAAAACTAATATGAAATAATCTTCAAACAATCTTGAAGTGTCAAATGTGTATCTCAGTAGTTTATCAACGCTTCTGGAAAGTTGACTTCTTCGACAGAATCTCTTTGAAAACACGTTGGCATAAAAAAAAAATTGTATTTTCATCTTTGTAAACTAAGCATTGCACATTAGGAAATATGTTGGCAAAATGATTTTTTTTAAGGAGTTGCTGTTTTTGTAAGAATATTTTTGTTATGCTTGAAAATAAAATTATCTTTGGCAGAAAGGGTAGAAGACAAACCTTTAAATAAAAAGTATTGAAAAGATATGCATCGTGATGTACATGTACCTGTCAGAAAATTGATATACAAATACAAAAAGTAGATGGTTAGTTGGCCGATTAGTCCTGTCATTTTAAAAATGTATTTGGGTTAAATGAAGACTGTAGAATGTACAGTTGCACACAATTTGCTTTTGTATTTTATTTGATTAACATTTTGTGAAGAATATCAAAAGAAATGTAAATACTTTTTAGTTTAATTCGCCCAAAGTAAAAAAAAATCAAACAACTTGATAGTAGTTAAGTGTCAAAGCTAGTTTGGTTGACAGAAACATATTCCCTCAGTGAACACTGTCTAACGGAACTTTGATCTTGCATTGTTTGTGTTTGTGTTAACATGTACATGTACATGTATTTTTACAAAGCATACAGTTTAGATTTTTCAACAAAACAATTTCATGTATGAATCTCTTTTGGGAGGAGTGGTGGCTCTGAAAAGAGCCGGTGTGGTCACGACGTTTCAAACAGTATACTCTACTTGTCTTCGTTTCTCCTGAAGACGAGCAGAGTATACTGTTCGAAACGTCGAGACCACACCAGCTCTTTTCAGACCCACCACTCCTCCCAAAAGCGATTTTATACGTGGTTGTACCCGCAAGTTGACTAGTTTACTAGTTATAGTCACTTATCCTTCACACCATGTAAAGCTTCTAACATCACTAACACAATCTCAGTGGGCATCGTTTAGAGCACTTTCAGTGTCTGCCAGTGGTATGTTTTCAAAATTGTTCACATACTGTAATGTTCTCAGCACTTTAACTCTAATGTGCAGTGGATTTCATCAATAATAATACATAATGCTAAACTCTGCAACAAGTACTGCTGTATTATCTAAAGGTTTTAAATGTTAACGTAAATTATAGAACCTAAAAAAGATCAAATGTGCAAATTGTAGAAGTACAATGACAATAGACCTTTATCATTGAGCCATCTTGACTCTGAGTCTTCTTCCCTTTTCACCTCTGTGGACCCCAGTTCAAAATCCCGGATGAGTGGCTTTTCAGTCCCAACCAGAGTGCCCAGGTTTTCCTTATTGCACAGGTTTTCCTCTAAAACTGACATTTTTTCATCATCTTCTCTACACAGGTATCTTCAGGCCTATGGGTCACAGTGCTAGTCACTTTTGAGGGTCCCATGGTTTCATTACCAGAAAGATATAATACAAGAATATTATTCTTGTTTTTCTACCATTAATGTAATAGGCTAGAGGCCGAAAGGAAAATAAGTATGTTCCCTCTGCTTTAAAATGAGAATTGGCATTCATTATTGCATTTACACATAAGGAACAAGACATACATGTAGATGGAAATCACCCGATTCTCCTCATTTGTGTCTGTAGTAAGCGGAACAAAGTGACACTGAGCCCTCCTTCATAAGTGACACAGATTATAATCCCATAACCTAGATTACTCTAGTGTTCTTAAATAACGTCAGTCAACATAATCTGGGTTGCCTCTCATCACAACCAGCAACCCAGATTATACTGACTGACATTATTTAAGAATACTGAGTAATCTAGGCTATGGGATTATAATCCTGTGTCGCTTATGAACGAGGGCTCAGCGTTACTTTGTTCCGCTTACTACTGAGACAATTGAGGATAATCATTTGATGGAAACACATGATCAATGTGTGTACATAGTACAGAAATAGATTGTGTCAAAAGATTTGTACCTAATAATGGAATGTTATTCGAATTAAGCAACTTGCAGTTAATACAAAGCCCAATGGCACACAGCTTAGCAATTTCAACTGAGCAAAACTGAGCAGGAAACCAGTCAGAAATGGTACATAGTGAAAGGGTATTTTGGCTGGGTAATTTTGCTGTGCTTAGCTACTTTGTGAATTTGTGCTCAGAACATGTAAAGATATACAACATTTAATAAGAATTACGGTATTTTATGGTATGGAAAAGGTAACCTATTGATTCGCTAAAAGTAAGCTTGGTGTATACTTCATGAAATTATATTTATTCATAGGTTTTTTGTTTTGTTTTATCCATGTAGATTTAAACAATGATTACGGTCAAAAGAATTGCATGTTGTTGATGTTGCTGTAAATTGATCTTGCTATTAATTAAAAAAGTTTGTAAACTCAATATTGTGCCGTTTTGAAAATTGTTTTAAACCATGCCTACTCCGTTTGTTTGATTGTTTGGTTGTATTGATCTATATGTCCGGAGTTGTTTCTGCACCTCCATTGTAATTTTCCCCCTCTCCCAGGCCCCCGCCCCGCCCTTCGCCGCCCCTCCCCCGCCCTTCGCCGCCCCTCCCCCGAGCATCATGTCTCCTCGAACGCAGGACCGTGACCTTTGGGTTATCCTACTACTGAGCCTAAACTTAGTTCAAGTCGGGTTTCGTGCCGAGTCCTTGAGCAAAATCATCAGAGTGTGTCACGGTTAGGATTCCCACGGATTTGTAGACTTACAAGAACGAATGACCGACTTGAGTCAAGTCTATGTTGACCCTGCTCACCCCGGACTTGTGCAGACTAAAGAGGGCAGTATTCACGAAACTCAAAAAAGTGCTGTGTAACCAACATTAATAAACTTCCATCGCTTCCATCGTGTTTTCCTCTCTTTTTCGCCGTTATCTGAGAGTCCAAAATGTCGGGGGCATTGTTTGGGAACACTGCTAGTGGCAGTCGTTCCAGTAGTAAAAATTTAGTCGACTTTCGGGCCGGAAAGATGCAACTGAAAGGAACAACGGTGACCCCTGATAAGAGAAAAGGGCAAGTGTACGTTCATCAATCGGACGACTCGTTGATGCATTTTTGCTGGAAGGATCGTGGCACAGGCGTGGTGGAAGATGTAAGGAAATGCATTATTTCCCTTGGAACAGTTATTTGTTTTGGTATTACCAATACCATCTGGTCCTTGCATGCCTTGTGTTATTATACTATTGTCAATATAACCATACTATTTTAACTAATTTTTACAATTTAAAAAAAAATAGATTAAGGAAAAATTGTTACCGATCAGCTTTTTCAGTGATTGTCATGATTTCATTAAACATGGATCTGGTTTTTTAAATCGTGATTGTATTTTTTTGTCATTTTTGTATAATTGTATGGTTGAACAATTACAAATTTAACCATGATTTAAAAAGGTTTTTCTTAACGTGAAGTTTGCATGTATATGTTGCAACCGAGATGTGGTTTTTTTCAAAACCCTTGTTTTGTTGACCCTATTTATACCGACTGTACTGTTTTAATTTGTAACCCTTACAAGTTACAGTCCCAAATCCTTCTAAATCCTATAATATTGCCAAAGTGAAGGAAATTGTAGGAATTGGGCCCTCAAGCCCAAACAATTGGTGCTTATCACAGGATCAGACATCCGAATAAAAAATGTCTAAGACTAGACATGCTAGCCGACAGGTCAACTCGTACCTTCGCCGACTCGTACCTTCACTTCAGTTAAGTCAACTCAGACCTCCAATTTATAAGTAAGGTAGTGGTGATTGGAAGCTCGGACACAGCCAGCCGGACGTAAAGCCTGTGTAATGTAGCCTTTACTAAAGGCTATTGCTAGAGTCGAGAGTAAGACAATCCAAACAACTTGGTGTGGTGTGACATCATACAGACATAGGAAGAAGAAGACATTGGAGGAATTGGGCCACATGCTGGCCAAATTGCCTAGTCTGGGTAAGGATTTTATGTGGGTCTGTTCATAAAACTTAAAGTTTTGATTTCTTTCTTTCAGGATCTGATCATCTTTCCCGATGACTGTGAATTCAAAGCTGTCTCACAGTGCACCACTGGACGTGTGTTTGTTCTCAAGTTTAAGTCGTCATCACGGAAGTTTTTCTTCTGGATGCAGGTAATGTCGTTTCAGCGCCAGAAATAGAAACCTTGAAGTAATAAGCAAAGTTACTCAATATTGATTTCTACCCAAGTTGTCCCTCGCTCAGAACTTGCAACAATTCTTCTCTGTTGTTTATGTTTAGGGTATAAACCATGGTACTAAGAGTCTCTTACATGTCATATGAACTCAGCACATTTTGTATCACTAACAAAGACTAAGACTTAATAAACCACAAGGGAAACTGACTTAGTAAATTTTAAATCAATGGGCTATCTAGCCCTGAAAACTATTATTTATGGTTGTGTCGTAAAATGGGGTGTGATCCCTGGCTACACAGCAGTAACCGGTTGAATGGCTTCTGACTGGCACACCCCGAACAAAGATATTGACAAAATAGAGAGACCGCCAACATTAGGGCTGGATAGCTCAGTTAGTAGAGTGCTGATACATATAGCCGATGGTCACAGGTTCAAATCCCGCTCCGGTCAATTTTTCTTTGCTCACCCCAAAATTGATTTAAAAATTTACCCAGTCAGTTTCCCTTGTGGTTTATTGCTTGATATTTAAAAAATAAAAAGTCGCATCACCCTTATGGTAGACCCCCGTGCTGCCGCTTCCAAGGTTGTATCCATAAGCCGGTGGTCGCAGGTTCAAATCCCGCTCCAGTCAGTTTTTCTCTGTTCACCCCCAGATTAATGTCTTGCCTATCTTGTCTAATCTTGTTTGTCTGCCAGGAGCCAAAGAAGGACAAGGATGAGGAACACTGCAAGAAGGTGAATGAGATGCTGAACAATCCTCCAGCTCCTGGCTCAGGAGGCGGAGGAGGACGTTCTGGGGCTGGTGGTCTGCCTCCAGAGCTGGCTGGACTCGGAGCTGCCTTAGGTAAAAGCTAAATCCTGGTTGTCCCCGTATATACGCAAACGATATAAAAAAAAATCAATTTTTACAAAAATCTTGAAATAAAACCATTTAAAGTTCTCCAGATTGCAGTTAGAGCTTTTTCTAAACCAAACATAAACATCAAGTGAAAAACACTCTGAGGACCTCGTTTTAATTTAGCATGCTTTGGCCAAACTTGCAACATTCGGGTCCAAAATGCCTCACAGTTTTGAAAAATCCTGGAAAGAATTCTGCGCTTTACCCTAATTCAAAGTGCAATCAGTCGACCTTATATCTTTAATAACTTTAATACTCTCTTTCCAACACCAGGCGAGGGCGGTCTTCAGAATGTCCTTGGAAACATGGATCAGCAGCAGTTGATGCAGTTGCTCAACAGTGGTGGCCTAGGTCAGTATGTCAAAGGTCATTTTGGGAGGTGCATGGATTGCTCCGCCCTCATCAGCAGTGGCGTAACCCAGAGGGGGACAGGGGGTGCGGTTGTCCCCCTGCTCAGAACCCAGTGTTCTTCTCAGTAAAGGGCACCTCTGTGAGGGAACTTTACATTGCTACTGGAACATTTCAAGGGGCACCAAGGCAATGCCCAGGGGCATGGAGGCAATAGACCTTACGCATTGACGTCATCACGCCGCCATCTTAGAGGTAAATCGATGATGTAACAATGGAAACGCAGAGATTTGTACGCGCGGCGCACAGGATTGGCCAGTGAACAACCTTATTTTGACCTCTAGACGAGGGCGCCCTACTCAAATGACGTCATGTGCATAAGGTCTATTGCCTCTGTTGCCTCCGTGAAGTATCAGGCCTGGGATGCATAATGATGACTGTTTCTTATTTACCTTATACCCATACACCAATGTGTGTTGACGCTTTCGTTATCAAATTGTTTTGACATAAACAACCGCTGGTGACCGCATTGGTTAACCACTCAAGTGTGAAGCATACGTTCTTACTCAATAGACGGCTTGTGTTCAGAGGCAAATTTTACAAACTCATTTATTACCTTGAAGATATTGTTATCCAGCAAAATATTAAGTAATAAAAAATGTGTTACTTATTGAATTCCCTTTCATGTAATCCAAAACTCATTGAGATCGGCCAATAAATGTCCAAGTTCGTGATCTTTGTTTCCTTAGTTTTATCTGTAAACTCAAACACTTTTTTTGTACACAATCTTATGGCGCTCCGTAGGTGCTTTGCATTTTTGGGATCTTTCCTCTCCAGTTTGAAGGGATTGCATAATAGTGCAACCTTGTTTTATTTTACCATCATTGGAAAGATCCAATCTTTCTCTTTCCAACCATATTGGGTATGGAGGGTGACTGTGGACAAAACTACAGCTTTACAACAAATGGCCTTTGAGCTCAGGCTTCAGTACTTTTTTGCGGATATGTATAAGCTTGGGTGACAAAAGTCGCCAATGGTAAAGAAGATGGGGTATGAGTAAAGTTGACAAATGTTGCCCATGGTAAGGAAATGGTTAAGCACTGTATTTGAAGATGGGGTATGAGTAAAGTTGACAAATGTTGCCCATGGTAAGGAAATGGTTAAGCACTGTATACTCAGAACTTTCCCTAGTCCTGTGGAAAAAAACACAAGCATATTACTCGGGTGGGATTCGAACCCACGACCATTGCCATTCTAGAGCAGATGTCTTACCATTAGACCACTGAGATTGCCTGGTAGCTAGAAGCTATACATTTAGCTGTTTGTTTATCTGTTTGTTTCAGGTGGTCTTGGTGGTTTAGGAGGACTTGGAGGTTTGATGGGACATGGCCGTCCTGCTAGCTCTCAATCTACTGCATCTTCCACTGCGTAAGTAATGAGTACTACCCATCCTCATCACGGGCATACTTTACCTCTAAAGTCGAGGGTAGCCAAGGGTACATCATTGGTCTTAGAAGAGTTTTTTTCCATTAGACAATTTGTTTGACCTGGATAAGTTTAGATTTTTACGAACAGCCAGTTTCATTTCATGCATTGGCTGCACAGTTTTGTTTTAAGAGACTGTTGTATTACACAGTAAATTACTCATTAATTAAATTTACTATGATAAAATTAACAACAGATTTGCATGATGGTAAAATGTCAAAGTTTTAATTGGCAAGCAGTCTCCGAAACAATGATTTCAAAAATAGTTAAACTTCAGACGCAGTTTTCTCTTCGTGAAAACTGTGACAATGAGTGTAAAGAATCTGTGCATGCAATTGCAGTAGATTTGATATACATGTACGACAGAGTCAGTGGATTTTCATGTAAGCAAAGAACTAGCCAGATCCAACCACTTGGGACAGAAATTTGACTGGTCTTTAGAAATTTTAAGTGGCATTTTGCCAGTGTTATGGGAGAATGCTGTACTATTATGTACCGCTTGCATGGAAGTGCCGAAATTACAAGAACAGAAAATCAGATTAAGACTCATCTCGAAGATGACAGCTATTAGGATAAAGTGTTTCTCAAGACATCTTACACTATCTCATCAGGAAACTTTTAAAAATAAAAAAGCACAAAAACAAAAAGTTGGCTGCCATTAAAACTGATTCTTACTGGTCATTTTAAAATGCTGAATAACCATCCAAGAAAGTATGTTCTTACCCAATGATGACCCAGAAAACCAATCTTGTTGATTTCAGACCATCTCGTGTTCAGTCCTCCCCTGGACCACGCCCTCAAGAAACCACTGCCACAACTCAGCCCCGCCCTGCTACAACCAACCCCACGGTGACCACTGCCACCCCGGACTCTGTCACCCCTGCTCCGGCCACAGCTTCTGCTCAGAATCCGGCCATTCAGCTGAGAGACCTCCAGACGATCCTCAGCACCCTGAATAGTAAGCATGACTGACAACTTCAACTCCTTCACACCAGCAGTACAATAGCAGACAGTAAAACATCACTAACTTGTTGATAACTTATTAATTTTGTACTCAAATAATTTCATTTTTTTGTATAGTCCATCCTCATATCAACACCCCAAAAATGGGAAAAAACTTGGTTGTTTAAAACCCTTGCAGCAGCGAGGAGACAAACAATAATACAATTTTTACCAAATATGGTCATTATTTTTTTTTTTTATGGGCCAATAAGGCCAAGATTCCATGTAATCCTCACCCCTGGTATACCCCACATACCTGTAGACTCCCATTGGACAGACCCTAACCACTGCAGAGTAAGGAGTGTTGAAAGACAGCAGCCACCTGTCTCAGTGTAGTAATTGATTGACCTTGTGGCTAAGGATCCTTGGCACAAGGGTATGCAATTTGTGAAAACAGCTTGTGCGGCACATGGATCTTAAACAACACAAGTCTAAGTCTTGACTGGCGCTCCAATTCACCCCCACAGTGATTTATTATGGCTTTGGGCTTGCAGGGTGGGTTATTGACCTTAAGGACAGGGTGGACAAAATTTTATCCTCCTGGATCCAGCGAAGTTGTTGATTTTTGGAGCTGCTCCAAGTTAAGACACTTCGTTCAGCCTGGTCACAGGGATGTCACTTTTCCTGCTATTGCAGGAATTCTGGCTTTCTCATAATTTCCCCTGACAAATCTGGCACTCTGTCTTTTGTCAAGCCGGTAAGAAATTCCTTTACAGCGCATGCGTAGATAATATATAGTCTTGGTTATGAAGACTTTCATAAACATTTGTCAATGCAGTCGCGTATGCATCAGTATTATTTCACCAACAGAGGGCATATGTGCCTATTTAATAAACGTTGTGAAGCGCCCTCTAGCGTTTGATGGTTCTGTTCTTGCATGTATTGTAGTGCATGCAACGTAGCGAGACAACAACCACTAGCCCATTGCTTGGCCATTAATCGGACATGTTCGCAATATGTGGTGGTGTTTTTTTGCACACAGTTGTGACAGCAGTGCGTTGAGCATTGATGAAAATGTGGTCGATGCATTTCGTGGCAGACATCTACTGATCTCGTTCAATTTGGCTACCAAAATAAAGGATGGAACGGTGTGGATTTAACAAAAAAAACAACAACACTAATAGTGTAATGAAGTGGTGTGTGGACCGAACTTGCACATGTAGTATGTATTTTTACTGTAACACTGGATTCCGAGTGAATGCAGTACATGGTATATGTCATGTGTTAATAATCACATCTGTCTGCGCAAAATATTTTCCAACTTTAAAGCAGAGAGCAACTGGCATCTTTGCTGCTCAGCTTGTATAAATACTTCACGCCAGTGCCTTTGTCTATAAATCTATTTGACCATTGTCAACTATTTGATTTCACTCGGCCTCACCTCTTGAAATAGAACAGTCCAGATTGCACCTTGTGATTTCATTCTGCTATATATTTTGACTCGTATGCATCTAGTATTTGTATTTTACTGCATCATGTTTCAGTTCCAAGCGTCCCAGGAGCTGAAGGGTCTGGTACTGCACAGCCTGGTAAGTGTACCTAGTGAACCCTCGGAAAGAACCCCCACCCCCCACTCACCCCCATTCTACAAGAACTCCACTGGCTTCCTGTCAATGCACGCATTCAATACAAAGTCCTGCTCCTCACTTTCAATGCTGTCCATGGTCTCTCCCCTCATTACATTTCTGAACTGGTTACACCATACACTCCGACAAGGTTCCTCAGATCCTCTTCACAGCATCTCTTACAAGTACCCCCATACAGAACAAAAACTTATGGTAAAAGAACCTTTGCCTTCGGCGCACCCACCCTTTGGAACTCTCTTCCTGCTACCCTCCGTTCTCAGACAAACCCGGACCTCTTCAAAATACACCTCAAATCCCACCTGTTTACTCAATTTTTTTTGTAATCTGTAGATTTCTCTTGTATAAAATGTTTATTTGTACTGTTTGTAAAGCGCTTTGAGAGTTCTTACAGCACTGAATTGCGCTCTATAAGTGTTTCTTATTATTATTATTATCTACATTTACCTACATGGACTCACATTTTGCCACACCCAAGCCTACATTGACACCTCCTAAGCCACACCCATCTACCATGTCTACCACTCTACAAATTAACACACATTTTGTCCCCCTCCCCAAACCTACATTGGCCCCTCCTAAACTACACACATTTACCACTCCCAAACCTACATTCACCCCTCCTAAACCTTACCCATCAACCACTCCCAAACTTACATTCACCCCTCCTAAACCACACCCATCTACCATTCCCAAGGACCCCCTCTTAAACCACACACATCTACCTCTCTCAAACCTACATTGACCCCTCCTAAACCACACCCATCTGTCACAATTCACTGCTCATGTCCATCTGCATAAAATTACTTTACACACGTAACACAACCAAAGTAAACCTCCCCATCAAGTTGACTGTAATCATTTTCTCCAGAGAAAATCAATGTCGTGAATAAATATAATTATCATCATCCCTTTTTGAAGCGGTGGACTTGACCAAGGTCCTGACCTCTGAGGCCATGGCACCAATCATGGCTAAACCCGAGGTACAACAGCGGCTGATTCCATTCTTGCCAGAGGGGGAGTCTCTGCCACGTGACCCGGAGAGGCTGCGTCAGACTCTGCAGTCTCCGCAATTTCAACAGGTGGGTGGAATGCCAGGGTTCAGAAATTAACAGGTGGTCACAGTAGACAGGTGTTCCACATTTACAGTGTGCACTGTACACTATAATTCTTATCAATATCAATGGATGTCCACATTTTGAAGGGTGGTCAGAAGCTTATTTTTGTAGCCAACTTGACTTGACTTGATTGTTGATATTTGTTAGTTTTGATTTTTGTTAGTATTTAACTTGACTTAATTGTTGATATTTGTGAGTTTTAACTTGACTTGATTGTTGATATTTGTTAGTTTGACTTGACTTGATTGTTGATATTTGTTAGTTTTAACTTGACTTGATTGTTGATATTTGTGAGTTTTAACTTGACTTGATTGTTGATATTTGTTAGTTTTGATTATTGTTAGTTTTAACTTGACTTTATTGTTGATATTTGTGAGTTTTGACTTGACTTCATTGTTGATTATTGTTAGTTTTAACCTGACTTGATTGTTGACATTTGTTAGTTTTGTTTTCCTTCTTTTTTCGTGACCTGTTTTAGATTGAGCAACTTTCAGAAAGATTTTAATGCTGTTCACATTTTTTTTATCATTATCATTGGCAAAGTGGAAAATCAAATCAAAAACAATTTCTTTTCGGCAGAGTTTGCTGTCATGTTTTACAAATTTGACCCTTTTTCAGGCTCTGAATATGTTCACTGCTGCGTTCCAGTCTGGTCAACTTGGACCACTGATGGGTCAGTTTGGTCTGGGGACTGAAGCTGCTGAAGCAGCCACTAGAGGAGGTAAGACTGGAAGAAAAAAAACCAACAACATAATTTTCCCCTTTAAAATCCTTGCTCCGTATGCCTTTTTGCCTACAGATGACCTCCATCCACCAATATCTTTCTCTCATGTGTCACTCCACACCAAATTGCTTGGACTTACATAAGAAAGGAATGCTTGACACAGTTTTAAGCAATTGTTATTAGGGCCTACAGCCCTCAGTCCTTCTGAATCCTTCATTTCGGCAAAGAGGACAATAATAGAAGGATTTGGGAGGGTTAAGGTTAAAAGAAAGTACTTGTTTTGGTAAGAATGCACTTAGGTAACAAGCCATTTGCAGGTTAGATTGTTTTGTGGTTGTTCTCCACTCATTAATGAAGACAGTTAGCCCATCAAGAAAGCCACTGGTAGAACTGCCAAGTTAAGCACCATTGACTGTGGTTAGTAAATAGATGGGAGACCACTCCATGTACTGTCATGGTTGGTGGCTTGTCTGGGACATGATAGGGCTTTGTAACATCGAGCCCATGTCTTTCGGATGGGACGTAAAACTGGTAGGTCCTGTGCGTTGTGTTATGCACATAAAACACCCAGAACACTTATCGGAGGCTTGCCCTGGTGTTTCTGGTTTGGCTGCTTAATGCGCCACCTCTGAGCATGTTTGGAGCATAGATTATACACATTGTAATGCGCATTTGATCATATTAATATGGAATTTGCGCAATACAAATGGAAAATTATTAAATTATTTGAATAGTGTCAGATACAATGACTGGCTTAGTCACAAGTTACTGCTTAATTGTGAATTCCTCAGACTTGCAGAGACACTTGGTATGTCAAATGGTTTGAGGCAAGCTTTTGTATAGCAACCTCTTGATGAGCGAACCCTGGTACCATTGTGCCATACGCGTTTAATCAAAATTGTGTGGGGGTTCCTCGTCTCTTACATAACTACGCAAAAGCTTGCCCCGAATCATGTGACATAGCAACTATTGATATAGTCTGAGGAATTCAAATTTTGAGCAGTAACTTGTGACTTAGCCAGTCGTAGAGCCAGACAGTCTTCAAATCTACCTCACAAATGGCTTACTGAAAACATGTGATGGCGTGTCGGTTGGAGTCATTTTATTTTCAATTTTTAAAAAAGTAGTAGTAATTAACTTAAAATGCATGGCATTATACGTATTTGACATGGGGAACCGCTATGGTTAAGCAGACATTGTTGATAACGGGATCATTCATCTCTTCTTATCTACAGACCTTGAAGCGTTTGGCAAAGCACTCCAGAAGCAGACCGGGGGAAGCGATGATAAGAAAGATGAAGGAGGAAAAGATGACGAAGAAGGAATGAATCTAGACTAACCAGGATTCATTCAGATATAATCGACATCAATAAGATTAGTTGTAATAATGCGGATTAATCAAGATTTAAGATCTGGAGGTTTGCGGTAACGCTCTGTATTCATGGTATCAGTCTGTGAGTATGAGCCAGCATACAAATATAACATGGTTTGAGGATGAACGGTCGATATTAGCTCCCAAGGTATTGAAAGTTGACAAACTTCATTTGGTTCCCGAGGGGAGCTATTACCGACTGTCCACCCGAAATTAACCATGTTATATTTGTGTTACTACAGGCCTACCTGATACATATGCTAGTTTGGCATCATCAAGCTCGGAAAAATGCGAATTGAAATTTACGCATGCCGCCATCTTTTCACGTGTATGTAGCTGGGGCGATGTTCCCGCATGCAGACTACACCCATGCGACAGGTCCATGATTGCTTCCTTAAGCACATGCGTAGTAGACAGTTGCACATATGACAGTCTACTTCATATGCGTATTTCCACTGTGCGTGAATACTCGGAGGCGCTTGGTAAAAAGCAGTAATAGCATCTAGCATGTGATGGTGAATGGACCAGTGAGAATTCCGCCCTCTATCATGAATATGTATGAGGTACATGTATGGTAGTATGCTCTGTTAGTCATCAGAAGATGACCGATGTTGATAATCTTGACTAATCCCGTTTGTTAGGATTATCCTAACGTGATACATTGATCTTAAAGAGGTGGTTTAGAACTGTAATCTAATGAGATATATCTCTTTAATGCGTAGCAGTTTTACGTTTTTGCATGGTGATATATCTATGCAACTTACAAGTTTCCTTTTTCTCAAAAACAATAAAACCATATTATAATTATGAAATAAGAGAGTGGGTATTAGCTCCCTGAGGTATTAAAAGTTGACAAACTAGTTCCAGAGAGGAAGCCGAGGTAACTCGTTTGTCAACTTCCGATACCGAGGGGAGCTAATATAGACTGTCCATCCGAAACAAAACAAGTTATATTTGTTTTACTATACCTCATATACTTCTCTAGTTTGGCATCATTGAGCTCGGGGAGAATGCGGATTGACATTTTTGCGTATGTCGCCATGTTTTCATGTGTATGGCATGTGGTATAGACCAACTCCGCCACCATGGGCAGCGCGCCGTATCAATACCTCTTGTCTCTAACCTCGGTACCAAAACAAAATGACGCGGCGAGATCAATTACCCCTGGGAACGAGGTTGGGTGTAGACTGTTGCAGGTATGACAGTCTACTGCATATGCGTATTTATACCCTGTGTGCGTGAATACTGGCGCGCGCGTTTGGTAAACAGCGAAAACAGCATCTGACATGTGATAGTGAACTTGATCATGAATATGTATGGTAAGACCGGTTGTGTACGCACACATTGATGTGTGTAGTTTCAGTCTGGTACCTAGGTCCATGCATGTGTATGTCCGTCCAATGAAACCATTGGGTTGTAAGACCAGTGCCTTATGGATAAAGACAGGGAACCAGTCTAAGTTTAACCCACCCCGGGCAGTAGGCTATGGCACACCTTAAAAGCAACAATCTTTGGGAATTTGGGCATAAACAGTACTTTGTGTATAATTTGCTGATGAAAGCAGTTGCCTTATGGGGTAAAAGCACAATATACCTTTATCATGGATCATCCATCTTGTAATTCTCCCATTTCAATCAGTGTAACCAAACCGAGGCTGGAAGAGCAAATAGTCTGGTGCATTTTTGGTGTAGATTTGAATCAGTATGCATTATTAGTATTGCGCACAGGGGACTTAACAGCATGATAAAGGTCTGAACAAGTCTGAGCAAGTCTCACACAAATTCGAACTTCGGGGAATCTTGCATTAAGATTATTCTTTTGAACAAAACAAAATCGTTTACGCAGCTTTCTAGTAAAAATAATGTGACGTGCTCTAAACCAATCAAAAGGCAGAATCTTTGTATGGGGCGTTATAATATGCATTATTTATAATGCACACAGGGGACTCGACGGTCTAAAGACTGAGCAAGTCTAATGCGTATTCAAAATTCAGGGAACCTTACATTAAGATTCTTTTGATTGTGAACTTTAACCCTTGCCCCCTAGGCCTTTTTGCCCACATGTGACCTCAATCCTCCTAATATCCTCCTCTCCTATGTCACTTCACACTAACATGTTTGGACTCGGGTAAAATTGGAATACCTGACCCAATGATACAATTGTTATTTAGGCCTGCAGTCCTTTGTCCGTCTGAAGCCTTCATTTCGGCAAAAAGGATTTAGAAAGCATTGGGATGGTAAAGGCTGGTTTATATTCGGGTGTCGCGCTTTGATAATCACCAGACGCTGTGACCACTGGATGCTGAGCTTTTTTCCTTGCAGTCTATGGTGGTTGAGGCATCGGCGTCAACCACAAACTGCATCACACCTCAATTTTACTGCCGTGCGACCATCGCACAACCAACTATAAACCAGCCTTAAAGACGCATGCTCGTCATCACGCAACAAACAAATTCGTGCCATGAAAGATTTGACCGATGCACGCATTGTATGTAAACTAGGTATGGGTACATGATCGTTCTTTGCCACAGAAATAGCCATCAAGTAATGGTGATGAGCCTGTATCTGAAAGGGTTAAGGTGTTTAAATGTTTGAAAACGTGCTAGACTTGCAGAGTCCAGTAACAGGCTCTCAACAATGAAAGAGTATAGAGGGTTTCTGACCAGGATTGTAGCTGTAGGAATGGTGTTAGACGGCTGGAAGCTGTGTACATGTAGTTCAAACTTAAGCTCATTGTAATAAATCAACACTGACAACTGATTGCAGTGTGTTGTGTGGAAACTTGCTGATATTTTTCTGTCTGTTTTTTCTTAAAGATGAAAAATTACCAGGGTTGTATACTTTGTTTGCAAGAGTGTGCAAACTATAAAAGATCAGAAACACACACACGAAAACCCACAAATAAGACTTTTTTCAAGCAGATTTTGATACTTCTTTATTCTTTCACATCTCAATAACTGAATTTAATCATGAAACTTGGCAAGTACTTGATTTTCTTGGAGTACTTGATTTTCTTGGAGTACTTATTTCAATGTTCAGACATATCTCCCGGGCCCAATTTCATGAAGCTGTTTACCCAAAAACCAATTACAATTTATTTCTGCTTCTAGCAGAATAATATGCTTGAAGAAAAAGTGTATTTCCCTAACGACGATTCAGACGATTTGACAGCGCATGTGCACATTCAAAATAATGAACTTGCACTGTTGCGTCACTCATCTGCTTACAAGAACTGCCAGACATGTGATTTGTCAGGATTTTTCACTGATCTCCCTGAAACTTGCCATCACAAAGATGAAAAGACTCCTTTGTTGTGACCAGACCTTCAGATACCTATTTGAAATGATGTAGTCTGTAAACCTCTAAAATCTGTGCATTCAGGGAACTTCGTTCCCACACCAAGAGGAAACTGTTATCCAATTTTCAAGATGTTTTATTTTCATACAATCTCGTCCCTGCATTTGCTTTGCGTCTGGTTAGCAGTGTTTATGAAATGGGAAAATTGAGCCGAAGGTCGCTCCGTAAGCAAAAAACATCTGCTTACAGACTTTATAAAATTGGTCCGGATCTTTACACCTTTCTAGAATTGAACATACATAATTCCCATTTTTTTCTGAACTGTTTCAGATTTACTCAATTATATTTATCCTTTACTTTATAAAATATTGCTTGGACCGGTCATTGATTCAAATCACAAGCACACTCGAAGAAAACATTTTGCTCACTATTGAATAAAATTTCTTTTAAATTCACCAAGTAAAGTTAGTAAAAAAAGTGGTTTTGGGAAGCTTAATTTCTTCCCTTTATTCATAGGCACAAAAGAATGATGAAGACACTTGCAAGAGACCGTGTGCATATTTTAAAACTGGCAAGTATGAAGTTGGAGTGTCGTGGCTGAGCGGTCTAGTGCACCAGACTCGAGTTCAGGGCCCACTTATAGAGCTGCTTTTAAATAGTGGAAAAATTGCTAACAAATCTTCTGCTAAGCAAAAGAGCAGGATACCAATGAGAGATGGCACATGTGTGAAATTGTATTTTGGCCGGTTACCTTATTCTGGTAAGCATGATTTTGTGGTGCTTACCTACTTTTTGTGTTTAAGCAGCTCTGTGAAATTGAGCCCTGCTGGTGTTGTCATTTGAGTGAGGGCTCAGTTCCTTGGCCCAATTTCATAGAGCTACTTCAGCTTAAAATGTTTCTGCTAAGCAAAAATAAGCAGGATACCAGTCAGAGATTGTGCATGTGGCATGGTATTTGACTGGTAACCTTAATCTCGTAAGCATAGTTTTGTTGTGCCTGCTACATTTTCCGTTAAGCAGCTCTACGAATTTGGGCCCTTTGTCATGGCACTTGTGTCCTTGAGCAAAAGACTTCACCGTAATAGCTTCCCTTCGGATGGGATGTTAAGGAGTAGGTCCCGTGTGTTGTGTAATGAATGCATGAAAAAGAACCCGATACACTTATCGTCAAGAGAAGGGGGGGTTTGCTGCTGTGTTTCTCGCATGGTTGGCTGCAGACTGAGCCGCACCACCCTGTAGAACCTTTCAATCTATTATAATAAGAGCGAAAACCTCAAACGTTTGTCGCACATAGCGTCCGGAACGGCTGGGTCCCGCGGCTCGGGAGGGGTACCCACGTATCTTTCCAGCTTTCTTGTCATTTCACTGGTCCGCCAGTATTTTTATGGTCTTATCTAAGTTTCCTTTCAACATTGTAACTTGCATTGAACTTGTAATTTGCAGCAATATGAAGAATCAATGGTTTGCATGAAACGGTGTGAAGCGATAAACTAGCCAGCCGGACTAGTTGGACAGAATTCTGACAGGTCCTTGAGTATTTTAACTGGTATTTGGACCAGTGGACATGGTGGACCACTGTTAAGGGAGAGTACTGCTAATGTTATATTGCACTTCCATCTATCATCCTCATCTCTGAGAACAGTTAACTAGAAACCATACACCTTTATCTTGCTGCCACCATCTTTGTCTTGTCCCCTGTCAACCACTAGCCTCTGTCATGAAATTACCGACGATGAAGGTGTTTAGCAGAAAAATTTCAATATGGCGGATCATCCATCGCTAAATGATAAATATTCCAAAGTCACAAAACAAAATACCTAGGAACAGTTCACCATGTTGAAATTTCTTTTGAAATACTCTTTGATTTCTCAGGTTTATTTTCCGCTTTATTTTCATGGGATTATCCGGCTGGGAAGTGACTGATATTTTCCATTGAGTTCCTGCAGCATGAAAGGCCGCCATGTTGACAAGTTTCGGCGATGACGTCACTGTGACAGAAGGCTAATACCAATCAAGACTACTGGTTTTCATTATGTCAAAATGGGACCTGACTAATTTGCTTCGAGCCTCGGTTTGGGTGGCATTGATTTGAATGGGAAAAAAACAAGATGGCTGCACCATGACAAAGGTCTGTTTTCAAAACCAGAACAGCAAAGCCCATGGCCTGTGTATACCCTGAAAATATTCTAAATCTGATTTAATTCATCTTAATTCTTTTTCCTGAGAAAGATCATCCCTTATTGATGTTTATTTCTTTCTTTGTTATTGCATCTTAAATTACTTTCTCTTGTTCCTGCCAACGAAGGCATCCATAGCACCCCAGACGTTGAAGAACTTCTCAATTTCAAAGAAGCAGTTGACTGGAAGCCATCTGAAAGAAAATGTCCGTCATTTTATTATGGGGACAGAATGATCTAAATTTCTGAGCACACTTTCAGAAAATGTCATTTCAATCTACTACAATAAACTGTACAAAAAATTCCCTGAAATGGAAAGTTGTATTTAAAAGCATTGAACTATCAAGAGGTAAAATTGTGTAAGTTTAAAGCTCAATCGATCATCAAAGTCACCAGAAAATAGTGAACTAAAAAACCTTCGGTGTTTTCACTGTCTTCAAACAACGGGTTTTGGACTCGCCTGATCGAAACTAATTGTTCTACTCATTCATTGTCATTTCCAAAAAACTATAGGGCATTTCAGGCGCAAATATTTCAAGGGGAAATTTTCCACCTTGATTATGGGGGAACAGGTTATGAAGTTAGGCTCCGGCGGCAGAATGACAATGGTCTATTGTTATACTTACGGTTGTAATCCAAGGAAGAAATACATCAGTCGAGGCAAGCATACAACTGCCTGGTTGGTCTGCACAGCATGTAAGATGCGTTCAGCGACATAGTCCGGTTCTAGAGACCGCAATATGACGTCATTGCTGAAACAGATGAGGAAAGGTTAGTGTACAAATCAAAGCCCTCCATGAAACAAATCAACGCTTATAACTTAAAGACATCTCATGGCCGATCGGTTTACAGCACCCATAGAAATAAACCAGAGAACCGGTACTTCGCCCCCATTGCTGTCGTTCATGGAGCACAAAATAGTGTACCCTCGGCATGCCTCGGCTGTGCCAAAACGCGTTCGGTTACCATCGCCGTGCTTTTAGTGCAATGGAGGATTTCCCACCTGGAATTGACGCAAGCTGGGCTGAATGGAAATGTACAAACAGACTGACAGCTGGAAGAGGACGTTGTAAAGTGACCCTTCACAAAGTGGGGATATCAGGACAGCCAAGATGTCACCTGTGAATGTGGTATTGGACCACAATCCATGGAGCATTGCTAAGCTGCTCTCAACTGGAGCAACCCTGCCTAGGACAAGTTTGCACGATGACCATATGTCGACCACAGTGGCCAATATTAAGTGGTACTCGTGCTCAAAAACGAGTTGGGTACCAGCCAATATCAGCCTCTAGTCAACAAATGGTCCTTGTGTGAACTTAGCAATAGCTGAACTAATTACCTGAACTATGTTTAACATGTTTAATGATAATGCTGAGCAATGTGTTCAGTTGGCTGAACTGCGTTTAGCTTGTGTGTGGAAATGATACGACAAAGAACAGAAACACCCAATCACAAACTGAACTGAAGGCATGAAAGCCAAAGTTTTTTTTAAAAAGATGGAAACTCACTCTACTTTGACCCCCTCAAACATCCCAGTGTTGATGAGGTACGGATTGACGACCGTAAAATGAACATTATCCACTCCTTCCATCATGACTTCTCGCATCACAGCGTCATGGATATTCAGAGCTGCCCCCTTGCTGGCGCAGTAGTCGGACATCTTAGGCGTACCTTGGTAGGCCATGACGCTAGCTATGGTCACAACGTGGCCGTGATTACGCTTCATCATGTCTGGAAGGAAGGCCTTCAGAGTCTAGATTCCAGAATTGAAATTAAGGACAAATTACACGATTGGTTTGTGTCCTAGACAAAATATTGATTTAAAACCCTATTAGTATTGGTGCACTCTCCTGCCCAGCTGGCCCTTGCTACAAAATTCTACAGGAGACTGTGGAGACTAAGTCCACAGTACACAAGCCATGGGGTTTCCTGATAATACCAGCTGTACAAACAGAAGAAACCCATGTACATAATGCTAGCCTGGAAGGTATAGTACTTTGTGGCAGTCTGTGGTACGCTAGCCTGGAAGGTATAGTACTTTGTGGCAGTCTGTGGTACGCTAGCCTGGAAGGTATAGTACTTTGTGGCAGTCTGTGGTATGCTAGCCTGGAAGGTATAGTACTTTGTGGCAGTCTGTGGTACGCTAGCCTGGAAGGTATAGTACTTTGTGGCAGTCTGTGGTATGCTAGCCTGGAAGGTATAGTACTTTGTGGCAGTCTGTGGTACGCTAGCCTGGAAGGTATAGTACTTTGTGGCAGTCTGTGGTAAGCTAGCCTGGAAGGTATAGTACTCTGTGGCAGTCTGTGGTACTTAAGTCCACAATACACAAGCCATGGAGTTTCCTGATAATACCAGCTGTACAAACAGAAGAAACCCATGTACCCAATGCTAGCCTGGAAGGTATAGTACTTTGTCGCAGTCTGTGGTACGCTAGCCTGGAAGGTATAGTACTTTGTGGCAGTCTGTGGTATGCTAGCCTGGAAGGTATAGTACTTTGTGGCAGTCTGTGGTACGCTAGCCTGGAAGGTATAGTACTTTGTGGCAGTCTGTGGTACTTAAGTCCACAATACACTAGCCATGGGGTTTCCTGATAATACCAGCTGTACAAACAGAAGAAACCCATGTACCCAATGCTAGCCTGGAAGGTATAGTACTTTGTCGCAGTCTGTGGTACGCTAGCCTGGAAGGTATGGTACTTTGTGGCAGTCTGTGGTACCTAAGTCCACAGTACACAAGCCATGGGGTTTCCTGATAATACCAGCTGTACAAACACAAGAAACCCATGTACCCAATGCTAGCCTGGAAGGTATGGTACTTTGTGGTAGTCTGTGGTACCTAAGTCCACAAGGGAAATTTTTTAAAGGAAATATTTTATTCATGACCGATGGCCAAAAAGTTTACAAAAGATAAATATTTACCCAGACATGAGCCATGGCGTTCACTGCCATCGTCTTGGTAAATTGCTCCTCAGTCAAGTCCAGTAGAGTCCGGCCAAAGATGATCCCAGCGTTGTTGACCAACATGGAAATTTCTCCGACATCTTGCTTGACCTTTAAATGCAGGGGATTTTTATCAAAAAGACAATCAGTTCCACTTTCTTTCTTTTGGATTTTTATCAAATAATGCACCTGAAGATGCTTGAACCGCCCTCCCAATGCGGAGCATGCACAGAAAACACACACGCCGTCTAACATGTTTTTAAACGCTTTGATTCAGCCACACAAGGAAAAAAAAACGTCTTGAATATATTCACATTTTGTGGTCATTGAGAGGCGGTTTTTGTGTAATCTCCGATTATAGACCTTTGTCCTTCGTCCTTTGTCCCAAGAAGGGGATTACGAGGCATCCTGAGGTTTTTCACCATTGTTTATTCATTGTATTTCGGCTCAATGGAGGTAAGTCAGAGTGGTTTCCCTCATAGCAATGCCCTTTTATCGAAGAAAACTACCTTGCCCTTCTTATGCAAAGCACCAGGCCTGTAAGTGGGTGCCCCCTTGCTTTCCCCCGTCAACCTCTGGACACCATGAAATTTGCAATAATCAGGCAGTTTTAACTGAAATTGCCCCCTCTACAAATATCTGTGCCCCCCCCCCCCCCCCCCCCCCCCCATTACAAAAAGATGCTTCGCCACTGCAGGGTGTCATTACAGTACCAATTCAGAGAGCATGCTTTCATAAGCACAATAAGCAACTAAGCACAAAACAATAATTAAGCATATTTCATGAGTTAGCAAGGAATTTTTGCTTGTGCACGTGCGTAGGTCACGTAACTAAGGATTCCGTGCTTCACAGCTAGTGCAGAAATTCGGCGCTTACCTCGTGAGCAGCGAATGGTCTTCGTAAGCGCAGAATGACGCAGTAAGCAGAGCCATGAAATTGGGCCCTGTTGGTTAGTGATGAGGTTTTGGAGCCGGAAGTGCAGTGAAACGAATACTCATGTACATATGTATACCATTCATTTCATTTCTTAATTCTGGTTGTGAAGCCAAGGATTCTCAGAAAAGCGAACTTAATCACTACACTAGCCAAGAACGCCATGGAGAGAAGACTAGGAAGGAAGTCTCAGTTTTAGATGTGGGAGGAAAACCCCAGAGATCTTTTCCATGGAAAACCCACGTGCTCAGGTGGGGTCTAAAAAACCAAATCCACATAGTGCCCCCGGCGGGATTCGAACCGGAGTCCTAGAGGTGGAAGGCGAGGAAAGATACCACTGCGCCAAGCCAACCATCCATTCATTTACATTGCACTTCCAGCTCCAAAACGTCATCACTTATCGACGTGATAGAGACTGACCTGCCTAGCAGCTTGCTTGACATTTTCACTCGTGGAGACATCTACTGTGTAGCACTGTACTTTACCACCTGCGTCCCTGATCATCTGTGCGGTCTCTTCATTGCCTTGACGATTTATATCCCACAACACTAAAGTACTCCCTGAACAAAACATCCAAAACAATCTTTGTTCTCTTTTCACATTGTCAAGTCAGGGTTTCTTTGTGCAAGCGGTACCCTCAAAGAAAAAAAGATTCCGGCAATTCAGCCAAAAGAATCCCGCCAGGGGGATGGGACAAAAAAAGAAGAATCCAGGCGGCAACTGGTTAAGTACTTAGTACCACCAAAAAAGTGTTCCAACATGTATATGGTCATGCAGGCTTAAACTGACAAAAACAATTTTTAATTTTTTTTTTCATTTACCGTCAAATTTCCATCAGAAATGGACGGAAAAAGTTATCCATTATTTGATTGCCATTTGTGGGTAATTAAAGAGTTACAACAACAATCAACACAACTTATTTTCTATATTTAAGCCTGCATACAAGTATATCCAATCACAATGTTGAAACTGTTTTTGTAGGGTGATCCCAGGTACAATAATTAACAAAAGATACAACTGTTGGAAAAACTTCCGACATGAAGGATGCAAAGTGGTCCCCTTTCTTGTGTTTCTTTACTTTCTTGTCGTGTAGATTGGTTAGATCTCACTTCATTTCTTATTATTATTTATTCGGCCGATATTCAAACAATCAAAACAACACAAGGAGTGAACATACAAGCATTTCTACCATTAAGTCTTATGAAAGATAAACAGGATAAACAGGGAATAAGTAAAAAGAATTAAAAATGACAAAACAATTTAAGATAAGACAGTGAGCAGGTGAGACAGAAACAATTTGGATACAGAACACAAGACAATCCATTCTAAGGTGGCCAGGATTAATACAAGTGGATAGTCACTGTTGCTCGAAAGCATTATTTTAATCCACCCTTGAATGGAACACAACCATTGATAAGAACCAGTAAAATGGCAATAAAAATATACTCGATGTCTAAATGAATCTTATAGGCCTAAAACAAGTTTATGATATAAATAAATTTTAAAAAGTAAACAAGGAATTAATCAATTTAATAAATTAACAGATAAATGAACCAATCTAATAAGTAATGATCTTGGAATCAATCAACTTAATTTCCATCTAAACGACAAATAAAAAGACACAAGTACCTCTCTTAGAGAACTTTAGAGCCATAAGCCGTCCGATACCACTTCCAGCCCCGGTCACAAGAACAACTTCACCCTCCAGAGATTTCTTCCGAGAAGGAAGAAGCCACTTGATCCAAGACCAGATCAACAGGCCGAGGAGTTTCAGAGTCAACCACAGCACACCTAGGACCACATGCATGATGGCTTGAGAAGCACGAACTTGAGTCGAACAAATCTTAAAGATGTTTGTTACTGGAGGCTAGGACCCTCAGATATGATCTGGAAAATAAAGTGTTAAGTAATTCTGAATAAAAAAGAAGTGCCTTCAGTTCAGTGTAAAATAAAGTCGTTCTTCGCTCTTAAGCAGTTGCTGCTGGAATTCAACACTCTCTATCATCCTGTCTGAAAAGGATTTTTTTTTTCAGAAATGTTGGAATAATTTTTCTTTGAGAGTACCGACAAAGCCAAGAGAACAAAGATTCTCTTCATTGCACCGTGCATTTTGTTTTCTCTATCAAAAGATTTCCAAATTCATGCACCCTGAATTGCAAAACCAAGGCCGTGTGCCGCGGCCTACGACTGGCAATAAATCCGGAACCAACATGACCAAGGCTGGATTCCTGGTTCACTCTGACTTCGGGCCTACCTCCATTGAGCCGAAATGCAATGAGTGACAATGGAGGGAGTCTTTCTTCATGTCTCATCATAATCCTCTTCTTGGAACAAAAGGACAAAAGCCTGGAAGTATCTGGGACTACACAATAATGCCTGCATAATAGCCCCAAAACAGTGAAACATTGAATGCCATCTGTCCTATTTGTATGGGTGAAACGAAGCATACCAACAAAATAAAACAAATATAGAAATAAAAATATAAATTAACAAATATAAGAAAACCAACAAATGTATGTAGTCCATACATTGTCATTATCAATATTTAATCATTAATATTAGTTACACGACAACAACTGATGTCGAGGATCAGTAAGACCATGGAGGTAGACTAAGTATAAACAGACAAAGCACAAAACAAATCTCATCGCCCCTGTCACTTGTCACTTGTCACCGTAGTCTGTGTACAAAAAGTCAGTGAGAGAACAAGAGCAGACACCGTCGGGTATACAGCGTCAGCGGGCCAACCTTTTTGTTTCTTTCTGTCAAGAGCTAAAACTGTACTCTTTGTACTGACTGGCGATTTGCCTGAAGTGATTTACACTAATTTATACAGTACACCTTTTTGTCGTTTACATTTAAACACAAGTTTACTTGTATACAGCACAGTGCACTCTGCAGTCAACTTCAATCGTTTCCGTACATTCACAAATTACCTGCTGCCTGATTTCCAATTTCTCAGTTGATACTGCCACTTTTCCGCCATGCAGCGACTAAACATTATAATAATGATGGTTAATCATTCTCTATTATAATGCAATGCACGTCTGTTTAGTGTTATCGAGACGATCAGATACCACAAAATTTGCGATGAAAACACACACGTGGAGGTCATCACGATGGTGTTGCTTCTCTATGTTGCTTGACCTCAAACGTACATGATACCGAAGGACAATTTAAACTATGAATATTCATGTGACCTTTGAGAAATACCCGGATGAATCTTCCTCTTTTACACACGGGCAAAATGGCGGAAGGGTATGGAGAGATTGTTACACTTACTAAATCTATCCTCATCTGAAGAATCGTTCAATCAATGGTGTATTTTAACATTTCATAAGAAAGATAGAAAGATACTCTTTTTGATGAATATATATATTTAGGGAATATTGTTCAGGGAAAGATAATTTTTGGCAATAAGGATCGACAGGTTTTAAAATGAGTATACCAAATAACCACGGTGGTGGTACACGATTACATTACACTTACACTAGTTACAGGTCCATTCTGTCACGATGATTTTCTTTTTAATATTGGTCGATTTAAACAAACACTGATTCTGTTGTTTTCTTCCAGTAATAAATCAAGAACTAAATGTGTTGTCTTGAGAAAAAAAAATATTCAAGTGTCGTATATATTTCCTGCGAATTAAAAAGATTTTATTTGTGCGTTGCAAATCGGTCTCCATTTATTTTTAGTTTTAACTCCACGCTCGAGTTCCAACACCATCGATCCAGAATTAGAGATTTAATGGGAACTGCCACTTTATCTCCCTTAATTTAGGTCAAATTATTCACCTGTCAAGAAAGGTTGTCAGAACGTGTACAGAGAGGATTAGGCACTTTGAATGATTACAAAGTGTTCAAATCATGACAAGTATTAATAATTAAAAAAGCCATTTGTTGGGGTGTAACTCTAAGTTAGTTACAGTGGTCTTGACAATGCTATTTGTTAAACTCAACAGCATGTTGACAAAACCATTTACTGGAAGCTCACTCACGCTGTAATATTTATTTTATTATAACAAGTTAATTTTGTCCTACTCCTACCTAGAACTACATATGACTATGATGAGGTTCGTTCCGCTATCGTCTCCACGAACCTCATAGAGTGACATGTACAAAATCCTATTCGAAACTTTCTGCCCTTCACGTTTACATGGCTACAGTTCTTTTTTGAAATCAGATCTCGCCAAAACTAGGCTCTATGTGTTTTTTCAACTCTCATCGAGCGTTGCACAGGTCCAGAAAATCCATTCCGCAAACTTAAAGTTGTTAAAAAGTGATAAATTCTCACCGTAATTCTGACCCCATTCAAACAGTATGGCAACAAATATGGCGACCGGAGTTGCAAAATTAACTGGTATGCGGTGCGCTGGTCCTATGGGCTGGTGCCGCGCACCAGTTAATTTTGCAAAATCACATAAAAACAACGCTGTATACAGTAAGCAGCATGCAGACTGTGTTAGGATAATACCTTTATAATATTTTATGGGTTCTCTGGAGGATTGGATGAACTTCAATAACGGTGTGAGTGAGCTTTCAGTAAATAGATTTATCGACATGCAAGTACATGTAGTTGTGATAATTGCAACCCCTCCTCCCCCCCCCCCCCCCCCCCCCGATCCTTCCTCTTCTACAACTATCAGGAGAAATGAGGATTTAAGATGACTGTGTAAGGTGTGTTAGAAATTGGAAATTTACTCTACCAACATATGATGTATTTTTCTTTGATCACTATGCTGGCCCTCATGTACTACTGAACTGTAGTTTTAATGTGACTGTTTGTGTGTCCTTGACTCTACAGTGCTCCCACTAAGCTGCCCACCCAACCCGAGACCCTCTTGAAGAAGAGGAAGCGGGCCCAAACTGAGAAAGCGAGAAGGGCCCAGATCAGGCTTCTCAAGAAGAAGGTAATTTTACCCCCCTTTGACAACCTTCTACTCTTGATGCTGTAGAACTTAACAGCAAGAGTGTAGACTATGACGTTCTCCCGATTGCAGATTGAGTAAACTGGGCAAAATGCTGACAATAATTCAACCATCTCGTATTAAGGCCCTCCCGGGAAGTTCCTGGGAAAATTTATTTGACAGTATCACACTTGAATTGCAAACCCTTGCAAATTCCCAGTAAAAAGTCATTGCCCGGAAATTAGCCACTCCTGCTGAAACAAATAAAATTAGCTGTTGCAAACTGCTTGCCAACCACAAGGACCTGTTGTATAAATGCACACAATTTGTGAAAAGCCTCACGTTTCGACCCTAGCAGAGTCTTTCTCAAAGGCTAAATGACAACACGACACACACATACAAGCATACTTTTATGTGTGTGTCGTCATTTAGCCTTTGAGAAAGACTCTGCTAGGGTCCAAACATGAGGCCATTAACAACTTTTGTGGGTTGCATTTTCAGTGTGCATTTTTCCAAGGAGAATTGCATAAAATGTGAAACAAATATTGGTTGGCGATTGGGTTCAAATTCCAAAGGAGATTTTCCCCTTGGGGGTCGGGGGGGGGGGGGGGGGGGAGGTATTTTCTTGGAACCGTCTCGGTAAAAGAAAATGCCTTGGTGCCTTTGCCTTTTCAAGAACAAAGCATTCAGGTCTGCAGATGGAATTTTCTGTTTGACAAACTCGCAAAACACGTTTTGTTGGAAATGCTTTCAACGTTTCAAAGAGGTGAACGTACAAATATTGAGAATGGATGAAAAACCTCTGAAAGTTTCAGAAAAACTGATAATCAATTTTAGATTTTAGTTGTTCTTTAACTTGAAAAACATCTTTGTGTTTCACAGAGAAATGCTACCAAGAGAAAGACGATCTTCAAGCGTGCCGAGCAGTACGTCAAGGAGTACAAGAAGAAGGAGCGCGACACCATCAGACTGAAGCGCATCGCCAGAAAGCATGACAACTTCTACGTTCCAGACGAGCCTAGACTTGGCTTTGTCATCAGAATCCGTGGGTAAGTGTGATCAACCAGTTTAGCCGGATGACATGTATAACTGTTTTTCCTGCCAGAAGTCGGATAATTATTTGAACTTTTTTTTTTGTTCTCATTCCTGAGCTTGCACAGCACATGCACTCACTATGCAACGCTTCGTTTCACCCACACAGAGGACAGATGGTACTGGAAATAATGCTGAAATTCTATCTTTATTCGGGGGTTATTGTGTTATCCCCGATTCCAGACCTTTGTCATTTTGTTATAAGAAGAGGATTACCAGACATTGAGAGGCTTCCACCATTTTTTATCAGGGTTCTCCCCAGGATTTTTCAACTCTGTGGGGCATTCTGGACCCAAATTTTGAAAGTGTGGCCGAAGCACGCTGAATTGGTAGCAGGTCCTTGGAATGTTTTTATTTAATGTTTATGTTTGGTTTGAAAAGCTCTACTGTGCAATCTGGAGCTATTAAAATGGTTTTATGGTAGGATTTTTTGTGAATTTAATATAAAAATCTATTAAAAAAATAATAATATTAAATATATATATATTATGTTTTGTATTGCGTATCGGCCGTAATTCACGCGTATCAACCTGTAATTCACGCGTATTGGCCCGATACGCCAGCTTGTGCGTGGGGAGAACCCTGGTTGTCATTATATTTTGATTCAATGTTGGCAAGTCTGAGTGAACCGAGATTCCAGCCTTGGTTTCTGGTGTCACGTCTGAGGTTCCAAGGTTTTGCGGTTCATGCTGAATGAATCTAATATTTTTCTCGAAAGAAAAACGAAAAGTCCCGGCCCAGACCAGGGCAACAGAGGCCATGACCTCTGTGGTCTCCGTGTAATTCCAGACCTATATAAAAATATCTCTTATCTTTATTGACCTGTATAATATGGACTTTTTGCCAATGTAAAAGATTTAAGTTTTGAGTCGGATATCATTTTTAAAATCGCTCACTTTTATCACCTTCACACCTCAGTATTAACGGCGTGAGCCCAAGAGTGCGTAAGATCCTTCAGCTTCTTCGTCTGCGCCAGATCCACAACGGAACCTTCATCCGTCTCAACAAGGCAACCATCCAGATGTTGCGTCTTGTAGAACCATACATCGCCTGGGGGTAAGTACCTTGAACTTGTTTATGCAGGGATGAGATTCTGCCGGATTTCCGGATATTACAAAATTATTGTTGTGGAATTTTTTTACTTACATCCATCCAGTCCCTTGTAAAGCCGTAAACACAGTACATGTTGTATTTTAACTATACCAAGGTGCGTGCTTGCCCCGTCTACATTCAAGCACAGAATGCTGCCATTGATATGGGTTATGGCGTGGTTGATAGCCACCAAACCCTCCACCGGTGTTTTGTGGATTTTTCATTTTCATCCACTCTCATCCCTGTTCATGTAAAAGCACTTGGTTTGTTTATACTGTCGTCTAGTCCGGCTGTCCGCAATCTTTTAGGCCAGCCAACCAATTAAAACTTCAGGCCGATTGAGCCTCGGGCTCGATATGCTGTGCACGGTACGCATGGACATGGCGCTTTGCCGCAATTTTTGACAATGTAAAAAAGTTCGGGTTTTTTCAAGCAGACCCTGTGGCATCTCTGGAGAAAGTTTTTGAGAAAGATGTAATTCCTCGCTAAAAATTTTGGAATCTGAGAAAGGCTTCAGGCATGAAGCCCTTTTCACATAATGAAAAACATGCAGTTACAACATTTTCGGATCCTTCTGCATGGAAATAACCGCTCCAGATTTTCGCCGATATACGAACGCTAACATCTTTTAAAACAAAATTTTCAGAGGTCAGTTTGATGGTATAGTACAGTTATATAGGATTGAAACAAACAGAACGGTTGCAAATACCAGAGGTATACCCTAATTTTGATGAAAATCTTTTATGATGAAAGATTGATAGTGAGGCGATCTTTGTTGCGTACATAGTGATTAAATGTGTTACGACGCATTTTAGTGCTGTTGACAAAGTTTGGACACCCTCCTGAATATTTTTCCGCAACCCACTTGTGGAAATTGTTGTCAGAAATGTTTTTTTGTGTGATATGATGTGGCACATAAAGGTCGTCGGCTTTAAATATATTTTTGGACTTGGTTGGCTCAAAAACTTAGTCAGACATATCGTGGATTAGTGCAGGCTCTGACACGCGACTAGACTGCAGTGCTAAATAAAGTAACTGGAGATGACATGTCAATTTGGCTGGCTGGAGTTTGAGTGGAAGCCATAAGCTGGGTATTTTTACTCCTGTCATAAAAAACTTTGCTTGCTGATTACAAATCAAATTAGCTGGAACATGTTTTAAAGACGATCTCCAAAGTAACATTTAATTGCTGCTGTTTGCAGATCTTGAACTTTACAAATGAATATTATTTTGGCTTGGCCCTCAGACCGATATGTGATCAACGCCATATACTCGTTAAGCCTTGTGCAGTATCAAACATCGGTGTAAGATAAAAATGTTCTTATCGTGTAGCATTCAGGATTACTCTGGACAAGTGAAAGGATTATTTTACAGTATAAATGTAAAAAAAAAATTATTTACCAGCTAACCCTGTAAATAATGTACTTCATCCCCAATGCAGTTATAACATCATTTAAATAAGAAGTTTGATAGATGCCTAGATCGTGCATGTAATTTCTCAGAATTTTTCCTGAATTCATGATTTCATCAAAATCTCATTGAGCCCTCAAATTTTCTTGGATGAAGTAAAGCAGTCTCAAAGAGGAAAGGAGATGTCCACATTGTGTCCAAACCCGTAGTTTTGTATTTCTGGTGATGCACAGAGTCTGTAAACCTCCTGAATTGTAACATCTAGGAGGTTCCAGGTTTAGAATAAGGGGGAACCTAGACCCCAAAGCCATTTTCAGGAATTTTGACATTCGGCAAATCTCATCCCTGCTAGATGCATCACTGGCTAAAGCCTTGCTCTCGGTCCAGAGTTGCACTACTAAGACTCTGCCAATTTGTTCTTTGATAGGTACCCCAACCTGAAGTCAGTGCGTGAGCTGATCTACAAGCGTGGATTCGGCAAGGTACAGATGAGGCGTGTACCCATTACCTCCAACGAGGTCGTGGAAGGAACACTAGGTATGTTTAGCTGCAGTGATTTTCAAGAACTTTCTGACCCAGAAATGGTTTGATCCTTGACCCACCTACTGTTGGGAACATTATCCAGCCAAATCATCAACCATTTGTAACCATTCAATTGCGTGGATTACGTATGGTGACACAGCTGTGTGTAGAACTAACTCTGTACATGCGTGTGCCTCCTTCGCGCCTGGAGTGTGCCAGTCTTTTGAGAGACTCCTAATCATAATGTAGAAGTAACAAATTACCTTTGTGAAGTGTTACTTACATTGTGATTGAATTAACTCGTTGTCATCTTCATCATTTCAGGCAAGTACGGCATCATCTGCGTTGAGGATCTCATCCACGAGATCTTCACCACAGGTCCCAAGTTCAAGTACGCCAACAACTTCCTCTGGCCCTTCAAGCTGAGCAGCCCCCGTGGCGGCTACCGCAAAAAGGGAAACCACTTCGTCGAGGGTGGTGACTACGGCAACAGAGAGGACAAGATCAATGACTTCATCCGTCACATGAATTGAGTCCGACCATAAAGAAGGACCACACGGAGAGCAAGAGGTTCTCAGCGCACATGAGGGTGTCCCATCTTGGGACTTTCCAAGAAGGGTCTCACCGTTAGGCTGCGTCCGAATTGGCAGTTGCGGCTGTTGCTTATGATGTTGCCGAGGGGAAATCTAGATGCTTCTTCACATAGTTCCAAGGTGATCCGTAGCTGCAGCCGAAGCCGCTAATTTGGAAACAGCCTTTATACAAAATAATGAAAATGCCTGTTTTCAATCACTAGAAAAATAGTGACACGGTCAAATGTGATATAAATGTTGACAACAATGGTACAGAAAGCCAATAAAAACGAACATCTTAAATTAAATGGAAATGGATTGGTTGTCTTATTTAGTTTTGTGTGGAAGTTAAAGTTAAAGTTCAGTGTGGATTCTTTGGATTCAGTGGATTCGTTTGAGTATTTTCAGGCATGCAACTTTCAGCTTATTTTTTTAATGATGTTTTTTTTTTTTTTTTTTTTTCAATTATAATGTTGCATGTCTGATTTTCCCCCTCAGCCCAATAGGCTGGAGGGGTATTGTCATTGCCTACGGCGTCTGTCCATCCGGACAAGTTAAACTTTGTACGATGATTGTGTTAAGTGGCAATCCTGGATAAATCCTAGGGTGGCACGTGAACAAGAAATTGCAGCGGAGTTAATTTGTTCAGATGAAGTTTAAGTTATTTGAAATTACCATGATACCATTTTTACCTTGACGTCATAGTGTGTGCCAACAAAAATCCATGTAATATCTAGTCGAGTTCTTGGTGAATTTTGGCGAAATGACTTTAATTGTATATGGCAGGCCCCAAGTGTCAAATACCCTTGAAAATGTCATAATGCGGTGAGTCATTTTTTCTTTCACCTAACACAAACCAGACGAACATCCGCGACAGCTTATGAGAGATGTAATTTCACAAGATCAGACAAGGACAATATCGACTGAGGAAATAACATACCAGCCATTGACGCCATTTCTTTCCCTCCCATCTCCACCCTGCCTGTTAAGGGAGAGGTGTACATCTCTCTAAATCAAGCACAAGAGGAAATGAATTCATACTTGTATTTTAAAGTAGTCATGTGGAAAGAGTCAAACTTCTGAAGGATGGACCGTGACAATTAATCATTGGTGTAACCAGAGTGAGGAGGGGGGGGGGAGCCCTGCTCTCCCCCTTTCCGCTCAGAACCAGTGCCCGTGCCCCCACCCCCACAAACAAGGGCATCGATAGCTACCGAAAAGTGGGGGGGGGGGTGGGAGACGTGCGCATGCAAGCCTTGGAAGATCACTTATTTAACATTGTCACAAATAGATAGATGGCAAAGTCTGTCATGTGCCATCATTTAAAATACAAAGGACATACATTACGAGAAACAAAAATCCTACCGTAAAGTTTTCGCTCCCTCGTCAAAATAATAATAATTGCTCTGCAGGTCGTGCTCGTATGCCATACAGACAGAAAATGTATAGCGGGCGCGTTCATGTCTGCAACGAAACTCGTCTGCATTGATTTAGGGCCATAAACAAGCTTGACTGGAGATAGCATTTCGCGCGTGGCCCATCTTTGTATGCGCCGCCAATGTTTAATAAACACAAAATCATTTCACCCATTACCATTGGAACGTTATCAGTTCTTTGAAGAAAAATGTATGAAAAACTCGAAACCACTCACGTTTACTTTCCCCGAAATGCCGTATATTGTTTGTATATTGCTGTATATTTAGTTTTATATTTCATTTATTTATTTTATTGTATTTATTTATTTTTTGGTTGGGGGTCAAAAAGTAGGGGGGACATTTGATTTGCTATCCCCCACTCTAAAAAGTGGTGGGGGGGGGGGGGGAGACAAGCAATCCCCAAGCAATCGACGCATTTGTGGGCCACACAGGAGATCAAAAAGTTTCACAAAATAATGTTGGATACTATAAATAGACCCACCATCCAAACTACGCCGAACACATGCACCTCCTATCCTGTCAGTATAATCTTGAAGCAGTAACCCAGAATCCATGGTGTAAAAGACGTCAGTGGTACTGAGCTCCTTGCGCCATGGAGCAATAAACTATTGCGCCAACGTCACACACGGCTACTATACTGTCTGCCTAGTCTTGGTTCAAGACTCCTGGTATAAGCATAGAGAAAGGACCTTTCTCTATGGTATAAGTAACAGGAGAGTCTCCTGGTATAAGCATAGAGAAAGGACCTTTTTCTATGGTATAAGTAACAGGAGAGTCTTGAACCAAGACTACTGACACGCTCGCCATTTTGGGAGTCTAGTTACGTGTAAACGCTGTGTAGCCTAAAGTTGCCTCATATAACACACGGGGAAATTGACTGCCTAAATGGCGCTACCAATTGATTATTGTGATGATGACGTCAGGTGAATTGGATCAATACATTTAAAATAATGTAATTATTACATTTCTCAGATTCATTGAGGATTTTTGCACCAAAGCCCCGCGATCCCCGTTAAAGGCTACGCAAAGGTTCATATCCAAAAATAGCCATCACCAAGAATGATTACGTATTTATACGTTTACCTGTAACCGTGTGGCAGTCCCCAAAGACGCGCTGCACTGAAGTGCGGCTGGACAAATTGAATTTGCCAGACCCATGTGAAGATCGTTTGATACCAACCGGTAATTCCCGACCACTGAAGTTGGAATCAATGGCGTCTTAAATACTCGTAGGTGAAGCAACATCAACTCCTACCCCCGTTTCACGCCGTGAAAACCAACAGAAGGGTGACATCACTCAACGGTGTCAGGTGTCGACGACGGCCTCCAAATTCCTGTATACCTTACCCCTTCCCCCATTTCCCCAGTTTTTGACCCATGTTTATCCTCTTGTTGGATCCGATTTAATTACACTTAAAACATACCAGAGATGTTCGGTCTTATCTTCAAAGTCATGGGAAACGTTCTGTACTGATGGTAATTAATGAAGGCGTCTGCGTTACCTTTGAATCGTTGGCATTTTAGTTTGACCTCATGACGTCACGTCCTCAAACGGGCCATCATTGTGACATGAATATCCGGGATTGTATTTTTTTTTTTTACGCTTTCGTGAAAGACTGCAAGGGTCGAAACGTGAGGTCAATAACATTTTTTTCGCACTTTTAATAAATAAAAAAAAATGTTTTCTTAAAGTGGCATTTATTATTAATAATTCGTAGACATTTGATGTATTTAGGCATATACATAGGCGGTGCCAGGGTGGGGTTAGTTGTCCCCCAAATTTGAGCAAAATATTGGGGAAAATTCGGGCAAAGCAAGAAGAAAAAAGAATTTCTTATACATTTGTAATTGTGTTTTCTCTGTAAAATGTAGGGCAAATCAATCCCCTCTGCCCCTTAAACCAAAGAGTCGCCATACGCCACTAACAGATGAATTTAGGTTTAATACTGTTTGGTATTTGTCACTTCTTTGAAATGTGTCCTTTCGTTGTTTTTGTCATGTTTGTGTTTCTGTCACTCTGTCACTCTGCTTCGGTACAAACGTTACTGCGAAGTTTGAGAACTCGAACACTCGTCGTCCAAACAAAATTCACCAAAACGCAACGAAACTGAGCTAAACCGTACGAAACCGTATTATCTGCATACAAAAAAAAACAAAACAAGGCCCGGTCACACATTGGCGAATTTAAATTCAGGTGAAACTCTCACTGTGTTTCCCTACTTATAACATGTTCTATAAACGGCAGAGCCCTCTTAATCACACCGGGGGAAAGTGACACTACCCTTGTTCAAGAACCGTCCTCAGGTTCGCGATCCCACAAACTGAGGTTGACCCATGGGGGTGACCTTATTTTCAGGTTGAGGGAACAGAAGGAGGTCAGGAACTGTTACCTTTATACATGTACTTATCCCTGACCCCTCCCCCCTCCCCTCCCCCAATGGACCCCGACCTTTTCAAATCTCGTTAGTCTGAGGCCCTTTTAGAAACCGCGGCTCCGTTCCAGCTTCGGGCTCCTCCTGTTGGAAGTCCCGCAACGCAGCTTTTTTAGAATAACAGACGGAGCCTAAGCCGGAGCCCGAGCTATACAAGTCATGGTTTCGAAAAGGGCCATTGCTGACGTCATTCGCCTACGTCATTTAACCTTTAACCCCGACGGGGAGGTTGATTAAATCCATTTTTACCATTGTTGCATTAAACATGTTGCCAACAACAATTGGACTTGACGACTGTTTCTCAGCACTCAAGTTTAACCGAGGATCGAGGTTATACCCAAACCACAATTTCTAGAACAGTAAATTATTTCAGAGAAAATATAACTTCATCGTTATGCTGCCACGGAGCGCCTGAAGGCAATAACTTAGTAATGTTTTGGTCAAATTCAACCATTCCCTACCCTCAAAATGTCAAAGTTTACCCACCTTGTAATTTGAAGAATATCTTAACGCCACTGAGTCGAGGCAGATGGAAGACTCGGTCGTTGGCACAGGTTCATATATCCTCTTTTATTTATAGCTACAAGCCACCTGGAAATTTTCTTCGAACGTTCAATAATTCTGAACAGGGCTACATTTCCTATTGTTATAAGGAAGACAAAATTATCCATTTATAAAAATAAAAAAACGGGCTCAGGAGATTGCACCCTTTGCATAAATTGGCGATAGTTTTTTTTTTATTAGATGTCAATTTGCATCGGGCAGTATAATGAATATTATTTTTGTTTTCCCATACACCGTGAAGCACTGTACAATGTATACTCAGTACATTATTTTCATGAGTTCTGTTAAAAACACAGGCATTTTACTCGGGTGGGATTCGAACCTACGACCTTTGCCATTCCACAGAGCACATGTTTTATACCACTAGAAAAACTAGCTTGTCTGGTAGCAATAGTTTTTGTTTTGTTTACCTTTTACCCTGACCTGAATATTTCAGACTCAACTTATACATACCATTGGAAATCCTTTTGTGTCTCTTTATCTGAAATACTGCTGCTCCAATTACAAAACAGTCTACTTTATAATAAACTCACATTCCTTGCAGTATTGACATTTTGGTGTTCGATATGTGGCACAATTCTTCACCCCGCGTACCGTGTAGACTACACTGGTATACATTTTATAGATGCTATCCCGTTGGCAATTTATTTTTCTGCAGTTCACAATTGCCTTCTTTTTTAAGGATTCCCTTTTTGGAATCGATTAATTTTTTTTAATAAATCCCCATTGAAAATCATTACGACAGTGGCAATATTCCGTTGCATTAATTTCTAACCTTTGACCCACACGCAGTGGCTCAAGGTAATGAAGTCATATCAATGGTGGACGCATACTAGTCTCCAAATTGAGTGCACGTTATTATTTAGACAGACAAAAAATGACGCTTCGAATAGACCTTAAGCATTGACGTCATCATCATGCCGCCATTAGAGGTCAAACGAAGTTGAAACGATGGAAACGCGAAAATATACGCTATACGCGCTGCGCACGGAAGAGGATGGACCTTCGAGCAAACCGCCTCTTGACCTCTTCGCGAGGGCGCCCTCGTTGATCTCCATTAATACTGTCAGTATTAATGGAGATCAATGGCCCCACTGCGCAGTGACGTCATTCACATAATTATAAGGTATGTTACAGCAAACTTGGTTTGAAGAGATATCTTTGATGGCTCGAACAAAACCTTTGTTAATCCGCAATGGCTGATAAAACACTGTTTTAAAGTTTTTTTTCTTAGTGTTACTACCCCCACCAACCCACCCCTTGATGTCTGCTCGCGGTCGTTTCAGTTGAAACTTGATAAGACCACCACTTGCGCCCCCCCCCCCCTCCTCCATCCTTTATTGAGCCAAGCAGATCATTGACCCCGCTCAGTCCCTCCCAGGTCCACTTCTCAAGAACGCTAAGCCCTAGGTGTTTACAATAATAAGTTGTTGATTGGCGGATACGGTTGGATTTAGAGGAAGGATGCGTGAGATTGTGTGCTCATCCAAGATAACGGAGACGACAACGCAAGTTGGCTGACCACTGTCATGTGGGGGTGGTGACTCTGCACAAAGAAACGCTGCGGGGCCGAACCTCATTCGATTGGTTGAGAAGTCTGCTGCCTTCTCATTAATCCAAAGCATTCTGATTAAAGTCAGCTTACATCGGTCTCGTTATAATTCGACGGGATCTCGTGTGGTTTTAAGAGTTAATTTTGTACCACAGATTAAAGAGGAAGCGGTTTATATGAATTTTGACAATTAAATGCTGTTTTACGAAGGAATGAAGGAGTTTTGTTTCCCCCACCATTTGTCGAGATGTAAAGTCATCTAATGTAACAAATCGTTTGAAATTAAAACCTTCACAAAACATGGAGGCATGTGTTAAACTTCGACCTAGTTGTTACCGAATTAAGATCTTGTTTTTGCTACTGTTTCGCTGCAACACAAAATAAAACAATAATAATAATAATCAAATAAATAAATAAACAAAAAACATAAATAATTAAATAAATATTTAATTAATTAAAACCTTCATTCACTTTTTCATTCGCAACCTTATTTCCATACTTGAAAGCAATTATTGTTCTATAAATTCGTTCAGTGTTCTACTCTTACCGTGTCTTAGTGTTCAAGATTAGTGTTTAAACGGTATAGATCCCCTCTAAAATCCCCCAACCAAAAACATTTCCCTGACCCCAAGACTCTGATCAAGAACGAGCCCCCTGTCAGCAAACGCCAAGCCCCTCTATTTACCGACCTCCGCGTGTCAGTTCAGATGACGGGAACGCAAACACGATGAAGTTGTGATACTCAGTATATCAGGAAGCGTGGAGTGAACACTGCCCTCGGGCGTACATGACGCAAAATAATTAAACCACCCGGCCGCCTCAAAGCGCACTCTGAACTTTTCTGATCTAAACAGTTCACTCTAGACTAATGAAACGACTTGCTCTTTGGGAAATTGGAAGGGATGTGTTACGTTATAAACTAGAACCCTCTAAAAAGGTCAATCGGTTTGGTTGAAGACACCAGTGTTTTTAATAAACAAGGTACAATGTAGCGTTTGTCCTATATTATTGTATTCATGTCTAGGGTATTTTTCAATAAAAAACATACATCAAATCACGGTGGACGTTGTCAGCGATATTTTACACGTTCAAAGTATTTCGTACCGGGAAGGCGAAATAAGAATAAGACCGATTGCGCGACCCACGTCATGTGGACCTGTAAAGGGTATTAAACGTAAACAAACACGACGTCCTCCATATAGGAAAGTGCGTTTATACGGTATGTGATGATTGTTGCGTTTGTTTATTCGATCTAGGCTTTTCTTTCTCGAAATCTGTGAAAAATATTCCAGAGTTTGTACTAGAGACCTTCAAGTAGCTGAATACAGCCAGTATGTTAAGGACAGTTCCAGCAAGTCTTGGAAATTCTACAAAGAAACGTTATGTTCACGATGTTCACTTTATTGCACGACGGAACGTTTGGGCCAGACGAGGTGCGATCACACGCTTTTCAACACAAGAATTTTACAATTTTGAAGCTGAAATCATCCAAAGAAAAAGGCTATCAAAAACTGTAGAGCATGACTCAACATTATATAATTATTCATTACTTGTCACCAACGGTGGACGATGTCATTGGATAAAAAACGAAGCGCTGATGACGTTGTTTGTTTACTTTTAAAAAGCCTGTGGGATAACCACAGTTTGTAAAAAATAAGTCACACATATTCAAAAATAGTGTTGAATTTGTTGGAAACAAACTAATAATGAAATAATGAAATGTATTTTCTTGAAATACAGTTTGCAAAAATTTGGAACTTGGTCATGAACGTCTGTCAAAAAGATTGTTTTGCTAACATTTGGCCGTCCATGCCAACCAGCGCGGTTTGTTTTTTTATCAACCAAAAGAAAGGTCTACACACGCCCGGAAATGTCCGACCATCAACGATACTACTCGAATGTTTACGACAACGAGTTCGGAACATTTCGGTTATTTTCGGAAAAGGAGCAGTTCCCCGTTTTTGGTCACGTGACATTGGGTGATACCAACATTGCCATCCTCAAAGAAAACAATTTCCAATTTTTTTTAAGGATTACCTTTTTTCGGCATTGATTAAAAGAATAAATAAACAAACAAAAAAATCCCCGTTGAAAATCATTACAACAGTGGCAATTTCTGAAAAAAAAACTTAAAATTAAGGAAAAAAAACTTACCGGACCCTTAAATCGAACGAGAATAGTCGAAGATTAGTGGGTCTGGGAACCAGACTACGGTTTGTTAAGACTGCTGTTCACCCCACGTCAATCGGGCAACCCATCTTAAACTTCGTGTTACCAAGTACAAGTTTGCCAAGTCGTATCTTACGGAACCACACACATACCACGAGCCCATAATGTCCTAAATATGGGTTATCGTGTATAATATGGTTGGGGTTGCATTGGGAAAGATTATTCAATTAGTTTAACCTCTACTTTGTTAAACTTCAACGGGGTCCAGACTTTCATCGAGACACCAATTAGAAAATAAAGCCCAAGTGAAGATGTTTCTGTCTGAGATAGAACTGGGTCAACGCAATCTCAGAGGTACATTCCATCCCTAATTAGGCTGATTTACTTAATTTCCCAATCCGGAAACTCTGACTTAAGATCGAATGTACAGAAGACCGTTAAGCCACTGTAGAAGCCCCTGGCTCAGTTGGGTTGACGACCATCACCCGGTAATGTTTACCAGCGATGGAGTTGATGATAGCAAACTGTCAGCCCTCTAATTCGTAATCTGAAGCTGGGTTTAATTAGTAGGCAGTGGGTGAATACATTATAAGATGTCTTCAGATTTTACTTTGAATAATCCAGGATGTAGGTTGAAAAAAAAATTGAAGATGCACCTTGCAGTTTTTTATGCTGTTTATCTGAAAACTTGTGCTTGTCTTTGAAGACATTACCAGTGTACATGTGCACGTTCCCGGTCTCGGTCATTGTCACTGACTGGAAGTCCTGGGGTCGATTTCACAAAGAGCGAGATTAATTTTACCATGTGTATCAATCTGAATTGCTAAAAAGCAAAGTTTGATGTCACAATACTAATCACTACGGCAGTTATTGGCAACTCCTCAACTAGAAGGAATATTGATGTTTGGTGAAATGGAACCCTGGACCACAACACTGGAACTGTCCGTCAGAACAAACGACGAAGGCACTGGGGACTACCACACCAAACTAACTTAAACACAAGAACCATCTCTGTCCTCATGTACCCAGTTATTCGTGGGTGAAGAGAAACAGTAGACCCTTGGAATATTACGTCACACTCTCAAACAGCGCCCTCACTGAGGCAAAAGGTGGTAGATTATTGGACGACAGCTGCTGCTCTCATGGGTGCGTAAAACGTGCACGTGACCTCAGCATACCAGCAGCGTTGCGTGTCATGCTGGGCATATAACATGTACGTTATATTGGTTTAGTTGTCCAGCGGTGACGTAACGAAATAAGGATTGGTATAAACATGGCGGATTTTACGAAAATTATCTACTGAATTTATTGAAGGACGAATATTTCAAGAAATTTTTAAGGGATGCCACAGGCTTTTCTGGCTGACAGCGGCCCATTATTTTGTCGCGTAGCTCTCGGCTTCTCTCAGTGGATTTTACGTCAGCTTGTTTCAGGTATAGGACTGAGGACAAAACATACCCTGCTCGCGAGCGGAGAAAAGTGTGGCTGGGTGACACCATTCTTGGTTCATTCTTAACAATGGATGGTTTATCTCACGACCAAGAGGCGATTAGTTTTTTTCACGCTATTTTGCGACCTGAAATCAAAAAAAGCTTTCTCGTGTTAATGCTTTCCATACTTGGCGGTGAGCTGAGAGATAGTTTTTAAGGAATGAAACAAATTGCCAAGTGACCGGGGTAATAATGTCCATGCGGAGCGAGCGTCAACATCCAGCGCTGTATAAAATGAAATGACCGCTGTCATTATTTTTTTAAACTATTATTTATTAGCTTCACTTGAATCAACAATCAGTGTAAAACTTGGCAATGAATGACGCCCCGTTAAGTCGGAGGAGACATCTGGTCTTGGAGAAACTACGTCTTGAATTCGATCAGGATCGAGACACATGGTAACGTTGCAAGTATAATGTGCCGCGTCGATAAATTCTTAAAATACAAGTATTCTACCTTTACCCTTTCATCAAGATGAAGCACGAAGTACAAGATATCATTTGTAAATGGATCAGTCATGAAATTTGAGAAAGTTCAATTCGAGTTTTTATTGAAACAAGGTTCTCATCTAAACGTTTCTTGGTGTGAAAGAGCACGTTACGGTCGATAAAGACAGGATATCAGAAGTTGCCATATTAAGAAGGATTTTTTACATTAAATTGTTCGAACAGGTGGAAAACACGTGCCGCCCCCAGGTTTAAATACAGGAAGAAGTGCAGCAGGAATCTCTGTGGCGATCAGTGGAGCCGCGGTTCCAGACAGGTCTGGCGTCGCTTGCCAACCTTTGCTCTCGCTATCAGGCAGCGTCAGGGGGACCTGTTAAGCTTCAGAGTTGCAAACAGATTGACAACAAGTGAACCTGAACATTTCCGGCGCATCAAAGTCTGTTTCCCGAAGACACGCGTTTTCCTGACTGAGCCATAATTGGAGGTTGTTGCTAACTACACAAAGAGACCCACCACTGCAGTATACTGCGCCCGGGTATATAACAGGTTTCATCCTCATTGATATGTGAGATTGCAGAATAGCTGTACAAAGATGACGTAAGTTAAATAGAAATGTCTTACAAGCACACACACACACAGAGCTCCACCCACACCCCGATAAATCATGAAGAATATCTCCACGATTGTTGTAGATTAAAACTCGTTTGACAGTTTCGGAATTTCATCTACATTCCTAAATAATGACACCATAAGAAGAACGAACATTTTTTGGATTGACTGCACTGTGTGGAATTATTTGAAGAAGTTCGGATATTTTTTTTCTGCCACAGATAAATTGGACAGCTTAAACTGAATGAAAGTATGTTTTATGAGTCTATGACACTTCGTCAAACAAAAATGTATTGGTTTGTGTGCTTGGACCGGAGGTGAGGGAACACGACAGTGACGTAAAAAAAAAACCCGAAATAGTTAGTGTTGGAATAAATTACGAGGAAAACCAAAAAAGAACAACAAAAACCAAAACAAACAAATAAACAGACAAATACTCAGCAAACAGCCCACCCAGCCCAGACGCAAACAAGCCACCCCAAGAGAAAGAAAAACCTTTCAACATTTTCATAGTAACGGTGCTCTTCTAACAACATTTTGTTTAATTACAGAAATTTATTGTACAACCGTTTAAAAGTTTGCAGAAAATTGCTTCTGTGCGGACTTAATGCTATATCCACAGCAACCTGAATCATCATCAACACTGATTCAATTCACAGCCATTCTACACGTCGTACAACCCACGGCCAACACAAAGGACCTTGCGTGCTGAAAGGAAGTTACAAAGACACATGGTTTACAGACTTCTACAGTCTAATAAACCCGCAATACTGGAGATGACGTGGACGTGTCAGCTACACAGCTCAAAATATTATCCATATTAACGTTTCCGTCGGGCTAAGATTTATGGTTTAATTAGACGAATTGGAATTCTCCAAGGTGACTGAGTGACGGTTATAACGCCTGAGCTAACTTGGAAACCCATTTGAAAGACGCTGAGACAATGTGTAACAATTAGCCAACTTCACGACCAGATTGCCGAACTATTTACGGATGAACTGAAGACCAATAAGTGGAGATGACAGGCCAATCCTCAAATGGATCAACCCTGAGCCCCTCCCCCCACCCTTCGCTGTAAGGATGTTCCCATAGTTGTCACACGGTTGAACTGCTTCCCCCTCCCATCACCTCACTTTCCCATTGAGGAGAGACAGTTTTCAACCGCACAGCGTGTAACCATACAGGCTGCGCGAGAGTGGGGAAAGAAAGTTTAACGCACAGTGTTCGAAAGGGACGCCCCCGGATCGAAGCTGAATCTTAAATGCGAATTACTACTCCCTCTGGATCCGCGCCAAACCCACAAGGTTCCAACCTATGTTTAGAAGTGCTCCAGGACAGTCAACACGAAGAAATCACACAAATGTCAAGTTTCTCCGCACCGTAAGCTGGACTTTTGATTTATACACGGTAAGTGCTATTTACTTGACTTCGATTTATACACGGTAACTGATATTCACTTTACCAACTTAGGTCTGATCAGTGATATCAAATAACTGGAGACTTATTGAATTTGTATTTCGCTTAATTATTGACTTGTAAACAAATGTCTAGACGTGTGACATTAAAGTTTTTACCCCTGACTTTATTTTTGGGGGTTGGCTGTTATCCTAAGGACGTGAGCTTCAACCGCGGAAGAAGTCATGATTGACCGCAATCCACAAAATTTAAAGAAATCCTCCAACCAGTAAGTTAGTCTGTAGTACAGCTAAACATCTCATTTTAATTTGTCGTTAGTCGTAGCTCAGCCTCTCAATTTGTATAAGTGGGGGGGGGGGGGAATACAATGGAATTTGGGCACCATTTTAAAATTCCTCATCAGTGTTCGCCGTGTGAGCCACAGTCATTGTTGTAAATCATTGTGTTAAGTGTAGCAGGTGAATCACATTCTACACCCATTGTTAAAGAATTGAATTTAATTGCATTGCTTGTTACTTTGTAGGAATTGTTTTTGGCGGTTTGTCATCCTGGATGCTAATTGATTGGCAGGTTGCATCATGGAAAGTTATCCCAGATTCCTTATATCGGTTTAGTTTGGACAGCTTTTGAAAGTCGAAGTGTCGATTTGAACATACCAACTTCAAACAGTAACTAATTGGCATCAGCAATGATGTACACCACAAAATGTAAAAAAAAAAAAAAAAAAAAAAAAAACAATGTTGAGGTTTATCCACGAAGTTGTTTGACCAAGAATGTAGTTTAATTTGAAATGGTTGACATGCTAAACAAAGTGTTTTCTTTTCCAAAAGATTAATATTCTTAATATCTATTATAATGGTTACGGTACCTGCTACTAATAGGATTCGAACTGCCTCTAGCTACCAGGCAGTCTCGGTAGTATATTTGGTAAGCCTTCTGCTCTATAGAAAGGAGGGTGTCGTGGGTTCGAACCCCACCCGAGGAAAAAGCCTGTGAATTGAGTACACATTGCATAACACACATCGGTGTACGGGTAAAAAAAAATACTATTTTTTTTCTTGCCAAATAGAATAACGTGAAACTTACTCGGCTATAGCCAAATGTACACATAATTTTTTAATATAGATTTTTTCATATATGTTTTCATTTGAGACACTAGAAATAATTTTCATGTAACAAGTATTGTGTGCATTATGCGTGGCATATGCAAAAGTATTTTAATGTTTTTTCGCTTGAAGCAGCATCATCTGTCAAAATTCGTTCAGAGAAAAATTCCACAAATATTTGTTTTTCGAGGGAAAAACTTAAGCAATGTAACTTTAAGCAAGTGGTATTTTTCTTAAGCTCTGAAATTTAAAAATATTATTTCGGCCTTTTAAACAAGAAAAAATACGTATCTTAAGATTTCTTTATCCCGAGTGGTATAAAGAAACTCTCTCTTGATTACGGTATGAGCAAACAATATAATATATCCTCACTAATGCATGCAGTTGGCCTCTTAGTATTTGTCTGTGTGAAATTTATGACAAAACTTGTACGATTTTCTCCAAAGAGCAATCTGTAGTTTTCACGAAAAATAATACGGTCGGAAAAAAAGAAAAAGGCTTGTGTTTTCGAGAAATCAGCGTCTATAAATCTGTTTTTTTCGTTTATGCACCATTATCATTTAAATAGAGGAAGAGGCAGTCATGTTTGTCCCGCAACGGATTCATTTACCCCTTCCTGTTCTTAGCTGTGCTGTGAAGAGACTTGCATTTATATCTCGCCGTGTCTTGTTTCTGCACATTGGGGCAGGTTTCTATCCCTTCAAAAAGTAGCCCACATCTCGAGTGGTCTTTGGGCCTTGTGATGGATGAATTGCATCAGAAAAAAAAGAAAGAAAAAACATCAACTCCATCAGGCTGTATTTGTTGTATGAAGCCCTAGGACAGCATTTTCCATTCTCTTCTGTCACTTATCACTCTACTCCATGTTGCCGTTTTCATATAATGGAGATTTCACCTCTTCACCCCTTTTTTTGGGCTTCCTCTTTTTCTCCTGTCTGTCCTTGGTTGCCATTCTGTGAGTCTCTTGGTTACATGACATAAATCTAGCCTTAAACGAATAGTTATAATCTCAGGCTCATCGGTGCCATTAAAACATTTTTATCAGGGAAACATAAGACAAACCACCATCATTTAAAAAAAAATATATATATATACAATAACTTTGTTGGCGTGTCGTGGCCAAGCGGATAAGAACACCGGACTCGAGCTCTGGTGTTTCTGATCAGCAGAGTGTTGGTTCGAATCCCGGTCGTGACACTGTGTCCTTATAAGCAAGACACTTAAACATTATTGCTTCGTCCTTCGGATGGGACGTAAAGCCGTAGGTCCCGTGTGTTGTGTAATGCACGTGAAAGAACCCAGTGCACTTATCGCAAAGAGAAGGGGTTCGTCCCGGTGTTCCTGGTTTGATCGGCAGCAGATTATGCCACAGCACCTTGAATAAATACTGAGAAGCGCCTTGTATCCTGTGGCAATTTGCCGCTATATAAATCCTGTTATTATTATCTATTATTAAATATAAAAATTATGACGGTTTAAAATTATACTATCCAAAGCAAACATTTTGAGAAAAGTTTCGTACGTGACGAGCACCATTCATGAATTTATTACAATGATCTGCGTATAGGACTTTGCAAAGAAACGTGACCACCAAGGATTAAGCAACATAATTTTGGCTATAACATCGAAATCGAACGATTTGGGGAACATTTGTAAAAGATTGTCTCGAGTTACCTTATCACAAAGAAACAAGAGCAGGTGTACCATAATAGCGAAATGATCAAATTCTCCATAAGTATCATAACAGTAAAAATACACGCAGACGGTAAAATTACAAACTGACATTTTAAGCTCTCGAAATGGGGCAAGCATAACGGAAATTTAAAGGAGTGTTTGTCCTCTGTTATCAGGGACAAACCGTCTGGTCTCTCCCTGCCCCGGACAAGTCGAGGAGAAATCCCCTGAGCAGGGTTGACTTCTTACGAGGGTTATTAAGGAGTCGATGAGCCACGTTTAGTTTCAACACACGGACTGATCATTGCATTGATTGTGGACTGTGTATTAATGTGTTAAGCTTTATGATGGAACGCCTATTATTACAACAAATCCTGATTGAAGCAAAGTATTTTTTGCGCAAAATATAAAAAAACATTATGAGTATGCTTTTAGATTAATTTGGATGTGTACACTGCAAAAACTGAGGTGTTAAATTGATTCTTTTTTGTATTTATAGATTACAACACCGACATGGTATTAATTTTCACCACTGCTACATTGTTGGTAAAATTAACACCATGTTGGTGTCGTCACATAATTTTAGATACCAAAAAGAATAAATTTAACACCACATTTTTTGCAGTGTTCATAGAAGTATCGTTATCTGACACATATATACTAACACCAAAAATACACTTTTGAGAATGCGTCATTATTACCAATAAAATCATACATTCTTCAAACGAAAAGTGCATTCCAGCACGTGGCACAGCAGTCCTCATAATTTGGAGCGGAAGTCTGTGAAACAAACCCGGTGAACGATGTAAACAGAAACAAAATTGTGAGTTCCGTACACTATTGTATTATGCCGTTGTCAGAGTGTATTCCTTTTTCGGGCAGTCTGGCACGGGACTAGACGTTTACTATGAGTTCCACCTAAGACGTAAGTTTATTTTAACAGTTGAAGACATGTTGTCCATCACTCAGAAATCAACCAACAAACCTTGAGTGGCATATTTCGAAAAAAAATCTTTACAGAGAAATTAATTTCAACTGATATTTTTGAAATAGAAACACGGCTGCTCTGTCTATTTTTAATACATAGGGCAAGGTCGGCCGTCCTCAAACCTGGGAAGTTCCATGCGTCCGGTGCACCAGTAGCTCTTTCTCCGTGATATGTTCACAATTAAGTAAAGTGCAAGGCCAGATGAACTTTAAGAAAAGCCCCATTTTAGCGCCTGCCACTAACATTACATTTCGAATCCGTTATTGTGAATTCACAATCCGCCATTACGGATTCACAATCCGTAATTACGGATTCGCGATCCGTTATTAGTGATTCACAATCCGTTATTACGGTATCATAATCCGTTAATACGGACTAAAAAAGGAGGACCCTTTTTTTTGCAATTTGCCCTGTCGACTTTTCAGAGGAACTTTACTCAGTACATAGTACATTGATTAGATGTCTTTGCAATTATAAATTGAACTGAATTTAGACTGCATTAAAACAAGTATATCGATATTTTTACGCAATCTCATAATATGGTAATGTCTTTTTTTTTGCATTAGTTTTCAATTACTTACAGTGCTTCTTTTTGTTTACACACAGGCCATGATTTCTTTCAAGATGAATAAATCACCTTTGAAGTGCGCCCTCACTATCTTACTGATAACAGAATTAATCATCACTGCCAACAGTAACCAGAGTGAAAGGCATCTCGCAACACGGTACAGTCTAGGTGCAGAGTGCCAGTACATCCACTCTGAACTGTTGTACACATGCGCACAGGGATCCGGTATCAGTGTAATTCCATCGCCGTGCTGTATCCCACAAGTGCGCCATTTTAGGCTCGTTGGCAACGCGATAACGAGCCTCAGAAAACGAGAGTTCAGTAGGCACTTCTCAAACTTGAATACCATTGACTTGAGGAATAACAGGATAAATCGTATCCACCAGGGTGCGTTCCATGGCATGACGAAACTAAAGACTTTGGACCTGAGTGGAAACGAGCTGACAACCCTTGAGAATTGGTGTTTCAAGGGTCTGACTTCCCTTACAACCCTCAATCTTGGCAACAACAAGATTACTAGTTTGACTCAGTGGGTTTTTAATGGCCTACAAGGGCTAACGATGCTGAAACTTGACAACAACAACCTCAATACTCTCCAGGAAGAGGTGTTCGAACTGCTACGAAATCTTGTTAACCTCCAGCTCAATGGGAACCAGCTCAGTAACTTAGAGACTGAGAGCTTCAGCGGACTCCGTCGACTGGAGACCCTGTCTTTGGCTAAGAATCGCATCCAGGCCATACCGGCCATTCTGGATGAAATGCCATCGCTAACCCAGTTGATTCTCAGCAACAATCCAATAGTATGTGATTGCCGAGTGTTGCCGCTTCGCAGGTGGTTGGTTGCCTCTGGACACAACAACGGACCGGACGACGGCGGGATCCTGTGTGCGTGGCCGCCGAAATTGAGAGGTCGGCAATTGGCCATAATTGACAGCCGGGCTCTGTGTCCACTGCCTCACCAACCACTCACAATCTCACCAAGGACTCATTCCAGTACGACACAGAGACCCAAACCAGGCCAAGGGATTTTCAGTGCAGGTGGAAGTTCCAAGCCCGGTAAAGAAGAAGCATTCCATACCGTAAGAATTGGTCAGTATCCGGCTGGAAGGACAACAGTGATCCCGACTGTCCCTACAGACCGGCAGATGGGATCCACTATACCAAGTGTTGGCTTCCCGGCAACGTTAACTGCACCAGCAGCCGAGAAGACAGACTGGATATTCTTCGACAACGTCCCAGATTCTCCAGACGTTCCTCCCGTTCCAACAAGTCCCATGTTTTCTCCACATGACCCAGCGATAACATTAACACCACATTTGGGCGTTGATTCAGGAGTGGCAACCCCGAATCCAAGACCGACTTTGCAGCCTGAAGTGCCGGACGGTAGACCTGATGTAAATGGCAATCCACAGTTTCCAGGGACTGGAGCTGCACATCCATCAAGTCCTGCATCAGGTGGACGCCCACATCACCCCTCTGTATCTCAGAGGCCTCCTCCAGGCAATCCAATGGTACCTACGTCGGGGTATCTGACGACAGGACACCCAAATGTGACTTCGAATGACACCACCGGAGCTACAAGGTATCCAACTCAACTTGATGTTGTACCTGGCAGTCCTAATCCTGATTCTAGGATAACAATGCCACCATCTGTAACCAGCAACAATTCCTATCAGTTCACAACAAGAGACGGTGGTTTGGGATCTATAGATCCAGTCAGCAACGGTGGGGCTGGAGGCAGTTCTTCTAGTGTGGAATTACCTAATACCCCACCGATAACGTACGGCGTACCTGGTCAGAGCGTGGTGCTTCTTTGTGATACCGATGAGTTGGTCTCAAAACCCCGCGTAAAATGGATGCTTCCGGACGGTGAGTTCGTCAAGAGTGTGAACAGCCGCTTCAGGGTCGATGAGGATGGATCACTACGAATTAAGCCACTACAAGAGGGCGATGTTGGGAGCTACCGGTGCATCATCAGACACCGAGAGAGCTCTAGGGTCGTCCTTGTTCGCCTCAGGGCAGCTTGTCCATGTAATTCACGCTCCGCATCAATGGAAGAACAGTTCACGGAAGACTTGTCTCCTGTGCCGTACCCACTCCCGCCGTTTAAATGCTCCTGGACACCGTTGGTGATTGCGGTAGTTACAACCTTCCAAGGTACCGTTGTAGCGTGCGCCATTTTGTTCTGCGTCTGGTATACTCGGTGTTACCGTCGGCAAACTTTCAAGATTCACATCGAGGACGCGGAAAAACGCGACAGCAAAAGGCTACGAAATAGTGATATATCTGTTCTTAGACGCTGCTCTAATCCCACAGTCTCAACCAGTCAGCTGTCATCAAGACCAACAAGCTGCGATCAGGAATCTGCTGTAAACGCCGACTGCAACTCTCTCAACCCGTCGGCTCACGGACGTACGAGTCACACTCTCAGCGACTACATGAACACCTACGTCAGCCAACAGATGCGTCGACACCGGCTACCCGTACCAGACTACGTTGATCTGGATCCAGAATCGAGGGATGCCAACGATACGTTATACTCCAGTCTTCAACGGCGAGAGTTCGGCAATCGTAGACGGAGGTACGTTACTGAATGAGAGTGGCTCTGATACCTCCTATAACTATCTTGAGACTTCGGTTCGGGTAGTCCTTTCCCAACAGAAGACGATGTGCTTGAGGTAAGCAGTTGACAATAGTATTGGTTACTGCACGGAGGAAAGGTTTTGTGAATAATGCTTGTCTTTGACGCGTAGAAATGCATTAGAGAAGCAAACCGGGTGGTGGTGCTAAAAGCACCAGACTACAAGCATCCCACTAAAACATGTCACCTTCAGGAATGGCTACTTTGAGATATCATTGTATGTGACTGACAGCCCGAATAAGCCCTAGAAGTTTTTAGACAAGTTTGTTGCCTGTTAAATGGTACACCGAAGAGATTATTTCAGTATTGTCATTTTGTTGAGAACTCTTTTCAAGTTTTGTAATACTTTGTATCTTGGAAGTCATGAGTCTGAATTAATACACTCTTCCAAACAACAGTGTATAGATAGTTCCCACTTGACGTCACACAGTGTAAAGTCGGCCATCTTTAAGGGCAAATAAGAATGTGAAATACGTATGGTCGCCATTTCAGCAAGCCATGTTTTGTTTTATCAATGGTACCAGTGGTCGTTGCCTGCACTGGTCTATTAATGCATGTAAACGAGTTACTTGCTGAAATTGAGTCCATTGCCGTTCATATTTTAGGCTGAGTTCTCCATCTTGCGACTTAGGTGCTCTATAACCTTTGGTTAGAACGCTTGCAGCTCGAAGCCAAAACCAAAGTTGCCATTAAGGATAGCGTTCGCTGGAAACTGTCTACAGACAAATCCGAGCAGCTTGCTCATGGGCGTTTATACCAACCGTATGGCCGCCGCACGCACGCGTCGAGGCACACGCACTGTGAATCCTCCATGCCGATTGGTACATATGCGCACTGACGCGCGTGTCGTGTCACGCCAGCGTGCGGAGGCCATGGCTGCGGTAGTGTACAACACCATAAACGAGCTCTGCTCGGATTGGTGTATACCATCTCTTTAATATCTATAATAGGCGTAGCTTTGATGGCGCCTCTTTTATCACAGCATGTTAAGCTCTAGCTATAAGTGTCATCGATGAAAGTCACACGATCAGAATTTCCATTATCAAGGCAACTTCTGTGAAGGGGGCAAAAAATGACTGGAAGAATAAAAAAATGTATGAAAGCTGGATCTTTCAAAAATTAAGTTGATAGTAACTATATAAATTATTGTAGATGTAGAATTGTGTTTTAAAATAGTGACATCCCTTTCGCATTTCCTGGCAGGCAGGATTCCACACTACGCATGATAATATTACACTTTGTATCATATTTGCCACGTAAAATCAAGACGTTTCACAATAACTGCAAAACAAAAAAATGAGAAGTGCCTCGTTTGTCAAAAGTTGATCTCCATAAAATGTAAAAATTATATTTTCTTCTTTTGAGCGCTGTTTATAAATTGTGCCTGCCTACAAGAAGTCCGGATTTTGTGGGTTTTTTTGGTATACATATTGTGTTGTCACGGGTCTGTTTGATAAAACGACAATGTATTAACTTTTTGTAACTACGATGACCTACAAATTAAGTTCCCTTTAACGCCTCACTGGGTGACTGTAATTGACTGTGAACTGGGTTTGGAACCAAACAGGTGGAAGGATATCTCACAATCTCCTATTTCACTACCTTAACCAATCCAGTATTCTAACTTTAACTATATGATGACCTACAAATTAACTTCCCTTTAATGCCTCACTGGGTGACTGTAATAGACTGTGAACTAGGCTTGGAACTAAATACGTGGAAGGATATCTCACAGTCTCCCATTTCACTAACTTGAGCCACACAAACTGGAGGAAACGGCTGTAGCGTACATTGGGCTGTTCCGTTTCTTGCTCAATACTCAAGGGACTAAAGAGGGCTGTAGTAGATGTTAAATTTGCATCTGGGATAAAGAGTACTACAAGATTTTTCAAAACTGTGGGGCATTCTGGGCCCAAATTTTGAAAGTGTGGCCGAAGCACACTGAATTGGTAGCAGATCCTTGGAATATTTTTATTTAATGTTTATGTTTGGTTTGAAAAGCTCTACTGTGCAATCTGGAATGGTTAAAATGGTTTTATGGTAGTTTTTTTTTGTGAATTTGATATAAAAATCTAAAAAAAAAAAAAAAAAAAAATAAAAAATACCCTACACCAATTAAGCACTGGATACTCAGTACTTTCCCGGGTCCTGTGAAAAAGTCGTCAGGCATAGTGCTACACTAGGATACGAACTGCCTCTAGCCACCGAGCAAGCGCGGTGGTCTAGTGGTATAAGACATCTGCTCTAGAATGGCAAAGGTCGTGGGTTCGAATTCAAATCCGAGCAATATGCCTGTGGACTTTTCTTCACAGGACTTGGGAAAGTACTGAGTATACAGTGCTTAAAACACACATCAGTGTATGGGTTAAACGCAAATGATAAAGAGGAATGTATTTTAAAGACGATTGCAAGAATAATTGCAAGTTTGCCCTGTTTTGACAAGATGTAGATTACGAAAAACGAGAATTTCATGAGTTCTAGTTTTTTTATCACAGTGTTATGTAAAAAAAAATATGTATGATAGGAGAGATTTTTTCTATTTGAAGGGAATTGTTTGAAGAAAATTCGGGCATGTTTGTGGAATTTGAAAGGTGTAAAAACTTATTGTCGTTTTTCTTGCATGAATGTAAGCAAAATCATAGAGAAAGGACACTGGTGTTATTGAAGGGAACAAAAATTTCAGTTAGGTGTCCACGTTAAGATAAATTGCCAACAAAAATGGGCTGTGTCGTCATGATCACAGCGAGTCTGTGGCTGAACTGACTTATGACCACTCAACCTGTTATTTCACGCACCCGCGCGCGAGTAGCGGTCACATCACAGAATAATAAAGACGGCGCCCTTTGAGATATAATGGTCAACGCGGGCGCGTGCAGTAACTGGGTGAGAGTTCATGTTTCTGGGCCCAGAAACAAGGCAGACTACGATCTTGACAACACAGCCCCTTTAACGTTATAACGGAAACTATCACCAGTAAACTATAGTCAAAATTGCGGGTACAACTATGAAAAGAGCCGGTGTGGTCTCGACGTTTCTCCTGAAGACGAGCAGATTATACTGTTCGAAACGTCGAGACCACACCAGCTCTTTTCAGAGCCACCACTCCTCCAAGAAGAGATTTATACATGGTTGTACCCGCAAATTTGGAGCCTTTTAAAAGTTTTATTTGAACATTGATGATGGTCTTTTGTTTTGTAAAGAGAGTAGGGCATCTAAATTTTCAAAATATTTCACAGAGGTAGAGGAGGCAGGATAGTGAAATTTGCTCAATCTGAAATGTAGTTGTTGGGATTCTAGTAAAATAAATACGATGGTAATGAGACGTATCATAGACACTTGCCTTTGGTAGTTGTAGTTTATTACAAGTATTATAAATCTTTAAACAGGAAATGACAAATTCCGGCCTCAGATTGGAAACTTACATTCATTTTTAAATCAAAGAAGAACAAAAATGTAAAAGCAAATGCTTAAATGAATAAAAAAGAGAAGCTTTACCGCAATAAAGATAATAAGCGTAGCTACCGTAGGCTTCCATTCAAAATTTAAGCTGTTGAATTGACATGCCAAATAAAGTTTTAGAAATTATCACTTTTTTTTGGGGGGGGGGGTGGTCATTGATAATACCATGCTTCATTGCTTACCTACTACACCCAAGTTTAATAGAAGAAATACGCCTAAGCTTCTGAAAACGTCTAAATAAATATTGGTACACGTCGCCCTGTTGATTGTCACATCACATGCATTACCACATTATTTTTTTAGTGATAAAATTTTGACGTCCTGATACAAATTTTAAATACACCATTTCCCAAACTAATTTGAGAATAAATGGAAAATCGCTGTTTACAGTCAAATATTGTTATGGCGGGTGTCAAAAAGGAGGTCACCCTGCTTCGGTTCACACTATTTTGAAACGAACTTTTAAGTGGTGGGAATACATTTTTTTTGCCTGGTGTAGTTTGAACACCGGCCATTAGGGACTAAAATTTACAATGTTGCGTTTTGCGTTCTTGTTGTTATTATTTGGTTGTTGTTTTCATTCCCCTTTCTTTGTTCCCTTTTTTCTTCTCCGTTTGAGTCCCAAGAGATGACCATCTTAGCAATAGTGAGGAAATTGATTTATGAAATAGGCTATCCTGTTCGTTAGTGTGTCGTTAATCCACTGTGGGCCACGCCCACTTCACACAAACTGGCTCTGACTATTATCAGAAGCATAATGGAGTTGCACTAATAACTAGTTTTGGTGTGATGATTTATACGCAAGAAAAGTTTAAAACTAATTGGACTTGGCTTTTACATGCGTTCTTCAAAAATTGTGTTTTATTTCTAATCCTGGATGATTTGGTATCAGGGCAAAGGGCAAATTAGGGAGACCATATCGCACTGCCGGTGTCAGATGCAATTGTGTCCGCCATGCAATACTGTCCGCTCCGGACACTTTTGCATATGCAATCGTGTCCGGGGCTATGCAAAACCGTCCGACGTACATGTACATTGTGCGTCAGCGAGCGTGCATGCACTGAACATGCAAATGCACATGTGCGGCATGAATATTCATGTATTATGATTGCAGCTTACTGCAACGGTTTCAGCGCTTTAGTTTTTCTTCTGTTTTAAATCTTTTGACATATTTATAAACATAACCCGGGGGGTGTCATGGACAAGCAAAATTTCCACGGGCCCGCCGTGCCTGGGGCTTGTTTTCGCCGAATATTTGAACATAGGCTTCGAGGACCGTTTTGCACGGTGGCGGACACGATTGCATATGCAAATGTGTCTGGGCGGACACAATTGCATTATGCAGCAGCGTCCCGGCGGACACAATTGCATATGCAAATTACAATGAATCTTAATCCCAAACGTTGAGCAGTTCAATTATTTAGTTCAATGAACAGTTGGAGTAACTACAGAGGAATTAAGAAACTATGATGTGAATACAAAAAACAAACAAACATTAGGACAATGCGGGCTTTGCAACAGAAACTAAAATCAGAATTATTTGAAATCCAACCTTATCTAAACCAGCCCACCATCGCACAAGGGAAGCTGTCATTTAGTCATCATCAGAAGATGACACCTTGAAGGCGGCTCAAACAGATTGCATGATCAGCAATTCGTTTTACAATTATTTAATTATTCAATGACCCTGAGATTTACCTTAAATGATCTTGTCATAACACGCGAGCCTTGCTCGGGACACGTAGGCCTAGTACCCCGTGGGTGTTTGGGGCGACGGGTATAGTTTGAGGACTAATTTAAGACTCCACGGATCTCAGTCCAACTTCTTCCAACTGTAACTATATGGCTCAGTTCCGTGATTCTCCTTACTACACGGTGTTTAACTCTTTCTCTCTGTTGTTAGTCTATTTGTGGCTGCACAAGCACAACTCAATTGGACAGCAAAGCCATTGGTGACCTCGATTTTGTAGAGTATCAAAATGAGAAACAACAACTGTCCCGTCCATACGCGTGCAGAAATCCCGGAGTCAAAGAGCTAAGGCGCCATGTGAAGCACGTGTTTTTTTTTTTGCAGGGGAGGGGTGTCAGAAGGGGTGCAAAGGGGGACACATTATATTTGAAGACGGGAAAATTTCAGTTGAGGTCAAGTCTAAGATGTTCCACATGGGGAGGGAGAAGGGAGCTGTCCCCCTTTCCCTCCTTGGTAAGCATTGGAGCCTCCCTCGGTCCTATCCTCTCCAAACCCTATCAGTTGGTCATCTCTTTGTAATAATATGTTATGCCTTAAGGCTACCAGTGGGCTCTTTGGAACGTTGTTAAAGAACAGTTCCTTTTTGGCGTTTGATGCGTTGTGACATCATATTCAAATGCCCCACCCCTCCTAACAAATAAGCTAAAGCGCAACAAGATTATGCTTACCAGAATAAGGTTACCAGCCAATGATACCATGTCACACGTACCATTTGTGACTGGTATCCTGCTCATTTCTGCTAAGCAGTAAATTGTTAATCCATATTTTCTGCTGAAGCAGCTCTACTCTGAAATTGGAACGTCCCCAGAGTGTGCGCAACCGCCGCAATCTTTGCTTTGTCGTAACTTAATGGTCGGGGAACGATCGACACCCGCTGTCTACGTTAACGAGGTTGTACCCATTAGTTTTTTTGCGTTGGATGGTGTCAGCTGTTCCGTTGAGTGATTGGTTAATCTCCGGTTGACGTCATCAGCTATCGTCCCAGCCTGTTGTCACTCAACGGGTCCACTGCATAATGAAGAAACCGGTTTGGGAATCCCCCTGGGACGCCAAAAATAGTTCGTGACGTCATCAGACCGGGATAACTTTTCCAGGGAGCATATTGACAATATCTTTTTTTCTGACCATGATGTCAGAAAACATGAAATGATATTTTCCCCATTTGGATTTTTGTGCAACATCAGGTATTTTTTTTTATACATAAGCGTTTCAAGGGACATGGAGAAAATAGAGTAAGTCATAGTTATGACTTATATCTCATAATCATTACTTAGTACAACTCATAATTATGACTTATATATTATAAGTATAAGATATATATCATAAGTAGCTCTCGACTTGTATGCGTCATAAATATGACAATTTGCACAAGTTATTATGAGATATAAGTCACATAATTAAGATTTATGCTAATTCATAAGTATGAGCTATAAATCATAGTTATGCTAATTCATAATTACGATAATGGTATGTCAAAGTTATAACTTGTGCTTTGTGCTTAGTCATAACTATGACTTCCCTTTTTTCTCAATAATGGTTACTGCCTGACGCTTCTACCCTTGAAAAAGTTTTTCTCTAATGCCTCTGAGAAATACTTCATGGGGTCGAAACTTATAAGGCCATTAACCATTTTTGAATGAGGTCATTTTGATTGGTAAGCAGTTCGTAACAGCTAATTATATCATATTGAAAATATATTACATTATTGGTAGATAAATATATAAATAAATAAACAATATAAATGCAAGCTTTTTGAGTCTCACTTTTCAGGAATCTTACTTTTCCCTGAACTGTTTCATTTATTTATAAAGTACAAACTGTCCTTGGAAATACCAGGGCCCTTCTCGGAACCACGGCTTCGGTTTTGACACCGGCTTAGGGCTATAGGGTCCGTCAGCAGTGGTGTTTTTTTTTTGCATTTTCAAGCCTTCCCAGGGTGAACGACCTTTCCGAACCTTGTGCAAATATAATCTTTCTTGCTGGAGATGACGTGCGACCACGTGGAAGTTGTTAACAAAACATGAATATTCATTTTTTTTTTTGGAGTTTTTTTTTTTACAATACAGCCGTGCCCCCGCTGGGTTTTAATCAATGAATGAACAAATAAAGCAAAAACTGTAGCCATACTGTTTTTTTTTACAAAGTTATTTATTACTATTGCTACGATAATTATTAGCTGAAAACGAATATTTTCAACTCATCTACCATCAGTCTCGTACTGAAAATGTGAGCATTTTATCCATGCAATATTTCCTATGCAGACTGAAAGAACTACGGCATAAAAATCACACAAAATAATAGGAAATAATAGCAAAACCATTACAAGAAAAAGGTAATAAAATAGTTAAATAGTATGGACGGAAAAAAGTAAGGGATGTATTTGTTTTAAATGCCAAATAAATGTACATTAAATATTCAATTAAAACTTTTGCAGACAACAAAAAGTAGAAATTTTGCGATTGAGGGACAGCCAAAACTAGTTTTGGAAAGACTACATTTTTTTTTAAAAATTCACGCTTTGGGTGTTCAGCTGTTTTGAAATGTTTGACATAATGTACTGTGTAGCAAGTTAACAGTCAGATTGAAAAGTCTAACATAGTGAGGTAGGCCTAATTCATGTGCATGGTGTTCACCGTAAACCTAACCAGATTGTATCTCCACCATGCACATTTTCAAATCCTACACATGTACATGGTGTTACTGCAAACCTAACTAGATTGTATCTCCACCATGCAAAGTTTCAAATCCTACTCATGTATCAATGGTGTTACTGCAAACCTTACTAGATTGTATCTCCACCATGCAAAGTTTCAAATCCAACTCATGTGCATGGTGTTACCGCAAACCTTAATAGATTTTATCCCCACCATGCAAAGTTTCAAATCCTACTCACAATTTAGAAAGAGAACTTCTGAGTATTATATATAAAAAAATAGTATAAAACCGAGCGAAAATTATCATGACTTCTTAATTTAAATATTATTTTTGAGAAAACTCTCTGACCTATTTTCTTTTTTTTTTAACGGAGAATCAAATCTAAATGACAAACCCTATATAGTTAACCAGCCTAAGCAAAGCTACTGCCTTTTTATTTTAATAATTATTTAACAAAAGTAAATATGATTGATAATAGAAACAAAATATGTTTGGAAGAATTTATTCAGTTTCTGATTACAGAAAAATAACATGCCTCAATGCATGATTTGAGGAAGAGGACAACGGTTTCCTTTTTGGTTATACCAAATATTATGCTATTAGCTTGCTTTACTGATTACCTGTAATTTGTTTACAAACACTGACCACCATTTGGCACAAATCTGCTCTTTGTATCGACATTTCAAACCCCTTTTTCGATGAATATGTTGTAGTTTTAGCACAACTGATGTACCCATGACATGGGTAAATTGATTATATTTATCCCCGATGCAAAAATTAATATCTATTATAATGGTTGCGGTGACCGCTGCTAATAGGATTCGAACTGCCCTTAGCTGCCGGGCAATCTTGGTAGTCTAGTTTGGTAAGACATCTGCTCTAGAATGGCGGGGGTCGTGGGTTCGAATCCCACCAGAGGAATATGCCTGTGTATTTTTTTTCACAGGACTCGGGTGAGTACTGAGTACACAGAGCTTAACACACACCGGTGTATGGGTAAAAACCCCACGAACAATGATTCTATTGTATTATAAACGATTAATTCAAATGGTGAATGGCCCCTAGGCCTGATATTTCACGAAGGCAATTGAGGCCATTGCCTCCGTTGCCCCTGGTCATTGCCTCGGTGCCCTCGAAATGTTCCAGTACAAGTTTACAATTTCCTCATAGAGGTGCCCTTTCTCAAGGAGAAAATGCTTCGGTGCTCTTTGCCCTTTCAAGAATGAAGCAATCAGGCCTGGGTCACAGTACATAAACACCGTTCCTGCCTGAGCCCATGTAGCGCCTATTCCTACATTACACTAACCATTCATAATTTACTGCCTTGCGAATAACCATTATACCCAACAATAATTCTCTTTAATTTGATATATATCTAGCCATGTTTCCCATCTTGTATCACTAGTAAAGAGACTTTAAAGAAAGACACTAACTTATTGTTTATATACAGCTTTTCTTATAGGCAGGCGTTTACAGCATTTGTGTGTTCTACCATTTTGTCTACAGGAAATCCCTTAGTTAGAAAATCCTTTAGAAAGGCCCACAGTGGTCCTTTCTCTTTGGTTAGGCATATCCATGTATGGGTAAGTTGTTGTATTTTCTTTTGCAGTGATGGCCGCCCATACTTTTGTCAACCACAACTATAGGCACAATATCCAATATTTTCCTCTTATTTGTGTGACGGCCATGAAAATATTCCGCACAGGTCAACAAACTATTTTTATCTGCATCTGCTGCTTTTACGCAATGTTTCAAGAATAGCGCCCTTCTGCGATTTAAATTTTGTGGGCTTTCAATCATATGCTAAGACGAAGACCAATTCACACATAATCATCTTTGTCAATCGGTAATTATGCCTTAGTGTACTTTATTACTCATTATTTCATTGATAGAATTCAATCAGTCCAGTTAGATGATATTCCTTTTCCTGTATAGCTTAGCTTAAGCATTTTATCTACTAATTCATTGATTTATTGACTTGTCTGCCACGGATCTCGGAGGCAAACAGCAAACTAGAAGTGTTAGCTCGATTCATGCCCTTAGGACAGTTTCCTATTTTGATCACACTCTGCATACATGTACATATTCTTAATTTCGTATTGCCACAACTGGTTTTGTTGAATTGGAAATGGGATTACAGTTGAATTAAAATACTTTGAGAAATATAAACAATTGGGGAAGGTCCTCTCTCAATATGCAGTTATGTAGTTAGCTAGTAGTCCTGCTAATTAAATATGATATTAGAACCGTTTAGGGCTAACAGACTGGCTTAGCGTGGCGGACATTCAAGTTGTTTACACGAGCACTCCGCCACAATGTCCACAGCCAGAGTCATTGTTTCTCCGTCCCCACACATAAGCTCGTACTTGTCTTGCGCGAACGTTTTGGGTCGACAGCACCCGCAGTAGCTGTTCCAGAACTCGTTTCCGTCGCCGTCATAGCCGCCGAAGGACGTGTGGGACTCACACCGCCCTTGACACTGGGGGAGGAACACTGGGTTAGGGGTGGAGCAGCCGTCTTTGCTGATGGTGATGGGATCCTCGGACATTACTGGTGAACATTTCTCGATGATCTGAGACGGTGCGGCTGTGGAAAGGAAAAAGTTGAAGACGTTAAATGGGTGTGTCGTGGCCGAGCGGTCTAGCGCATCACACTCAAGTTCTGGTGGCCAAGTCATCGGGGTGTGGGTTCGAATCCCGATTGTGACACTGGTGTCCTTGAGCAAGACACTTGACTATAATTGCTTCTCATCACCCATAAATGGATGATTAGCAACCTTTGCGCCCATGTGGCTCCGGTGCTGCATACTCCTAAGGAGTTGAGATGGTTTGAGAAATGCTCTGGGGCCGATGAACAGGGGCAGTAATAGTGTAACACGCCTCGAGAGAACTACTTCGCGACGAATCTTCTTTTCAAATAATACGAACAATTGTTCTCTGTTAATGCTCAAATTCGAAATGAATTTGTTGTGAATTGATTCTTTAGGTTCAATTAAACTGCTAATGAAAATTATCTGAGTTCATTCAAATACTGTAATCTGTGTGGAGAGCTTTTCAGTGTTTGAGAGTGACTGTTCGATGGATACTTACTTGTGATGGGAACCTCTGGAGACGTTGATTCGACCGTGGTGACGACAGGCTCCGGCGTCGTGAGGCATCCGATGTTCTCACTCCTACAGCACTTGACTCGTATGGAGTAATCAAAACAAAATGGTGGCAAGCCCGTCTGGTCGGTATGGAGACAGACGAGTCCCAGCGTGGGGGTACACGACAGGTTCTGGCGTGTCATGTTCGCGATTAGGTCGTGGTCGCTCTTGAGGGCGCACAGTATCTCTGAAGGTTCCTCGCAGATGTCGTAGTTGTCACGGAATGTTGAGATCAGTTCAAACTCTCCGATTGGGCCCACTTTACTTTCGTCGTCGTCAAGCCATGGGCTCCACTCACAGACTTCCTTGTAAATCGGCTGGCAAGCTGATGAAGAGACATGCAAACCAAAGAAATAATAATTGAAGGGGATCAGACAGACATGCCATCTAGTTCTCTTCCACCATCTCAATAAGTCCCAAAATGTTTTAGGGGTCGTTTCTTTTTTTAAAGGCAAATTTCTCCATAACTTCTGAGATGGGTTACTTATTGACTTTACGTTTGGAGACTGCATGTGGGGGACCCCAAGGCACTGCTTGTGATAATTTTAAAGGACAGGGTAAACCCATATTTTCTTCAGTGACTAGCCAGCGAGACCATTTAGCGTGTATTCCTGCAAGTCTTGCAAGAATTCCACCCAACAGAAATTACTTTTAACTCTAAACCATGTAATACAAATCAACATTCTAGAAAATCTGCAATTTACTTTTACATAATATTTCTAAAATTTTGTACAATACAAACCATTAAACAATGTTGCCATTGTTTCTTATTTTGACCAATTTTGAACGATTGTTAAAAAGTTCTAACCAAGCAGACAAACGCACTGGACTCAAGCTCTGGTGTTTCTGATCCGCAGAGTGTGGGTTCAAGTCCCGGTCTTGACACTTGTGTCCTTAAGCAAGACACTTAATCATTATTGCTTCGTCCTTCGGATGAGACATAAAGCTGTTGATCCAGTGTGTTGTGAAATGCACGTAAAGAATCCAGTGACACTTATCGCTAAGAGAAGGGGTTTGCCCCGGTGTTTCTGGCAGTGGCTGCTGAATGTACCGCAGCACCTTGTAAACCCTTATAAGATGCTACATTAATGGGTCTCATAATTCAAAAACTTCAGAAAACCTGTCTTAAAAATATAATAATAAGTGCCTTGAATACCTAACTGTTGGTAGATACGGGCGCTATATAAGACTCCAGTATTATTATTATCTTATAACTGACTCCTTTCTAGTCCTTGACTTTATTCATGGGGATAATGGAGTAATTGTAGTGTTGCCCTTTGAAATATTCCAACAGGAATTTACAATTTCCCCAAGTAGCTGTTTTACATTTCAGACTATACACCTTTTCCCGTTCCAGTACCAGGTTCAAATTTGCTGATAAGATTGGACTGAAGGATAAAACCAGTTACAGTTAGTTGGACTTCGTTCCTTCCCTGACGTGTGATTATTGAATAATGAATGAATAAAGGTACACCTGTATGCAGTTTGTGAGAGAAAATATGAAAGTCAGCGAAATACGAATGATTTCCCCGAATCTAGAAAACCACTGAGGAAGTGACAAGTCGACAAGATAGAAATCTTACGTGTCGTTGGTCCTGGGGTGGAGGGGAGGGGCAGTGTTGTTGTTCTCAAGGTAGTTGAGCTTGCTTGGGAAGTTGACTTCACAGTGGTAGGTTCCTCAGCTACAAGGACACAAGATATAAACACGGATTGAATATTGTGTGTGAGGTTGGCCTAGTGGTTTCTTCCCTGCCTTTCAGTCCACCACTGCGGGTCCCCGGTTCGAATCCCACTTTGGACCGGAGTCTCGCTTGTGGATTGGCTTTTCAGTCCTTACCTGGGTTACGTTTTCGCGGCTGTAACCAATAACTGTTTCGGTTATTGACCAGTGGTTAACCAATGGCCAATTCAACCGAAACGGTTATTAGTTACGACCGCGAAAACGCACCCCTGACTGCATGAGGTTTCCCCCAATTGGGGTTTTCCCTCCCACAAATAAGACTGAGAATTCTTCAACATCTTCTCTTCACAAGTATCTTTAGGTCTGCTGGTCACAGTGCACGGCATATTTGAGGACACTTTGGTTTCATTACCAGAAAAAAAAATTACACTAAAAGCTGACGCAGGTTATTTGGTACGGAAGCGTTAAAGGGCCACAACGATTTTAATTTTAAAAAAAAATGCTATCTCGCTGCGGCGAGTTATTATCTTGCCGCGACGATTTGCTATCTCGCCGCGGCGAGTTGCTATCTTGTCGCGGCGAGTTACTATCTCGTCATGGCGCGTTACTATCTCGCCGCAGCAAGTTAATATCTCGATAGTAACTATCTAGATAGTAACTTGCCGCGGTCTCGATAGTAACTATCTAGATAGTAACTCGCCGTGGCGAGATAGTAACTCGCCGCGGCAAGATAGCTTTAACAAAATAAATAAAATTGTTGTGGCCCTTTAACGCTTCCGTAATTTGGTGTATTTATTTAGTAAAGTTTATAAGTAATTTCTATGTAATTTCAATGTATTTCTAAGCTGTACTTCAATGGTTTAAAGCCCCAGCTCAACATTGGTGAGAAGAAAAAACATGAATGTGCACAGATTTACATTTACCTTACATAAAAGATAATGATGGTAGAAAACATTCCTTGAATTATTTCTGCCTGAAGTGTTATTGTTTTTAAATAATAAATGAAGTAAGATCCAAAATTAGTTTTTGTCTCAGTGAGACGAAAACTCTGCCAATAGGAATGCATACAAAAATGCTGAATGCATTTTTACTGTTTTCTTGCAAGTGAAACGAGTTGACATTTTACATAGGTTGGTTTTATTACAAATTTCTTGATTTGTGCAAAGAATTTAAGCATTTACAGACAGTTTACCAATGTTGAGTTGGGAGTTAAAGTTTTTTTTTTGTTCTTTTATTATTTTTTTGCGGGGGGGAAGTTCACAGTTATGGTAACTGAACGTATTTCTGCACAGCTGAATCTTTGGATGAACACCAATCCTGTACTGTGCCTTTAAGTTGGGCATAGACTAATTACCTGTGGTAAATTCACTTTCAGTTGTTGATTCTTGAGGGAGAGTGGATTCAGCTGGAGTAGTTGATTCCTCTTGGACTTCGGTGACTGTCTGGGTGGTTGACTCCGGTATGCTTCTTGTGGTGCTGGAAACTGGTCTTGTGGTGGAACCTGGTTTTGTGGTGTACACCGGCTCTGTTGTGAGAACAGGCTTCGTCGTCTGTTCTACCTCTGTAGTCGGTTTCCGTTGAGTAGTGGGCATGGCTGTTGTAGTGGACAGCCTTTCAGTTGTAGGCTGTGGTTTGGTTGTGGGTGCCAACGTGGTGACCTCAGAGCATGGTACTGTCACGTCCTGGCAGCACTGTACACGGATCATGTAATCAAAGCAAAATGGCGGGAAATCCGTCTGCTCTGAATGGAGGCACACCAAACCTTCCGTGACGTCGCAGGTTACTGTCTGTGAGATTGCAGTGAGAGAGAAATACTTATGGTAAAAACATCCACTCCTTTAGGATCATCTGTGACTTAACTTAACACATATCTGCCTAACTACGAGATTTCCTGTAGATGGTAGAACGCACAATGGACTGATCCATTCTGCCCCGCCTCTTTACGTGTTGACCAACAAACAAACAAACAGGTGAATTGGGCTAAAAGATGAGATCTTGCACGTATGGGATCTGGGCCCACTTTTGTAAAGCTGCTTTACACAAAATCTTGCTCAGCAAGTTTATTCTGCTAAGCAAAATTTTGCAGGGAACTGGTTACATTCAACATGGTTTTTGGGCTGGAAACCTGTTTCTGCTGAACACAATTTTTCTAGGGTAAGCATTTTTTTTGGGGGGCGCTTAACAGCTTGAATAAAACTGGGCCCTGGAGTTTTGATGTTGGCCTTACCTGACCGGTCTGGTTAGAGTGCATTCCTGGACGATTTTTCATGACACATTCGATCTTACTAGGCGAGTCACAGATGTCGTAATCCTCTCGGTATGTTGAGATCAGCTCAAACTCTCCCATGGGACCAACCTTATCGTCGTCGTCCAGCCATGGGGACCATTCACAAACGGTCTCCACAGTCTCCACACATTCTGGTGACAAGATGTGGGAAGGTTTATCATGGATAATGCCACTTCGTAATGTTGTGTGTGAATAATAAGAAAACCTCTTTTAAATTTTGTTGAAAGCCTACGGCAGAATAGCATTTCCGTCGAGGAAAACTGTTTACCGAAGTAAGACGTACAACTATGCTTAGGTGAAAGTAATTTTAAGTAAACCTTTCCTCAAACTTTCTCAACTCCCAAAGGAGCATATAACCCCAAGCTGCTTAAATTAGCACTAAGGGGTTAATCCAGCACAATACTGTCTCAGCCCTCTGAGGTTCCCATGTATACACCTGGGTTAAGAGAAGCAATTATGGTTGAGTCATTGCTCAAAGACACAGGTGTCATGACCGTGAATCCAACCCACACTCCGACGGTTCGGCCATCAGAACTTGAGTCCGATGCACTGGACTGCTCAGCCACGACACACCAGGAGTCGATTTTACAAAGCACTAAGATTCATCTTAAGATGAGTTGTCAGTATTACCGTAGTGATTTGTACTGTGACATCACACTTCGCTTAGCGAGTAAGAGTGATTTGCAGTGATCTTAGCTCTTTGTGAAATCGAGTCCTAGAGTTGGCTCTTGTGATTGTTTTAGCTTTGTGCCCTACATTGGCAAAGTTTGCACAAGGACCACTTGTTGAATAGAGGCTAATATTGCCCGGTACCCAACACATGTCTTTGAGTAAGATTACCAGTTTGTATACTCCCCAGGTAGCTAAAATGGTTTAGAAGAAAGAAATAATTGGCCTAGTAACCTGGGTAATAATGTTCCAGAGCCATGAGCATCACTGTGTGACGGATTTGAGCGCTATACAAGAAGCCACTGTCAATATTATAAATTTAACCAGTTGCCGCCGGGATGCTTTGTCTTTGTCCCATCGCCCTGGCGGGATTTTTTTGGCGGAAATGCAGAATTGTTTTCTTTGAGGGTACTGCTGGCACAAACAAACCCTGACTTGACAATGCTAAGAGAAGATAGATTCTCTTTGTTGAATTGTCTGCTTTGTTTCTCGGCCGAGAAAATGTCAAAATCACACAGCGCGAGTTGCAAGACATCGGCCGTTACCTACGACATAGGAGTGGCGCTAAACACAGAACCATGGCTCGATTACCGACTCACTCTGACTTAGCTCCATTCAGCCAAAATACAATGCATGAACAATTGTGGAAGCCTCTCGATGCCTCGTAATCCCCTTCTTGGAACAAAAGGACAAAGGTCTATAATCGGGGATTACACAAAAGACGCCTCTCAATGACCACAAAATACAAGCATATTCAGGACCTTTTTTTTGTCCTTGTGTGGGTGAATTGAAGCGTTAGACGGCGTGTGCGTGGTCTGTGCATGCTCCGCAGTTGATTGAACAAGGCAATCTTTGGTCCGGTGGTCCGAAATTACATTACGGCTTCCATTTCCAGGCAGGGAAAACGTTTGCGTGGAAACAGGTCATCCGGCGCCAACTGGTTAGAACAAAACAGACACTAGAAAGAAGCCGTTACTTACCAGTTGTTGACACCAAAGTTGTACTCTCTGGTGTCGTAGACGCTGGAGGTGTGGTCACTCTCTTGGTGGTCACTGGCTCAGTGGTGGGCGGCGGAGCTTCCGTACTTCCACAGGGAATGTACACATTCTCGCAGCACTCAAATCGCACGCTGTAATCGTAACACTCAAAAGGCTGAGTCTGGCCGTTGTTGAAATCTTGACACACGAGACCGATGTCCGGGAGACACGTGAGCGACTGACCGGTCGCGCCGGCGCTGATGCTGTGGTTGGAACTCAGTACACACTCGATGCTTTTTGGGCTCTCGCAGATTTCTCCCGGGTGGGCATCCTGGAGGTCCCCGATGAGCTCGAAGTCACCGAGGGGGCTGTCGTTGTCATTATAGAATGGGGTCCATTCACAGCGGTACTCGTGGTGAGGGACACACACTGTTAAGAGATAAAATATAATCAGTTAAAAAAGAGAGAGAGAGAGAGAAGAAAGAAAAAAAAATGTTTTAGGTTCCATGTACAAACTTATTGACTGGTTTGGCTAGATTGATAGCGGATAAATATATGAACACATGGTCATGTCGTGATCAAGAAGATTGTTATTCTGACTTAATTGATTAAACTGATTTATTTTTTCGGGGTGTCGTGGCCGAGTGGTCTATAGCGCACTGGACTCAAGCTCTGTGTTTCTGATCAGCAGAGGGTGGGTTTGATGTGGGATAAAGTCCCAGCTCAGCAGGTCTTGCGCCACCTTTGTCGTCGCCACCGTTTCACAAGACAGTTTTTATTTTTAAAGCCCCGGCTCAACTTTGGTAAAGTGTCTGTAAATGCTTCCATTCTTTGCACAAATCAAGATATTTTAATAAACCAACCTGTTAAAAATATCAGCTCATTCTTTTGTTTCATATGCGAGAAAATGGTAAAAATGCATTCAGCATTTTTGTATGCATTCCAATGGGCAGAGTTTCCGTCTCACTGAGATGAAAACTAATTTTGGATCTTATTTAATGTTTAAAAATGATAATACTTCAGGCAGAAATAATTCAAGGAGAGTTTTTTACCATCATTATCTTTGTACCATGCAAGGTAGATGTAAATCTGTGAATATTTACATTTTTCTTCTTACCAATGTTGAGCTGAAGCTTGAAATGACTGATATTATTATTATCATTATAATTATTAACTAGACAAAGACAGAAGATATTAAGGAAATAACTGAGGTGATTTGGACTTAACACTTTCAAGGAAATGACTTGCCTGTGGTCTGCAATACTGTAGTAGGTCGGACTGTAGTTGTTGATGGGACAGTGGTAGTCTCCTGCTCAAGCGTGGTAGATTCCACCGTGGTGCTCTCAGCTGGGACAGTAGACAATTCTGTTGTACTCTCTTCAGGTACGGTCGGCTGAATCGTCGTGGATGGAGACTCCGTGGAGCCGCAGACCACGCGCTCCTGCCGGCAACATCGAATACGTATTGCGTAATCCAGACACGGATGAGCTTCAGAGTTGTAACACGTCAACCCGAGGTCCGCAGTGCACTGGACATCCTGCGTGGTCATGTTGAAGGAGACGCTGTGATCTCTGGCAAGGACGCACTCGATGGCCTCTGGGGTTTCGCAGACGTCGTCGTAGAGACCGGAGTTGACAAAGTCTTGGATCAGCTCGAATTCATAGTTTGGATTGAGAGGTACGCCGTTTATATCATCATTAAGATACTGACTCCAATGGCAGATCTTGTAGACTCCAGGGACACATTCTGCCAAAAAGCAAAAACACCCCAAAACCATGATGACAAACAAGTTTTTATTTTAATAGTCGAGCGATAGACCACAAGGGAAACTGACTGGGTAATTTTTAATTCACTTTTGGGTGAACAAAGACTTAATGTTTATTCATACATGCAAATACCTGGGACAGTTTGGTCATTCTTATTGGTTGAGAGGAGATCACGTGGCCGTGTTTGAATGTACAGATATAGACATGGTCAAAGTGTTCAAACTTGGACTGCGTAAATTTCGTCTCGGTAAAATTATCGAGAACCAGGCCTCACCGTGTTTAAACAACCAGTTGAAAACCTCTTCACCACACTCTTATTACCTTAATTGTGGTAGATTTAAAACAATGTGCAAGGGGTCAAGTTTGTGGTACTGACACTATCACTAAGAGTCACTGATCAGGTGTGGTTCATGCAGGAATCATATTCTCAGTGTGTTGACTTGCCTGGCCTAGTATTTGTCAGGACAAAGGCCCTAGCATTTGTTGGCGTGAGGCTAGATTGCTATTCATGAGACAAGGTTTTATTACTGAAGTATTAAACATTACAAAAGGGCAGCTTTCAACTTACCAGTTGTTCCTGGCAAAAGTTCAGTTGTGCTTTTGACAACTTCTGGAGTGGTCGATGGAACCTCAGTTGTTGACTCCACGGTAGTTGATTCACTGCTTTCTGCTGTTGTGAACTCGACAGTTGTGACTCTGGTTGTTGATGCCTGAGTGGATTCTACCGTGGTGACCTCTGGCGTGGATTCTGCGGTTGTGAACTCTGGTGGGGTGGACTCAAAAGTTGTGGATTCTGGTGGAGTGGACTCAACAGTTGTGGATTCTGGTGGAGTGGACTCCACTGTTGTGGGTTTTGGAGGTGTTGTTTTCACTGTTGTTGATTCAGGTGGAGTGGGCTCCAAAGTGGTGGGTTTTGCAGTCGTTGGTTTAACCTCTGTGGTTGGTGGTGGGGTGGATTTAACAGTAGTTGATTCTGGTGGAGTGGACTCTACCGTTGTGGACTCCGGGGCAGTTGATTCAACAGTTGTTGACTCTGGTGGGGTGGACTCCACAGTTGTTGATTCTGGTGGGGTGGACTCCACTGTTGTAGGTTCTGGAGGTGTTGTTTTCACTGTTGTTGATTCAGGTGGAGTGGGCTCCAAAGTGGTGGGTTTTGCAGTCGTTGGTTTAACCTCTGTGGTTGGTGGTGGGGTGGATTTGACAGTAGTTGATTCCGGTGGGGTGGACTCCACAGTTGTTGATTCTGGTGGAGTGGACTCCACAGTTGTTGATTCTGGTGGAGTGGACTCCACAGTTGTTGATTCAGGTGGAGTGGGCTCCAAAGTGGTGGGTTTTGCAGTGGTGGGTTTTGCAGTCGTTGGTTTAACCTCTGTGGTTGGTGGTGGGGTGGATTTGACAGTAGTTGATTCCGGTGGGGTGGACTCCACAGTTGTTGATTCTGGTGGAGTGGACTCCACAGTTGTTGATTCTGGTGGAGTGGACTCCACTGTTGTAGGTTCTGCAGGTGTTGTTTTCACTGTTGTTGATTCAGGTGGAGTGGGCTCCAAAGTGGTAGGTTTTGCAGTCGTTGGTTTAACCTCTGTGGTTGGTGGCGGGGTGGATTTAACAGTAGTTGATTCCGGTGGGGTGGACTCCACAGTTGTTGATTCTGGTGGGGTGGACTCTACAGTTGTTGATTCTGGTAGTGTTGACTCAACCGTGGTGGATTCTGGCGGAGCAGTTGTGTGTTTTGCTTCTTGAGTTGTCGGCTGTGGAGGTGTAGTTTTGACCGTTGTCGATTCTGGTGGTGGGTGTGTTGACACTTTGGGAGTGGTCAACTCGGTTGTCGACCCTGGAGTTGTTTTTGGTGGGTGAGGTGTTGTGGTGGATGCGACAGTTGTGGGCTTTGGCGGAGTCGTTGGAATAGTAGTTGTCCTTACAGGTGTGGTAGGGATAACTGTGGCTGCAGGTAAAACATTAAGTTTCTTTATTTAGTTTGGAACTTTGAAGAGCAGGCTTTACAAAAGGTTCATTAAGAAACATAAAATATTATATTTTACGGAGATTGCACTGTCTAATTTTTATCAACTTTTGATATGAAGGAAGGCGGCACATCTCAAAACTTGTTCAGCTGTTATTTTTATAACTCTTGAATTTATGTGGAAATCATTACACATAAAGTAAAATTTCCCATATGACCAGTGTAGTATCTTGCCGGCCAGAAAAGCCAAGGAATGTACGAGGTCACTCTTCTTGTTAAACAAAGGCTATATGGTTTATACAGTGCTTACCACACATCAGTGTATGGGTAAAAACACAAATAACTATCAAGCATCAAATTCAAAGAAAAGAACAAAATTGACAAGTAAAGAAAAATACAAGTTGATAAGTTGTAAATTTCTACTTACGACAGGGAATACAAGTTCCATTGCCGTTATCCATCGATCCTTCGTTACAGAAGCAACCAGACACAGGATCCTGTTCACACAGATGTGGTTCCTTGTCCCATGGATAGCAGCTGGTGTAGATGTCATCCGGGCATGTGCACTCTCTGTAGTGCAGCTGGTCGCTCTTACAGTCAAACGCTGAGGGGTTCAAACAAATACAACAGTTTGTAAGTTATTCAATACGGGAATAAAAGAGTGGCGACAAGGTCTTCTGCTCCAAAAATGCTCAGAGAGGGGGCATTATGCAGCTGATCCAGAAACACCGGCACAAGCCTTTGTCTTTCACAAAACATCTCCTGGGGGGTGTAAGTGCATTACACAGTGCACAGGACCTACAGTTTTACCTCCCATCCGAAAGACGTGAACTTGATGTTAAGGAGCCCGATCATGTCCCAGACAAGCCATCAAACATGACAATACATGGAATGGTCTCCCATCCAGTATCACATCCATAATAGAAACTATGTGAAAACTGAAATAATCTTCTCTTTTGGAGATTTTCTGGAGCTGGTCATTCAGACCAGAATGCAACTATGCAATTGCAAAAAAAACAAAAAAAAAACAGAGGAAATGGCCAACCACACTTAACCTATCAAGCATGCAACTGCAGTTTCTCAAAAAATGGAGAAAAAAAAGTTCCAGGCACAGCAAGACTTTGTACAGTGTTTTTCAATTTTCAATGGCACAGCTGAAAAACCAAAAAAAAAGAAGCAAATCTGCTGATCAGCTGGCAAGCTGGTCAGTTTTCTATGGGACTTTTATCAACCAGAAAAAGGACACCAGCTGATCAGCTGAAACAGTTCATGCCTACTATAAAATTCCTCACGTGACTAAAACAAATGAATCTGAGCTTTTGATGGTATCAAGAATTGAGAACTTACGACAGAAGTCGTCTTCCCTCCAGTCCATGCAGACACCATTGGCGGCACACTCAGTGACGTACGCCTCGAAGTCCCAGCAGTCTACCTGAGTAGCGAAGCAGTTGTTGTACAGGCAGTTCTTGTGGAACGGCTCCGGATCAACCACACCGTGGCAGTCACTGAATAAATCTTCATATATTTTGTCGCACCTGTGGTTGAAAAAAACAAAACAGGAAATATTTTTATATTTCCATTTTGGGTTGAACTAAGAAAAGTTGACTAGAGCGGGATTTGAACCTGCGACCTCCGGGGTTTATGCGCTGATGCTGTACCAACTGAGCTATCTAGCCCTATGTTGGCAGTCTCCCTATTTGGGGTCGATGTCTTTGTTCGGGGGGTGCCAGTCAGAAGTCATACAACCGCTGCCGTCTGGCACGGGATCACACCCAGTTTAACAGCCTCAGAAGCGGCATTGAAAGGGGATCACTTTCAGGAGATCTTATTCTTTTTCTTTTAAACATCAATTAAATATCAATTTAAATATCTAACCCACAGGGGAAACTGACTGGGTATATGTAAATCAGTTTCGTGTTGAACAAAGGAAAATTGAGGGGAGATTATTTCAGAAGAAAAGATTTTCCAGTCTCGAAGTTCACAGCATGTGTTGTTTGACTGGTATATAAATGCATAAATGACATAAATTCTTTGCATTCGCTTTCATGGTTTAAATAATTGAATTTTATATTTGTTTTGTTCGCAAGTTCACCCCAAGACAAGGCTAAAAGCCACTTTTGGTAAGAGGTTACAAGAAGAAAACATTGAAGATGAAAATAATTCAGGGGAGCTGAAGGTAAGAATTGATATTCTTCTCAGAACTGGCCAGATTGTAAGAAGGAGGGAAAACATGCACCAGGCAGGGAGTTGGGTCGTCGAGTTGGCGCAGTGGTACCTTTCCTCGCCTTCCACCTCTAGGACCCTGGTTCGAAACCCACTGGGGGCACTATGTGGATTGGGTTTGTCAGTCCCTACCTGAATACATGTGTTTTCCTCGGAATAAGTCTCTGGGGTTTTCCTCCCACATCTCAAACTGAAACTTCCTTCCTTGCCTTCTCTCCATGGGGTTCTTGGCTAGTATAGTGATTAAGTTCACTTTTATGAAAATCCTTGGCTTCACAACCAGAATGAATAAATACAAAAGTAGCTTACCAGTCAACAATATCAGGGCCTGGGATGCATTCTGTTGGTTCGGCCTCGTCACAGCCACACTCAGACGGGACAGAGGGTGGGGCAAGCCAATCACAGCAGCTGCCGGTCTCTTCACAAGATGGCTGGGTAACACCACAATTACCTGAAGCAGACATTCAAGGATGGTTTATCATTGAGATTTGAAAGAAAAAACAATCATTTTAACAATCTAAAAAATTGTTAATGGCCTCACGTTTCGACCCTAGCAGAGTCTTTCTCAAAGGCTGAATGACAACACATACACACATGCAAGTATACTGGAGTAACAAAAGCAGTCAAGTACGGAAGACGTGAAAAGAGAGAGATGGGAGATGCAGTCAGAAGATTCACGGGATGATCAATGAAGTTTTAATAATCTAGTTGACACTGTTCAACGGTGAGAGTCATGGCTGCTGAGAAAAAGGTCTGAAACTAGAATTTTAGGAGGTCTGTTTAAAATGATGGCATTTCAACATTTTGGGAAACACATCTGTAGGTTTTTTAAAACTACTTTATTGATAGGTTCACGTGCACGAGTTGATGGTTAAGGCTAGGTGTGTTGACACGTTCATGTGGTGAAGTGTGTCGAGGCACATGGGCGTGGTTATGTTGGTAGGACATTGGTTGTCCTCGGTGTGGCCATAGGATTTATGAAACAAATGAGAGCTGTAGATTTCAAGGAGCTTTTAGGAACAGCATTCTCAGCACTAGAGAAGTAGATCAATGAGGAGGATTTCTTTGTAATATCTAAAGAAAATAACAGCTATTTTTTTCACGAGACAAACTGGAAAGGTCTGAATTCAACTAAAGGTCTGAAATTTCTCATCCCTGACTTAAAGAGATTACACAATCTACATGTAGTTTACAGCCACTCCGTGATAGTTTCTGTAATAATTGTTTACACCACCGCAGTTATGGCATCCGCATGCGCGCACGACACGAAACTAGCGCTTCATCTGTGCATATGTACCAATCAGCATAGAGGATTCACAGTGCGAGTGCGTCGACGCGGGCGTGCGGAGGCCATGGCTGCAGTGGCGTAAATGCCCATGAACAAGCTGCTCAGATTAGGTTATAAACCTTTATCAAGGTGCAGCCATCTTATTTTTTCTCCTATTCAAATCAACTTCATCAAACCGAGGCTGGAAGGAAAAATAGTCGGGTCCCTTTTCAGCATAATGAAAATCAGTAGTCATAATTGATTTGTTTGACAGGGGACAAGACACAGATGGCGACAACAAGATAAAGGTGCACTAAGAACACAGCATTAGGTGGGATAATTAATTACAGCAGACAACTTACCACAGAGTCCCTCGGTGTTATTGTAGTAGATGACTTTGGGAATCTCCACCTTGAAGTAGTGCAGATCTACAGGGAGGTAACGCACCTGGAGTCCTATGCTAGGCGCATCAAACAGCATGTACAGACCGGCTATTTCCACTGTGAAGGAGTCAAAGGACAGCACCGGAGGGGTGTAGCTGTCGCCATCAATTATCACCTCGTACTCCTGATCGGTGAGAAATAAAAAAGACCAACAAGTTTAGTTGTGCGGTACAGGCTCTTGGAGAGGCATGGGATTTGCGGCATTTTGTGCCGGGTTTGAGGAGAATAGATTTGATTGGTGGCTAAGCACCTGCCATGATCAGCCTACACCCCAGGTCATACTTTACCAGTGCTCGAAATTAAAAATGGACTGCAGGCTCGCGGCCAGTAAAACCTTAAAAAGTAAAACCTCCTTGAAAAGTAAAATCTCCTTGCAAAGTAAAATCTCCTTGCAATGTAAAAACCCATTTAAAAAGTAAAACCTCAGAAATTAAACCTTGAAAGGTAATACCTCCTTGAAAAGTAAAAAACTTAAAATACTGAAACCTCCTTGAAAAGTAAAACCTCCTTACCGTTTTATGATGGGCAAAATATTATGAGGCTGACTGATGGTGTCTCATGAGGTGCATGTTGAGGAGACAGAGGTCATGGCAGTACGCTTTGGGTGAGAGAGCTGGATGTGTACGGTACAGGTGGAGTCTGTACATCTGTGAGGTATATGAGAGGTGCGTAGTGATGAGGAGGATGCTGCAGTGATGAGGAGACAGAGGTCATAACAGTAAGCTCTGGGTGAGGGAACTGGATGTATGGTACAGATGGAGGCTGTATATCTGTGAGGTCTATGAGAGGTGCATAGTGATGAGGATGCTGCTCATGACAGTGAGCTTTGGGTGAGGGAGCTGGATGTGTATGGTACAGGTGGAGTCTGTACATCTGTGAGGTATATAAGAGGTGCATAGTGATGAAGAAGATGCTGAAGTGATGAGGAGACTGAGGTCATAACAGTAAGCTCTGGGTGAGGGAACTGGATGTATGGTACAGGTGGAGGCTGTATATCTGTGAGGTATATGAGAGGTGCATAGTGATAAGGAGGATGCTGCAGAAGCTTCTGAGGTTTCAAGAGATTGCAGGTGGTTGTACGAGCAGAAAAATTGCACATGAGGTTTGCATAGAGTGTAATACAAGACTGAGGGAGGTAAATGGAGGTTTGTGGGTAGGGGAAGACACGATAAAGAAGAAAGAAAGTAACCTACCCCGAAGTCGTTCTTCTCAGCGAGCATTCTGATCTCATGACCATCGTACAGAACCTCCACCTCCCTTGGGCACGTTGTGCCCGGGAAACTCTCACACTCTACGTTGTGTAGGAGGACAGTGAACACGGGAGGGTTACTCTTGTCCTGTGCGAGGACATAGGTACACAGTCCCTGGTGGTCAAACTCATCGCCGTTGAAGTCAAAGTAGTGGGGATCACCATACCCCCAACAATCACCTGAATAATGAAGAGATAATACAGTTGGAGGTATTGTTTGGTTTGATTGGAGGTATTGTTTAGTTTGAGGGATTAGAAGTTTGTCCATTTCCAATATTGAGGGGAGCTAATATGGACTGTCCAACTGAAATAAACCGTGTTATATTTATTTTCCTGTACCTCTTACCCAGTACCTCTCTTGTTTGGCGACATTGAGCAGGGCAAATTGAGTGTGCCCCCATTTTTTCATGTGTAGATTGCTGGGGTGACATGTTCGCACGTGTGTACTACATCGTCACGTGTAGTAGAATGTTGCATGTCCAATAGTCTACTACGCATGCGTATTTCCCCTGTGCGGGGATACTTGCGCCCCCAACAGCAATAACAGCATCTTGCATGTTCTCGATCATGAATATGTATGAGTTATAGTAAACAAAACCGTCAAGGGGCAATTTCATCAAGCTCTTTACTGGTAAGCAAAATAATTGTGCTTACGATACATGTAGATAGTTCCCACACAAAGAGGACAGATGGTACTGGAATTTATGCTCAAGTTCTCCCTTTTTGTGGGGCTAATTGTGTAATCCCTGATTCCAGACCTTTGGCCTTTTGTTTTAAGAGGATAACGAGACATCGAAAGGCTTCCACCATTGTTCATAATTATGTTTCAGCTCAATAGAGGCAAGTCTGAGAGAACCGAGATTCTAGCCTTGGTTCTGCCCGTTAGACCAGATGTCGGCAAAAAACCTCGCCCTTGGCTCAAGGCTGATGTTTTGTGATCCACGCTAAGTGAATCTGATATTTTCTCAAATGAGATACAACAAATCCCGGTGCTTCAATGAGAACATTTGTTCTCTTGGCTTTGTTTAGTCAAGGTTTCTTTGTGACAACCATATTCTCAAAGAAAACTAACTCCAGCCATTCCGAGATACGGTGGCACGGAAACATTTTCAAGAACCCGGCGTTAAGTGGCTAAGAAGTAAACATTGCCTTGCCCTTACAGGAAGGAAGTATCAGGCCTGAGAGAATCGGGATGGAGATAGGAGGTCGAGATACTTACAGATTTCTGCAGGTGTTGTTGGCTGGGGTGGATGCGTAGTGGTTGGGGCTCTGGTTGATGGGGGCAGGGTGGTGGGATTATTTTTGTAAGGTGTTGTCACAGGTGGTTCCTGTTATGTAAGAAAAGAGAAAAGCGTGCGGACTTTAGAAGGTTTTTGTAGTTGAATATCTCCTTCACTGCATTAGAAAAATAAATAAAAACTTACGCTACTTGTTTCTTAAAGAACTATAGCTTAACCAGTTACTAATGCATGTAAAGACAGCAGACTTACGCGGTAAATGTCCGATGTTTATGGAGTTCTGAGCATGCGCACCCTTCAAAGAACAACGGAATTACCGGATAAGGGAGTGTCTCAAAAGTCCGAACTGTAGGAATGTTCTAATATTGGATTGGTTAAGTATTCCAGCGGGCGTACATGGACCATTCCATTTGACCGCCGGAGGGTTCCATTGGAACGTTAAAAAATGCTAACGCACATATTCTCTCCTGTATGTATTATCCTGTAGTTTGGCACAATGTAAGAAAAACTTTTAAAAAGCTAACGCGCATACTCTCTCCTTTATCTATGATCTGTAGTTTGGAACAATGTTTAGCAAAGTTTAGCAGAGCATTCTGGCAGCCCACTGGATTGCGGGTGTGTGCCTAATAAAACGTTCCTTTGCACCTACAACATGCCCACTTTTGAGACGCTCCCCAAGTCTGCTGCCACCTAGTGTCCCCAAAACTCTCCTATTGAAAATCACCCAGTATGTCTGCTACCATCTTCTGCCGTAAAGTCTCCCCTTGAGCTTATGCACAAAAATACCCATTTCAAGGTGTCAATAGCTCATGATACAACACACCACGCAAATCAACATTTTGCCATCGAAACCAAATTTGTGACAAATAGAAATACCTGGACTGTTGGTTTGATAGTGCTGGGTAGGACGGTGGTTGGCACTTCTTTACACTCTTCCACGCATTCATCGTTCTCTAGTATGGTGCCCGGTGGGCAAGCGCATCCTTCTACACAGGTGTCTACGCACAGACCATTGGGGAGTGCAAAGGGGGTGTTCTCACAGGACGACTCGCAGACTGGGATGCAAGGCTCATACGTCAGGCAACCCTCACACTGAATCGCTGAAATGTGTCATGACAAATAACTATCAGCTGTAAATAACCCAACTTAAATCTCTGTGTGGGTTCGAATCCCACCCTGATGATCAAGAATATTGTTTCCTTGGGCAAGGCATTAAACCATAATTGCTTGTTGACCTTCAGAGTAGGCTCAATTGCACAGAGTTGCTTAGGCACAAAAACAATTTTGCTTACCGGAATAAGGTTGCCAGCCAAAAATACCGTTCAACATGTACCATCTGTGGCTGGTATCCTGCTTGGTTTTTTGCTTAGCAGACAATTTTTAAGCAACATTTTCTGCCTAAGCAGGTCTATGAAACTGGGCCAAGCTGGACACCAAGGTCTGCAGTACAAGAAACATCCATGCATGTAAAAAATAAGAAACAACAACAACTACGGAACATTTTACTGAGCAAGGGTAGGCAGCTACTTGACAGGGCAAGCTGGGCGAAGCCACCAAGTCATCAAGGTTTTGTAAATGAACAACCATGAAGGTGGTTACTACGGCATCTCATGGCAAACCTCATTACAATTTGTGCGCTTTTGAGGATTTATTTTCAATCATTTAACACACATGTACTAAAGATTTAATAGATTTGTGGCACGTCGTGGCCGAGTGGTCAAGCGCACTGGACTCAAATTCTGGTGTTTCTGATCAGCAGAGTGCGGGTTCGAGTCCCAGTCTTGACACTTGTGTCCTTAAACAAGAAACTTAACCATTTTTCCTTCCTCTTTTGGATGAGACGTAAAGCTTTGAGAGGCCTAGTTGGCTTGATCAAGTGCATTTTAAGTACAGGTTACTGCCTTGCCTTGCCTAGGTGGGAGTTGTTCCCGAATCGTGACGGCCCTCCAATGTCTTCTGTCCGCATTTCTGTTACTATTATTATACGTAAATCACAAAAGATTCTACATCCTGCACTTACGACAAAGTTCTTGCGACCTCCATTTGATGGGCACGCCGAATTCGTTACACTTCTGAGCGTAGGTGGCAATGGCGGTGCACATGCATTCACAGTCACCTCCAGAATCACATCCGCAGGAATCAAAGACGCACTTATTGAAGTACTCTGCAGGTGGTACGTACTGGTGGCACGGCCCAAAGAGCTCCGAGTTGATGATGCTGCATCTCTTCTGGGCCCAAGTCTTTCGGTGGGGGTTCTCTACGCAGGGGTCTGTGATGGGACCGGGCTTGCCGCAGTAATCATGCACCTGGACGGAGTATCGGTCAGCAAAGGTAGTTAATGTGCACTCATCAAATTGTTTATTTCAAATAAACTTAAGTATTTAGACTACTGAAATTTCAAAGACCGTGCTGAACATTCGATACAAATTAGGATTTGAAACTTTGCATGGTGGAGATACAATCTATTAAGGTTTGCGGTAACACCATGTACATGAGTAAGATTTGAAACTTTGCATGGTGGAGATACAATCTATTAAGGTTTGCGGTAACACCATGTACATGAGTAGGATTTGAAACTTTGCACGGTGGAGATACAATCTAGTAAGGTTTGCAGTAACACCATGTACATGAGTAGGATTTGAAACTTTGCATGGTGGAGATACAATCTAGTAAGGTTTGTGGTAACACCATGTACATGAGTAGGATTTGAAACTTTGCATGGTGGAGATACAATCTAGTAAGGTTTGCAGTAACACCATGTACATGAGTAGGATTTGAAACTTTGCATAGTGGAGATACAATCTAGTAAGGTTTGTGGTAACACCATGTACATGAGTAGGATTTGAAACTTTGCATGGTGGAGATACAATCTAGTAAGGTTTGTGGTAACACCATATACATGAGTAGGATTTGAAACTTTGCATGGTGGAGATACAATCTAGAACGGTTTGCGGTAGCACCATGTACATGAGTAGGGTTTTCTAGAGGCATGGGGCAGAAACAGAAAATATAATTTTATAGAAAAGGCCAATATGAAAAACTAGTGCCCTCTCAGGCAGTCAATAGTAATGGAGTTATATTTACCTTCCAGCTGTTACCAAAGTCATTAGGGTCAACTAGAGGAATACCTCCCCCTGGTGGTAAGAAGTCATCCTCCTGCATGTCATTGTAATTTCCACAAAGACCACCGACCTGCAGCAAAAATAAAGAGAGTCACTGTTGGGTCGTAAAGAAACACTTTATAATCATTTGTATGTCACTGTTTCTTTGAATCCTGGTCACGATACTTAAGCCCTTGAGCAATGCACTTAACCATAATTGCTTCTCTTTATCCAGGTGTATAAATTGGCGCCTGCAAGGGCTGAGATAGTATTGTGTTGTTGGATTACTCCTTAGTGCTTATATGTAAAGCAGCTTGGGGTTGTATGCTCTCCAGGGAGTTGAGAAAGTTTGTGGAATATCTAAGTATCCCAGATGAACAGGGGTAATAATTTTACTAGCAACTAGGATACGTGCACTATATAAGAACCAAGTTATTGTTTTTATTATTACTTTTATGTCAGAGAATAGACTGGTGACAGTCTCCAAAAGAATAAAATACAAAATTATACGATTGATATACAAAATACTCCACAATCAGTTGCCACATGATTTGCAATCCTGTGTTGACCATCACACCCCCAGGTGAAGTTTCAGCTCAAACACAGAGCAGTTTCATCTTTCATACCAACACACCCGTACTAAAGCTAGAGACAGAACTATCATAACAGCTGCTCCAAAAGAGTGGAAGTGTTTTCCTCAACCCATCAGAGGTGCAAACTCAATTCAGCACTTTTTATACAATCTAGTGAGGTTTTTCGGTAACACCATGTACATAAACCTCTTATGAGTTGTGGTGGTGCTGAAAAGAAGTGATGATTGAACAACTTGACGTTTAGTTCAGTGTGCTCCCATCATCTTCAGCAGAAGAACTCAATTTACTTTAATATAAGAATAAAAATAACTATTTTTTATATAGGGCATTTCAAAATAACCTCTCAATGCGCTTTACATTAGTGCCCTGGTCATTGGGCCAATAACATTCCTGTAATCTTTCTCAGCTCCTTGGGGAGTATACAGCCCCGAGCTGCTGTGGCGCTCCGAAGGCTTTTTCAAACACAATATCAACCTCCACCCTCGCAGGTACCCATTTATACCCCTGGGTGAAGAGAAGCAATAATAGTAAAGCGTCTTGCTCAAGGCCACAAGGGTCATGACCGGGACTCGAACCCACAACTGCCTCTAGCTGCCGGGCAATCTCGGTAGTCTAGTGACATCTGCTCTAGAATGGCGGGGGTCGTGGGTTCAGACCGTGACTCAAATATGACCTTTTGCTTCGGTTTCCAAGATGACATTTGTATACTTACACTATTAAAGTGTTCAGTGGTGACCTTCACTTCAATTCTTGTAGCTCGATCCCAAATAAGGGTTACTCCGATACGGGTGTGTACGAAGATATACAAGCCGGACTCGGTGATGGTGAATTCACTCAGTCCACCGATACCGGTATCCACCTCGATTGGATTGCCGCGTACCAGCCGAACTTTCTCTTGCTCTGCACCGGTTCCTATATACAATGTATATCAATCATAAGTAGATCAAAGAGCATGATTTCTTTATATCTGAAGAAAATAACAGCTGCGTTTTTTTCCACCAGGCAGACATAAAAAAGTCTGACTTCAGATAGAAGTCTGAAAATTCTCATCCCTACATCTGGATGATATTAAAGGGTTGATAGTAGGCAAATTAATCTTTTGAAATTACTCTTGTTTTATTTATTTATTCGTTTATTTAATTACATAATTACATAATAATTGATAGTAGGCAAATTGATCATTTGAAATTACTCTTGTTTTATTTATTTATTCATTTATTTAATTACACGTCAAACTGCTCAAATGCCAAGAACAGGATGAATAGGAAACAAGAAGAAATTTTCAGTTTTAGAAGTGGGTGTATAAAGCCAATGGGGAAAACCCTTGCAATCAGGGCCCAATTTCATGGCACTGCTTACCGTAAGCAAAAAATCGGCGCTTGCGGAAGCAGAAAATTCCGCGCTTACCTAAGCATATTTCACGGGTTAGCAAGGAATTTTTGCTTGTGGGCGTGCGTAGTTCACGTAACTAAGGATTCTGTGCTTACACAGCTAGCGCAGAAATTCGGCGCTAACCTCGTAAGCGGCGAAGGGTCTTCGTAAGCGCTGAATGATGCAGTAAGCAGAGCCATGAAATTGGGCCCAGGTAGGGACTGAAAACCCAATCCACATGAAAGGATCCAGGGTCTGAGGTGAGATTCGAACTGGGGTCCACAGAGGTGAAAGGCTGGGGAAAGAAACCACCGAGCCAACCTGGTTGGGTATCTTTTGAATCGAATATATATTTACCTATAGCCATGGTGATAGCTTTGGTGCAGGTCACACCACCTGAGCCACATGGAACATTGGCAACGAGGATATGGAACTGTCTAGCATCAGGGTAGTGGCTGTTAGTGACGAGGACGTAGTCGCATTCCCCCTGAAAGTCGTACCTCTTCCCGTCAAACGTCTGGTAGTGAGGGTCACCCCAAGCAATGCAAGTCCCTTCGGAACGAGAGGTAACAAAATTTAATAGTCGATACATTTATCAACTGTTATTTCTTGCAGTTCTTGCAGGTACAATCACATGAAAGACGATTACTGCAAGCGAGTCAAAATGTTGAGCACAGACTAATGGTTATATGAAACAAATGAGAAATGTTTTGCATTCGTTGAAAGACGGAATGTTCCACTCAACTCAGCTTAGCATCATTGAATGGACCAGTCCATATTTCAACTCATAAAAATATTCTCAACATGGTGTGTGGTGGCCGAGAGGTCAAGCCTACTGCACTCAAGCTCTGGTATTTCCGATCAGCAGAGTGTGGGTTCAAGTCTCGGTCTTGACACTTGTGTCCTCAAGCAAGACACTTAAGTATTATTGCTTCGGATGGGACGTAAAGCCGTAGGTCCCGTGTGTTGTGTAATGCATGTAAAAGAACCCAGTACACTTATCGCAAAGAGAAGGGGTTTGTCCCGGTGTTTCTAGCAGTGGCTGCTGAATGCGCCGCAGCACCTTGTAAAACCTTATAAGAAGCTACATAAATGGCTCTCATAATTAAAAACTTCAAAAACCTGTCTCAAAAATAATAAGCGCCTTGAGTACCTAAATGTTGGTAGATATGTGCACTAGATATAAGACTCCGGTATTATTGTTATTATTATTATTATTATTGCACTCATAAACATTCATAATGTAACAAATAATCAGCAATGATCAACTTGGTTGAGGAATTAGGCAAGAACATTGAGATAAATAAAAGGAAATCTAATTACCTTCACAATACTGATTGACGCATTTCATGTCTCCATTCTCACAGGTGCTGTTAAAGGGGGAATGTAGAAGAATGGAAAACAACGGATTTAATAACAGAAATACTGGCAGGAAAGAAGTTTTAAGCGACGGTTAACAGAATTCAAGAATCTGTTAGCAACTTTAGTATCGTTCCGTGCGGTTCGGTGGATTGTGCCATTTTGCTTGTTGCATTCAGCCACTGGAACAGTCTTCCAGACAATATCAGACAATCTCCAACTTTATAATTCAACTTTTCAATTCAATTTCACTTTGTTTCCACATCAGAGCACAACTTTATACAGTTGGAGTAATGCAACAAAAGAATGGTTATCGGTAAATTATGATGAAGTGTGTCATAAATAAATGAGGGGGGTTTGCAAAAAGTAGCTCTTGTCAGGTGCAAGTCCACTCATTACATTTTTGCGTTTAAAGATGATTTATCCTTGACCGATAGTTCCCAATACACACTCTTTACGAATAACTTGGGTGTTGGCCTTGACCTGCGTCAAGCGAATTCTGATACTTCTTTGCAGCCAAATGGTTCTCCGACCAATCATGCAAAGATGTTTGATTCTGACTGCTTAGGCATGTACGAAGGATGGACCAGGATCAGAAACTCAAAAAAGTAGCACTTGGATGAACGCCACCACAATAGAGAAAATGAGGAAGGCCTAAAACACTGTGGCGAAGAACTGTAATGACCAAGCTGACTGAGATGGGCCTCACCTGGGATGCTGCACAGGACAAAACCAGTTTGAGAAAGAAGGACAAGACCAATTTGAGAAGGAAGGACAAGACCAGTTTGAGAAAGAAGGACAAGACCAGTTTGAGAAAGAAGGACTAGACCAGTTTGAGAAAGAAGGACAAGACCAGTTTGAGAAAGATTGTCGCAGCCTTGTGTCCTACTGGGGATGAAAAGGACTATTTAATACCCGTTTCAGACTAGCGCCCCAGAGTTGCGCCGAACCAAACAGATTAGGAGCGACTCTAGTTTTCGGTTTTGGACAGGCGAACTTAATTAACATAAATTTGCATTACGCTTGGCTCATGACAAGATCGACGTCTGAACCCAAAATGCCCCATAGTCGTTCGCTTAACAGTCGATCTTTCGATTTCCAGTGCATCTAGTCGCTCCTAACTGTTTCAGACGTCGTACTTTTCACGTACTTAATTCAATAGTTTGATTCGGTGCGACTCTGGAGCGCCGGTCTGAAACGGGTGTAAGTAAGTCAATTCGCGCCCTTACCAAACTTGGCATCCGACTTTCACCTCCTGGTGAGGCTCGTAGACATCTCCTCTGTAGTAACATGGACACTCAGCGATGGCTGTGCATACCCCTTCGTGTAACACATACCCCGTGTCGCACTCACATGCAGGCTTACATTCACCGGTAAACTCGGGGGGGTCGTGGAAGTTCATGCACGTCAGCTGGCTGTCAATTGGGAAGGAGCACTCACTGTAGAACTGGTGTGGCGGGCAGGTTATTGGCGGGCAGGTGACGTCATCACACTGCCAGGTGCCGCTGTTGCATGAGCTGGATTGAGAAGTGGATAAATACATACAGGTATGCCAGCTTTACTAAATGCGAAATGGTTTGAAATTGGATGGGATAATAATGGCGGAGTATGGAACCCTTGCTCTGATGCCACACAAGGCTCCAGTCTGCCCAGGGCTCGAGTTTTACACTGGATCACAGGCCAGAGGCCAGTGATTTTGGCATCAGGCCAGTAAACTCACAAACGGACAAGTCTGGCGGTCTTGTGTTCTTCAATTGAATAATACAACCTCACTGTGTAATATCTTTGACAAAAAGAAATACGAGAAATGATGTTTAAAATGTTGACTTTGAAACTGATCAATATCTTTCAATTCTGTTGAGTATCAAAATATTCTTACCCACAAGACAAATGAGACAAATCTTCTCTCAGTGCTTGTTCAAATAAAAACAGTTTCCATTTTAAAACTTTGTAGAAAGTTCTTTCTCATTAAGATTCTGGTCTTGTAAAATAAATTCTGGTCCGGTATACATTTTGAGCTACAAGCCCTGCAGTCTTGTGGACTTTTACCTCAAATTCAAGCCCTGCTGCCCATGGTCTACCATTTTGGAAGACAAACAAATTGCATACTGTAAAGATATGGTGTGCATCTCACCATGAACATTTTGCCTAAAGTGCACACAGCAGAGTAAAACACAGGCAATCTGATTCCCAAAATGGCGTGTCACCTTGTGCACCAGAAAGAGTGACCTTGTACATTCCAGGGCATTTCTTGGCAGGCAAGATACTACACTGGTCATATGGGAAATTAAACATTTTGTTTTGCAATCATTAGTAGTCATGTATTGTAAAAAGTAACAATTTAACAAGTTTTAAGATTTGCCGCCTTCTTCATATCAAAAGTTGACAAAATCCGTATGTAGTGCCATTTCCATGAATTTGAAGGTTTTCAGCTGTTTTTCAATTGAGCCGTTTACTAATGGGAGAGATTTTGGTACGCGCTAGGCTCTGCGGCCCTTTGTAATTGTGATGTCACAGGTAACATGGTCATCAAGCTAATGGCAGAAGCCACTGAAGTCGATAGATTCTGACACGGTCTCGGTTGAGCAAAAAACACTCACCATGTTCCGCAACCCTCGTCAATGAGCTGGCCATTTGCAAACCATGTGTGTTCATGCTCACACGGGCACTGATCAGCCGGGATGCAGTTCCCTCCAGGCCCAAGCACCTTGCCGCTATCACAGTGGCACCCCTCGACGCAAACATCGCGACAGGTGGCCCCGTTAGCGATGGCACGAAGGGACTGGCAGGACGCGCCACACGAGGGCGCACATTCGGAGTATGACATGCCGTCAACGTCACATGTGACATCTGGAACAGTGGAAACACATACCAATTATTATGCCATCCCATTTATGGCAATATAAATCTCTAAAATGATTTTTTAATAAAACAGCACTTTGTACCCCCTCTTACTGAGCTAATTAAATTATAAAAAATACATTTGCCTTTTTGTACCTTGGTTGCATATACAAGAAACAGAAAATGCAGTGATAGTTCTAAAAAATGGTATAGTGTACCTGAGTTTACAGCAATCCATTTTTGGTCATTTGCATATCCTGTATCATTTTATCCGCCCCGAGCAACATGTTACTTTCATAAAATGTACGCATTGCGTGCAGGTTTTACCTCACACCACGCTTCATACAGTTATGGCAACATCATCGGTCGTACAGGCCTGGGATGCGTAAACAATGAATGCTGTGTGCAATGTATGGAACAGTGCCTACCGATTGAGGGCATCATATGATTGTTGTTTGGAATCGTCTATAAATAATATCTGTCATATTTAATTTTTGAAGTGTCTCATAACGCACACTCTGGTACAGATGTCTCTTTATTTGTCGCTGTTTTTCGGTTTTGTATAATTGGTTTGGACCTTCAGCTTGTGGTCTTCAGATCTGTCGGTTTAAGTCTCAGATTTCCACGCCTTACATACACTGATGAAGGTTTGGACCTTTGGATTGTGGTCTTCAGATCTGTCAGTTTAAGTCTGAGATTTCCACACCTTACATACACTGATTAACTACTATTATAGACTAATCTGAGCAGTGCTTGTTCATGGGTGTTTACATCGCAGCTTTGGCAGTCGTGCGGGCCTCGACGCACATACACTGTGAATCCTCAATCTTGATTGGTACATATGCACGGCTGACGCGCTATTGTCGCATCGCGCACGCGCGGTGGCCATAGCTGCAGTGGTCCGAACCAACATGAACGAGTCACTCGAATTAGTGTTTACATACCGCATTCTGGAATAGACTTCCTCCAGTCCTTCAGTATGACACCCTTTTGTCGGCAGTCGGACGCATACTGGCTAAACATGGCACAGTTGTCATCGTGTCCGTTGCCTTTACAGACGTCATAACGGCAGTTCTGCACATACGGGCCTGGGTCCAGAACTCTGTGACAAGCTGTGGGTGTAACATTCACATCAGGTATAATATTATGGGATTGGTTATTGTTTATTTATGTTGTCATATACAAGACTTGACTTGGGCTACATTGAAGGATGACACTAGACGGTTCTGATTTCTGGTTCACTGGTACTTTATTTATTCGCCAGGCATGATCGCCATTTTAACATCGACCCGGTATCCCAGCATGCAATGCGAGACATGAACTTGGGGTCAACAAACTTAAACGACATTACCAACAGTTATCATTGAAAACAATGTGAAAAGATTCATTTTGGAAGCTCACTTAAAATTTTTAAAAACTAACTTTTTAATCTTTTCTTAGCCACGTCGACTTCAGAATTTGAAAAAAAAAAACTTTTTAATCAGCTCTTAAGCCTGGTTCATACTTCACGCGAATGGGAAGGCGAACTGAATTTGACGTCACAAATTTGCGACAAACAGTTCGAGCGGGTTGAAGTGTGTTTAACTTTTTGCAAAATTCGCTACGAATGTAGGAGAGTGACGTCAAATTCGCTTCGCGTTCGCATTCGCGTGAAGTATGAACCAGGCTTTAGGAAATTCTTGGAAATTTGAAAACTAACTTTTTAAGCTTCTCTTCGGCATGTCATCTGGAAATCTAAAACAATGACGGACGGCTACATTGGTTCTAATGTTGACTCACCTTGGAAGACTGGTTCACTGTAGAGCTTGGTGCACTGATCATCAGCGATGATTTGCCTCTGTGAGAACATGGCGCACACATCCTGGGGTTCCTCGCTGGGGGGAAGATCGGGACATGTGTCCCCTGGGAACGAGGCTTTCCAACTGTTCCCAAAAGCTAAAGGAGAGCTCACTCTCTCACCTGAGATTATAATGCAATCCAATGCAAAAAAAACTAACTTAATTAGGGCATTGTATACTGTTTATTTGTTCATGCTACCAAACATGAACCCTAAAACCAAACAGCTAGGTTTACATACAACTAGAAAGATTGTGTATATTTGTGTTTTTTGCCCGTACACGGATGTGTGTTACGCACTGTATACTCAGTACTTTCCCGAGTCCTGTGCAAAAAACCTCACAGGCATATTTCTCGGGTGGGATTTGAACCCATGACCCCTGCCATTCTAGAGCAGATGTCTTACCAACTAGACTATCAAGATTGCCTGGCAGCTAGAGGCAGAATGTTGTCGTGTATTTATCTGTGAATATCTGCTTGGAGGCAATTCGTGTGCGCTGCCATTCAAGCTGTATGGAAAATTTCCAGCTTTCCCATTGGTTGATCTGGTTAATCTTGCCATACAGGCATTTCACAACGCATTCATACTCTACGTGTATGTCCACAGCCGACATAGAGGGCGTGCGCAGCAGACACGGACGACTATTGAGCTCAGCATTCTCTGTGTTCCATTTTTATGGTTTAAATCTACCACACTGAGAACTGCACGATAAAATTGATCATGCTTGGACATGTTGTAATCGGGCAAGGTTAACAAACACATGGTTCAAATGATGCCATGTGGTCTAGTTACTATAGTCCTCTAGAGAATATGGAATTAGGGTTTTAAATCTAAGTTAACTACTAATAAACTCCCACTTGGTCAATCAGGTGTGGATTCTTAATCCAAGTTAATGTGGTTAACTACTCAGTTATTTCCTATTATCTACAAAATACATGAAGCTTAGCTCAAATGTGCAGAATTCTTTATGAGTATAACACAGTCATTTCAGTTAGCTTCTCAGTTATGATCATCTTTAACCATTCAATCCATGTTGACTAAACTCCAACCTCAAATAAGCAGAATTCAACCCAAATTAACACAGTCATTTGAAGTTATAATCTGTTACCACTAACCCCAGTGCAAAATTATAATCCGAGTTAAATACGGTCAATATAGTTATACGAAGCAGATAAGTTACAAACTTTTACCTTTTATTAATCCAAGTGCAGTTTTTTTTTTAATCCAAGTAAACAGAACATCAAATATCCTCTTCAATATCTGCTATTATCTTAAACCAATTAATCCAAGTTATAGTTTAAACTCACCCTCGGGTGTCATGAAGTCGTCAGCTTGATTCTTGTTGAACGTTCCACACAAGCCGCACGTTCTGTTGTACTTAGTTGGGGGCGCTACAACCTCAACACGGTTGTTTCCATCCCAACGCACAACCAGACCGTTGCCAAGAGAGACCTGTTATCAATCAATAAACAAAATTTAAAAATCTTAGTAGCGAGCGTGAATAAATCATAAAAATAACAAAAACTTGGATCATAGTGCACACGTCCTAGTGGCTAGACCAAGGTGCTTTACAACATCATTATCCCTGTTTATCAGGCACATTACTTCAAACCATACCTCAAACTTTCTCAACTCCCTGGGGAGTATACAACCCCCAATGATTCAGCCATCAGAATTTGAGTGCAATAATAACAATAACAGTGGCTTCTTATATAGCGCTAAAATCCATCACTCAGTGACGTTCACGACGCTCCAACATTATTACCCCTGGTCACATGACTATCTATTTCATTCCTTATTTTAAACCATCTCAGCTCCCTGGGGAGTATACAGCCTGTGCTGCAAAGTATGTAGCGCACCAAGCTAAATCAATCACATGAACCATCTCTGCCTACACAGGTACCCATTTACCCCTGGGTGAAGAGAAGCAATTATAGTAAAGCGTCTTGCTCAAGTGTCATGACCGGGATTCGAACCCACACCCTGAAGACTTAGCCACCAGATCTGAGTGCGATGCCCTAGATTGCTAGGCCACCACACGCCACAAGGTTCGAGGAATACCAAACAGGAAGAACTGTTAACTTACCACCGTGATCAATGAGGTTGGCTTATCCACCATGATGCCACTCCCTACGTATGGGAACACCCCAACGTCGTTACCATTAGCTGTCACGCGGTGGTTCCTGAACAGCGTGACGTACTCTTCATTGTTCCTCACTGTCACTTTATTGGTGCAAGTGGCGCTGTGGTGATTGCCACACGGGGCGTTCTCGCTGATGACTTCAAACGTGTCGTCGTCATCCCAGCAGTCTTTGATGAGGTGGTAGGCGCATTCGCCCATGAAGTCAAAACGCCTGTCGTCAAAGGTCTTGTAGTGTGGGTCACCAGTAGCCCAGCACACAGCTTTAAATCGAAGTAATTCATCAGTGTTAAATAAAGATGTTAATGTTAATATAAGTTATCACACAACTGTGCGAATGGAATACAGAAAAATAAAGCACTTCTGCGTCCCATATCCCATGAGGCCGCAGGCCGAGTGGGATAAGGGACGCAGACGCGTTATATTTTTCCGTATTCCTTGAACGTGAATTTATCTTCCAGCCGACTTCATAACGTTTTCATGTGGGACGCGTGAAGTTTAACAATTTTGAGCATAATTATGAAGAGCAGCACGTTCAACGCGTAAAGTTTAGTTTGGTTTTTGCATTGTCTGTATAGGAAGTGTGACGCATGATACAAGAAGCAGAGTGCAATATAGACTACTGGGAGTATGATATGGTTTATTATCACACTCCCATTGAGCAATCTGATTGGAGGATTAGCACGTACTGGAAGATAAGTCTATTGAATATTGTTTGTGTTTCACCCATACACCGATGTGTGTTTAGAAGCACTGTATACTCAGAAATTTCCCAAGACCTGGGAAAAAATTCTACATGTATTGAAGTCTATTTAAATAAAATAATAATAATAATAGTACTAGTAATAATACAATTTTAAAAATGTTACTATGGGGTCGACCATCTCAAAAATTTAAAGAGTGAATTAAATACTTACTTTCACACACTTTATCTGTGCATGTCCATTTGCCACTATCACAAGTGCTAAGAGTCAAAAACAAAAAAACAAAGTTGTTAACACTTCATCAGTGAGGGGCAACAGATCATAGACTGTTTAAAGGGCCAATGAAATGTAATTTTTTCTTAAATCTTTGTGCCCCATTTAACCTTTTTTCAATTTTCATTTTGCCAATTTCAAGGGTAGTTTGGTGACTTTTTGGAGTGTGTCAATGAATGTGGCTTGCCTCTGCCCCCTTCTGCCCGTTCCCTGTAATTGAGGCTAGATATACAAATTAATCTGAGAAACCTTACCACTGATTGCATCCATCGGAGATTGACGACCCCGTCTCGTACTCAACCCCGTTGCTAACACAAGGACAGTCTTCCTCCTTTACGCAGTGACCATCGCTGTTCAGGTAGCGGTCGGATGGACACTGGCAGCCTTCGATGCAGCCCACGGATCTCTCCTCTTCACAGTCACCTACAGCTGAACCACACATCTGGGTACAGGTTGTACCGCAGGTATGGTAGACTGTATCTGCTGAGCAGGTCCAGGCTTTTAGGATGAAGAGAAAATTATTATCACTATTATTATTGTCATTATTAAGTACTGGTAATGAAATCAAGGATGCCTCAAAAGCGAACTTAATCACTGTAGCTCGGAAGCCTGAGGAAACCTGTAGATAAGATGCTTGCTATCTGAACCAGAAACACCGGGGTAAAACCCCTACTCTTTCACGATAAGTGTTCTGGGTTCTTTTATGTGCACTACCTATCCTAGTACACGGGACCTACAGCTTAACGTCCTATCCGAAGGACAAAGCAATGATGACAAAGTGTCTTGCTCAAGGACACAGGTGTCACGAGTGGCCAAGCCCGTTTCGAACCCACATTCTGCAAACTGCAAAACTTAAGGTCGGCCACGACACTCCACAATATGAAGGAAGTAAAAGCATGCAGCCACCATTGCTAATTGTCCAAGACCAGTAACAGCCCTTTGCATGACCCAGCATACACATACAATAACAAACTTGTGAAAGTTTGAGCTCAATCGGTCATCGGAGTCACAAGAAATAGTGAAAAACCCCAGTTTTTTTTTCACTCTTTTCAAACATCGGTCTTTAGACTCTCCAGATGGTTTGGAATTGAAAAGCTTATGAATGCATCCATCAGTAAATTTGTAAAAGTATGCGTTGTGAAAAATACTAGACTTTAGGACTTGTTCAGATTTAGGGGAATACTGGCCAAGTGCTAAAATTAGTAGACTCGAGCCAGTGGGCCAGTGGGTATTTCAAGCCCTGGGTGTTACTTACTGGCCCAATGCTAAAGTTACTGGACTCTGGCCAGTGGTCCAGTGGGTATTTAAAGCCCTGTAGGTTACTAGCCCAATGCTAAAAATTACTGGACTCTGGCCAGTGGTCCAGTGGGTATTTCAAGCCCTGTGGGTTACTGGCCCAATGCTAAAATTACTGGACTCTGGCCAGTGGTCCAGTGGGTGTTTCGAGCCCTGTGAGTTACTGGCCCAATGCTAACATTACTGGACTCTGGCCAGTGGTCCAGTGGGTATTTCAAGCCCTGTGAGTTACTGACCCAATGCTAAAATTACTGGACTCTGGCCAGTGGTCCAGTGGGTGTTTCAAGCCATGTGGGTTACTGGCCCAATGCTAAAATTACTGGACTCTGGCCAGTGGCCTTGTGGGTATTTCAAGCCCTGTGAGTTACTGACCCAATGCTAAAATTACTGGACTCTGGCCAGTGGTCCAGTGGGTGTTTCAAGCCATGTGGGTTACTGGCCCAATGCTAAAATTACTGGACTCTGGCCAGTGGTCCAGTGGGTATTTCAAGCCCTGTGAGTTACTGACCCAATGCTAAAATTACTGGACTCTGGCCAGTGGTCCAGTGGGTATTTCAAGCCATGTGGGTTACTGGCCCAATGCTAAAATTACTGGACTCTGGCCAGTGGTCCAGTGGGTACTTCAAGCCCTGGGGGTTACTAGCCTAATGCTAAAATTACTAGACCTATTCGAGACATAACATTACTTACGGCATAGTTCATTTGTTCTCCAGTCTAGTGTGACACCATTACGTGAGCACTCTTGAGCATAGGCAGTCATACTGTTACAGGAACACTGGTCCTGTCCATTCAGACAATTACACATGTCTCTCTCACAGGCCGTTACATACGGGTTCACATCAATTATCTACAAGTAAACAAAAATATACATAAAACTTTGTTATACCATGGTGCTAGATGGTAGAATTTCATTGGCTGAAAGCCAGTCACATGACAAATCACAATCTTCATGTTACCATCATGATGTCGCTCAAAACTGACGTTTACCGCCAAAGTTCAGGTTACCCTTTTGATGTCACTCTCCAGTGATGTCAAAAGTGGTACATCACAACCGAGATCGATTAACATCACCTTGATCGTCCCCGAGAATAAAGCTGGTAAATACCGATAAATGAATGCATTACATGTTCTTAAACTTAACGTTTTCATGTTCAAATCTTAATAAAAGTTAAAAACAAAATGCCAAGGTGTCCTCTTCCTTTTCTGAAATCTAATGCCATAGTGTAACAAAACAACTGTTGCATGGCATGATGTAGTCTGGTTTCAGACCGTGCTATTATTTTGTTCCCGCGAGCCAGCCGAATATTACGGTACCGCTGGATCGATACGATGAGGTACGGTACCCAATTCGCTCTCATGCTATGCAGCGTACTCTACGATAATTGGTACCTGTCCATCGTCTGTCTGGCACTCGTCCCGATGGAGTCGGCACGTACATGCTATATGCACACACATGCAGGCGCTGCTATATATAGCCCCCTCTATTGGTGTGTTTGGAGCAAATTATTCGGCCTCGTGCGGTACGCGTACGGTATACGCAGGGGGTATACGGTACGGGCGGCTCAGAGAGAGAACAAACGGACAACTCAGTCTTGAATCAAGACTAGGCATGATGGGGGTCCATGGGTTTTGTACACCCTCGGGGGTTGATGGCACCCTCGCAGTCACACCCTCCCCATGCAGACCCCATCAAGCCAGGCAACAATTATTAAATGAAAAACCACCTACTCTTGGTATCAATTTCCGGCGGGTTGACCAACCATCTGAAACCCTTCAGCTGCTCAGGTTGTGTATGGAGGCACAACTGTGCACAGAACTAAATGCGTACATGCGAAGTGTGTAGACCATAGTTTATGAACCGTTCAAAACCACAGTGGATAATAATAAATGGTCAGACAGTAGGAGGGTTGACTGTGAACTATGTAGATGCATTCACCACATGATATCTTATTGCTGGCTGGCATAGTTTGTCATTCAAAACCACAGGGTTGGATAGTATTGAATGGTCAGACAGTAGGAGGGTTAACTGTGTACTATGCAATCACCACATGATATCGTTTTTTTTTTTATAGGCTGGCTTACACAGTTATCTATCCTTCAAAACCACAGTGATATTGAATGGTCAGACAGTAGGAGGGTTGAATGTGTACTGTGGAATAGTGCAATCACCACATGATATCATATTGCAGTATGGCATAACAGTGTAGGATACTGATAACATTCAGTAACACCATTCTCTTTTAGTTCAACGACGACTTGACAATTGACAATCTTCCCTAAAATATGTCAACCCCAAGTGGCAATGACAAGCTACTCTTGTCTTCATGGAGTACGACCTTACCGAGTGACAACTTGTAAAAGGTGCATCTTCTTCCAGTGCTTTACAGGTAGCCTTGACAAAGTTGCCGAGGTCGATGAAATCTTTGTAGAGGTGAACAAGATGAGGTGGGATGAAGATCTGAGTGCAGAGGACTGACGGGGCTGGAACATCGTCGCAATCCCCATCTGAGTGTCAGAAGAGAACAAGATTAGCTAATCCCCTTATCCATTTAGTAAAATCCTAATCCTCCCTCAACCCCCACCCTAATCCATCTGATGGTTTTGCTTTAACAAATGTATGGATTTGGTACCGTACTCGCAAATCGCCCACTCTAACCTAGTCTTGTTGCAAGATCTTCTCACTTTGTTTTGTTACAATTTTACAGTTTTGTCTACTACTATGTATACAGAAGTTTACAGAACAGTCACATATCCAGGCCATTACCTCCATTGCCCCTGGTCATTGCCCTGGTGCCCTCGAAATGTTCCAGTACAAAATTTACAATTTCCTCATAGAGGTGCCCTTTATCAAGAAAAAATTGCCTCAATGTGGTGCCCTTGCCCTTTCAACAACGAAGCAGTCAGGCATGCATGTCTACAGAACAGTCTACAGAACAGTCTTTGTTACAACATGTACAAAGTCACCAGTCTGAGTTTGGTAAACAATAATGTATCATTTAGCAGATCTACACACAAAGTTTTTATCATCTTTTTAAAGTCAAATACCTTCTTTCCAAGACAGACCGAAATCATACACGTTGTCGTACGTTGTGCCACCAGGTCCCTTGAGTTCGTCATCAGGGTTATCATTGTACACACCGCAGAGTCCGCACGTATGCTGCCTCAGATCATCAGATGTGATGTACACCGTCAGCGCTTCATCTCCGTCATAAATAATCTTATACCCAAGACCGCTGGTCACCATGATGCTGTCACCGATCCTCTCAATCACAAGTCCGTCCAAGGTTGTGGGTAGATCGAGGCTGGACATCTCATGTCCGACAACGAGCCCTGGTCGAAGGTAGACCGGCGAAGCAGCATCACCGTTGTGGACGATGACAGTTCTGTTGCATACGTCGCCTGATCCCGGGTTGAAACACTCAAAATCGTTCTGGATTGAGATGCGGAACGTGAACGACGTGCAGTCCATGGCGAGGGTGTAACGACACGCACCGTGGAAGTTGTAGATTTTGCCGTCAAATGTTTTAAAGTGGGACTGCGACCACGCTGAACAGTGGGGAGCAATGTTGTTTCCATGTTGATTCGATATTGCTGTGATCAGAATGAAAGAAAAATTAGCTGTGATCTGACACACACTTGTTGTAGCCTACTAGTACTAGTTGCGACAAGCATTCCTAAACAGGGACTGATTTTTTCCAGAAATTTCGCATTGCAAAATATTTGGACTAAACACGTTTTGCGCACACGGAATAATGAAAGCTAATATTGAGTAGCAAAAGCAGGGCTCACCCTTAACACTAGCCCTATAAAATAGTGCCAATACGCTGGACTAGGCTAGGAAGCATTCTATTTCATCTTTGATATTTTGAGAGGCCAGTAAAAGTAGGCGATTTTCCAGCAATTCTGTTGAGTTTTTGTCATAATTTTGGCCACTTTTTTTAGAGGTGTTTTAAATCCTCTTCACCATAACAGCTTTTCAAACCAACTTACACATACTTTTCTGGGGCGCTAGTACGACCGAAAATGTCAAAATAAAAAAAAGGAGTACAGCGCCCTAGTTACTCCTGGGTCTAATTAATAATTAATATAATTAGGAAGTCCAAGTCAACACAGTTAAAAATAAAAAACAATAATTTCAAGACGGCATAACTTAAAGGTAATCCCAAGATATGTAGATGTTAACGGACAAGTACTTACCACAACCATCTTAACAAGTTTCTGAAAGTGTCACATAGACATTTTCATAAATCAGGGTGTAGGAGTAGGACTAGAAAAATAAACAACTCACAGTCACAATCACAGCGTTTTTATCGTGATTTCAACGAGGCCGCCATGCTTTTCACAACATAGACTGATACTTGTTTACATTTGTCAAATTTGGAACAATACTGTGCACATCGGGAATGGATACCATACAAGGATGTTTAAACCAATTGAGGGCGCTACATAGTTTTAAAACACGCCAACACGCCCACAAAAGTTTTCCCGTCATAGCATCTTGTAACAACTTATGTTGCGACCGCAAGCAAAATGGAATTTCAAAGTTGCCCTTTTAAAGTTTAATCATGTAAGTGAGCCGAACTCTTTCATAGATTACAGCTCAACATTTACTTAAAATTCTTCTTTTGGCAGCACCTGACTGTTTTTTGTATTATTATTTTTACCGATAGGCCTCTTACCAGAGCTCTTTAGACCTTTGAATAAATATAATGTAGTTATTCATCAAAAGATAACACCAAATAACAAAATCATAAAACATAATATCATTTCGGTAGTCCTATGCCTACTCTATCAGTGGTAGCTTAGCCAACAAGCGCAAATTAAGCCAGATAAGTAAGGCAATAAAAGTGTTTGACCAAACTTGCATGCACGCGTGCAAGTTTCAAAATCACGCGTGCTCTGCATGATGATTGCGCCCACGCATTGAATGTCAAGTGTGTCCCTTAACTCTGTACAGCACCTAAGAATAAACAAACACAAGTTTCAGCCAATCACAGCTCAACTTTAGCTCACAACGACACAACACACCGGGTTCCGCCCTTAGTGACTGCCCCCCCCCCCCCGCAGCCCCCATATTAATAATTTTATTTAGGCCTATTAATTAATTATTAGTCTGTAGGCTATTGGTCATGACGAGTACGGAAGCGTTAAAGGGACGTGAAGAAAAACAGAACAATTCATATTAAGACTTAAGTTATATCTCATAATTTAAGTTATCTCATTATTATGACTTATAACATGTCATATTTATATTTATAACAAGCCATAATTATGACTTATACTTATAAATATGATAGGCCCTATGACTTGTATGTGTCATAAATATGACATGATATAAAAGTTATAGTTATGACTTGGGCTAAATCATAATTTTTACTTTTTTCTCAATCACTTACGTAGATGAGCAAGAGTAAACGACCCCCAAATCACCCTCGACTAAGACAGAAAATAATTATAAACTTTTAACTAAGCTTGTATTCGGACAAACAGTTGAACGTCTCGAGAGCTTTCAGAAATTCCACTACACGAAGCAAAACGTTCACTTTCTCTTCCACTCCAAATTTCATTTTATGATTCCCAAACTCCGTCTTAAATAATGCGACCACACGGTGACGTCAGTTCACGCCCGTCGTCCCTTAAAATAATAATATGACATCGTTCGTTGTTGTCTTCTCGTTTAACCATTGATTCGAGAAATCTGAAAACAAACCACGTGGGAGGGGGGGGGGGGGAACATAAAAAGAAGAGAGAAAAATACACGTTCTTTCTCCTTTTCTGGTGGTGAGGGATTGTTTCTTCTTCTTCATCGTGACTTACCGAGGCTTCTATAGCTAATGGGTAGAGTGTCTCTCCTATAGCGATGATGATGATCTTCGTGTTCTCCTCCAAGATGAGCGCTCTTCCTAAATACAGGTTGGATTACATCCCTCTTCACGTCTTGAGATAAAACAAGATTGAAAGAATGGTTTGTGAATCTGTGAAAATAATCTACTGGATATTTTTTATACAATCCTACGGCTGTGCCACAGTCACAATAGACAGTCCAAAACTAAAAATTGAAGATAGATAGGTCTTACTTCCACTTCCACTGTTATTTTTGTAATGTTTTTGATGCATAAAGTTCGCACAGGTCTATCAAGAAAATACCAAAAGCAGTTTAAAAAAGATACGTAAAAGGTGAATTTAGTTTTAATATTAAGTCAAAACTTGGATAGTTCAAAAGCCGTGTGACTCTATTTTTTGTTTCCTCAAATCACCTAATATAGGTCACATTTTTGGCCGATTTGACCAGAACATTTTGATTTAAATTATAAAAAGCTATTAAAAAATAGATTAAAGAAAGTTGATTTCGTATAAGGTACCTCTGTTGCACGGGGGGGGGGGGGGGGAAATAACTATAAAAAAATCTGCCAATGATTAGTGATATTTTAATAAAAACTAAAAATGAATTATTGATCGGATCTTGATATTAATTCACGTCCATCAACCTTGTACATCTCTGCATGGTACATGTTTTGTTTTGCATTGTCCGTGGCATATGCAAACGTTTTGTGTGTCTTTTGTTTTGAAACATAACATTCAGAGAAAACAATTCTAAAAACAATTCTCTCGTCGAAAGTCTTGCCATTTGTTTTAATCATAAATCAAAACTTTGGAAGTTGAGACTGAGCCGCGTGTGGCACTATTTTTTTCTCTCAAACCACTTAACAAGTTTTCTTACAATATATTGTCAACGTCCTGTCTTCGTTATTTTTTTAAGTCGCAGTTTGTTTTAAGATTGTTGTTGGAACACCGGCGGCGGATGGCATTTTTTTTTTTAATTATCGTGTGTTTTAAGCCCATTTTCAAGATTAATGTATTTTTCTGATATTAATTGACTCACAATATACATGGTCTGAAAACCAGTAGTAAGAACCATAGTCAAATATTTATTTATCAATCTCCAGGGAGATAACGAATAGTCATTTTATTCCTTGTCAAGCTATTTATTATTAATTTTTTTCAGGGGAAAAAAACAACGACAACCCAAAAGTGCGTACGTGATGATGTTAAGGGGACACATTGGCTTCAAATCTCTGTAAACTTTACTGTTTGGAATTGCTCTTCATCAGCAAGGGTTGTCCATGCAATAAAACACCCACAGTGTGTTGCAATTAGTGAGTAGTGATTTAAAAAACATAAATTTGCCTCTTTGAAATACAACCAGCGGAACCACACGCTACAAAGAAACCTATACGGTCCGCCATTTTGAAGAGCCAACAATTTGGCCCTACAGAATGGCGGACCGTGTTCTGTCGCGAAATTAAACAAGAAACACACAATTTCAAGGGATATCTATGTGAATCATGGTATTCTACTTTTAAATATGATCTTTCCAACCATTATTCATTTCATAACACAAACACTTTTTATAGCCCAAAAGGCGCAATTCGGAGGCAACGTTTCCTTTATCAACCGCTAAATATTCAAACATGGAACATCCTTTGGCTATTGATTATCTTCTAATAATGTTCTTTTCTATATTTATACGCATATCATGGTCGCCTACTATAATCCACCAGATAAGAGTGAAGACACGTCAAGAACTTCTGTCTGGTGACGTCAAAAATCACCGGAAATACGTCATTGTTATCGCCACTTACAGAACTGGTCCGGCCTGTCGGTAGATAACTTTTAAGATTGATGGCCGTGGATGTTCGAGATACCGGGTTGTCAAGTAGTCGAAATGATTTATTTGCAGTCAATATTATTCGGATTACGTGGAAGGTACACTTTATATTTTTAACAACCGGATTTCAACGTCACTAGGTAGCTCCCCTAAACATATCCAAATAGTTAACGTCTGAATTCCAACTATTTTGAGATAGAGAAAGATAGAGAGGAAGTATAAATGTTTCTTTCCCGAAGGCGCATTGTCATCTCTTTAAAAAAAAATTAGAAAAATAGAAATGGGTTGAACAATGAAAAGTTAACAACAGCGGGATTGAAGCTGCGACCTTTGGGTTTATGCTGGTGCTGATATGTCTAAGTACCGGCACGTAAACCCGGAGGTCGCTGGTTCGAATGTCGGTGCTCTAATGGCTTGATTAGTAGAGCACCGTCGTAAAACAGACGGTCGCAGGTTCAAACCCTACTCTGTCAGTTCTTCATTGTTCACCCAAAATTTATTTTTTGAAGAACACAAACTGCTTTCAAATCAACCCTCTGCTGCTGTTTGGCTGTTTAAAGATTGTTTTCTTCTCAATTCCAATTGGTTGTTCGTGTGACTATTCCTTTGTTGTAATTTTCTATGCACAATTCTCTCTTCAACTAAATTACTCCAATGGATATTGTGGTTCATTATCTCTGTGTTTTCATGAAAACAAACAAATCATGCGGATAACTAGGTTACCCACATCCTGATGAAACATCACTAGTTGACTTTATCAATGATACATTCTCTTGAAATTCAAGATTAAAATTACTAATGATAATAATACTAAAATATAAAAAAAAGTAAACAATAAATGTACAATGCCAAATTTCTTTGGAAGATGTCATTTCACAACGATGCCACTGTGCACATTGTTGCATGCAGTGACTTGACATTTTCACGGGGGAGGCGGGGCAAAAAAAAAAAAAAAAAAAAAAAAAAATGAAGGTGATATACACTTTACCAAGAGAAACCATTTGGAACCACACTGGACCATGCATGGTATGCACAAAAAATGTTTTAATTGCGAAAACAAAAAACATCTTATAGTTTAATATTTAATTTTTCCTCGATCTTATGTAAGGAGGGGGGGGGGGGGGGAAGGTTCTCATGAGGAAGGTGCTCCCAAGCCTCCACCTCTAACCTCTCCCACTCTGATTACGTCACTGAACGCACCGGCGCACTTCAGAATTTGAATCGACTTATAACGCACCTTTGACCGATAGCGTACATTGACATGACTGGCCGTGAAAGATTGAGCATGCCTGCTGTTTGACGTATTTTACGACAATGATTGCAAACAAAGTAGACCCATAAAACGGATCTTTTCTAAATTTGAAATGCAATAAATAGTTTAACATCAAGATAACTACCTTTGTTGCGTATTTTGCTGGTCAAACATTTAATTGATAGTTCCAAATATCGCAATGTTGACCGTGGAAGTCTCGCATATTTATGCGAAGACCGTGGTCCGGGAAAATGCACAATCATGCAGCTCCTTCACAATCAAAGCAACATACACACTTAAGAACCCGTGGGCTAGATTTCACTATAGGAGCTAAGATGTGTGTCATCCTTAATTACTAAGCAGAGTGTTATGTCACAAGACAAATCACTGTGGAGATATTTGCAACCCATCGTTAGATGAATCTTAGTGCTTTGTGAAAAAACAAGCCTTTGGCTCCGTTTCACAAAGAGCTAAAGTTGATTTTAAGTGCCAATCCAATACTGCTAAGCACAGTCTGATGTCACACTCAGTGACGTCATCAGGCATTTTCATGGGGGCGCAACTGGGGCAAAGACGATATTTGGGGGGGGGGGGCTTTTAGATGCATGAAACTTTTCGTTTGTACATTTTCCCCATCTCACACACAAAAAAGAAAGAACGTTTTATGGGGCAAGAGGGGGGAGTTTAGTGAGCGGGAGGGAGGGTTCTGAGTGGGAAGGCACAGCCCTCCCCCTCTGGCTTCGCCACTGGTCACACAACAAATCACTATGGTAATTCTGTCATCTTAAAGATGAATATTTATTTAGTGCTTTTTAGAATCCCGCCCTAATGCCCCCAAAAGGTTTGAAAACGCAGGAGATTTTGCTTGGTTTAGTCATCCTAAAAAAAAATAACATAATAAAACAAACCATGCAGCATTATCTGAATTTTAACCTCGACCCGGATCCTCATACATTAGGGTATAAGCTTGAGCTAATACGGGATTACATCTGGTTTATCTCTTACAAATCTCTTATAATAGCAAACACCAATGACGGCTTAAAAAGCCCCTTCTGGGCACCGTGAAATTGAGCAAGATCATTTAATCCGGGACATTTCTCCCCCAAAACGGTCGGCCTAAAGGGGGTAATTTATTCAAATAATGAATATTTATGAGAGCAATGGTGAAAATAATTTGCATGAGTTGAAATTTGGAATGTTCCATTCGAAGGTGTGCCTTCTCCCAACGAAGTTGACATCAATATTGAACAGTCATTGTTTGTTTAATAATCATAACGTCTAAGAAGACCTTTGTCTATTTGTTGGAGGATAAAACTACTCGATTTCAAAACTGAAAGCACGAGTTTCTTCAAAAGGAACCGCTACACATAGCCTGACGCTATGCAAGGAACCTAGCTTCAACCAAGAAGAAATATAATAGATGCTTCAGCCTTGTTTTCAATACGTTACCATGCTTTTTTCCCGAGCCTGAAATCCTGTGTTTCGCAAAGACGCTTAATTTTTTCCTGAAGGAACATTCTGGGTATTTGCGAAAACGGCACATAGGAATTACAAAGCCTTTTCTGATTTTTTTTCTGATCATGAAAACCTGTGTTTCGCAAAGACTCTTATTTTTTCCTAAAATGAAAAATGTTTGTATTTGCGAAATCGGGCGCACCGGAATTATCAAGCTTCCAGAGTTTTTTTCTGAGCTTGAAAACCTGTGTTTTGCACAGACTCTTAATTTTTCCTAGAATGAAAATTCTGGGTATTTTCGAAACGGCTCACCGGAATGACTAAGCTTCCAGTGTTTTCTAAGCCTGAAAACAATTGTTTCGCAACAGTCCTGTTTCTTTTTCTAAAGGAAAAACCTAAATATTTCCGAAACGGCGCACCAGAATAACCAGGCCTCCAGTTTTTTGTATTCCTTAATATATATATATATATAAATTTTCTTTGCTCACGCTATTCATTTATAATATTCTCCCAGTCAGTTTCTCATGTCCTTTCTCTGTGTAAAACCACGTAAAAAGCTGTATCCACTCGTTGTGTATCCCCGCTACTGCCGTTTACCAGGTTATTTGCATCTTAACCGGGGTAGTGATCCCTGGCTTATCGGCAGCACGGTTCGGCTTCTGACTGGTCCCCCCGAGCAAAGTGGATTTGGTATTGCACATAGGACCGCCCACCAACTATAAGGGCTGGTTAGCTCACTTGGTAGAGCACTCGTACGGTATTCGAGAGGTCGCGGGTTCGAGTCCGGCATCAGCCAAATTTTCTTTGCTCACGCTATTTATTTATATATATATATATATATGTTTGATATATATATATATATGTTTGATTGCATCCATTTTGCTGTTTTCCTCCCCCAACCTGTTCTTGTCAGAACACTAACTGCCTTGTATTTTGTTCCTTTTCTCTCCTACAGGTCTTTATAACCCGTTTTTTCCACAGATTTGTAAGTTTACCGTTGTATTTTTCAGGTCTTTCACTTTCTCTCCTACATGTCTTTATAACCCGTTTTTTCCACAGGTATGTAAGTTAACCGTTCTATTTTTCAGGTCTTTTAATTTTTCTCCTACATGTCTTTATAACCCGTTTTTTCCACAGGTTTGTAAGTTTACCGTTTTGCTTTTCAGGTCTTTAATTTTTGTCTCCTACAGGTCTTTATAACCCGTTTTCTCCATAGATTTGTAAGTTAACCGTTTTGCTTTTCAGGTCTTTAATTTTTGTCTCCTACAGGTCTTTATAACCCGTTTTCTCGACAGATTTGTAAGTTAACCGTTTTGCTTTTCAGGTCTTTAATTTTTGTCTCCTACAGGTCTTTATAACCCGTTTTTTCCACAGGTCTGTAAGTTAACCATTTTGCTTTTCAGGTCTTTAATTTTTGTCTCCTACAGGTCTTTATAACCCGTTTTCTCCACAGATTTGTAAGTTAACCGTTTTGCTTTTCAGGTCTTTAATTTTTGTCTCCTACAGGTCTTTATAACCCGTTTTTTCCACAGGTCTGTAAGTTAACCATTTTGCTTTTCAGGTCTTTAATTTTTGTCTCCTACAGGTCTTTATAACCCGTTTTCTCCACAGATTTGTAAGTTAACCGTTTTGCTTTTCAGGTCCTTAATTTTTGTCTCCTACAGGTCTTTATAACCCGTTTTCTCCACAGATTTGTAAGTTAACCGTTTTGCTTTTCAGGTCTTTAATTTTTGTCTCCTACAGGTCTTTATAACCCGTTTTCTCCACAGATTTGTAAGTTAACCGCTTTGCTTTTCAGGTCTTTTATTTTTTTGTCTCTCTCAGGTCTTTATAACCCGTTTTCTCCACAGATTTGTAAGTTTACCATTTTGATTTTCAGATATTTTTTACCCATTGTCTCCATATCCGTTTCCATTGTACCCAACTTTTCCACTGTTTATATTTCATTGTTCACATGGAATTCCCCGTTAATGCTAAATGTCTTTTCCGTCAGTTACGCAAACTGAAAGAAAAGAATGTGCGTTACTTGTCACATCTTGATAACTACCGTTTTTACCGTCTATCCCGTATCCTCCCAAAAGGCCTTCAAATCAAATGTGCCCCTTCCTTTGGGGACCTTAACCCCGCATTTCAGAAGAAATGGAATAAGACATTAACAGACACGTCTTTCCATTTACTCATGTTGTTGGAAGTACAATGCCAACAATGCATTGATGACCAATTGCTTGAGATTACTCAGATTGAATCTCAACTGAAAGATTCATGTTCCAATCTTGAGTATGAATATTTCCAAGCCATTCTGTTGTCTAACATCAACCACTTAAGGACCAGCTTATTGGACAAACAAAACAAGAAGCGCCGTAATGTACAAGCTAACCACAAGAAATACATTCTAAGGCGTTTCCACAAACAGGGGTTTAGTGACCCTCCTACTGAAGGGCCATCAGTAACCACACAGCCTACTACAGTTGTTAACCTGTCTGACACTGTCTTAACTGACCCACAGGTAAAACTGCTCTCAAGGGGCCTTAAGTTTTGCCCCACACCCAGAGAACCCAACCAGCTGTCTTTACAACAAGACATTGCCCAATTTAATCGCAGGCTACGTTTACGTGAATATTTTCATGTAGACCCCTCAACAGATGATGAGTCATCTGAGGCGACTCAGCCTGCTCGCAATCGCTTCAAAGAAAAGAGCAATTGGGTACCCCCAAAGAACCGAGATGTAGCTTTGGACACCTACATCAACTCAGTTAACACTGAGGTGCTTAAGGTTGCCAATACCAGAGTACCTAATAACCTCCCCCAAGAGGAACGCAAGGCCTTAACTCAACTTCGGCAGTCACCTAACATAGTGATTAAACGTGCTGACAAAGGGTCCGCAGTTGTAGTCATGAACACAGATGACTATATAGCTGAGGGCCTCAGACAGCTCAGTAACACTGATCACTATGTTGAATGTGACACTGACCCCACTCATTCATTCTCCAAACAAATCAGTGACACCCTCGTAAGCATTCACAATGCTAAGGGTATCGACAAGGATACACTTAACTACCTTCTCCCACAGGATCCCCGTACAGCACGCTTCTATCTTTTACCGAAGATACACAAGCCTAACAACCCAGGCCGTCCCATTGTATCTGGCAATGGCAGCCCCACAGAACGTATCTCTGAATATGTTGATAGCTTTCTAAACCCACTCGTACCTCGCATTCCCTCATACATCAGAGACACCACTGACTTTCTTTGTAAATTGGAGGGTATCAAACACAAAATACCTGACTCTGCTTTTCTGGTGACTCTAGATGTATCGTCACTGTATACTAACATACCTCATAAAGAAGGAATTAAGGCATGTGGTTCTGTACTCCGAGCCAACAAACAAACCCGCCCCTCTGTGAGACACCTTACAGAACTCATCAGCCACATCCTAACTAAGAATAACTTTTCTTTCACAGAAAGGCACTTCTTACAGACACAAGGTACTGCCATGGGTACTAAAATGGCGCCTTCATATGCTAACTTGTTCATGTCTGACTTAGAAGACAAACTATTGTCTTCTGCTCCCAACCGCCCACTCGTGTGGTGGAGATTTATTGATGACATTTTCGCTATCTGGTGTGGTAGCCAAGATAGCTTGGAAGAATTCATTGATCATATAAACTCATTCCACCCCACCATTAAATTCACTGCCGATTTCTCTGTTACCTGCGTTAATTTTCTAGATGTGACTATAACTAAATCCCCTAATGGTATTGTGACAGATGTATATAGCAAACCCACTGACACCCATCAATATCTTCTCTCTAATAGCTGCCACCCTAGCCATTGCAAGGAGGCCATTGCCTACAGTCAAGCCTTACGTATAAGACGTATCTGCTCCACAGATACTCTATACAAAAGGCGTTCATCTGACCTAAGGCACCACCTTGTTTCTAGGGGCCATAGCAAACGAAGGGTTCAACTTGCCATCAACAGAGCTTTTGGCATACCCCGCCATACTCTGTTGACCAACACGGGCACCAAGAGAACCCCGACCAATAGAGTTGCTCTGGTCACTACTTTCCACCCTAGGTTACCCAAGTTGTCATCTATAATCAATGACAACATGCCAATTCTCCACTCCTCCAACAGGTTGCGCTCAGCAATTTCTGAGCGCCCCATGGTCGCCTTTCGTCGCCCTAAGAGCCTAGGTGACATTCTAGTTAGAGCAAAACTCCCCCCAGGTACATGCCAAACTCCCTCCCCACAAGACATACAGGGTTGTCACCACTGCACCCGCTCTAAGTGCAAGACTTGTATGTATATCAAACCCACTGTACAGGTTAAAAGCCACAGCACTGGCTTTACCTACAAAATCAAGACCAACTCCCAATGCCAAACCCCAAATGTCATCTATGTCATATCATGTAAGAGATGTGGAGTACAGTATGTGGGAGAGACAAAGACCAAACTTAGTCTTCGCTTTGCGAACCATGTCTCCTCCATAAAGACCAAAAAACTGTACCCAGTATCTATCCACTTTAATAGTCCTAATCATAGTGTTAAAGATGTGGAACTAACTGTCATTGAGGCCTGCAACGGCGACGATTCACATCGTAAACTCAGAGAATCCCACTGGATTCACAAACTCCGAACAATCCAACCATTCGGATTAAACATAAACACAGGTGTTAAATAATTCCTCTTGGCAAATAACTACTTTATTACGATGCTTTTACATTATCATCATAGTATTCTCATTATAGCCCCCTCTCTATTATTCAATGTTTACACTTCTACTGCTTTATTTAGGGAGATTACCCTTAATCACCTCCCTCATGTGAGTTAATAATCCTGTCCTTTCATGTCAGCCGCATTTCCCACCATGCAGCTTTCCTCCTTTGTTCACTAATCTCCTTTTTGTACTAACCGACCACTGGACATCCCATTGTCCACACTGCTGCATTTTGATTGGTCATCAACAATCTCTTTGTCTGTATTTAATTAACTTTGATTGGTTGTCTTTTTCCCGCCTATTTTGGATACTCTCCATCTGTTTTAATCCCAAGGTTTTTCTATAAATGGATCTGTTTTTATGTTTGTGCTTGTTTTTGCCTACGAGTGCTCTACCAACTGAGCTAACCAGCCCTTATAGTTGGTGGGCGGTCCTATGTGCAATACCAAATCCACTTTGCTCGGGGGGACCAGTCAGAAGCCGAACCGTGCTGCCGATAAGCCAGGGATCACTACCCCGGTTAAGATGCAAATAACCTGGTAAACGGCAGTAGCGGGGATACACAACGAATGGATACAGCTTTTTACGTGGTTTTACACAGAGAAAGGACATGAGAAACTGACTGGGAGAATATTATAAATAAATAGCGTGAGCAAAGAAAATTTGGCTGATGCCGGACTCGAACCCGCGACCTCTCGAATACCGTACGAGTGCTCTACCAACTGAGCTAACCAGCCCTTATAGTTGGTGGGCGGTCCTATGTGCAATACCAAATCCACTTTGCTCGGGGGGACCAGTCAGAAGCCGAACCGTGCTGCCGATAAGCCAGGGATCACTACCCCGGTTAAGATGCAAATAACCTGGTAAACGGCAGTAGCGGGGATACACAACGAATGGATACAGCTTTTTACGTGGTTTTACACAGAGAAAGGACATGAGAAACTGACTGGGAGAATATTATAAATAAATAGCGTGAGCAAAGAAAATTTGGCTGATGCCGGACTCGAACCCGCGACCTCTCGAATACCGTACGAGTGCTCTACCAACTGAGCTAACCAGCCCTTATAGTTGGTGGGCGGTCCTATGTGCAATACCAAATCCACTTTGCTCGGGGGGACCAGTCAGAAGCCGAACCGTGCTGCCGATAAGCCAGGGATCACTACCCCGGTTAAGATGCAAATAACCTGGTAAACGGCAGTAGCGGGGATACACAACGAATGGATACAGCTTTTTACGTGGTTTTACACAGAGAAAGGACATGAGAAACTGACTGGGAGAATATTATAAATAAATAGCGTGAGCAAAGAAAATTTGGCTGATGCCGGACTCGAACCCGCGACCTCTCGAATACCGTACGAGTGCTCTACCAACTGAGCTAACCAGCCCTTATAGTTGGTGGGCGGTCCTATGTGCAATACCAAATCCACTTTGCTCGGGGGGACCAGTCAGAAGCCGAACCGTGCTGCCGATAAGCCAGGGATCACTACCCCGGTTAAGATGCAAATAACCTGGTAAACGGCAGTAGCGGGGATACACAACGAATGGATACAGCTTTTTACGTGGTTTTACACAGAGAAAGTACATGAGAAACTGACTGGGAGAATATTATAAATAAATAGCGTGAGCAAAGAAAATTTGGCTGATGCCGGACTCGAACCCGCGACCTCTCGAATACCGTACGAGTGCTCTACCAACTGAGCTAACCAGCCCTTATAGTTGGTGGGCGGTCCTATGTGCAATACCAAATCCACTTTGCTCGGGGGGACCAGTCAGAAGCCGAACCGTGCTGCCGATAAGCCAGGGATCACTACCCCGGTTAAGATGCAAATAACCTGGTAAACGGCAGTAGCGGGGATACACAACGAATGGATACAGCTTTTTACGTGGTTTTACACAGAGAAAGGACATGAGAAACTGACTGGGAGAATATTATAAATAAATATAATATATATATATATATATATATATATATATATATATATATATATATATATATATATATATATATATATATATATATATATATATATATATATATATATTTTTTTTTTTCAGTTGCGTCAACTTTATCAGTGGAGCATATAGTATATAATATTGTTAATCGTTTCTACTTTACTGTGTTTTTCATCTGGGCGTATTTGCGTCCCAGTAATGCTGGAGACTTTCGATAGTTGATAAATGTTGACAAACAGAAGCAAGAAAAAGGCTACCAGACTCCCGGCTGAACAAACGAATTTTCAATTTTTAATTTTCTTTAATTGAATTTTATTTCTTTATCATTAATACTTTTGTTTTGCTTAGTTTGTTTTGTATTATTGTTACACGCAGCACTATTGCACAAACGTTGGTTTAACTTTACACAAAGTTACTTTATGGGGATACAAACAAGAAAACAGGGGAAACTATTTTTGCCCAATTATGTCTTGATCAGCCAAGTACGAACCGAGGCTGAAATGTAAAAAAAAGAGTAACTTTACCTTTGTTGTAAGATTCTGTGTACCGCGGATAGTGCCAATGATTCCTGAAAATCAAAGAAAACATGCTCTTTGAAGTATTAAAGTTATTAAGTAATATAGTACAACATCGTGATTTACTAACTTATTTGTAGAGGCTGGCCAGGTCAGTTCTTTTGTTTTTCAAAACTAAGGAAATGAAATTAAACTGAAAACTTAGAATTTGTGATTTACCAGCACACAATATTGTCTGTCTTGCACATAGTTTGAGAGGGGGGGACTTATATGTTTTCACTGTTATACAAGCATCGAGATTTGGTTTCGCTAGATCAAAACTAATTGTTTTACTCATTTCTCAAAAATTATAGCATTTCAGGCAACTTATTTCAGGAGAAATAATTAATTTCAAGAGAAGTTGTCCTCTGTGGCCATCTTTAGACACATAGGCGTACGAGCCGAGGGAGGGGGAAGTTGCCCCCACAAATTCAGGCAAAAAAAATGGGAAACTGGTCGGGTATAAAGCAAGAAGAAAAAACGAAGAAAAAAAAGAATAAAGACTTCTTATTCGAAATTTGTGTTTTTATTTATGTTAAAAAGTGTCGGGCAAATCTGCCCCCTGTCCCCTTAACCAAAGAGTCCCCAGACCATAGTGTGGGGAATAGTCTGCGGTGAATATTTATATTTTCAACCTCAATGTTGTTCACACCCTTGAAATCATGGAATGTTTGAAGAAGTATTCCATCTTGATTGATCCGGCAACGATTGATATAAACGATTGTAAAGTGATATAAATATAACCATGACTATAAATCATAATGTAATCTCAATCTAAAAAATGTTACTGTGTCAAAAAAAAAAAAAAAAAACCACACACAAAAAAAAACAAAAAAAAACAACAACAACATTGCTAACAAGACAGTCGGAAATATCTTCTTGAATGATGGGCTTGACAAAGGGGCCACAAGGCAGACGTGTTCTTTGCAAAGTACTGGTTGGAAAACAATGTCTCAGCAAAATTTCAGAAAAGGTATTATGATGGTTTTCTATTTATTACCGGCGACCAACAAAAGGCTTTTGTCACCCAGGTAAGGGGGTATTGATAGAGCACTTCTATTCCACCCACGGGTATGCACTTGGGTAAATAGTCATGGGTTCACCGGGTGTAAAGAGGTGCAGACTATCCTGAAAATGGGTACATTGTGTGGGTAACTTTAAGTTATGCCACTTGTTGTTGAAGGGTAAAATAGTCATTGGTTCAAGGGGGCGGGGAGATATTCCCTGAAAATAGGTATTGATGGGTAACTTTGGTGTCTGTCATTTGAAGTGTACGATAATAGTGAAGATTTGGGGTTCGTGTACCGTTGGTATGGCTTACTTTTTCATGGATGTTTTTCTTTCAAAAAGGGTTTCTTCCTGGGGCTTGGGTATGAGTTTGGGTTGGGGGTAGAAAGCTCTCCCCTAGAAGTTGGATTTGAAAATGTGATAGGAATTAGCGAAATAAACACGGAGCGTTTTGTGAATAGGCCATCGGAAAGCCTTTGAGTTTGGACGGTTCTATTGTTACCGCCACAGGGGTGAACCTTTGGATGCGTCTCGGTATAATGACCACCGCAAGGCCATCATTATTTCACCCGAGGATTGAGCTATGTGGAACGGGTAAATGTGTGCGTGATCATATAGATAGTCCTTTCTCCATGGTGTGATTGAGTGTGATTGACTGTGGCAGAGTTTTGGTCTCACATGAGACGAACATTAATTTTTGATCTGGCATTTATTATTCATAAACGATAACACTTCAGGCAGAAATATTTCAAGTAAAGTGTTCTACCATATGTAAGGTATGTGTAAATCTGTGAATATTTATGTGTTTCGTTCTTACCAATGTTCTGATTGGACATTCCTCAAAGTTTCCCATGGTAACGTTGTACCTTGACTTCTTTAATAAAGCTATCAACAATGTTGTCGGTGCAATAATCTTTCACGCAATAAACCACGAGGGAAACTGACTGGGTAAATTTTACTTCAATTTTGGGGGGAACAAAAAACCAGAAACAAACAAACAAACAAACAAAAATGAATAGAACAGGATTGGAACCAGCGACCCCGAGATTGATGTGCCGGCACTCTACCAACTGAGCTATTTTAATAGCGCCTAATGTTGGTGGTCTGCCTGTTTAGTCAGTATCTTTGTTCGTGAGTGCCAGGTTAGAAGCCACTTAATATGAAATAATTTTCCATACATATTTTGTTATTTAAAAAAGAAATACAAGACCAAAAAAAAGAAAAAAAAAACAACATAAAATAATAACAAACAACAACAACAGCTATATTAAAGCCATATCTTGACGTTTGGCATGATGATTATATAGAATATAATTAATTGTATTTAAGTGCCAAGAGATTATGCTATTCCAAACACTTGTTTTATTCCTTAGTCTTTCAGTTTGGTGGCAATTAGTCACCACAAATGTCTTCATTTGATTCCAATGTTTTATGAACTCTCTTAATAACATTTCTAAAACGATGCTGAAGCTTATAGTATGAAATGTTGGCATATGTCTACTGAAATAATATATTACAGCCTTTCTACGTCCACAATATTACTAATTAATTGGTAGTGGTAGAGAGTGATTAAGTTCATGTAACAGGTTAATTAAAGAAACTTACCATGCATCTGTCACGGAGATTAAAGACACCGTGGTCCAGAAAAACATGAGGCTGAATATAAGCCGGCATCCCCCGGCCAAAGCCATCGTGTGAACGCGGTGAGATTTACAAGCTCCCCGGTCTATTGGCAAATCATGCACCTTCGATAGAAGAAGAGCACACACTATGGACGACTCAGGCCGAATGACTTTACTCTCTTGATATCTCAATATCAGCTTAAGGATTGGGTAACAGATAAGGCCCTCCCTAAAAAAAAGTTATAGACCTACATCGTCCGGCTGGGTGCTGTTAATTCATAGGACTATTCTATACGCAAAGGCCAAAGGTCTAAAGTTAACTGCGAAGAGAGGGAGATGTTCGTTTGCTTAGGGCTTTTCAGTCGGCCGCACCTAACTGGGTTACTTCGGTATGACGGGGTGTAATTTACACAGGGTAAGATCCACTCCAGTTTTACAAAAAAATAAATCACGGCGCCTTTTTGTTGACACAATCCCTGTAAAGTGGCCTTATGTAATTATAATGCATATCCATATGAGAGCACATCCTATTACACCAAATCTGAGGAACGTTTGGCGCCATAAAGTGACATTTTTATGCACTAGTAATTACCGAAACCAGTCTAATAACCAAAGTGTTACTGAAATGGCTTGTAAACGTACAAAAAGCTGATTTTCATTGCATTTCTTTTACGGGTGGTGGCCAATTGTATTTGCCAGACAACGTCCCATCAACGTTTACCTTAGTTACCATGTCATTGGGCAAACCATTGGTAAATGTCACGTCCGCTGTGTACACTTGGGTATCAGATCCCGTCTGATTTTATGCGGGGATTAAACAACCACGAGATAAAAAAGAAGAATTCATAACGAATACTTGAGTGTTTTTCGGTATCACAATCAGCGGTAGCTGCCATGACAGTCACCGAGGCGAAAGCGAGGTTGGTGCAAACAAGAGAGTCTGGTGCTGGGGCAAAAAGTCTGGTTCCTTTTCGTGAACTACTGCTACGATATAATGCAATAAAAATCAGTGTCGAGATGTATTGGTAATTTTGATAATCACAGGTGTCAAATTCGCCTGAATAAGACCGAAAGCTGTAAGTTTGTTAATTTATCTTTTTAAACTAAATTAATTTAGTTTAAAGAGGATGGGCCATGGTGATTGATGTTGACGTTATTGTTTAGTTTTCTGCTTTCTATAATTATTGCATCGGACAAACTTCTCTTTTGTGACATTAAATTGACAAAAGAAGTGATATTTGCACTCATTTTGCAGGGATTTTTTACCTAGCCCGCCGCCTAAATTTATCAAAATCATAGAAATGAGGGCAGCAAACAAATCATGACGTCACTGGAAGTACTGAATCCCCGGATGGTCTGCACCCAGCAATGCTTCAACGAGTAACAACAAACAGCCGTTTTAAAGAGGAGTACTTCCTGCAACGTCACTATTCTTTAGAATTTCTGGAGACAACTTTCAGGCACCAACTGCTGTTGTTCTGAGTTTGGCTTGAGGCGAGGGTGAAAAGAGGCTCGGAAACTGCCTTTGTAAACGAATAACCACGCACTCTATAATCCTGTCACCGTTTTTTCGTGGTAGATATAGGTGTATTTAGGGATGTCAAACTTTTTTTTAAAGAGAGATTTCTAGCGTGGCCCATCCTCTTTAAAAAGAAGTCCACATAGAGTGTCCTTTCTTGCTTTTTTGTAGTATCTTTGTCTGTACGGAGTGAACATACACAGTGGATTTTCCCACTGTTATAAACTATTCGGCTGTACAATGAACCACACGTATGAAACATTTCCTACCATTTCAACTACTAAATGCTGAATAGTTATACTTCACGTTTAATCATAGAAATTCAACTTTTTTTTTTTAATGCTTTTACTTCAAAGTAATTCTTGTTTTTATCCATACGACCAAATATCTGGACTCACACACGTCCACTCATTGCTACGTTTTCACGGATTTCATGTAGATATCTGTTAATCTTTTTTAATGAATAAAAAATGATTCATTTTCTTATAATGTGGCTATGGTAATTCAAGAGATCGCAAAAAATCTGCTTTTCAGAAAAAAACTTTGAACTTTTATTGGAAGCGGAACGGATTTATTCTTCTTTATGAAGGCCCCGAATAGATCAATGTCATTAGAGGATTGTTAGTTAATTTCAAACGGAATAGTTTATAAGAAAGAATAAAACAAACAAATTGACTTAGAATTACACAGTCGGTTTCCCTTGTAGTAATACGAACAAATAATACAATATCAAAATAGTAAGGACGTTTTGGAAACGATAAAACTTTTTATAGAGAATTTGTACAATGAGAATATGGCATTCAAATTCTGAATCCCGTGGGGGTCTGGCCCATTTCTGGGTATGACCCGGAATCTGTGAAATCCCAGAACTGGGTCAAACTGACGCCGAATCCGAGTTAAAATCCATGTTTTCAACCGATGTCCGGGTCAGCCTTACCCAGAAATGGGTCAGGCACCCCCACCCGGAATCCAGTTCAATTCTGACTCAGCAGTAGTGTACTCTCTAAATGTAAAAGAGTGAAAGTTTCACTCGCTTGCCAGAGTGGTGTCAGTTTGGCTCTTTTTTTTTTAGAGTGAAACTCACTCTTCACCACTCTATTTTTGAGTGAAAGTGGAGTGAATTTCACTCTGAATCTAGTGAAAATACACGTTTTTTCACCCTAAAAAGAGTTGTCCGCCATATGGCTCCTTGCAAGAGAGGTATGGCGGACAAAAAGAATGGGTTTTTCACTCTTTTACGCAAACAAAACACAACTACACATGTACAGGAAATTGAACGTGATATATCATTAATAACACTGAGCGACAATGAACCCAAAACACTGCCTTGCTTCACGCCAGAAGTGACTCCAAACCAACAGGAAACTCCTAGAAGAGTACCCGTTGTCTGCGACCAGCCGGAAATGATCCAACCCAAGACAGGCGCTTGGAACCATAGTAAATAGCCGAGTACTGCGGAAGCAGTATTTGGTGATAACCAGGGTACAATAATTGTACTTATCAACGAATTCCTACTCTCTAAATGTAAAAGAGTGAAAATTCCACTTGCTTGCCGGAGTGGTGTCAGTTTGGCTCTTTTGATGGTGGAACTCACTCTTCACCACTCTTTTTTGAGTGAAAGTTTGGGTAAATTTCACTCTGAATCTAGTGAAAATACATGTTTTCACTCTAAATAGAGTTGTCCGCCATATGGCTCCTTGCAAGAGTGGTAAGAGAGTATAATACATATACATCTTCCTTATGATCGTTAGTTTTATTCCATTCTAAGCTCTTTTTTAAGTTGTTCAAACCTTTTCCTTGCTTCATCATAAAGAATGTATTCTCTCGCCATAACACGCCGCAGTTTAGCAACTACCTCCGGCGAGGGTTCCTTCTTTGATGCGGTCCGTGTTGCTTTACTGTTTTTCTCCAGTGAACTTTTGAACTTGCGGGCGTAACCTTTCAGATAGAACGGCAGGAGCTTTTCCATCATCTTGACGGAGGTTTCGAGCTCATCTGTGAACCCAACAAGGAGAAAATCGTCCAGGTGAACTAGCGCTTCATTAAGGGTTGCATTGTTGACATTGTTGCATGATTTGGTCTCCCCGCAAAACATATGGGTAAACGATGAGTAGTCGCAGCCGCAGATTTGAAATACCTCCAGTTTCTTGACTCTATTTTGCTGATGCATTACGTCGAGAGCCGTGGCGCACTCCTCAAGAGTGGTGTTCATGGTGGTCGCCCCGAGATGAAACGTCCGCTGTGCGTTCTTGATCTGCTTGTCCCCGTTCCGCACAAAGTAAAAATTGCTGATGAATCGCTCTACCGGATCTCTGAAGAGGCTGAACGAGATGGGTTGGTGGTGTCCGTATTTCCGGTAGTTCACATAGCGATGGCCACCGGCACTCAAGTACGGCACGGGGGACTTATTCAAATGGTTGAAGACGTATGTTTCACGGGAATCTTCCCCATCTTCAGGGGTCGCGGGGGTGTCGCCAGGCATCACCGTCAATGTCAAGGTAGGGACATTTGTATGTGCCACTGCTGCCAAAGGGTCGTAAAAAGTTCGGCTTCCACACTTAGGTATTCTCACGTACAAGAGTTTCTGATCCATCATTTCTTCCACGGTGACTTGGTCAGGGTTTTGTCGCAACCTCCTGTACAAGTCGTGGAGTTGATCCGTCACCTCAACCTCTGACTTGGTGTTCTCCACGCTTTTATAATCCGTCTCCATGTCCTGATGTACTTGCGGTTCATCTGGAAGTCCCGGGAGCAGGCTTTGACCAGACGAGGATGAGATTAAGATGTTTTGAACCGAGTTCAGGGTTTTCTCTTCTAAGTTGTTCTGCAAACAAAACAAGAACAGTACAAGTATTACAAGCAAATAGTGTTGGGGAAACCAAGTCTTTAAAGGAGACTGCTGAACAAAAGATTATCACACAACTTAAGCGTATTGAGCAAGGACTTTATAGGGACCGTGGTTTTGTGTCCCACTACCTGGAATGATGCACCAGCCAATCTTTGTTCCTTTTAACTGAACTTACTCACCTGGAACTTTCTTGAATTTTATATAGATTGTATTAAGCTTGTCCCCTTTTTGCATCCGATGAAGTAGTTGTTGCTACGAAAGCTGATGCATTTTTGTTTTTACTATTTACTTTAAGTGCTATCACTAAGTTTTATATTTCATATGTTAGACTAACACGGCTATCTCTATTATAAGGAGAACTAACAACGTTTAGAATTCAAATTTAATGTTTTCATTGTTAAAAATCTTAGGTACTTGTCGCTAAACGAAACCAGTAATCAATATAAAGACAGTGGATATGAAGCCAGCGGCGGCAGACTTCTCTCACCAGTCAATATCTGTAACTTAAGCATTTTCTCCGGATCCTGTCTTACAACTTTTTTTGCCTGAAAATCCTGACGTCACGGATATGAAACACTGTGGGAGAAATCTGCTGGTAAACTAGTGTTTCGGATCATTTTGCCATTGCCAGCTGGCTAGCTGCACTGCCATAATCATTTTACTATACATAAATACAGAGAACAACACTCCAAGAGGAGTTGAGCGACGTTTCATTCAGTGAGTGATTGGTCTTCATGACCGGCATGACAGCATGTGACTACTGCGTCTTGAAAAGGTACAATACAGGATTGGTAAATCTGATAGTGCAGTGTTCATACTTTGTGTATCAAGTTAGACATGAACAAACAAACCCGTGAAAATTTGGGCTTAATCCGTCGTCTGAGCCGCGAAAAAAATTGTGAAAAACCGTGCACACTTTTCAGCATGTATATAGATATTGATGTTGGATAAACCGAAGCATGCCGTTTTGTACACAGTAATTGTTATTTTGCACAAATTTATGATTATTTTTCTCTTTATTTCTGGTTTCCGAGAAGGGGTCCGAGAACCTGGGGAAGAAATGCCTCCCCCGGCGGCACTCCCCAATGGCACAGTGCATTGACATATCGGACTTGTTCAAAAACAAGTTTAATTTTGCTTGTCATTTTTATTTCATTACAGCTGGTGTTAAAAATGAATCTATGTTGTGAAATTTGAAAAGTTTTGTATTTAGCTTCTATACCCTTTGTCTGAGGGAAGGGACGTGATAATGTGTATTACTCAATAATCCCCAACTACCAACGCAACTTTGGCAACCCATTGATCCAGTCTCTATACTGCCCGCTCCGGCGAGCACCACCGTGCCCCATATTAATAGACTGGTTCCCGGCCCCTACATCGCTCTCGTTTCGACTGTATAAAAAAGGGACCGGAAGCGGGTAGTGAACATTAGTACATACCTGGCAGATTTCTGCCAGGTATATGCTAATTAGAAATAACATACCTGTCTACGTAATCCAATAACGCAATGCTGCCTTTACGCAAAGTCGGACAGAATCACAAGCGAGGGCCAATCAAAAGCGCCGTATCGGTAGTAACTACCGGTCCTTTACAGTCATAACGAGAACAATGTAGGGACCGGGAACCAGTCTACCTCATTAATACGGCGGTGTCTTTGGATAAACAATTGACGGCATCTTCTAGAAGCCAGGGGCCCAATTTCATAGAGCTGCTTAATCAGGAAATATTGCTTGAATATTTTCTGCAAAGCAGAAATGAGCAGGGTACCAGTCACAAATTGTACATGTGAAAAAGGTATTTTGGCTGATAACCTTATTCTGGTGAGCTTATTTTTGTTGTGCTTAGCTACTTTTTGTGCTTAAGGCGATGAGACGCCTGATGGACAGACAAACAAAACGTAAACTGGAACAAAAACATATATGGACAGACAGGTTGAACCATTGAGGAAGGTTGAACCTACCTCCATGGTTGAACGAAGACATAATTGATTAAGAGTGACTCGAATTAGGTCATGTACAAATAGGCTTCTGTTCCTTACCGTCTTGTTGGATTTTAGCTCATCTAAAACCAGACCGTCCTTCCAGACGTGACCATGTTTGATCGCTGTCCTTACAATATCAACGTCACTGTAGGCAATGCGTTTTGGTTGTGTATCTCTCACTACGCCATTTTGAAGGAACGCTACGTTGTAACCTATCAACCCGGCAAGACAAAGGGCACACACCGCGGCGAACCCTTGAACCAAAGAACGCATGATAAGTCGATCCTCAAAATCATTCAGTGAAGTTCTGTCTTCAGTCTTGTGACAGCAGAAACAACGATGCTCAGGGGCCTGGTGAACTTGTCTTCATAGAGGTCTTGTTTTTCGTTCTTGTAGAGAAAACTATGTGCATCTATGTGTGCATGTAAGATGCAAACGAGAGGTCGCCAACAAAGCAGACTCAAACCGTGCTCATTGAGGCTTGACGCATATTATCCCACACTGAAAATCGATTTTGAAGCCTACGTAGTTTTCAAGTAACAATTAAGATGGACATGTACCACGCAGAAACGTTCAGGCTATAGGCTTTGGTCTGAGACATTGCATGGTTAGGTATCAATGTATTTTTGGTTTGCGGTAAACACTATGTGACTATTATATTTACTTTGCTATACACAGTAGAATGTTCTTGAGAGAAGTTGTCCGTTATTATTGTACTACCGCAGAGTAGATTTCGGAATTCGGGGGGGGGGGGGGGGGTGACAACTTAATTCTGAAAAGAACTGTCCTGCTTATTAAGTACTACCTGGGGAGGTAGGAAATCGGCCGGGACTACTACTACCACTAAGTTCAAGCTAGAAAAAAAAACCACAAAAAACAAGACGACAAGATTTTGTTCGCTCTCCGGTTAGCTGCAGTGTTGACCACGAAAAGATTGCTTATTATTTGAAAGACATTTTGAAACTGGAACAAGGGAAAGCAAAGACGAAACGAGAAATAAAAGAGAGATGAATCAGCAAGGTGTATACTCTCTAAATGTAAAATAGTGAAAATTTCACTCTCTCGCCCGAGTGGTGTCAGTTTGGCTCATTTGAGAATGAAACCCACAGTGACTGTGAATCACCCTTTTTGAGTGAAATTGGAGCGAACTTCACTCTGATTGTAGTTGAAAATACCCGTCTTTCACTCTAAAAAGAGTTGTCCGCCATAAATGGGTCTTTGCAAGGGTGGTATGGCGGACTGAACGGTGGTTTTTCTTTTCCAATGTTATATTTAGATAAAGAGGTCAGCCACGGTTTTGATGATACATGGTCTGACGGATTTCATGCCGGGGACTAGAATACAAAAGGTAAAAGAGTTGCATGGGAAATGAGTAGGGTTGCGGAGCGCGGAAGGGGGGATTATAAAGGTTGCAGAATTCTTAGATTTGGTCACCGTTCACGCGGGGAGATTGGTGAGGATGTGAGGGAGGGGGGTGGTATGTAATCTATCTATCTATCCCTCTGTGAACTGTGTCTTTTCAGGACATATTATATTATACGGTCAGTAAGCTCAACTTCTCCCTGCTCCCTTTTCTCTCTATATTTTTTAAAATATTTTATGTGTCTGTTGGCTCTAACTTTACGTCAGCCGACATCGTCCTCTGCAGTCACCCCCAGCCACCAGGGTAGAGTTTTACAGCCCCTTCTTCCTCCTGACTATGTGACCCAGAAGGCCTCAGCTACGCTTAGTTTGTAAACCAACCCCCCGGTATAAGAAGGCAGGCTAGCAGGGATTCTACAATATTGCGGGTGAACAGTTGTGAGTTGTTTAACTTATACGACGGACAACTTACAACTGCGATGGACAACTCACAACTACGACGGACCAATCCCACAACTCCGACGGACAAAAATGACAACTGCGACGGACCACTCCCACAACTACGACGGACCACTCCCACAACTACGACGGACCACTCCCACAACTACGACGGACCACTCCCACAACAACGACGGGCCACTCCCACAACTACGACGGACCACTCCCACAACTACGACGGACCACTCCCCACAACTACGACGGACCACTACCGAAACTACGACGGACCACTCCCACAACTACAACGGACCACTCCCCACAACTACGACGGACCACTCCCACAACTACGACGGACCACTCCCACAACTACGACGGACCACTCGTAACTACGACGGAGGTTGTCCTAATAAGGAACACCATACAGATGAATGTGTCGTTTTTAAACTTTCAGCGTTGCCGTGCGTAGTCACTGCACTTTCCTCACAGAGATCACAAACTGTGCAAAACTCGTTTAATTAACGACCTTGTGATAAATCTATAACTACATAGACTTTCTTTTTTGTACAAACACTGCCCACCATTTTGTATCACAAAAGTCATGGGTTGGCACAAATCTGCCCTTTTGAATAAAACATTTAAACGAAACCTACTTGGTGAAGAATATGTGTACTTTTTGTTTTGGGTAGAACAATATTGATTTATCAGTTATATTGATACTTTTAGAAGTGTATTGAATTATAAATTCTTGTAAATTCTTGTAGTGGTTTTTCGGTTGGCAAACTCGCGGCAGTGACGTCGTGTAAGATGTCCTTAAAATAGAGTGGATGAACGACTGCAAAATTTGAAATATTGTTGGGTATGCCTAGACCCAATGCTCCCAAAAGGTAGAGTCACATTTGTATAGGTACATCATCATAGAATAACACAATTAAATTGAGTTGCCATTGCGCACCTTATGAAAATGAACACCCACTAATCTCTCTATAGCTCTCTGGATGGCAAGTGGACGAAAGTGACATGCATAGCGAGAGCGCCCCCATACATGCCGCTCATTCCAGGCGAGAAGAATATGACGTATAGTCTCTTCCCGTGCACAACATGAGAGCGAAACGTATCTCGTTTCAAACCCGACCGGAGGTGGAGTCTATAATGTGCGAGTCTCTCATTTTGCCAATCGATGTCGCTGGACAATAGCGGTCGTTGCTCTGAAGTGAACGGGTTGAAGCATTGCATGCGCTGGATGTATACCATCACAAGGCTGTGGCAAGTAGAAAGTCCTCATACATGCGGTTGCAGATGCATACACACACACGCACACATCGTATGAGCAGTCGAGTCGAAGGGAGGCAGACATCACCGCGTGATAAGCAATGAGCAGCAAATACACAGGGCATTGTAATGTAGAATGGATCTGGCCGTGTTGACAGCAGCTGGCGATGGGCATGCGAGTTGCAGCACACAGCGCGATATCGGGGGATCCATGATGAAATCAGAAGACCTTCGCCGTGGGAACTAAATTCCCTGCCTCCATGTACGAGGATGGTATCAAGCACGATGTAGAATTGAACATCAGACAGTCGCTGTTACAGTCAATAGGGACGCGATGCTCTAGTTTAAGAGAAACACAATTGTTTACCGAACAAAACCCATTCAGTGAATAAAATACGCCAGAAACTCCAATCACTTTTGTTGCAGAAGGATACATGTATCAAGATGAGTTCTGGAGACTACAAACAGGTAAATTGTTTCAATATTAAGTTTATAAAGGATTGATTCCATCATACACTGCCATATCTCTGTTTTCATTTATTTAATGGAATCGAAGGAGGGACCTCAGCGGATGTTTCCGTGAAGCCATGTGTGTATATGCTTGTCTCGGTTTGCAACAGAATCACTGCATATATCCCGAGGAATTCGCAAGGAATATTTTGACTACACTACATAAATAAAATAATTACACAGTTTGAAATTCACCGCTAACGATTTTGTCTTCATGTTATAACACCCGTTTATTATGATCTGCCGATCATTAATGCTATTGTTCAGAACCAATTCATGAACATTATTTCTAAAACATCTGCATTAGTTTGTTATTCCATGGATAAAAGACACGGATGTTAAGTCCTATAGAAACATAATGGCTGCCTAAAACACAGCTGGATTTAATGTCATGGAGCTCAGAGCACACAAACCTAATAAGCATGGCAACAAAATCTTGCTTTAAGCCTTAAGCTAACGCAGGTTACCAGCTAAAATACCATAAAATGTCTAATGTTTTGACTGGTTGTCGGTTAATGTTGTGCCTAAGTATGCTCACCGTTAATTTCTGGTGAAAAGCATTAAAGCCCCAGCTCAACATTGGTAAACTGCCCTTAAATGCTTTCATTTCTCTTTGCACAAATCAAGATAAAACCAACCTGTAAAAATGTCAGCTCATTTCGTTGTTTCGTTTGCGAGAAAACGGCAAAAATGCATTCAGTATTTGTGTACGCATTCCTATGGGTAGAGTTTTATTTAAAAACGATAACACTTTAGGCAGAAATATTTAAAGGAAAGTTTTCCACCATCATTATCTTTATACCATGTAAGGTATATGTAAATATGTAAACATTTTTATGTTTTTCTTCTGACCAATGTTGAGCTGGGGCTTTAAGGCATATGTTTCCTGATGCCTCAGATGCCAAAGTTTTTGTTATATTCCTAGCCTAGGCATGTAAAAAGATTCTTGTCACTATTCCCCTTAATTTTTATTTTATTATTTTTTTAAGACTATCTATTCACTGGACATTATTCCGTACTCATTAAAAGAAGGGTGTTTTCTGTGGAAAACCATTATGAAACATTTTAATTGAAATTCACAGCATACTCTATCACATAAGAGCACATGATTGGACAATAAATTATTGGTAATTGTCCAAGACCAGTATCCGCACTTTATGTGAATCAACAATTTTTTCTTTACGTGAAATACAAAAAGTGTGAAAATTTAAGCTCAAATCGTCCATCGGAGTCACGAGAAAATAGTGAAGGAAAAAAAATGTTTTCACTGTTTTCAAACATCGATTTTTGGACTCGCGAGATCAAAACGAGTTGTTTCACGCGTTTCTCAAAAACTACAGCATAATAACAATAAAAAAGATACATATAACGATTTACAAAACAAAAACAAAACAAAATACAATGAAACCACACTGAAAAAAAAATGACTATAAGATGTTCAAAGAACAAATTACAACTTTAACTTTTATGTAAATTTAAGACCAACTTCCATGGAAACGTCTGACTGTAATATTTAGATTTTTTACTATTTTACGTGAGTACGTAACATTTACATTAGTATAAATACCTCATAAAAGAGAGCGATATCTTGACTACTGTAACGTTTAGATGGTTGTGTGTGTGTGTGTGGGGGGGGGGGGCGGGGTCGATGGGGCGTACGGTAATTTTGGCCGAAAAGTGTAGGCATTTTCGATTGGCTGATTGAGTTGGGTTAGGATACACAACTTTGTTTAAGTACACAACTTTGTGCACTGCAAAAACTGGGTTGTTAATTTGATACTCTTGGTACCTATGTGACAACACCGAAACGGTGTTAATTTGACCAACAATAAAGCAATTTGGCAAAAAACCATGTCGGTGTTGTCACAGATAAATTCCACAATAATCAATTTTTAACACCCCAGTTTTTGCAGTGTGGACGTCTTGTAAAAAATTTACCCAGTAGATTTCTATTGTTTATTGCTTAATATATATTTTTTCTCGTTTATTTTTATTTTGTCATTCTTAAAAATTGCAGCCGGCATACTTTTTCGTTGTAAGCATTCTTACAAGCAATTCATCTACTTCTCTAGATCATTTATTTATTTATTTTATTTTACATCTTTGGACATATGTACAAAATACACTAAAAATATAGATTAAAATGAGGCTGTCCAGGTACAAACAAAAGTATAAAACTGTCATCAAGAGATGTGTTTGACAAAACCCAAAATTAACTAGAAAAATAAAATAGACTAAGTGACGGCAATTACCTCACATCACCCAACCTCCGAACCCGTAAAAACACTCAAATTAAAAAAAAAGTTTTATCAAAACCAGTAAAAAACAAAAACAATAAAAAAACAACAACAAAAAACTAATCGATGCGACTGACGGGTTGTAATTTTAAACATGCCAACGTCTTTTCAATGTGAAGAACCAATAGTGTCTTCTTTGAAATATTGTGTTATGAAGGATTCCGAAGTCTTTAAATGTCAAAATACTCCATTTGGAAAAACATCACGTGGGAGTTCGTGCTTTTGTGAGATGCAATCGACACCAACTGTCAATAGATTTTAAAATCGGATCGAGTTTTTGGCTCTTCGTAAAGTTTGTTTCAGCTAAAACAGCACACAAAAGAAAGTGAATTCGAATTTTATATATTCATGTTATTTATTTATTTATTATTATTATTATTTTTTTTTTCTTTGGGGGGACCCTGATGGGAAGGAAATGTCAAAATACCCCAAAATAAAAAATAATAATAACACAAAAACAGTGACTGTGTATAAGTTCGTTTTTTTGCGAGACTCGGGGGGCATCAACATTAAATACATATGTAAAAACGGATCGAAAGTATGGCTTGTCGTATTTATATTTCTGCTGCAACGGCAAACTAAAGAAGTCACCCTTATTCTTTAGAGATATCTGATCCATGCTCAAGCCGATTTTGTCTTGAAAATGAATTGATTCCAGCAAATTAAATTAAGAAAAACTTGTTATTGTGAGAATAACATAAGTAAATCGCGTTTTGACCTCGTAGATGGCTATTACAAAATGTTCTTTTTTTAACGAAAACACCCCGGCTGACACAAGAAAATGTGTATACGACGACCATGCCCGCTGCTGCTAACCAGAAGTCGGCTATAATTATTATAATGTCATTCGCCTTCATTTTGTCTCCATGTCGCAAGGCACTCAGCTGAAATTAAGCAGAGAGAGCGAGGAGTTTATTTATTGTGCCCCACACAAAAAAATCGTTTTTTTAGGTAATTACTCTGTGATTATTCGTTGATGGATGTTTTCGTTCGATATCTCATTTGAAAGTTAATTACTTTGGTCATCCTACAAAAATAACAATTCTACAATTGGATCCATTTTCAAGGTAAAAACGGCTTGAGCACGGATTATATGTTCTTAAAGTGTTGCTCGTTTTCGATTTTTTTATTTATTTATTTATTTATTTTTTTTTTTCGGGGGCGGGGGGGGGGGGGGGTCCAACGCACATATCGTGTGAAGGAAGCAAAGTCTCGCGCTTTAACGTGTTCCAACGTTCGAATACACGCGGGACTTGCAAGGGCTATCCTCGCTTTGTGAGGTAGTAACCACTTCATTTGGCATCTTTTTTTCGCACTCGTTTACGAAGTGACAGTAGGTGATTGGGAGTATCAGACCAGTTTAAGGCCCACTGTGGCAAGTGAATAATGTGCCAGTTCCAAGTTCGGCCCTGGGCAAATAGGAGTTCCTTATTCACCTAATAATACAAAATGAATCGGATATTATGTGACGAATCAAGAACTGGTTATGAATAATCTCTGGGAATGAACACGAATGGCGGTTAAAAACGAGGAACCAATGCCGTTTCAAAACTAGAGGCAGCGGCTTCGTGAACAATCGCTCGAGCATGGGCCGCCACAGCCGCAGCCGCGGTCACGGCTGCAGCCGATTCAGACAGAACATTCTTTTTTTCGCTTAATATCACGTCATCAAGTGCAACAGGACCCCCATTCGATTGCGTAACCATATAATTAATAACCCAATTTGTAATTGTTTTGATATCGATTAGTGAGTTAGGACCCGTAGCGTGGGATAATGAATCTACAGGTGAAGGGTTATAAATTGTTTTTAATAACAGAATGGTTCACCGTGTTCAGTACGGTCTATAGTTAAAATGCACATTAGCACAAGATATTGGAAGGGTGTTGGAAAAGTCGAATCCCTTTCCCATTGTCAAAGCCTAAAAAAAAAAATAAAAAAAACTAATCGATGCGACTGACGGGTTGTAATTTTAAACATGCCAACGTCTTTTCAATGTGAAGAACCAATAGTGTCTTCTTTGAAATCTTGTGTTATGAAGGATTCCGAAGTCTTAAAATGTCAAAATACTCCATTTGGAAAAACATCACGTGGGAGTTCGTGCTTTTGTGAGATGCAATCGACACCAACTGTCAATAGCTTTTAAAATCGGATCGTGTTTTTGGCTCTTCGTAAAGTTTGTTTCAGCTAAAACTATAGTTAAATGCACATTAGCACAAGATATTGGAAATATGTTGGAAATGTCGAATCCCCTTCCCATTGTCAAAGCCTAAAATTATGTAAAAAAAAAAAAAAAAAAAAAAAAAAAAAAAAAAAACATAAATGAAATCAATTAGGCCTAAATTAACAAATTCACATAAAGGCCCAAACAAGGAAATAAGAATATAATATTTCGGCAAATGTGTGTTTCAAAGTAGATGGTTTAATTGCACCTTTGCTAAATAGTGTTACATTTCCTTTGAGAGAACAGAGTGTAAATGATTACAAGTAAAAGTTGTTACGTTGTTATTATAATACCGATTCGTAACATTTCCTAAAGATTAGACAAATATTTAAATAATAATTATGAGTGCATAATAACTCTTATGTTTTTGTGAACCTTTATTACTTCAACTCGGACCCTGAAACCGCAACGTTACGTGCTCAGTTTAAAAAAAAAGAGCCAAATAACTGTCGATATCATATTTCCTTTAGCTTGAATAAAATTGGATTTGTGCCACGAAGTCATCCGAGCGGAAACATATTGCGCCGAGATCACCCACGCGTGTTCGCCCTCGCGCGCGCACGCGGTACTTGCCTGATGGCGTGAAGCACCAGCGAACCAAAGACCCTTACAGCGCTATTCCAGAACATTATCCACGATATTACGGACACCCGCGGGTTGTTATGAGGCTCAATGGGTTTCGAATTATTACCGGCGGATGAATATTGAAAGGTTAGGATTTTGAAAAACACAACGCGACGGCGGGCTTTGTGAGGGTATATCAGCATAACGAAATTAAACGCGAGGGCCCCAATTTCATAGAGCTGCTTAAGCACAAAAAGTAGCTCAGCACAAAACGTTGTTGCTTATATTAACAGAACAAGGTTGTCAGCCGAGATCACATGTACTGTATGGACGGTTTTCCTGCTTATTTTGTTTGCTCAGCAGAACGCTGTCAAGCAACAATTTCTGCTTCAGCATTTCTGTTAAACTGAGCCCTGGGGAAGAAATAGTCTCGCAAATTATTTCCAGAGAAAAATTAGCGCTGCATGAAAAAATGCGTGAGTATGACCGTGGTCAGTTTCCGGTCACAAGCCTATGCCCGAAAGGTTCACTTTTAAGCAAAGTGCACCTGTAAATGGGCTTAAAAGCCTGAACGATTGTTTTTTTGACAAATCAGTGCAATTATTGGATTATTTCGTTTTACTCTTTTGAATAGTTGACAACTTGATTAACTTCTGCAGTCGAAGATGACTACAAAAGACGGATCATTGTTTTTATCTGTTTTTTTTTACCCATACACCGATGTGTGTTAACACACATCGGTGTATGGGTAAAAACACAAATAATATTCTTTATCCCCGATGCAAAAATTAACATCTATTCTAACGGATCATTTTTTGTAAAAAGAGAAAGTAAAAAACAGTAAATTCAATTCAAGTTTATTAATACAGATAAAGAACGTGAAGACATTATAAATGTATTACTTGTTATAATGAGTGCGTGTATAAATAATGCACTCGTGGGGTTTTGAATCTTATGATGGCCCAGATGAGCCATCGCAACTTAATGGTTAAATATAGGATTGGTAAAGCTGTTTGTGCAGCGTTCTTATACTTTGTGTGATTCAATATATACAATTAAAATTAAAAATATAATTAAAATAGGGTCTTCAATATTTGTTTTCTAGACATTGACAGTATTTCGGATATAAATATTTCTATGGAAGATCGGTACTGGTATGAACTTCATAAACAAAAAGTTTTCAGACTGATACTAATACATGCAAAACAAACCAAACAAAGCAAAACAAAACAAACAAACAAACAAACAAACAAACAACCCAACAAACAAACAACCCAACAAACAAACAAACAAACAAACAAACAAACAAACAAACAAACAAACAACCCAACAAACAAACAAACAAACAAACAAACAAACAAACAAACAAACAAACAAACAAACAAACACACAAACAAACAAACAAACAAACAAACAAACAAACAAACAAACAAACAAACAAACAAACAAACAAACAAACAAACAAACAAACAAACAAACAAACAAACAAACAACCCAACAAACAAACAAACAAAAAGAGAGAAAAGAAAGAAAAAAAATCGATGAATACCAATCCTGTATTTTACCTTTAACAATATATTGATGTTTTGAGTTTCATTGTGGAAACATTTTTTTTCAAGATAAAGATGTATCGCATTTCGTCGTGAGAGAGTTATTATTTAACTCTGTCGTCGCTTAATTTTGTCATGCATTATGGACATCGATTTAAAATGTCATTTCAGAGCCACCGTAAAATGCCATTCATGACCCGTGAAAATGATGTGTATATCTGTTTACTAATACCGACCCGCCTGTTTTTTGGGATTTTTAACTGCAGCAAATATGATTGCATTGACAAATAAACATAAACATCCTATTTCAATTCTGACTTTCACCGATGTAAGTATGACTACATGTTGAGAACAAACTGAAATGGCCATTTCAAACAAATGATCTCGAGTTAGGATGTTGATCACCAAAAAAAAAAAAAAAAAAAAAAAAAAACGCGGTGAGAAAGAAGTGCACGCCGTCGAAGAGTATTAAATTAAAGAATCTAATCTAGCTATTTACAACTGTCGGTTTCTCTTCAGTTTCCAATTAACTCCAGTGGGATTGCAAGCCGATTTGGTTGAGTGAACATCGAGGCCTGAAGGTTGATACCAACTAGTCTGATCACATCAATATTTTCACAGTCATCGGAGCATAGATTAACAGGATAATGGATTTTAAGATTTATTACTTGAGAAGCTTCTTAAATTCTGCTTTGCAAGGCCTCCACCATTTTAGTATAAACTATTCCACAAATGCACGTACGAGTGGTGCATTCGTCGCGCTTAAAGATTCGATGTAGCATGATTATTTAATAGCATCGTTTAATTTGCTGAAATGTTCACATGTTGATTGCATGGTGTGATCATTGAAACATAAAGACGAGGACTATAGTAACGTAGTGTATTTTTGGTGTGGGAGGTGCGTTTGAAAGGGAAATACATGTTGTTGCTAGATCTAGTGTTCGAACTTTTAATGTGGAATTGTGACTGTGTTTTGTATGTATTGTAATGTAAATGGTTTTTTTTAATTCGTTTATGTAAAGGCCGAAATGATTTTCCCGCGTTTTGGATAACAAAGTCAATTGAATTGAATTGAATTGAATTTGAGTCAGGCAACATTTAAGTTCAGGTAACACTTAGGTTCAGGCTTCATTTTGGTGCCACATCTAAATCAGCTGCGTAACTAGGGTAACATTTTAGGGGGGGGGGGCACAAGGGGGTGCTCCATTGTTTCCAGTGCCAATTAATACTGCAATTTCCGTTTGTATTGTTCCTAAACAAGCCCCTTTCAGCTCTTGTGTTATGCCGTTTACTATTTTTTTATAAACTAATCTGACGTGGAGGTAAAAACATTAAATTGTCTGCGTGTGGGTGCTTTAAAAACGTTGAAACTAATACCTAAAAGCTTACACAATTTCACATTTTATTCTGGTACTTTTTAATCTCAGAAGTCCAGATTTCAAATGAAGGGGGTACGGACATCAGATGTTGGGGCATCACTTGATATTTATCAACATTCAACTTCTCAGTTGGCGAGCCTAAGCACCTCGGAGACAAACACGAATCCTAACAGTTCATAGACCCATACGCACATGACGTCATCCACATACTGAAGGTTCAGTTCTGAGAAGTTCGCAGTTATTTTGAAACGAGCTGTCTTATCAGTCGAAAAAAAAAAATGTGAACAAACACGATATTGGAATAAATGTGAACAACATTCCACTGGGATGAGGCTCGCTTCTCGCTAGTAAAACCTCAGAGAGAATCAAAATCAGTTACGATTTTGAGTTCAATGTCCAGTCGCCTGATACCGCTGTTGCAAAACATTGTTGATTTTAATCTATTGGTTGAGTATGCTGTTATCAATCAAAAAGCAGATTTAGAAAAGCTTCGAGCTTTCTGAAAACTGCTTTTGAATTAATTTGTTCCAATCCCTAACATACAAGACCATGCCCAAGTGTACAACACACTACGAAATGATTATAACAATAATAATAATAAAATCTCCTCACTTTTAAAGCTCTTCATGGATTATCTCCTGACTGTATCTGAACTTCTGCACAACTACATTCAAGTTCGTCCTCTTCATTCTGCTGGCCATTTTTGACTGACGCAAACTACTGTTTCTCCCAAATTATATGGTCAAAAAGCCTTCACCTTCATTTCACTTACACTGTGGAATGACTTATCACTTCATATTGACGTCAAGCTGACTCTGTTCTTATTGTTAAAGGATTTTTATTTAAAAGACTCTCTTGTTTGCATCTAACTTTTCTGATGTATTTGTGTTTTATGTTCTGTGTTTATTGCCTATAGAGGCTCCGATCCTGCATATTATAGGGCGCTATATAAATGTCTCGTACTATTATTATTACTATTTTTATTATTATTATACTATGATAACAGTAATCTGTCTGCCAGTTGGAAGCATCGGTCGTTTTAACACTTTTTAAATAACACCATTTGTAATCCCTACGTTCCTTTTTTCAGCTCTCTTTGCGTTGTATTCTCTCCGTGCCTTTTGATGTGTTTGTTCTTATCACTACATTTTTATTACGTATTTTTTAAAACTCTGTCTAATAATTCTGTGATTGTTTATCTTCAAAGTTTTTATTGTATCTCTGTTCGTGCTGGGAGCCATGGGAGACCAGTGGCTGCTGGATGAACCACCATGAATATTATACATTTTTTATGTTAAAATAATAAGCTGTTTACACTCGTATCGATTCGCATTAAAATAAAAACCATTGTTGTTTGATATCTTAACTTTAAGGAATCGGATTGTAAACTGTAATTGTAATGTTGTTGAGTTGGAGTTCAAAATAAGCACTATGCACACCGAGCCCTTTGAAGTCTATAGTGAAAAGCATGAAATCCACTTTTGAGACAGTATTCGGTAAAAATGGCTGTTACACGCGATTTTGACTCCATTATTGGTATCGACTGTGTCAAGTCGTGCGCGGTAAACGCATCTACATGCTTTTCAAAGGGGCATCCACGTAATCAGTCTCGACAAACACCCTTTCCGTGTCTACGTCGTTAACATGTAATAGACACATGCTGGATGACCTTTGACCCTGTTTCCATAGGTGACCATGATGATGGAGAATCCATCCTTTGATGGCTTCTCGGATGTGCGGAGTGAGAGGCGAACGCACCACCGGATGAAGCCATTCGTTCTTGTCAGTCTTCTACTCTTGGCCATAGTGGGCGTGGCTGTAGCATTGGCGGTTATTCTCACAGGTGAGGTCACACATACATACACACACCCACACACATACGACATTGCGTTAATTATAGTAAGTTATACTCTCTAAATGTAAAAGAGTGTACAACCACTCGTTTTGTCCGCCACCGCTGTTGCTAAGAGCCATATGGCAGACAACTCTTTTTTTAGAGTGAAAACGGGTATCTTCTACTTGAATCAGAATGACGTTCGCTCAAATTTCACTCAAAAAGGGTGATGCACAGTGAGTTTCACTCTCAAAAGAGCCAAAAATGACACCACTTGGGTGAGAGAGTAAAATGTTCACTCTTTTACCATGAGAGAATAGGCCTACACGTTGGTATACGGATAAGCAGTTGCAAATGTATCTCACATGTCAGATGTTTAACACACCAGCCCAGGTTCTCTTACCAACTAAATCAAAATTCACCTGACCTTTTCTTCAAGTGCTCTCCAAAAAGACACCACATAGGCTGTTTCAAATTACATGCGTAGTTACCCGACCAGACCACCAGCATTGGGTTACGTATTTATACATGCGTGACATAGACTGGTTCCGGGCGCCAATTTTACACGCGTGCCGTGGGCGATACATAACATATTATTACGATGTCCTTTAATGATGAGAAAAGAGCAAGCTGTTGACATCCAGATTTTGTTTTATCTCTGGAGAGATCTGAAGTTGCTTCAAGGCGTATAAGTCAAACAAAATGCTAATGTTATATGTCAGGTATGTATTTATGTATATCTCGGAGCAACTCCACACTGTTGAGGCAGCCCTTGAGATAGAGTATGTACGTACGGCCAATGGCTAAATGAGTTTACTGATGTCATAAAGAACCAAAAAGGATCGCAAGGAGGGCCCTCAAGTGGGGTCCTGACACGGCGGAACAAATAGACCCCACCAAGGCAATCTAAAAAAAAAAACAAAAAAAAAAACAACAACAATGGAATGAAGGGGATCTCTTTAGAAAAGGGGCAATAAGTTGAACGTTGAAGTACCCCACAAGCGGGATCCGTAAGGATGTGTGGGTATGTGTGTGTTTTGGGTACTTTTAATTATTAAGATAACAGTTGTAAAAGAGTTAAGTGTACAACATGTAACATTGTAAAGAAAATCGGGGTATAAACTAATCCGAGCAGCACTCTTTTATGGTATTGGACATCACCGCAGCTATGGCCGCCGCACGCGCGCGCGACACGACAATAGCGCGTCAGTTCGCATATGTACCAATCAGCAAGGAGGATTCACGTTGCATATGCATCGATGCGCGCGTGTGGCGGTCATTGGCTGCGGTGGTGTAAACCACCATGACTGAGCTGCTCGGAAGAATGCTGCTAGAAAGGCACAGCCGTGATACGATTGTCCCATTCAAATTAATGCAAATCAAACTGAGGCTGGAATGTAAATAGCCTGGTCACTTTTTGTGTAGTATGTCTTGCGTCCTTAGTAACGATTGCATTCGGGAAACGATGATGTGAACATGATAAAAGTTTAATGTTGCCACCCTCCAAAAAGATAAATAAATAAATAAAAAAAATAAAAAATGAATAAATAAATAAAACAAAAATAAGATAAAAAAAATAAGTAAAAAATGAAATAAAGACAAAACAAAAAACAAAAAACAAAACAAAACAAAACAAAACAAAACAAAACAAAACAAAACAAAACAAAACAAAACAAAACAAAACAAAACAAAACAAAACAAAACAAAACAAAACAAAACAAAACAAAACAAAACAAAACAAAACAAAACAAAACAAAACAAAACAAAACAAAACAAAACAAAACAAAACAAAACAAAACAAAACAAAACAAAACAAAACAAAACAAAACAACAACAGTCAAATAAGATACCACCCTGACTACGAGCAGAGTATACTGTTCGAAATGTCGAGGCCACAACGGCTCTTTCCAGAGCCAACACTGAGCTCCAAAAAGATAAATACTCCTAGTTGTGTACAAGCAAGTGTACATGTAACAGTTACGTAATAATATATACTTATCCACATGCCAAGCTTCCAACAACACTTTAGATGCCATGTCGATGATAAAGATTGACTGGTTATCGTTATGGGGCATGCTTGGATGATGCTACAAAGCAATGTTGAAGAACATCATGTTTTAAACGAAAGGTAGGCTTACTTCTTTTGTACAACTGTGATTTGATCGAATTATTCTTTTTTTTTTATAGGAAATAAAGAGGAAAATACAGCTCCAGGTAAGATGACATTCGGAAATAACAATATTTTACCTATCTCGACGCTTTTACTTCAACTGTTTAACAAGATACACCATCTTATAAGGTATATAGAATATAGAAAACTATAAATAATAGTATTTTACATTAATTTTATACTATGGCACCCGGTGATAATAATATCGATTGGATATAATGCTTTGAAATGTTCGACTCCATATTTCTTGTGAATACTGTTCCGGCTGGACTTGTTCCTTAAACAGCGGGAGGACGGTGCAGTAAGATCAGGTGTTCATGTAGGAATGATTATTTTGTAGGGATCCCTTCCATGCCAAGCCAGGTACCATTCTAAAAGGATTTCTTTAGTGTACTTGAAATCCATTGAGTTCAGTCATGCTTTCGTGTCTGTCACCTTTTACATTTGTTTTTAAATTTTATACATATATATATTGTTTCTCCTTTCGTTTCCCCCTTTTTTACCCGGAACTGAAGTGAACCGATTGGCCTATCCGAATGACCTCTTTAGTCAAATACTGATGTGGCTATTGTTCACAGTTGCTTTAATATATATGTATATATATATATATAATATAAAAAAAAATCCCTCAGTAAAATAGTTAATAGATGTTTTTTTACACCCCCTCCCCCAATCACAGAGGCTGTGACTATAATTGGGGATCTTCGCATATCAAACCGCGAATATCACATGGAGTATGCGGATACAAAGTCCAACGAGTTCGCCAGATTAGAAGAGGAGGTTGTTGATGCAGTGAGTATTTTTTTTTAATTTTAAAACCATATATACAGTACACAACCCTTCATGCGGTATGGGATGGTGAAGAGGGTCGGAGCGTTACTTAAATCTATATGTGGGTAATGTAGGGACCTCGTGTGGTAAATGTAGTCTTTACAGTGTTAATCAAATATCGATTTCCCATCAGATTGCTTTTGTATAGAGTGTGCTCGTCGAAAGCTCTTCTATGGATATTACAGAACCGCAACCTGTAAATTGAGTGTCCGTTTGCCCAAGCATTGATACCTGCTATTTGATTATATTACGGACTACTGTATCATTTGTGCTGTACCCAATTACACCAACGTGTGTTATAAGCACTGTATACTCAGCACTTGCCCGAGTCATATATGAGCAAAGCCCACAGGCAAATTACTCGGGTGTGGTTCGAACCCACGTCCTTTGGCATTCTAGAGCAGATACTTAGACCACCCTGTTCGAATGGTTATTACAGAGCTGCGGACCTGTGAGTTGAGTGTCTTGTTTGCTCAAGCAATGGCACCTGCAATTTGACAAATTACGGACTAATATTTGAGTTTTACCCAAACACCGAAGTGTGTTACTCAGCTTTTACCCGAGTCGTGTGAGCAAAATCCACAGGTATATTACCCGAGTGGGATTTGAACCCTCGACCTAGAGCAGATTCTAGAGCAGAATCTGTCTTAGTCCTGTGAGCAAAATCCACATACATATTACTCGGGTGGGATTTGAACCAACGACCTTTGCCATTCTAGAGCAGCTGTCTTAGCACCAGACCAATGAGCTTGCCCGGTAGCTTGAGGCAGGTCAGATAATATATTTAAACAGCGTATACTGCAACTGTTTTATTAATTTTAACATCTATTAAACTAACTATGGAATGTTATAAACAAATAAAGGCACCTGTGCCTCTTACGGCTATCGACCTTTCTTTTGTTGATAAACAAATTGCACTGGTTGGCGTGGACGGCCAGATGTTAGTAAAACATTCAATCTTGTTGACAGATGTTGTGACCAAATTCAACATTTTGCAAAATTTCTGTTTAAAGCAAATATATTCCATTAATGGTTTGTTTGTTTGTTTCCAACAAATCCGACACTATTTTCGACTTTTGTTTTGTTTTACATTTTTACACATTGTGGTTATCTGGTTTTGCTTTACATTGATGGCTCCCCGAAGTTCCTCCAACCTTGGTTGACAAAAACTCGGGCTGTGACGTTGAAAATGAAGTTGCATACAATAGGAGATTTTAGAAAGTGTATTTAAATGAAATGTTGAGGCATTTTTTTTGTTTTAAAGTGACGACCGCCCGTACTTTTACTTGCGGTTGTTAATTCTCGCTGATTTGAAACTGGGCTACTCAGATGTAATTGAATTTGTGATCTTAAAGCAAACTTATGAGACGCCAATGTGACCTTAACACCCGTAATGCTCCATAACTCCCGTAGCTGTCAATCTGTCATAATTACTAACACAGAGTCTATACTTTTGTTTGAAGATGGACCGCGTCTACAACAAGAGCTTATTCGAAAACATTTACGTCAGAACGAGGGTCACGGAAATCAAGTAACTATTTAACGTTTTTACTTTGTTCTCATATTTTCTTTGTTCAAAACGATGATTCTTGTGGACCTCTTTTACTTTATTATTTAAAATCAATAATAGCATGCAGTATTAACAGGCCCAAAATGTGAGATATGATAACAGGAATGATATTTCCTACAAAATTGTAACATTGTTTGTTAGAAATGTACACCTAAAGATTCCGCAAAGGACATTTTTTTTTTCAATGGGAAATCACTGTCATGTTGTTGTTTGAGAGATTGGCGAATAATGCATCTGGATTGCGTGTAGACAAACCCGAATAAGTACATCATGTTTGCACGTATAATTCTTGTGCTCCCGAAACCTTGCCACAATCCTCTGTGATAAACAATGAAGATTTAAAGGTGTAAATGTGAATGATTGTTTTAACATGACAAAGCCTGTGACTGTTTTTATTTATTTATTTATTTTATTAAAAAAAAAAAATAATAATAATAGTAAAAATAACATTGATACGTATCATTGGGGAACGATTTTTTTTTAAATTAATTCAATAATGATTCAATTTAGTCAATTGTTTAATTGACTGTATGGAATTACAATTGATTAAACGTAAAAATGGAGGCAAATAACATGTTGTTGTTACAATGGCTCAACGTCTGATATGTGCACCAGGGAGTCCTTCCCCCCAATATCACTATCCTATAACGCCCCCTATCCCATCTTGTACATAAGTACCCACCGAAAAACCTCTCAAGAATTCTTGAGATCCCCAGAGCACGTTGAAGACGAAAAAGTGGGAGGGGGTACACTATGCCCAGCTGCGTAGCCACAGGGTGAGGGCGGGGGCACGTGCATCCTCATATTTCCAGCGCCGCCCCCCCCCCAGGTGCCCCAATGAAAATATCCAAAGACATGTAATTCATTACAAACTATGGATCCTGGGTCCCCCACTGAAAAGCCACGCCCCCGTGTCACCCCCTCCCATTGAAAAAAACATTCTGGCTACGCCTCTGACCATGCCACGTATATCAAGCACCAAATATGAAGCTTATGAAGGTATCAATCGTTTTATCCTTCTAGGAAGGGAAGTGTAATCGTCTCCTTCGCAATCAATCTTGAAATCCCAGAAATCTTATTTGATATGAAGACGTCCGAGGCCAAGGAGGTAACTGCCCTGGAGTATAACGAGGCGTACGTGCACCTGGTCAAGGCCATCGATGGAAATAAACTGGGCGATTTCCGCATTATTGAATTTTGCCTCTCGTTCGACTCGGGTACGTAGACTATTTAATTTCATTTGCTGTGCCTAATTGTGTATGTTTAGATAATAACCCCTTAACATTATACTTCAGGTATATAACATTGTTTAGTTGGTTTGCGGGAACACCATGTGACTATATCTACCTTGCTATATACAGTAGATTGTTCTTGGGCTCCTGTTATTATTCTACTACCGCGGAGTAAGTTTCGGAATTGTTGACCGCAACAAAACCATCAACAGCAAATGTCACAATTCCTGGGACAAATATCGTACTGATATTTCTTTCAACACAGACCAGTTGCCAGATATGATAATCTGTATTTGTTATGCGCCTTTTCAACCTAATAGTCCCCTCAAAAGTACCTTACAGTATTATCACCTGCTGTTCATCGGGCCCTTAAACATTCTTAAAACAATTTCAACTCCTTGGGAGAAGGCAGCACCAGCAACCAAATGGGCGCACGGGCTTGCAAATTCACATCAACCATCTCTGCCCTCGCAGGTACCCGTCACGCACTCCTTTGTGATGAAAATGTAAACAAAGGCTACCGGTCAAATTTTACCTTCAGAATGAATTTGTCCAGTAATGGTTAGTATAGCTTGTTGAAATATGGCCTGGTTTTTACACAATATTGTTCTGCTTCCTTTGTATGTTCACTGGGAAACAAACAGCCAGTTTAAGCTTCGCTACAATCACATTGCCGCCTGTCACAAGAACGCTCGATCCCAGTGCTTCGTTTGCAGCAACGTCAACACCACAAACTCAGGAAAAAGGTTGGTCTAAACGAAACACGCTCTATGTGACAGTTTTATTAGCTAAGAGACTAGCTCTAGAGAATGTTTTAAGGAATGTTACTGGAAGAGGTTTACAGCGACAAATAACACGCAAACCTGTTTAACAGTTCAATATGAGAAGCAACGATTTCTGAAAATATGATGACTGTCTGAGACTGCATTGCCAGTTTTATGTTTGACAAAAAAGTGGTTGTGTGGCAGCTGATTGGCAACTTCTCAAATTGTCATACCTTCATATTCATCTTTTGTTATTGTGTTGACTTTGCATACATTTTAATACTAAGCCGTTGCATCTTTCTTTGAACTGTTGTAACATTGTTTATATAATCATAATCATCACTTTGTTATTTTCCATCATAATTTGGAATCATTTTTTTTCTCTGTTCACTTTGCTAGTCACGGCATGCTTTGTTTTATCTTCCATAATCATTTATAGCAAATTTCAAGTTTTGTCCGTTTGTCGTCCTTCAGTTTGTTTTCTTATTATCGCTTAGTGGTCTGTTTGTTTGTTTTCTCGTTTCTTTCAAAACACAATCTTCTTCCTCGTGGTTTTGGAGGTAATTTTCGCCTTAAGCTTCGGCTTTTTGAATGTGCCCCGTACTCTGTTTCTTTTGCACATTGATTGCTCTTCTGGTAATGTTTTCACCGTGACTGGTGTTTATTTTTTCCTGCTGATTTGCATCAAGGGTTCGCACATATACAGAGTTTGAAATAAATGTGAACTGAACAAGTAAACTGAACAAGAAAGACGAAAAAAAATCACTCTTATTTCCAACAAAATTGGGTTTTCTAACGCAACCAAAACCACGTTCTACTTCATCACAATTCATTCATTTACAAACCTAAAGTAGCTTCCGACGAGTGGCATCACTGAATCACAAAACATTTAAATTTCAACATTAATTTAATTAGTGATATACATATTAGCAAACCACCAGGGAAACTGACTTGGTAAAATGTTAATTCAGTTTTGGGGTGAACAAAGACAAATTGACCAGAACATGATTTGAACCTTCGACCTGCGGATGAAAGTTTGGGATACCGACTGAGCTTATATCTAGCCCCAATGTTGACGGTCTCTCTTTGTACATCTCAAAATACAATAGCGATATATTTAAGTGCTTATTAGTGTTTTTCTTTTGTAATTCGACAACACACTAAACTGGCCTGTAACTCAAAATAAGGCAAACGTCATGTAGAATTAGTTTTGCATTTCAATCATTGCATAAACACCCTTCCAGAAAAAAACCTACCATGCGAGAAATGTTACAGTTCATTCAGCACAACTTAGTACTTGCCAGTTATGTCAACAGTAATAAATTATTGTCTTTAAGTGGCAAATATCTTATCTCTGTGCAGATGCCTGTGATAACGCCCCGTGTTTAAACGGCGGGACGTGTCTATCCGAGCCAGAAACGCCGCCGTACTTCGCGTGCAAATGCCCCGAGGGATTTGACGGCAACACCTGCCAAAACCGTTAGTATTCCTCGTGATTTATCCTTTACTCTCTTACACCGTGTCATATTATTGTATTTGCATTAAGAAGTGCCCATGGCAGTGCCGTGGAGGTCACTGATGGAAGAAACTGTGTGAACTTTGAAATATGCTTTTTTACAATTTGTCATGATTATAATATCAAATTTCTGTGTTGACAAGAAAACGACGAGTAAGATATTTCGGCAATAATCTCATCAAAGAAGCGAACATGTTTAGACAACGAGCACTGGCGGTTACAGTTTGGATTCATAAGTTAAACAGTAAAGATCTAGCATGTCTTATTGTGCGGTGGGACACTGGTATGTCTCGAGGTTCGTCGGCCAAGCTACGGTTACTATTTGTACTTCAATGGTTGTAAAATTTCGAAATGCCGTGAGTTCGTAAAATGTTACCGAACAATTCTTTTTTACAAATTTTTTGCCAAAGATTCAATTATTTATTTGTAAATATGCTAAGAATTTCCTTTTTGTGTCATTTTATCGTTGTTTGTAAAGTCCATCTCTACTTTAGGGAATCCATTTTTAAAATCATGATTCAAATTTGTTTTATAATGTAGTCCTTTAAAATTGTCCAATCCGCGCGCATTACGTCAGCGTTGCGTCAGGTAGCGGGGGCGGTGTAGAATGATGCAAACCTCACTTTTATTTCATTTATTGCTATAATACATTTTTACTGTCATCATGCAACAATCTTATATCATCGATAGTTTCATTTCATGCTTCGAGTTCGTGCTTTGATATCAAATGGAATAATACTATCTATAATTGTTCAAGGAGAAAAATTATTTTCTTTCCAGACAAAAAATAGTGCATTCTTTTGGCAAGTTGATTGACACCGACAATTAAATTCAATTGTTAACGGGGAATTATTAATTAACTACAATCGTTTCTTTTTACAATTTTCCAAAATATTGCTTACAATGTAGAACAAACACAAATCTGAAGAAATCCCGGCTGTAGCACAAATTCACTCGAGGTCGTAGCATAATTCAAAATAAGTTTGTTGCTCTGCACGCATGTGCACTGGATATTTCAGATTGCATACGTCATTTTTATGGCATGGTTCTGCTTCCTGAACAAAAAGGAAATATTAATAACATATGATCATAACCAACCGTAGAACTGTAGGGCGAAAAGTGTTAGTGATTTTCTAAGCGATGCACAATGATTTACTGAGTGTAAAGTTATTGTTTGTTGAGATTTGAGACTGATATCAATTTTAGATGTTATACACAACGGGTTGTCATTGAGATCTTAGTTTACACAATATGTTTTAGAATCACATCTTCTAAACACAATATTGTACTTTCACCAACTGAAAAACAAGCGACACTTCAGATGGCATTTTTGATTGTAGATTAGTTTGTTTTGTAACTAAATTAATCACTAAAAGTGTACAATCTTTTTAACCGGTACACCTGCCCAAGAAATTAAGTATTATTGTTTATTGATATAAAAGTATTAATCTAGAGTCAGATTGTAAAACTAATGTATACGCATTTTGCCGAGGGTTTATCCCGTCTACAACTGAAAAGGAAGAAAAAATGTTTTCGTAATTGAATGAAAAAAAGGAGAAAACATCAAAGTAAGATTTGTAACATAACTATCCTGACAATAAAAGTACAGAATGTTTTCTTTATAAAAGGAACTTTCTTTTACGTTGATGTCGTTGTTTAGAAGATTGTAACCTGAAAGGGTAAATAGAGATTGCATCTAAAAATCTGTAATATCCATTGCCACTTTTAAGAAGGGAAGTTACCTCAATCGCAAAGAAAAGAAAGTAGAAGGAACAGAAGTAGAAGAAGAAAAGGAACACAAACCTATCCTGGTTTCAAACGGCCCAATTAAAGTCTTTCTTGATTTGCAATGATTGTTTTGATACAAAGTGCTATATAGCTTACACAAATACAGCGAGAAGTACTTGGTTCTTTGAAAGTATTTGAAAGTGGCGTCTACGATACGTGGAAAGCACACTGGTGAACTCATCAAACGTGATCTCCGTATTGGATGGCACATTTTAGAAAGCTTTTCTTTAGACTCGTGTTTGAATTTATGTTTATGTTCCAAGGCATTAAAATGCGATGTTGCAACTTCCTTTCGGTGCAATAACTCTCTGATGACCACCGTCGGTTCTCCTTCGTTTGAAAGTCCATCTTAATAATTTCAGTGTAACGTCAAGATTCCAGATCTTAAGGCGTCTATATGTTTAGACATTGCTGTGTTTAGGAGTTTATTTAGCCCGCGTCCGAATTGGCGGCTACGGCTGCGGCTGCTGCTAAGAATGTTGTTATTGGCGTTCCATACTTAAACACTTGTTAACGTGGAGATGCAGCTGCAGCCATAGCCGCTAATTCGAAAACGGGCTCAAAACGTAGCCACCTTTGTTGGGTTTCCCGTATGCACAATGGCATGTTGATGCAAACTGTCGGCTGAAAGGAAAGGTACCAGCCTCGATTCAGTTTGGTTTGCAATGAGCTGAAGGCAAACAATCCAAGATGGCCTCATCGTGCTAAAGGTGTGTGCTATTATTTTATACCACAAGGAATGTAGGCGACCCAATGTTTCTGCACAGTGTATTTAGTGCAACAACACCGTTGAGTCATTCCTTGCGAACTCGTCACCAACTTTAAAGATACCTACCGTATGATACAACATTGGTTTTGGAAAGAGTACGTTCGTTTGTGCGACATGTAGATGTAGCTTATGTCTAAATGCAGCTCCTATAACACCACACACAATGTTGCCGGAGTTTCTCGTCAATGTTCCCTAGTTTTCAATAAAAAATAATGGGCATTTTTCAAAATGGATGTTCGCGTTTTCGAGAAAACCTCGACTAGCTGTTGATATTTTTTTAATGAGATTCTGTGCACGTCTTTGTGCACATTTCGAAATAATCAAGTCACAATATGAAAACACAATAAGAAACGAGTGTTGGCTGACATTTTTTCTTTCCCGTGGCAGTATTTCATACAGAAATACTTCTCAGGGCAATTTGTTTACTGGTATCAAATTTTTTTTTAAAAGGTGATTTTTCTTTTATTCAAAGTGTTTGACATTTTTTATTTCGGATTATCACAAATCATGTGTCATACCTTTAAGATCACTAAGCCAAGGGACTTAATGTCCAAAAGATATCAATCTCTAAAATCCGCGACTATCATCTGAGTTGTGCGTCTGTTCTGTATAAGCTTCATAAAGGTGAGACAGTGTGTTTAAATAGAGAGAAGTGTAGTGCCCTATTCGCCATTTTGTTCTTGTGTGTAACTTAAAAATTAACACTAGGTGTTACAACTGATAATGTAGCGGCCAACGAATCACATTATTATCACCAATCGATAATATATTACCAAATTGATCGATACTCAATCACCAACCGATTCATGTTTCACTTGACCGATAGTGAAGTCGGTATCGGTTGTAAGATATTTTTTTTTCTAATTACATTATCCGCTGACAGGGTGAAACATTATTGGTTATAAATTCTACTACACGATCGGTCAGTTTGTGATACATTATCAATTGGTGATACAGTGTCGGTCAATCGGTTGCACGTTATTTTATTGGCTGCTACATTGTCAGCTGTAACACCAGCCTGTATTGCAGTTCCGTGTGATCACTGTCTGGTTACATTGACGTCAATTAGTGGCACTCTAACGGCGACAATTCCCCCAGGCTTCTATATCAGAAAGGAGCACTCACCTCTTTGCGGGTCAGTCACTGCAAGCTTTTGCATTGTTACATTTCAGGTACAAAGCAGTTTGATAATTTCCATTCTGAGAAGCATCATTTTTTTTCTAACTCAAGGTAAAGAATAAAAAGATGGCTAGATAAAAGAGAGGAGAGAGATACAAGAAAGAAGAAGAAGAGATTGAGAAAGAATAAATAAATAAATAAATAAATAAATAAATACAAAAATAAAAACCAAACAAAAACAAACAAACAAACATGGAATGACGTACACAAAGCCTGTATGTTATACTGATAATTATAGGATAATTATAATACCGTAACGTTTACAAATTGTTGTTTGATTTATTTAAATTCAGCTAGTGGGCGCGTTATATGCTCTCTGTGAGAAGCAATTGTAGGCCAGGTTGCTTCGACGATATGAACATCGAATCCGTGTCAATACCCGTGTACATTGTGACCTAAATTCAGTTACTATAGAGGGCGGCAGACTTCCTCGTATTCCCGTAAGAAACTAATCAAAATGTTAATCTGAAAGATAATGATTGGGGAAATGTTGCCACATTGACTATACTATATGGACAGGACAGTTTTTCGCATGGAACATAAACTGCTTATTTGCTGTGTCACGCCATATACAATGCTTACTACCAGCTAGGGTAGATTTTCAACCTTAATCGAGTCCATACAAATATTCACCCGAATCTGTTCTAAATATTACCAATATGAATACAAAAAATGGCACAATTTGTACCAATAGTAGAAACGTCTCTTTAGCATAGGGATGTTACACTAAAGAGACAAGCAACCTCAGCCTGGTAACCCTGATATGATAATAGACACAGTGCTGACCCAGTGTATCTACTCACTCGCCGAGGTCAGTGACGCGCTGGTCAAAGTTGGGCAACAGAGGGCGTTTTAATGATGAGAACGAATTGCAGAACACTCGCTACATAAATATTGTAAAAAGTAGACGATGTCCGGATTTTTGTGTTCCACCAGAAAAGTGTCAGTACGCGTATTTTGCAAGTTAAATTAAGGAAGTGATATGGCAATAGCAATCATACCTAGATCTCAAGTGGACAAAAAGATTCAGCCTCAAGACCAATCTTGTATGATGACCCAAAAATTCTGAAAATACTGGACTCGTTTTCTGGCCACGGAGACATGTCCAAAAATACCACTAAATCTCTGTGTAAGCCCCTGCTTTTTTCGATCTTTTCAAACAATGGTTTCGATACGATTGAGCTAAAAATATCCAAATCAAATGCAGCTACCAAGCAAACTGGGGAAAATAAAAACTATTCTACGAGATTCGTTGAAATCCCCAGGGTGCATATAAAATGGAGCGTTTCAAACCTCATTATTCTAAGGGAAAGCCACTAGATTAAGGAAAGAGATTGAATGAATTTATCCTCGTTTTTTTTCATCGTCAACAACTACCAATATTTCGAAAATAAAGACTCCGTAAACATGATAAAGACGTGATTTAAAAAAAAAAATATTTTAGGGTGCAACGCTTACAAATGGTTTGAAATTTAGCATGGAAACAAAATATTGTCTGAGTATTATGGAAAGACATTATTTTTTGTTTACCTGAGAATTGTCAACGACTTGAAGTTTAAAAAATAAATAAAAATAGCAGGTCTTCCTTTGCAGATTAGACCCTGAGAAGTGGGAACAGTGTGCGACTTTTAAAGTTGAATATTTGAGTGAGGTTAGCATCTTTAGATATGAGTGTTGTTATTGGAAAGTGATTTTCCTGTCGAATCCAGACATTTTAATATTTTAGTATGCGGACTGTGCTCTCATGTTGCTGGTGCAGTGGGAAGGATTTCACATAGAGCTAAGATTGATCGTAAGATATGTATCAATCAGAAGTGCTAAGTGCGATGTCACAATGCAATCACTGTGGCAATATTGACGACTCATCTTTACGATGAATCTTAATGCTTTTTGAAAACGGACCCCGGCTTCTTGTTCTTAAAAACAGCGATCTGTATTAAATGTAATGACGATGCTACTAACTGTTTCCTTCGTTTGATAAAAATGAAGGTCTCAAACTGTGGCTTTTTATTTTTTTACCTGATTGTTGCCATTACTAATATTGTTTCTCCGTTTAATTATTAATCTGTTTGTTGACCTTCATAAACTCACGGTTGCTGTTTTTATTCTCATACTGACATAATGCTTTGAATAACAAGGGTAAACCGAACTTAAGTACAGTAGCTTATGTGGGACTTGTGAAGAAATTGTGTACAAGTATTGTTGTGGATTTAGCATATTATTGGAAAAACAAATTGCATATCTCCTTAAAATTAACTGACATGTCCATGCAGCTATACAGGACCAACGTCTAAAAGTTGTCAAGCCCTTTACCAAGTTGGTAAATTATTTCGGCAGTAATACAAACCGAAGCCTTCACTTTAGATCCACAGACACTTTGCGACGCCCATCCCTGCCAACACAACAGTACCTGCCGCGGAGGCCAGTACTATTACGAGTGTATTTGTGCACCAGGGTACACAGGGGAGAGTTGTGAAACAAGTAAGGCCCCGGTAGTAACTACGTCATCCAAATGTGTGCTGGTCATGCGTCATTCATCGTGTTGCACACTTTGCATTTCATGATGTGCATGTCTAATTTTATACGTCATTCACAGCAAGTGTTCATCTTCATCTGATGTTCTTGTGCACAACTTTTAATTGAATGAAGTCATATATCCTTGATCATACACAACTTTACTTATATTGTTTTTTTCGTTGTCGCAAAATCCTCACAAAAACCTCATTGTAGCTACCTCACTTGAGCATTATTCATGCTTGTTTCAAACACTTTATAACGTCCCCATTCCTTGTGCACAGCTGCTGTAGAATTCACCGATACTTATACACACCTCAATCATCACCAGATTTTGTTCATACCCAAATCGCACCATCTTTGCCCATCATTTTTTTTCCAACTTTTTTAAGAAACGTACTTTATTGTTGATATCAAGTTGGCTTAGCAACAATTTACCTTGCAGCACGGTTGTGTGCCGTTCTTGTTTACTCTACTTAGATATTTGTTTTAATAAAAAAAAAAAAAACCCAAAGGCCACCCAGGGTGACGGCTATGAGAAAAATAAGGAACATTTAAAGTGAGAGAAAGTATCAAAGAAAGTGAGAAAGTAGTCATATACATTTGGAAAGGGTAATCTTAAACTGCCATGCTTGCCAATTTGCGTCTGGATGTCCTATACTTTGATTAAATTAATAGCAGCATTGACAGTACTTTCAGTCCAGGGTTCGATTACACAAAGCTCTAAGATTAATCTTAAGAATTGTATCAAAATTGCTAAGCAGTGTGTGATGTCACAATACAGATCACTAGGGTGATATTGACAATTTATCTAAAAGATGAATGGGCCTATTTGTGCTTTGTGAAATCGAGCCGAGAAGAAACATCACCTGCTAAATGTGATCTTTGCTTTTGATGAAACCGATTCTGCAGTAACTTTCCTTTGCTTATAACTATTATTGCAATTTGATGTTGTTGCTGTAAAGTGTTCTTTTCCTGTGCATTTTGTTCATGCTGTTTGCTCTGCAGTAGATTGTCTTTAGAAGCCGATGGAAATTCTCACTTAAATGAAAATTATGTCGTCATGTTCAGATTAGCAGAACCTCCTGTGACTAAATCTGGATATGATTGGACCAAACTGAAAACATTGTTAGCAAAACACACACTTTAATTTGGACTTTTCCTTAAAATCAGCGTATTAATTCTGAAACAGGACAACAAACGATCGATGAAAAATTTATAGAATCTTTGTAAAGGCGTATGCATCAGGTTCAAATTTAAACTCCAAAAATACACACAAAAAACAATGATTTAAAACCAGATATATAAGAGCTGCAACTATGCAGCCTAAGATGGCCAGATAATTAGTTAACGGTTGGGATGGGGGGAGGCAATTGCAATCAACGCAGTAACTCTTATTTACTAGCCAAGAGCGTAATACAAAAGAATAGAAGTTGAATTAATTTGCATTTCTCATTATTTACAGCGCAAACATCTCTTTGTGAGACGGCACCGTGTCAACATGGCGGCACGTGTTACGGTGACACCTACTTCTTTAACTGCGTCTGCACGTCTGGATGGGGTGGCATATACTGTGAAAATGGTAAATGTTTCCTTTTCTAAAGACATCTTTTCGTGAAGATTTTAGTCACACTAAGTCATCGTTCAAACTGTGGTATTTCGAAATCTTTTTGACGAAGGGAGTGTATGATATTATACGTAACGCTCAGATAAATGCTTTAAAAAAAAAATTCTTGGCCCTACCACTGAAAGAAACAAAACAAAAATCAGTAAGAGTTTTTAATGTGTGCTTAATTTATAACACCGAATATGTCATGTTATTTGCATTGAAATTAACACAATGCCTTGGACGCTTTTGTGCCATAAAAAGCGTGTGTTATGAAATGAATGTGGTGGAAAGATATTTCAAAATTATAATAAACTGATTCACCAAAATATCCTTTGAAATGGTGTGGTTTTTGTTTAATTTCGTGACAGAGCACGGTCAGCCATTTTGTCGAATCAAATTCCAAATGTTTGACTCCACAAAATGTCGGTAGTATGTTTCTATTTAGATTGTGGCTCCGCTGCTTTTTCGAGAGGCAAATCTAGATTTTTTTTTAATCACCACTCACTAGTTACAACCACATAACTGTTTTATTGCATGAATAAGGATAAGGAGCAATTCCAAACAGCCAAATTTAAAGATATTTTAAGACAATGTGTCCCTTTAAAAGAATACGGTCATACTCTGTTTTACCCAAAACGGGAATCGATTTTTCAGATGTTAGTTTGATGGTATTTAATTGCCACGAAAGCTTGAATGAATGAACTTTCCAGAAAATCAATGAATTAAAATCCGTTTTGACGACGCAACGCTGACACAAACAATTGTTTCACCAGGTGGCCGTTTTATTAATGATTGATTTGTACAATTTTAGTTCAATCACCTACCTTTGCTTTGGTTATAAAACATCTGAATAAATTTCCTCCTTCTTCTCGAAAATTGTATTCAAAATATCATAACATACTTGGATTTTGGAAGAGTACATTTTGATTGTCACCATTAATTCGTTTTCGACACACCATTATGAAAAGATGTCCTGAAAATCTTATTAAAAAGAGCTCGACAAGTTTTCATGGAAACACCAAATAACAGGTTTGACAGGGGGACGCTGTAGAAAATATGTGTGCTCTTATTTCGATTTTGAAATAAGGTTCCGGGTGGGGTGGGGTAAATGTTGTTTACAAGCATTGTAGAAATTCAGACTGATTGTTTTCTTAGAGCATTTCAGCTTTAATTTAAAAAGTGTAAGATTGGAATTTATCTCGATCATGACCAACTATATGTTTCTGTTAATTTTATTCAATCATGGAGCACATGTGAGCAACAGCCATACATTGGCAATAAGGAGGAGCTTGCAGTGACACCATGTAACAACTCTTTTTGCGAGATGGTGGCTCTGAGAAGAGCCGTTGGTTTTTTTCAACATTTCGGACAGTATGCTCTGTCCTTTGTCAGGAGACTGACGAGAGGGAGTCTCCTGACTCAAAAAGAGTTGTTACATGGTGTCACCGCAATCTTCTCCGTATTGTCTCTCCACCATTGCGAGGTGGTGGCTCTGAGAAGAGCCGTTGGTTTTTTTCAACATTTCGGACAGTATGCTCTGTCCTTTGTCAGGAGACTGACGAGAGGGAGTCTCCTGACTCAAAAAGAGTTGTTACATGGTGTCACCGCAATCTTCTCCGTATTGTCTCTCCACCATTGCGAGGTGGTGGCTCTGAGAAGAGCCGTTGTTTTTTTCAACATTTCGGACAGTATGCTCTGTCCTTCGTCAGGAGACTGACGAGAGGGGTCTCCTGACTCAAAAAGAGTTGTTACATGATGTCACCGCAATCTTCTCCGTATTGTCTCTCCACCATGCAAACCTTCAAATCTCAGACATTGGCAACCAATTAACAAATAAATTAATAAATTAAATCTGATTGGCTAATCAAATGGTTCACTGCCACTCAGCGTTGCTAGACAAGTATAACCGAAAACAAAGATGATTGGTGTACAGGAAACACTCTGCTGATTTATGTAAGAAAGTGTTCATGCACACGGCATCTGAAAGACCGAATCCCTTCTTCAGTGAGTGTTCCTCAACTATGTGACCCAGATGGAGAATCCATTTGGAGAAGCCAAGTTCAGAAAGACGTCGTGCGCCCAGTCAGACACACTATACGTAATCAACATCAACGCCAACCAAACCCTAATGAAAGCCAAATGAAAAACAAGAAGAAGAAAAGGACAATCTGCTGAAGTATGCCTCTCTGAGTATCACGTTTCAATTGACTATTCCCGTCTGTCTCTTCTCCCCCAGCTGTCTTGAGTAACCCGTGCAGCAGCAACCCGTGCCAGCATGGAGGACTCTGCGCGTCTGGTACCGTCGGTGATGAAGATTACTACACGTGCATCTGCCCGCCCAATTACGGAAGTCTCAATTGTGAGAATCAGATACCACGTGAGTCTATAGACATCGTTATCTGCATATATCTTCCGTCTTTGTAATGTATAGAGCTCGTTCAACTTCGTCACAGATCAAACACGTGTTTTCAACATTGCCATTTTGGTGATCACCTCACCATAAGAAAAGTACACAAGGTTGATATTTATTGTAAATATTTAACAGATCCTAGCGGGAATTTTGTAATTTGTTTCCGAAAATTGAAAAACAGTACGTCACTTAATGACTTTACTTACCAAACTTACTTTCATATTGAAGATTTTTGAATGTTGAGGTTAAAAAAAGACTTTGTGTAGCAAAATTACACAAAACTTATCAACACGTGTGTTAGGCTGACGCGCAGTAACAATACGTACATAATTTAGCGTGAAGCAGAAGATATTTCTTTGCAGTGATTGGCTCAATTTGCTCGTCTTGCGTTGCGCACCAGATAATAATTGAAACATTTTGCATACGACTGAAATACGCGCTGGTGATCACTACAATGATTGTAAGTAGTCGGTGATGTGACGTGCATAACCAGTGAGAGTACCATTACGCTATATGTAAAACGAGCTCAATGAGGCTAGAGCGCAATAGAGGTTCCAGAGATGAAAACAAGTTTACAATGCGTTGCTGAATACTGTCAAGCAGTGACAAATGACAAGTTGGGACACCAGACCAAACATGGCAGCAGTATTCGAAAAGCTTTTTTTTTCTCAGTAAAGTTTTTTCACCATAATTACCTTTTCGTTAGATACAATCGCTTATTTTTATATCCTTCCCGAATAGAAACCTAAACTGTTCCATATTTTTGATTGCAGCATGTGATAGTAGTCCGTGCCAACATGGCGGTACGTGTGTCCCCCTCACCGCCATCTCGTCTTATCAGTGCGCATGCCCCGAACAGTACTACGGAACCAACTGCGAAAGCCGTATGTATTTTTGTTCATCGATGATCTAAATTCATGCCACACACCAACACTGGCCGTTTTCGAAATCACGGCTTAGGCTTCGGCTGTGGCTGAGGCACCGTCCGTCTGTTTGAAGTCCCGTACCAAATGTATACGTCTTTTAAAATAACTGACGAAGCCTAAGCCAGAGCCTAAGCTTAAGCTTTGATTTCGAAAAGGGCCAATGTAGGATAAATCACTGTATGCTCATTTTGTTTCTGATTTCTTCCATTTGGTTTTAGTATGATGACCCTATTTTTGAAATCACGGCTTCGGCTTTGGCTCCGGCAGTAATTCTGAAAACGTACACTTTCGTTACGGAACTTCAAACTGGCGTACCGTTTCTAATCCGGAGCCTGTATGCCTAAAGCCCGGTTCATACTTCACGCGAAAGCGAAGGTGAAGTGAATTTTGGTGACGCAACAATTCGGTTCGCGTTGTTTTTCAATTGTGACGCATGGGAATTCGCTTCGCTTTCGCCATTCGCGTGAAGTATGAACCGGGCTTAAGACGTAGTTTCGAAAACGGCCACAATAACACTACTACCATAAATACGTTAAAACAAACACAATTCCTGGACAGCTATAAATGGTTTGATGAAAATATACAGTATTTGCATTTTGTCTTGATACTTTGAGAAATCACTCAAACGTTTTGTAAGTTCCCATTAGAAGAACATAACAGGATTCATGAACTTGTTAATGTAAAAGAAACCACAAAAACAATAAGATCTTTGAAGTCTTCAAAGGAAATATTACTTCAATTTTCGCCCAAAATGTTATTGTTTTTTTTATACACGGTTACAATCATCAAGTTCTGTTATTATTCCGACCTTCATATAATTGTTGCATTCAATTTGTTCTGTACAATCTCTGTGATTTTCTGTCAGTTTATCCTTTGTTTTTCTTCGTTTAATGTAATCTATGTTATTTAATTTCCTCATTTGGTAAGAAGTTGTAGTTTGGTCTTGTGATTGTGAAATGTGAAGAAAAAATGATTAAACGGAGTCAAGACTTAAAGCCCAAGCTCATCATTGGTAAACTGACTGTAAATGCTTCCATTCTTTGCACAAATCAAGATATTTGTAATAAAACCAACCTGTGAAAATGTCAGTTCATTTCGTTATTTCATTTGCAAGAAAATGGTAAAAATGCATTCAGCATTTGTATACGCATTCCTATAGGCAGAGTTTGCGACGGAAACTAATTTTGGATCTTATCTAATTTATTATTTAAAAATGATAACACTCCAGGCAGCAATATTTCAAGGAAAGTTTCCTACCATCATTTATACCATGTGTGGTTTATGCAAATCTTCGAACATTTATGTTTTTCTTTCTGACTAATGTTGAGCTTGGGCTTTAAGAGAATGGAAATAATATTGAGAAGACAAGACGGTGACAAGATGGGGAAAACAAGCATGTGTTGCCTCAGGGATGTTTAAACATCTGTTAGCTCAAAAAGCTTCATCTTGAGGTTTACTCGGCCAATATATTACGATAATGGTAACCGATGTGATTATAACATATCCATTATAAATAGTTCCCATGGAAACAAAAAACGCTCTGAGGTAACTTTTGTCATTATTCGTCGCGTTAAAACAGAGAAATGGCCTTATGCTGGCTTAGAGGCAGGTGTGTTCGTCCATGTGCAAGACGGGACTTGCTTCAAGTTAGGAAACCTAATCTGACAAAACGTCAATACAAGGCTGAGTTCTCAATTACTTAGAGTGGTTGGATTTGTGTTTGTCACTCATTATTGTCGACCATCGGGGAAGTGCAGGGAAGGGCGGGTGTTCTGAGGCAGACACTGTGCTTAAAGGGATATTACATCATTGCTATTTTGGAGTACGTTTGTTTCAATCTATATATATAATTGTAGATAAATACCATAAAACTAATCTGTGATTTTATTTTTCAAAAGATGGTAGCGTCTTTGAGATATTGGCAAAAATCTGGAGTGGGTATTTCACGCGGCGATGAATACTTTTTTTTTTAATAAATAAGATTTTGCCATGCTAAGCAATGGTGTGTGCTTAAATCTCTCTTGTGAAAGTAGGCCTATGTCACATTTAGAATAATTACTCTGGCTTGTTATCCCTTTGTAGAGTGTATTGTTATACCAATCCAGCAGTGCAGACCATTCGTCCCATACAACAAGACCATCACCCCCAATCCCTTCCAACTGGCCGGTGACACCGATGAACTCCTTGCCTTCTTCGATCTGTCCTACCAGTTCCTGACCCCTGCCTGCCACCCGGACGCACAGCGAGTCCTCTGCACGATCATCAACCCCATGTGCCCGGACTCGGACCAGGCATCGATACTGGACTTCCACCTGCCGTGCCGGTCTGTCTGCAGGGAAGTCCATGACTCGTGCCTCGCCAACCTGCCACAGCAGTTACTGCAGGAGTTCGAAGTATTCGGTAATTTTTGTTATTCGCTTCCGGAGTCGATGGAAGAGAGTGTGTGCTTCAAATCTTCGAAGAAGGGTGCCTCTTTAAATGGTAGGTTGACCACTTTTAGGTTTGTATTCTACAATCAATAATCAATACATCAATTACTATTGACCGCATTGTCCTCCAGCGGCATAGTCTATTTTTTTTTTTTTTTTTTTTTTAAGATTTCTAGAATGATTCAAAAACTTTCTAGTTAATTACGGATGTTTTGCTTAATATTTATGTTATATGATTAACCGTTAGAGCCACTTGGGTGTCAGTCTTCACCGTGCGAGAATGGCGGAGTTTGTCTGGAGCTTAACGGGACGATTCAATGCCGTTGCCCCGTTGGATACGGCGGACAGACGTGCGCGTACGGTAAGGGTCCTTCATTAGTATTTCATTGATTTTTTTTGGTTGGTTGAAAATGTATGTTCGTTAACACATTTTACTGATATTTCTTTAAAGAGTGTGCACATTATTGATAAGTCAGACTGAAATTATCAATATTTGCAGCCTTGTATATAACTTACATGGTATAAAGATAGTCATAGTGGAAAACTTCCCTGATAATTTTTGTTTTGTTTGAAACGCTATATTTTATATGTTTTTCAGAAATGAGTAGAAGAATTAGTTTTGATCTTGTGAGTCCAAAACCCGGTGTTTGAAAACAGTGAAAAGTCAGTGGGGGTCAATAACCGATTGAGCTTACACTTTCGATTAAGATTTGTTCTATGTTGCACACAATCACCAGTAACTGATTTGTATATTTGGTTTGTGGTAACACCATGTGATTACATCTACTTTGCTATATACAGTAGATTGTTCTTGTGAGAACTTGTCTTGCTATTATTCTACTACCACGGAGTAGATTTCGGAACTGATTTTTTTATATATATGTTTTTTAATTTTACAGAACTACCTGATCCATGTTCGCCGAATCCATGTTTGAACGGCGGGGAATGTAAAGTAGGCTTTGGTTCGCTGATACCCCGGTTTACCTGCGAGTGCCCTGCCGGCTTACAACCACCTTTCTGTGACTCCTAACGGTCAAAGGTAAGCATAGTTTTGTCGTGTGCCTGATGGAAGAAGGGCGTAAGGGTCCACGCCCTTCTTCCAGGAACACAACAAACTTGTTGTTCTAGTAAGTGAATTGATTTGATTTGAAGTGTTTGTTATTCGACCATCACAGCCAATAACCAAATATTGTGCTCATTTAACGATTTACAAAAAGCTTTGAAAAGGGATAAATCAAAACAAATAATACATTAAGCAAAAACAGTCAAATATCAAACTAGATAATATAAATTAAGTTAGAAAATAGAGTAAGTTGACACTCATTCAATGAAAATTGTTACTTCTACAGAGCGAGCAACAAACAAAACAGAAGGTCGTAAGCAACAAAATGGCTCTTGACAAACAAAATAGCATCACTGTTACATTTTTGTTGCTAGGATTTCCCGAATTACATCCTTTCCCATTCCCATGTAGAATTATAATTGAACCTTCTTAATGATGTTATAAATGGCAGAAGATCGATCAGACTTTCACACTCAGTTTTCTTGAAACACAAGTTTGCGCATTAATTGCTTATGCCCCCTTTTCAATATACACGATTGCATCCATTTCATGTAGTAGGGCACCTCGTGATGGCTTCTTGCAGTGATGTCGCACCAGACTGCTCTATCCCTGGCCAGCCTTGTTTCACCTCTTAACCTCGGAACATATCTTAATTTTTAATCTTCCAGGATGCAATCGAGTCATCTCTTTGGTGGACGGCCAATTGGTCTTTCTCCTTCGATTGTTTTCGCAGAAAGAGTTCTCTTTATTTTGTTTTTACGCTGAACGAATTTTTAACAACAAAACAACAGCAGTAGCAGCAGCAGCTTGGGAAAGCAGCGGTTATACAATTTCCAATCTCAAGGTTCTGCTTTTAATACCGCAAAATTGTGCGCTTACAGCTCCCTGAAATCGCATAATTCTTATCACTCTGTGAAAGCTACCGTTTCAGAATTGACTCGGATTCCGGATACAAGGGGGCCTGACCAATTTACGGGTCAGTATGACCAAGAATTTGTCTCAAAATGACCCACAAATGGGTCAAATGGAAGCAGAATACGAGTTAAAATCCGATTTTTAACCCGTTCCCATGGTCAGCCTGAACCGGCCCCTGGCCCTTGGACCCTGGACCGGGAATCTGGGTCAGTTCTGGCCAGGGAGTTTGAAGAGTGTACGTAAGCGCGAAGTTCCGTGCAAAGCAGTGCAATAAAGTTGGAGCTAGAGCTTATCACACATCGGTGTATAAAAACGATTTATCAAATATAATGTACCGGTAGTTGAAAAACGAATGGGTTAAACGATGAATAATGTATATACAACGTTTTGTTTTTTTAATATTTTTTCCAGGGTCATTTAATAACGAGTTGCTTCCTTCCATGGTGCTGTATATAACTGGTATTAAAACGGGACATTGAAGCCTATTTGTTGCCCGATGACGTCATGACATCTCAGGAGCAATTGCCTGCCTTCCTGTCACTACAATATGAAACATTGAAGGTTTGTTTGCCTGTGAAGACAGTGTGCAGTGAGGTTTGAGGAGACTGCATCTACATACATTTCTCTGTGAGTTGTGGTGGTCCTGAAAAGAATCGATGACTTTTTCAGAACCACCGCAACTTCTAAAAGAAATCTGTGTATGATGGTATCTCCGTAAATCTCACTAGATTTAAATTCCTACCACAAAGTGTGGCACCCGTCCTGGTTTGCTGCTAATGAAACCGCCACGCCTCACTGATTCACAACGCCGGCCAACATCTGGATCAGTAAAGACCAACGACTGTGCCATCATTACAAAGACCCATGGTGGGGTCACATCAGTTGGACCCAAGAGGCAAGAGAGATCTACGAGGAGGTCAATGAGGCCCGACGTTTTGGGTCAGGTAGATCCAAGATGGCGTCAGCAAAGACCAAAGAAAAAAAATCAGCGTTACCCCACGAAAGGGTCAGTAAGTTCCCCCAAACTGGGTCCATTGGAACCACATCAGGGTCAGTAGACCCGCAGTGGGATCAGTTTTCTGACGGGGATAGGGGTGGGGTGGGGGTCAAGCGGTGGCAAAGCAGTAATTTGGGGGCTGTTTATTGTACCGAACCAATCATGTGTTCATTTTCGATGTCATGGGGAAGAGGGGCAAGAGTTCTGAGCCCCCCCCCCCCCTGCCCCTCCCCCTGCCCCTCCCCCACCCCGGCCTCCTGTTAATATGCCACTGGTGATGGGTAAGTCCCATTAAAAATTGGGTTAATAAGACCCACAACAGGGTCAGTAGACCCAGCATTTAGATCAGTATGGTAGGGTCAACAAAGACCCACGAGGGGATCAGGGAGACCTACGTTGAGGTCATGGCTGGGGTAAAAACGAATCCACCGTCCGTCTAAGACACCACATCATGAGTCAGTCAGGTCCATGACGGGGTCACTTTAAACCCCATGATAAGGTCACTTTATGCTCACAGTATAGTCGGTATTACACCAACGATTTAGTCAGTTAAACCCCAGGATGGGGTCAAATTGGCCCATGATGGGATGAGGTAGACTCCACGATGAGATTACTAAGTTGGGTCAGATCAACCCCTCGCCGGGTGTGATTAAAGCGAGACACACTAGACAAATTCAATTATTGAAGATAAATCATTCGAGTTGAGATTGTTGTTGGATGGCATTTTACAATTTAATGAACATTTTAAACATGATCTTGATGTTATATAAAATAATTAATAAAATACTTTTTTTAAATGTGTCAAAATCCGAGCCGTAGCAAGTTATAATATTCAATATCATAATTTGTATAAAGTTAACTTTTGAAAATTTCGACTCTTGATGTATTCATTAATAGTTAAATGTGGTGATTATGCGCACTAGCCTTTCAGAAAACTCGATTGCCTTTACTACAAATGCGGATATTATTTATAACTGTTACAGTAAATTGTGTTTTGGAATTACGAAAACTAAACCGTTTTTAAAAGTAAAACTAGTTCATATGTTGTGAATACTTTCACGTGGTACAGCCATCCTGTTTTCCTCTAAATAACTCCAATGTAACCTTAGGCTTTTACCAAGCCTCTGCTTATTGGTTCCGGTTCCGGGCTCCTTTTGATGATAAGGCACCATGCAGAAAGTACGTTGTTCCGAAATTGGTTAAAGGAGCCCAAACCGGAGTCGGAGCCCCAGCCTGAGATTATAGAAAAAGACACCACAATCGAAGCTAAAAGTAGTCTGGTCCTTTTTATTCTGAGAACGAGTCACTGATCTCTATTATACTGACTGGTTAGCGGGTCGGGTCAAATGCGTGTGCACAAGACCGTAAAGTCGTAGCACACAAGCGGCGGCCATTTTGAAAGGAGCAAAACACCCGTTAAGCACAGTGCGTATACAAAATGTGCATAATATACTTTGTGCATTATAAGAAATTGATTTTTATTTATCAACATTTTTTTTCTTGATTCATAAAGCTTGTTTTATGCCCGTATTGTTATTTTATTCGCTGTATACTTCCTTTAAAAATTCGCATCAAAACACACACGGCACATGTTGATAATGTGCAATTTTAAATGCAGCTTTGTAATTCAACCTTTTTACTGCTGTACAATAAAATTCAAATCTGATGTTTCTAACATGACGAATAAATAAATTGAATTGAATTGAATCGAGTTAAATTGAATCACGCGAGTTTCAAAATGGCGTCCACTGACTTCAACATACACAGAGTAGAACGAGTACAATTCATAGAAATAGAACCCGGAGAACGCTGAGTGCGTCAGTATCCGTGCGCTTCCGTTGTGAGACCATTTTATGGACGCGCGTTTGTAGAGAAAGGAACCCGACAGTATACTAAGTCTTTAATATAATATTTCCAATGTCATTTTACACACACATGCTGAGTTGTTATGTAGTAGCCTCTCGGTAACAATTCTGACTAGAATAATGTTGTTTGTGTTAATTTTTATGGAAATTTAATTGCAATTTTAAAACATATAAAACTATTTACATTGTGAGGTTTTACGAACGATACTAAAAGCACTTATCCGTCTGTTTTATAAATCATCTTTGTATTATCTATATTATTTAAGTACAAAAAGTAACCAGAACAGTTGTAAATATATATACACTAAGAATGAAATTAATTTAATGCAAGTGGTTATGTTTATTTTGTTTGACCGATTGGCCTTAATGCAGTAAACGTAATTTGTGTGTATATATATATTATTAATTGGGGTGAGCTAAGACAATTTGGCTGATGCCGGACTCGACGCGACCTCTCGAATACCGTAAGAGCAAGGTATAGGCCTATATAAGTAAATAATAATAATAAAAATACAATAAAATAACAAATAAATAAATAAATACACAAACATTGTAAAAAAAATAAAAAATAAAAAATAATAATGAGAAATAAAAAATAATAAAATCTTTGCTGTTTAATGGAACGATAAAAAAATGTAACGATAAATTTTGGCGCTTCTGCTGCCTTACCTTGGCGCACTATCTGATTGTTGTTGTTGTTGGTTTTTTTTTTTTTTTTTTTTGCGACCCATTCTCGGGTCACGACCCACAGTTTACGATAAGTCGGTTTGAAGTACCCCACAAGAAGTGCCTGCGCGACAGTCATCCCCCACCTTCCAATTAGACGCCCTATATCGAATCTTTAAAGAGGCCTCAGCCAAAACCTTAACTTTCCTGTTCCTGTTTTTCGGCCTTTAGTCTGTGGTTTGACTTCTGCAGAAAGGAAGAAAAAAAGGGCCACAGTCTCTCCTTGTGAGTTATTACGTGTTGATGGTTTACAAACACCTCCGACGGAAATCAAGAACGGATATGCATCATTCACCTATACCGGGGGCTTGAGTTGCGCCAAGATTGCCCCGGTGGTTACAGCGCTAAGGGCACGGTCGCATTCATCAGATCTCCCTTACTATTGTTTAATGGGGATGCGGACATTCGACTTGGCCCAATTTCATAGAGCTGCTTAAGCAGAATATAGTGCTTACAAATTGTCCGCTTAGTAAAAATAAGCAGGATACCAGTCACAGATTGTACATGTAAACATGATATTCTGGCTGGTAACCCTGTTCTGCTAAGCATAATTTTGTTTGTGCTCGGCTACTTTTTGTTCTTAAGCAGCTCTATGAAATTGGGCACAGATCGCTAATTTAAACAGCACTGTCTAGTGTCAGTATATCAAGAGTATACATTATTTCTATATAATGATATCCTGTTGACATTTAACAGTCATTTAATTTTTCCAATTATTAGAACGAAACCTGTTACAGTCTTATAGTGATATTGTTTGTGGTAGAATAATTACCAGGCATGATATTCCTTACATTTAATTTGATTTTGTGATTTCAGAAATCACCTATAAAAAAAGCCTATAAAGTATTTACATGTGGGTCAGACTTTGAACTCGATACAATTTTCTTACTTCTCAAAGGGCTAAATATTATGGCTGTTTAACATTTTTTTTTTTTTTTTTTACTTTTGATTGTTTCAAACTAACGGTTTATTTCAAAATTGAACTCTCTTTTCAATCTTTCTTTTAAAATAACATGTTATAGAAACGTTAACACACGATGCAATCGTCATGCAATTGTATCTCCTTTTGCTTGACGTGTTTTGCATTCCAGTTAATTTATCAACATGAGTGAGCACGGTCAAATGAAAGGTAAAAAACAAAACAAAAATTGAACTCTCTTTTCAATCTTTTTTTTTTTTAAATAACATGTTATAGAAACGTTAACACACGATGTAATCGTCATGCAATTGTATCTCCTTTTGCTTGACGTGTTTTGCATTCTAGTTAATTTATCAACATGAGTGAGCACGGTCAAATGAAAGAAAAAACAAAAACAAAAACAAAACAAAAAAACAAAAAACAAAAAACAAAAAACAACAACAACAACAGGCGCTTTAATAACATTTATCCATTCGTACTTTTATAGTTGAGAAACTTGAAAAAAGAACACATGATATAAGAACAAAGCTATCTATTATACATTTTATAATTATAGGTTTGTACAGAATATTCAATCAAAGTGATGCATGAAACTCCATTGCGTGTGACCTAATATAAACCCCAAACCGCTTTAACAACCCATGGAACAACCACGTGTATTGACGTTCAAAACCTATTTGTGTACATTTCGGCGTGAATCTTTCCACTTCAGCAGCGGAAATATTGATTTTTGAAAATTGTGTTATTTTGATTTATTGTTTTGTTTTTTTCTATCGACACACAGGTGATGGGATCTGTCGCGGGGAACAGAGGATCCACACTGGCGACTCCCGTGACATCCATCAATTAAAAACAACTGATTTAGGGGAAATTCAATTTAACGGGAATGTTTTTTGGAATATTATATTTCTTTCCGCTTTTGCTACCGTTTAAAGGGACACTACTTTCGGACCGTTGGTTTTATGGCTGTTAGGAAGAGTGAATTCATTACTGTCCCCTTTCTTAAAACGTAGGTTCGGTGAATGTTGTCTGGGCATTTCTTCTAAATTGACAATATTTCTGACGGAAATATTATTGAGGAGGATTGGTAATGGTTTTAACTTTGTAATCAGAACCAAAAAAATAAATAAATAGCTGTTGCAAACTGACCAACAAAAATCACATGTGATATAAATGAAAACAATAATAACAATAATAAAAATAATAAACAAATAAATAAACAAAAACAAAATAAATCAAATAGTACTAAATAAATAAAATAATAAAAATGGGGTTATTGGCCTGACGTTTTGACCAAATTAGAGTTTTTCTCAAAGGCTGAATGAAAAAAAACAAAAACAAAAACAACAACACTGAAGACGAGCAGAGTATACTGATCGAAACGTCGAGACCACACGGGCTCTTTTCAGAGCCACCACTCCCTAAAAGAGAGTTGTACATGGTTTCACCCGCAATTTTACTAGTTTACTAGTTATAGTTCCCTAAAACACAACACACATGATACAAGTAAACTTATGTAACAGAAGGAGTCAAGTTCAAAAAAAGTGAATAGAGAGAGACAGGATGCAGTCAGAAAAAGCAAGGGATAAACAATGAAAGAGAGAGAGAGAGAGAGAGAGAGAGAGAGAGAGAGAGAGAGAGAGAGAGAGAGAGAGAGAGAGAGAGAGAGAGAGAGAGAGAGAGAGAGAGAGAGAGAGAGAGAGAGAGAGAGAGAGAGAAAGAGAGAGAGAGAGAGAGAGACAGAGACAGAGAGAGAGAGAGAGAGAGAGAGAGAGAGAGAGAGAGAGAGAGAGAGAGAGAGAGAGAGAGAGAGAGAGGGAGAGAGAGAGAGAGAGACGGACAAAGAGGGGCGTGTGTTGAGGGGAAGGGGTTACACTAGGAAACCACAGAAGGATGGAAACACAATACAAAATCAAAGGTGGGATGTTGAGCAAAACTAATTGACGAGTCATATAAAACAGACTTATATCTTTAAAAAAAAGTTTATAAACAGTCCGCTTTTAAACTGAAACTTTTCATCGTCATTTGGGGGCGATTACTCTCTAAATGTAAAAGAGTAAAAAAATCACTCGCTTGACAGAGTTGTGTCAGTTTCGCTCTTTTGAGAGTGAAACTCACCCTTCAACACCCTTTTTTGAGTGAAGGTGGAGTGAATTTTACTCTGAATCTAGTGAAAATACATGTTTTTCACTCTGAAAAGAGTTGTCCGCCATATGGCTCCTCACAAGAGTGGTATGGCGTACAAAAAGAGTGGTTTTTCACTCTTTTACATTAAGAGAGTACTTTGAAAACAGTGTGATGACCAAAAAGAGACCCAGTTGAAGGTCAACTATTTAAAAAAAAAAAAAACACGTCACAATGTATGATTATGACGCAGCATGTTCTGATAGCACTACTTGGTCTTAACAATAGGTGGAAGACCCAATAAATAGCTAAGTGTTTGTAAAGGGATTACAGACGTCTTATGCAATTTCTGGACTGTATAACAGTGTGGAGAATGCCATGTTATTCGATCTTGTTGTTTTTGTTTCAATCGGAAATGGTTGGTTAGGGCTTCTCAGTCATGTTAACAGTCATGAAAACAATAGGATTCAAGCTGAACTTGTAAGTGGTTGTTGTTTTATCGGTTTGAATTATACCTAAATCTACAGTTCGAAAACGAATGCTCCGTTGCATCAATTTAACAGTTCAGCATGAATGGTCAATATCATTCAAGCTCATCAAATAATTCAATTTCGTGAACGAGGCTGGTCGAACGTTACTTTTTCATCAGTTATGTAGTTAGTAGAAATTCAACTGACGAATGATGAAAATGTAGTCTTGGATGTCTTTAAATGAAAAAAAAAAAGACTGACTGAAATGAACCCGAATTAGAATGAAATCATGTGTGCACGAAAACAAAGCTGAATGCAACAGTAGCTATACAAGAAATCCTAGTTTGAATGAACTATAGGGAAACATGCGTTGATTTGATTACATGTTAATTGAGCTGAATAAATGTTTGCTGAAATTAACCGGGGGAAAAATTCATCCCCCGGACTACAATTTCAAAGGCAACTGTTGTCTGTGATGATTGACCGTGCTTCAAGGTAGCGATAACCTGTTGTCTGAAGTCAGTCTGTTCTTATTGTTCGCTGCTGGGACTCGGCGATACTTTTTCCTGTCCATTGAAGCAGTGACGTCGTTGACAACAGCGGCAGCACCCTGCATTTCCGGATCAGTTGCCACGGCGACATCTGCAAGCGAATGAGGGCGTGCTCGCCCTGTAACATAATTAAGAGTATGATGCGTTTGAAGTGTAAACAATTAAAGGTAGTTATTGAATAAGAATAAGTGTGTGTTTATTGCCTCAACATGATGAATGGATATGCTTGAGTTGTACAAACTTATAATCTGTCCTAAAACTGAACTGTTTTGGCTAAGCCTCCATTGTGTTACGATGTCATTCTCTTGTGCGTCATGTCTAGACACTCGTATACACTTGTAAGTTTGGCATGAGTCAGGAAAAAAAATTGCTTTAGTGAAAAAGATGACACTCGTCAAACCGGGCGAAGGTCTGCGAGTGGATTTTCAACCTCTAATTCTTAAAGGATTTGTTGTACCAACCTCGTAGATTATTGGGCTTTGTGCACAGCGGTCTGGATAAAGCAAAATCTGCGGCTGATGTGTTAGTCCCCCTTTGACAAAACGAAAAGAACAAATGTCAAATAACATGTTTTCATGAAAACAAAAATCGATTTGGTTGTTGTGGAGAGCGGGTGTAACCATTAATATGCTGACCGGGAAAAGTACGAATCTAAACTGTATGGACATTCTCATTACATCCATTTGCATTCCTTCAGTGTTCTTTTTGTGTGATCCATTATGGACTACCTATGTATTCATTTTGAGAGGGACGGGGGGTAGCAAATGGACCCGCGGTATGCACATCTATTTGCGCTCGATACGTTGCATGGCGTAACCCCACCCCACTCCCATTATGCCTTCAATTTGTCCTGAGAATCCCAGGAGTTCTTTGCAAGATTTTTGAGAGACTCTTCTGTACAAGAGGGAAATAGTTTGTTCAAGTATAGGAACATTAATAATAATAATCAAATTAATAATAAAAATAATAATTTGGGAGGGTAATTATCCTTTATACTGTTGGCAGCTGAGGAGCTGAATTGCGAAGGACGCGGCTATACGTGTTCGAGCTGCCGGCATTCAAGAGCGCCTTTGGCAGCCAGCCACATCAACCCATATATGACCACGGAGCACAGCCTGAGATCGAAAGTGTTTGTTTTTTCCTGATGGAAGGAAAACCAGAGGGCCGGAGAAAAACCCTCGCACTGGAGAGAACCAACACACAACTTTACTCACATTATGGGAATCGAACCAGAGCCACATAGGTGAGAGGCAAGTGCTCTACGCACACGCCACTCATGCCACCCTGGCAGGGGGGGGGGGAGGGTGACTCCCTCTTCCAGATATCGGGCAAGGTATAACCCACATCCCGGTGACCACTATGATGATATAATCGTCTGCTCAGATCAGTAAGGACTTATAGGACCTAGAATGACCCAGTCTGCCCAGAACAGAAAGAACTTACACGCGCAATGGGGTATAAGTCCTTTCTGCTCTGAGCCGACTGGGTCTTTCTAGGTCCTTTAAGTCCTTTCTGCTCTGAGCCGACTTGGTCTTTCTAGGTCCTTTAAGTCCTTTCTACTCTGAGCCGACTGGGTCTTACTGGGTCATATAAGTCCTTTCTGCTCTGAGCCGTCAGTCAGTATACAGTAGTTTTCAAAAAACAAACCCACCTATCAATCCACGTTGGCTTCACCGTCAGTGACACGTGATCTGCTATTTCTTTGATCATACTCGCAACGCGCTCTGCGTTGTATCCACGCACCGTTTTACCTTCCACCTCAATAATCTCATCCCCTAGGGAAATAACAACAAAGAGAACAATAATCATCAATTACCCATATGCCGCCATCTTGCCGTTTATCACATTAAGTCAACACATTGCACAAACTGAGGCTGAAGAGCAGAGTAGTCTGGTCCCCATCATGCATAGTGAGATATGTAATTATAGGAGCGTTGGGCATACAGGAAACGGTCAAAGATGGCGGCACGATGATAGGGGTTTACAGAAAGCTAACTTCACTTTTCTCCATGGCTTATAAAGAGTGAATTTGTATTTAACGGCACTGTACAGGACTGGTAAGCAAAAATTATTTTTCATATTCAGTCTGAAAGCTTACTTTTCAGGAAGTTAGTACTAGGACCAATTTTTCTGTGAATTATTTCCTATTGAAATATATATATATACATATATATATATATTTGAAGAAACTGTATCTAAAAACCTAAAAAAAAAAATAATAAAAAAAATGCAACAGCTGATTTCGGTTGTAACTATCAAAATTAAAGACATTGCGTTTACATACTGATAAGTGTTCGCGGTTTTTCACTATTTTCCCCTGACCCCAATTTTCACAGGTTTTTGTTTTTTTCATGCATTTACCTTACCCTATAGACTGCTGATGGTTTACATGACAAATATTAGACTTCTGACCAGTCTCTATCAAGCTACAAAATTCAAGAATTGAGACTGCGGACTTCTCACTAACACTTGGTCAGGCAGCTGTTACGGTGACTTTATAAACTATGACTCATGACTTTGGAAATTGCTGACAATGTGGCCCCTAATAACTACAGCTAGTAAGTACTTTTCTAAGCTCAGGAAAAAGAACCAATCCATTTATTAGCAAAAGCAGGTAACCTGACAAAATTGCTAAGGTTTAATATTAATAGTTCAGTGTTGCAACTAGTGCCCTGTCAGGTTGTTGTTGTTGTTGTTGTTTTTTTACTCAGCAAATAACTTTTCAACTCTCAGTGCTTTCTGCTAAAGAGCTGTATAAAATTGTGCCCTTGGCCTAGTTTCAGAGAGCTGCTTACACAACAACTTTATCTTAACAATGTTCTACTTAGCAAAACTAAGCAGGACACCAGTCACAGACTGCACGTGTGATGTTGTATTTTCGGCTGGTAACCTTAATCGGCCGGTAAGCAACATTGTTGTGTGCTTAGCTACATTTTGCTTATGGGCAGCTCTGTGAAATTAGGACCTGATTTGTCTAAATCAAGGTCTGGTTCCCAGAGCAGCATACCTGGTCTAAGTGTTCCCTTCTTAGCAGCTGGTCCGTCTGAAAACACCCTGGCTATCACAATGGACTCTGCCTCGTTACGGATTGTGATTCCAATGCCTGGAACAAAGACACATCAGATACTTCTTGTTTTAATTGTAAAATATGAAAGATAATTTTATTAAACATTACTAACACATGGAAATCGTGACATTTTCATGTTTGGCTATTTTGAAAGACTGCTGTATTATAAACGCGATTCAAACACAAATTCTTAAATATGAAGTGTGTCGTGGTAAGAAAACACATCTATTGTTAATTTATTTATTTATTTGTTATTGTTATAATGTTTTTGCTTATTTATCTTTTGTTTTTTTCTCAACTTTTTATTTCATTAAAAGAATGTACGCAAGGTACACGTCACGGGTTTGGAAATCAAATGAAATGATATATATATATTGTGTAAGAGATATATATATTGTTGAGAAAGTGTGTGTAAGATACCTTTTGTGGAGATATCTATCGTGAAATATCCATTGTGGATATATCTATTGTGGATATTTTCATTGGGAATTATCTGTTGTGGATATATCTATTGTGGAGATATTTCTTGTGGGGATATCCATTGTGTGGAAATATATATTGTGTGGAAACATAGGCCTATAATAGTTGTGAAATACTATTGTGGATATAATTGTAGATATGTGGATGTATCGTGTGTGTGTATAAGATATCTATCCACTACACAGTTGGCGGAGCACCATATCCTTATATATAAATCCTGAGGGAGTACTTACTCGTGTTAAACTAAAATTATGAATTAATTTACCTTTCCACAAAAGAGAATCATGATAATAGATACTTACCTTTAAAACTTCTGCAAGAATGAATATTTACTAGACATAGCAAAGGTACGGAGTATTTACACATACAAATACACATAGGCTGAAATCTGTCAGAAATATTATCTTCGTTGTCCCTGTAATTATTAAACACTCTCTCTTTGCTTTATGAACAAAACTACTTGCGGAACCTCAATTGAAATTCCTGGAATTTTATTTTGGAGACATTTTGTTCATACTTTCTACAGTCTCAAAAGGTATCCGAACAACATTATAGGGACATCATTGTTTTATTATTGTTAACTCGTCAATGTGCTATCATGCCCATTGGGGATTTAGTCTGGGTGATGTATGACGATTAATGTTTGTAGGTGATAATTGACAAACTCTTCGTGTGACCATTTTGTTGTGATGTGATTAAGAAAGAACAAAGATTGCTATTTTCCGGATTTTCTTGAAAGTTAAACCGCATATAGATATGTTAATATGCATATTGATTTTAATTGTATGATTTATTTTCACCATAGTCATACCGCATCTAACAATCAACTTCAACGGTTTGAGTGTGCCGAAAGAGTTTACTAAAAGAGTTCAACAGTTCATGCAAAAATAATCAAGGAGTAATGATAACATAGGTATTTTATGTTGGATACAAACAACTGCATGACGTTGACTTCAACGACTTACGAATACCAGTACAAACTTGGACATCATTTTGTAGCCAATGTGCAGGGGTAAGTTGACGGTGGATCCAGGCGGGATCCAGGGTCTGATGACGGTACTGCAGTCCCTGTTAAGCTTCAAGCATAAAGAGCAAGCCACCGGAAGCTCAATGATCTCACAGTCTTGGGGACTCGTTAAAGGGTTCAGATAAGGAAATAAGCAAATCAGAATGAACTTGAACTTTAACCTCAGATAAAATTCTTGACGATCAGGCACATTTTTCTCTTAAACGTAATAAAACAAATGCAATAGAGATGTTATATACTTTAAACATAAAAGTGTTTAAAGTTAAATTTAACTAATACAAGTGTCGAGCTAGCGTTTCAGTAGTGTAAATTCAACTCTTCATCTGAGTTGCATTTGACTCTTTCAAAGTGTTATCACTGACCGAACTTTTTAAGTGTTGATTTAACGTTTTGTTTTTTATAGTGTAGAGGTTATGCACGTAAACAGATGACATGAAACAGGTGAAGACAAATATCATTCCTCTCCCTTTGAGCTTAATCGTTCGAACGTTTTTAAACAAAAACCCTTTCTTTTGCAACTCACCGTCACCGTAGTCGGCATCCTTGGTGAACGACAGCCTTCTGTGGTTGTGTTTACGGTACTTATTTGCTACCACAGACGTCCTGGTCTTCAGTTCCCTCATGAAGTCATGCCGGCTCTTGCGCTCCGCCACGGCCAACTGAATCTGCGTCAGCCAGTCCCTCTGCCCGAAGCTAGCCCGCAGGTCAAACACGCCCTGCTTGGTGCAGATGGTGAAGTGGATATGCCTCCGTCCCTTGTCGATATTGGACATGGACGAGATCTCATCCAGAGGGAGTCTGTACATGACGTTCCTCTTCTCTGACCGTTCCGTGGGGACCCTTCCTCGGCTGGCGTCCCGCCGGGGATCCGCCCGGAAGATGGTCAGGGTGTCGTTGGTGAGGACGCAGAAACGCGATCTCCACGTGTAGATGACGCCGTGGGATTCCTTATCCAGTACACCTTCCTTGAGAATGGTCATGCCTGCATCAGAGGGAGATCGACTGAGTAATTCCTGATCTCCCACAACCGGTAGGACGCTGACACCACCGATGCGCGTTGAACACATTTTCTTTTTTCAAACTGACTCTAAATCTCTAAGAATGGACACGCAGGACACGCCAATTCCCCTCAGTTTGAAACTATGTAACGTGTTCTGGTATTTAAGTATCACAGCGAGTTGATACAAAATAACATAAATTTCAGGGTGAACAAAACAAAGTTAACACAATAAAATAATTACGAGTGATCACAGCTGAAGTTAAGTCCAACCGTTTGGAACAGAAATCAAAGTATGAAGCGGACTGTTAAAGATGAGTGCTGGTTGCTTATAACTCTGTTGGAAGAATCTGGGATAGCATTCAAACAGTTGGCGTTGGTTCCAGCAGGCAACCAATTGACCCAAATGGCAGGCCAAAATAGACTAAGACGATTCGTTCCGGGTGTGACCAGTCAATCTTATCATATTCCAGCAGCCAGGGTTCAGAATTTAAGCCAGGAAAATGTCACAGCGGTTCGTTCCTATATGTTGTCAGTAGCCTGCTTGTATCTGAAAAAAGGCATAAAGTCAAGCCAAGAGCCAAGCTGTCCTCGGCGAGAATACGTGTAAATCTTTGAGTAAAGTCGAAGAGTAATATCCGTTGCCGAAGTGTTATGAAGCAAACTTTGTCAAAACGTGATAGAGAAAAATGGCATTCCCTTTAGAGAGAAGAAATTGAGAAACAACTAGCAATAACAATCTGTGAACTCTTCATGTAGCTATCCCGATTACTTCTATCAAGCACACAGTAAGTTATACACAGGATCTAACGATTACCGGGGACTATTACTCCCGAAGCAATCATGCCAGCCTTGTACCGTAAGCAGGAGCATATTGACGGCAGGGTGGGTGGGAAGCCTCGCTAATCAGGAATGTCCCCAGCTGATCTTTAGCTCGAGTCGATGACTAATCCATTAGGCCAGGCAGTAAGGGACGAATCATTGTCCCCTTCCTGTAGTGTGTGTGTGACCCGGAACTCTGACTGATCCTTGCCAATAATAATTATGTTGTATGATTGTTGAGCTAAAAGTACTATTTTGGTTTACCAAAGGGTTTTGTGGGCGTTATCCATACAATAAGCCCCGCACCAGTTCCACTTTGGAGACAGAGTAGGGAAGTTTGAAGCCAGTTAAGGGTGTGTAAATCATTATTTGAAATAAATACTAAATAAGATTGGAAATAAATAATCACAAATTTACCCACAACTACGTAGTATAAACATGGTCATGGTGGACAGTTGCATCGAAATAGTTCTGCCTGAACTCCCTGGGCCCTGGGCAGCGGCCATTTTGAGTTTAAAGTGAAATAAATATATATTTATATATCATTGCGCCCGTCAACATAAGGCTGATGGATAGCTCAGCTGTTTAGAGCGCTCGTTAGGTATTCGAGAGGTCGCGGGTTCGAGCCCGGCATCAGTTAAATTATTGTTCTTTTTTATATTTATTGTTATCGTACGGTTACCCGGTCACACATTTTTATTCCCGTTTACCGCGAGAGGGCGCTAGATATACAGCGACCAAAAGTTTCATTCACGATCGACGCTCCGCATGATCACCCATGTAAACAACTATTGAGATTCAAGTTTCCTGTCGGTATATGATCACTAATACACTTTTTACTCACAATCAAATGTCTCTGAAAAATTTAATCCACGGTCAAACATTCCAAATGAAAGTTTCATCGGTAAGGTCAAGTTCTATTTTCCCCAGGTAGAACGGTAGATCACGCGATTATGTTGCTAAGTGGGATTGTATGGCGTGCCAACATTGCAGAAATTCTTAAGTGTATTTCAAGTGAATATGACTTTGTTGTGTTTATACTGCATACTCTGTTTAATTGCAATGGGCCCTAATGAAAGCTGCAATGACTGTATAAAGTTCCTTTCTCCCCAAATTACTCATTATTGGCCACTCTGAAATTCAAGATAATCAGATTGATAAATATTATTCTTTTTAATTAAAAATGTATTGAGGATACCTAACAGTCACTTGTACTTTATTGAGTAATATTTTTTTTTTAGTGGCCCAACTTTTACTTAATTCCCCTCGGCTCCCTTCCTCATTCTTTGAACAAATTTTGACAGATAATGCAGTTTCAAAACAAACAAAAACATCAAAACGTTCATAATTATTTAAGCCACGGACAGCTAGTGCACAAAATGCATGTAAATGCACAAAATACATGTAGGGCCTGACATTGTACGTAGCTAATCACCATGAATTTATTTCAGGACCCAGAAAATAATAATATGTCATCTTTGTTTCAATTAATTTTAGCAACTTTATGATCAGTTTTATAGGTTTTTAATGGCAATGTTATTTTTCCTTTCTCCTTTATACAGACTGTGATCTCTGCCTGAAGTGTAATTGTATGAAATAAGATTCAAAATTAGTCTTTAGGAATGCGTATAAAAATGCTGAATGCATTTTTACCGTTTCTCGCACACGAAACAATGAAACTTCTTCTTTAAATTACATGCTTACCCCTACAAAGTGCTAGAATCGACCAATTAAACGATAGAATTGAAGTTTGATTGGGATTCTACCAATCCGTTACCGTAATGAGGAGTCACATGAGATTGTATTGTTTAGTAGCTAACGCAATGCCACACTTGAAAGGAAAAGGAATGCTATTCACGCCCACAGGCCCTATATAAGGGTGATCCCAGGGTATGCTCACCAGTGATTTAAAGTACCAAGTACATTACACTGGTCCAACCAACAACGGGTGGGTGAAGATAACTTAATACTTGCATGTTTTACTGTGTCATTTGCACAAATGGGTGGGTGCCACGTGACTCCTCGTTACGGTAATGGATTGGTAGAATCCCAATCAAACTTCAATTCTATCGTTTAATTGGTCGATTCTACCTCACCATCACCTCCATTCGGAGTCACATGAGATTTCAAAGGGAGCAGTGTAATGTCTACTCACAGAGATAAAGAAAATGAGAACACAAATACGTGTGTAACATTTGCAATTGGGAGTTGAACACAACTCGGGTTTAATAGCATCCCATCATCACTGTTTCGCAAGGAAACTTTTTTTTTTTTTTTTTTTTTTTTTGCATGCTGTGCAAGAAATATAATTTATAATCAGCAAAAAGTAACAAGCATTATCTTGTGTATATACAACGTGAAAAATTACTGACTAAAGCAACAATCAAAGTAATTTCTGTGGTCAAGGTAGATGTACTTCTTACTCATCCATCAATACAATAACAAATCAATTATTTCATGCTCAGCACTGAGCTGGCAAACACAGTCTGTGACTCGTTTGAGGACAAAATGTCGTCACTTCTGTTATAAAACTTTGCAAACGTTAGGGAGCTTTTCCATCCAACTGTTTGCAATATCAAATCAATAGGTACCCCTTTACTGACTGCTGCAGAGGCTGAGGCACTTCGGAAACTGTGTCCCCTAAATATGGAAGAGTCTATTCCAGCATTAGAAATACATTGTTTCAGCCAGCGTGACAGTGTTGGAGTACAAACCTCCTTGTGTGGAGGTGCATAACTGAGGAATAACTTATTATTATTAGAAGTCCGGAATGGTTTAGTTCGTTTAATATAAGCAAGTAAAGTTCGAAGAACACAAATAGATTTGTCATGCGGGTATGCTGACAGAAAGACAACCGGCTGGTGTTTGCCTGGCTTAGAGGTTTTTGTCAAGGCAGTAATCTTTACATGAACTACTTTGTTTATGACTGTCATGTTTTTCAATTCAAACATGGCTAATGTCTGAGCTCTTTGTCCTGTAGTAAGCGCACATACGCATAACAGTTTATATGTCAATAGTTTCAGTGGTATGGAGGTTAATGGTTCCATGTTACCAATGTGGCGTAACAATATGCCAACATCCCATGTTTGTTCATAGCGAGGCACCTGCGGTCTGATGTTGTACACCCCTCGTGTAACGCTTTCTCCATACGTCATGTGCTGAAAATCATCTATTTCTCCTCTTTAACGGTCACTGGACACTGCCCCATTTGAATCCATAAACACACAAGAACTTCAATGACTAGCACTTGGTAGACTGTGTTATGAATGAATAGGGTGTAACTAGGTTTAATCTGAAACAACAACCGAACATGAAATTACAATCAATATCATACCATGGAACAGTAATAAACTCATAGAGTCTAGTAATAGAGATAATACGAACCCAATATTATGCTCAAGAATGGAAGTAAGAAATGGAGATCATATAAAGATTTACCAAAATAGCATCAAACTACCATAAATCCAAGGAGTAGAATATTAACCATGGAAAACTAGAGAAAGTTTAGTCACCAAAATATTCATAGGAAACATGGGCAATGTATCATGTAAATAATGATGTAGATAAAGTAAACTTACAACTGTGATGAGCTAATGATTTATAACTAGCAGCAACAAATGAAGAAGACGTCAGAAACTGCCAAAGCGGTGTAAATTCGCATATTTAGTCTAAAGCCTTTTATCTTGCAGTTCAGAGCATGCAATCCATGTATATCTCTATGCAATCCATGTGCCCAAACAGCCCTGTACATGTGATCACCCAGCCTCAATCACATGTGGCCACTGCCAATGTACTAAACAGTAGTGCACTAAAACAATAAAATGTATCTACCTGATGTTGCATGGTGAATTACACACACACACTAAACTCAAAAAGGGGAAGCCTGCGTTACATTCCGGCCCCTTAAATGCTTAATTTATCAAACTTGCATTTACTAAAATAAAAAACAGTAACCAGGCGTAAACAGGTAAATCCAATAAACGTTTAAACTAGAACAAACAGTAAAGTAAACTGCAGAGTCGAATGACAGAAACTAAGACAAATCTAGCCATGATTGCCTTCCAAAAGGCACAGCTTGGTGATAGGCCTCACAAGACTACCAGTCGCCGTTCGTACTTCTACACTCCGCACCAGATCGTCCCCTCCAGGAAACGTCTTAGTGATTCTCGCCACAGGCCACTGATTCCTAGGAGAGTTGTCATCTCGAACCAATACGATGTCACCCATCTGAAAATTGGGTCGAGGCTCAATCCAACGTTGTCGACACTGCAGGGTGGGGAGGTACTCTGCAATCCAGCGTTTCCAGAACTGCTCTACCAGAAGCTGAACATGCTTCCAGCGTTTACCATACTTGTCAGTCTGTTTCATATCACGAAGTGGAACTGGGTGACCGTGTCCAAGCTTCAGAAGGTGATTTGGCGTAAGCGCTTCAAGGTCCCTTGGATCATCTGAGACAGCTGTGATAGGTCTATCATTTACTATAGACTCTACTTCGCAAAACAAAGTATCAAGCCTCTCATCGTCAAGCACTTGGTCACGCAAGAGTGAAGTCAGAATCTTGCGACAGGTACGAATCTGGCGTTCCCATACTCCACCCATGTGGGAGGCTGCAGGAGGGTTGAATTCCCATTCAATCCTTCTTTTGAGGAAGAAACCTTCTGTCTGCTTGTTCTCTTCCAGATGCTTGATAGCTAATCTGAGCTCCTTTTCTGCTCCAATGAAGTTGGTCCCATTATCAGAATGGATCTTCTCTGGTGTTCCTCGTCTTGCCGCAAACCTGATGAAGGCATTTAGGAATGAATCTGATTCTAAAGAGTGTAGCTTCTCTAGGTGGATGGCTCTGATAGACAGGCAAGTGAATAGACAACCGTATCGTTTTTCCGTGCTCCTCCCTCTTTTGACGAGAAACGGTCCAAAACAGTCGACTCCTGTACAAGTGAATGGTGGTTTACCTGGAGTCACTCTATTTACAGGCAGATCAGCCATGCGCTGCTCTCCGGGCAATCCTCGCAGTCTTCTGCAGAGCACGCATGCTTTCAGAATACGGTTTATCAGAGGTCTTACTTTGGGGATCCAGTACTGTCTTCTGATGACAGAGAGAACATACTCCTTACCAGAATGGCCAGACAGGGATTCATGAGTATGACGAACTATCAGCGTAGCCAGATGACTATCATGGGGTAGTATTGCCGGGAACTTCCGAGTGTCTTCAACCGGAGCGTGTCGGAGTCTGCCTCCAAGCCTCAATATTCCGCTGTCATTGAGGTATGGCTCAAGGCAATAGATGGCACTTTGCTTCTTAACTGAGGTCTTGCCTGCCTCCATGTCACGTAATTCATCCTTGTAGTATTGCCTTTGAACACTCCTCATAATGGCCAACTCAGCATGTTTCAGCTCGGCTACTGTCAGCCTTCCACTTCTGGCATTTTTACTATTCGGGTTCTTTGGTCTATGTCGCAGCAACCATTCACCGAAGCGTAGAAGCCATGCAACTGCCTTTCTGAGACGATGCAATGAAGAGTATCTGTTGATCAACCTTTCAGTGGGATTGTTTTGATCAGCAGCATCCACTACCCGTGATACTGCCTCCTTCTTCACTTCTTTGTCCTTCTCCTGTAGACTTGGTATCTTTGGGGTCATTGGCCATTTATCTTCAGTCTGCCAGAGAAAATTTGGTCCCTTTCTCCACCTCTCCTTTTGAAGCATGCTCTGAGCATCCAGACCTCGTGAAGCATCATCAGCAGGATTTTGGTCCGTGTTTACATATCTCCATTGACTGGCTGTGGACCCATCATGGATCGTCGCCACTCTGTTTGCTACAAAGGTCTGAAACCGCTTTGTTTGATTATTTATGTACTGGAGTACCAGCATACTGTCTGTCCAGAATGTCGAACCTTGTATTTTTAGCCTGAGTTCCCTCTTGAGCATCTGGTCCATCTTTACTGCAATGACTGCTGCAGACAGTTCCAGTCTGGGAATAGTCATGGTCTTCAGCGGTGCGAGACGGGATTTGCCTATCAGGAAACTACAGTGGACGGCACCCTTGGTGTTGACAAAGCGGACGTAAGAGACACTGCCATAAGCATCTTGTGAAGCGTCGGAAAAGTGGTGCAAACAGCAATCAGTAACAGTTCCAAAATTGCCTGGGACCAAACACCTTTCAACTCTAAACTTGTCAAGCCCGGTCAGGTCGTCCAACCATCTGACCCACAGATCTTGTGTGCTGACTTCCAAAGGTTCATCCCAGCCTTTGCCTACAATTCTGCACTCATTTTGGAACAGGATCTTCGCTCTCAAAACAAATGGGCACACAAACCCAAGGGGATCATACACAGAACTTATGATACTCAATAGACCTCTTTTCGTGTGGCACTTAGACTTAACCTTTATCTTTACTCCAATCTGATCGCCTTCTGTGTCCCAATGAACTCCTAAGGCTCTCTCCACAGGGAGGCGCTCATGGTCCAGATCTAAGTCTGTGACCGTCTTGGCTCGTTCAGCTGTGGGTATGGACTCCAAAACCTTCCTACTGCTACTGATCCATTTCGTTAGACGGAAGCCACCTTTCGCTAGAAGGTCTGTCAGCTCCTTCACCATCAGTACAGCGTCATCCTCTGACTTAAAGGATTTGAGTAGGTCATCAACATAGAAGTTCTCCTTCACTGCATCAGGGTTGAACTTAGCCTCGTTGTCATCTGCTGTCCGCCGCAGTGCAAATGCAGTACAGCTGGGGCTCCAGATCCCACCAAATAAATGGACTGTCATACGGAACACTGCAGGTTGTTGCTTCATATCTCCTTCAGGCCACCATAAGAACCTTAATACATCTCTGTGACCTTTAGAGACTCCAACTTGATGAAACATTTGCTCAACATCTGCCATCAATCCAACTTTGTGCTCACGGAATCGGGTAAGTACACCAACCAATTTATTCATCATGTCCGGCCCCTGTAAGACTCTGTCATTTAGTGATGTACCACCACATCTGGCAGCACAATCAAACACGACTCTAAGCTTTTCTGGCTTGTTAGGGTTGAGAACGCAGTGATGAGGTAAGTACCAAGTCTGCTTAGGTGACGATTCCATTTCATGTTCAGCAACCCTTTCAGCATAGCCTTTACTAAGCAGATTCTGTATTTCAGCACAGTATCTTTTGTATAACCCTGAATCCTTCGTCAACCGCTTAGCAAGGGATTGTAGTCGTCTTTCTGCCATGATCTTGTTCTCTGGCAGGTCAGGAGGGTTTGACTTGAATGGTATGTTCAACTGATAATGACCATCAACCAGGGCGATTGAGTCGTTCCATATTCTTATAGCTCTCTTGTCGTCAATGGACAAGGTTCTATCATCAGATGAGTCAGCACTATCCAGCTTCCAAAATCTCTCGACTTGTGCTTCAAGGCTTCCTTGCACAAAGTTAGACACAGCTGGTTCTAGACTTCCGCTGGCTAACGGACCATTTACTGTCCATCCTAGACAGGTTCTGACTGCGTAAGGTTCTCCTTCCATGCCATGTCTCACCTCCAAAGGAGCCAACACATGTGGAGCATCTTGGCCGATGAGAATTGTCACACCTCCCTTTGGCACGTAAGGAACAGGGATATCTTTGAGATGTTTAAACTTCTTCAGATCCTCATAGGTAGCGCAGCTGTCTCGCAGGATAGGAAACTCTCTCAGAGCATGTATCTTTGGCAAGCAGAAAGACTTTCTGGTACGGATCCCACCAATGGTTCCAGATATGTCCAATGAAACCACAAGGGTCTGCACTTGAGAAGCTTTGTTCAAGGTGTCAAGGCACATGGCTTGTGGAGTGCCCTGTACACTCAGCATTTTCACCAGTTCCATCGAGCAGAACGACCTGTTACTTCCGGGGTCAAGTAGGGCATTAGTTTTCAGCCAGTCTTCACCACCTGTGCCCTTAACCAGCACTGTAACAACTGGCAGGGCTATTTTGGCGTGTTTCTGTGTGGACCCACAAGCAAAACTGGTTGCCCCCACTTCCTGCTCTTTAGTCGACTCCCTTTGGCATGGAGCTTTGTCATTCCTAAAACTTCCTGTCTGGAATGCATCATGCAGCATCTTTGAGTGTCTACCTCTGCAACCTTCAATTCCACAGGGAGCCTGTTCACACAACCTTGAGAAATGTCGATTCCCAGAGAGGCATTTAAAACACAGCTTGTTATCTTTAGCCACAGTGAGCCGTTCGGAAGGTGACATCTTATTGAATTTGGTGCATGCTACAAGAAGATGTTCCCCCGCGCATAAGGGACAGGCTGTCGGTTTTGTAGGTTGGGTCTTCCCTTTCATGCTTCCTTGTTGCCTGGATGCATTTTTCCCGCCTCCAGATCCTTTATCACAGGTACTAGCTGCTTGGATGTTATAGGTTAATCCAGTCTTCACTGTAGCCTTTGCTTTGTTGTTTCTATCCTCCAAACCGTACACAGGATCATTTGCCTCTCGAGCTGCCTTATTTAGGAACTCCACCAGCCTGTCAATATTAGGGTAACGACCAGTTTTGTCAAGAATACCCACTGCTTTGGAGCGCCATTTTGACTGAAGGTACTGCGGTAGCCTTTTTACAATTAGTCCAAGACTTCTTTTGGTGTCTATCTCGTCAAGCTTATTCATAGCTGTGAGTGCCAATGTGCAACTCGTTAAGTCATCAGCTAGTCTTTGAATACCTTTACGTTCACCAGGCATAACACGGGGACCCTCAGTGAGCTTATTTACCCAGGTTTCGGAAACTCTGTAGTCATTTCCAAAGCGTTTACGTAGCAACTCTCTGGCCTTAGCATAGCCCTCTTCTGGTTGCATTACTGCACAGCATCGGATAACTGTCAATGCCTCACCTTTGCAGTACTGGAAAAGCCTGTTGAGCTTGGCAGTGGCACCAACACTGGAGTTCCCAACAGCTCCATCGAAGCTAGAGATAAAAACCCAATAGTCGAGTGGGTCACCATTGAACTTGACGAGTTCACACTTCGGTAACAGCATGGTGTCGATCATCTCACGTTGTAGGCCTGCATCCGTAATAGGATTTGGCGTAGGTGGAGGCACTGGTTGGGGTGGCTGTGATGTGTCAATCAACCATTGACCCACCTTGTCTTCAGCCGTTGATCCCTTCATGTTTAACTCAGGAAGATCGTCATTCACAGATTGTTCTTCAAATTCTTCATAAACCTTTTCCTCTGCCGTTGCCATGGCAATTTTAAGTTGAAGCTTGCAGTCCCGCTTCTGCTGTTGTAACCGAAACTCCGCTTCTTCAATGGCCTTCATTGATGCCATGTTAGCAGCTTCTGCCTGGAGTTTTGCCAATGCAGCAGCAGCCTTCAATCTAGCACTGCTAATTGAACTCTGGTTTGATACAGATTTCCTGGAAGTACCAGCTTCGCTGGATTTACAGGCGTTTGATACAGACATATTACAAGCATCAACAGAAAACAATCATGAATAATGTCAAAAATATAATGGTAAATATCAGAGATCAATATCATAAGCAAATACACTGAAAGAATTATTAAAAGGAAAATCAATATATAAACCAAACACAATAATTATGCAATTTATAAAATGCATACAATTATTTAGCAAGAGGATATACTGAAGCAACTATCCTTTGAGTCAGTCCAGAGTTCAAAGTTCAAAGTTCAAATTTGAAGTTGAAGTTCAGAGTTTCAATGTTGAGGTTCAAAGTTCAAAGCTTGATGTACATGACCGCAACAGTCCAGGATCACCTCCAATTCATGAGCTCGTCCAAGATACATGTACACTGTCATATAGTACACTGGTTGAACATGCCTTGTACCATGAGGGGGTGCTGTGTTGATTATAACACTGAGATGAACTTCCACAGGCAAGGAAAACATCAGATAGACCACTCCAGAACAAACGCTGCCGAACACAGACAGTGGTCGGGGGGGGGGGGGGGGCTCTCCTTCTAGAAGTTCCAACATCAACGATCAAAGCACTGCTAAGCCCAATACGTCATGAGAAGGGCTCAGAGTTATTAAACTGTAACGCTTTCTCCATACGTCATGTGCTGAAAATCATCTATTTCTCCTCTTTAACGGTCACTGGACACTGCCCCATTTGAATCCATAAACACACAAGAACTTCAATGACTAGCACTTGGTAGACTGTGTTATGAATGAATAGGGTGTAACTAGGTTTAATCTGAAACAACAACCGAACATGAAATTACAATCAATATCATACCATGGAACAGTAATAAACTCATAGAGTCTAGTAATAGAGATAATACGAACCCAATATTATGCTCAAGAATGGAAGTAAGAAATGGAGATCATATAAAGATTTACCAAAATAGCATCAAACTACCATAAATCCAAGGAGTAGAATATTAACCATGGAAAACTAGAGAAAGTTTAGTCACCAAAATACTCATAGGAAACATGGGCAATGTATCATGTAAATAATGATGTAGATAAAGTAAACTTACAACTGTGATGAGCTAATGATTTATAACTAGCAGCAACAAATGAAGAAGACGTCAGAAACTGCCAAAGCGGTGTAAATTCGCATATTTAGTCTAAAGCCTTTTATCTTGCAGTTCAGAGCATGCAATCCATGTATATCTCTATGCAATCCATGTGCCCAAACAGCCCTGTACATGTGATCACCCAGCCTCAATCACATGTGGCCACTGCCAATGTACTAAACAGTAGTGCACTAAAACAATAAAATGTATCTACCTGATGTTGCATGGTGAATTACACACACACACTAAACTCAAAAAGGGGAAGCCTGCGTTACACCTCGCATAAAACAGGTAACTAAGGGATGATCGCCGAACTTCATTTTTCTGTCACTGTTTGACCAAAGCAGTGCTGAGAGTGCACTGCGGGAAGTGTTCACAGTACTGTATTCTGCACCATTCTGTACTAGCTCCGTGAGGAAATCAAGGCCTGCAGTCAGAGTTGCTTGAACTGGATCAACTGATTGTTGAGAGCAGAAGCGTAGCCATTTCTTGATGGCAGTTGTGTATTGATGCTTTGTACTCTGTCGCCATGCGTGAAGGATAATGTTGATAGTGTTGCCTGAAAGGCCTCTCGATGTGAGGGAATGCCGGATAAGAGTGCTGCACAAATCTTGACTTGTCCCTTCAAAGGGTGTCTGCTTTCTGGAGCATACGGTAGATGTAGTAGTCTGCCCTTTTTTGGTAGGACTAGTGGAGCGGCCATTAGTAGCCGCAGTAGCCGTGGAAACCAGTGTTGGGTTGTCCAAAGCGGGAATATTACTATCCCCATGGTACCATCCTCTTCGAGTTTTCGAAGCACCCTGTCAATGACAGAAAAAGGTGGAAAGGCATAAATAATCTCATTAGACCAAGAAAGGGAAAAGGCGTCGCATGCTAATGCCTCTGGGTCAGGCACCCATGACACAAAAGGTTTTAACTGATAATTGTGTCAGGATGCAAACAAATCAATGCTGGGCACGACACCCAGATTTTCTACAATGGTGTGAAACCAATCTGTATTTAGCTGCCATTCGAGGTGATCATTAAATGTGCGGGACAAACGGTCCGCCTGAGCATTATTTACCCCTGGGATGTGATTTGCAAGTAACCAGATGTTGCGCTGTATGCACCATAGCCAAATCTGTCTTGACAGATTGTTTAGCTCTACTGAATGGCATCCTCCCATATGGTTTATGTATGCTACAGCTGATGCATTGTCCATTCTCAGCAAAACGGTTTTGTTTTCAACATTATTTGAAAAAGATTGAAGGGCGTAAAAAACTGCAAGTAATTCAAGATAGTTTATGTGATGCAAGATTTCATTAAGTTTCCAACGTCCATTTGATTGTAAGTCGGTTGAGGGGCATGACGCTCCCCATCCCTCAAGGGATGCATCAGTATAAATCTCAATATCAACAGCTCGAGTTCTTATTGGTCTGAATGTGGAATGCAAATTCTGAATCCACCATTGCAAATCCAATTTTGCATCTTGGGTAAGGCGCATTTTTGCATCAAAATTCCTGCCATTACTTTGTAAAGCTTTATCTTTGTTGATTTCTAAGTTTCTGTAGTTTAGTGGGCCTAAAGGTGTTGCTGGAAAGCATGACACCAGTTTCCCCACAACTTGTGACACAAGTAAAATGGTAGGAGTCGTTTGAGCAATCAGGGACCTGCATGCATCAATAACACCCAAAGTTTTTCGTGCAGGCAGCCGCACAGACATATCTACTGTATTTATGATAAATCCCAGGAATTCTATTTCCTGAGTCGGACTCAAATGAGACTTAGTCTGATTGATAATAAAACCCAGCTGATTCAATAAAGCACAGCGGTCAGATACATTCTTGTTGCATTCATATGCTGTGTTAAAAGGGAGTCATCAATATAATTGGCTGACATGTGGCCCAAGTTTCGTAATGTTGCAGATACAGGTTTCATTACCTTGGTAAATATTCGAGGGGCACTTTTCAATCCAAAGCATAAACATGTGAATTGCCAAAACTTATCTTGCCACTGAAAGCACAAATATTGTTGATGCTCTGGGGCAATTGGTATTGTAAAATAGGCATCTTGTAAATCAATTGATGCCAGAAAACAATTAGGTCGAAGCAATGTCAAGGCAAAGTCTAGAGTCTCCATCTTAAAATGATGATAAGTAACATATTGGTTTAGACCTTTCAGATTGATTATAGGACGCATTGAGCCGTCTTTTTCGGTCTCAGGAAGATATTTGATAAAAATTGTTCTTTGCATGGAGCAACTTGAACAATTGCACCCTTGCCGACAAGAGACTTGATTTCATTGTCAATCTGTGATGATTCTGATACAGAGCATCGTATGGCTTTAGGGGGGTGCGTTTGTACTGGTGCACGGTCAAATTCAATGTGACAGTGTGTCACAGTGTCTAACAACCATTCATCGGATGTAATGTTGCGCCATGCGTGGGTAAAATATTGTAATCTCCCAGCAATCGGTATAGATACTAATCGTTTTAAGCAATGACTCACTGAAAGGGGTCCACTTAGGTTGTGGGTTTCTGCACTGCTGTCTCGTACTTTGTGGTACCCTTCCTCCATGGTGGTACTGAAGCACCTGGAACGGAGGAGTATTGTTGATGTGATTGAGAGTGCTTACGCCTGGCCGATAGCCGTAGCGGTTTGACCCCCGACCTCGTCGGTGGTATGGCGCCCTCTGCTGGCTGCCAAAATTCTGTTTTCCGAATGTGCATCTCTGCTGAGAGTGAAAGTCCCCCGTGCGGCGGGGCATTGATCCACGACTTGAAAACTGTCGTTTACGTCGGTTTGATTGCTCATAACCGTACACTTGTGAGCAAATTTTGCTCGTTTCCTGAATATTCTTACAAGAATTAACTAGGTCGTCCCCAAAGAGGAAGCTAGTACAGGGAACCTGAGATGAACACAAAGGTGCATATTTGCTACTCAAATCAGGGCGTATACCTTCCCTTCTGCGCATGTTAATTTGGGTGTTCCCAGATCCAAGAATAGCGACAGCATCGATCAGCATTCTGATTACTGTGCCCCCACTAATAAAAGAATTGAGCTCGTACAAGAATGTAACTTAAATGGAGGTTGTGTTGCATGGCTCTTGAGACAAAGTCTTGTTAATTTGCAATAGAAGATGTGCTGTGAATGCAAATTGAATCGGGGGAAAGGAGGAAAAGGACGACAATTTTGGACTAAAGAACCTGCATATAAACTCATTGCAAAAACAATTATTACTTCACCACAAAATTAACGCGAGAACTGCAGCATATTTGTTTGTTTGTTTGTTATTATTATTCTTTTTTGGGTGGGGGCGGGTGAAGTATAAGGATTTGGGTGTCAGGTTGGCCGAATAACTTAAAGCTATATAGGACTGGTAAAGCCTATAGTGCAGGTTTCTTACTTTGTTTAATTCCATGAAAACATCGAGGGAAAAAATGAAATTTTTGATTCAATCAGTTGTCTAAAAGAGCAGGGAATCGTGAGAGTCATACAATTTTAAGTACGTAAAAACGTCAATTTAAAATTGAAATTGGGTCTTAAAAAACATTGGTTGGGAGCTGGTACTGACATGAACTTCATAAACAGTGAGCTTTCATACTGCGGGAAAATAGGTCTACATATAAAATACCGGATTGGTACCCATCAAAAAACATTGATTTCTTTGAATCAGTCTGCTGAAACCTCACTGGTTATGAAGTTCACGACAGTATCCCACATAATTATTTCTGTCGAGAATTTGTTTTTTAAAGACCCAGATTTTAATTTCAATTATTACAACAAAAATTTAAAACAAAGTTTTACATGGTGCCAACAGATGTGCTCGGCTTTTCACTATTTTCTCTTCACTTAGACAACGGATTTAGCGAGAAATTTTCCAAGCAATCACACAAAAACAGATCAGTAAATAGATCTTAATATTATCAGCCTCTACATGCCATGATGAAACCAAATCTCATATGAATGTGAACAGCAGGCCTGAATATCATCCTGAACGAACCAAATCTGATTTGAATGTGAACAGCAGGCCTGAATATCATCACAGACGAACCGAATGTTATTTAAATGTAACAGCAGGCCTGAATATCATCCTGGACGAACCGAATCTTATTTGAATGTGAACAGCAGGCCTGAATATCATCATGGATGAACCGAATCTGATTTGAATGTGAATAACAGGGCTGAATATCATCCTGGACGAACCGAATCTTATTTGAATGTGAACAGCAGACCTGAATAGCATCATGGACGAACCAAATCTGATTTGAATGTGAACAGCAGGCCTGAATATCATCATGGACGAACCGAATCTTATTTGAATGTGAATTACATTGAATTAAACAAAGTAAGATCCCCTCAGCTTTACCAGTCCTACAATTATCCCTTTAAGCTATTCGGCCAACTGACACCCAAATCCTTATGCTTCACCCACCCCCATCCCCGACTCCTAAAAAAAAAAAGATAAAAAGAAAACCATGCTGCAGTTCTCGCGTTATATTTGTGGTGAAGTAATAATGTTTTTGCAATGAGTTTATTTTATATGCGGGTTCTTTAGTCCCAAATTGTCGTCCTTTTCCTCCCATCCCGCGATTCAATTTGCATTCACGAGACTTTGTCTCAAGAGCCATGCAACACAACCTCCATTTAAGTTACATTCTTGTACGAGCTCAATTCTTATATAACAGTGGGGCACATTTGCAGCCTTGAATTGGCAGTAATTGTATTCGCCCTGTATGCTTTACAGGTAGAAGCACAATACAAAAATTTCTCAGCGCATGCCTCTCCCCTGGCTCTTTGATGAATAACATGAATATTTATGATGTTCATCAAAAAGAACTGTCAGTGTTGGGTGGAGTCTTAGTTGCATAGCTTGTGCATGATTGGACAAGGACAGAGTTTACCCCCCAACTGATTTAAAACTTACCCAGTCAGCTTCCCTTGTGATTTATAGCTTGCGTTATTGTTAGCCATTAGAGTGGAACTGTTTTTCAAAGGTGTATTAAGCACATGAAGTCTCAAGTTTTCATGAGCCTTTTACATTTCACACTGGTAACTTACGGCATATAATTCATAACCTTTGCCCGTAACTTCTCAACACAATTGTCCTATCCTGTTTTCATAGTATATTTGACGACATCGCCAGTTTTGCGTTACGTGTACATTTTATTTAACAAAATGGTTCGTGACTGTATTTGTACGAGGTTGATCAGTTATTTCAGTGAGATAGTAAAAGAAGGAGGATACCCCGGATGCATTGCTGTGCTTGCGACGTTTGCAACATGGATGACCTGGATCGGCGTATTAAAGAGCCTGGCCGTGATGCTGCCGACTCTACAGGAGCAGTTTGATGCTCCAACATGGTTGGTTGGTTGGATGATCGCTATAGTAGACAGCACTTCTGATCTAGCAGGTACGTGGCAGGTTTACGGGCAATAGCATAACCGTTAAAGCCCCTTAACTGAAAACATAACAAAATTGTAAACACTAACCATCATTCCGGGATGTATTATTATTTTTTTTTACGTAACATGTCTCTTGTTAATAATGAAACCCTTCCTCTGCAGGTCCGTGTGCGTCAGTGCTAAGGGATAAGATTGGAGTAAGAGTGGTTATTACGACCAGCGGTGTTGTAATTTGTGCATCGTTTATCTGTTCAGCTATGACAACCAGTTTGTCAACAATGGCTGTCATTTTAGCACTTTTTGTGGGTAAGTATTTAATTGAAACGAAGAAGAAAGCAACGAAGACGACGACCACCACGACGACGACGACGACGACGTCCATTATGATTGCCAGATAGACCCTGTAATTCTAGCAATCCAAAGGTCACCATTGAGCTTTGGGCACCTCTGAGCCATCGGCTGTGGGATATTAACGCGGGTGCAACTTTGTGTGATTTGTATTTCTGTTACTCCACTTTTCCCATCGTAAACGTCCGCCGAACGTCCAATTCTAAGTGTCAAATTGCAAATCTGATTGCGTACACAAACAGCGTTTGACTACATTATAACAAACCAAAGCTAAGTCTTTATTTTGATTCGGATTATAGGTGCTTCGTTACTTAGCTCGAAAACAGACCTTGAGTCGCATGGATTTTGCGTGACATTGCTTAACAGTAGTATGCCCGAACTGCGCGAAATTGGGACGTCGTTTGTTCACTTAGAAATCAAAATGGCCTCCGCCAAGGGCCCTGAGGGAGAAAAAATAAGGCTTGGTTGACAAATCTAAATATTTTGTGGGTCTGAAAAGTAAGAAATTAGCATGTTGAAAATATTCCATCGTTAAAAACCGTGATAAAATTTGACCCCCTAATTACAGGCTGAAAACACCGTAAATCCAAGATGGCCGCAAACAATTTCATACTATCACATGAATCATCACTATCACTTTTCTGGCAACGAAATGAAAAAGAAGTGCAAATTATGTTCAACAAATTAAAAAAAAAATCACTAAAAATCGTATGACCCAAGGTCAAACAAATGGTTGCCATGGCAACAGCTAACGTCCAGTATCAATTATTTTTGCCAACATGATCCTAGATATGTTTTGGGAAAAGTCAGAAAATTTCGCGGTGATCGAACTAAGCGTTAAAAAAAAATACGGGGAAAAATATATTATTTCTAAGTGCAATCATAACAACAAAGATGTCAAATTGTGTAGCTGTAGGCTGCCCCAACAGGGCAGGAGAGCCTGGGCTTTCTTTTTATAGATTTCCTGTCAATCCCGAGCGAAAAAAGATGTGGATCGCCGCCGTCAACAGAGGTAATTGGAGTCCAAGCGACCATTCGCGACTCTGCAGTGCACATTTTATTTCTGTTAAGAATGTAGAATGGATGAACTTACTTCATGAAGCCTATCTATACTTACCTAGCTAGTCCCTTGACATGCTAGAGTCTAGACTATAGTCTAAGTCTATAGACATAGTCTATAGTCCAAGCATAGAATTAGCAGCAAGTATGGTAGTCATGGTTTTGGACAGCTGCAAATTAAAACAATTGTTTAATCCAAATCGCTTCAGATAAAAATGTGATAGGCCCCTACTTCACTGACACTGACACCTGAGGTGATTAGTAACTAGGCCTACATCATGTATGTAATCATAATCAGATAATGAACTATTTTATTGTACCATCAAAAAATCATTGTCTGAGGACTAAATTTGAATGCAAACAACACACAAGCATGACAAGAGCTATAGCTTCCTGTTGTAAATATAGGCCTACGTACCAGCTGGAACGAGTATGTTCGTTGGGGCCTTCATGAGTTGTCTTATTCTGGGCCGAGCTAACGTCAGATTGTATACACATGAAGAAACGGTCGGTAGCTTTTGTGCTTGTCGTATGATAAGCACACAAGCCGTGATCGACTTGCTTACTATATTGAGTGGTGTTCTGGATCGAAAGTATTACTATTATTGCATACACAGACTAGCTACTGAAGGTCTACTGACATTGCACTTGCAGAACTTGTGGCCAAGTCATAATGATTAAATATTTATTCAGCTAGGCCTACCAGCTATTTCATAGGTTTTCCTTTATTTTGTTATTTTTATAATGGTTGAAATCCAAATTAAACCATAAACGGTAGGTTTGTCAGGACTCTTTACACTCGTATTGTGTAATTCTAGTTGACAAGCAAAGTTTGTTTTCAAAAACGAAGGTGTGGGGAACATTTAAAGTCACTTTACTGTTTTTGACTGTTCGTGCATTATATAGTAGCAAACTGATCAGTAAGGAATTTTAGCTTCTCACTTGCGCTTACAATTATCTTAACTTGTAAGATTTTATTAAACCTTTTCCATTTTTGTTTCATTTCCACAATGTATAGGGGGGAAAAGCAATGACGTCCTTTCACCAGACTTTTTGCCCAGTTTGTTTGACCACACCACACCACCCAGCAGAGAGGAAAGACAAAGGGCCATGGACCGCTATGAAAGGACCCAGACCAGATTGTCAAGGAAACGGGCCTTTCCCAGAGATGGATATTTCAGGTATGCATACAATATCAGCGATGTTAATACTAAAATAATAACACACATAAGCACTCTTAATGGACACAAACTTGTAGGCCTTTGGAAAGATTGCTTTGTTTATTAGTCTGGATGTTGTTGCTTAAAACAATTCTTCCGGCAAGCTCTGATTTTTGTACTATGAACATCATTGCATGCTACTTAAAAAATTCATTTTGCTCCTAAACATGTTGACTATCTTCTGTCACAAAGCAAACACATCCCTGTGTCATTAATGGTTTAAAGCTAGAGGTCATCATGACTGCAAGAAAGTGTATGGATTCAGAACTCAAGGAATCATAATGTATACATGTATCACCAGCCATCATTTATTTGATCCATCTGAACTTGTGCACTAAATTAACTTAAGCTAAACCTTGAAAATTCAACCTTTTACACGAATTAGTCATTCTGACAGCACCTTTCTCATTACAGTCAGTTCAATTTGGTATTTGTTGAATGTTGGATTTCTTGTTAACCCAGCAGTGATAAAAAAAGAACAACAAAACAAGTTAATTGTGCACCATCCGACCGACCAGTTTGTACTAAAACTGCATGCTTGTCTACACAAACAGAAGAAACAAGTAAGTACTGCAGCCTACCTAGGATGGGATGTTCATGTCTGTCTGTCTTGGAAAGAAATTGTATTCTCCAGTCAAAGCTGAGTACAAAGCTCATTCTATTGCCAGACTGGCATTTGTTTTTATGTACATTGTACATTTAATTCTCAAGTGTCTGCTCCATCCAGAATCATTATTTACCAAAACACATTAAAATATGCTTTTGATTTACAATTCCGAGATGCTCCTGGAATTACAGAAGTTGAAATGGGTCTTAAATCAAATGTAAGCATTTTCATAATGGATTTAACCTTATCATGCCGGAGGGGGGGGGGGGGGGGGAGCTAGCTCTTTTAAACACAGGCAATACTTTAAATTCAGAAATATTTAACGCAAGTATAATGCATATTGAAAAGTTAGTTTTCAGATCTAAAGGGGGCATAGATGTGTGCCCCTCACAGCTTTATTAACATTCCAAACTGTCTGGTCAAGATAGGGTTAAGAAAGGCATTGCATGTGTTGCATAAAATTTTGCCAAAGTCGAAAGCATTTTAGACAAGAATTTCTTGTCTGGCAAAATTCGTTGAATGTGAACGTCTTTCCTTGTAAAAACAACAAAATCACAGAATGGAGCACCAGTAATCAGTAGTTGCCCCTGGACTTGATAATAGTAGTCATGTGTTGGGTTAAGAATTATTTCTCCTTCTTGTTTGAGACAGAAGTTTTTAACCTTCACAATGGCCTCTTTCACTGTCATATGCCTAGCTGCATATGGGCACTTAACTTCCAGAACACCACAGTGTTGTTCATCACAAACCTTACCATCGGGACTGGCTCCAAGAAATGAAAACTTTGGGTTAATTACAAGGCCACAGTCATGAATGTGAACATTCTCCTTTTTGTTACAGTAAGCTTTTTTACCTTGTACTTCATGAGATTTTCCATATGATGTCGCTTCAGTAGAAAAAGCTTTTGGTTTAAACAAAGACTTTAAAAATATATCATTTATGTTTTTTTTACGCTTACAGACTTTACCAAAACTTGATGAAGTTAATCGTTTCTTTCGCTCCTCAAACCACAGTTTGCATTTGCTCTGTTGACATGTGTTATGCTCTAATTCATGTGCATTTTGTTTGCTGATTGGGAATGCACCATTACATGCCCCATACTGTTCTTCCAGTTCAACAGGTGGCTGCTTGGGAAAGAGTGTGTCACCACAGGGTGTTGCTGTTGTTGCCACTGGGACGCCCTTGTAGCTCTTCAACTGTATGGTAAATTTGAAACAAAAAATAATAAATAATTAATCAACACCTGCTTTTTGATATATTTACAGTGTTCTCATCACTTGACATGCTGGCTACGGAGTCGAGAATGAGAGAACTGGAAGAAGAAAGCAGCACACTATCAAGAAAGCTTCAATGCCTCCCGCAAGAAAATGCAGAGCTTAAAAGGAAACTTCAAAGCTATGAGAAAGAACAACATGCTGCAACATTTGATCCAGATGTCATTAACACATACAGTAAAGGCAGCTTCAAAAAATTATTTGTTTATTATACTGGCTTAACTTATGTGATGTTCATGACATTATTCACTTTTCTTATTCCTGATCCACATAATAATCCTATTCATTATTTTGAAATGAGACGTGAGATTCAGAACTTTACTCTGAAACACCAGCTTTTCCTAGTTCTTTGTAGACTGAGAATTGGATTTCATTTGAAGGATATTGCTTTTAGGACCTCTGTTAAACCACAAACAATTGGGACTATATTTAGTAGCTGGATAAAATTCATGTATGCAAAACTTGGATTTCTGTCCTTTTGGCACCATAGAGATGTTCTAATCAGCAAGATGACGCCAGAATACAAAAGAAAATTCTCTAACTCCTTGGCCATCATTGATGCAACTGAAATTAGACTTGAAAGACCATCATCAATGAAAAATCAGAGCCAGTGTTTCTCGGATTATAAATCAACTAATACACTAAAATCATTAGTTGTGGTCGATTCAAGAGGATCAGTTATGTTCCTCTCTGAGCTGTTCTCTGGCTCAATATCAGACAATCGAATATGTGAAGACAGTGGGTTTTATGATTTTTTAGGCAGTTACAAGAAGTTGGGTTTAATCATCGAAGGAGACGCTATAATGGCAGATAAAGGGTTTGTAATTGGAGAGCATCTGCATAAATTAGGACTTCAATTAAATGTGCCTCCATATGCTTCAGCAACCTCACAAATGAGGCCAGAAGACGTGATGAAAACTCGACAAATTGCTGCTCACAGAATACATGTAGAGAGGGCCATCAACAGAATCAAAAGATTCCAAATTGTTGGTAGAAGAATTCCAATAAGCCTATGCCATCAAATAAATGAAATATGGTTTGTGTGTGGTATGCTTACAAACTTCCAAGATACATTGGTAAGGCTGTAGGTAGACATCTGTTTCCTTCATTTACACAGGAAAGCTAGGTAAACATGGCATTTGTTGACACTTTGATGTGGTTAATATCAGGGATAACAACTGTTTTGAATTGAAAGAAATTCAAAACACTCAAATGGTACAGACTTTATTGCAATTCTTTGTCAGTCTTAAAGTCGTAAGCGGCATGGGAAATGTTGTAATTAAGGTTAGACTAAACTGTAGACTTTGAGGCTTTAGAGGACTAGTTAAAGGTACATTTTTTTATATTTCTACTAACATGATATGAAATAGCTGAGCCAACTTGCACATGGCCTTTAGCTGTTGGGGTGGTAACTCGTTCCTCATCAAGGAGATAAGCTAGAGGGGTTGAAGTGCAGCTCCTTAGCAGGCCAATTGCTTCCTTGCTTGGAGGTGTGAATCTGTGGTATTGAACAAAATATAGATAAATTAATAAACATGTCATGTAGGCCTATTAGGATCCGTCTGAAAATAGCCTCAACAGTTTATCAACAGTCATTCAGATCTCCATGCAAGTCATTACAATGTTTTAAATTATGCATAGAAAATTATTGATTGAAATTAAAAAGAAATTCTAAGCAAAAGTCCTGAAAATTTTAAGAATTTATTGTTAAAGGGATCTCTCTTTTTTTGCCTGGACTTGCCTGGATAGTATCAACAAAATACTACCCATGCTTAATTTGATTGTATTTGTGTTTTTAGAATTAAATTAAAATATTTATTAAACAACATCATGAATATACTTTTCTTGACAAATCTGGCACTGATTGGAACTATTACACTAGTATTTATCGGAAGTATGGAGCATAACGTTTCCTTACCAAGTTGGAAAAAAATTAAAAACAAATAACTGCCTCCTGAATAAATTCAGAAAAAAATTTCTGTGTTGAAGAATTAAATGTTTTTCCATGTCAAAGATCAAATGGTTATACTATTTGTAATTACCCTTTTGGTTTCTTTGCAAGATTCGGCTTCCTTTTCCTGGGCTGGTTCTTAGTTTTTGCAAAGACCATCGATGTTACAGGTCTGGGGCTTATGATTTTCCCTCTAGGCTTGTGCCATTGTTGCGGCAAAGTTGTCACAGATGGAAAGGCTGGTACTTCCTTCAATCCAAGTTGTTGGTAATGCGACAAAGTGTAGACAACACCAATTGTATGGCAACACGTCCCAGAAAGCCTAGTGAATAATGATGTTTAAGTACAATAGTATTATCAAAATAGGTACGGCCTATTGCAAATTCATTTCACAGTGATTTAAAATTAAATATAATTATTGGATTATGAAAGTGCACCAAAAAGTTACAGCTGATCATGTTTTACTATCAGCTACAAACCATCGCACCCTCGTTTATTGATATACCCCCCCCCCCCCCCGCCTCCATCGTAACTATCCCAACCCTCTCTCTGCTTCGTGCAGACAGGAAGGTTTTTTTGGTTTTTTTTTAGAAAAAGAGCGAAAGATGTGACATGACTTTGTGTACATGTACGTAGGCCTACATGTATTTTTCAAGATTTGAACATGCCATTCTTCCACACGCACGGTGCCTTGATTATCACGAAACTGGATCAGACTAGAGTGCTGGATAACAAGTTACAACAGCCAAGTTCAGTATTTTCTTGTGATTCAAAATCATACTTACCCTGCAACACAGCTGCAAGTGCTTTCCGTAATGCTGTACGTTTTGCCGTCTTGTTGTGGGGAAATGATTATTTTAATTTTATGAGGGGGCTGTGACTTCCGCATCGATCGATAGCATTTGGCTTTTATTTCCACGTCATCGGAATTATCGTTGCAATAAATGACAGTTTCGTGAGCATAACCCTGACTGAAAAACAAATATCCCCTCTCCTTCGATCGTTTGGTTAATGGGGTTTCACCAAACAAAGAAATGCTAACTGAAAACTTAATAGAAGTAATATCCGTACATGAAAAAAAAAGTTTGTACCGCGGCAGCCATGTTTGCAAACTTTTCGCGATCGGACCACTCAGCCGCGAGCTTGCTTTGCCCATGTGTACTCGTTGCTAGGCAATGCTAGGTGGGCGGGGCTTAATGGATCGGTGTATTCAACTCTGATTGTAGGCAATAGACAGATCCTTCAAGCCCCGCCCTTGCTTTATAGACCATTCCGGCTTTGGCAACAAGCCCCGCCCACACACCTTAGTTTGTGTGCGTTTACGCTGCACGTCACATGACCAAAAAGCGTGATCCAATTGGTCAATGCGCCCAGTTTGATTGACAGACCGGAACGGTCTATTGACCAATCAGATACGTGATTGCGCAACCAAAAGTCCGACAAAAGTCCGACAACCGCATTCGTGCAAATGGCACGCGTGCACAGTGGGCGGGGCTTAATGGACCGGTCTATTGTCTGTGAATAACTAACAAAAGTGAACAAAATATATTCAAGGTTTTATGATCCATTTTATTAATAATAAGGAAAATTGCATTTTAATATGTATATTATGAAAGTCCGGGTGACGGGCCGTGGCTCATTTATAGCGAGGTTCGCTTGGCCTCACCGATCTCGATGGGGACCCAGGGAAATAGCAAATCAAAAACCCATTACGTTGGCTGACTGGCCCCCGGTTGACATTTTCGGCTGGAAATTATTTCGCTGCTGGGAATTCGCGGCTAGCAAATTTGTTGGGACACCCCCGTACCCCTAGATCAGTGCTAAGCACTTTCATGTCTATCAGCAAACCAAGCATTGATCACTTCTGATTGCAGTTGCCAGAGAGCTTGTCGCATCTTGACAACATTGGACCGAGGGAACGGGGGTACTGTTAACACTGTCCAAACTATTTTGTGCGTGATTGTAGCTAGCTTTAGTCTGCTAGTTGAAATCGTTGATTTTGGCGGTTGCAATGACTGGATACGCCTATAATTATGTTAACCTTCGACCTCTTTTGAGACATTCGACGATTTCTCGTTGTTGACATGGCTCTTTGCTTATATTTCATCACCAACATGTTCTTAAAAGTATCCTGATATAATTATTAAAACTCTGGTGTCGGCCACGAGATGATAAAATTCAGCAGGTTCTACCAAATATGGCCATAACTTTTTTTCAATGGGCTAAAAAAAGCCAAGATTCCATGTAAACCTCATCCCTGATATACCCCACAAGCCTGTAAACTTTCATTGGCCAGACCCTAACCACTGCAGAGTAAGGAGTGTTGAAAGACAGCAGCCACCTGTCTCTGTGCAGTAATTGATTGACCCTTGTGCTAAGGGTCATTGGCACAAGGCGGTATGCACTTCGTGAAAACAACTTGCGGCCGCACACTGATCGTAAATGACACAAGTCTAAGTCTTGACTGGCACTCCAATTCACCCACATGGTCATTTAGTGTAGCTTTGGGCTTGCATAGGGGGGTTATTGGGTGTTGATAAAAAATCAGCTTGTGGATCCACCTCGAAAAATTTCATTGTGGAGGACCAGAGGGTTAAGACGTAAATAAGATGATTTTTCGAAATATGAGGCCACAATATACCTTTAATAGCACCCAGTTCTGTTTGTTTTCCCCAGGACCCTCAATTGGGATGGCAAATATTTTATCCAGAGATCGGATTGGTCGCTGTTTCGACAAATACCACACAACGGCATTTGGCGTAGCTGGGCTGGGTGCTTCTTTAGCGTTCGTTATCTTCGCGCCTCTGACGCAGTTTTTCTTGGACCTCTATGGTTGGAGAGCAACAATGATGCTACTTGGTGCAATATTCTTCAATCTGACCGTGTGTGGCGCTCTACTCAAACCACAAGATACGAACAAGTCAGGTCATGGAGGCTATCGGGCAGTTGACAAGGATGGCGACCAGCGGGCCGTTGACGAAAATGACCGAGCGGGTCAACAGAGTCGATCGTCAAGTAGTACTTCAATCCGTGACTTAATCGCTGCGAATTTTAATGTGGACTTATTCACTTCAGTCCGTTACTGGCTGGTAACAGTCGTCACTGTCATGACATGGATGTCTAACACCGCGTGGGTAATTTACTTCATACCATACGTCACAATCTCCAAGGGTTACTCACTAACCACAGCTGCTAACTTTGTTTTAGTTTATGGTATCGGAAAGATATTAGGGAATTTACTGGTGGGTCAAGCCGTTGCTGTTGGTGGATTGATTGGTGTCGATGCTAACGTGTGGATGGAGATATCAATTTTTGCGTTTTCTGGTTACTTTTTTATTGACCCATGGTTGACGTCCAGCTGGGCGATTTCTGTCAATGCATTCATTTATGGATTTGCCCATTCCTTTACCCTCATACTGTTAGACGTCGTTACAAAAGAAGCGGTTGGTGTGGATCAGTTGGGCAGCGCCATTGGATGGATTGGATTCAAAGCTGGTGTGATAAGATTTGCATTTCTATTTTTTCCAGGTAAGCCTTGATGTTTGTTCAATAATGACTGCCTAAACAGGTGCTATTTTATGCTTTATCCTAGTAACTGTATTATTTTGATTACCCTTTATTCCTTTTTTGTTTCCCTTTTGTAACCCGATTAGGTTTGGTGTTCGATACCCTCGGTAGCTACACCGTGGCATTCGTCATCACGGGTGGATTGTGCGTGCTAAGCTTCTTTGCCCAACTTGCTCTGATGCGGCTACAAAGACCTCGCCAAGACATAGTGAATTAAATGTTTGTCACTTGACTTTTTACATATAGCGGCGTAGCGACTGGGGGTGGTGCGGGGGTGGGAGGGGGGTGGTGATGGTGTGTGTATGTGTGTGACACTCCCGTATATGTATCCTGTAGTCGGCATTTAGAGCCACAGTCTGTAAATTGAGCACCAAACTTACCCGAGTAAGGGCTCGTGCTGAACACAAATCCCTTTGGCAAGCCCAGAAATTGACCGACTGAAAATTTCAGTTTAATCCTTGTAGTGTGAGAAGTCAAACTTTGAATTACCAAACTAGATATTCTCGGCAACGTGCAGAAATCTACGCTCTGAAAACGCCAAAAGCCGTACAGCGTCCGGGGCCCATGGACCGCCCTTAGACTTCAATAGAGGCTTTAGTTTACATGTCCAAAATAAAATTCGTTTATTTTCAGCAACTTGACAGCCTTTTTTTAGACCCATAACTGTAGGGGATTTGTCCCGAGTCCAAAAGTATTCAAAGTTTGGTTTTCAAGATTAAACGTCTATTTTAGGCAAATTGACGGTCCTCGTGGCCTTGAATACACTTAAAACCGTAGAGCGTCCGGGGACTTCGTCCCCTGGACCCCCACTAGAATTTGTGTCCGTATACTCCAACAGGGGATTCGCAATTTTGTTTTTTACAGTTTTCAAAGCTTGCATTTCGAATATGAGTCGTCTAATGCTCGACACCTGAGGGTCATTAGAAGACGACCTAAAAAACTGGGGGAAAAAACAACCTCTGACGACACTGCCCTCCTTCAATGGAACTGACATGCAGCCCCATAGCCTAAGTTTCATCAGCAAAACATTTTTCCTTGACATTTTAAAGAACTTGTATTATTTTTTTTTACCAAATCTCACATTTCCTTACTATGTTTGGAATACTTTTATTGCTACTTTCATAGAAAATGATTATTTTTGGCCAGTGAAAGCTTGTATTTATTAAGAACTAAAACAGGCAAACAAACAAACAAACGATAGTAATTTTTATTCCCGTTTGAAATCTCCTTTGCGGATGCTCCTCATTACTTAATATCTTTATATTCTCCGCTTTTCAATTAACCAACTGACCTCTGTTTTGTATGTTTTGTACCAAGTTTCTGTTGTTCCATTCTTTATTGAACGTCCTACATTTCTAAGTCGTGTTTTTATTATTATAATTTTTACACGTTACCCCCGTGCTCGTTTTGATACAAACACATTTCTAGTTATTGTTATTGTTATTATTGTTTAACTCTCTGAACAATACCATTGCTTTAACACATGTAACTTCTGCGCGGCTAATCTCAGGAACTACAGTCTTAAATGTTTATCATTTGACTTTTTTTACAAACACCTAGAAGGGCCGAGCTTACTCTAAATTCCAATTAAAATTTGTAATTCAATTTTAACTGCTGTCAGGCTGTACCACCTTATTGTCAGAAATCTTCCAGCCAATAAAATGATCCTTCGGGTAGTTCGGAGTACTCAAGTTACTTCAGGCTCTGGCACCTCTGCCAACACAACATGCCACCCAGTTAAACCTGCACTGTAGAAAGCTTGATTGTCGTCTTCATTAGTTTGACATGTTCTCCATTATGTGATTGTTATTGGTCTGTAACATTACAATGGATGGATTCTCAGCCTTTCATGGGGTTTCAGGTTTGATGAAAAAAATAAATAAATAACAATAAAAATCAGTCGGCAAAAAGTAAGGGGCGTGTCGCGTTTACCTCCTTAATCTGTCCTTAGGCTTATTGTTTGTTAAACAGAATTATTCTGTTTTTAATATTTATTGTCTCTTCTCATGTTATTCTTTATACGCTAGTAATACTAATCAACGAGTTGTTGTTGTTAAGATTGTATTGTTATACATATCTTGTTTTTCTTGTTTCAAAGGGGGTTTCCATTAAAAAAAACTCCGCTTTTTTAGACCTCCATCCACCCACTTTCTATGAGCAAACTATTGTAATTATATAATGTATTGCGTCGTATTATTACTTTATGTCTTGGTTTTGGGGATGGGAAAATAAAAGAAGAAGTGCATTGTACACCATTGCATGGTGGTGTGTAAACAAATGGATCTTACAATTCTGACATTATTATTTTTTATTATTATTATTGAGCGTATTCAGACGTGACATGGTGCCATAACTGCGTATTATTACTATCGTTATATAGTGCCAAACAAAAGACAACGCCCTCCGTTTCAATCCTAGCAGAGTACTTCTCAAAGGCCTCTTACATATTGAAATACATAAAGAACTATAACTAACACAAAGGGGAAAAAACCCATGCTGATTTGACGGGCGCTGCAGAAAAAGAAATGATTTTATATCCTCAGTTTATTTCTTTTTATTGGATATGTATTACCTTAAAAATCTCCCCTTACAGGTTGTGTAACCTACTAACAGTATTTTTTCCATGTATCATGTAAAAGTTTGTAAATAATAAATCAGCTGAAAATACACCGGTTATTATCCCCTCTGTAAAAAAAATATGATTATATGTAAAGGGAATAGGAAGAGCTAATTATAAATCCTTTAAGCATTTTTGTAATTTCAAAGCAGTATCCCTATTGTTAACTGGTTAGGAGTTTGTTTCAATGAACAATAAACCGTCTGATGTAAACATTTGTAGTGTTGCTAGTGATAGTGATAGTGCTCTGCCGACCCAACCACCAGTTGCTTTCAACTATTGTACAAATTTATTTTCAAAGTTGTGTCTACTTCCAGAGTGTTTTGCTGCACCACTCCCAAATAGTATTATAATCCGAATTGCCTCAATAGACCTTTCTATTGTTGATAAACAAACCGCACTGGATGGCATGGACGGCCAAATGCAGCAAAACATGCAAGTCTTGTTGACGGACGTTGTGACCAAATTAAACATTTTTGCAAACTTTCTGCTTAAAGAAAATACATCCCATTATTAGTTGGTTGGTTGCCAACAAATTCTAAACGACTTTTGAATATCTGTGTAACATTTTATCAAACTGTGATTAGCTGGTTTTGCTTTGCATTGATGGCTCCCCGTAGTTTCTCCATCTTGGTTGGCAAAAACGTTGCTGTGACGTTGCAAAAGAAAGGTCTATAGCTATCAGGCAATCTCTGTAGTCTGGTAAAACAACTTCTCTAGAATGGTGGAGGTCGTGGGTCCGAATCCCATACGAGGAATATGGCTGTCGATTATTATTCATAGGACTCGAGGAAGTACTGAGTATACAGTGCTTAGCACACATCGGTGTAAGGGTAAAAAAAACCAAGTTATAATAGAATTGTTATGCACTTCTCAATGATGTTTACATCTGAGTTACCTGTTCACAAGCCCAGCTAGGATTGTCAAGGATTAAATTAATTAAATTAATTTAATTAATTCTGTCTTAGTTAGTGACAATAATACAAATTTCATTTTCATGTTTGTGTTTTCATGTAACTGTTCTTGCTGGTTATCAAACTGTTTTTGTTTTTCTCCTGAAGACGAGCAGAGTATACCGTTCGAAACGTCGAGACCACGTCACTGGCTCTTTTCAGAGCAACACTCTCCTCCTCAAAGAGGTTTTTACGGCATGGTTGTACCCACAATTTTACTAGTTTACTAGTTATAGTTTCTTCAACTTGTTTTGCCTAACATATTTTTACTACCCAGCTGATGATGGCACACAACAGCCGTACAGTTTATATCTCTCCGGTCAGCCATGGAACATAAACTATGCTCCATGATTTAGCCTAGACCATGCTCGACAAAGTTGAACAGCAGTAAATTATCCCTCCAGTAAACCACGGAGAAAGAAAAAAAATAGTATAAAGCCGAAATCTGCGTTCTCCCAGTTCTACTTTTAGGGTGAACATAAAACATATAGCTTAACTTTTTAAAAATATCTTTAAAAGCAAACAATTAACGCTGTAGTTGAACACAAACTCAAACAAAAACATAAAATCAATAATTTGCCTTTGTTTTGCTACATTTTCCCCCTCTCGTTGACGCTGGTGGTGACCGCGTTGTTTGCCCACTCAAGCCCACTCACACCTATAGACAGCTTGTGTTCAAAACTTCTTCTTTTTTTCAAACTCTATCAAAGTGAAGGTATTGCTTTACAGCATAATGAGTAATCACAAATGTCTTAGTGAATTCCCATTCATAATCTCAAAATCATTGAGATCTGCCGAATGTCAAACGTATTGGTCTTTGATTCCTCAGTTTATCTGTAAGCTCAAACAGTTTTCTTGTTTGTCCTCCGTAGGTGTTGGACATTTAGGATCTTTCCACGCCAATGGGAGACTTTGGGACACTAGGTGGCAGCAGACTTACCAGGTAAATTTCCATTGTTTGCATAGCTCTGAGCTTGTGCACATATCCGAAAACAATGGATTGGTAAGTCTGCTGCCACCCAGTGTCCTCAAAAGTCTCCCATTTGAAGGGATTGCATACTATCAACCTTTTTTCAATGTTACCCTCATTTTGAAAGATCCGATTTTTCTCTTTCCAACCATAATAAGCTTGGGTATGGAGGGTGAACATAGACAGCTTCATAACATGCTCCTTTATTGGCTTGAGTACTGTTCAGTGTGTAAGCTTGGGCCACACAGGTCACCGATGATAAAGAAGAGTGCAGTCGACAAAAGTTACCTACGGTGAGGAGAGGGGTTTAAGAAGAGAGGAATTACCAAAAGGCAGTGGCAAAAGGTGACGACTTAGGCAGTGGCTAAAGCCAGATCGATAAAAAAGGCCTTTCTTGTTGGTAAACGATGACGTTTGGGAGCCGGAAGTGCAGTGTAACGAACGCAGTGTTCATGTATGCATACCGTTCGTTTACATTGCACTTCCGGCTGACTCCAAAACGTCATCAGTCGCCCGCAAGATACTCCTTAACATTGTTGCTGCAGCCAACAGCCGTTTAGCCGTAGCCCAAGTTGTTTGATATGTACACGGCCCTGTACGCTGCTTTGACTAATTTGACGCTAATCTGTGTTTTAATTTTGTGTAGCATTTACACTCAATTGTTAGGGATTATTGACTAGTGCAGTAAGCATGCCGTCTTATTCAGTGTTCCGTAGGAAGGGTTTGGGGATACCCCTCTGTGTTTGTCATGTTGGGCAAGCGAGCACCTGCTTCAGGGGTTAGGTCAACGGTTGGATTGACGTAGTCTTGCGCATCCACAACGGGTCCAGCAGCAAAGGGATTTGCTTTGGGAGTCGGAGTCCGGTCAACGGTTGGATTGACGTAGTGTTGCGCACCAACAACGGGTCCAGCAGCAAAGGGATTTCCTATGGGAGCTGAAAGACAAAGGCAACATTAGTGCAAATGCAGTTCGGTGAAAACGTAAACAATGTGTTTTCTACTTTTTTTTTTATTATTAGTAGATCGAGCACTCAGTGTGGCAAAATCTTCATCATGGGACATGGATAAATTATCTTCCTTTATTGTTAACCCTAACACAAACCCTAAACCTAGACCTGACCTTAACCCCATAAACCACAATGTCGTCGGCTCAGAACTATAAGGTCATTAACTTCCGTAATCGACTAAGGTCATTAACATTTCCAAACTAAAAAAACAGTAAATAAGATTTAAAAATCAAAAACTAATGTTTGTCTATCCAGAAAGTAGTTTAACCTGTTATTCTAAACTACTTTTTGGATAGACAAACATTAGTTTTTGATTTTTAAATCTTATTTACTGTTTTTTAGTTTGGAAATATTAATGACCTTTTGTCGATTACGGAAGTTAATGACCTTATAGTTCTGAGCCGACGATGTATAGAAACAACTCTCAGAAACGAAAAGTACCGGTTGTTCGCACAGTTCTGTTCAGTTGCATTGTTGTTGTTGTTGTTGTTGTTGGTTAGTTGGTTTGTTGGACGGTTGATTGGTTTGTTTGTTTGTTTGTTTGTTTGTTCGTTTGTTTGTTTGTTTGTTGTTTGTTTGTTTGTTGGGTTGTTTGTTTGTTTGTTTGTTGGGTTGTTTGTTTGTTTGTTTGTTTGTTTGTTTGTTTGTTTGTTTGTTTGTTTGTTTGTTTGTTTGTTTGTTTGTTTGTTTGTTTGTTTGTTTGTTTGTTTGTTTGTTTGTTTGTTTGTTTGTTTGTTTGTTTGTTTGTTTGTTTGTTTGTTTGTTTGTTTGTTTGTTTGTTTGTTTGTTTGTTTGTTTGTTTGTTTGTTTGTTTGTTTGTTTGTTTGTTGGTTGGTTGGTTGGTTGGTTGGTTTGTTGGTTGGTTGGTTGGTTGGTTGGACGGTTGATTGGTTTGTTTGTTTGTTGGTTGGTTGGTTGGTTGGTTGGTTGGACGGTTGATTGGTTTGTTTGTTGGTTTGTTGGTTGGTTGGTTGGTTGGTTGTTTGTTTGTTTTGCGGTGTTTGTTTGGTTGAAATATTCTTTTTATTTATTTTATTCAAATATTTGTGTCAATAAAACGGATAATTAGATCCCTGCATTTCGCTACATGCATTAAGTACATGCAATCTTACTTTGGGGTGCCTGCTGGAAGTGAGGCGGTCCGTGTGGGCCTTGGCCGGGAAGAGGCATGCTGCACCCGGGCTGCCCGTAGTATGTTTGCTGGGGTGCTTGGGGCATCATCGGGTTCATGGCGTGGAGCTGTATCAAACATAACAATAAACGTGAAGTTACCGTGAAGTTTTCCCGTGACTATAAGTTTTTCTTTCTTTCTTTCTTGTACTGCAATTTATTATGTATCTGGGGTTCGGGTAGGCTCAACGGTCTCTTTCCCTAACCTGCATCTCTGCTGACTTCGGTTCGAATCCTACCTCAGACCAGAGCCTGGCATGTGGATTGGGTCTTCATTCGCGACCTGATTGCGTAGGTTTCCCCCCATTAGAGTTTTCCTTCCGCATCTAAAACTGACAATCTCTTCTCATCGTTTCCTACCCCTCATGACTGTTATTGGCGTTGTTGTGCTTTTGGATTTGTAATGAAATAAACACATAGATAAATAAATATCTGACTCACCAGAACTGTTTGTGCTGGTGGTGGTTCGGAGCGACTGCCGCAGCAACAACTGCAGGAGGCGCATGCAGATGACATGGCCATGATCCATTCAAGAAACCCTACCAGGCCAGCAGTGCCACACAACACCATCTTCTCATACTTCACAAAAACAGGACATGGAATAAGAACAGATTCATAAATAATCATCCAGAAATAATCAGCAACATCAGTAAAGTCAAATTTTAACAGCAACATTTGTGTGCCTGGAAGAAGGGCGTAAGGCTCTGCACTTCTTCCGGGACATAAAGTACCCTTTTTCAGTAACAGAAGGCCGTGAGCAACAAAATGGCTCCTTACAACAACAAAACAATACCAAAGAATAAAATACAATAACAGAAAAACAAGGCGCTACTATTACAACTGTGTAGCTATATAATTACCCCAGAGACACGTTTTCTGATTAAGATGAAGAATTCAACCTTCCTATGACTTATGGATGGCAGAAAACCGAGCAAACTTTCACGCTTGGTTTTCGTGAAACAGAAGATTGCACGTTAATATGCTTGCACCCTTTCCTGGTAACTTTTCGTTGCGCCCTCTTCCGGGCATACGACGTTACATAATAATAACAATGTAAATTATTCATTTCTTTTAAATGTAGCACTTTATCAAACCCTATGAGCGTCGTAAAGTGCTGACTTCTACATGTAGGCGGAGCTTTATAATTTCCAAGACTCATTATGAGACAAAGCACCACGTTTTAATAACTTGCGATGTGCTATGGTGCAATTTGAATGCAGCCCACAATACCAGAAAACACCTGGGGAAAACCCCCCTTTCTTAACCCTGCAGCGAGGGAGTGTACTGGGTTCTTTTACGTGTGTTACGCACCTTTATTATTGTTATTTATTTATTTGTATGCACTTTTTAATTTTTTTTTTTATTATTATTTTTTTGTTATGAAATGAGTATTGTGGAAAAAATATTGTAAACGTAGAGTATAATGATTCTCATTGAAATTGTGTTTTTAGATCAATTTCGTGACAAAATACGGCCGCCATTTTGTGGAACAAAGTTTTTGACTGCACAAAAAAGGCGGACCGTATGTTTCTGTGCAGAATGTGGTTCCGCAGGTTTTATTTCCAGAGGCAAAATGGATGTTTTTGGAATCACTACTCACTGCAGGTGTTTCATTGCACAAACAACTCTAAAAAAAAATTTTTTTTAAGTAAAGAATTAATTCCAAACTGCGACATTTTAAGAGATTTGAATGCAATGTGCCCCTTTTGAGATGAATTTTGATTTGAAATAGTTTGTATACATTGCTTCTCTTTTAATCGGGAGTATTAACGGGAACCGGCTGGGGCTGAGAGTCTTGTTGAGACGGTGTTCGCTAGTTTGGCGGTCTTATAGGTAATGGGTTCCACATGGACTAGAGAAAGTTTATGGATAATGTTGTAAAGCTCCGTGAGGACATGCTCCGTAGGACAAGCGCACTGTATAAGAGCCCAGTATAATTCGAAGACGATGACGATGACGATGACGATGACGATGACGATGACGATGACGATGACGACGAAGACGACGACGACGACGACGACGACGACGACGACGACGGCGGAGACGACGGCGATTTTTATAAAATAGACATAAGGTCTAAGTAATACCTAAACATACCTTGCAGTATGTCAAACGTTAGAGTTGCCCCCGTGGAGAAAAGGTTTTAACCATTCTAAAGTATGCAGAGAATGAGTATAACGACTAGTTATAAGTCTAGACATTGTTAAACTCGGCATGAAAATAAGGGAAAGAGAATAGGTGTTTATTTATTTATTTAATATTTATTTATTTATTTTTTCTTTTATTATTATTATTATTGTTATTATTTTATTTATTTATTTATTTATTTTTTCTTTCTTTCTTTCCCTCTTTCCTCTTTTTCTCCTTTCCCCCCTCCTTTTCTTCCTTTCCTTCCTCTTCCCTTCTTGTTTTTTTTTTTTTTTTTTTTTTTTTTTCCTTTTCTCCCTTTTTCCCTTTCTTTTCCTTTTCTTTCTTCCTTTTCCTTGTTTTTTCCCTTTTCCTCCTTCCTTTCTTTCCCCTTCTTTCTTTTTTACCTCCTTTTCCTTTTATTCTTTCTTCTTTCTCTTTTAAAAATTATAAAGGGGTGGGGTTGTAGTAGTGGGGTGAGGGATGGAACGAGGGTGGGGATGTGGTTGAGGGATTAAAAGTGATGGGGTGGGGGTGATGGGGATATGGTTGAGGGATTTAAAGTGAAGTGGTAGGTGTAAAGTGATGGGATGGGGTGATGGGGTGGGTTGGGTTGGAATTTAGGTTGAGTGGGGGATTGGTTGGAAGGGATTTGAAAGTGTGGGTGGGTTTGAAGTGGATGGGGTAAGGGGTGGATCGAGTGTGGGGTATGGTTGAGGGATTGAAAGTGAAGTGTTAGGTGTTATGTGGTGGGGGTGGGGTGGGGGTGGGTTGGGTTGGGATTTAGGGTAAGTGGGGGGTTGGTTGGAAGGGATTTGAAAGTGTGGGTGGGTTTGAGGTGGATAGGGTGAGGGGTGGAACGAGGGTGGGGTATGGTTGAGGGATTGAAAGTGAGGTGTTAGGTGGTGGGGTGGGTTGTTAGATGTTAGGTGGTGGGGTGGGTGGGGGTGGGTTGGGTTGGTAGGTGGTGGGGTGAGGTGTTAGATGTTAGGTGGTGAGGTGGGGTGGGGGTGGGTTGGGTTGGGATTTAGGTGGTGGGGTGGGGGTGGGGTTGGGTGTAAGGTGGTGTGGTGGGGGTGGGGGTAGGTTGGGCTGGTTGGGTTTGGGTTTAGGTTAAGTGGGGGGTTGGTTGGAAGGGATTTGAAAGTATGGGTGGGGTTGAGTTGAGATGGATGGGGTGAGGGGTGGATCGAGGGGTGGATCGAGGGTGGGGTGTGGTTGAGGGGTGTGGTTGAGGGATTAAAAGTGAAGTGTTGGGGTTTAAGTAGGGTTGAGGGTTGATTGGAAGGGATTTGAAAGTGTGGGTGGGGTAAACACGGATGGGGTGAGGGTGGGGTAGAAAAGGATGGGGTGATGGGTGGATCGAGGGTGGGTGTGGTTGAGGGATTTAAAGTGAAGTGTAGTGTTAGGTGTTAGGTGGTGGGGTGGGGTAAAGGGAAGGGTTGTGTTGGGGTGGGGTGGGGGTGGGGTTGGAGTGTGGTGTTAGGGCTGTGAAAAAGGAAGGGTGTAAGGTGGGGAAGGGGTTGTAATTTAAGGGTAAGAGATAATATGATGGTGGATGGTAATAAAAGGGGTTGGAGTGGTTGTATAGTTAAGATAGTTGGCATAGTTTTAAAGTCATTTGGGGTTGAAAAAGTGCAGTGTGCCTGATAAAGTAATAAAATGTAACAAAGTTATGGTTTCGTGGTGGCAACGATGTGTGTGTGTGCGCGTGCATGTCCGTGTGTGTGGAGGATCGAGTGAGTTTCGTTCGAAGACGGGGGTCCGGGTGGTGCGCGTCCGGCGGGTGCGCGTGGGTAAGGCTAGACAGTATAACTGCTGTGTGAGTAAGAGTGTAGTGGGATAATAACAACGGCGGCCGCCGTCCGTCATGGATGATGTCGAAAGGTGGCGGCAAAAATGACAACGGTGGCCGCAGACACTGCCACAGCAAGCAACAGAAACAGCGAAACCATGACACGAGAGTCAAGATAACGACAGTGGGGCAACCAACAAGGGTGCAACAGCTAGTCAGGGAAGCCGCAGATAACAGTGAAAAACAGGAGACGGAGGGGAACCGGATCGAGCTGAAGCCAAGTTGAAGCTACATCCAACAACAACACGAAACGACAAGGTGCAACAAGTTGGAACAGCCAAAAACGACGCGTATACGGCACAAATAAGATGAGGTTTCGGGTTGAAGATGAGTTGAAACAAAAAGGCGACTAAAAAACACGGATGAACACAAATGTTACAGTGTATTAAACTGTTTTATTGTAGAAACTTAAAACTTTGTACGAAGGAAAATTACTCTGTATGACCGCAAAAATCGGTTTTAAGTAAAGTTTCAGTGTATAATTTAAAATATTTTGTTATAGAAACTTAAAACTTTGTACGAAGGGACATTACTCTGTATGACCTCAAAAATCGGTTTTAAGTAAATAAAACAAATGCAGATCAATGTGGGTTGTCAATGGTAGTCGAGCCGCAAGAAACTATGGCGGCTTATTTCTAGTTCTACTTCCATGGTGAACCAACCGCGTACATTTACACGTATGTACGTGTATGTAAACAAAATATTAACACTACAATAAGGGAAATTGTAGCTTGTTAAGAAGTATTGAAGTGCATTGGTTTGGAGTTTCAAAAAAGCTAGATCAAGAAACAAAAATTACAGTATAAACGAGGGTTAAACAATTTAAATGTTCAATTTCTCTGTTAAAAAGGTCTGTTGTAGCTGGAACCTGACAAGTGACAGGAGAGGCCATGCCAAATGCAAACCGACCCGGGCTGCATGTAAATTGATTTCGGAAGCAGGATAACATTAACAGGTGAGGTAATAAATTATAAATTAGTGCAAAAATAAAATTAAAAGTTACAGTTTGAATCTCCATGTAAATCAAAGGAGGAAGGTATTAGCGTGACATGAGAAATTAAAGTAAACAAATTGTAAGAAATTGTATTTAAATCATTGGTATTGGTCAGTATTACGCTGAGATACATAAATAATATTAAAAGAAATTTAAAATTATTATAAATATTATATTTCTTTGTTTATAGGATTGTTGCGACTGGAATTTGACATGTGGAAAGGAGAAGTCTACTAACAATACAAGTAAATTAAATTGTGGAGTAGAAATAGAGGTGAGAAAATAAATTATAGTAATAAAAATAAGGTAACAGTCTGTATCTATATATTTATATAATTTATTAAGGGAAGATTCGTCATTTAAAGTAAAAAAAACAAAAAAACAAAAAAAACAGGATAATACATCAGACAGAAATATTTTCTACCATTATCGTCTCTATACCATGTAAGTTATGTGTAAATCTGTGAATATTTTGTTTTTCAGTGTACCTATAAGTGAATATGGGCTTTACGGTTTGAAGGCGGAGATTTTCTTGTGGAGTCTTTTGCTGGTGCAAAAGAGTTGGTGGAGTTTAGTACAGTTAGACACATTGGGAAAAATTCTGAATTTGTCTTTAATAAGAGAATTATATTTTTTGAAGATTTTACGAGCGATGAAAATGTTGTTACAGGTTTTGTTGAATTTAAAAGAACAAAAAATGGGTAGGGTTGATTTGGACGGAAGGAAAGGTCTGCGTGTGCGGTTGGAGTTAAATGGTTGGAGATATTATTTAATGAAAGATCTAGGGAAACCACATTTGACCAGTCTGTGGTAAAAAAGGTTAACTATGTGAAGAAATTCTGATTCAAGTGCACAATGTGTTTTATATCTGTTACATTCTCCTAAAATAACACTGGAGAAAAAAGAGGGGAAGTGATTTGAAGAATAGTGAATATAAGTGGATTTTTGGAAAGGCTTTTGGTAAATGAAAAAATTGATAGACTGGTGGAGGAGAGTATAATGGTCGATGGAGAGTTGAAGATCTAGATAAGATACACGTTTACTATTGATCGTGTAGGTGACTGGGATTGATTTTGGGTATGCTGATGCTAAGAGTTTGATAATGTGGGAATGGTCAAGGTTGGGGGTATTACGAAAAATGATAAGACCATCATCAATATACCTGACAAAAATTGGAAAATGAATTGAGGGGAAACGTTTGAAAAAAAAAATTCATGGTAAGCTAGGACTAAGTTGGCAATTTGTGCAGAGTGGTAGCTGCCCATCTGTACACCAATGTTTTGTTTGAAGATGTGTTTACCTATGGAAAAAGTGCTATGTGTGCAGGTGAATTTGTAGAGTGCTAGGAAATATTCAAAATGTTCAAAGGGGTATTCGCAGATTGAAGTTATTTTGTAAAGGGTGTTATGGATGTCTTCTGGTGATATGTTGGTATATAAGCTTTCAAAGTCGAAGGTGATTAGAGATGTATTATCGAAGTAGTTGAGGCTGATTGATTTGATTTTGTCTACTAGTTGTTGGGAGTTATTGATGATGGGCCAAGGGAGATTGAGTTCTAAGAATTTATCTTCAAAACGGCTGAGGAGAATGTTCAAGTAGAAGCCTAGTGTTTTTGAGACTGGTGAGGTTATCCAACTGTGGGCTGTAATTATTGGGCGTCCTTTTAAGGTAGATTCGTTGTCGGGGCTAGGGGTGTTAGGTAATTTATGTACTTTAGGGAGTATGTCCATGGATGGTAAATTTATTTTTTGAGTACTTATGAATTTAGATATTTCTTGGTAGTCGGATTTGGCAATGGGGGAAGGTTTTGAGAAGCAAAGAGTGTATGTAAGTCTTGTTTGGCTGAATCGGTTAGTTGTTTGACTGTCTGGGTGTTGTATTTTCCTATTGTGGAGTAAGTGTTAGAGTTTATTTGTCTTTTGTATTCATTGATGTACCAAGATGTGTTGTTTATGCATAAACCCATATTTTTGTCTGAGATTCTGATAATGATGTTTTTGTCTTTTGCCAACTTTTTTATGTTGATTAAATTTTCGATGGTGATGTTGTGCAAGTGTTCGGAGTTGTGGTGTAATAGGTTGTTAGGTGAAATGTCGTTGAAATCTTGGAGAGTGTTATGTATGAAATTGAATGTATTTTTGCAGAGTTTAGGGTGTTTGGTTAATTCTAAGAGTTGTTTGTAGTGAGTTTTTTTCTTTAGTCTGAAGTTGCTGAAGTTGGGAGTTGGTTTGTTAAGAAATTTGTAGTTTAAGTCTTTGGAGGCAATTTTTTTCATGGACAGTAATAAGGATTTGTATAATGAAATTTTACATGACATGGGATCTTCTGATGGGTTAGTGGGGATGAAAGAGGGTCCTTTGTTGATGATGTTTTGGATGTGTTTAGGGACATTAGTTGACGTGAAGTTGTGAAAGTTTTGGGTTTTGTCAGATAGTAAGTTGTGAAGAAGTTGTGTTGTTTCTAGATTCCTGAAATGAGAAAGCTTGTTGATTATGAACCTGTTATGTATTTCTTTTCTTTTGTTGATGAGGTTTATGGCGATGTGAAAGTTGATAGACAAAGTATATAGACAATGTATTTTTTGCGATTTTGAGGTTTGTTGGTGTTTGTTAGGTGTATGAGAGATGAGTATTGTGTTTCGAGAAGGTGGATGGTGTTTTCAATGTTGTCTTGGTTTTTTTTGATGAGTGTAATGTAGTTTTGGATGCATTCTTTGGTGGTATTAAATTCTTCAGAGGGTGTGTTGTTTTGAATTTGGTTTTCGATGATATGAATAGTAGTGTTAAATTCAGTTTGTAGTTTGTGTAGTTTTGGGATGTATTCGTCTAGAATGAGGATTTGTTTGTTGCATGTTGATACATATTTCATGAAGGAACAATTGGTGGACTTCAAAGCAGCTGACCATTCTGAATATCTATTACATTTATTGATTTTATGGGCAATTTTTTTTGTTTTTGAAGCTGATAGGCATAATGAGATGGGGGTTAAATTGAAATTAATAAAAGGAACGATGAAATATGTTTGCAATGTAATATATATATATCTATATATATTTAAATATTTAAATATGAAAATAAAAAATAATAGAGAGTGATAGTTAAATTTAATTTATATATATTTATATATTTAAATATGAAAATAATAAAATAATAGAGAGTGATAGTTAAATTTAATGGTCTAAAAATTGGAAGTGAGGTATAGTCTGTGAATTAAATGGGTTTCGAGATGTAGTAATGGGTGGTAGTAGTTTAGAATATATTAAGCAGACTGAGATTACTACTTTTTATTATCTTAATATTTTAAAAGTCGAAAATTTAATAATAGTATTGGGTTGAGTTGAAAGAGAAAATTAGTTAAGGTTGAGATGTAAAAATTTAATAATGGATTGTAGAAAAAGGTATAATTAATTTAAAATTGCGTTTGTGTAATGATTGGCAAAACAAATTTTTTAACTGTTTAACAATTATAGAATTTCGATAGTGTAACCTAGGTAATATGAGATTTAAATTTTAAATATAATATATTTTGATCTGTAAAACAGGTTGAAAATTAAATTTATGGTTGGTGTTTATAGGCAAAACTACATGTAGTAAAATTGTATGAAAAGTTAAAATATTGAAAAACTGCATGTAAAGTTTAAATACAGAAAAAAAAAATTGTAAATAATGAATTGTAATAAAAAAAACTGGAAATATAGTAAATAATTAACAAAAATAACATCTACTGTTGCAAATGGCACTACAATCTAGCAATCTCGCCCATCGAGCTTCTTCACTGCTGTGTGTGGTGATTATATATTTGATGAGTCGTTGTTTCTGTTTTGGATCAAGGTTGTATAACGGGTTAATGAGGAAAATAGCTTTGACGTGATTATCTGAGAAATGTGAAGATGGAGACATGCTGTAAGTAAAGACAAAGTTTGATTGTGGAAAATAAATCTAATAAATAACAAAAATCTGACCTGCTAGTTAAAGATTTTTTGTTTGTGTTAAAAATGTATTAATAGATGAAGGTGATGGTGAAAAAAAAAAAAAAAAAAAAAAAAAAAAAAAAAAACAACAACAACAACAACAACAACAACAACAATAAATCAAAATGAAACAAAACAAAACAAACAAATAAGCTTACCTTAAGGTTGATTGGGGATGAAATTTGCAAGAAAAGGTGATGGTGTTGATGTTGGAGTTGCCAATTCAACAGTTGGTTGGTATATTATTTGAAGTGTTGGTTGGAGATAATAACTGAATTTTTTTTTTTGATTTTTAAAAAAAAAATGTGTTATATATGGATTGTTAATTTTGCAAGGGAAAGAAAAACGTGAATTGAAAGGTTGTCAATTTAATATTTATGAGAAAAACGTACTGGTAGAAATGGTGATATGAAAAAATGGTGAATATGTGGTAGATACAATAAATGATGAAGGATTGACAGTAGATGCAGAAACAATAATTGATGAAGGATTGACAGTAGACGTTATGATGGAGTACATGTAGCTTGTTAGGTTGCTGGTGAATAAGTGCGTGGTATGTAAGAAATGATGTAGAAGATGAGGAGCGTATTAGACTTTTGTTATGATTTGAATGTAGCTATGTAATTGGTTGAAAGTTGGTTACGCAAAGGTTGAGAGTGGGTTAGAAGTGAAAAAAGAAACTGATTGGTTAGTTTAGGCGTATAAACATGTTGGAGTGCAAAACGCGCGTGTAACGTACATAAATCAATACCGGTAGGTGCGCGTAATGTGAACACGCCCACGCGTACAGGGAACGCAATGCTGAATGGTTATACGTGTGTGTGTATCTTGCCATAGAGCTGTGTAAAATAACTCATGTCATATGCGTAGCTGTACTCCAGCATGGCGGAAATGTGATGTCAATGAGAATGTTCTATAGAGATTAAAAAAAAAAAAAAAAGTTCAACAGTTCATAATCATGGAGTAATGATAACATAGGTATTTTATGTTGGATACAAACAACTGCTTGACGTTGACTTCAACGACTTACGAATACCAGTACAAACTTGGACTTCATTTTGTAGCCAACGTGCAGTGGTAAGTTGACGGTGGATCCAGGCGGGATCCAGGGTCTGATGACGGTACTGCAGTCCCTGTTAAGCTTCAAGCATAAAGAGCAAGCCACCGAGAAGCTCAATGATCTCACAGTCTTGGGGACTCGTTAAAGGGTTCAGATAAGGAAATAAGCAAATCAGAATGAACTTGAACTTTAACCTCAGATAAAATTCTTGACGATCAGGCACATTTTTCTCTTTAACGTAATAAAACAAATGCGATAGAGAGGTTAAATACTTTAAACATAAAAGTGTTTAAAGTTAAATTTAACTAACACAAGTGTCCAACTAGCGTTTCAATAGTGTAAATTCAACTCTTCAATTGAGTTGCATTTGACTCTTTCAAAGTGTTGTCACAGACCGAACTTTTTAAGTGTTGATTTAACGCTTTGGTTTTTATAGTGTAGAGGTTATGCACGTAAACAGATGACATGAAACAGGTGAAGACAAATATCATTCCTCTCCTTTTGAGCTTAATCGTTCGAACGTTTTCAAACAAAAAAACTTTCTTTTGCAACTCACCGTCACCGTAGTCCGCATCCTTGGTGAACGACAGCCTTCTGTGGTTGTGTTTACGGTACTTATTTGCTACCACAGACGTCCTGGTCTTCAGTTCCCTCATGAAGTCATGCCGGCTCTTGCGCTCCGCCACGGCCAACTGAATCTGCGTCAGCCAGTCCCTCTGCCCGAAGCTAGCCCGCAGGTCAAACACGCCCTGCTTGGTGCAGATGGTGAAGTGGATATGCCTCCGTCCCTTGTCGATATTGGACATGGACGAGATCTCATCCAGCGGGAGTCTGTACATGGACGTTCCTCTTCTCTGACCGTTCCGTGGGGACCCTTCCTCGGCTGGCGTCCCGCCGGGGATCCGCCCGGAAGATGGTCAGGGTGTCGTTGGTGAGGACGCAGAAACGCGATCTCCACGTGTAGATGACGCCGTGGGATTCCTTATCTAGTACTCCTTCCTTGAGAATGGTCATGCCTGCATCAGAGGGAGATCGACTGAGTAATTCCTGATCTCCCACAACCGGTAGGACGCTGACACCACCGATGCGAGTTGAACACATTTTCTTTTTTCAAACTGACTCTAAATCTCTAAGAATGGACACGCAGGACACGTCAATTCCCCTCAGTTTGAAACTATGTAACGTGTACTGGTATTTAAGTATCACAGCGAGTTGATATAAAATAACATAAATTTCAGGGTGAACAAAACAAAGTTAACACAATAAAATAATTACAAGTGATCACAGCTGAAGTGAAGTCCAACCGTTTGGAACAGAAATCGAAGTATGAAGCGGTCTGTTAAAGATGAGTGCTAGTTGCTTATAACTCTGTTGGAATAATCTGGGATAGCATTCAAACAGTTGGCGTTGGTTCCAGCAGGCAACCAATTGATCCAAATGGCAGGCCAAAATAGACTAAGACGATACGTTCTGGGTGTGACCAGTCAATCTTATCATATTCCAGCAGCCAGGGTTCAGAATTTAAGCAGCGGTTTCGTTCCTATATGTTGTCAGCAGCCTGCTTATATCTGAAAAAAGGCACAAAGTCAAGCCAAGAGCCAAGCTGTCCTCGGCGAGAATACGTGTAAATCTTTGAGTAAAGTCGAAGAGTGATACCCGTTGTCGAAGTGTTATGAAGCAAACTTTGTCCGAACGTTATAGAGAAAAAATGTTATTCCCTTTAGAGAGAAGAAATTGAGAAACAACCAGCAATAACAATCTGTGAACTCTTCATGTAGCTATCCCGATTAATCCCGATTACTTCTATCAAGCACACAGTAAGTTATACACAGGATCTAACGATTACCGGGGACTATTACTCCCGAAGCAATCGTGCCAGCCTTGTACCGTAAGCAGGAGCATATTGACGGCAGGGTGGGTGGGAAGCCTCGCTAATCAGGAATGTCCCCAGCTGATCTTTAGCTCGAGTCGATGACTAATCCATTAGGCCAGGCAGTAAGGGACGAATCATTGTCCCCTTCCTGTAGTGTGTGTGTGACCCGGAACTCTGACTGATCCTTGCCAATAATAATTATGTTGTATGATTGTTGAGCTAAAAGTACTATTTTGGTTTACCAAAGGGTTTTGTTGGCGTTATCCATCAATAAGCCCCGCCCCCAGTTCCACTTTGGAGACAGAGTAGGGAAGTTTGAAGCCAGTTAAGGGTGTGTAAATCATTATTTGAAATAAATACTAAATAAGATTGGAAATAAATAATCACAAATTTACCCACAACTACGTAGTATAAACATGGTCATGGTGGACAGTTGCATCGAAATAGTTCTGCCTGAACTCCCTGGGCCCTGGGCAGCGGCCATTTTGAGTTTAAAGTGAAATAAATATATATTTATATATCATTGCGCCCGTCAAGATAAGGCTGATGGAT